>CM035837.1:133909108-135349108 GCA_020510985.1 Pholidichthys leucotaenia
TATTTGTTTTATGTGTGATGGTTATGGCTTGTAGCTAATGAATTACATAAAAGGATGCTATCAGAGCGACCTGGGCCTTCATAACACCTCCTCAGTGCCACAGGCTGATCGCCTTCATGCCACACCGCATTAAAGCAGTAAAAAAAAAAAGGAGCCCCGACCAAGTACTGAGTGTGTACATGGACATACTTGTCAGTCGGCCAACATTTCTATTAAAAGTCTATTTTTTAAAATAAATTTTATGTAATATTCTAATTTTTTGAGAAAATGAATTTGGGGTTTTCATGAGTTATAAGCCATAACCATCAAAACTGAAATAAACACCTGAAATACAGTATATCATTCTGTGTGTAATGAATCTAGATAATATATGAGTTTTGTTTTTTGAATTGAATCATGGAAATAAATTAATTTTTGGTTGACATTCTAATTTATTGAGATGCACCCGTACAGAGATAGTGTGACAGCCTATCAGCTGATACAACCAGAACTGGGCAGAATTGGCCCAGATCTGACAGCTGTCAGGCATACAGTGCCAGTCCATGACACAGTGGAAGTATTCCCATGAGTGCAAACCCCCACACCAATAGTGCTACTGTGACAGAGATCATCCTGCGCAGTTCGCCCCACACGGGACACGAACCCGCGACCTCTCAGTCAACTACACAGTTCGAGCATGGGAGACACAGCACGATCGCGCTGAGCTAAAGGTCCGACCGGTAGCTCAGCGCTACCGATACTGTATGAGGCTTTGGGAGGGAGGTTTACTAACGTTCTACGCCGAACAGTACTAGTTGGCATCCGTTACACTCTCCCCCTTAAACCTCACTCCCATGCCGGGTTCACGGCACCATTGTGACAGAGATCATCCTGCGCAGTTCGCCCCACATGGGACACGAACCCGCGACCTCTCAGTCAACTACACAGTTCGAGCATGGGAGACACAGCACGATTGCGCTGAGCTAAAGGTCCGACCGGTAGCTCAGCGCTACCGATACTATATGAGGCTTTGGGAGGGAGGTTTACTAACGTTCTACGCCGAACAGTACTAGTTGGCATCCGTTACACTACTACAGAGTTAGCTTAGGGGTCCAGGCATTTATTTTTTTTGTATTCTGTTCATTAAACCAAAATCAATAATATTTCTTTCTTTCTCTTTCTTTCTTTCTTTCTTTCTTTCTTTCTTTCTTTCTTTCTTTTTTGATCCAGCTGTGCTGCCACAAGGACAGATACCTCACATGCACTAACTCTATACAAGTTAGTGCATGTGCACTACACTTCATACACTTCTATACAGCACTGTACCTCAGAGGGCTGATAGATCTCTAAGTTCTGTAGTCTCAGTTTATAGTGGTCTTACTATCTGCATTCATCCCGGTCTATCTTCTGTCATAATCTGGACATGGTTCACGCCTTTGATTATGTTTTTGAACTGTCTGCACCATCATTATTCTGTTATCGTTTGTATTTTGTTTGTTCTTAGTTTCTAGTCTAGCTCCTATATTATTTCCTTACCTATAGCCCCTTTCCCTGGTGTTACAGTTTAGCCCTTGAGTTGTCCCCACCTGTCCTGCGTTTGTTGATTATCTTACTTAATCCTCGCCTGTCCACTTAAGTGACTGTTGCAGCTAGTCATCTAAAGGCAGGGTGATCTTGGGTTAGGGCAATGAGGTCAGCCAGAGGTTGTCATGGTTCGAGCGCCGATCTCGTCCGCGCTTGAGCCATGCATCATCCTCACCGGTTTTGACAGTGGTGTGTACCTTCCGGCTCCCCGAGCCTTTATTGTGACAGCGCTTGGAGGGGTTTCCAGCTGTCAAGTTTGACAGCTGAGCTGCATTTTGGCTCATCAGCCGTCCTCCATTTAAGAGGGCACTGGGAGCGGAAAGAGGCAGCAGTCTCGTCAAAGATTTCTCCTTTGTCAGACGTGAGCGAGCATCCCTCGGCTCAGACGTCAAAGATTCCTTCATGGTCTGACGCATCGACCATCCCACTGCTACAATCGTAAGTGTGCTTCCTTATTTGCCTTATGGTCATCTGTATGTAGTGTAGTACGTTTTAGCCCACCGTGGCTCATTATTTTGTGTTTCTTTTGTTCGACAATAAACTGTGCAAACTCACCGGTGTCTTGTGGCGTCTTATGGTGACTCGCGAGGGCCACCGCATGATAGAGGTTTAGTTTAGTTTAGTTTAGTTTATTTGAAAAGGGACAATGCAGTTTCATAAAACACATGATTACACATGGTTAAAAAAGCCAGAATTAGCCAAAAGGCTAGTTTTCATCTGTAGTCCCCTGGCCAAGATGTAAAAAAGGTCTTATCGTTGCAACCTGGGTTGTCCAGGACAGTCTGAACCGACCTCAGGGGCGAGGAAAGTGGAAGTCAACTAGGGCTGAAACAATTAGTCGGCATTGTCGATAACATTGATCATAAAAATTTGTCGACGCAGATTTTAATTGTCGACAGATCATTTAATTTTAAAGTTTATATGCATGCTGTGGAAATGTTCAGTTTAACTGTTCCAATGAAGAAGAAGAAGAGGAGCACATCATGGCGACACGGAGAGAAAATTACGGAGAAGGCCAAAAGTTTCCAAAGTATGGGAGGATTTTACTGAAAATGAATAAATGAAACAAGTTAAATGTAGACTGTAAAGCAGTGTTGTCATATCACAGCTGCACTACAGCAATGCATCCATTCCCTCTTCCTCTCCGTTCCTCCGTCTCTGGCTCCCTGTCAGCGGACTACAAGGTTAGCAAGTAATGTTAGCGCTTCTTATTTACAATGAGCGACTCTTTCAGCTTTAGAAAACTGACCACACTATTAGTGTGCGCTGTTTAAATAGTTTACCTGCTGTCGGACAATAATCTCTGTCGGATGATGGTTGCTGACAGCTGAGCTCCTTCCGTTATGCTGGCTATATGCTACCTGCAGTAAATGGGTGAACTACATGAGCAACTCACTCTTTTTTGTATTCTCTATTATTGTCGCAGTAATATCAGCCTTCATTCTGAATATTAGTGCATCTTGGTAAATTAGAATATCATGATTCTAATCGCAGTCTTACACGCCTCTCTGCAGCTCCTCTTCATCTGCCACCCCTCAACTTAGCCCCTGTCTTCCCCATCAGAGAATCATTGTCTGCTCCCTCCAAAGTAAATAAAAATATAATGTATAAGCATCCCAAAGTGATTAAGCAAAATATTGGTAAAACTCAAATTAAACATAAAGCCTCTAAATTGAATGATTTGGCCTCTATTCCTCCTCATAATTTAAAAATTAAATGTGGTTTATTAAATATTAGGTCTCTAACTCCCAAGTCTCTGCTAGTCCATGATCTGTTAATTGATCATCAGATTGATTTAATTTCCCTTACAGAGACTTGGTTAGGGCAAGAGGATTATGTTGGTTGAAATGAATCAACTCCCTCTGGTTATTTAAACTGTCAAAATCCCAGAAGTTCTGGTCGTGGAGGAGGAGTAGCAACAATTTACCATTCCAGATTACTAGTTAATGTAAAGCAAAAAACATGTTATAATTCCTTTGAGGGCCTGGTCTTCAGTATTGGGCACTTTAGCAATTTTAGCTTAAACCCAATTTTATTTGCCATAGTTTATCGTCCCCCATCAACCTACTCAGAATTTTTATCCGAATTTGCTGATTTCTTAGCTGATTTAGTGCTGAAATCTGATAGAATAATTATAGTAGGGGACTTTAATATACATGTGGATGTAGATAGTGACTGCCTTAATGTGGCATTTAATTCAATATTAGACTTGATTGGGTTTTCTCAGAAAGTAGGAAATTCTACTCATTACCTCCACCATACATTGGACCTTGTTCTGACATATGGCATAGAAATAGAAACTCTTGTAGTGTCTCTTCATAACCCTGTACTGTCAGACCATTGTCTGTTAACCTTTGATTTTACTATTTCTGACTATTTGGCTCCTAAAGAAAAATATTATTACAGTAGATGCCTCTCAGATGATGCTGTTACCAAATTTATGCAGATTGTTTCCTCTATGCCATGTGTCAACACAACGGAAATAAGCTATAGACAGCTTGCTCCTTCTGTAATTGATAACATGGTGGATAGTGTTACAGCTTCTCTGCATCAGACTCTAGACTTGGTGGCCCCCTTAAAAAACAAAAAGTCTAATCAGAGATTTCTAACTCCTTGGTTCAACACAGAAACTCGTAGCTTAAAACAGAAGACTCGTCAATTAGAAAGAAAATGGCGCTCCACTAATTTAGATGAAATCTATTTAGCTTGGAGAAATCATCTTTTAATTTATAAAAAATCTCTTAGAAAAGCTAGAACGAGTTATTATTCTGCATTAATAGAAGAGAACAAGAATAATCCCAGGTTTCTTTTCAGCACTGTAGCCAGGTTGACAAAGAGTCAGGACTCTGTCAATCCTAGTATTCCCTTAGAGCTTACTAGTCAGGACTTTATGAACTTTTTCAATAATAAAATTTCATCCATCAGAGATAAAATCGATCAGATTCTTCCCACAATTAACTTAAATACTGTAACTACTACAACTCCTTCTATTGATGTCTGTCTTGATGAGTTTACTCCAATCGACCTTTGTGAGTTAGACAAAATAGTTTCCTCATCCAAACCTTCAACTTGTCTTTTAGACCCTATTCCTACCAGGTTATTTAAAGAAGTCTTCCCACTTATTGGTAGCTTTATTCTTCATATAATCAATTCTTTATTAACTTTAGGCCATGTACCCCAGGCTTTTAAAATGGCTGTAATTAAACCCTTACTCAAAAAGCCAACGCTAGATCCAGGAGCTTTAGCTAACTATAGACCAATCTCTAATCTCCCTTTCATTTCAAAAATCTTAGAAAGAGTTGTTGCTACGCAATTATTTGACCACCTGCAGGGAAATGGTTTACTTGAAGAGTTTCAATCTGGGTTTAGAATCCATCATAGTACTGAAACAGCCTTAGCGAGGGTCACTAACAACCTCCTCATCGCATCTGATAATGGACTGGTTTCTGTACTTGTCCTTTTAGACCTTAGTGCAGCTTTTGATACTATCGATCATAATATTCTACTTGATAGATTAGAACACTATGTAGGACTTAATGGAACTTCGTTGCAGTGGTTTAGATCTTATTTATCTGATAGGTTCCAGTTTGTTCATGTAAATAATGACTTTTCTTTCAACTCAAAGCTTAGTCATGGAGTTCCACAGGGATCTGTGCTAGGCCCTACTCTTTTTAGTTTATATATGCTTCCGTTAGGCAACATTATTAGAAAGCACTGTATACATTTTCATTGTTATGACACACAATTATACCTGTCAATGAAGCCAGATGATAGTAATCAATTAGCCAAGTTAGAAGCCTGTCTTAAGGAAATCAAAGCTTGGATGACTTGTAATTTCCTGCTATTAAATTCAGATAAGACTGAAGTCATTCTTGTTGGTCCAAAAAACCTTAGAAATACCTTTCCAAATCAAACTTTCAGTTTGGATGCGGTTACTCTTTCTCTTAATAGCTCTGTGAGGAACCTTGGAATTATTTTTGATCAAGATTTGTCCTTCAATTCACATATTAAATTTGTTTCTAAGACTGCCTTCTATCATTTGCGTAATATTGCCAAGATTAGGAGCATCTTGTCTCAGAGTGATGCTGAGAAACTGATCCACACTTTTGTTAGCTTGAGATTAGATTATTGTAATTCTTTATTATCAGGCTGTCCTAAAACATCTTTAAAAAGTCTTCAGCTGATCCAAAATGCTGCAGCAAGAGTTTTAACAGGTACTAGAAAGAGAGATCATATCTCTCCGGTTCTGGCCTCCCTTCATTGGCTTCCCATAGAGTTTAGAATTAAGTTTAAAATCCTTCTTCTTACTTACAAAGCTCTAAACAATCAGGCTCCTTTTTATTTAAAAGATCTGATACTACCGTATTATCCTAACAGAGCACTACGCTCCCAAAATGCAGGATTACTTGTAATACCTAGAATCTCCAAAAGTACAATGGGAGGCAGAGCCTTCAGTTATCAAGCTCCTCTCCTGTGGAATCAGCTGCCAATCTGGATTCGGGAGTCAGACTCGATCTCTGTTTTTAAGAATAGGGCTAAAACCTACCTTTTTGATATAGTCTACAATTAGGGAGGGATCATGTGTTTCTGAACCCTCCCTTAGTTATGCTGCTAATAGGTTTAGTCAGCTGGGGGACCTCCAGTAATGCACTGGGCCTCACTCCTTTCCTCACTCTCAATGAAATATTTTTTTTGCTGGTCATTAACATTTGTTTGTTCTGTCCCATAGATTGAGTCCCCATCGTGCTGTTTGCTCTCTACATGTCTGTTCTTTTCATCTTCTCTATCCCCTCACCCCCCAGCCAGTCGCAGCAGATGACTGCCCCTCCCTGAGCCTGGTTCTGCTGGAGGTTTCTTCCTGTTAAAAGGGAGTTTTTCCTCTCCACCATTGCCAAGTGCTTGCTCACAGGGGATCGCCTGATTGCTGGGGTCTTTCTGCAACTGTGGGGGTTCCCCCTACAGTTGATAGTGCTATGAGATGACTGTTGTTGTGAAATGGCACTATATAAATAAAGTTGAATTGAATTGATTTGTAATTTAATTTTAAAAACGATTCATTCATCTTCTTCCGCTTAATACTTTTCGGGTCGCGGGGGGGCTGGAGCCTATCCCAGCATCTTTGGGCGAGAGGCAGGGTACACCCTGTGTGCCTGTGTTTGTGTCTATGTTGAATGTAATTGTGGCTTGTAAATATGGATGTCACCAACTGCAAAACAAATCTACCTACGGGTACAAATAAAGTAACCTGAACCTGAACCTGAACCTGAACCCTGGACAAATCGCCAGTCCATCGCAGGGCCAACACAGAGAGACAGACAACCATTCACTCTCACAGTCATACCTAAGGACAATTTAGAATCCCCAGTTTTGATGCCAATTAACCTAACGTGCATGTTTTTGGCATGTGGGAGGAAACCGGAGAAATCCCGGAGTAAACCCACGCAGACACGGGGAGAACATGCAAACTCCACACAGATCACTGTTGGTCGGGGGCTGGGATCGATCCCAGGATCCCCCGGCCAAGAGTGAGTTGCTGTGCTGCCACAGTGCTAACCACTCCGCCACCCACAAATAAATTTAGTTAATTCCCTTCCACAGCGTGTGGGATGTGGTGGTCCTTATCTCCATTTCTCTGAACCTAGGCCACACAGCTACTCTAAGTAGTGAAAGGTACAGTGGGGGGGGGGTCAGTCCTCTGGTAGCTCTGTGCGTTAACTTTCCTTTCCCCATTCTATTATGCTGAGCACCAAGCTAGAAGGCGGAAAGTACCATTTTTATATGGTCTTTGGTATGTCCCGGCCAGGATTTGAACCCATGACCTACCAGTTGAGGTGTGGATGCTCTACCAACTAGGCCACCACTCCAGTATATACAAATAAATTCAAAATGGCTTAAATATTTCACTGTTTGTGTAGCGAAGGCTCACATTCCTGCACTGATATTTAAAGAGTTTTCTTTTATTTTAGACTGGAAGAAGTTCTTTAATTTTCATCTGAAGCCTAATTAAACATTTACACTTCTAGTCCCAGCAAGGTTTCAAACAGGATGGACTTGCTTGTTATTTTCTTTTTTTTGCTTAAATGGAGTTGAATATTACTCTAGTTTGTTTTTAACACACAGTCACAACAGCCTTTATGGAGCAGCAGAGCTGCTCTTTGAGTTTTTACACTTTAACATCTATTATTTAATTGTGTTGCT
The DNA here is from genome assembly GCA_020510985.1 of Pholidichthys leucotaenia. Classification (NCBI taxonomy): domain Eukaryota; kingdom Metazoa; phylum Chordata; class Actinopteri; order Cichliformes; family Pholidichthyidae; genus Pholidichthys; species Pholidichthys leucotaenia. The sequence goes on from CM035837.1 coordinate 133,916,870, forward strand.
ACAAACACTTCTGATTAAGCTGTCAAGTTCAAGTTTCCAACTCATGTTTGATGGGTCATTATTTTATTTAGCTATGGAAACTTTTTATAATAGGCTACATTATATTAAGGCAGAGACTGACAACAAAGTGATTTTCACAGGTGTGCAGGTTTAAACAGGTGAGGTAAAACATAACCTAGAGCCCCGAACAGGAGCCGTGCCAGCAGGAAGCTGAGCTGGTGGACATGACAGAAGTAACTGCGATTAGTCGACTAATCAAAAAAATAGTCGTTAGATTAGTTGACTACCAAAATAATTATTAGTTGCAGCCCTAAAGTCAACTCCAAGATTGGGGCAGCGTTCCGCCGTGTTGTTGACCCAGTAGTCAATTGCAGCATTAAAGAGGTTTGGCACAGCAACGCATCCCTGCTGGACTCCTGAGGTGGTGACAAAAGGGTCTGACATGTCACCCTTGGCGCCTACCCTGCATGTGGTGTTGGAGTAGAGTTCCCGGAAAATGTTGATGTACTTGGACGGGACTCCAATGCCACAGAGGAGTTGTCAGAGGCCGTTCCTGTCTAGGGAGCCGAAGCCAGCTTTGAGGTCAACATAGGCTGCATAAAGAGGTTCGCGATACTCCCGCCATTGCTGCGCCAGGACACTCGAGGCAAGGATGCAGTCCACTGTGGACTGGCAAGGGGTGAAGCCGGCCTGCTGGGGGCAGCGCTTGGTGAGGAGCAAGGGGCGGATGCGGCTCAGGATGACAGCGGTGATTACCTTACTGGGGATGGAGAGCAGTGTGATGGGACGATAGCTGACTGTGCTCCGACAGTCACCCTTGTTCTTGTGGATGGACAGAATAACCCCATCCCTGCACTCCCCAGGGATGCGTTCTTCTGCCCGGATGAAATGACACAGATGTTCCAGCCAAGTGATGACAGAGGTGAGGGCAGCTTTCATCATCTCTGCCATAACTCCATGAGCACCGGAGGCTCACCCAGAGGGGAGCTTCTTGATAGTATCTGACAGCTCACTAACGGAGGGCGGGGCTAGGCTGATTGAGTTGTCTTCAACGCCCACATTGGCATACTGCTGCAGCTTGTTCGAGGTAGGAGGAGGGGGCTTGCAGAGGATGCTCATGTAGTGCTCCCGCCATCATTGGAGTTTGGTCATTGGATCTGTGATGAGGCTTATGCCATCGGCGGCTAGCAGGGGGCACGAAGACTGCCGTTTCTTGCTGGCATGGCACAACTTCTTGATGGACCAGCAGGCAGACTAGAGGTTCCCTGGAGGTTCCCCATCCTCAGTATTCAGTCACAGCAGTACACAGAGTACCTGTTTGCATTGTGAAAAACAAATCTTATCATTCCATCTTGTATTAATTGACAAAAAAATAGCTAAATAAATATTTAAAAGCTCAGAACCAGTTCTTCACTTATGTGTGCTCTTACCTACACATCATTACAGTCAAGTAAACAGTGTGGTATTAACATATAAAGTTAAAGTGTACTGCTGGGACTAAATATTTTGTGTGATTTTTATGTTTTGCTGCATAAAAACTAAAGCTGCCACATGTGTTTGCCACTCAGTGCGCGGTAACTATATGGTAACTGCCCTGTAACTGCCAAGAATTCTGTTCCAATGCATCCCCTCTATTGTTTACTGCTTCATTTTCTCTATTTCCTGCTAAACCAGAAACATCTTATTTTGAAAGGAGCTATGCACATGTTAGAAGCAGCAACTTAGTAGTGATAGTAATGCAAGGTAAAGGAATGGAGGTCCAAGTTGCAGCAAAAAGGTTTAAGTGAAATAAGGCACAAGGTTTAATTCAGCTCCAATTGAGAAAGGCAACCGCTGAGCTGAACGTGGCTGCAGCTTCTTCAGCGATGAACTCGGATAAGCTAGATAGAGGCAATAATCATCTTTAAGCTGGATTCAAGCTACATCTCTGCTGTCCGCGTACATGTAACCCGAAACCTCGTGTAACGAAATTTACGTCATCTCCACTCTGCTAGTGTCCGCAGTGCTCCACCGCGGACGACTGCATACAGCCCAAATTTTGTGACCGTGCCACCTGCCCATGACCTGAATGTGTTGAAAAGTGCATGCACAAGACTGAACGTCCTATTCACAAGGTGGCGATATCAGCACAGCATACCAAGACTAAGTAGACGAAGAAGACAACGAGGAAGCAGAAGACAAGAATAAACACACATGAATCACACATAAATACTTCAGCAGCAGCAGCAGCATCTTTGTGAAAAAGGAGTGAAAACGGGAAGTCACACAGCAGAAAGCAAGCAGCTTTTCTTTGTTTGTGAAAATCCTGGTGCGTCAGCGCATTGGCGCTAGCTATCGGGCGGGAGTGAAACTACAAATGATGGTTGTGCGCATGTGTCAACCGCTTGGCCTGGATAGATGAAAAAAGTGAGCATGAACAGCGCCACATGTGTGCCAGGCTCATCCAAAGCGCACGCGGACCAAAGCGGACTAGAGGGGAAATGCAGCATAAATAAGGCTTTAGCCATCAGGCATACAGTACATGCTGAACTTGCATGCTTTTTTAAATATATACAGTATATATTGTAATGTCAGGGCTGTGAAAAGGGGCAGGGGTAATTCTCCCGGCATGCTTTGCACCATGGGGTATTCAAAGACTGTTATTATTCTTGTGTTCTGAGTGTTATTTTTGTACCATTATAATTGTGTTATAAGTCTGGTTGTGATAGTGTTGTTTTCCCTGTGTGTGAGAGATTACGTGTCTGTGTCATCCTGAGTGAGGTGAGTGTCTGTGTGAATGACCTCCCCTCTATTTTGTGTAATTTGGAGTGATGAAATAAATACCTACTGTGTTCCAAATCCTCTCTCATCATTGTGTGAACCCGTGAAACATCACATGATGAGAGATGGAAGTGAGAATCAAGGCAGAAATTCAACAGCTCAAACAGCTCATCGCCCAGATAGAGATGGGCAGCCGAACATACACGCTAGTCCCCAGAGCTGTTCGCCGCAAAAAATGGGGAAGAGGACCGGACAGAGCAAGTGCGTCCCATTTTCTGTCTTTTTCAAGGCAGGACAGGGAGCACCAGTGGGGGAACTACGAGCCAGTGATCCCACTGCAGCCGAGGGCAGTGACCAGCACGGAAGCGATCGTCCCAATCCCAGAACTGGTGACCCACCAACCGGCCAAGGTTCCCCACTTTGGTGGCGAAACCTCGCTCAATGACTATCTCGGCCAGGTTGAACTGGCTGCCACACTCAACAGCTAGACACCTGAAGAGACAGCTGTGCAGATTCCACTGGCTCTGGAGATTGGAGCTCTGTATCCGATCTCCAGCCTGAGGAACGTCACAGCTGACAAATGCTACAGGGAGCGCTTCGGAGGTGATTCGGGAGGACGATCCATGCTGACCACGTCCCAGAACAGCTGGCCAGCTGATGACAACGTGATCAAGAAAGTCTGGGGGCCTATGTGGCAAATGTCCAGCTGCTGACACAGCGTGGCTACCCAGACTTGTGAAGAAGCTCGCCCTCCAGAATTTCATCTGAGGACTCCACCCAGCCCGGGTCCAAGAACACGTCCGGATTCATGCTGTGAGTTGCTGGGAGACGGCCGTGGCAGAGGTGGCACGTGTAGAGCTAATGGTGGAGCCTATGGCTGAAGTTTCATCACCGAGGGAGAGAGTTTTCCAGGCCATGGCTGAGAACGTGGATGAGGAGGCGCTGCGCCAGGCCACAGCTGCATGGCCGGCGAGGGTACGAAGGTGATGCGAGGAGGGATGCTTTCGCTACGGGGAGCCAGGCCACAAGTGAGACACTGCCCTGCACCTGCTCACGACAGCCAGCCTCCTCACCAGCTTTAATCCTAGAGCAAGGTGGCACAAACGGGGACCTGCCACCTCTCACAGACATCAAACTCTCACCATGTCTGGGCCAACTTGGACACTCGCCGGGGCTGTACCTGCAGTGCAATCTGGACGGCCGGTCACAACACGAACCACCCGTTCTGGCTGGCTGACATCCAGGACCTCTGCATCATTGGCCTAGATCTGCTCACAGCATGGGTGCAAAGATCGACACCCCCAGCTCTTCTCTCCTTCTGGGGGCCAAGACCATCATGCCCTGTGGCAAGAGCCAGATGGGGAAACCAGGGGATCCATGCAATCGAGGGGCCGGTGCCCTCAGTGCAGGTGGAGGATCGTGACCCAGCAGTCTCACGGGGTCTGCAGACCGCTGCAGCCTGGAATAGCACAGGGGCTCACAGCTCGTCCTCAGATCATCTGCCGGCTCTCCCCAGCGATGGCATCACAGAGGCCCTTGGTGCGCAGCAGCTTCAGGTCAAGCAGGATAGAGACCCTGTCACCTCCTGGGTCTGGCAGTGGCTGGACATGGACCAGCAGCCCACCTGGGAGTCTGTGTCTGCACTGGACCCAGAGATCAAAGCCCTGCAGTCCCAGTGGTTCAACCTCTGCTGTCATGAGGGTGCCATCTACTGGCATTGGCAGACTCCAGCTGGGCAGCGTCACATCTGGCAGCTGCTGGTCCCCTGATGGCTCCGCCTCAAGGTGCTCCAGTTGGTCCACGGGTCGGTGGGGGCAGGCCACTTTGGGGTGAAGAAGACTCTGCAGCTTCTTCGGGCCCGGTTCTACTGGCTGGGGTGTCGTCAGGACGTGAAGCTCCATGTCCACCACTGTGACACCTGCACAGCTCAGAAAGGACTGACTCAGTGCTCCTACACCCCCTTGCAACAATACAAGGTGGATAATAAACTGGGGTTGGATTATTTGTTTTGCTTGACAGAACGTCTTCACACGGTACACGAACTGGCTCGGGAGGCCCTGGTAGTGGCAGGGAGTCGACAGAAGTGAGTGCACAACTCCCACTGCCAGGGGAGGGATTTTGCACCTGGGAATCAAGTCTGGGTTTTCTGCCCGGAGCGGAAAAAGGGACTGTGACCAAAGCTGGTAAGCAACTGGTTGAGACTGTGCGTGGTCCTACAGAGACTGTCAGCTATAGTGTACAGGGTGAGGCTGCAGAAAAGGAACCGGCTGGTGGTGCTTCACCGCGACTGACTTGCCTCGTACCAGCCAGCTGCCTCTCAGGTGGCCGAGCCAGAGGCCCCATCCCGACCGGGGACCCTGGCTGAGGCTTGGATCAACACTAACGGACTTGTGCGTGCTAGCCCCCAACAACGGTGGCTGCCCTGAGGCCTGGACGGGTTCATATTGGACTTTGGAGTTGTACTTATTGTTCTGGGGACAGAAACCAGTCCAGGGCGGTACAGTGTAATATCGGCGCTGTGATAAGGGGTGGGAGGAATTCTCCCAGCATGCTTTGTGCCACGGGGTATTGAAAGACTGTTATTATTCTTGTGTTCTGAGCGTTATTGTTGTACCGTTTTAATTGTGTTATAAGTCTGGTTGTGACAGTGTTGTTTTCCCTCTGTGTGAGAGATTACATGTTTGTGTCACCCTGAGTGAGGTGAGTGTCTGTGTGAATGACCTCAATCTGTGTAGTCTTCGTTCTTTTAATATTTCATTTATGAAACGAAAACAGAACTATCGAAAACAGCCATTGTATCGTTCTCGCCTTGTCAAAATAAAATCGAAATTGAGCAAAAACGACATAATGGATCTGATTCCGTTTGGCGTTGTTTTCCTTTTATTTTTTTGTTCACAGCCGGAAGTGGTGATGGCAGCAGCAGAGCACCGCCATTTTCAAACAAGCCTGAAGACTAGCTGCTAAATCTCACTTTAAACTCGGGAAAATGCCCAAAGTTGCAGCATAGACTCATGCAGACATAACCATCTGATGAAAGATGAGAAATAAGAAAAACATCTAAACAAACACAAGGAAGGAAACGAGTTGATATCCCACGTCTTAAAGCACCATTGGCACTGAAAGCATTTGTAATAGAGCTGAAGAACAGATTTAATGGCCTAGAACAGCTACAGAGTGAAGAAAATATCATCCAAGAGCAGTGGAACAACATTAAAGACATCTATATTAAGACTGCTGAAAACACAATGGGATACCAGACTAAGAAAAACAAAGATTGGCTCTCTGAAGAAACGTGGAATAAAATTGAGGAAAGGAAGACAATCATGCAAAAGATGCTCAATATGAAGTCCCCAAGATTATTGGAGTATCTCCAAAATGCCTATAAAGTAAAAGACAAAGAAATCGAGTGACTTCCGGTTATGGCGGCCACGTAGGAAGACGTGTTTCACTCTGCTCTGCTCCTAAAAATAAAAAGTTGGCAAATAACTCTCTCAATTGGAACAAAACCTATCCCAGCATTTGGGCGCGGATATGGTAAAGCCTAAGGCTGGGAAATTAGGTGGAGGAAAAACTGAATCGTCAAAACAGTCCAAGCTAACAGACTTTCACGCTCGTGACGAAGCAGAAAAATCTCCAGAGACTATGGCGGAGGAAGCTAGCGGCGGAGCGGTGACTGCTGGGGAAGGCACGAGTGCGGTGCTCGCTGCCATTAGCTCAATGAGAGCAGACTTTTCCTCTAAATTTGATGGGATTATAGCAGCGATAGAAGGAATGAGAAAGGAAATAAGCGACTGTATGGAGCGAGTATCGCAGGTGGAGCTCCGAATTTCCAGCGCTGAGGATGACGTCACCAGCCTACAATTAAAGGTGCGCACATTGGAATTAAAAAATAAACGTCTGGAAGATAGTGTCCTGGACTTAGAATCCCGGTCGAGACGGAACAATCTGAGGCTGGTGGGCCTCCCGGAGGGAACGGAGGGGTGGGACACATGTTCCTTTTTGGAAAAGTGGATTCCAGAAGCGCTGAACAACGCGGAGCTGCAGTCATCGGTCGTCTTAGAGAGTGCCCACCGAATCGGCCCACCGAAAGAAAATAAGGCACCACCGAGGACGCTGATTATGAAGTTCCTCAGCTACACAGACAAGATGACGATCTCCAACGCGGCGCGAGCTAAAGGAGAAATTAAATACCAGGATCAACAGGTACGGTTCTACCCAGATTTGGCCACAGGAATCCAACAATTAAGGAAACAGTATGACCCTGCCCGTAAAGAGCTGCGCAACCTCGGGATTCGTCATGGAGTGATTCATCCGGCAAGACTGCTGGTCACATATAAAGGGAGAACCCACACCTTCAAGACCCCTCAGGAGGCGCAGGTGCTTATCAAGCAGATCCAAGAAGAGACTGGTGGGAGCTAAGCATGAAGCATGAACAAGATATAAAGGTAGAATATTTAAGCATTTGCACAGGCATCTGACTGATCTGAAGCATATGTAGCATATATATGCTTCAGATTGCTATATATAGCAATCTATATATCTATATATTCTATATATCTATATATATCTATATCTATATCTATATCTATATATATATATACAGTATATTGCTATATATAACATATATAGCAAGTTTACAAAATATAGATTGTATTATATATATATATAAAAAACCTATGATGTACAAAGTTGCTATAAAATTTTGGAGTTAATTTGGAAAACTACAGAAGAGAGTTAATGTTATGTCATTAAAGCAGTAGAGTCAGGGTGATTGAGAGGAGAAAGAAAGAGTGGTTTGACTGATCCTCGCAGGTGTGGAGCAGTCAATGGCTATAGCGGGAGACGGAATTTTTTTATTTTATTTTGGGGGGATTACCAGGAATGTGGGGAGGGGGGAATTTGTTTGTGTGTAGTTTGTGGGACGAATGTTCAACCACTCATGTTTTTGCTTCTCTGTATGAGCATGTTTATATTGCGAGGTAATCTCAAACTCCTTGTTGATCATAGACCAAAGCATTAATCTTAATTTAACTTCATGGAATTGTAGAGGTCTACAAAATTTAAAAAAAACTTAAACAAGTTATGAATAAAATAAAAGACATAGGTTCAAAAATTGTGTTTTTACAAGCAACTCATCTAATAGAGGAGGATGTAAAAAGAATTAGGAGAAGATGGCAGGGAAGTGTGTTCACCTCATCATTTTCATCCCGAGCTAGGGGAGTTATGACTCTCATACATAAATCAGTCCCATTTCAAGTGAAAAATGTAATTGGAGACAAATTAGGAAGATATCTAATCATCCAAGGATCTTTGTTATTAGAAAATATAAATCTGGTGAACTTATACGGTCCCAATATAGATGATCAAAACTTCTTTGCTAATTTATTTCTTATTTTATCATCACTTACAGGGCAACATGTAATAGCAGGGGATTTTAATTGTACATTGAATCCCGGTATAGATAGATCAACAGGACTGGACTGTATGCACAATGGATGCAGGATGACCATTAATCATTTTATGAAAGAATTGAGATTGCTAAATATATGGAGAGAAATGAAACCACAAGTTAAAGCCTACTCTTGTTATTCTAATACCTACAAGACATTCTCACGTATTGACTATTTTTTGATCTCCACAGAATTAAGGTCCAAGATTCAAAACTGTTTCTATGATAACATCGTGATCTCTGACCATGCACCCTGCTGTCTAATATATGTAGATAAGAAATTGACAAAGGAACCAGGTAGGTGGCAATTTCAGCATAAATGGCTTCAGGATGAGGAATTTGTTAAGTACATAGAAAAACAGATAGATGAGTTCTTTGATATCAATACTACACAAACATCAGCATGTATAAAGTGGGAGGCTTTCAAAGCTTTTATTAGGGGGCATTTTATTAGTTATACAGGTTCAAAATCTAAGAAGACTCGAGAGGAGAGAGTCCAATTGGAACATAAAATAAAAATTCTTCAAGAAAAAATGTATGCAGGAAGTGACCCAAAGTTAGAGAACGAATTACTGATTCTGAGAGCTGAATATGACAAAAAATCAGCGAATAGAGCTGCCTCGAGTCTTCTAAGATTGAAGCAATCTTTTTATGAACAAGGTGAAAAATCAGGGAAATTATTGGCATGGCAGATTAAACAATTAGAATTTAAAACACCAATTACCAGTATTATAAGTAACGGACAGGCAGTTGTAGATCCTTTAGAAATTAACAGTGCCTTTAGAGATTATTATGAAAAACTATATGATACAAAAAATGAAACTGACTTAACAAAACTAAATGGGTTTTTGGACGGATTATCTATACAGTGTATTCCAAATGAAAACAGGGAGATACTGGAGTCTAAAATTAGTCAAGAAGAAGTTGGGCTAGCCATTGATAATATGAAATCAGGAAAAAGTGCAGGACCAGATGGTCTTCCAGTTGACCTCTATAAAAAAATTTAAGAATGAATTAATAAAACCATTTTTGGAAATGGTTTTAGAAGCATTTCAAAATAGTAATTTACCACTATACATGAATAATGCCTTAATTATACTGTTGCCAAAACCAGGTAAACCCTCTAATAAATGTGAAAACATGAGACCAATAAGCCTATTAAATGCTGACCTTAAGATAATCTGTAAAATTTTAGCAAGACGACTACAAGAAATATTACCAAATATTATTAACCGAGATCAGAATGGCTTTATAATGGGAAGACAAGGCTTCCATAATATAAGACTATTTAATATTATTTATTCTAATAAAGAAGCACCGGATACAGCTCTCCTATCATTGGACGCCGAAAAGGCCTTTGATAGGGTCGAATGGCCCTTTCTTTTTGAAGTACTACAAAGGTTTGGACTTGGAAATAATTTCATAAAATGGGTTCAGATAATATACAATAATGCTACAGCAGAAATCCTAACAAACAGCAATATCTCAAAATCAATAAATATCAATAGAGGATGTCGACAAGGCTGTCCACTTTCACCTTTACTGTTTACTATGGCAATTGAACCTTTGGTGATGGCAGTACGTTTACATCCACAAATATATGGAATTAAAGTAGGACCAACAGAACATAAAATCTCCCTGTATGCCGATGACATAATTTTGTTTATGTTGAATCTTAAAAAATCAATTCCGACCTTGTTGAATTTAATAAAGAATTTTGGGGAAATATCAGGATATAAAATAAATAAAACAAAATCTTCAATATTAATGCTAAATGAGACCCAGAGAAATCACCCAGCTCCTGAGGTAAATCAATTCAATGTTGTAAATCAGTTTAAATATTTAGGAATTCAAATTGTACCTAAGCTAGAATCAGTCGTCAGTGCCAACTATGAAGCCTTAATGACAGACATTAATGAGTTACTTCAGAGATGGATGTCACTACCAATGTCGATGATCGGGAGAATTAATATACTTAGAAGTAATATCTTACCCAAAATACTTTATTTATTTCAATACATTCCTTTACCACCACCTTCATATCTATTCTCAAGAATTAAAAAAAAGTTAGTGGAATTTATATGGAACAATAGAAAGGCTAGATTACGTCTGTCCTTACTATATTTACCATTTGATCGTGGAGGTCTGAAATGTCCAAACTTTATGTTGTATTACTGGTCAGCACAACTGAGGTCTATGACATATTATTTTTCATCAAATGATCTCCCTCACTGGACTGAAATGGAATCATACAATTTACCTTTACCTCTTCCCATATTCATATACTCAGACTCGGCAAAAAAATTACAGAAACAATTTAAAAATCCATTTGTAAAGCATATGATCAAAATATGGTGTGAAACCAAAAAATATTTAAAAGAACCACACTTATTGTCACAATTTAGCCCAATATGGGGTAATCAATGTTTTAAACCAGGGAGAGCGGATGCTGTATTTAAATTATGGAATTTAAAAGGGATTCAAAAGATTCAAGACTTATATTTGTCATGTTCAGATAACATAATGTCTTTTGAAGAACTGAGGATCAAATTTAATCTTAATAGAACACATTTTTTTAAATATCTTCAGCTTAGGAACTTTATTCGATCAAATCAAAATAATGCTCTCACCCGACCTACTTATTCATCCTTGGAAAAAATTTTGACGAAAGATAGTAAGAGAAAGGGTATTATTTCAGAGTTTTATAACTCATTGACATTATCTTCAAGTGAAAACTCACAGAAAAGACTGAATTATTGGAAAGAAGACCTGCAAACTGAAATTTCAGCGGAACAATGGGAATTGGCTTGTACAGAAGCTCAAACCAAATCAATAAATGTACGTCTTAAATTGATACATTTTAAATGGTTAATGCGGATGTATGTTACACTGGTGGAGTTAAATAGATATAACAAAAACATACCAGATACGTGCACAAAATGTATGGAAAGTAAAGGAACCCTATTTCATTGTTTATGGGAATGTAGAAAAATTAGAATGTTTTGGGAAGAGGTGAGGGTAACAATTGAAAAAATAATTTCAAAACAAATCATATTGAATCCTAAATTGTTTTTGTTGGGTCTGTATCCAGAAAAGCATAACTTTAATAAGAGTGAAAGAGCATTCATAGACCTCAGTTTGCCTAATGCCAAAAAATGTATTGCACTACTGTGGAAAAAGACTCATAGACCAGATGTGACTCAGTGGTTAAGACAGATGTTAACAAACCTTCCATTAGAAAGAATAACATACATACTGAAATCAAAGGAAATTGTGTTTGAGAATATATGGAGACCTTTCATTGATTATGTAAAGAATTTAAACATAACTTTTGAAGAAGAAGGTGGATGATGTGTGTGGACCTTGTAAATTCCAAACTGGTGAATGTATAATATGTATACTTATGTAATGGATTGCCTAGACTAAACAGAGGAGCATTGTTGAAGACCTGCCTTTGTTAGTGGTTGTTGGTGTTTTTAGTACATTTTTTTTTTAAATTACTTTAGTGTTAGTGTTTGATTGTTTGTGTTATGTTTGTAAAAAAAAAAGGTTCAATAAAAAATATTGTGGAAAAAAAAAGACAAAGAAATCAAAAGAAATGTTAGGAAAGATAGACGGAGCTATGTGGAAAATATGGCTGAAGAAGCAGAGCGTGCAGCCCCCCGGGGGGAGATGAGCATTGTATATAAAATCACAAAACAGCTGTGTGGTACTTCTTACGTTCAGACTGCAAATATAAAAGATAAGTCGGGAAAGCTTCTAGTCCAAGAGAAAGAACAGGCAGATAGATGGGTAGAACACTTTAGAGAGGTACTAAACTGCCAAGATCCACCAGAAGTGGCCTCTCCAACACCAGTACCCGATGATCCTGAAATTGGTACCAGTCCACCCACAATGGAAGAGACCCAGAAAGCCCTCATATCCTTAAAGAACGGAAAAGCAGCTGGTATCGATACCAACCATGCTGAGATGCTAAAAGCAGATATCACATTATCAACAAGGGTTTTGCACAATCTCTTCAAAAGAATATGGGATGAAGAAAGTCTCCCATCTGACTGGAGTAAATGACTCATAGTAAAACTACCAAAAAAGGGAGACTACGATCCTGTGATAACTGGAGAGGAATCAGCCTCCTCTCTGTTCCAAGTAAAGTGTTCTGTAAGATAATCCTGGGAAGGATTGATGAAGCAATAAACAAAAAGCTAAGAGAAGAACAAGCTGGTTTTAGGAAAGGAAGAGGTTGTATTGACAAAATCTTTACATTAAGAAACATCATCAAACAAAGCATTAGCATTAGTAGAGCAATGCAGGAGGAAGGTCAAAGGTGTGGAGAAACTTTATAGTAAAATATGTTGATAAGCAAAAAGCAGGAAAAATACAAAGTGGAAACAAATGACAGTTTATCAAATGCTATCGGTACTCTGCATTCAATCTGAAAAGTGGTATTGGTGCATCCCTACTTGAGCCAGTTTAATAACTAATAGTAACTTTAGCGTCTTGTGCAAAGAAAAGTTCAATTAAAAGAGTTGTGGCCATTGATGAGGATTTTGACAAGTTACTACATATATTTCTCATCTTCAGTGAGAAATGCGCTTTTTCCAATTGCTGAGGAAAGATTGAAAAAAAATCTCAAATTAGTTCACTAAAACAGTACCACAATTTAAACAAAATAAAATAAATGTATTGTTGTCATATCTGTCCTGTTTTAATTCCAGGTGGGTATTCTTACATAAATGTCTTCAAATCCTCAAAATCACACTGATCTGGAACCCTAAAGGAATAAAAGATTCGTCTCATATCTGCTGTTTCTCAACTGAAGAGGCTCAAGGTAGGTTACAGGGTATAATGTGCAGACCCTATACTACATGCTTCTCACTCATTCCCAAGCCGACCACCTTGCCCGCTGCTCCTCCCCCTGCGTCTTTTCCTGTCCTATTCCACACCTGCAGCCTGAGATGGGAATAGCATAGCTGGGCCTCTTGCCTCCCCAGAGTAGAACCAGCAGGGGAATATGATAGCTGAGGCCTTGTGTCCCTGTTGCACATGCTCCGTTTGTAACAGTGAAATCAGATTATTTGATTTTTACTTGGTTTCTATATTTGTAACCAGTATGTGTTGCATCTTAATAAGTAAATCTGTCATGACACAACATTTTCTATTTCTTACTGCTTTAAAAAATAGTTTAAATGTGACCTAGTTACAGTATTCAGTTCAGTCTTTATCCCCATGTGATTCTCATGTGTAATGACGTATGTATGCCATGAGGTCCCCTGGTCTCCCTGTGCTGCCCACACATGATGAAGTCCTGCTGCAGATGGCCTTCGCTTAAACACGTCGCCTATATTATCGTTCTGTGGCTCAGATGCTCTGCTACTCTCCACTGGCTGCTCCCCTCTCCCATGCTCAGAGGATAGTCCCTTCCTCACCTTTTCTGGCTTTATGAGACGGGATTTTTGTTTATGAGGAAGGACGGATAAAACTTCACTTCAGTACACACACAAACATGACCTTCCTCTGAATCCCCAGTGTTTCTGTGTGTGAGACAGTGGGGGAAAGTGGGTTTTGTCCATCTGTCATACTGGAATTCCTGAGAGAGGTGCTGACACCGCAGCCTGAAGACTGTTAATGCGTGCCTGTGCCTGTGTGTTTCTGTTTGGTGATGAAGATACGCTGCATGTACGATAGTCATAAAGTTCTTCTTTCAGTAACAGCAGCAGACTTGCATACTGTAGGTGCTGATTCAGTTTTATTGCAGAGGTAGTCTTGGACCATGTCATTTCTCACTCCGTATACAGGCCTGCATCCACTATTGATAACAACAATGACAATATGGTCATCAAATACTTTTAAAGGCCAACAAAAACTCCACAGAATGAACGCTGTTTTGTATTTCATGGTCCCCCATCAACTTTAGAATTGGCCGGACTTCTAAGCCTAACTTGAACCTCCCTGCAGCCAAGTACCGACCCTGGGGAGACAGGGGTGATGTTGACCATGTGTCCTTCGACTAACCATCTCATTGACGGACCCCAACACTGGGTAAAATTTACACCCCCTTCTGCCTGAACCCTAAACCCCCTTAACCCTTTCCTAAACCCTCTGTTGGCCCCCCGTTGTGCGTGCTCATTGGCTGACCGCCTTCAGGCGTCCCTTTTCCACGGGTCCATTGTTTGGCCCCATAAGCAGCTTTGTTTCTGCATGTGCAGCTGGGCTAGACCACTCAGCCATTAGCTGCAACACGCTAAAGGGAGAGCGGGATAATATAATTACAAAACAAAAGTCAGGTGGCTCACGAGATCTGCCTGGAAAAGCCCATTTGGGGAAGATGCGAGGACACGCTGGCGGGTGGCCAGCTATAATTTGATTATGAAGTTGTGTGACCAACAAAAGAAACAATTGAACCTTTTTCCCTTTTATTTACCCCACTGTAATTTAATTTGATTTCATTGGGGCTTTAAAAGGAGTGCAGAGTGAATAGAGAGAAGATTTACTCTTCTAATTTTGAGATTTGCAAGCTCAGAAAATGCAATATTGTCCCAAAGAATAGGGAAATTCTTCCCTGGGCTAACTTTATTGTTGTGTTGCATGTTGACTGCTTGTGAGGCCCAGATCTGATGAATTGCTGAATGTTGGAGTTTTCCTGCAGACTGACTGGTCTTGTGCTCTTGTTTTGCATGAAAGCACACAGGCCGGTGGACAATGGGATCAGTCGCAGATCCATCTCCTGTAATACTTTCTTTAAACAGGCCAGCAAGTGTGTCCTCCTGTTCAGTCGGCAGACCAGAATTTATCCTGTTAGTCACCCTAGATGAGTGAAAGAGCAAAATCAACCCCCATCCCAGCTGGACACACACACACACACATACTAGGATGTGTCCATTCACAAAGGCACACACACACACACACTTAACCCCACACTGGGGAGTTATATATACAGACACACACACACGGCTTTATGGACAGCTGATAAGAGCAGGTTTAGCTGGTGGCTACTGTTCAGAGCAGGTCAAGCAGAACAAGATCAGTTAATGTCTTCTTGTTTCTATAGTTTATACTGCCATAAAAGGCTGCGCTTTGTTTTTGTTTTTGTGTTTTACATAAGACAGTAAGCAATTGTGTCAAGTGCACACATGCTCTTACGAGTGAAGGGTTAGTGTCAGTATTGTGCCCACTCAGGCTGTGTAAACGCCCATTTTTTGCCCCATTAGGCACAGCTTGATCGTGCTCCTGGGAGAGCACCACATTCTCATGCTCTGGGAGCGTTTTGGGGAAGATTTCGCTGAGGATTCATTACTGGCCTGGATTTTAGTTTATTTATGCAGCTGCATAGTCAGAATGAGCAAAAACTATCAGTTGTTAGGATAGATTACAGTATGAAGGGTATGAAGATGGCGTTCATTTATATAGTGCTTTTTCTCATCTCTAGATGACCAAAGCGCTTTACAGATCCTGCTATCCATCCGTTCACACACTGATGGCAGCAGAGCTGCTATGCACTGGTGCTGGCCTGACCCACCAGGAGCAACTGGGGGTTCAGGGTCTTGCTCAAGGACACTTCGACATGCAGACTGCAGACAGAGCGGGAATCAAACCCCTGACCCTCCAATCAGTAGTCAGCCACACTACACCTGTGCCACAGCCGCCCCCAAGATGGTGTATATACATTTATATCACCTCATGTCTTGTAATGTCAAGCTTTATGCAGAATGTCTGTTGCTGAAATAGGTGCTTGTGTTGGGGACATTATTTCAAAACATTTAGGCAATAAGTGTAATGAAATAGGTTTGAAGTCAGTCAGATACAGCAGACTTCACTCCCGCCATGCTGGACCCTCATTATGAATTACAGCTGATTGGAGTCTTCACTCACTCTGATATAGCGTATACACAATCCTCCTCAGAACACATTTGTTTCCACAGTGTAATACAGGGTTCCCCAATAAGTTTCCCCCAAGGACAAAATTACATCAAGCATGCCAAACCGAGGACCATCACCCTCGCAATTTAATCACAATTAAAATATTTGACTAGTTTGATTAAAATGTTTGACTAGTTAACTAGTGAATTGCAATTAATCGCAGGGGAACCTCGGGGGTAGGGGTGCAGTGAGTGTGCATACACACAATACACATAAACTCTTATTTTTGTCATTACATGCACTTCTTTACCTCAGAATAAGTTTTACAGCATGTTCAGCCTGCTTTCCATGGCAAACAGCCTTGACAGTGCTGCCTTAAGAGCTCTTAATTTGTTCAAAATCTGAAGGAAGTCAACATGATATTGGCAGTATTTTACTCATTTTGGAGTGACAAATAGGTGTGTGTGAGACAGAGGGTGAAAGAGTAAGACTCACTCCTAAAGAGTGAGAGTTGGCAACACTGATCATGTTACTTACCGTGCACAGTATCCTGCCCTCAAATTTAATTTATTAATATTGCCTAAATTTACTAATCAGTGGCAAATATTCAAAAAACATACTAATTAATGTCATCATGGTGAAACAGTAAAATATAACAGATTAATGGTGTTAAAAAGTAAATACATGTATTTTGTAGTAAACATATCAAATCAAATTGATTTTAATGTGTTAATAAATAAACATACCTTAAGGCTGTCATATACGCCTCTACGAGGCGGCGAGAGACGAGCCCAAGCGCTGGATAGTGTTCGTGCATTTATTAAGCAAAGAAACTTCACATGTGCCCAAAAATACAAAGATATCAAACAAGAGAAAACTTACAAAATGTGCCTCGGAGCGGGGAAGCTCCAGAGGAAATGAGCAGCACATACGATTGTAGAAACATGAGAATACAAGAGGCAAATCCAATGAAGCGGCAATGGATCAGAGTAATGGCAGAGCTTAAATACAAGTAGAGGGGATTAACATAAGTAAGCACTGGTGTGGGCTTGCATGAGCAGGCAAAAAGAAGCACAGTTGGAATTAGCTGACGGTAATGAGAGGTGAGGGAGGAGCAGCTGATCTGACAGCTTGACAGCTGGGCACAAACCCAGAAGTCATCTGACAGCTATCAGACCACAGAATAAAAATGAGAAATAAACATGAACCAAAACAATTAAAACTAAAACAGGACATGGTCAAAATAACTGCAACACAGCTGGAGAAAATAAAAAGCAGAATAACACTAAAAGTTGCATGAAAATACAATAGACAAATAAATACATAGAAAAAGCCACGAGACTGGGTCTGGCAGGAATCCCTGCCCCAGTTCATGACAAAGGCACTGTATGTTGTGTGTGTTTATGCCTCACTGCTCTGTCAGCTGTTCATTAATATAATAATAATGGTCTGCATTTATATAGTGCCTTTCAAGAAACCCAAAGCGCTTTACAATGAAAATGCAAACAGTTAGAGGCCCCACCCCCCTCCCTCCAAATGCTCACATGCACAGAACTGAGGACAGTCATGGCGCCCGCAGGGCCATCATCAGCCTCAGCTGCGTGCACACCTGTTGCCAATCGTCAGCGGGCTTTAAGAGCCGAGCCTGCCAGCGACTCAGCACGGAGCCGTCTGTCAAACTCACGAAGGCACGTCTCTCGTCTCCAGCCACGACTTGGCTCAACCTCTGACCCCGAGCAACACGTCGAAGCACGTAAACTTAAACTTCACTCACCTTGTCAAGTTCCTTTCCCCTGTGCACATGTGGACCTCCCTGGCGGCGGATTCTCCTTCCCCGGTGGTGGCTCAGCTCCACACCAGCACCAGGGTAACTTCCCCGCTTCCCGGCACAGAGCTAGACGCTCTTACCCTGGCTGTCCGCCCGCAGGGCAAACTGAAGCACAGTATCGCCACCTGCAAAGTAAGCAGCTGTCTTTATTACGCTTTCAGCGTTGGTGCAGCGTTAACGTCTTTGCTTTGTCTCCATAGGGTTGCCAGGCAGAACGGCGTCCTGCTCAGCCCCAGCACGAGACCAGCACTTCATACCACACTGTACATACACGCACACACACAAGACACGGGTTAACAATAAAAGGATAATTGTATTTCATCGAGTCTGTCTTCCGTCCCCTGGGTCCAGAAATTATGTCAAGGACCTTTTAATTATCACAACTCACCTGTCTTTGCACTCACCACTTTCATGTAAACTGATCCATCAGTGAAATCATTGCTGTGTGTGGCTCACATATTTTTGACTACATATGTACAGTATAAGCACAAGGGAGATGCTTAGAACTGCATGTGTTGATTGACCTCACGTCTGAGATGGAACAATACGTCTGGACCGCCTGTGGATAATGGCAGGAGGACGGAGGTGCCGTGATAATTCTCTGAAAGGACTTCCTGACCTGCTGGAGTCAGACGGACGACAAAAGGACTCGGGGGGAGAATTATTGTCAATGGGGGATTTGACTGCATTGTGTGATTCTGCCTCTGATGTTACATGTATAAATGTGGGGGGTTTTATGCAGCTCATTCTCTTCTTGTCTTGAGAGAAAGCTGGGGATGTGAAATCTGCATTAAACCTGAATTGAGAAATAATTCAGTCTCTTTATTTCACGCTCCCCACATTGGTGATCAATGACGTAGAATGCCTAGAAGCGATTCCCCCGAACCAGACTGGTCGGAGACCGCCCGAGCGAGCGCCGTCTCGATCAAGCTACCAGAGGTCTGGCAGGACAACCCGGACTCGTGGTTCCTGCAGGCCGAAGCACAGTTCGCACTCGGGGGAATAACGGCGGATGACACAAAATTCTACCACGTCATCGCCAAGCTCGACAACCGCACAGCTCGATGCGTGCAGAGCCTGGTGCAGCAGCCGCCCGCTGACAACAAATACGGCGAGCTGAAGGCTGCCCTCACCCAGTGTTTCATGCCCTCAGCCGAGGAGAGGGCTAGGAGGATCCTGGCCCTGCACGACCGGGGAGGATGCAGACCAGTCGACCTGATGGAAGACATGCTGCAGCTGAGGGACACAGAGAATGACGATTTCCTATTCAAACACATCTTCCTGAGAACCCTCCCGATGCACATGAGGGCGACCCCGTCCAGCATGCGTTGTGTGACCCAGCGGGACTTCCGTGCGCTGGCCCGAGAGGCGCAGCAGATCCTCGACTCCTGCGGTGAGCAGACGGCCACCGCGGCAGCGGCAGACCTTGATGCGGTGACCGGGAGCAGCGAGGGGCCAGAGATAGCGGAATCAATCCCACCAACGATGGCAACGACGCGTTCCCGACGCAGCGGAGGAGATGACCTCTGCTTTTACCATCGGCGTTTCGCAGAGAAGGCGCGCAGATGCGTGCCGCCGTGCCACTTCAAGAGCTCGGGAAAACGCCAGGACCCCGAGTCGTTAGCAGCTTCGGCTCTCGGCGAACGAAACAAGCTGCTCTACCTCATGGATGCGAGCTCCGGGCAACACTTCCTCGTGGACACCGGAGCCCAAGTGAGTTTCATCACCCCGACCTATGCTGACCGGCTGGCAGGCCCCCGTGGTGACGGGGCAATGGCAGCGAACGGCTCGAGCATCAAGACCTTCGGAGAAAGGACTCTGCTTCTGTCCTTACACGGCCGCACTTATGAATGGACTTTTATTATAGCGGCGGTGAGTTTCAACATGTTAGGTGCTGATTTTCTGTGCTCACATGGTTTGTTAGTTGATCTTGCCAATAGGCGGCTGGTAAATGCACACTCTTTTTATTCCATCCCTTGTGCAGCTCGAGTGTCCCCGCCACCAGTTCAGACCAACATCGCCACAGCAGGCGGTAAGTTTCACACACTCCTCACCCAGTTTCCAGCACTCACAGTTCCCACATTTTCGGCAACAGTTGCGAAACACGGGGTGGAGCACTCTATCACCACAGCTGGCCCACCCGTCTTCGTGAAAGCTCGGCGCTTGGATGCAGCTAAACTCTCCATAGCGCGCGAGGAGTTCGCCAACCTGGAAAGGCTGGGCATTATTCGCCGTTCGAAGAGCCCATGGGCCTCACCACTGCATATGGTCCCTAAAGCCGACGGCTCGTGGAGACCTTGTGGTGATTACTGCAGGTTAAACAATGCCACAGCACATGACCGCTACCCAATCCCACACATCCAGGATTTTTCAGTGCATCTGGCGGGGGCACGCATTTTTTCTAAAATAGACCTGGTCCACGGCTATCATCAGGTCCCAGTCCGGGCCGAGGACATTCCCAAAACAGCGGTAATAACCCCGTTCGGACTTTTTGAGTTTTTACGCAAGCCGTTTGGCCTCAAAGGCGCTGCGCAAACCTTCCAACGCATGATGGATGCTGTGTTACGCGATCTCCCTTTCGTGTTCGTCTACCTCGAAGACATTTTAGTCGCCAGCACTTCTGAGGAAGAACACGAAACACACCTCACGGCAGTTTTTCGGAGGTTGGGAGAGCACGGGTTAATAATTAATCCAGCCAAGTGCCAGTTCGGCGTGGCACAGATCGATTTTTTGGGGCACCGCGTTTCTCCAGAAGGGGCGGTTCCGCTACCGGACAAGGTGCGCGCAGTGGCAGAGTTTTCCCAGCCACAAACGGTCAAAGCATTACAGGAGTTTTTAGGAATGGTAAATTTTTATAACCGTTTCCTACCTCACGCAGCGCAGCTCATGCAACCATTATATGCCGCGCTTAAAAAGCAAAAACCCTCCAATACGATCGATTGGTCCCCGGAACGGGAGCGGGCGTTCGCGGAGGTAAAACAAGCCCTTGCAGACGCTGAACTGCTAGCTCACCCAGACCCAACGGCCCGCATAGCGCTCACCACTGACGCGTCAGATTTGGCCATAGGGACGGTTGTGGAACAGCATGTTGCTGGGGCTTGGCAGCCGCTGGCCTTTTTCAGCAGATCCTTGCGCGAAGCCGAGCGGAAATACAGCTCGTTTGACAGGGAGCTGTTAGCGCTCCACTTAGCCATTCGCCATTTCCAGTTCTGGCTGGAAGGTCGGCGTTTCACCGCGTTTGTCGACCACAAGCCGCTCACTTTTTGCGATGGCCAAAATTTCGGAACCTTGGTCGGGCCGGCAGCAGAGACAGCTGGCCGCAATTTCGGAATTTACTACTGATATTCAGCACGTAGCGGGTAAACTCAATGTAGTGGCAGACTGCCTCTCCCGCGCGGTAACAGCACCAGTCCGCGCGGGGGTAGATTATATTACCGCAGCCGCAGAGCAAAATAGCAGCGCGGAAGCGCACGCAGCCCCAGTTCACGTGGGGATAGATTACGCGGCCATGGCAGCGGAGCAGAGCGGAGATGCGGACGTGTGCGCACTCCAGTCTGGACCAACAGGGTTAAGGCTGGAGAGCAGGAGTTTGCAAACCGGTATGCCCCCCCTAATCTGCGATGTATCTACTGGGCGGCCGCGCCCGGTGGCGCCACCGCGTTTTTGACTCGGTTCACTCCCTGGCACACTTGGGGGTGCGAGCTTCTGTGAAAATGGTAGCGGAGAAATTTGTGTGGCCGAGCCTGCGCAAGCACGTGAAAGAGTGGGCAAGAACCTGCATGGCTTGCCAGCGGGCCAAAATTCACAAGCACACAAAAGCCCCCTTAGAACCGTTCCACATCCCGGCCAAGAGATTTGACCATGTGCACGTTGAACTCGTGGGCCCCCTACCGTCATCGCAGGGGTTCACACATCTTTTGACAATGGTGGACCGAACCACACGCTGGCCGGAAGTGGTCCCTCTGGCATCGACCACGGCTGCAGAAGTGGCCCGCGCATTTTTGACGGCCTGGGTAGCGCGTTTCGGGGTTCCGTTGGATATTACGTCCGACAGAGGACCTCAATTTGTGTCTGAGCTTTGGTCAGCGATGGCCAGCAGCTTAGGGGTGACAATTCACCGCACTACCGCTTACCACCCCCAGGCTAATGGTTTATGCGAGTGTTTTCATAGGTCTTTGAAGGCAGCCCTCAGAGCGTTGCTTACGGATGCAGATTGGGTAAACAAACTACCATGGGTTTTATTGGGGTTGCGTTCTGCGCCCAAGGAGGACTTAAATGCCTCCCCAGCGGAGTTGGTTTTTGCGCAACCTCTCAGGCTGCCCGGTGAGTTCCTACCGGAGCATCCAGCGCCGGGGCGCCCCCCGGCTCTGGGGCCACTGATCGGCATGGGAGCAGACATGCTCCCGGGCCCCGTTCATCACACTTTTCCGCGCGTTTTTGTTCCCAAAGCTTTAAAAAATGCCAAGTTTGTTTTTGTCAGGCACGAGGCTCTGCGATCAAGCTTGCGCCCACCATACAATGGTCCATTTAGGGTGCTGGAAACAGGTGACAAACATTTTGTGCTACATTTGGGGGACAGAAAGGAAACAGTTAGTATTGACAGACTAAAGCCTGCTTTTGTGATGAACGACGAGTCTGTACGGGTGGCGAGGGCACCTCGACGTGGCAGACCCTCCAGGGGGCATGTCCTGGAGCCCCCGCAGGGATCAAATAACCATTCTCTTCCTCAGTTAGCAGATTCACTGCAGGACGGCGCCACAAAGGCTGCGAAGCCTGCTTACAGCAAGTTTGGAAGACATTTGAAGCCCAGACGGCGTACGGACTGATGTGTGATTTTACCATGTTGTGTAGACTATGCTGTTGATTTTATCATGTTGTGTGAACTATGCTGTATTGTCCATTTTTCGACGTTTCGGGGGGGGGGGGTTATGTGGCTCACATATTTTTGACTACATATGTATAAGCACAAGGGAGATGCTTAGAACTGCATGTGTTGATTGACCTCACGTCTGAGATGGGACAATACGTCTGGACCGCCTGTGGATAATGGCAGGAGGATGGAGGTGCCCTGATAAGACTCTGAAAGGACTTCCTGACCTCCTGGAGTCAGACGGACGACGAAAGGACTCAGGGGGAGAATTATTGTCAATGGGGGATTTGACTGCATTGTGTGATTCTGCCTCTGATGTTACATGTATAAATGTGGGGGGTTTTATGTAGCTCATTCTCTTCTTGTCTTGAGACAAAGCTGGGGATGTGAAATCTGCATTAAACCTGAATTGAGAAATAATTCAGTCTCTTTATTTCACGCTCCCCACACTGTGCATATTTTCCATAACCCTTTGGGCCATTTTAATCAGCTGTGTGTTTTGCACTCCGCACTCTTATGTACATACAGTAGTTCCATCCTTGAAGCCACTACCGTACCTGTGTATATACCAATGGGCTATTTTTATTTTTATTTCAGTCGTATGTTTAATTGTGTGTTCTGTAACTGTGTTTTATTCAAATTCTTTGTCATGGCGCCCGCAGGGCCATCATCAGTCTCAGCTGCGTGCACACCTGCTGCCAATCGTCAGCGGGCTTTAAGGGCCAGGCCTGCCAGCGACTCAGCACGGAGCCGTCTGTCAAACTCACGAGGACACGTCTCTCGTCTCCAGCCACGTCTTGGCTCAACCTCTGACCATGAGCAACACGTCGAAGCACGTAAGATTAACCTCCACTTACCTTGTCAAGTTCCTTTCCCCTGTGCACAGGTGGACCTCCCTGGCGGCGGATTCTCTCTCCCCGGTGGCGGCTCAGCTCCACACCAGCATCAGGGTAACTCTCCCTTCCCCCGGCACAGAGCTAGACGCTCTCTCCCTGGCTGTCGCCCACAGGGCAAACCGAAGCACAGCATCACCACCTGCAAAAGTAAGCGACTGTCTTAATTACGCTCTCAGCGTTGGTGCAGCGTTAACGTCTCTGCTTTGTCTTCATAGGGTTGCCAGGCCGAACGGCATCCTGCTCTGCCCCAGCACGAGATCTGCACTTCACACACCACATTGTACATACACGCACTCACACACAAGACACGGGTTGATAATAAAAGGATAATTGTACTTCCTCGAGTCTGTCTTCTGTCCCCTGGGTCCAGAAATTATGTCATTCTTCTCTCTTACTTTATTGTGCAGTAGCCTGGTGGAGCACCCACAATTTTGTTGTACTGCACAACTGTACAATGACAATTTAGCCTATTTTATTCTATTCTTTTTTCAGTAGATCGCAGGGCAGCATGGTGGAACAGTGGTTAGCACTATGTCAGCACAGCAAGAAGGTCACAGGATCAATTCCACCCCTGACCATCATGGGTTCGATCCCACCCTCAGACCATCGGTGACCCTTCCGTGTGGAGTTTGCATGTTCTTCCCGTGACTGTGTGGGTTTACTCTGGTTTCCTCCCACAGGCCAAAGACATGCAGGTTAGGTTAATTGGCATCAAGTGGGGATTCTAAATTGTCCTTATGTATAAATGTGAGAGTGCATGGTTGTCTGTCTCTCTGTGTTGGCCCTGCGATGGACTGGCAATCTGTCCAGGGTGTACCCTGCTTCTAGCCCAAAGATGCTGGGATAGGATCCAGCACCCCCCACCCCACCTCAAAAAAAATGAATTAAGGGGTAGAAGATGGATGGATAGATATTCTATTCTTCTATTATTCATTCACTCCACAGACAGACAATGGTAGCGGGAAGCTACTACTGTAGCCACAGTTGTCCTGGGGCAGACTGACGGAAACGTGGCTGCCAATCCACGCCAACGGCCTTTCCAACCACTACTGAACATTTATACACATTCATACCTAGTGTCATGGACACTGGAGGCAAAGTGGGTAGTGTCTTGCCCAGGGACACAATAGCAGGATGGCTGGGAAGAGTGGGATTCAAACCACCAACGCTCTGGTTATTGGGCAAGCCGCTCTACCTCCTGAGCCACTGCCACCCACATTTCCTTCCTCCGTTCCTTTTTTGTTGAGCACCAAGTTGGATGGCAGGAAGTTCCACTTTTATATGGTCTTTGTATGACCAGGCTGGGACTTGAACCCCAACCTCCCGGTTGTGGGGCTAATGCTCTACCCCTAGGCCACCATTCCAGTATTCATTGCATTATGGGATACATTAGTCACCATCAGTTAGACACTACTTTTCAAAATGCATTTTGAGTGAACTATATAGTGAATGAAATTATCATTTAGATTTCAAACAGCACTACATAATGGCTGATTACTAAAACGAGTGAACATTTTAAACACAGCACGCTAGCTTCATGCTAACTTCCAGTTTGCATACCGCTCACTGAAGATCCATTCCTCACGTTTGCTCATTTTAATGTCTAATTGAATGTAATCTGCTGTCTAAATGTCCACATATACTGTGTGGCAATGATATGCCAGCAAACTGATTTGAACATCCAGAATTAAATAAAATAAGGAGTCACAGACTCTGTATGCTGTACCAAATGCTGTCTGGGTGGAATGTTTGTTCCGTGTTTAAAGTTCCACTATAACGGAAGTGTTATGAAGTGTTAATGCACTTTTTATGCCTCGGTGAAACTGAGAGGCATACAGTAGTCAGTTAGTGCATCTGTTTGTGGCTCTGTGTATCTGTCCGTCTGTCTGTCTGTCTGTCTGTCTGTCTGCCTCTCTGTTTCAGCTCGCCCAGTCAAAATTAAGTGGAACTAAAGGCTTGTATCATTGTATCACCATATTTTCTTGACTTTTAATTTGCCAGAATTTCAAAATAACGCTTTGTTTTTGAAATGTTTTTGAAAACTGTCTGTGGAATGGTACTGTGCATGTGCCTGGAAACTCCCATCAGAGGAAAGTACTCAGTTGTGGTGGGCAGATTGATCCAAATATTGATAATATCAGTATCAACGTTGGTATTAATCAATACCAGTGTAACAAGATCGATACTCTGTGTCTATGTTGCCGCTCCTGTCACAGCACAAAACAGGCACACTCAGCCACACTTAGCTCTTCTTCTTCTTGTGGCTTTACCTCCTCCCTCTTGTACCATCATGTGACTCAGCAGTGCCAGGTAAACAAGTTAGCAAGCAGCAGCCACCAGCTGCCCGCAGTGCCGGAGTTCTATAATTCTATACTGCTTATCAAGATGCACTACCACAGCATGCACACACAGCACAGAGACGGAGCAGAAGAATGGCAGAGAGGAAGAGGAGCGCCGTGTTGTGTGGCTATATTTCCAGGCCAAAAATGAAACAACGCCAAGCTGTACAATTTGTAAAAAGGCTGTGAAATACAGTAGTAACACAACTAATTTATACAAGCATATGAAAAATCATCCAAAAGACAATGCTGAGCTACAGAAACAGAGAGAGGAGGAGAGAAATACCCCACCCCCTGACCCCGACAGACCCCAATCCAGAGGCAAAGATCATTGGCAGAGCCCTTTCTGTCATGAGCTGAGCTCTGGAGGTTCCACCAGGCTCAGTCTCGTGGCTTTTTCTTTGTATTTATACACTTGTTGTATTTTGTGCCTTTTGAGTTTCGGTATTCTCGTGCTGTTTTCTATTTTTCTGTTCATGTATCAGTTTTGTTACGCCCATGTTTCATATCAATTTGTCATTATTTATTAGTCTGCATTTGGTGATGTTTATTCTTTATATTTGTACTGTGGTGCTCTTTCTCAGGGTTGACAGCTGTCAGGCGGTGTTTCCGGTTTTGTGCTCTGTGTGGGCATTGCCCTGTCAGCTATAAGGTCCAGTCGCTCCTCTCTCATCTCCCCTAGCTGATCCTAATCATCAATCATTGTTACCTTTTGCCCGCTTATGTGACCCCACACCTGTCATCACTTGTGCTATTTGTTCTGACTATACTTAAGGACTGCATTTTCATTTCTTGTCGTGGCAGCATTAACGATCCTTTCTCCTCGCCACCAGAACCCCATCCCTGTTCTGGTGAGCTTTCTCACTACCCTATCTGTAAGTTTACCTTGTTACCTGTTTGGGATTTTGTGTTTATACACTTTTTGGAATTTTGTGTGTTTTTTGTTAATAAATACCACAAACTGCAGTTGGCGCATGGGTCTGTCTCTCTCTACCCTGAGGGGCAAATCATGACACTTTCAGTATGGCAGAGAATATCGAAGTATTTTAGTCATCTTCGGCATTAGTTAATATTAATTTTCAAAGTGCAACTGGCCATTTGTTACTTTAGCCAACTTAAAAAGTATAAATTATGTTAAGACCTTGGTATAATACATTTATCCTGTCATGAGCCGAGCCGGCTTGGTTCTCCCTGGCTCAGCCCTGATTTCTCTGTGGGTTTTTGGCTCCTTTGTCTATGTGCACTTTGTGTATTTTCATATCCTTAGCCACTGCCTGACCGGCAGCTGTTAGTCAGCATGGTGACCTACTTTCTCTCACGCTGCTGACAGTCTGTCAGTCCAGCCACGCCCCACCCTCTCCCTCTGACTCCATCAGCTGTTCCCAGTTAATCATCTTTTCCGCGCCTCGCCCAGGTGTTCTGAATTTGCCACGCCAGCAGCATTTGTTCATAAGCAGCTCTTTGCTGGACAAATGCCACTGGATCATTGTACGAGTTCACACGGTTAAATCTTCCCCTGTATAACCGTCAACGTCTTTGAAGGCCTGTTTTGGAGTATGCTCGCGGCTCCACTGGAGAACCAGGATCGCTAGGCTGTGAGTAATTGCAGCATTTCTCTGTGCAGTTGTGTCGCTCCGCTGGTAGCGTTTCCCTGTGCGGCACAACTGCTACGCTTTCCCCTGTACAGCCTAGCATCACCATTGGACTCTTTGTTAGTCCGAGCTGCCCAGCCATTTGTATGGTTTTCCCTGAACAGTGTTCAATAAATGTGTGTGTGGTGAATCCTTGCATTTAAAACCTCATTTCTCCTTCTCTCCTCCGTGCACAATAGTAGAGCGCACAGGGAATTTATGACAGAATGATCCAGCCAGTTAAGAGGATTTAGCGGGTTCACCCACACGCTACCTTTTCCCTAACGAACTGTTTTTTTCCACCCAACTGTTATGGAGCGCATGATGCCCTGGGCCTGTTGACCTCGTCGCCGCAAAGGAGGAATGGCAGCTGGCATCCCCACGCTGGAGGAAGAATGGGCAGTAGGGTTTATACAGGACTTTATGGAGGAGTCCTTCGCGTCCCGTGGACCCAAGAAGAAATGGGAGTGTTTGCTCGGGGCTATGGGCGTCCTGGAAGAGCATCCCGGTCTCTGGAGGTGCCCACAATACGCTGAGCTGCTCTCCACGGTCTCTGCGCTCGAGCGCTTATTCCCTGGGCCGCGAGGACACTTCCCGCCGAGCCAAAGCGGAGTTGTTCCCCTCGTCGGTCATCCACTTCCTCTCCAGCCCAGCCCGAAGAGCCAGTCTCGGTCCATGCATCTCCAGCTCCACCAGGACAGCGTCATTCCACATGGAAGCACCGGGAGAGGCCCTTCCTCCGCCAGCCGCCACTGTTTCTCCAGCAGCGGTGAGGTCCGCTGAGGTCACCCCGGGAACGCCCACCTCCGTTGCCAAGGAGCCGGCTTCTCCTCCACCTGTAGAAGAGGGCCGTTTCACTGTGGACACAGAGAGGGACGACAGCCTGCCAGCTACAGCAGCAAACATCAAGGGCTGGGATGACAGGCAAGTGTTTTTTCTCTCTTCTCCTTATAATAATAATTCATTCATCTTCTTCCACTTAATCCTTTTTGGGTCGCGGGGGCGCTAGAGCCTATCCCAGCATCTTTGGGCGAGAGGCAGGGTACACCCTGGACAGATCGCCAGTCCATTGCAGGGCCAACACAAAGAGACAGACAGCCATTCACTCTCACAGTCATACCTAAGGACAATTTAGAATCCCCAGTTTGATGCCAATTAACCTAACTTGCATGATTTTGGCATGTGGGAGGAAACCAAAGAAATCCTGGAGTAAACCCACGCAGACATGGGGAGAACATGCAAACTCCACACAGATCACTGTTGGTCGGGGGCTGGGATCGAACCCAGGATCCCCCGGCCAAGGATGAGTCGCTGTGCTGCCACAGTGCTAACCACTCCTCCACCGCACCACCCCATAATAATAATAATAATAATAATAATAATAATAATAATAATAAACCTTGTCTGTCTCCCGGGAAAGGGGCCCAGTTACAGCAGTCCGCTGGGCTCCCCCTACCGGCTGTAGCTAATAACTCCTTTTCTACCCTCTCTGTGCCTACTCCTTTACTTCTTGAGCGCCTGCCGGTCCATGAACCGAGCCGCCAGATGATGGAGGAGCCGGCGGTTTCAGATGATCCCTTCCCGGAGCCAGCACGGAGAGGTTCTTCTGCAGCCACGTCGGCGGACGAGGAGTGGGCGAGTCTGCTCGCCCTTGTCAACAGCTGGGTCAAGGATGAGCGATGTGTGAGGGAGGTCCAAGGACGCACTTCCCCGGCTGTGAGGGTTCCACCTCCTACGGCTGCTCAGCCCACTGCATCACTATCCGACGAGGAGTGGGCGAACCTGCTGGCTTTTGTCAACCGCGGGGTCGAGGAGGAGCGTCGAAGGACCAGGACTGCCAACACCAACCCGCCAGCTAGGAGACACCGGGAGAACTCCTCATTGCCTTCAGCAGCTCTCTGCTCTCCAGCTGCCGTGAGGTCCGCTGAGCTCACCCCAGTAACGCCCTCCTCCATCGTCGTGGAGATGGCTCCTCCACAAGCTTTCGAAGGGGCCCACGTCACCACGGACGCGGAGAGGGGGGACTGTCTCCTGCCTGCAGAATCAGAATCAGAATCAGAATCAGAATCAGGTTTATTGCCATTGTTCATGTAGTACACAAACTAGGAATTTGTCTCGGTACAATGCTGCAACATTAAACATGATAAGATAAGAGAAATAAACTATACATGTAATAAAGTGTAGGATAAGATTAAGTGATACTGGTCAACAGTTAAAATATATATTAGCCAGCAGCAGATACTGTGGAGAACTATATAGTGCAGTCGGTAATGCAGGAAGAAAACAGTGATGATTGACATGAGTCTGGTTGAGCTGCTGTACATGGTGCACGAGAGTCACTTAGTGTTCAGCAGTCTAATGGCAGAGGGGAAGAAGCTGTTCATGTGACGGGAGGTTTTAGTCTGCAGTTAGGAACAATAAGGACCGGGATGACAGGCAAGTATTTTTTCATTGTTCACCATCTAATGACACTGAATCTTGCCTGTCTCCCGAGGGAGGGGTCCAGCATAAGCAATCCGCTGGGTCTTCTCCTCCAATTGCATGCATTAATCCATTTTTCCCCCTCTCCGTGTCTCCTCCAATTCACCCCAAGGACCTGTCGGCCCAAGGTCAGGGCCATCAGACGGTGGAGGAGCCAGTGGCTTCGGATGATTCCTGCCCGGAGCCAGCATGGAGAGGTCCCCCTGCAGCCTCACTGAAGGAATGCCCAGCGTTAGACCCGCTGGAGGTAGACAACAGGACTGCCAACACCATCTTGCCAGCTGCGGAGGCATCTGCGGCGGACTGGGAGCCTGAGCTGGTCCTCCTGGAGGCCAGGCCTGAGTATTCATCACCAGGATCAACGGAGTCCTGGACCGCGGTGGAGCTTGAGCTCAGGCAAGTACTCTCTCTGGTTTTTCTGATCACAGTGTTGGAGAGATCTTGTCTGGCTCTAGGTGGGGAGAGTCAGGCGCAGCACACAGCTGCATCTGAACTTCCCTCGCCGGGCTCCACCGCCGCCGGAAACTCTAACAACGCTGTTTCTTCTCCCGCTCCTGAGCCATTTTCTAGGGTCACCAGAGATAAACAACCATCTCCAGGGGTCCTCATGGAGCCGGTCTCACCGCTCGATGATGTCATGGGTCCAACTTCCCTGAGGACTGAGGTTGTCGTGTGGTCTCCTCCGCAGGCCGCGCCACCGTGGGTCCAGCAGGCTGGCTTCGGACCGTCATGGGGGCTGCGCTCCAGTATTAGCCCGACGTGGGTGCTGCCCTCCTGCTCGGACCTGTCATGGAGGCCACACTCCAGCACGGGTTCCACCAAGGGTGCAGCCTTGGTCCAGTTGCAGTCCATCGTGGGCGCTGCAGGACCTCAGCTGGAGGCCACTGTGGGCGCAGCTGAGCCTCAGCCGGAGGTCACCGTGGGTGCAGCTAGGCTCCAGCTGGAGTCCACCAGGGTGCAGTGGGGCTGGCCCAGTTGGGGGCCATCGTGGGTGCAGCTAGGCTCCCACTGGAGTCCATCGTGGGTGCAGTGGAGCCAGCCCGGTCAGGGGCCACCGAGGGTGCTGCAGATCGCCATGAGGACACCGTGGTCCCCTTCTCCTCCCAGGCCTATGCCATGGGGGTTCCCTCCCTTTGGTCCGGTCACCCACCAGCGAGCTTCCAGTTAGGCAGACCGCCTCCTGCCTCACCCCGTCGGCCCTGGTGGATCAACAACGCTGGCCAGCCACCTGAGGGACCGAGTCTCTGGGCCAGATGGCCCGTGTTGTCTGGCAGGCCACCTGACTGGGTTCATCGAACTGCCTGCTGAGCCTGGGACTCAGGGCGGCCCCCCGAGCCGCTACGGCTTTGGACTTGGGGGGGGGTTAATTATGGACCCTGGGCGGGGTATTGTTTTTCCTCCTTCCTGTTCCCCCTACCTCCCACCCGAGTTTGTGTTGTTTGTTGTTGTTGCTCCTGTTGGGGGCGGAGGGGGGTTACCCTGGATGTCTGGGAATCCACCCCTTAGACGGGGAGATCTGTCATGAGCCGAGCCGGATTGGTTCTCCCTGGCTCGGCCCTGATCTCTCTGTGGGTTTTTGGCTCCTTTGTCTATGTGCACTTTGTGTATTTTCATATCCTTAGCCACTGCCTGACTGGCAGCTGTTAGTCAGCATGGTGACCTACTTTCTCTCACGCTGCTGACAGTCTGTCGGTCCAGCCATGCCCCGCGCTCTCCCTCTGACTCCATCAGCTGTTCCCAGTTAATCATCCTTTCCGCGACTCGCCCAGGTGTTCTGAATTTGCCACGCCAGCGGCATTTGTTCATAAGCAGCTCTTTGCTGGACAAACGCCACTGGATCATTGTACGAGTTCACACAGTCGAATCTTCCTCTTTGTAACCGTCAACGTCTTTGAAGGCCTGTTTTAGAGTATGCTCACGGCTCCGCTGGAGAACCAGGATCGCTAGGCTGTGAGTAATTGTAGCATTTCTCTGTGCAGTTGTGCCGCTCCGCTGGTAGCGTTTCCCTGTGCAGCACAACTGCTACGCTTTCCCCTGTACAGCCTAGCATCACCATTGGACTCTTTGTTAGCCCGAGCTGCCCAGCCGGAGAGTTTATGACATATCCCGTTGAAACCTCTTATTTAAATTAATACATTTACTGGAACTGAAACAAATATACTGAATATTATATGGCTCAGATTTGATTGAATATAATTACCCTTTTGTGTTAACTGTGAAAGTGATACTGTATGTATTTACCTCTAAACTTTGCCCAAATTCTGTCCTGGGTTTTAACTAGTTAATAATCCAAAGGAAAAATCACAAAACACTAAAAGGTCATGAAAATTCATTCAGATTTAGTAATTTGATGATGCATCCACATTAATGATTAAAAAGTATCAGTATCGTATTGGTATCGGCAATACTGGCCCTGTATTTACTTGGTATCAGATTGATACCAAATCTTGCAGTACTGCACACCACTAGTACTCAGCAATCCGCAAATGCTGGGTGAACAAATGTTCGTCTTTTTGCCTGTCTGTTTTCTTCCTCTGCCACTAAACAACAAACGCTCCTGTTCTACTTGATTGTCACGTCTTGATTCACATACCTCCATTGCTTCCACCATTTAAAATGTCTGCTACCATGCTCTTCTTCTGTGTTTGGATTGCAGCTGTTCAAATCAGTTTGTTGGCTCTTGGCTGTCACCAACAGTACGGGCATGTGAACTGCAGATTATTTTCACTGCGCATGCGTGTACTCCAAAACTACTGGATGGATTTGGATGATTTTTACCAGAGGTGGTCCTTGGGCTAGAGAGGAACCCACAACATTTTGGTGATGATCTAGGAACACATACCTCTGCCAAGTCTCTGCCACCGAGGCATCAGCACCTTGGTGCTTTCATTTTTTAAAATAGTTTATTAGGCTACCGTAATTAATTACATTAATATTCCCAGCACGAATATAAAACCAGAAATATCATAATTTAGATTCCTTGTCTTCCATCAATCAAAAATCAAATGCAGTCAAAAAATGAATGGGTCATTAAAGATCTGGGATGCGTTCTTGTATTTTCCAAATGAAAAAAATCTAAATTTGAACTTTCAGTTTTAAAGTTTATGTTTTCAATTAAATCTATGTCTTTTAAAATGTACGGCTCAGATTTGACACCAGAGACCTGGTGTCACTAGACTGGCTCATATGAAGAAAGGTGTGGGTGGGGGATGACGATTCACTGAAAAAACACTCAAATAATACTGTTGCTTATATATGGATGTTGTGTATCGAGAAGTTAAATATATTGATCTTTTTTAAATGCACAGACAGTGGAGGAAACTCATTACAGAAGTCCTCTCCCTCAGGGAGTGAAGTAAACATGTTTTTAATTGCTTAACAGTCAGTTTTCCTTCTTTAAAACTTTTCAGGGGGTTGAGGGAAAGGCTGAGCCGATGAATTTCTTCCCATCACCATAGGAAGAGTTATTCCAGGTGTAAGTTTGGATAATGAGCTCCTTCCCTTCAATACTCAGACGACACCTAAGGATGACAAGCACAAAAACATTGAATGAGAACTACTCTAACAACAAAAAGACATAACAGAATATGTATTTACTCACTGTTTTCCAGGCCGTGCAATATAACAAAGGCTGTAGATGGCAAAGTCAAATTCAGGGCTGCAGCCAATCACTGCAGAACCGACCTGCTTGTAGTAGCCATCCCACATGAATTGCATCCCCAACACATCAGGGTATGTGGTCCACTGAAAACAAGTGAAAGAAAAAAAGATCAATACTTTTCTTCTCATAACACAGAATAAAATGGCTTTTACTGTGGATTCTTACAGGTCCATTGAAGCTGTGGCTGTAGTAGTTTAGCTCTCCCCTTTTCTCCAGAAGATAAAACTGGATCCAGTTGTGGAAACCGGACACTTTACCCCCCTTGACCTCTCCTGTTACCAAATGTATCTCTCAGTAATCACCAAAGGCAAAGTTTTGCTAATATCTTTGGTGTCTGAGTAAAATAAGTTCCGCCCAAACCTGCAAAAATGTGCTCAAAGCCACTGGAGTCCAACTTGTTGTTGTTGCGGGAGTACAGACCGAACCACATCATCTTCAGGTCCTCAATAAATTCTGCCTCAGATCTGTAAACACCTAAAAAAATCATTGCAGCCACTTGTAAAATAGTGCAAAATGTTGTAAGCTGTGATGAAGATGAACAGCTGGTTACCCTTGGTGTAGAGAAAAGCAAACAGCTCTCTTCCCAGCTCAGTGTTGGACATAGTTTCCTCAACAAACTTCTGCTGTTCAGCCAGCTGGTAACTGCTGAAATCCTCAGCCTGTCCAGTCATCCTATTGTAGTTGTCCAGCACAGCCAGTAGGGCAGCGTAAGTTGGCCTGAAAAACAGGGCGTCCTCATCCAGGTAGCGAAACAAACTGACAACAAAAAAACCACAGAAAAGTTAGTGTTGAGAAATTAGGAACCAAACGACAGAGTGATAACCTGACAAAATGATCCCCTCACGGGTTATAAGAGAAGTCTGTTTGTGAGCTGGTCTGTGAGTCGTCCACCAGAGTCTGAGGGTCAATGATGAGCGTTGAGGCTGAAGCCTTGTTGGTGTCCAGAGCATAAAGAGTCTCAGAGAGAGACTTAAGCTCAGAGTCAGTGATAGCACTGCCTCCTCCATCGCCTGTATCACAAGCACAAGAAATGGATGTTTATATATTTATTTAGGTGCACTGAGACTTATTTGGTGTATAAAGCATACTGTCTTTTTAAATACAAGAGAGATCACTTTACAGCATTATTTTGTCTTTATAGACTTCATCCTCTACAAAAAAAAGGAAAGTTGTAGGCCTGCTATACAATGGTGTGAAAAAGTGTTTGCCCCCCGATTTCTCCTTTTTTTGTATGTTTGTCACACTTAAATATTTCAGATCATCAAACGAATTTAGATATTAGACAAAAATAACACAAGTAAACACAAAATGCAGTTTTTAAATGAAGGTGTTTATTATTAAGGGAAAAAAATCTAAACCTACATGGCCCTGTGTGAAAAAGTGATTGCCCCCTAAACCTAATAACTGGCTGGGCCACCCTTAGCAGCCACAACCGCAATCAAGCATTTGTGGTAACTAGCAATGAGTCTTTTACAGCGCTGTGGAGGAATTTTGGCCCACTCATCTTTACAGAATTGTTGTAATTCAGTCATATTGGAGGGTTTTCGAGCATGAACCACCTATTTAAGGTCATGCCACAGCATCTCAATCGGATTCATGACAGCACTTTGATTAGGGCACTCCAAAGTCTTCATTTTGTTTTTCTTAAGCCATTCAGAGGTGGACTTGCTGGTGTGTTTTGGGTCACTGTCCTGCTGCAGAACCCAAGTGCGCTTTAGCTTGAGGTCACGAACAGATGGCCGAACATTCTCCTTCAGAATTTTTTGGTAGACAGCAGAATTCATGGTTCCATTTACCACAGCAAGTCTTCCAGGTCCTGAAACAGCAAAACAGCCCCAGACCATCACACTACCACCACCATATTTTACTGCTGACATAATGTTCCTTCTCTGAAATGCTGTGTTACTCACCTTCCAAAAAGTTCAGCTTTTGTCTCATCAATTCATAGAATATTTTCCCAAAAGTCTTCTGGCAAAACTGAGACAAGCCTTTATGTTCTTTTTGCTCAGTAGTGGCTTTGGTCTTGAAATCCTGCCATGCAGGACATTTTTGCCCAGTCTCTTTCTTATGGTGGAGGCATGAACACAGACCTTAAATGAGGCAATTGAGGCCTGCACTTCTTTGGATGTTGTGGGGTCTTTTGTGACCTCTTGGATGAGTCATTGCTGTGCTCTTGGGGTAATTTTGGTTGGCCAGCCACTCCTGGGAAGGTTCACCACTGTTCCATGTTTTCACCATTTGTGGACAATCGCTCTGTCTGTGGTTCGCTGGAGTCCCAAAGCTTTAGAAATGGCTTTATAACCTTTTCCAGACTGATAGATCTCAATTACAGTGATCCCTCACTTATCACGGTTAATGGGTTCCAGAACCGACCGCGAAAAGTGAAAAACCGCGAAGTAGCGTCACCACTAATGACGTCACCCATAAATAATACGTACGTTCATTCTCTCACTCTCTCTCTCATATGATACGTGTGTGTGTGTGTGTGTGTGTAAGTGTACATACATATGTAGATGTAAATAAAGTGTACATAAATATGTTTTTAGAACTCTTTTATTCTTATAACAAGATACGTAACTCAAGATGAAGTTGATTTACTGCACAGATTAATGAGAGCTTTACTGCTCCTCAGGTGACGCCTCATCGTCAGGTGCTAGAGGCGCAGGATCGTCGAGGGCAGCTTCCGATAGAGCTGGAGAAGCTGCAGGAGGCGGCGTAGTGGCTCGACGGGAAGACTATTTCGCACAAAAAGGCACAAGAGAACAGCGAAAAGTTCCACGCGGCGAGACTAGCGATAAAGAACAATGAATGCGGTCTTCCTTCGCTGGGCATGGGAGAGAAGCTGGGTAAAACGTTTCGGCCAATCAGCTTGCGAGGTAAAACGTCTCGGCCAATCAGCTTGCGAGATTCCCGAGCAGTGAAGAGGTGGGCGGAGAGGAGTGGAGCGGTGGTCAGAGGTGGATTTTTTGAGTTGTGCGGCTCTCCATGTTGATACCTGATGTTGTAATGTAGTCTCCCTGCCTTCTGCTAGCGCCCGCCCATTTTTTCTCAATTTTGAATTTTTGATGAATATTTTTGAAAAATCCGCAATGCACTGAGGGCGCGAAAGGTGAAGCGCGAAGTAGCGAGGGATCACTGTACTTTGATTCTCATTTGTTCCTGAATTTCTTTGGATTGCAGCATGATGTCTAGCTTTTGAGGATTTTTTTGGTCTACTTCACTTTGTCAAGTAGGTCCCATTGAAGTGATTTCTTGATTGAGAACAGGTGTGGCAGTAATCAGGCTTGGGTGTGGCTAGAGAACTTGAACTCAGCTTTCCAAAGATGTGATTAACCACAGTTAGTTTATGTTTTAACAGGGGAAGGGGGGGTCACTTTTTCACACAGGGCCATGTAGGTTTGTATATTTTTTTACCCTTAATAATAAACACTTTAATTTAAAAACTGCATTTTGTGTTTACTTGTGTTATCTTTGTCTAATATTTAAATTTGTTTGATGATCTGAAACATTTGAGTGTGACAAACATACAAAAAACTGAGAAATCAGGAAGGGGGCAAACACTTTTTCACACCACTGTATTTATACCACAACTATTTGATAAGATAAGATAAGATAAGATAAGCCTTTATTAGTCCCACAATGGGGAAATTCCAGGATTGCAACAGCACAGGGATAGCAACACTCAGAGCAATAATTTAGAAGATAAGAAAATAAGAGCAGTGAATATACATATGTACATATGAATATATAAATATATATACACAGTGCGGAGCATCGTAGCTAGACAGACTAAACAGCATAACCGTCTATTTAGTTACCCTACATGGTATGAATATGTACCCATACATATTGTCACCCTCCATAGCGACTGATATTGTCCTAGTGGTATACTGGAAGGGACCATTTGTGTAAGTCTGTTGCGTCTTTTGCGTTCAAAACTATTAGGTCGTCATTTGTTACCAGTTAACCACATCTTATGCCTTTACAAAAAATTTAATCCAATACTAACAGAGGACTTGCTTGGTATAAAATGCATAGAAACATTCAACTGACCTCCTTCTCTCCAACGACCAATAAATATTTCAACATCATTATAAAAAAAAAACATAGAAAGTCCATAATAAGTAGGGCAGATTGTGGGCAGTTGTAACATTGTTTACATTTTCTTTGTAATTCACAGACTACTTGAAATATAAGTCATCTTTTGATTAAAGGAGCATACATATACGTATATGTGCACTAACAGTACAGTTGATACACTCAAACCAATAAGGGCAAAATCATCAGAATCAGAATCAGATTTATTGCCATTGTTCATGTAGTACACAAACTAGGAATTTGTCTCGGTGCAATGCTGCAACATTAAACATGATAAAATAAAAGAAATAAAAAAACTATGCATGCAATAAAGTGTAGAATAAGAATGAGTAATACCAGTCAAAGCAGTTTTTAAATATATTAGCGAGCAGCAGATATTGTGGAGTACCACATAGTGCAGTCGGTAATGCAAAAAGAAAACAGTGATGATTGACATGAGTCTGGTTGAGCTGCTGTACATGGTGCACGAGAGTCAATAAGTCACTTAGTGTTCAGCAGTCTGATGGCAGAGGGGAAGAAGCTGCTCATGTGACGGGAGGTTTTAGTCTGAATGGACCGAAGTCTTCTACCTGAGGGGAGGGGGGCAAACAGTACGTGACCAGGGTGTGAAGGGTCGGCTATGATCCGGCCAGCACGCCTCCGGGTCCTGGAGATGTACAGGTCCTGGAGAGATGGGAGCTTGCAGCCGATCACCTTCTCAGCAGCGCGCACGACGCGCTGCAGCCTTAGTCTGTCCCTGGCAGTGGCTCCTGCGTACCACACGGTTATGGAGGTGGTGAGGATGGACTCGATGACGGCTGTGTAGAACTGCACTAACATCTTGGTGGGTAGCTTGAGCTTCCTCAGCTGCCGCAGGAAGAACATCCTCTGCTGGGCCTTTTTGATGAGGGAGCTGATGGTCGACTCCCACTTGAGGTCCCTGGTGATGGTGGTGCCTAGGAAGCGGAAGGAATCTGCAGTGGTGATGGGAGAGCCTGTGAGGGTGAGGGGGGGCAGAGGGGTTGTGACTTTCCTGAAGTCTACAATCATCTCCACTGTCTTCAGAGCGTTCAGCTGCAGGTTGTTGTGGCTGCACCAGGACGCCAGCTGGGCCATCTCTCTCCTGTAGGCGGACTTGTCGCCGTCGGAGATGAGCCCGATGAGGGTGCTGTCGTCCACAAACTTGATCAGCTTGACAGACTGGTGGCTGGAGGTGCAGGAGTTGGTATAAAGGGAGAAGAGTAGGGGGGAAAGTACACAGCCCTGGGGTGATCCGGTGCTGATGCTAACAGAGTCTGAGACAGTCTTTCCCAGCCGCACATGCTGCCTCCGGTCCGTCAGGAAGTCGGTGATCCACCTGCAGAGGGAGTCAGGCACGCTGAGCAGGGACAGCTTGTCCCGGAGCAGAGCGGGGCGGATGGTGTTGAATGCAGAGCTGAAGTCCACAAACAGGATCCTGGCGTAGGTTCCCGGGGAGTCCAGGTGCTGCAGGATGGAGTGGAGGGCCAGGTTGACTGCGTCATCTACAGACCTGTTGGCTCAGTAGGCAAACTGCAGCGGGTCCAGGAGGGGAGTGGTGATGGACTTGAGGTGGGGCAGGACCAGGCGCTCAAAGGACTTCATGACTACAGAGGTGAGCGCTACAGGTCTGTAGTCATTAAGTCCAGTGGCTTCTTGGGGACAGGGTTGATGGTGGAGGATTTGAGGCAGGTCGGCACGTGGCATAGCTTAAGGGAGGAGTTAAAAATGTCTGTGAAGACAGGAATCAGCTCTTTCGCACAGTGTCTCAGGGTGGAGGTGCCGTCCGGACCGGGGCCCTTGCGTGGGTTCAGTCTGGAGAACTGTCTGTGCACGTCCTGCTCACTGATGACAAGGGCAGGGGGGGAGGAGGCGGGGGGCGCCTTTGATGAAGTAGGGACCTTGGAGGCAGTGGAGCTGGCGGGAGGGGGGGAGTTGGACACAGCTGACGAGGTGTCAAAACGGGCATAGTGTTGGGACAGTCTTTGACAAAGGGCTTTGTCATCCTGACCCTTAGAAGCCTGAGGCCGATAGTTGATGGTTTGCCTCAGTCCTCTCCACACAGAAGCAGAGTCGTTAGCCGTGAACTGCTGCTGGAGTCTCTCAGAATACACAGATTTAGCTCTGCTCAGCTCTCTGTTAAACCGATATTTAACCTCCCTGTAGCAGTCCCTGTCTCCACTTTTCAACGCTGCTTCCTTCTCCTTCCTGATCTGTCTGAGCTTAGCTGTGAACCAGGGCTTGTCGTTGGAGTAACTCACCCTGGTGCGCGATGGAAGAATGCTCTCCTCACAAAAGTGGATATATGAGTTCACAGTGTCTGTGTACTCATCCAGATCATGCGTGGCTCCTTTAAACATGCCCCAGTCAGTTATTTCCATGCACGTGTTCAGCTTCTCCTCAGCTTCACTGGTTCATTTCTTCGAAGTGCTCACAACAGGTTTAGTGAGCTTCAGTCTCTGTCTGTATGTGGGAATGAGGTGGACCATCACGTGATCAGATAGTCCGAGCACAGCACGGGGAACAGCGCCATACGCGTCCTTCACTGTAGTGTAACAGTGATCCAGCATGTTCTTTCCTCTGGTGGGGCATTTAATAAACTGTTTGTATCGGGGGAGATCGTGGCTCAGATTGCTCTGGTTAAAGTCGCCAACCACAATAACCAGAGAGTCCGGGAAAGTTCGCTCCGTATGTTGGATGTGATCTGCGAGCACGCGCTGAGCCTCGCGCGCGTCCGCGTCGGGCGGGACGTAAACAGCGGCCAGGATGAATGAAGCAAACTCCCACGGGGAATAAAATGGCTTGCAGTTAATAAAAAGATGGAAGGGCAAAATCCCATAAGGGCAAAGGCCCATAAGGCCATAAGGCCCATAGGCCTTATGGCCCATAAGGCCCATAAGGGCAAAATCATCATAACATTTTTAATGCAACTACTCAGAGTGCTACAGTTGCTCCCACTGAAAACTCCATCAAGTCCAGTCTATCTGAATAGAAGTAGTCTTCATATAAATACCTTACTTGGTCCTTATACAAACACTTTAATGCATTAGAAGAAGCCAGCTTTTATTGTCATTCAGTCCATACAGCCAATCATGTAGAGTAGAACAAAATTACGTTTCTCCTATCTCAGAATCAGAATCAACTTTATTGCCAAGTATGCTTACAACATACAAGGAATTTTACTTATCACTAAGGTGCGCTCGTTTCTAAGCGCTCCCTAATGACGCGGCAGCCATACGAGGCGCCTCATTCAGTGGGGGGTAAAGAGGGGGAGGGGGAGGGGGTGACACATTGGGCAGAGAGAAAAAACAAAGTTATCAGAATAGTGCTCGAGTGAGCAAGATTGTGATCACATAGAAAAAAAACCTCTAATTGCACAATTAGCAGACAAGATACAGAGCTACACATTAACAGAGCAAAGGAGAGAGACCAGTGTGTGTATGTCAGTCATGTGATATCAGTATGAGTGCAGTGTGAATGTATCAGTTACTGGTGCACAACAAAAAATCCTCTCCTAGGCAACGGTTAGATGTTATGTCCATGTATTCTAAACATAGATAAGCATGTCCACAGAGTCCATCTCTCTTCAGTGCATGCCAGATGGTAAAACTCCATGTTAGTCACATGATAACGCTGTCCTTGGAGAGTTCAGATTGCTGCACATCAGCAATTGTTTGGGTTAAGGAGAAGCCAAAACTCCCTTCTGCTTTATCTCTTCTCCTGGAGGAATAAGGACGCCGAATCAAGGCCTGATAAGCACAGTTCACTTAGAGCATAGAAATTTCCTCTCTTATGCGATTCTATGCATCACAATTTACATACACAGGCTTTAAAATCATTCCCTGGAGAGCACCCAGCGACTCCAAGATGTTTTCCACCTTCCGATTCAGTTCGTCAAACATAGATAAACATGTCCACAGAGTCCATCTCTCTTCAGTGCATGCCAGATGGTAAATTCCATGTTAGTCACATATTTACCACTATCAGTGCTCTCCCCAGCTGGTTGAATTTGTTGAAGGAGCTTCGCCGGGTCCGCATTTTGATTAGCGCTTCCAACTTCTTTAATTTTCGATACACCAGGAAAACTCCAGAGCCAAACAGCAGAATCCTGTGATCATGAAGCCAAAACAGGTAGATTTCTTCCACATCTTCAATCGAATCACGCAGACACATGAGTTCCAATTGTTCCATGAATCTCTCCACTTGGGCCCCCCCAGGCCCGATTTTCTGTTGAAAAGTGGTGTCAATAGCATTAAAGCCAAGCTCACCAATTCCATAATTTCCATAATTTCTGTTTGAGTTGAGATGCAGCAGAAGAAGAGCGAGACACAGACAGGACACAGCAAGCTGGGATCAGTAAAAGGGAGGAGGAGAAGGAAGAGGAGAAGAAATGCGTCTGCTCTCTCTGATAGCCGGAAGAACAATGTTAATCACATCTAGAATCAGAGGGGTTGCTACCATGCATGGCACCACCACAAACAACTTTTCCTTCCCCTATTCTATTATGCTGAGCACCAAGCTAGAAGGTGGGAAGTACCATTTTTATATGGTCTTTGGTATGACCTGGTCGAAGCCCCAACCTTCCGGTTGGCGAGCGGATGCTCTATCAACTAGGCCACCACTCCAGATAAAAACCCTGACAGTTCCCTCATACTTTGTCAGTATTGATGCTAATAACACATAAAACACACCATTTTGTGCAAAAAGACAGCTTTTCCTTTTTTATGTCATTTTTGCATTTAATTTTGATGAAATGTCAATTTTCTAACAGTAAATTATGCCATCACTTCAGACAAGCAAGGTGACTATAACTGTTATAATTGTAATCCCATAGGTAATCCATTACAATATTGCATCCTAGCTAACGATACCTATATTAGCATGTGTTGTTAATTTCAATTTTGAACAAACAACCTAGAGATAAATTTGATGTAAGTTTACCTTTACAGTCATCTAAACTGAAGGTGCCAGAAGACAAAAGCTGCAAGTCCAAAAAGTAACTTCAGAAAATTAAAACCAGTTTTTACTTGTGCCTGCAGAAAGAAAGCAAATCCCTTTGAGTTTGTCAAGTAAACATAATTTATCTTATTTATGTTTTGATAAATTCAGTGTGTTACAATTGTCCCTGATCTCCCCTATAGATGATTTGCTGTGACGTCACATCCTACACGCGGTTTTGTTTACACCGCCATATTGGACGGCAAAAGCGAGTGGACGGCACATTCAGCAGCTGTTCAGCGGTGTACCAGATCTCGATATATTTACCTGATTTCAACCTACATCTTTGTTTTATTTTATGTTGGCATTGAATTAGACTATGGTGTTTCACTGCTGTGCCTTTGGGTGTACAAATCGCCAGAAAAAGGGATCCAACTTGAAGTTTTACCGGTTCCCAGCTGACAAAGACAGGCGCAGGAGGTGGGTGGCAGCGCTGAAGAGGAAAAGATTGGTCCCCGTCGCCTTACTCGCGGCTATGCAATCAACATTTTATATCGTGTATGTCTGATGTATCAGTGTCTATAGATGTAATGTTATATCATTGTAAACACTGGTAAATGGTAAAGCATGAGTCTGAATGACTCCATGTTTTAATCTTGTACTCCTGGTTATAAATCAGGTTATCGGGTATGTCCCTCCCTGTGTGCACCACCAAGGCCTACCATCTGTGACCTAGCACTAGACAACTGCTAGATGACAAGATATACATGTACCTATAGACTGGTACATTGTAATGATCATGAATGCATGCTCCTGTTTGAAATTTAATGTGTTGATCAATATGGCTGAGTTTATTTTGCAATGAATAAAAAATTTATTAAATTTACCAAAAAAAGGAGTATTTTTACAATAATTCACATTCACCGATTCAGTTAAACCTCCCACCATTGTTTATTTCTTTGTACTTCAATATACCACATAAATAGGTTTACATGGACTAAAAGAATGATATAAACATGATAAATCGTTATATTGCTTCTCAAACTGTATAAACTATATATTCTACCTACTCCATATTCCAGGTGAGAAGAGCAGTGACCCTCTTTTCCCAGATTACATACCATCAGTCTTCACCGTCACGTCTACTCCAACGAAAGACAGAAACAACGCCAGCTTCCATCGGTACATTAAAACACAAGCAAGGAAAAAAAGACAGAGAGAGAACTTGGATCGCTCACTTGCTGCCAGTGTACTCGTAGAAATGTCTTCTGGAGGTACTGTGTGTGAAAAGGAAGAGACAATAGAGGTAAAAGAGGAGCAGCCTGGTATGTCTGTCAAGGCGGATATTGCATCAGAGCCAGCCGAGGTCACCGAGAGTTTGGTATCATCTGCAGGGACTTCTTGTTCATGTAAAGCTGAGTGTGATGCATTAAAGAAAGTACGTCAGATTTGGGGCAAAAATCTATGAAACTGGTGAATTTTTCAAGCGACAAGTTGTAAGGGTCCACGCCGATAGCACTGATCTTTTCCGTGTACCTGTCACGATGTTTTTTATCTAGTAGTTGCGCAACATCGGACAAAGCCGGCACATCTGACTGAGCGGACGCCATGCTGAAACGCACTCACACAGCGCCCGAGTTGCCGTCCAATATGGCGGTATCAACAAAAATCACGTGACGCGTGACATCACTTGCAAAACATCAATAGCAAGGCTGTATCTGTATTAGTGATATTGCGGTATAGAAGTTACTCCCCTTAATTTATCTGCTGTTTTTATAGTTTT
Source organism: Pholidichthys leucotaenia (assembly GCA_020510985.1). Taxonomy (NCBI): domain Eukaryota; kingdom Metazoa; phylum Chordata; class Actinopteri; order Cichliformes; family Pholidichthyidae; genus Pholidichthys; species Pholidichthys leucotaenia. The sequence goes on from CM035837.1 coordinate 133,961,458, forward strand.
AATATGTGCTATATGACCAGTTGACTTTCAAGACAGTACAGGTGTATGCAAACTACAGTTTAGGGGCCATGTGTGGCTCTTTTGCATATAATCAGTGGCTTCCTCTGTCTTTGATTAAAAAGAAAAAAGCTTAATTAAAAAACTCACAAATTTACAAGAAAAAAAGTTCTATATTTATGTGAGAAAGTTCCAAATATATCAAATTTACAAAGAGAATTTGGTAACACAGCCCGTGAAGTACTATAAAATTACAGTGTATTTTCTGTGTACTTTCAGTGAAATTACTGGTGTAAAACAGTGTTACCGTGAAATATCAGGGTAATGAGCCATGTTTTTAAATTTACAAATAAAAGTACTTTGTTGTTACCCTGTAAGTACATATCCTTGCCATATAATTACCATATATTTACCATGTAGGTACTCTGTAGTTACTATACTCAATTCAATTCAACTTTATTTATACAGCGGCATTTCACAACAACAGTCATCTCATAGCACTTTCAAATGTAGGGGAAACCCCCACAACTGCAGAAAGACCCCAGCAATCAGACGATCCCCTGTGAGCAAGCACTTGGCGATGGTGGAGAGGAAAAACTCCCTTTTAACAGGAAGAAACCTCCAGCAGAACCAGGCTCAGGGAGGGGCAGTCATCTGCTGCGACTGGCTGGGAGGTGAGGGGATAGAGAAGATGAAAAGAACAGACATGTAGAGAGAAAACATTAAAGGAGTGAAGCCCAGTACATTATTAGCGGTCCCCCGGCTGTCTAAATCTATTAGCAGCATAACTAATGGAGGGTTCAGAGACACATGATTCCTCCTTAATTGTAGGCTATATCGAAAAGGAAGGTTTTAACCCTATTCTTAAAAACAGAGATTGAGTCTGACTCCCAAATCCAGCTTGGTAACTGGTTCTACAGGAAAGGAGCTTGATAACTGAAGGCTCTGCCTCCCATTGTACTTTTGGAGATTCTCGGTATTACAAGTAATTCAGCATTTTGGGAGTGTAATGCTCTGTTAGGATGATAGGGTAGTATTAGATCTTTTAAATAAAAAGGGGCCTGATTGTTAAGAGCTTTGTAAGTGAGAAGAAGGATTTTAAACTTAATTCTGAACTCTATGGGAAGCCAATGAAGGGAGGCTAGAACCGGAGAGATATGATCTCTCTTTCTAGTACCTGTTAAAACTCTTGCTGCAGCATTTTGGATCAACTGAAGACTTTTTAAAGATATTTTAGGACAACTTGATAATAAAGAGTTACAATAATCTAATCTAGAGCTAACAAAAGTGTGGATCAATTTCTCAGCATCACTCTGAGACAAGATGCTCCTAATCTTGGCAATATTACGCAAATGATAGAAGGCAGTCTTGGAAACAAGTTTAATATGTGAATTGAAAAACAGATCTTGATCAAAAATAACTCCAAGGTTCCTCACAGAACTATAAAGAGAAAGGGTAACTGCATCCAAACTAAAAGTTTGGTTTGGAAAGGTGTTTCTAAGGTTTTTTTGGACCAACAAAAATAACTTCAGTCTTATCTGAATTTAATAGCAGGAAATTATGAGTCATCCAAGCTTTGATTTCCTTAAGACAGGCTTCTTACTTGGCTAATTGATTACTATCATCTGGCTTCATTGGCATGTGTAATTGTGTGTCATCTGCATAACAATGAAAATGTATACAGTGCTTTCTAATAATGTTGCCTAACGGAAGCATATACAAACTAAAAAGAGTAGGGCCTAGCACAGATCCCTGTGGAACTCCATGACTGAGCTTTGAGTTGGAAGAAAACTCATTATTGACATGAACAAACTGGAGCCTATCAGACAAACAAGATCTAAACCACTGCAGTGAAGTTCCATTAAGTCCAAGATAGTCTTCTAATCTATCAAGTAGAATATTATGGTCGATAGTATCAAAAGCTGCACTAAGGTTTAAAAGGACAAGTACAGAAACCAGTCCATTATCGGATGCAATAAGGAGGTCATTAGTGACCTTCACTAAGGCTGTTTCAGTACCATGATGGATTCTAAACCCAGATTGAAACTCTTCAAGTAAACCATTTCCCTGCAGGTGGTCAAATAGTTGTGTAGCAACAACTCTTTCTAAGATTTTTGAAATGAAAGGCAGATTAGAGATTGGTCAATAGTTAGCTAAAACTCCTGGATCCAGCGTTGGCTTTTTGAGTTAGGGGTTAATTACAGCAGTTTTAAAAGCCTGCGGTACATGGCCTAATGTTAATGAAGAATTGATTATTTGAAGAATAAGGCTACCAATAAATGGGAAGACTTTTTTAAATAACCTGGTAGGAATAGGGTCTAAAAGACAAGTTGAAGGCTTGGATGAGGAAATTATTTTATCTTACTCTAAAAGGTCAATTGGAGTAAACTTATCTAAACAAATATCAATTGAAGGACTTGTAGTAGTTACTGTATTTAAGTTAACGGTGGGAAGAATCTGACTGATTTTATCTCTAATAGATAAAATTTTATGATTAAAAAAGTTCATAAAGTCCTGACTAGAAAGCTCTAAGGGAATGCAAGGTTGACAGAGTCCTGACTCTTTGTCAGCCTGGCTACAGTGCTGAAAAGAAACCTGGTGTGGCGGTTTGGGAAAACCCCCACAAACAGACTAAGGACAGACAACTCGCTACTCCTGGTTTTTTCCGCTACACTACTGTGATAATGTCACCTTTCATGCATTGTGTTCAGGTGTCCTGTCCTTACTGTGACCTAGAGACTCAGATCAATGTGTAGATGTGCCTGTTAACCTCTTTGTTCTGCAGCTAGAGCAGAGTCTAGCAAATCTGCCTATTGTGATGTATGTCTCACAAATGCAAATATCTCATGCCTGTTCTGCAGTCCCTTTGATCAGACCTACCGCGGTGACACTGCTTTGATGTATTGTTTGAGTTGGGTATAAATACTGCACAGGTTCTGTAACACCTTCTCTATCTCTCAACCTCTGCTGTAGGACACACACGTGTCCGCCTCTCCTCTCCTTCTCTGAGAGCCAGAGGATCCCCATCCAGCCTGCACACACTTGGGCTGGAGAGGGGATCCCGTGATGGCAGTATGATAATAAAACTCTACTTAAAACCTCCAACAATGCCACTTTATCTCATGCCGCCGCACTGGTGACCCGATGCTGAAACGAACACACTGCCAACGAACGCAACACCCGGCGGTGAGTCTCCGACGACAAGCGAACGCAACAGCTCCCTTCTGCTTCAGGAAGATTTTGACGCAGAGTTTCCAGGTGAAACTCTCCGGAGACCACCCACGACCGGGAAAGCCGCAGCAAACTTCATGGTGAGATCTGCACGCCTAGATCGGCACATCCACGCTGGACCAGCCGCGCTCGCAGCTCCTCCACATCGAGAGCGCATGTACCTCATCCTTTCTCCGCGACGGCGACTCCCACGGCCAACGGAGCACACGTGGACCTGAACGCACCATGACCGAGCGAGTGACAGAGCGTCTACTTCCCTTCACCGCTCCAACACGCTGAACAGGGATGATCAAGCTCCCTGACCCTGGTTCTCCTCTCCAGCTGGCCCACCCATCACGGAACCCCGGCGCACGCACCGGGGGGTTACGAGGACGGCGCACACCACGCACGGGACAAATACGGCTTTTCTGACCGCCTTCCTTCTGCTGCACACTGGCCCTTCAGGCTTGCTCGTTCACCTGAGGCACGCAGCTTGCTCACTGGATTTTATGGTCTTAGCCACAGCACACAAGGGGAATTCAGCGGTTTGCGGTTCCCGAGAGCTTTAAGGTTGTGCCCGCACCTAAAGCCAACACGCCAGTCCCTCTGCTCTCATCACAGCCGCCACGCAGCCTCGTCTTTTCTTCATGGCCGCTATTAATCCTTGCAGGACTTAATCGCGGGAGGAGCCAGTGACTAATTTTTCTTCTTGTGGACCTCTGCACATTCAACGGGACCAGCCCTTCGACATTGCGGACCCACAAGCAATTTTTTGCACGGCCCGGACGTTTTCATCGTCTCCGGCCGGCTTTTACTACCCGCACCCCCCTCCACCCCCTCCTGCACAGAGCTTTTCCCTGCTCACTGCCCAAGCTGCACTATCGAGGTCTCGACCACCTGCCGAGCCCTCTGGGGGGGAGCTGTGGCGGTTTGGGAAAACCTCCACAAACAGACTAAGGACAGACAACTCGCTACTCCTGGTTTTTTCCGCTACACTACTGTGATAATGTCACCTTTCATGCATTGTGTTCAGGCGTCCTGTCCTTACTGTGACCTAGAGACTCAGATCAATGTGTAGATGTGCCTGTTAACCTCTTTGTTCTGCAGCTAGAGCAGAGTCTAGCAAATCTGCCTATTGTGATGTATGTCTCACAAATGCAAATATCTCATGCCTGTTCTGCAGTCCCTTTGATCAGACCTACCGCGGTGACACTGCTTTGATGTATTGTTTGAGTTGGGTATAAATACTGCACAGGTTCTGTAACACCTTCTCTATCTCTCAACCTCTGCTGTAGGACACACACGTGTCCGCCTCTCCTCTCCTTCTCTGAGAGCCAGAGGATCCCCATCCAGCCTGCACACACTTGGGCTGGAGAGGGGATCCCGTGACGGCGGTATGATAATAAAACTCTACTTAAAACCTCCAACAACGCCGCTTTATTTCATGCCGCCGCACCTGGGATTATTCTTGTTCTCTTCTATTAATGGAGAGTAATAACTTGTTCTAGCTTTTCTAAGAGATTTTTTATAAATTAAAAGATGACTTCTCCAAGCTGAATAGATTTCATCTAAATTAATGGAACACCATTTTCTTTCTAATTGACGAGTCTTCTGTTTTAAGCTACGAGTTTCTTTGTTGATCTAAGGGGTTAGAAATCTGATTGGACTTTTTCTTTTTTATAGGGGCCACCATGTCTAGAGTCTGATGCAGAGAAGCTGTAACACTATCTACCATGCTATCAATTACAGAAGGAGCAAACTGTCCATAGCTTATTTCCATTGTGTTGACACATGGCATAGAGGAGACAATCTGCATAAATTTGGTAACAACATCATCTGAAAGACATCTGCTGTAGTAATATTTTTCTTTAGGAATCAAATAGTCAGAAATAGTAAAATCAAAGGTTAACAGACAATGGTCTGACAGTACAGGGTTATGAGGAGACACTACCAGATTTTCAATTTCTATGCCATATGTCAGAACAAGGTCCAATGTGCGGTGGAGATAATGGGTAGAATTTTCTACTTTCTGAGAAAACCCCATCGAGTCTAATATTGAATTAAATGCCATATTAAGACAGTCACTATCAACATCTACATGTATATTAAAATCCCCTACTATAATTATTCTATCTGATTTCAGCACTAAATCAGCTAAGAATTCGGAAAATTCGGATTTAAAACTCTGAGTAGGCTGAGGGAGGATGACAAACTATGGCAAAGAAAATTGGGTTTAACCTAAAATTGCTAACATGCCCAATACTGGGGACCAGGGCCTCAAAGGAATTAAAACATGTTTTTAGCTTTACATTAACTAGTAATTTAGAATGGTAAATTGTAGCTACTCCTCCTCCACGACCAAAACGTCTGGGATTTTGATAGTTTAAATAACCAGAGGGAGCTGATTCATTTAAACCAACATAATCCTCTTACCCTAACCATGTCTCTGTAAGGGATATTAAATCAATCTGATGATCAATTAACAGATCATGGACTAGCAGAGACTTGTGAGTTTGAGACCTAATATTTAACAAACCACATTTAATTTTTAAATTATGAGGAGGAAGGGATGCCAAATCATTAAATTTAGAGACTTGATGTTTAATTTGAGTTTTACCAACTTTTTGTTTACTATATAATAGCAGGTTTTTCCATGCTTAAGAAAAGTTTATTTGTTCAAACTAATCTTACGCATATATACTCCAAAATTACCCAGTACTTATACAGTTCTGGGTTGTGTTCACCAGATATTTTGCTCAACAATTAAACTTTTCTCAAGCATGGAAACAGTAAAATTCTTATATGGTTATGACTGAGTACCTACATGGTAAATACAGGGTATTTATATGATAACTATTTTTACTTATACGACAAAATGCTTTTGTTTCTGAAAAAAAAAAAAGGCTTGTTACCGTGCTATTTCCCCACTTTTTTACGCTAGTACTTTCACTGAAAATACATAGAACGTACACAGTAATTTCATAGTAGCTACTTCAGGGGCTGTGTTACAAAGTGTTGTGATTTTTTTTTTTTTTTCAGAATTTAAGAAAGAAATGACTCAGTCTTACAAGAAAAAACAGAAAATTCATATGGAAAAAGTCACAAATGCAAGAGAAAAACAAATTTGAAAGAAAACATACACATCAAACTTTTCAAGAAAAAAAATGTAAATTTAAATAAGTCACACCTTAATGAGCAAAGTTTCATATTTAATTAAACAAATCTTGCTTATTGCTAGTGTTTCCATCCCAGTCTAACTCATCTGTTTTTCCTTTAAATATGGCTCTGTAGAGGAAGTATACCTCCCCTGACCACACCACTAAATTTAGCAGTCCAACAGTGACACCCACTGGTCAGCTGCCAAGAGTTCAATACAGATTAAAAAAAAAATAGAAGAAACATTACAAATGGCACTGTCCTAAATAAACGTCATATCTATCAGTGTCATTGTTTTTAAGGTGTCAAACATTTCATCCATCCATCCATCTTCTACCACTTATCTGGTGATCTGGGTCCCAGGGGCATCAGTCCAGGCAGAGCAGCCCAGACTTCTGCCCAGTTCACATAGCACCACGACCCCTCCTGCAGGTGGTAAGCCCACTGGAGGGTGTCAAACATTTCATTTACTGGAAAATTAATTTCAATACTTTATGATACACTATTTGATAAATAATGATGATAAAACCGATCAATTGTATAAAAGGCATTCTGAAACTCTTAAACATGCAGTTACTCTTAAACGATTCACAAAGGTCTTTCGTCTCTAGCTGCCATGCCCAAAGGCATGGGCGATCATGGTCTGATATCTGTCTCTGTCCATTACAATGTGCAGGATGCTGGTTGGTGTTCCTTGCAGATACCTGCTCAAGCCACCTATGAGCTTCTCTTTCTGTCCGCCTCTGCTCCATTTTCCGCTAATCTTTCCAGTGGTAACAAGATGTTCTAATGTTCCTTTCCTCATGACATGCCCAAAGAATGATGCTTGCCCTCTCCTGATATCACAATAAAGGGTTCTCTTCTGTCCTGCTGTTCCCAGTACTTCTTCGTTGGTTACTCTTTGAATGCAAGATATTCTTCGCATTTTTCTGAGGCACTGATGGTATTCAAAGCTGTCTTGTTGATGGTCCAAGCTTCATTGCATTTTTTCATATTTCATGTAACCACAAAGGTTATATTTTACAAATAATATGTAATAATATTACAGAGGCATAAAGCTGATCAGCCACACTATGAAGATACGGGAAAGACTTGTTGAAGCCAGGTTAACCCCTTGCACTCTGGTCAATTTCCCTAAAAACGCCTAAAAATAATGTACCCAAAGTAAATCAGAAGCTGTTCTTCAACCCTTTGCAGCATCTTCATGGGGTTGGTCTCATTTAAAAGAAAACACTTTGAATTTTTTGGCAAAACAGTCATAATCTCTCTAAGTGCTCCTGCCACTGAGTAACAGTCATCTAAACATACGGTATTGAACTTGAAGAAAATAAATTTCGCCTGGGTGTTTTTTTGGATACAAATGCTTGCAAATAACACACAGCTTCAGATACTGGCTGGAAAATGCAACAGAAATGTAGAACCAAGTGTTATCCAGCTGAGGTCAAAATTTTGTAACAATACCACAAAAAATGAATATATTACACAGCTTTTTTCTTAGGTTGTTCCCAGGCGTTTTTGAACTGTACCAAATTGTGCCAAATGGCACAGTTTGGAAAAACGTCTGTAACTTTTGAATGATTCAATATAGAAGCTTCATCTTGGGCTCTAATGAAAGGTGAAGGGCTGTGTGTGTGTGGGGGGGCGGGTTGTTTATTCATTCATGAATGAATGAATGAACAAACAAGCCCCCACACAAATTTTTGCCACGTAAAAAATGTGTGGCTTTTTTTTTTACAAGAAAAAATAACCCACAGTGCACTAAAAATTATACTAAAATATCTGTAATGTAGAAGATAACTCTCCCCCCCCCACTACAGAGGACGGACATCGCCCATCGCTACATGACAGAAAGCAGTGACGGTGCGCTGCGGTCTACTACGCACAGTTGGACTAAAATATCTGCAATGTATCTGCAATCCGCTACAGAAGAGTAGCGGGGGGGGGGGGGGCGTTCACAACATGACGGGGGGGCCGTTCGCAACATGACGGACCCGGACCACTCTGGTCCGGGTCCATCATGTTGCGATAACGCACAGTTGTAATTTACCGATCGGTCAAAAGTCATTTGGATTACAATTTTCAGGGATAAAGAATAATTTAGCTTATAACACTTACCTGTCCACAACAGCAGTCTCGCTGGCGAACTTCTCTTCCTCATTGTCAGACGAACATGATGCTGGTCCGCTTGTTACGGACTCGTGGTTCTGGTCACACGACCCGGTCAAACCATAATTCCATTATTGCGGTTTTGCACTTCAATGATTGCGGTTTTGGCGAACAATTTTTCAAAACAAATAAAAACAGTAATAAGAAAAAAAGACTGGCGAACGCTTGTGTGTCACCCAGCCTTACACAAAACAGCTTTCAAACTTCTGTGCTTCAATTGGCTGGCTGTATTCGCAGCCGTTGGTAGGCGGGTCCTTCTTGCTAGGTTTTCAGTCATTGGTTCTTCAAGGTTTCAGAAACCCAATTCAAGGCTCTTATTAGTCGAATGAGAGGTCAGTCACATCTAAACCAATCAAAGCACTCCTTTGGCTTTCTGTTCGCGGCTGTGTCTGTAGTGGAAGAACGGAAATGCAGCTTTTTTTTTCAGTGCACTCTAGGACACAGCGCCCTCGTGCGCCCTCGTGCGCCCTCGTGCACCCTCGTGCGCTCTAGGACGCAGAGACGTGTCCGCCCGCGGTACACCGGAGTGCAAGAGGTTAAGAGAAGATGTGACAATCAGTGAGTAGCAGTACAGTTTCATGCCAAGAAAGAGTACTACAGATGCAATGTTTGCTTTAAGAGTGTCGATGGAAAAGTATAAAGATCAGAAGGAGTTGCATAATGTCTTTGTGGATCTAGAGAACGCATATGATAGGGTGCCAAGAGAGGAAGTGTGGTACTGTATGATAGAGTCAGGAGTAGCAGAGAAGTATGTGAGGGTGGTGCAGGACATGTATGAGGACAGAGAGACAGTGGTTAGGTGCACTGTAGGAATGACAGATGGATTCAAGGTGGGGGTGGGATTACATCAGGAATCGGCTCTGATCCCCTTCTTGTTTACCATGGTGATAAACAGGCTGACAGACGAGGTCAGGCAAGAGTCTCCGTGGACCATGATGTTTGCAGATGACATAGTGATCTGTGGTGAGAATAGGGAGCAGGTGGAAGAGAACCTGGATAGGTGGAGGTATGCTCTGGAGAGAAGAGGAATGAAAGTCAGTAGAAGCAAGACAGAATACATGAGTTTGAATGAGAGGGAGGCAGGTGCAATGATGAAGATGGAAGGACTAGCTGTAGTGAAAGTAGATGAGTTTACATACCTGGGGTCAACCATCCAAAGCAATGGAAAATGCACAAGAGAAGTGAAGAAGAGAGTGCAGGCAGGCAGGGTGCAGCTAACAACCCCCTTTTGTCCCAAGCCCGGTCTCCTGAAGTGGAGCTCGAGGGAATGGAAGACGAAGTGGGGCATTCATGGAGCGACCACATGGACCGCGTTCTCCCTGTTGATATCATGGAAAAGGAGCAGTTCGACCTGTCCATTACCATCCATACTGGGGACCCTCGCACCCCTGCAGATGACAAAATTTCCCTGACAGCCTCCAGTGCCTTTTCTGAAGGTGAAGCGGATGCTCAGGAAGAGGATCTGGAACCGCTACATCTATTCGACACCGTTGATGCCCCCGTGGAGGTAGACAGCTCCACTCCGGACCTTATCGAGTTGTGTTGCAAGGTAGCCAAGCAACTCAAGGTGCCATGGCCCACTCCTCCACCCCGTCAGCTCCAGACTAGGCTTGCAGGAAATTATTTCCTCCCGAAGTAACAGCCCACGGTCAAGCATAAGTTACCGGTGTTCCTGGACTTCCATGCGGAGCTCACTCGGTCCTGGGCATCCCCCAAGGCACTGCTGTCACTGCCCTTCTCGCAGTTTCTGGATCTGGAGGACATGGAGTGGGCAGGGCTCACTAACATGCCCCCCAGTGGATGAGGCTCTGGTGGTTCATCTGGCTCCTAAACCAAAAATGTCCACCAGCAGACGATGCCATTTCTCAGCCTCTCAGCGATCAGAGTTCCTCCACCAGTCCATTGATCCCTCAGGGCTCAGGTTCTGAAGAAGATTCAGTCCCGCTGTGACCAGAGCGTAGTGGCCCGTTGCCTCCCTATGTCACAGAGCCTCTTGACCCACAGGGCAAAGCAGGAGGTCTCTCTCTTTCCAGCTGGCACCGATGTCAAAGAGACCTCCGTTAAGCGTAAGTGAATGCCACTTACTAGGGACACACCAATTAAGCACAAAACAGTTCCACTCACTGGCACACAAAATAAAGAGAAAATGTTCCCCTGGTGTAAATTTAATAAAGGGCGGTTTCTGACCCATTATAAAACCTCACTCAGCCATAGATGGGGAAAAATCACAGCGTGTTTAGAACATTGCTGTTCCAGTTGTCCAGTAGAGGGCGCTCTTGGCCAGTAAATGCCCATGGTCGGCATTCGGCAAGCTTTCCATCAGGGAGGCGATGTGGCGAGCATGCGCGGCGCCCCAATGGGTGATGGGAATTGTAGTCAACGGCTCCAGTCTCCAATTCAAAAGACGCCCGCCTATGTTCAGAGGCATTACTATATCAACTGTACCGCCAGCTTCCACTCCAGTTATGAGAGGAGATTCGCTCTCTCTTGGAGAAACAAGCAATAAGAGATGTACCTCTAAGCGATGCCCACAGAGGTTACTACTGTGGCTACTTTGTTATTTCAAAGAGAGACGGGGGTCTCCGTCCCATTTTGTATTTGAGCAAATGCCTGAGGTCATTCAAATTCAGAATGCTTACACTGCGTCAGGTCATTCAGGCGGTACAGCCAGAAGTAGGGTTCACTACAGTGGACCTAAAGGACGCTTATTTCCACAATCCAGCCCAAGCGCAGGCAGTTTCTGCGCTTTGCACACGAGGGGGTAAAATTCGGCCTTAACATTCCAGTATCAGGTACTTCCCTTTAGGCCTATCACTTGCCCTTCGGGTGTTCACCAAATGTCTGGAGGCGGCTTTAAGTCCCCTCAGAAGCCAGGGCGTTCAGGTCCTCGATTACCTGGACGATTTAGCAAACTCCGCTCATCAGGCCAGAGGGCGCACAGCGCTCCTGGTGACGCACCTACAGTCCTCAGGCTCTGTTATAAACAGAGAAAAGAGCTCCTCACACCCACCCAGAAAATCTGCTTTCCAGGTCTGGAGTTGGACTTTGTGCAAAACCAGGCTCAGCTGTCCAAGCAGAGGATAACGGCCTTTTATGGATGCTTTTCACGCTTCCAGACGGACGCTGCCAGCGTCTGCTGGGATACATGGAGGCCTATTTATGATGAGGGATTTTCAGAGATGGTTTCTTTTGAAACAGAAATGCAGTTCGGGTCTCCCCAGCCAGTATTTTTTTAAATCCTGAAAATATAGTACAGAGGCGGACTTTTGTGAGATTTTGTTTTTAGTTTGTGTCCTCCTGTAAAACTTTGCATTTTTAGGATTTAAGTTGTAGATTTTAGAGCTATTTATTTGGAGTAAAAAACACATTTAGTGCTCCCCTGTATTATTATGATTAAATTATTATGTTTTATTTGAAATTGAGCAAAGAAATTATTTGATTTTTTTGTTTAAAAAATACAGAACTAAAAGCAGCTAAAACATCTGCTTAATAAACTGTGTAAAAGCAAATGATATTGGCCTGCAGGAGACAGCAGATGACAGTTTTCAGATAAATTTGTCCATGTGACTTATTACATTTCTCTTCCATTTCTTTCATTAAAAGATGATTGAAGTAAATCCATGGGTCATTGCAGACACTTAGCTTTAAAAGTACCAAGCTGTCACACAGGGGGAGGAAAAAATCCTGAAAAAAAACGCATCAAGAATCATTTTAGAATCAAATCGAAGACCCTGAATCATAATTGTATCGTGAGGTGCCTAAAGATCCCCAGCCCTAATTCGGACCTCAGCTGCGGAGGACTGACTTATCGGACCTCTTGCACTTTAAGTAGGTGACCCTTGATATAAATGTTAGTGTATACAGTACTGTACAAATTTGCATTGTTGTTTCTCCATCCATCCATCCATCTTCTTCCGCTTAATCCTTTTCGGGTCGCGGGGGGGCTGGAGCCTATCCCAGCATCTTTGGGCGAGAGGCAGGGTACACCCTGGACAGATCGCCAGTCCATCGCAGGGCCAAATTCTTATGCAACTTAATATTTGATTTTAGAAATAAACATTTCACAGTGATTAATTTATTCAACATTTTCATTGGTAAAAGCAAGCAGACTTGTGAAAACATCAGCTTAAAAACACAAATATAAATAATAGAAATCTTATTGCAAACTGCAGTATTTGGGGCCATAATCACTGGGTCAGAGTAAAAAAAAAAATTCTACAGAGATTCAGGGAAATCTCATAAAATAAGAGTGTTTTTTTAGCAGATACTTCTTCAGTCAAAGTGAACTTTTTTGACGACTGTGAACTTCTGAATTATACCAATATAAGAAATGTTTCAGAGTCCTAGTTTTCCTGCTTCACTAATGTAAAAAATAATTGCCAGACTTTACTTTGTGCAGCACTAGGGGGGTGCACCGTTCCTGGAAGCACTGCAGTACCAAGTCATTGTGTGGCGTGGACCCTATTCCATCTCCCTGTTCCAAAAATCAATTAATATATGGTCCCCGGGTAGGGGACATATCAGATACTGTATTAAACTAATAAGAACAGATTTTTTTTTTTTACTTTTAATATATTTTATTACAAAACGAAACACAAACGGCAACATTTTCGCATTTTTCTACAACAAAACAAAACATTCCAACAAAAAGCAAGATGCAACCATTTCTCTTATGAACTGAACCTAGAACACATCCCATATCCCAGACTGTCTCAACTTTGACTTCAGAAAACCAGCCCCAACCCTCCTTTCCACCTTTCTAAAGCAGCATGCTTGCCCCACTTCTCAATGTCCCTTCTTATCCTGCCCCTGATTTCCTCTCTTACGCCCCTTATGGGCCCATCCACACTCGTTCGCTTGCCCTTCGAGATCAGATCTTGTCTTGTGACCCAAAGTCTCTTTTTAATGAGACTAATGGTTACCCAGATGGGTAGTAACTTCTTATTAAATCCGGCTCCCATCCCCCTGTCCACCTTTTCCCATGTGAGGCTAAACCCTGGGATTACACGGCCAAGCCACAGTCCCACCTTTTGCCATACTTCCTTTGCAAAAGTGCATTCCCACATGACATGTACCACCGTCTCCTCCCCTGGACAATTTTCACGGGGACATGCTGGGGATCTGGCCAGACTATGTCTATACATCTGCTCGCGAATAGGCAACCGCCTATGGAGGCAGAGCCAATTCAAATCTCTGAGCCCTTTATCTAACCTTTTGGGTTGGATATCCCTCCATACTTTTGGAGTAATCCTGAGAACGGCTGGTGCTTTTAAGCCCTGACTCACCACATGGTAGAGTAGTTTGTGATGTAGTGTTAAAGGTGGAGTGGCCTCAGGGTGCTCCTGAAGCCATCATGTGGCATGGTGGTAATGCCAAGGCTGTCAGATTGCTCCAGTTTCATTAGGTGTCTGGCCTGATATGCAAAGAAAAATCTCAAAAAACAACCGGGTGGATGAACCACTGGGTCAGACAATTGCTTGCACAAAAAGAAACATGAATAGAATCCAGTTTCAAAGGTAGATGCGTGACATCCCGTCCCCCCTCCGTAACTCCTGCTATCATACGAGCCCAAGCAATATGTTCGTACTGCTCACCCCATATATGACATGACTGGTGACCCAGAGGCAGACACAGACTCCAGAATAAACTCAATTATCTTTTTATTGTAAAGTGTGAATGTGGATGTGTGCGTGTGGGCAGGAATATAGCAGCCAGGTGAGCAGAGCACCGTTCAGACTGGCAACCCTAGGAGAGAGCATAGATAGGTGGATTAGTGACTGAGATTTGGAGGAGTGACTCAGAGAAGGTTCAGTCTTACGATTGGCTTGTTGGCGGGAAGCACAGAAGAACTCCCGAAGGCTCCGGCCAGCTGAACTGTGGCTTCGGCTTCGACTGCTGAAGAGGTGAAAGAGTGAAGAGGCATGCAGTGAACTGGTGGAGTGCAGGTTGTGCCCAATCCGCCGCCAGGATGAAGAGGTCCGCCTCCAAAGGGCTTCCATCTGTGCACAGGGGAGTAAGAGCAGAGCGTGGAGATGAAGGAATGGAGAAGGCTTGCTTGTAGCTGGGGAGCTAGGACTCCCAGGAGAAACGATGAGGCAGGGAGGATTGTTGGAGATGGAACTCCGGATCCAGAGGAGATGAGTTGACGAGGAGGTCTTGCAAGACCAAGGAGCATGACGTCTCCGTGCAGACTAGAAGGCAGCACGGCTTAAGTAGGCAGACTTAATGAGGTGAGCAGGTGTGCGTGCAGCTGTGGAAGAAATTAGGGCAGCAGGCATGCAGAGCGGATCACTACAATATCAACCCATAGGTAAGGCAAGTGAGGGCTTTTCTCAGACTAACTGGCAAATGGAAAGATGTACACTAGGTAGACCAGAGAAGGCAGGATGTCTGCTTTAAGAACCAAAACTTTTCCAGAAATTGTCAGATATCTACTCTTCCAAAGTGCCACCCTTTGTTGGACTTTGGTGATGCGTGCCAAACAGTTTGCAGAAGCACTGTTGACAGTGTCAAAAAGGACCCCTAAGATCTTAAGGAGCCCTCTACAGAGTGAGAGACCTCCAGGTAGGTCTGTTCTTTCAGACCATGCCCCAAAAAACTTCACTGCAGACTTGCTTAAATTGAGCCGAGCACCGGCCACTTGCCCAAACTCATGGAAAATCTCCAGAGCTCGCAGCAGGCAAGCATCACTGTTGAGCAGCAGTGTAGTATTCTTCTTTCACTTCCGCCCTCCAAAGAGAGCAGACGCTTTTTTCTTCTCTCCTGCTCTGACTTATCTCCTCCTCCCCTAACTAACTGGATCCCAGCTTGCTGTCGTCTGTCTGCGTCTTTACTGCTGATTATCGAAAGAAATTATGGAATTAATAAGCTGGGCTTTGAACGCAATTGACACTATCTTTTCAACGAGGAAAAGTGCCCCGGGGGAGGTTGTTTGCCCCGCAGGAACGGCTGCTGCGGGCTATTTACGGGAAACAAGTAATTGGAAACTCTTGTGCCTGACTGATCTTTTTATCGAAGATGTAGAAGATTTATACGTCTTCGTAGTAATGGTGATTGGGATCGTTCTGATTGGATCTGGGATTGTCCTGGTGTACCGCAAATTGTTGAAGATGGATACAACCTATCAAAATGCTGGCCAGGCGAGGTGCATCCATCAAATTGAAAAAATGGAGAGGACCCTGATAGCGGCAAATGGAGAACTGTCTCGGAAGGTGGATTACATCATGATTACGCTTAGGGCCATCCACGATGGATTCAACGTCCAGCAATGAAGGATTAAGTACTGAATCTGTAAGAGAATATAAAGTTCTTTTCTCTCTGTGATCAGTACTATTCAACGAAATCTGACTCCCTCACAAAAATCCTCCTGATCATCTGCAGTCTTTGTTTTCAAAACATTGAGCTCATGGCCTTCGGACAGGCAGCTGCATGGCTCCAAGGACAATGCCACCAGCCAGACAAAACATCTCCTGCCAAAGAGTCCTTGTTGTTCTTAACTGATACAACACCTACTTTCAACATTACACTCATACTGATTCATAAAACTGATGATAAAGATGATTCACTCACTGCTCTCTCTGTGTCTTGTGATCTTTTTTGTCTGCTGACTGTGCATTGAGGGCTTTTTCTTTTCTTGTAATCATAATATTGATCATATATGACCACTATTCTGAAATCAATGATTTTTTTGCTCCTTCCTTCCTATTGTATTACCCTTTCCCATGCTTCCTGTACCCTTCTGTTGGCAGGCGCGTTCACAGATGCAGCCGTGTCACCGGGAATGCAGGTCGTTTTCTGTGTCAAGTCAAATCCCTCGTATGTTATCAGTTATCTGTTAATGTACTTGGCAATAAATCTTTTCTGAGTTCTGAGTTCTGAGTATCGTCAGCGTACTGCGAGAGCTTGACTTGCAGTCCACCGCTCCCTGGGACGGGGAACCCCTTGACACCTTGGTCTGACCTTATAGCAGCAGCCAGGGGTTCCATGTAGAGGATGTAAAGCAGAGGAGAGAGAGGGCACCCCTGCCTTACGCCAGCATGCAAATGGAAAAACTCCCCAACGTACCCATTTACACATACCACGCTCCCCACCCCTGTGTACAATATTCACAGCCATTTTATGAAAGTCTCCCCAAAACCCAATCTCTCTAACACTCTAAACATGAAACCCCAGTGGACATGATCAAAAGCCTTGGCCTGGTCAAGGCCTACCACCATGAGAGGCAAACCTCTGTCCTCAGCCCATGCTACTGCATCACGAATGAGCTGCAGATTCCACCTAACTGACCTGCCAGGCACCCCACAGATCTAATCTATGTGGACCACGTGAGGAAGAGCCCTGCTCAGTCGATCAGCTAAGACCTTAGCTAGGAGTTTATAGTCCACACAGAGCATTGACAACAGCCTCCAATTTCCCAAATCTGTGGGGTCGCCCTTCTTATGCAGAATAGTAATGACCCCAGTAGCAGAAGACCTTCCCATGGAGCCCATTGCCAATGTAGCTGTGAGGACCTCAAGAACAAAAGGCCCCAGGAGTTCCCAGAACTCAAGATAGAATTCCACAGGAAGTCCATCTATGCCTGGAACTTTTCTCTTGCCCATCCTCCTGAGGGCCCCCTCTAGCTCTTCCAAGGTCAGCGGCACCTCAAGAAACTCATAGACTTCATCTGGTACCCTCTGTGAAAGCATACCCCCCCCCCCCATTAACATCTACTGTCTCTTCCTTGAACAGGGTGCTATAAAACTCTGATGCCACCCACACCATTCCGGATGTTTCAGACTCCACCATTCCTTCTGCCTTCTTTAACCCTGGCATAACCTTCTGCGCCCTTGCTGCCCAAACTGAACTAAAGAAAGCAGTAGAACAGGCCTCTGATTCCTCAGTAAAGACAGGATGAGCCCGCAGAAGATGTACTCGAGCCCTTTGCCCATAGGCTTCCCTGAGTCGTCCCTTCAAGCCAGTTAGGACCCAAAGGTCAGCAACGCCACCATTGTTCACCTGGGAGTATTCTGCCTCCCGAAGCTGCTGGAGATTTGACAATTCCCTGCTTGCGAGCCTTGCTTTCCTCTTTGAATAGCGGAGGCAGAACCATTTTATGCGTTTTTTCGCTTCCTCCCACCATTCTATCACACCTGAGCACATAGGCCTGAGTCCCACTAACTGTTGGAAAAACCTTTGAAAAAGTTGCTGAAATAAAGATTCCTTCAAAACATTTATGTTTAGATGCCAGTAACCTGGCCCAAAAGATGGCATATTGATTCCTACCCAGAAAATCAAACCGTCATGATCAGAAAAGAAAAGTGGTACTCACTTGCAAGTGACCACCCTAAAAGAGCTGGGGAAGAAAATGTAGTCCAGTCTCCTAGCCACCCCCTGAGCATTATGCCAAGTTGAGACGTCTACTTTGGGCTCCGTCATTTTCCCCCCATCTCTCAACCCACTTCTTGTCAAGACCCTTGATAGGAGAGTGTCACTGGCATCCTTGCCACTACCCACAGCAACATTGAAATCTCCTCCCACTAATGTCTGTTGGTGGCCAAGAGAGGCTCCAACAGCCCAAAGGCTTCTTGGCATTCTGCAGGTGTCTGTGAACCATAGATGACAATTACCCTGAGCTTAAAAGAGCCCCAGGCGATGTCCGCCCTGAGTATCCTGCCCTGTAAAATAACATGAGTTTCTTCCAACTTCATTCCTCTGTTCCCACACAAAATTCTAACCCCTGATGAGTGAACCCCACCTACATTCCGAACTGAGTCCCCCAAAGTCCATTCCTTTGTGAAAATTTTAACCCTTGTGCGATCTTAACATTCTGTTTACTCCCCTTGTGCTACGGGTCGAAAAATGACCTGCCCTACCAAAGCCCCAAAATAAAGCAGCTTAATTGAATTTTAAATCCAAAATCTATTTTGCATGATGAAACAACCTGTTATTTATCAATTCAACTCAATTTAATTCATTTTTTATCATGTATTTTTTGTTACACAATACAAAAAGACGATCACCAGTGACTATTATTACACTTTTTTTTACCACAAACCAACTGTCATAACACTTTTCTTTTACACAGTAAAATTATATTATATTATATTCGTTCGTCGGCCTCCGTCGGTCTCTGATGACCATGGAAGAGAATCCTAAACGTCTACTCTGCTGGAACAGCACCGCCTGTGGCTGAACAGGCCGATGCGCGAATGACAGTCCCTGTCACACAGGTCACACTTGTGGGTGGTCTCCGTGCTGCTGGGTCTGTGGCGGTTCTTCCTGCGGGTCCTTTTTTCATCTGCTGCAGCAGTCAGTCTCTCTTCACCCGCCTTGAGCTGTCTGGTCAGGGTGCCTCTCCATTTGGAGCGGTCCGTTGCAAGGTCCTCCCAGCGCTCTGTGTTGATATCCAGGGCCTTCATGTCTCTCTTGCAGACGTCTCTAAAGCGCAGCTGTGGGCGGCCAACGTCTCTCCTGCCAGTTGCCAGTTCTCCATAGAGGACGTCTTTGGGGATTCTGCCATCCTCCATACGGTGAACGTGGCCTAGCCAGCGGAGCCTGCGCTGCCTGAGTAGAGTGAACATGGAGGGAAGGCCGGCGCGGGACAGAACTTCTGTGTTGGGCACTTTGTCCTGCCAGGATATGTCCAGGATGTGGCGAACGCAGCGCAAGTGGAAGGAGTTCAGTCTCTTTTCCTGCCGGGCGTATGTTGTCCACGTCTCACTCCCATAGAGCAGTGTGCTGATGACGCAGGCGTTGTACACTGCCATCTTCGTCTTGACAGAGAGTTTGGGATTCTCCCACACTCATGTGGTGAGGCGAGCGAGTGTGAAGGCTGATTTTCCAATCCTCTTGTTGATCTCTGTATCAAGGGAGAGGTTGTTGCTGATCGTGGACCCCAGGTACGTGAACTGATTCACGACCTCCAGCTTGTAGTCATCAATGGTGATGGTTGGTGGTGCTTCCGTGCCTTGCGCCAAGACGTTAGTCTTCTTCAGGCTGATGGTAAGCCCGAAGTCCTTGCATGCCTGGGAGAAGCGGTCCATCAGGTTCTGAAGCTCCTGCTGTGTGTGGGTTGCGACTGCAGCGTCGTCTGCGAACAGCATGTCTCTGATTAGAGCCTCGCGTACTTTGGTTCTGGCTTTCAGGCGGGCGAGGTTGAAAAGCCTGCCGTCAGATCTTGTGTGCAGGTAGATTCCCTCTGTTGCTGTGCTGAAGGCATGCCTCAGGAGCATAACAAAGAAAATCCCAAAGAGGGTTGGCGCAAGTACACAGCCCTGTTTCACTCCGCTGCGTATGTTGAATGGCTCTGAGACGTTACCATCGTGCTGCACTATCCCCTGCATGTTGGTGTGAAACGATTCGATGAGGCTTTGCAACTTTGGTGGGCATCCTATCTTTGGCAGGATCTTGAAAAGGCCCTCTCTGCTGACCAGATCGAACGCTTTGGTGAGGTCGATGAAGGCGACGTACAGAGGCATGTTCTGTTCTCTGCATTTCTCCTGGAGTTGGCGGATGGAGAATATCATGTCTACCGTCGATCGCTCAGCGCAGAAGCCACACTGAGACTCGGGGTAGACACGTTCGGCAAGCTTCTGTAGACGAACGAGAACAACTCGTGCATAGACTTTGCCAACAACGCTGAGGAGGGAAATGCCCCTGTAGTTGTTGCAGTCGCTTCTCTCCCCTTTGTTTTTGTAGAGGGTGATGATCTTGGCGTCCCTCATGTCCTGTGGTACGGCACCTTCCTTCCAGCACTGGCGGAGGACGTCATGCAATGGCAGCAGTAGGGCGGTCTTGCAGTGCTTGATCAGGTCAGGGGGTATGCCATCGTTGCCGGGTGCCTTGCCAGCGGCCAAGCTATGAATGGCCTTACTGAGTTCGTCGATGGTTGGCTCGGCGTCAAGTTCGTCCATGGATGGCAGGCAGTCGATGGCATCAAGGGCTGACGGTGTCATGGTGTTCTGTCTAGAGTAGAGGTCGGAGTAGTGTTCCACCCATCTCTCCATCTGCTTGTTCTTCTCTGTGATCATCTCCCCAGTGGAAGATTTGATGGGGGCCGTCTTGCTCTGAGCCGGACCAAGTGCTTTCTTGATGCCATCGTACATACCACGGATGTTCCCTGTTATGGCAGCGGTTTGAATGTCTTGGCTGAGCTGAGTCCAGTACTCGTTGGCACAGCGCCGAGCAGTCTGCTGAACTTTGCTTCTTGCAGCCCTGAGGATCTGGAGATTCTTCTCGTTTGGGTACTTCTTGTACTCAGCAAGTGCTGAGCGCTTGGCTTCAATGACGGGGGTCATCTCGGTCAACTTGGCATCAAACCAGTCCTGTGACTTCGAGGTCTTCCTCCCAAAGGTAGCCAGGGCTGTGCGGTAGATGGTGTTTCGCAGCTCTTCCCACTTCTGCTTTGCAGATTCTCCTCCTTGTGGTACACCAAGTTCCTTCTCAAAGGTGGAGGCAAACTGCTCAACAAGTTCTGGTTGGGCCATCTTGCTGGTGTCAATCCGTGCCTTTCCAGGTTGTCTAGCACGATGGAATTTCTTCAGCTGCAGCTTGACCTTGCAACACACCAATGAATGGTCTGTGTCGCAATCTGCACTCTGGAACGAACGGGTGATTAGCACGTTCTTCAGTGAGGTGCGCCTGGTCAGGATCAAGTCTAGCTGGTGCCAGTGCTTTGAGCGCGGATGTTGCCAGGAAACCTTGTGTTGGGGCTTGGTCTTGAAGAACGAGTTTGTGATGCACAGATCGTGATATGTGCAGAACTCGAGCAGCTGCTGTCCGTTGTCGTTCATTCTGCCCACGCCAAAAGGTCCAAGACAGGAGGGCCAGGAGTCGTGGTCAGCACCCACACTGGCATTGAAGTCTCCAAGGAGAATGAGTTGTTCAGAGTTGGGGATGATCCTGACAGTTGTTGCGAGATTCTCGTAGAACTCGTCTTTTACCTCTGGTGTGGCTGTCTGTGTTGGGGCATACACACTGACGAGGGTGACTGGGCCTTCAGTGGTGTTCAGGCGGAGGGTGAGGAGTCGTGCAGAGCCAGTGCTGCCCGGTTCCACCATCTTCAGCAAAGTGTTCTTCACTGCGAAGCCCACTCCGTGTTCCCTGTGTTCGTCACTGCCCTTTCCCTGCCAGTAGAACGTGTAGTCCTTCTCTCTCAGTGTGCCTGCATCAGCTAACCGTGTTTCCTGGAGAGTGGCGATATCCACTCCCAGTCTCTTCAGCTCATTATTGATGATGGCAGTCTTCCTGGTGTCGTTGATGTCCTTGAGGTTAGCAGCGAGTCCTGTCATCATAGTGCGGACGTTCCAAGTTCCCAGTTTTAGAGTTGGTCTCTTTTGTTTTATTGTCTTGCCTGGTGCGAAGGTTCTCAGCCTGCTGTTTGGATTTCTCCTTATCCCCATGCACCCAATGAGGAAAGCAAGCTGTGGCGGGACAACACCTTATTGGCTGGGGGCTGCCCAGCTTGAGGCGGGCGGTAGCTGTCCAGTGAGATCTGATGATCCCTCCCACCGTCGGGAACAACCCCTGGCGCCACGCTCTACGCCAATTGAGCAGTGGCTTATAACTGGTAACTGTCATTCCCCGTGTTTTGTCTACGCCAAAGGTGAAGCTGGAGTGTCCTCTCCAGTGATCCGGTGTTCTACCTTCCAGCGTTGGGCGTTGGTAAGATTCAAGCCTGGGCAGGAAGATATGGAGGACAAGATGTTGCCTATGCAGCATGTCCCCCCTCTCCACGTCACTGATGAATCCAAAGGAACAGCAGGGCTGCTACAGTTTGGCACCAGCGCCGTTGCAGGAGCTGCCAGAACAATGTTGAGCACAACATAGAACTGCCTTAGGGGCTCCGACTCCGGATTTTTCCTCAGGGTTGACTCCCGAAGCCTTTCCCGTGACCGGGTATGCTGCAAGGCAGCAGAGGTTTGAAATCAGGGTTTACCTTCCCCTAGATGGGCTACCTTCCCAGGTTGACGAGCCACCATCTACCCGAAGCATCTGGTTTTAAGGCACCAGAGATCCGCCCTAGCCCCTTCTCCTATTAGTAAAAGCAGTTCCGCCGGGCTTAGAGACTAAACCACACGGGCAGGCTAGGAGTTGGACTTAGTTGTCAGAGGCTTTTCGAGACGCACGCCATAAGGAGCATTTTATGAGCACTGGGAGCTTAACCCCAGTGCCGCTCCTGGCTATGACAACCTTGGAACCTATATTATATTATGGTATTATATAAATATGAAGTAATTACTTCTGAATTAATTATACTGAAAGGTAAAAAAAAACAGTCAACAATCTGGAACTTTTTTGTCAACAGTTTATTCTTTTATATTTTTTAGGAAGTGAATTATAAAAATACTTCTCTCATAACACAACAAAACAACAAAATGCTGCTTGACTTTGTGAACAATTTTCAACATCAACTCTATTTAGCACATGTAGGACAGTATGTGCGAATGTGAGAATGGGCTTTGCAGATGTATTGCATTTTTTCGATGGCTGGTGTGACGAACAGGAGAGAGGTGGATGAAATGTCCTGGACATGGGCAGCTGAATACCTTGTTGGCCCTGGAGTCATCCTTATGATGTTTGGTGCTGCTGTTCTTCTCTGCTTGCTGTTTGAATTTGATAAGGACCATGCAATTTTGCTGTTCTTTAACAAAAATGTCTCTCTGTCAGCTTGAGGGATTTCCTCTTCTTCTTCATCTGAAGATGCATCATCCTCTGGGTTGCAATCCTCCCCATCTTCCTCTTCAGATACATCTTCATCCTCTTGTTCCTCCTGAGCTCCTGAAAATATCTCATCCAGGACCTGTTGGACAGTGAAATGTCTACTCATGGCTTCAGCAAGGAGCCAACTAGGGGTCCTTTGATTCAGGGTACCTTTATATCCTCTATACTGAATTTGTTTTTATTATGTCTGAGATTGTTTTTTTTGTTTTGTTTGGGAGCTTGTGTGATGTGAGGGGTTAGCTGCAGATCAAAAGTGCAGGTGCAGGTCAAATGCAAGTTCAATTCGTACATCAATCCAGATTCTTTGGTGTGTGTGTGTGTGTGTGTGTGTGTGTGTGTGTGTGTGTCTGTCTGTCTGTCTGTCTGTCTGTGTCTGTGTATTAGAGAGAGTTTGTATGTGGCCTTTGAACTTTTTTCTGGTGTTTAAATGCTTTTATAATTCACGGGTCAAAAATGACCCATAAGACAATCTTTGTACCCTAGTGGTGTACAGCCCACATGGAAACATAAACAAAAACAAAGTATCACTTTTTCTAATGATGGGGTCCCTTTAGGAAAAGTCATAAAATGTCAAGTTGGAAAAAGATAGTTTAAGGTATTTTTTCTACAGCTAAACATGGTAGTGGGTCACTTCTGACCTGCAAGACAACACAAGGGTTAACATCCCGTGTCTTTCAAATGCACTTCCTGCAGAAAAAATAAGTCAATTTTAAGGGTATGTAAGTAGAGGAACACCCCCTTCCTTTTAACAGGGTTAAGCAGCCCTCTTCAGTGTTTCCTCTGGCTTAAAGACCTTGGCGAGGTGGCAACATATTTTTCAGGGATGGGGGGGGGGGGGGCAGAAAACACATGACACTACTGTAACTGGAATATGTTAATTTTATTCTATTTATTTCTTTTTATTTTAAATTTTGCATAGTAACTTTGCATATGGAACTTACCATTTGAAGTATTTTACAACCGAGGCTTGAATGTTGGAATATTGAGCCAGTTGGAGTCCCACCCAGACATCCTGTGTTTGGACTTTTTACTGGTGTTATTCTTCTCTCCTTCCTCTGCTCTCACCTCTCCTGGACCCTCTGCCTGAACATTTCCCTCTCCTTGGCTCCTCTCGTCTTTCTCATCTTTCCCTCTCTGAGCTCTGTCTGCTTCAGTTTCTCTCTCTGTCTAGGGTGGTATACAAACAGGTTAGAAAATATCAAGTGTCACATTTTATCCTGCAGGATTTTTTTTGCCATGGTTTACATAAATGACAAAAATATGTATCTTTTTTGGTATTTTTATTATGGTGTTTTTTCCATTGAGGAAAAGTAGGAAAGAGAAGGAAAAAACATTCATAATAGTAATTTACTCATGCATACTTTAATTATATGGTCAGAGGTGAGTCTAGTAGCCAGAAATTCTACTCATGTAAAAGCAGTGCTATGAAATTAATAATTAAAAGTAGACAACCAAAAAATTCTAATTGAGTTAAGGGTACAAAGAGCACCTACTTAAAAACTTGAGTAATGACTTCAGTCTTGAAGGTTTGAGGTTTTTCTCCAAAATTTATAACAATTTTCTTATAGTTTTCTACTTTTCTCTGTAAATTTATCTAAATTTGCAACCATTTTCCTCAAATTTGTAATTCCCTCTTGTAAAATTGACTTTTCTTGTACATTTGAAACTTTATTATAAATTTGTGGATTATTTTATGGCTTATTTTTGTCTGTTTATTAAAATAAAATTTCTGTTTTTTAAATAAATTTGAAACAGACTGTGGTACTTTTTTTAAACTTTTTCCTTTTAACAATTTATATTTTTGACCATAACTTTGCAATCAGAACAGAACAATAATTTAACTCTGATTGCAAAGAAAAAAATATTAATAAAATTGTATTTAATGATTTAAATTAACTTAAATGACCAAGGATGCCATTATTTCTGTTATAATATTTCCATATATTTATAGTTT
This sequence comes from Pholidichthys leucotaenia, assembly GCA_020510985.1. NCBI lineage: Eukaryota > Metazoa > Chordata > Actinopteri > Cichliformes > Pholidichthyidae > Pholidichthys > Pholidichthys leucotaenia. The sequence continues at coordinate 133,986,644 of CM035837.1, forward strand.
TTTTTTTAGAAATCTCCACACCACCAAGACGGCAAGACAAACCTCCCTTATTTTAAAATACAAACGGCACATTTAGTTTGTCTGAAGGCTGCTGACGGATTAAAGTCATTGACGTCGTGAATTTCAATCATCTTAACTTGTCAGGTACATAATAAGAAGCATAAGGTAATAAGCGTATAAGGTACAGACCCACCTTCCCATCCGTTATTATGGGGAATGTACGCGCTATACTGGGAAAGGTAGATGAGCTAGCGGCTATCTGCCGCTACGATAGCACATACCGGGAGTGCTCTCTTCTTTTGTTTACTGAGACGTGGCTTACTGAACTAGCAGCAGATGCTAACATTGAGCTGGAGGGTTTCCACATGATACGGGCAGACCGAACACCAGACAGTGGCAAAGCAAGGGGCGGTGGAGTGATAATGTATGTTAACAACAACTGGTGCAGACCGGGACATATCACTGTTAAACAACGTCACTGCAGCAAAGACATTGAGTTGCTAGCTGTTAGCATGCGGCCTACATATCTCCCGAGAGAACACTCACACGTGATCTGCATTGTTGTTTATGCAAATCCGACGGCGAACGCTGGGACAGCGTGTGACGTCATCCATTCAGTAACCAGCAGGCTGCAGACAGAACACCCAGATGCTCTTCTCCTCATCTCAGGCGATTTCAACCATGTTTCACTGTCTCCCATTCTACCCACGTTTACCCAGTATGTCACATGCCACACTAGAGACAATAAAACACTGGACTTATTCTACGCAAACACTAAGGAGGCGTACACGGGTGAAGCCATCAGTGAGGACCATCAAAGTGTGGCCAGAGGGGGTTGACTCTGTACTCCAGGAGAAGTTTAGGAACACAGACTGGAGTATGTTCACCTCTCAGGCTACCTGTGGCTCCCACATAAACATCGACTCTTACACCCACTCAGTCCTGGACCATATCAACACCACTATTGACAGTGTCACCACGGAAAGACAGATCACCACGTACCCAAATCAGAAGCCGTGGATGAACAGAGAAGTGCGACTTCTGCTAAAAGCACGTAACAATGCCTTTAGATCTGGTGATGCACAGGCCTACAGTTCATCCAGGGCAGATCTGAAGAGGGGCATCAAGAAGGCCAAGCACAGCTACAAGCTGAAGGTGGAGGAACATTTTGGGAACTCTGACCCCCGACGTATGTGGCAGGGCATTCAAGCTATCTCTGATTATAAGCCCAGCAACTCCTTACCTATAGCCATGACTGTGCCCTTTCTCAATGAGCTAAATAACTTCTATGCTCGTTTTGACAAGGACAACAATGAAAAGAACATCAATTTCCCACCCTCTGATGACCTCCACCACCTCACACTCACCCACACCGACGTCCATAATGCACTGAGTCATGTCAACGTACGTAAGGCTGCTGGCCCTGATGGCATTCCTGGGCGTGTGCTGAGGGCATGCGCTGAGCAGCTGGCAGGGGTCTTCACAGACATCTTCAACCTGTCCCTGGCCCAGGCCGTGGTACCAGCGTGCTTCAAGACCACTTCAATAGTACCAGTGCCGAAACATTCAACACCATTGTGCCTAAATGACTATCGCCCTGTGGCACTGACGCCCATAGTCATGAAGTGCTTTGAGCGACTGGTCTTGGCACAGCTCAAAAAAGGCCTGCCCCCTACACTGGACCCTCATCAGTTCGCCTACCGGAGCAACAGGAGTACAGAGGATGCGGTTTCTACAGCGCTGCACTATGTACTCTCACACCTGGATGACAAGAACACCTACGCAAGAATGCTGTTTGTTGACTTCAGCTCAGCATTCAACACAGTTATCCCCTCCAAGTTGCTCACCAAACTTGGGGACCTGGGAATCAGTACCTCCACCTGCAACTGGATCATGGATTTTCTGACCAACAGACCCCAGCATGTTAGGTCAGGCCCCAACCGTTCTTCCGTCATCACACTCAACACTGGTGTACCACAGGGCTGTGTGCTCAGCCCATTCCTCTACTCCCTCTACACCCATGACTGCAGGCCTATGTATGGATCCAATTCCATCATAAAGTTCGCAGATGACACCACGGTGATTGGACTCATCAGGGACGACGACGAGTCAGATTACAGGGCAGAGGTTGAGCACTTGACTACTTGGTGCGCTGACAATAACCTGCTCCTTAACACCAGCAAAACCAAGGAGCTCATAGTGGACTACAGGAAGGAGAGGGAAGAGACACATGACTCCATCCATATCAATGGCATAGCTGTTGAACGTGTCCCCAGCTTCAAATTCCTGGGGACCCACATCTCGGAGGACCTGTCCTGGTCAGTTAACACCACCAGCCTGATCAAGAAGGCCCATCAGCACCTCTTCTTCTTGAGGACATTGAAGAAGAACCATCTGTCAGCTGACATCCTGGGCAACTTCTACCGCTGCGTGATAGAGAGCACCCTGACCAACTGTATCACACTCTGGTATGGGAGCTGCTCTGTAGCTGACCGCAAGGCGCTGCAGCGGGTGGTGAAAACCGCCCAACGCATCACAGGGACTCCACTTCCAGCTATAGAGGACGTCTACAGGAAAAGATGTCTGCGCCGGGCACGCAGCATTCTTAGGGACTCCAACCATCCTGCTCATGGACTGTTCCAGCTTCTCCCCTCCAGAAGACGTTTCAGAAGCCTTCGGACTAGAACCAGCAGGTTTAGGAACAGTTTCTTTCCAACAGCTGTCACGTTACTGAATTTAGTTCCCCGCTGACTCTCTTACAATCATCTTTTACCATCCTCACCTGTACATAACTGCATAACTACATAACTACATCTAACTTATTGCACATTATTTGCACATAACAGTACTTTTAACTTTCTGCACTGCTGCATATATTTGCATATATTTGCTTAAATTGCACATACTGTTAATTACCGTATATACTGCACTGCTGTCCTTTGCACTTCTGATTGGATGCTAAACTGTGTTTCGTTACCTTGTATTCATACATGTGTAATGACAATAAAGTTGAATCTAATCTAATCTAATCTAACCTCATCACAACTCCCTCAACTCGGGAGATCGGATCACAACTTGGTTCATCTCCGGCCGGTGTACAAACCCCTAGTGCACAGACAACCCCCGGCCACGCGCACAGTGATGTTATGGTCTGAGGAGGCAATGGACACTCTAAAGGGCTGTTTTGAAGCCACCGCCTGGAAGCAGCTCTGCGATCCACATGGTGAGGACATCGATGGCCTCATTCACACCTTCACGAGCTACCTCAGCTTCTGTGCGGACAAATCCGTTCCCACCAAGACCATACGGTGTTGCTCAAACAACAAACCCTGGATCAACCCTGAGATTAAAACACTTCTGAGAGAGAAGAAGAGGATCTTCAGGTCGGGGAATAGGGAGATGCTGAAGTCCGTACAGAGGGAGCTGAGGAGAAAGATCAGAGAAGGCAAGGACAGCTTCAGGAGGAAGATGGAGGACAAGCTGCAACAAAGCGACATCAGCGGGGTCTGGAGAAACCTCAAAACCATCTCTGGGCTCCAGAATACCTCCCCCCAGGCCACGGGGGGCAGGGAGTGGGAGAACAATCTGAATTTGTTTTTCAATAGGTTTGACCAACCGCCCTCCCCCCTGACTGCACAACAACCACTGCTGCCTGTAAAGACATCAAGTCCTGCTGCCCACTCCCCACTCCACCAACACCACCCCCACTCCCAACACACAGCCCCCCATCCTGACCCTGACCAGGACCCAAGTGAGGACGGAGCTGAGGAAGATCAAGGCGAGGAAAGCGTCGGGACTGGACGACATCAGCACAAAGCTCCTCAAGTCCTGTGCAGACCAGCTGTGTGGGATTGTGACGTACATCTTCAACCTGAGCCTGAAGCTGGGGAGGGTACCACAGCTGTGGAAAACATCTTGTGTGGTACTTGTACCAAAAACTTCCCACCCCAAAGACCTGAACAGCTACAGACCGGTGGCCTTGACGTCCCACTTGATGAAGACCCTGGAGAGACTGCTCCTTGCTCACCTCCGCCCCCTGGTGGAACCAGTGATGGATCCACTCCAGTTTGCCTACCAGCATGGCATTGGGGTGGAGGATGCGGTGATCTTCCTCCTTCACCGTTCTCTGTCCCACCTGGAGAAGCCCGGGAATGTGGTGAGGATCATGTTCTTTGACTTCTCCGGTGCTTTCAACACCATCCAACCGATGATCCTGAAGAACAAGCTGCTGCGCACAGGGGTGGACCAGCACCTGTCATCATGGATCCTGGACTACCTCACGAACCGGCCTCAGTTTGTGAGAACCCGGGACTGTGTGTCCGACACGATCATCAGTAGCACGGGGGCCCCCCAGGGAACGGTGTTGGCTCCCTTCCTGTTCACTCTTTATACTGCGGACTTCTCACACAACACAACACACTGCCATCTACAGAAGTTCTCTGATGACTTTGCGATCGTTGGCCTCATCTCCAATGGAGATGAAGCTGAGTACAGAGGGCTTATCCAGGACTTCATGGACTGGTGCCATCGGAACTGCCTCCAGATCAACGCGAGGAAAACTAAGGAGCTGGTGGTGGACTGCCGCAGGCAAGGACATCCCCTCACAGCACCAGTAAATATACAGGGAACAGACATTGAGATGGTGACATCCTACAAGTACCTGGGTGTTCATCTGAACAATAAACTAGACCGGTCACACAATACTGACGCACTCTACAAGAAGGGACAGCGCAGGCTGTTCCTACTGAGGAGACTCAGGTCTTTTGGTGTACAAGGGGCGCTGCTGAAGACATTCTATGACACGATGGTGGCATCAGCCATCACTTTTGGAGTGGTCTGCTGGGGCAGTGGCATTACCGCAGCCAATAGGAAGAGACTGAACAAACTGATCAAGAAAGCTAGCTCCGTCCTGGGGCAGTGCCTTGATCCGGTGGAGGAGATAGGAGAGAGAAGGACGGTGGCTAAACTGTCATCTCTGCTGGAGTCCGAGTTCCACCCTATGCAGGACATACTGAATGCACTGAGGAGCTCATTTAGCAGCAGACTACATCATCCCAGGTGCACAACCGAGAGGTTTCGCAGGTCCTTCCTACCAACAGCTGTCAGACTGTATAACCTAAGCAGGGCTGCTCGCAGAGATAGCAAAAAGACGTAACAACCTAATAGTTTTTTGAATGCAAAAGATGCAATAGACTTACACAATGGTCCCCTCCGGCATACAACTCGGAAAAGGAAGGTAGCTACAGAGGGTGAGAATATGTATGGGCACATAATCATACCATGTAGGATAACTAAGTAGACGGTTGTGCTGTTTCATCCCATCTAGCAACAATGCTCTGCACTGTGTGTGTTTGTACATTTACATATTTATTCCATCTAGCTACAATGCTCCGCACTGGGTGTGTTAATGTTTATGTTTATATTTATATATCTATATATTCATTCCATCTAGCTACAATGCTCCGCACTGTGTGTTTATATATCTACATATTATTCCATCTAGCTACATTGCTCCGCACTGTGTGTTTATATATTTACATATTTTTTTTCCGCCTAGCTGCAATGCTCCGTACTGTGTGTTTATATATCTACATATTATTCCATCTAGCTACATTGCTCCGCACTGTGTTTATATATTTACATATTTATTCCATCTAGCTGCAATGCTCTGTACTGTGTGTTTATATACTCATATATTTATCCCATCCAGCTACAATGCTCTACACTGTGTGTCTGTGTGTATATATATATACTGTATTTATAGTAATATGTACATATGTATATTAGCTGTTCTTGCTTGCTTGCTTTTTTTTTCTTGCCTTCTGATTGTTGCTCTGAGTGTTGCTATCCCTGTGCTGTTGCAATCCTGGAATTTCCCCGTTGTGGGACTAATAAAGGCTTATCTTATCTTATCTTATAACTTAATATTGTAGTGGCTGGTGAAATATATCCTCAGCAATTCATCAGTCCCCCTTGCCTTTCCCTTCATATGAAGCCAGCTGCATATGAATTCTAACATCTCTTAGCTAAGCAACTCTTCCGTTATTGCTCCCGTTTCCAGTGGGTTAAAACCATGATAAATGCCTCTCGTGCTTACATACCTCTTCTGATTTTTTTCCGCGTTTAAAGTACTTTAACAAACTCATGTTTCTGTTGGACAGTCGTGCTTAGCGAGACACTGCCTGCTGACTGGAAAGCTCGCGTGGGCGGGGAACTTCTAAACTCTGCACGGATGACGGCCATGCGCATTGTTCGTGTGCATGCTTGCGGAAAGTCATTGCTTCATGTATTTTTCTTAATAAATTCATATCTCCTTGGAGTGGTGGTAAAGTTTCTGGCGAGGTGGGCCGCCACTGAGAAATGCTACCAGAGGAAACCTTGCCTCTTACATTAAGTCACAACAGAAAAAAGATCCATATTAACAATAAAACAAAGTTTTGTAACTAGTAATTAAGATTCTCAAGGACTCTACTCGAGACCTCAGTTGTCATAAGGTCATCATTATCCATTTGGTCATCCCAAGAGTATGGTATAGCATTAGGAGAAAGGGGAGGCCTGTTCTCCCCCTCATAGGTATCAGTCTTGCTGGGAAGGAACAGCAGCAGCCCCTGCGAAGGTTCAAAATCCAGGCTTAACCCCGTCGCTGCCGAGCTTCCAGGGTTGTCCGATGTTGACCCTGCTGTACCCTCTGCAGCATCTTTTCCCTTTTCACCCCTATGAGCATTGGGGGTTCCATGGCCACTAGAGCCTTCTACATCTTGTCCTTTGCACTGGTCAGCATGTTCCATTCCTTCCTCCATTGGCTTCTCCTCCTGTCCCTTTGATCTCTTGTTTAGTCTACCATTGGGATCCTGTGCTCTCTTGGATGCGGCGTCCATACTGAACGCCTGGAAGCCACTTCAAGCCCTCTATTTACCTTCTGGAGCTCCTGAAACTGGGTGAAGTGTCACCCCTGCCTTTTCGTGCTCTCAGAAGGGGCTGTTGTTTTCTTCACCTTTGTATTAGACTCTTGTGTGCTACGTTCCCCACTGTGCTGCTTCCTTTCACTTGCAGTTCCACTGGCCTCTTGCTTATGACCAGATGTGCCAGGGGTGCTACCCATGGCTTCTTGCGCCGGTCCAGCCCTCTCTACTCCTCCAGGTAGTCTTGATACCTTCACTGCCTCTGCAAAAGTTTTCTTGCGCTTAGGGCAGTCGCAGTACAGGTGTCCTATCTCCCCACAGCCATGGCACGTTTTAGGCTCTGTGCAGTCCTTGGCTTCATGCCCTCCTTGCCCAGAGAAGCGACAGCTAGATCTTGTGCATCGAGTCTCAACATGTCCTGCCCTCCTGCACTTCCTGCAAAAGGGTGGCTGCTGTGGATAGTACAGGCAACCTCTATCTGCTTCAATGTTGAAAAAGGCAGGGGGATGCCTGAGGCCCCCAGGTCCCTCTGCATCAGCATGTAGAAACACTTGGAAGTGTCTCTTTCCCACCCAGAAACCCAGTGGGTCCTTAATGTATCTGGCTGAAGACACCACTTCGCCATACTTTCCAAGGGGAAGTATGGTGAAGTGGTGTTTGCAGCAATAAGCAAAGTGATGTCTGCAGCAATAAGCACCTGCAGGGGCACTTTGTTGCATTGCCTCTGATGTCTTTGGTGCCGGGTGTGTGTGGGTGCTCGGGAGTGGCCAGGGGTCCGTTGGCACGGGTTGGCAGCCGTGTTGCCATTGGTTTGCTCCAGGGTGGCTGTGGCTGCGGGGCAGCCTGCTGCTGTCGGTGTGTGTCTGGGGTGGGTGGTTGGTGGGCTTGCAGTGGGCGTGTGGGGTGCCGTATGGGTCCGGCCCATTGTTCACTATTGTGACTATTGTTGTGTATGTTCGTGTGTGCAAGATGAGTGGGAGTGGGTGTGGCTGCTCCATCATGTTTGTGGTGCTGGGAGCACCAGGGCATGACGCTAGTGGGTCCTGGGCTGCTCGGCCTGGCAGTCTTTTCTGGATTGGGATTTGGGGGCAGCGGGTGGCCTCCTGAACCAGTTTGGGAGCTGGCTTGGCAGAGGGGGGGGCTCCCTTTTGGACCGCCTCCCTCCCAGTCTTATTTCCCCTCCCTCCATGATTCTGGGTGGAACATATATCTTCTTGGATACACTTAGGGTTTGGGGGTGGGAGGGGGGTGCCCCACTGTGTCGGTGAAGGAGATACCTTTGTCTGCTGCGCAGTGGGGCTGCCCTCACCTCAATTTTAATTGCATTTTAGACACTGAGGGCTTGGGGGAATGGGGGCCTCACTGCCATCCCCCCACCATTCCCCAAATTTTAACTGCACTATGGTAGTTTACACACCTGCACACAATCACATCATCCAACTGACACACACCTACCATGATTTGTACAAGGGGGAGGGGCCCCCACCCCTGTTGCTCTCCTTCTGCCAGGGGCCTGGGAGCCCGGTGGGGGACCTGGGACCAGTCATGTTGTCAAAATCTCTGGGTGCTGCCGAATGAATAGATACAAGCAAGGGAGTGAGAGAGTGATTGAACAAGAGAGTAAGCGAGAGTGAGGGAGGGATGAGTGGAGATGGTGATGGTGGGCCGGTTTTGTGTGGCGCTTTGCATGTCTGGTGGCATCTCGGAGCGCCTGTGGTGGTCTGTTGATCAGTCGCTCGGGTGGGCACTGGGGGTCTGCTTCTGTGGCCATGGCCACCCTGGGGTGGGTCCGCGGGGTGGTGGTGGGGGTGGCTGATGGCCTGCACCGGCGGTCTCCCCAGCCGCTGCCGAGTGCTGGTGCGCATTCATGCTCGCTACATCTGCATCACAGTTGCCCTAAGTAATAAGGGTGAATGAGGGTGGGTGAGTGTGTGGGGGAGAGCACGAATGGATGTGGTAGGTCGGAGTGAGATTGCGTGTATGGATGAACGTGAGTGAGTGTGGGTGACCCTGAGGGCAAGTGGGAGCGAGATTGAGCAGGTACAGGAGTGAGAGAGAATGGGTGGGTCTGGGAGTGCCAGTGTGGGATTGTGTGGGGGAGTGGGGGAGCGAGAGTGAGTGAGTGCATGTGAGTGCGTATGAGATCATGAGGGTGTGAATGTGTGGGAATGCATGTGTCTGCTAGTCGTGAGGTGCTGGATTGAGTGGGTAGTGCCTCTTGGCTACGTGGGCTCCCCTGGACGGGGGGCTTCTTCGGACATGGGGGTCCACTGGGTATGCGGCGGTGGTGCTGGGGGGCGGGCGGGCCCACTGTGGGGGTGCCTGGGGGGGGCTCACACCCAGGGTGGGGGCCGGTCTCCAGCCCATGGGGTGGGGGCGCTGGCTTCCCAGCGCCTGGGGCCCGGGGGCTGGCGTTGGCCCCACTGGGGAGGTGGGGGGTTGGCGGACCCGGGGGTGTGGGCCCACCACGTTGGCCACCTGGTGGCCTGGCCTCCCTCAGCCATCCCTCCTGGGGCAGATGCTTGACTTTCCTGGCGGGGGGGAGGGGGGGTAGTTGCTGCGACCGGCCACTCTCTTTGTATGTTTCCTGACAAACCACTCACATGCACTCACATGCACACACTTATTTTGCGTACACTCTCATATACATGCACATGGACGCGCACACACAAATGTCTCCCCTTTAACAGGTGTGGATACCATCGTGTTGAGACCTCTTCGGTGGAAGAAGCAGTCTGTCTTCTGTTTATTTTAGTTGCTGGTTTGTTTTGTCTTTTTTGTATGTTCCTCTCCCTTTTCTTTCCCCCTCCCCACACTTCCTTTCCCCATTCCCCATCCTGTCAGGTCCTTCATGGGTAAAATAATTTAAATAAAGTATTCAAAGTTATTACAGGAGGAGTTTACGACAATATACAGTACATAGATAGGTACTGCATAAAGCTCCTTTTGTCAAAGTAAATCTGTTTTGGCACAATAAGGGAAGCAGATTTCTGTTCTGCTCACCTAGCTGCCTGACAGGACAAGGGGGAAATAAAAAATAAATAAATAAATACAAATCAATACAATCAAAAGCAGCTTTCAGAGATTACTGTACATGTTAAAAAAAAAAAAGTTCTGAATTAAAACACTCAAATTTAAAGACTTGGTGGATTTTAAAACACCTCAGATCATGTTTAAAGTAAAACAATAACAATTGCCTGACAGTGTCCAAGGGTTATTTCACTTAAGAGAAACCCAACATGAACTAAGGTGGTTACTTTTATTCAAAAAACCACAAGTAAGAACTAATACAAGATATCAGTGTACCTCAACAAAAGGAGTTCACTTATGGGATAATTTTACTGATGAAATGAAAACCTGTGGATCACTCACCAAATTTAAAATATTCTTTAAAAATCATATATTGAACAGCTATGAAATGGACTTATAATATTTATGTTGGACTGATTTCTTCTGGGCCTGAATATTCGCTTTAGTGAATATTGTATTGATTATTATTATTGTTACTTTCCTTTTTTGATTGTGTGTGCATTGTTTCTTCTCTGATTTGTTAATGACTCAAGTCACTGATACGAGTGACTGATACTTGATTTTCATTTAAAAAAAAAAAGCTGTAAAAGAGGGTAGGACTAGGAAAAGGTTTTTTTTTTTTTAAACTTCATCCTACTCCTTTTCAAACATACATAGCTGACCTGATTTAATAGAAGAATGTTGTTGAAGATTTTTTGTCTACATTGTTTCTTTTTTAAAATTTCCATTTTATCTTATTTTCTTTGTTTACACACGAGCACTCTGAGGCGAGTGCAATATCCCCCGCCTCTTTTTTCTTTGAAGATCCCAATACTTACTGATTGAGAGCAGTTTTCAACTTTTCAATATAATTACTGTGGCAGAACCAAATTATGATAAGCCCATCATTCACAAATATACAACAAAGTATACAATCCATAGCTGAAGGTCAGGATCCCAAGGTGAACCTGTGTAGCAAGTATGGTGACTCTAGAGAACTTTACACATTCTATAAAAAGAGATCATAGGGAGTGCTAACCTTGACCTTTTGACCCCAAACCTGTAGTCAGAGGTTATGGTTTCAGAGTGAACCTGTGTACCAGGTTTGGTGACCCTAACTTTCTTTGTTGTAGAGATATACTTTTTAAGGCATTTTGATGTTGACCTTTGACCTTGAAATCCCAACACCATAGTCACACCTCAGGGTCACAGGGCAAACCTGTGTACCAAGTTTGGTGACCCTAGCTTTATGCATTGTACAGTAATAAGGCATAAGAAATGTTAATCTTGACCTTTGACCTTTTGACCACAAACCCATAGTCAGGATTTCAAGGTGAACCTGTATACCAGGTTTGGTGGCCCTAGCTTTGCTCGTTTTATAGTAATAGTAAATGTAGCATTTACCATAGTGCTACTACAATGTTAACTTTGAACCTTTGACCCCTTGACCCAAAACCTATAGTTAGATGAAGGTGTAAGTCGTCCAAGATGTGTATTAGATACAACTACTGTATCGATTTGCAAAGCCTACATCATTTCTTTCAGTAGTTACTGTGTTTTGTTTTTGTTTTTTTTGTTACTTATTTGTACCCGTAGGTAGACTTGGTTTGCAGTCTGGTGACAAGCCACCAGCTGCTGGTCGCTGCGTGCGCGAGCGCCCTGAACCTACATGTTTTTGGTGTGCGGGAGGAAACCGGAGAAATCCCGGAGTAAACCCGCGCAACACGGGGAGAACATGCAAACTCCACACAGCTCACTGTTGGTCGGGGGCTGGGATCGAACTCACGATCTCATGATCCCCGCGGTCCCCCGGCCGAGGGTAAAACTGTGCTGCCACAGTGCTAAACCACTGCGCCACCGTGCAGCCAACCGTTTAGAAGATCTGGGGAAAAATCTGACCTGACCTTTGACTTCAAAGTCATCCAATGAGAGTGAAACTGCAATATGCGCATCATCAGAGTATATCAAACCATGGTACCACGTTTCAAAACAATCGTAACAAAACTGTAGGAGGAGCTGATTTCACAAGACAGTTACTGTCTATGATGTGAGGTGAAACAGGAGGTCATAGGTCAGGGGCTACAATTCCCGCAAAAATCATCCAATCAGAACCAAATTGCAATATGCATATCCTCAGTGTATATCAAACCATGGTCCCAAGTTACAAAAAAATTGGACCCAAACTGTAGCAGTTGATTTCACAAAAGGGGGACAGACGGACAGATGGACTGACCCACAATACTGTATAATCCCCCTTCGGTCTTCACCCAAAGGGCTCTTCAACCCCTTTGGGCTTCGACCGGCTGGGAATTAAAAAAAAAACCTGTTTATGTATATTATGCACCTGCACACTCACTCCACCCCTATCCCCCAGTCTCCACCGGCACAATTCCCTCTAAATCTCATTCTGTCTCTGACAAGTTGACAACTCTGGTCTAGGGACTGGTGAAGTCCTTTCGACCACTGGGACCACACACCTCTGTTAACCAGTGACGCTTTGTTTCATTCATTCTTTGAGACAAATGTTCATGTCTCGGAGGTGGCGGATCAGAGCGACCACTGGTCCGGTCGGCATTGGGATCCTTGGTGCATCGAACGGAGACACTCTTACAATATGCCTTACATTTGTTGGTGACAGTCTTTTTAAGTTTTACAGAAATTCTCCACTCGTGACATTATTCCTGTGTCCCATGGAGTGGCAAGCGTCGCTACCTGAGGGACTCCGTCACAGCTCCGTTGCAGCTCGGCTCCCAGGATCTCCACGGGACACTGCCCTTGGAGATCCTGGGGCTGACTCCGGCAGCCAACTTTACTTGTATTCACCTAAAGATGCATCTAAGCCATCGCTGCTGATCCGAGCCAGAAGGAGGCTAAAAGCTAAAGGCTAGATGTTATCCAGCTAATAGCTAAGTGAAGTAAGAGGGAGGGTGGAGTTGTATAGACGAAGGATGTTTCTTAAAGTAATACACTTAAAATCAGTGTTTCAAGAAAGGCGGTGAAAATATAAAGCAAATTTGCTGCAATGACTAAACAAATTAAAGAAATTGTGAACAAAATATGTCACAAATATTTCATTAAGGTGTGTGAGCTGTTAAAATGTGGAAAAAAGTGCAATCAATGACCCCTTCAAGTAAATTTTACGTAAAGTTACCAATTAGTGGCTTCACAAATGCCATTGTTGTACTTCTGACTCATGACCCTGTGAAAGTGAGCAGGTGTCAGAACTGCTGCTTGATAATAAACACGCTGGACTGTGGCGTGAGATTGTCTGGCACATGAGCCGAGGTCAGCTCCAGGTAACACTTGTTTTTGTCTTACTGTTGCACAGCTCTTCGTAGTCGCTGCAGCAGTTGTTGTACTGCGGGCACTTGGAGTTGCAGTGGCACGGGTTCTGAGAGTTGTAATTCTCGCCACACCTGCCTTTGCAAGATGTGGAGTCCTCTATTAGAGAGACAACACACACACACACACACACACACACATACAGGTGATCAAAGGAGTGTTACGCATTGATAAGTACGGGTTCAACAAGACTCTGCTATGAGGCAAAATGTGTATTTGAGCATTGTAAAGAGGAGCTGGTAGATTAGCAGAAGTTGTGTTCCTTATGACAGGAATTACTCAAGTACAAGTGAGAGTATTCACCAAAAAAGTTATTTGAATAAGAGCAAAGCATCTACCTAAAAAGGTATTTGAGTACTTATTGCAGTCTGTAAGATTTTGCTGTTAAATTTGTCTTTCCTGAAAAGTTAGTTTTTTCGTCATAAATCTGCAACTTTTGTTCTTGTAAATTCACTGCTTTTTACCTTGTAATCTTTATAAACCTTTTTTAAAAAGCTTTCTATATAAATTTGCAGAATTTATTAGGGTAAGGCTTAGGATTAAAAATGTTCTGTGTGTACAACTGTTTTCCTTTAGAAACTTGTAACTTTACTAGTCAATTTGGGATGTTTTTCCTTTTTGTTTTTCTCAGGAAAATAATATACAGTATAAACTATCAATACCCAATCCCTCTAATATAATTCAAATCATAGAAAGAAACAACTGACAAAAATGAATTCAGTGTTTCCTTAACTTCAAGAATCATGATGTCAACAAGTATTTAAATGAAATAAAATTATAATTTCACTAAAATGACCAAAGATGCAGTCATTTCTGGGAGAACAATTTATTACAGTCTCAACAAGCCCATTTCTAAAAAGTTTTCAAATCAGTGAAATTAAAAGTAAATCAAAGAATTTGAGTGAAACTACAGGGTTTTCTTGAAGAGTAAAAAGCTTTATGCAGTAACGCTACTCAGTAAACTGCAATTTTGTGGAAAAGTTACTTAAGTAAATTTGGTATAAGGTTACTTTTTCACACACCTTTACATAGTACAGTGTAGTCTGAGCAGCAGTCATTGTAGCGCTCACATGCTGGGTTACACTGACAGGAGTAGTTACTGTCTGTCCCATAACCACATCGATCCTCACACGAGTCCAAGGTGTCCGGAAAAGAGCAGGACAAAATCTTTCCTTAATAAAACAAAAGAATATAAATATTATTCTTGTACCTCTATTGTGATCACAGTAGTGATATGTGTTTTGATAATGGCAAAGAAGAAAAATCTCTTACTGCTGTATCCCTGGCCGAACAGGGTCACACAAAGTAAAAGGACAGCGATGGCCTTCATCGTGGCTCAGCAGCAGCCTGAATACATGGTGGGCTGACTCTTGTGGTCTGTGTTTTATAGCAGTAGTGGGGTGTGGTTTTGCTCAGCTCTGGTGAGAGAGGTGGGACAGAAGGTGTCCCAGTGCAGGCGTTGGTGAAATCTGAAATAATAAAAGGCTTGTCTCAGTAAAGTTCGTCTTCCATCCATCCATCCATCTTCTACCGCTTTTCCGGAGGTCCAGGTTGCGGAGGCAGCAGCTCAGGCAGAGAAGCCCAGACTTCCCTCTCCCCAGCCACCTGCTCCAGCTCTTCAGAGAGGATACCAAGGCGTTCCCAGACCAGCTGGGAGACATAGTCTCTCCAGCGAGTCCTGGGTCTGCCCCAGGGTCTCTTCCCAGTGGGACGTGCCCGAAACACCTCAAGTGGGAGGCGTCCAGGAGGCACCCTGATCAGATGCCCATACCACCTCAACTGGCTCCTTTCAATGTGGAGGAGCAGCGGTTCTACTCTGAGCCTGTCCCGGATGACTGAGCTCCTCACCCTATCTCTGAGGGTGAGTCCAGCGATCCTACGGAGAAAGATCATTTCAGCCGCTTGTATCCACGATCTCGTTCTTTCGGTCATTACCCAAAGTTCATGACCATAGGTGAGAGTAGGAACATAGACTGACTGATAAATTGACAGCTTTGCCTTAGAACTCAGCTCCCTCTTCACCACAACAGACTGGTACAACATCCGCATCACTGCAGATGCTGCTCCAATCCGTCTGTCAATCTCTCGCTCCGTTCTCCCCTCACTTGTGAATAAGACCCCAAGATACTTAAACTCCTCCACCCGGAGAGAACAATCCACCTTTTTTCCGGTTTGTCTATTCTGTAAAGTTTGTCTTTCTGTATTTTATTCTGAACTTTCTGAAGAAAGGTTCAGACAGAGATGCAGCTGCCTCTCAGATAAAGTGGGTGTGAGGGTCATGATATATTTATATCACAGGGATGCAACAGGGGACAGGGTGGAAGACAGATCAAAATCAATTGGTTTGGCTGGCTTCTAACAAAGGTGGTTCACCCAGCATTTCAGATGTTAATGACCATCTGGCTTTTGCTTGGGTGTGTAGAAACAAGACAAACTAGACAGGTAACAAAGCAGAGGAGAGTTGGTAAGTTTCTTGAAAGACTACACTCTTTGCATTCCTTAGTTGTTGTCATTTATTGAAAACCACAAGTACTTTACAAACAAACAGGAATATTTCCCTCAGGACCAAAAACTTAGAGATTCAAAATGAACTTTTGTCTGCATGATTGAAAGCAGTTTGCTTTGTTTGGATGGACAGATACTTTATATGAGCAAGCTAGAGAAGATATCTAGCTGTCTGCAATTTTCTAAACTTTTATGTTAAAGTGACAATACGTGGCAGTAATGCACCTGTGAGCTGGTTGCCAGCCGCCAATCAAATCTAAAAGAAGAAGAAGACACTCCACCAAAAATCGAGTTTTTTTTAACATGTCTGTAACATATATTTTATGACTTACAAGATATACCAAGAGCGAAATCACTCAAATGTCTCATATCTCTGTTTTTTTGCTGTAAAGTTTCACTTAAGCCCCGCCTCCTGCAAAAAGGCGAGTTGAGACAGAACGTTTTTGGTGATGATGTGGGGACACTAGACACAGCGGGTGGACATTCCTCTCACACCCAGAAGTAGGAAGAGGGGCAGAACAATGGACTGTTATGTATGCATCCTCGGAGAGGCGCCAGTTGATGTCATGCTAATGATGGGTATTAAATGACAATCACTATGCTAATGTGCCACGCATTCTCTCTCTGTATAACGTATAAAAGAGCTTGTTACACATGCCTCAGCAATGCAGTAGCTCACCAAGCTACAAAGCGTGTTTCAATAAGTTGGAGGAAATAAAACCTTGTACCCTTCCAGCTCGTTGCATCTCACCTGTTCTATTAAGATAAGATAAGATAAGATAAGATAAGCCTTTATTAGTCCCACAACGGGGAAATTCCAGGATTGCAACAGCACAGGGATAGCAACACTCAGAGCAACAATCAGAAGGCAAGAAAAAAAACAAGCAAGCAAGAGCAGCTAATAAACATATGTACGTATTACTATAAAATATATATATATACACACACACACAGACACACAGTGCAGAGCACTGTGTGTCTGTGTGGAGCATTACCTCCACAATGTAACTATTTGTGGTGCTGGGATGTGGGTAGTGTTGAGCCAATCAAGACACTCTGGCCTAACATTATCCTCCTGGCTAGTTATCATTTTTTAACAAGCTACTTTGAAAACATGACCCACATTAAGATGGGTTTTACCAAGATGCACTCTGGCTGCTCTAAAACTACCTAAAACCACCTCAAAAACAAATATGTATTGCCCAAAATAGTATATTGTGGCTTTTTCTGAAGACTGCTTCGCTATGCAAAACGGACGCCTTCACCCCCTGAGCTGAGAGCAGGTCGGCAAGCGAGAGGCGCAGTGCCCTGTCCGCCAGCAAAGGGACCTGAGAGTGGTCTCGCCGAGAGGTGAGCGGCATGACGCCCTGTCCACTGGTGAAGTGAGCTGAGAGCAGCTCACCGAGACAAAGTGGTCTCGCTGAGAGGCGAATGGTGCAGCACCCTGTCTGCCAGCGAAGTGAGCTGAGAGCAGCTCACCGAGATCGGAGTCTCACTGAGCGGCACGGCACCCTGTCTGCCGGCGACTGAGGCCGCGGTCTCGCTGAGAGCAGCTGACTGGGGACTCCCAGCTCCTGGCACGGCACTCGTCGATCAGGACCACATTCAAGCCACCTCCCCCCCACCTTTCTCCGCTCTCTCTCTGCTGCTCCTCGGCTCCTCCCTCTTCCCCCGAGGTAGCCAAGAGTATCTGTCTGATTGGTAAATGTTATAGCCAATCAGGCTGGACTATAACAAGTATTAATTTCTCCCTTCTCCTTTTCGAACACTGTACAGCATGTCACTTTTTTTTTATTACATTTATTACTTGTTTTACTTTTTTGTTTGAAATAAAGTATGTCATCATCATCTTCACTTCCGCTTCTGAGAGAGAGTAGACGCTTTTCTTCCCTCTCCCTCCTAATCCTCTCCCTTCTGATCCCAGCTTGCAATGTCGCTCTTCTCCTGGCTGAATCTTAATCCAAATGGAAATTATGGATCTGGAAAGCGGCTTATATGCGATTGTCACCACTTTAAAAGAAGAAGATCAGGTCAGGGGGAACCCAAGGGAGACTCATGGCACTGGAATTCATGTGTCTGTGTGATTCGACTGAGATTGAACTGATCACAGGATCTTCTGTTTGGCCCCTGGAGTTTTCCTAGTGTATCGAAATTATCTGGGTGAGCTAATCAAATGCGGACCCCGGCGTAGCTCCCTTAACAAATTCAACAATTCGTCCAGCTGGGGGGAGCACTGACTGTCAGCGGCAGGATTAACATGGAATTTACCACCTGGCATGCATTGAAGAGAGAACGGACTCTCTTGGACATGTTTACCTATGTTTCGGTAGGTGGATAACATCTGTGGATCGCTGAGTGCTCTCCAGAGAATGATCTAAAGCATGATTCAAGCCTGTATGAAATTTGAAGCACAGAATCGAAGAGAGGGAAATTTTTTTATTCTCTGAGTGCACTGTGCAGATTTGACCTTGTGTTTTGGTGCCCTTGTTTACATTCCTCCTCGATGAAGATAACGCTGGAGAAGTGGCTTAACCCAAACATCGACATACAATGGCTGTTGTTCTGCAGATCGAGCTTCTCAAGGACAGCGCTATCATGTGTTTACAGAACTTGCCACCTGCATGAGAATGGACATGCCGAGTAGAACACATGACTATCCGTTGCCAGGGGGTGCCCTCTGCTGTTCACCAGCAATTGACACACCTCCACACTGCATCACACACTGATCATATGCTGACTACATACACTGGTCTCTCTCGCTTTGTCATTTGTCAACGTCTGCTAATTGTGCATAGAGGGGTTTTTTCTGTGTGATCAAAATTTGGCTCATTTGAGCTTTATATGAGCTTATACGAGCGTTATTCTGATAACTATGTTTTTTCTCTCTGCCTATTGTGTTTTCCTCTCTCCCCCCCCTTCCCCTCTTTACCCTCACTGTTCGACTGGCGCCTTCGGGCTGCCCCGGCTATGGGATGCGCTTACTGAGCGCGCCCAATGTCAAGTCAAATTTCAATTCTCCTGTATGTATTACGTATGGTAGTATTGACAATAAACCTTATAAAAAAAAAATAAATAAATCATCATCATCATCATCATCATTATCATCATCAGGCTAAGCAGGAATGCTTACATAGCTAGAAACGATCTGTCCAAACTCGCCCGTTCTTTTTTTTTGTTTTTTGTTTTTTTTTTGGGGGGGGGGGGTTCTGTAACTGGAAATTCACAGCAGAAAATCACAGACTTGGGACTGTGTGACATTTTGCTCTTGATGTGTGTGGTTTAGACAGCCGGGGGACCTCCAATAATGCACTGTGCTTCACTCCTTTCTTCACTCTCAATGAAATATTTTCTTTTTTGCTGGTCATTAACATCTGTTTGTTCTCTCCCATAGATTGAGTCCCCATCATGCTGTTTGCTCTCTACATGTCTGTTCTTTTCATCTTCTCTATCCCCTCACCCCCCAGCCAGTCACAGCAGATGACTGCCTCTCCCTGAGCCTGGTTCTGCTGGAGGTTTCTTCCTGTTAAAAGGGAGTTTTTCCTCTCCACCGTCACCAAGTGCTTGCTCACAGGGGATTGCCTGATTGCTGGGGTCTTTCTGCAACTGTGGGGGTTTCCCCTATAGTTGAAAGTGCTATGAGATGACTTTTGTTGTGAAATGGCGCTATATAAATAAAGTTTAATTGAATGTATGTGTAAGTCACAAAAACATGTTACAGACATGTTAACAACAGAAAAAACTTGATTTTTTTCCAGTGTCACTTTAAACTGCTTTTAAGGACCGATGCCGTTTCAGTCATTATTCCGGGCCAGTGTGCATACAAATGGGCATGTCCTTCAACCAGTAAGTCTTTTTATCACAGGATTTATTCTGATAATGTAGTGCTAGCCATTGTTAGCCTTGTGATATGTGGTTGGGCCTAGTAATCACTAGCTCTGGTGTTTGAAGCGGCGGAGTGAAAAGATTTTGATATGAAACTGTC
Organism: Pholidichthys leucotaenia; assembly: GCA_020510985.1. Taxonomy (NCBI): domain Eukaryota; kingdom Metazoa; phylum Chordata; class Actinopteri; order Cichliformes; family Pholidichthyidae; genus Pholidichthys; species Pholidichthys leucotaenia. The sequence continues at coordinate 134,006,384 of CM035837.1, forward strand.
AGACAATGAAAGGTTTTTTGTACAAAAAAGGCATAAGATACTGTTTGAGACAATGTAGATTTGTTTTTATAGGCGATTTATATCCACTGGACTGCTTCTGTGACCAAGTGGATGGGCCAAGCCCAACTTGTGGTGTCCAACTGGGGGTTTGAACTCACAACCTCCGGCTTGAGCACTCTACCTGTGTCGCCAAGAGGGTCAACCTATTATGTAGTTGTTTATGGTTCATATACTGTTTATGTTGGAAGTCTTATTTGTGTGGTATGGAGTGGCGGCTCCGGCTTCCAGTTCCGCCAGCTCTGGTGGCATAAGAGGGGCTGCAGGTAGGGGGGCGGTCTCTTCCGCCTTACCTCTGCCAGCGGCTGCATGCCCAGTCAGGTTGCACTGAGATTCAGTATTATAATAAAAAAGCGTTCACCTCCACTCCTAGCGTCCTCCTTGTCTACAAGTTACGGCATAACATTTGGGACAAAACATTGGGACATTTGGGACAAAACATTTGGGACAAAACATTGGACCATGTTTACACCAATATTGTGGGAGCCTACACAGCAACTCCCCTCCCCCACCTAGGTCAGTATGATCATTTATCCTTGTTCCTTACCCCCAAGTATGTACCGCTCATCAACCGGGTGAAGCCATCAGTGAGGACCATCAAAGTGTGGCCAGAGGGGGTTGACTCTGTACTCCAGGAGAAGTTTAGGAACACAGACTGGAGTATGTTCACTTCTCAGGCTACCTGTGGCTCCCACATAAACATCAACTCTTACACCCACTCAGTCCTGGACCATATCAACACCACTATTGACAGTGTCACCACGGAAAGACAGATCACCACGTACCCAAATCAGAAGCCGTGGATGAACGGAGAAGTGCGACTTCTGCTAAAAGCACGTAACAATGCCTTTAGATCTGGTGATGCACAGGCCTACAGTTCATCCAGGGCAGATCTGAAGAGGGGCATCAAGAAGGCCAAGCACAGCTACAAGCTGAAGGTGGAGGAACATTTTGGGGACTCTGGCCCCCGATTATAAGCCCAGCAACTCCATACCTATAGCCATGACTGTGCCCTTTCTCAATGAGCTAAATGATTTCTATGCTCATTTTGACAAGGACAACAACGAAAAGAACATCAATTTCCCACCCTCTGATGACCTCCACCACCTCACACTCACCCACACCGACGTCCGTAACGCACTGAGTCATGTCAGCGTACGTAAGGCTGCTGGCCCTGATGGCATTCCTGGGCGTGTGCTGAGGGCATGCGCTGAGCAGCTGGCAGGGGTCTTCACAGACATCTTCAATCTGTCCCTGGCCCAGGCCGTGGTACCAGCGTGCTTCAAGACCACTTCAATAGTACCAGTGCCGAAACATTCAACACCATCGTGCCTAAATGACTATTGCCCTGTGGCACTGACGCCCATAGTCATGAAGTGCTTTGAGCGACTGGTCTTGGCACAGCTCAAAAAAGGCCTGCCCCCTACATTGGACCCTCATCAGTTCGCCTACCGGAGCAACAGGAGTACAGAGGATGCGGTTTCTACAGCGCTGCGCTATGTACTCTCACACCTGGATGACAAGAACACCTACGCAAGAATGCTGTTTGTTGACTTCAGCTCAGCATTCAACACAGTTATCCCCTCCAAGTTGCTCACTAAACTTGGGGACCTGGGAATCAGTACCTCCACCTGCAACTGGATCATGGATTTTCTGACCAACAGACCCCAGCATGTTAGGTCAGGCCCCAACCGTTCTTCCGTCATCACACTCAACACTGGTGTACCACAGGGCTGTGTGCTCAGCCCATTCCTCTACTCCCTCTACACCCATGACTGCAGGCCTATGTATGGATCCAATTCCATCATAAAGTTCGCAGATGACACCACGGTGATTGGACTCATCAGGGACAACGACGAGTCAGATTACAGGGCAGAGGTTGAGCACTTGGCTACTTGGTGCGCTGACAATAACCTGCTCCTTAACACCAGCGAAACCAAGGAGCTCATAGTGGACTACAGGAAGGAGAGGGAAGAGACACATGACCCCATCCATATCAATGGCATAGCTGTTGAACGTGTCCCCAGCTTCAAATTCCTGGGGACCCACATCTCGGAGGACCTGTCCTGGTCAGTTAACACCACCAGCCTGATCAAAAAGGCCCATCAGCGCCTCTTCTTCTTGAGGACACTGAAGAAGAACCATCTGTCAACTGACATCCTGGGCAACTTCTACCGCTGCGTGATAGAGAGCACCCTGACCAACTGTATCACAGTCTGGTATGGGAGCTGCTCTGTCGCTGACCGCAAGGTGCTGCAGCGGGTGGTGAAAACCATCCAACACATCACAGGGACTCCACTTCCAGTTATAGAGGACGTCTACAGGAAAAGATGTCTGCGCCGGGCACGCAGCATTCTTAGGGACTCCAACCATCCTGCTCATGGACTGTTCCAGCTTCTCCCCTCCAGAAGACGTTTCAGAAGCCTTTGGACTAGAACCAGCAGGTTTAGGAACAGTTTCTTTCCAACAGCTGTCACGTTATTGAACTTAGTTCCCCGCTGACTCTCTTACCATCATCTCTTACCATCCTCACCTGTACATAACTGCATAACTACATCTAACTTATTGCACATTATTTGCACATAACAGTACTCTTAACTTTCTGCACTACTGCATATATTTGCATATATTTGCTTAAATTGCACATACTGTTAATTACCATATATACTGCACTGCTGTCCTTTGCACTTCTGATTGGATGCTAAACTGTGTTTCGTTACCTTGTATTCATACATGTGTAATGACAATAAAGTTGAATCTAATCTAATCTAATCTAATAACATTTGGCGACGAGAGGTAAACACATGGAGGCATGTGGAACACCTATTCGGCCATTCCTGGAGCTCCCGGGGGAACCGGCAGTACTGTGGCCTTGGTGGTATGAGGCTTTTCAGACATACATGGTGGCGTTGGACCTGGGACGAATGGAGAAGCTGACGGCTTATGCGTTGTTGGTTCACAACCTAGGAATGGAGTGACAGAGAATTTTGGGCACGCTTGGAGACGCGGACAATTATGAATAAGTGGTCGAGTTAATGGCCCGCCATTTTAGGGCACTGGACAACGTCATCGTCAGACGGATTAAGTTCAGACAGCGCCGCCAACAGGCAGGCAAACCGATCCAGCGGTTCATGTCAGACTTAAGGCAGTTGGCTGCTGAATGACGGTTCGGGCCGTTGGAGGAAGAAATGGTTCGCGACCAGTTGGCGGAACACACCAACTGTGCTGTGGTCTTCTCCAAGCTGCTCTCATTTCTGGGTGAGTTGACGCTGACTAGGGCTGTCGAGTTGGTGCTACAGCTGGAAGCAGCGGACAAGCTAACTCGGGAGCTAAGCGAGTGCCTTTCACCGGGAAATTCAAGATCCCCCATGGCCGTGCAGGTAGTGGACTCGGACAGCGATGGGAGTGTTGAGAACGATGTAAAGGAGGCCAACGCTGCACGGATGAGGTCTGCCCCAGGGAAGCCCAGGTGTATGGGTTGTGGATCCACGAAGCACAGAGTGTGTGGCAAGAGGAAAGTACTGCGGAAAATGTGGCCATCTACACCACTTCGCGAGAGTATGCCAGTCAGCAGAGCAGGAGAGCCTGCGAAGGAATTCTACTCCCCCCGCCCTGACGGTGATATACACGGTGTCCCCGAGTACCTGTGGGCGCACACACTGCATGGTGGTTCTGGATGGAGTTCTGGTACTGATGCTGGTCGACACGGGAGCAGAGAATTTGGTGCTGAATTGGGCTACGGTTAGAGAATGTTTTCCCCACTACAGGATTGGATGTGTCTCAACGCCACTTTGTGGCTATGGAGGAGGATGGTTGGCCACGGTGGGTACCGTCACACTGATGGCTCAGTACAAATCGGCGGAGATGGCCGATGTGGAGTTCGTCGTGACGGCCTACAGTTCTGACATCATGGGCTGCAACCTGTTTGATGGCCTTGGATTTTCCATCAAGAGTGGCGCTGGGGAAGAGTGGTCGGGCTGCAGACTGTGGGACCGACTGGTTTTGAGAGTTAGGGACGATGCTGTGTGGGATGAACAGTTGCTGGGCACTCCGGAAAGTGGACAGGCCGTGTCGCGCTCAGGGTCGCCGCGGGAGGGCTCTGGTGCCAGTGTCCAAGCTGCCCTGGATGTGGGCATCGGCTGGCACTGGGAGGATCTGCGGTGGCGAGCAATGCCCAAGCGACGGTCTCAGGTGTTCCCAGAGCACAGCTGTGGAGGACTGGTGAACACGGGGCCACAGGGGCGGAGTCAGCAGTGGATCTACAAGCGGTCGGGGCAGGATCGAGTGGCACTGGAGGAGTGAGTGCCAGGCGGAAACACCACAGGCCGTGCAAGGTCCTGCTTGGATTCGCGAACTGGGTTCGGGCTTGGGCGGAGGTGAGGTCCAGGCGGGTGAGGGAAAAGCGGAAGATGGAGCGGTACCAGGGTCGGCTGCAGGTGACGGATGTGTGGCATGATGGTTATCTTCTGCTGTCGGATAGCTCATGGCGCCATCCTAATGAGCTACGGCATGCCCCGAGGAAGGCAGAAAGGCACGGCCCCAAACAGATGGAGCGCTCGGAGCTGTGGAGGAGAAGATGCTTCGGGATTGAGGCGACCAGCTGTGGTCCGGGAAGCAGACTGCCTCCAGAGACGGACTGATAGTGATGAGTCTGGGGGTCCACGGGTCATCCTCATCGAGTCATGGATGTATTCTTTTTGTTAAACTTTGTTCTGTGTTAATAGTTTTGGGGATTGTTTTGGTATTTTATATTACATAGGAGACATGGCAGTAGTTTTTTTTTTACTGGATTGTTATATAACATAGGCAGCAGAATAACCCGCCTCGCTGTATGGGGGGTATGACGGCAGTCTACCCATGCCCCCTAATTTTAGTTGTTTTCTGTGAATGTAATAGGCCCCTTTTGGTGATTTTTAGTTTAGTTATGTTTAGCGGATGATTCGGGTTCCAAATTAGGGTGGGCTGATGGTGTGTGTGTTTTGCATTTTTCTACGGGGGGGTATTATGTAGTTGTTTATGGTTCATATACCGCTTATGTTGGAGCTCTTATTTGTGTGGTATGGAGTGGCAGCTCCGGCTTCCGGTTCCGCCAGCTCCGGTGGTATAAGAGGGGCTGCAGGTGGGGGGGTGGTCTCTTCCGCCTTATCTCTGCCAGTGGCTGCATGCCCGGTCAGGTTGCACTGAGATTCAGTATTATAAAGAAGTGTTCTGCTCCACTCCTGGTGTCCTCCTTGTCTACAAGTTACGACATAACACAACCCACTTGGCAAGCCAAGTAGGAATGCTTTCTATGACTCTGTTACATGTCTTTAAGAAATCTGAGCCATCTCCATAGTCAGGGCATCAGAGGAAAGTCAGGGTCATTGGCTTTCAAGTCAAAATATGAGGAAGGCAAGCCTTCTTTAACACCTAAAAGGAGAAAAATGTATATTGGTGGAATTCTCAGCAGACTGGTTGACAAGTTGTGGAACAGTTTTTGCTTCCATCTTGGGCACACATGGATCGGTGGCACCACACAACACAGACATTGTGGAGGAACAAATAAGTTCAGGCGAGATGCGACGAGCTGGAAGGTTTTATTTCCTCCAACATCATGAGACACACTGTAGCGATGTGCGCTGTGTTGTGCTGTGCTGTGCTGTGCTGTGTGTCGCGCTTGAGGCTTTTATAGCAAGCTCTTTTATACATGTTACACAAAGAGAGAGAATGCATGGCACATTTGCATATTAATATACATATCAGTCAATATATATCAATCGCGTGACCCTGGCACCCGGATGTCTTCTCCTTAATCCAGGGATGTATAAACAATAGTCTTTTGCTCTGGTTGTACCCCCAAGGGTTCTCTGTCCATATGCAATCCCTGCTGAGCGTGAATAGTATCAGTCTGCATTGTGGTGGGTGCCCACATGGCTCCCCCCAGAATGCTCGGAAGGGGCTGTGACCCCACCCCCACCCCCACCCCCCATCCTTTGGCTCCAGATCCGGTAGAACTGTCAGAGGGCATGTCAGCCCGTGGGGGGGACGGGGGAGGGGTGGAAAAAAAAAGTGTGCTCTGCTCCGAGTTCCAGCACGTTGAACGGCCGTGGATCGTGGACATACGGGCCAGTGTGCAGTCATGCGTAATGGAACCAGACGGCGATCGGCCGGCTTTAGGGAGTGAGGTGCGGGAAAAGCACTGTGGAGGAGGAGGGGGAGGGGGATGGGGGTGGGAGTAAGTGAGTGCTGGCCCGGGATCTCAACGGTGTCTGGGCCATGCAAAAATTGCATGTGGACCCGCGATGGTGAGGGACTTTCCCGGTAAACCTGGCGGAGAACCACAGTGGCTGTGAAAAAATATTATGTCTCTTGACTCCTCTTGCGGCTCAATCCAGCAAGAATGTGGGGAAGGCGAGTGGCCAAATTCCCCGAGGATGCGTAGCGGCTGTGAAACAACTGCAGCTGTGTGAGGGTGTGAGGCGGTTTGGCTTTTAGGTGCGGGAAGCAACCCTAAAGTCATCAGGGAAAGCAATCGGCTAAATTTCCCTTGTGCGCCGTGGCTGAGAAACCCATACAAAGTCCTGTGTGCGGGCTGCATGTGTGCTTTAGGTGCGAGAGCAGCCCTAAAGGTTCCACGGATGGCGATCGGCCAATTTTCTCGGGCATGTGCAGTGGTGGAGGACGATGTATCAGTCTGTGAAGCCGGTTCGTCTCTGTGCGCGGGAGGTCTGCTGTCCGGAGTTTAGTCAGAGTCGGGGAGCTCGGTGGAAATCAACGCAGTCAGCGTCGATGATTGTCCCCGTTCAGGCTGCTTCCTTTGTTCGCTCGTGTCGTTGATGGTGCATTTTGGTCCCAGCGCTGCGCTCCGGAGCGTGTGCTTTGGTGAGGATGAAGAGGTTGCAGGCGTTCTCTGGTCCTCTGGGATCCACAGCGCGGTGAGAGGGAGGAGACGGTCATTCTCCCTCATCAGGTCACCAGTGTGGAGGTAAAAGATCAGGCGAGGGGCGCACCATGACGCGTGCTGAGGCTTCCTGTCCGGGTCATCTCCGGGGTGTTCACCCTGTGTTCCATTCTTCGTCAAGGGTCGACCATATTCCCATATGGTCTAGCGGTTAGGATTCCTGGTTTTCACCCAGGCGACCCGGGTTCGACTCCCGGTATGGGAACAGTATTCTTGGGCTGCACGGTGGCGCAGTGGTTAGCACTGTGGCAGCACAGTTTACCCTCGGCCGGGGGATCGCGGGGATCATGAGATCGTGGGTTTGATCCCTGCCCCCGACCAACAGTGATCTGTGTGGAGTTTGCATGTTCTCCCCGTGTTGCGTGGGTTTACTCCGGGATTTCTCCGGTTTCCTCCCACATACCAAAAACATGCAGGTTAGGGATACGGGGCGCTTGCGCACGCAGCGACCGGCAGCTGGTGGCTTGTCACCAGACTGCAAAACAAATCTACCTACGGGTACAAAATAAGTAAAAAAAAAAAAAGGGTCACCAGTGTGGAGGAACAAATAAGTTCAGGCGAGATGCGACGAGCTGGAAGGTTTCAGAGTTTTATTTCCTCCAACATCATGAGACACACTGTAGCGCTGTGCACTGTGTTGTGCTGTGTGTGCTGTGCTGTGCTGTGTGTCGCGCTTGAGGCTTGTATAGCAAGCTCTTTTATACATGTTACACAAAGAGAGAGAATGCATTGCACATTTGCATATTGATATACATATCAGTCAATACATATCAATCGTGTGACCCTGGCGCCCGGATGTCTTCTCCTTAATCCGGGGATGTATAAACAATAGCCTTTTGTTCTGGTTGTCCCCCCAAGGGTTTCCTGTCCATATGCAATCCCTGCTGAGTGTGAATAGTATCAGTCTGCATTGTGCTGGGTGCCCACAACATATGCATAACAGTTACAGTTATGATTAGAGGAATGAGACTTGTCATCAAGTGTTCTTTAAGTTATGAAAAGCAGGAAGGACACTGATGATTTAACTCCTGCTATGTGAGTGTCTCTTAGGGCAGTCAAGTAACAAATGTCTTCTCCCTCAGAATCATTAGCTTGGATGTTGTTACAGCAGGCCTGCCCTATCTTTGCATACACGCACCAGATGAAGTTGTTAAATGATCCAACACCAGCGTCTTTTGCTATGACACAAATGGCGTGTAACTGTTTGGACACAGCACTCTGTATCAAAAGAGAACAGTTTATAATTTTGAGGGGGTGTGTGTGTGTGTGTGTGTGTGTGTGTGTGTGGGTGGGTGTGGGTGTGGGTGGGTGGGTGGGTGTGGGTGTGTGGGTGTGTGGGTGTATGGGTGTGTCTACCTCATCACAAACAAATCTCAACCCCTGTCCAGGGAAGGAGACTGGGAGAACTTCTTAACGCCCTTCCACAGCTGATGTTCATAGAGAACACAGACAAACAGGAAGGAGTTCTCAAAAGACCGTCTGGCCTGCCAATAAAGGTGACTGGCCAGAAGGTTGTCAAATATCATGTTGGGCATCATGAAAGGACACAATGGTACAGAGTCCTTCCCAAATGAGGGCCAAGGACAGCCAGATGTTACACAGTGTTATGAGGAGAGTCATGCATGTGAACCAATGGGCTCCGCAAATGCTGACAAATTGACTCCCTCTTTATATTGAACTGAAAAAGAATATTACAAATCGACATCATAAAATGTAAAATTATCATATTGTGACGTATGCGAGGTTCATACAAAGAAAGGGAGCAGATGGCTGCGACACAACAGGCTTTATTAAAAACACAACCACGAACACAGACAGGAGGGGAGGTCATTCTCACCAACCTCCGTTTATATCAAGGTTACACAGCACATAATCACTCCTGTGTGGCGGTTCGTTTTAACCCCACAACAGACTAAGGACACTCAGCCCTCTTTTCTCTGTTTTTCTGCTGCATTACTGAGAAGCAATGTGCCATTCATGTATTTGTGATGCAAACATGCATGTGTTGTGATGTAATGCGCCATTCTGTATAGTGTGCATATGGCTTGTCCTTACTGTGCTTTTTCTGAGCATCTTAGATTGTGCTTTGGTGTATTAATGTCTACAGGTAGACGAGTTTCTTCTGACTCACCTATGTGATGTTAATCGATGCCTTTCATCCTTTGTACTCATGCGTCCTGTCCTTACTGTGACCTAGAGACTCAGATCAATATGTAGATGTGCTTGTTAGCCTCTTTGTCTTGCACTTAGAGCGAGGTCTAGCTAATCTGCCCATTGTGATGTATGGCTTACAAATGCAAATACCTCCTGCCTGTTCTGTTGTCCCTTTGATCATTCTAGACTGTGGGGTATGTCTTTTTGATGTATTGTTATGATCAAGTATTTAAGGTGCAACTCTGTAACGCAATCTCTCTCTTACTCTCTCACTCTGATCCTGCAACAGGTGGACACACTGTGTCCACCTCTCTTTCTCTGAGAGCCTAGGGATCCTGCTCCGGGCTGCTCCACTATGCACCGGAGAGAGGATCCCGTGAAGGCGACATGATTAATAAAACCTGCTCAAAACCACAGCACTGCTGCTTATTTTTCATGCCGCTTCACCTGCTCTAATTCTACCTATAACACTGCTGGGTCATTATAACGCAGTTATAATGACACAGCAGTATAATAACACAGTAATAATACTAAACATACTCGAAAATATAACGTCCTCTGCTGGCAACGCATGCCAGGAAAATCCCTGCCCCCCTTAACACAGCCACAACGTTACACTGCCCCCCCCACACTGGTTTCTGTTCCCAGAAAAATGAAAGTCTAACTCAAAAGTCCAACACAAACCCATCCAGGTGTCGGAGCGGCCTTCAATGCCGACGACCAGACGTACAGGCCAGCCAGTGTCCATCTGAGTCTCGGTTGGAGTATCTGGTCGGGATGAAAGCTCTGGTTCGACCACCAGCGGGGCGGATGGCTGGTACGGGGCGAGACGGTCACGGTGAAGTACCACGACCCGGTCCCTTTTCTTAAGCCTCACCCTGTACACCACATCCGACAGTCTCTGCAGAACCACGCACTGTCCCGATCAATGGCTCGCCAACTTCGGTGATCGTCCTCTTTTCCCCTCAGGGCAGAAAACCCAGACTCGATCTACCGGTGCAAAGTCCCTCCCCTGGCAGCGGGAGTCATATGCTCTCTCCTGCCGACACCCCCCCCCCCCCCCCCCGCCGCTGCCAGGGCCTCCCGAGCCAGTTCGTGCACCGTGTGGAGATGTTCCTTCAAACAAAAAAAAAAAATCCAACCCGGGTTTGCCCTCGACCTCCGGCTCGGGGGGAATACCAAATCCACCGGTGTGCGCAGCTCGCGTCCAAACATCAGCACCGCAGGGGTGCACCGGGTGGATTCCTGAGCTGCCGTCCAGTATGCCCACAGAACAAAAGGCAGATGCAGGTTCCAGTCTCGCTGTCGCTGGTCTACTAGAATAGTGAGCTGGGTGGTGAGGGTCCAGTTGAATCGTTCGACCAGGCCGATGCTTTGTGGATGCAGCGGGGTGGCCCAGCTGCTTGCAGACCTCTTCAAAGACCTCTGCCTCGAAGTTCCGACCCTGATCGCTATGCAGCTCCTCCGGTGCGCCAAACCGACAACATTTTGTCCACCAGCTTTGATGCCATCGTAGTGGCGCTCTGATCCCGGACCGCATACGCCTCTGGCCACTTGGTAAAATAATCCATTGCGACCAGCACATAGTGGTTCCCCCAGTCCGTAGTCGGAAAAGGGCCCAAAATGTCCACTTCCACCCGCTCCATCGGTGCTCCCAACCGGTACTGCTGCAGGGGAGCGTGGGATTGCTGAGTTTGCCCTTTCTAAGCTGTGCAGGTGTCGCAGTGGTGGACGTGGAGCTCCACGTCCTGGTGACATCCGGGCCAGTAGAAGTGAGCTCGAAGACGCTGCAAAGTCTTTGTCACCCCAAAGTGGCCCGCTCCTACCACCCCATGAACCAGCTGGAGTACGCTGGGCCAGAGTCGACGAGGAACCAGCAGCTGCCAGACGTGCCGCTGCCCAGCTGGAGTCTGCCACTGTCGATACACCACGCCCTCGTGACAGCGGAGGTTGGCCCACTGGGAGTGTAGGGCCTTAGTCTCTGGGTCCAGTGCCGACACAACCTCCCAGGCGGGCCACTGTCCTGCGTCCGGCCACTGCCGAACCCGAGAAATGACTGGGTCTCTGTCCTGCTCGCTCTGCAGCTGCTGTGTGCCAAGGACCTCTGTGACGTTATCGCTTGGGGGATGCTGCCTGATCATCCGAGAAGGAGCTGTGCGTCACTGCGTTATTTCTGCTCGCGGCGGTCCAGAGAGCAGCGGTCCGTGGGACAGCTTGGTCTCGATTCTCAGCCCACTGGCAGTGACAACACTCCTCTGCCGCACAGGGGAGCCGAGACAGCGCGTCAGCGTTGGCATGGAGGCGGCCTGCCCGATGCACAATCTGAAAATCATAATCCTGCAGTGACTCCAGCCATCTCGCCAACTGTCCATCCGGTTCCTTAAAGTTCAACAACCAGGTCAGGGAAGCATGATCCGTCCTGAGCTGGAACCTCCCCCCGTACACATACGGGCGGAAATGGCGCAGCCCCTGGATGACAGCCAACAGCTCTCTGCGAGTAACACAGTAATTCCTCTCGGCTCTGCTGAGAGTGCGGCTGAAAAAAGCGATTGCCTCCTCCCCCTGCTCTCCCTCCTGGGATAACACCGCCCCGATGCCCTGGTTGGTGGCGTCCATGTCCACGATGAAAGGGCGGTTCGGGTCAGGGTACTGCAGGATGGGAGCTCTGATGAGCGCTGCGTGAAGTTGGGAAAAAGCAGCAGCACAATCCTCACTCCACTGAAATGCGCGTCCTTTCTGCGTCAGCTGATGCAGTGGGCTGGCGATGGTGGCAAAGTCTTTCACAAACCTCCTATAATAGGAGGCCAGTCCGAGAAAGCTCCGCAGTTCTCTCACATTCCGCAGCACTGGCCAGTCTCGCACAGCTGCCACCTTTTCTGGATCGGTGGCGACTCCCGCTGCGCTGACGACGTGGCTCAGGAAGGTGGTCTCCCGCCGAAATAGGTGACACTTCCTCGTGTGCAACCGCATTCTGGCCTGTCGGATGGCATCCAGTACTTCTTGGAGATTGGACAGAGCGCTGTCAAAATCAGCTGCGTGCACCAGTAGGTCGTCCAGGTAAACAACACAGCGGCTCCGGGGCACGTGAGCCAGCACTTGTTCCATTAAGCGCCCAAAGGTGGCCGGGGTGTTGCAAAGTCCAAACGGCATCACTTTAAACTGATACAGTCCCTGCCCAATGGAGAAGGCTGTTTTTTGGCGGGCCTCAGGTGACAGCTCTACCTCCCAATAGCCACTGCGTAGATCCAGCGAGCTGAACCAGCTGGAGCCGGTGATGTGGTCCAGCGCGTCATCGATGCGGGACAGAGGGTAGGAGTCTTTACGGGTGATGTCATTCAGGCATCGGTAATCCACTCAGAACCGCCACAATCTGTCCTTCTTCCTGACCAGCACCACCGGCGCCACCCAGGGGCTGCTGGAGGGCTCAGTGACGTCTGCCTCCAGCATTTCTCGCACTTTTTGTTCTGCTGCTGCCCGCCTTGAAAAGGGCAGCTGGCGTGGGCGGAGCCGAATCCGCCTGGTCTCACCGGTGTCGATCTTGTGCTGCACCAAGCCGGTCCGGTTGCATTCCTCGTCCTTCACAGCGAAAACGCCCATATAGCAGTCCCAACAGCTCCCGCAGCTGGCGTCTCTGTCCCGGCTACAGCCCGCTGCAGCTCTGCTGGAATAATTCCTCGACCACCTGCTGCGTCTCTGCCGACATGTTGACCCCTCCCCTTGCTGTCCCTCTGTGTGCTCGTGCGCCCTCTGCTCGTGCTGGTGTCGCCATTGTGTCCAGTCCTCGCGGTGGCCCACCTGGTCCGGTCTGTCCTGGCGGTCCCTCGATCGCGCAGGCCTCCATGTTCCTTCTCTGGGTTCCGCTGCGGAGTGTGATGGTCCGGGTTCCCAGCTGGAGGGACAGTCTGGCGGTGTCGATCTTGGCGTTCCATGCTGCAAGCAGGTCGAGTCCAATAATACAGGGGTCTTGGATGTCAGCCAGCCAGAACAGGTGTTTTATGTTCTGACCGGCCACCCCCACCACAAGAACTCTCCACCCCCCCAATCTGGCGTGCTCACCGGTAGGTGTGGTGACGTGGCACTCGGTGGGTTCCCACCCCCGTGGTGTTGTCTCATCCGTGCCCGGCAGCACACCGGGTTGGACCAAGGAGATGGTAGAGCCGGTGTTAATCAGAGCCCGGATTGACGTCTTCTCCAGGCTGCACTGTAAATACATCCCTGTCGAGTGTCCAATTCGGCCCACGTGCAGCGCCGGCTCGTCGGGGGAAACATCTGTGGGAGGCGGCCTGTCCCCATCCGTGCCACCTCGCTCTAGTTTAACGTCGACGAGGGGCCGGTTTGTCGTGGGGTGGGTGTGGGGCAGTACTGTGCGATGTGTCCTGGCTCCCCACAGCGGAAGCACCCTTCCTCGCGTTACCACAGCCACCTTCTCCGTGGACGCGCTGCCGTGGTCTACCATAACTCCTCCTCCTCCCCCTCGCTCTCAGCCGTGGCCTGGAAGGCTCTTTGTCTTGACTCGGCTGTACGATTCATCAGCGGCTCCACCCGCTCTGCTTCTGCCACCGCAGTCTCCCAGCTGCTCGCGGCGTTAATCCGGACATGGTTCTGGAGCTGGGCCGGGCGGAGACCTTGGATGAAGTTCAGGAGGGCGAGCTTCTCCACTACCTCCGGTTTGAAGTCCGGGTAGCTGCATCGTGTTAGCAGCCGTATGTCTGCCACATAGGCTCCTAGTCTCTCCTGGCTGCCTCGGTAACGGATGGCCAGCTGTTCCTGGGCGTGCTCAGCGTCAGCTGTTCTCCCAAACCATCTCCGGAGCGCTCCTTGTAGCGCTGGTCAGCTGCGGTGCTCCTCGGGCTGGAGGTCAGACAGCGTGCAGAGGGCTCTCCCTTCCAAGGCCAGCACAACCTGCACGGCGGTTTCTTCTGGTGGCCAGACATTCAGCGAGGCAGCCAGCTCGACCTGGACCAGGTAGTCGTCCAGCAGGGTCTCGCCATTGAAGCGGGGAATCTTGGCCCGCTGCCAGATGGATGGGCCGGTTGCCTCCCGATCGATCGCCGCCCCTGGTCGCAGTGGAATTGCCGGCAGGGAGCAGGGCTGGTTTGCTCTGCTCAGCCCACCCTGCCTTGAAAAAGGCAGAAGGCGGGGTACGCTGGTCCCGTCGGGTCCGCTGCTTCGTTCGTCCCAGCGAGCGGCTCCGGGGGTTGGTGTCTCAGCTCCGTCGTATGTCGTCAGCTGAGCGATGAGTCGCTCCAGCTGCTGGATCTCCGTTCTGATCCTGGCTTCCATCTGTTCCATGGTTCCCACTTCTGACACCAGTGTGACGTATGCGAGGTTCACACAAAGAAAGGGAGCAGATGGCTACGGCACAACAGGCTTTATTAAAAACACAACCACGAACACAGACAGGAGGGGAGGTCATTCTCACCAACCTCCGTTTATATCAGGGTTACACAGCACATAATTACTCCTGCTCTAATTCTACCTGTAACACTGCTGGGTCATTATAATGCAGTTATATTGACACAGCAGTATAATAACACAGTAATAACAGTAAACATACACGAAAAATAACGTCCTCTGCTGGCAACGCATGCCGGGAAAATCCCTGCCCCCCTTAACACAGCCCCGATGTTACAATATCATAAACAATCAAGTGGTTTTGTATGAAGGGCATTTGCTTAAAATTAGTGTAATGAAATTTTAAGGGGGTAAATTTAGCAAGTAAGGTACAGCTTTTAACAACTGTGAACTCCCATTAATTCTGCACAAACATGAAAAAGTGCCCCACCCACTACTCCAACCACTTCATATCCCCACAACTCCTTCCCCCATTCTCCCGTCAAGTCCAGTATAACTAAGACAATTTAAATAAAGTATTAAAGTTATATAGCAAGCTGAGCCTATAAATGATTTATATATAGTATAGTATAGTATATCAAATACTTGTCGAGCACCTTTTGGCAAAGTAAATATGTTAGGCACAATAAGACAATCAGATATCAATTCTGGCTGCCAAGCTGCTGCACAGGACAGGTTAAAAAAACTGCTCCTGATTTAAGCCAAGATAAGATGAAGTGCCACAATGTTTTCAGTGTTATAATTATCTATATTGGCAATTATGTAATTAAACAGTTGGTTTTGAATGCATTTTGTTTAAATAATGCATTTTCTCCCTTTATGACCATAAACAAGCACTGAGGAGTAGAATTCTACTAATGGCAATAACATCATACACATATAAAAAAGAACTTTTATTTATGGTGTAATGGTATTCACAATGGAAATTGGCCATTGGAGAAAAACTATATGGAATCCAGTCATAATTTGTTGCGCTTTTTCCCAAAGAGTGCAACATGTGTACTCACTGTACAACTTAAATAGGTTTTATTGGAAAATAAGATGAATAAGCAAACATTGTTAGTGTATAAAAGGAGTGGAGCTTGGTCGGGCTTCTAGCAGCTGCAAGATACCACGTGATCTCGTATGATGTCCTCAAGTGTCAGCAAAATTTAAAAGGGGGGGGAGTTAATGGGATGGTGTCATAAATCAAGTTTCTGAAACAAGAAATTGTTATGTATGAGGAAAGGAGTCGGAGTCTCGTTTCACGCAGGGAACCTACAACCAACAACCCTTTATTATAGAACACAGAAGTATATATACAATGGGCCATGCCTGCCTGACGTCACGCCAGGGGTGGGTATGGCAGCACACACACACTACCACACTCGCTACACAATTCCCCTCCCCCTTACAAAAATGCAAAACCACACACACAATCGAGACCCTCCCCAATTTAGGACCCAAATCACGCACTAAGGAACACCTGGGAATCATGAACTGTAATAAAATATCCT
Source organism: Pholidichthys leucotaenia (assembly GCA_020510985.1). Classification (NCBI taxonomy): domain Eukaryota; kingdom Metazoa; phylum Chordata; class Actinopteri; order Cichliformes; family Pholidichthyidae; genus Pholidichthys; species Pholidichthys leucotaenia. Next base: position 134,022,386 of record CM035837.1, read on the forward strand.
ATTGTGGAGAAAGGAATAACCAGACCGAGCTTTCCGAGCAGATGAACTTTATTCACTCTCTCACATCTTCCAGAATCAGAAACATTAACCTCATGTAGTAGGGACTCTCTTTTATATCACAACACTCACATGTCCCTGCTACCTGAGGTCTTGCATTACAATTCACTCCCCCATGACAATTCCTTTTGTCCCCTAGCCCTTTGATCTCCATGCTCTTCCGTCAGAGGAAACTACAGCATCTCTGTGCCTTTTAGTCTGGGATGAATACCACAGCATGGGTCCCCCACACCATCACATTTACACAAAACAACTAAAATTAGACCTAGTCGCTGAAAACATAAAATAATCCTGTACCATACATATCCTTATGCACACCAGCAGTATAGTACATATTTACACTTTAGTGTTTATGTGTGTCACGTTCTGAGCACGGAGGGATTCTTTTTCTCTTTTTTCTTATTTGTACTGTGTTGTCATTTTTTGAGTTGTCACTTATCCTATATTGTTTCTCAGTATGATTTATTTTCCCGTTTACGTTCGTTATAGTTGGTTTATTGTATTTTGAGTTGCCTGTCTCCATTTTTTGTCTCATCATTATGTTTGTATTCTGTTGTGTTCTTTCTCTCGGGGTTGACAGCTGCCAATGGCTCTCTAGGGGTTTTGCTCAGTGTGGGCGTGGTCCTGCCAGCTGTCAGCCTCGACGGCTTCCTCATTATTCCCAGCTGGTCAGAATTTTATGTCATTGCTTTCTCCAGTCAGTTCAGAGACTCACACCGGTCATTAATTATGTTCAGGGTTTTGATCCCTATTTAAGGGGAGGTTTTTTATTTTCTATTGCCACTGTCTTGGTTTACATTATCCTTGTCTCCACCAGAGCCCTGACTTGCTCTGTTGTGCAAAGTCTAAGTTTTCTCCTTCATTTGTTTCTTTTTATTATGAGCATCAGGTTGAATTTCATGTTTGTTGCCTTTTTCAATAAAGTACCCAAACTCACAGTTCAGCGCGTGGGTCTCACCTTTCTGCCCCGAAGGGCATTCATGACAATGTGACACCAATGCCCACTGGCAGCCAGGGGTAAAACCGGCCCGGGGGCCCAGGGCAGCCCCAAAGCATCCATGCCCTTGGCCGCCGAAGATAAGACAGGCTCGGAGGCCCCGAGCAGGCCCACAACATGTGTACCCCTGGCCGCCGTCTGCCTCCGGGATCAAAAACAATCTCTCCAGTAAGATTGTCCCTCTTCACCATCCCCCGCTTCTTTTCTTGGGACTCGCAGTGCTGCTGTCCAGCACGCTGTCCCTCCGTGCTCGTCGGCCCACCCCCGACGAGCCAATATTCACCTTTTGACTGATACTGGCTGTCAGCAAATAAGATATTAGCAGTGGACGAATCTGTTTCTCTGTTGTGTCCCAGCTATGTGATATTGATTTTGTCCTGAATCAAACAGCAGACGACAGCTACAAATTCAGAAAACATCTGGGACTGAATCTTTTTAACCATTTCAGTTCAGTTTTTTTGTTTACTTTGCTTGTTTGTTTTTTTTTATAATGTTTAATTCTTTGCCTCCCTGGGAATGAATATGGAATAGATGAAAACAAAAGCAAAAGAAACAATCACTGTTGGCTATTGCTCGTAACCAAATGGTTATTTTCAACATTGATAAACTTTCATAATTAGTGCATCCCTAGTTGTGTTTTTTTGTTGTTTTTTTTTTTTGATTTAGGAAAAAGGGATATTTTTTGGTAAAAAAAAAAAAATCACACCTTTTTTAAATTGTTCTGGTAAAAAATGACACCAGTATGCTTTTATGTTACCCAGAAGAGGCCACACATGAGTTAGAAATGAAATCCCTCTTACTTTTTGTCATTTTAGAGGTTTAGAATAACTAAATCACAGGAGATGCCAACCATTTCTATGGTCTATTTTTATGCTCTAAATAACAGTGGTATCGTGTTTCTCGTATATTTCATTTTTCAATAAGATTGAGCATTTTAGAGCAATTCTTTTCTATATTCACTATAACTGCAGTTTTCTAAATTTCTGATTAAACTTTTAAAAAAAATGTTTGCACACTGAGTGGAAGACTTTTCCATTCCTCACACCAGAATGAGCAGATGCCCTGTTTCACATGGTTTATTCCAGATAACACAGAATAACTCACATGCCCCTGTGTAACTTAGCATTTTCTTGTCACATGCTCCTTTGGAATTGCAAATAAAATACTGCAAACTAAGATTTTCCATTTTCATGTTTTCTTTTAATAGTATCTGTCATGAACGGCCCCTCCGGGGCAAAAGACACACCCAGATGCTGAACTGCAGTGTGACATTTTATTAACAAAGAGAACATAAATTTCCAAAACAGTGCAGACATACAAAAAGTGCAAATGAGGATAACTTACAGGAATGAACTACAGAGCGAGAATGGCTCTGGAGGAGGAGAGGATATACCTGGAGGAAATATTGTCCATTCAACTCCAGACAAACAATCAATATAGCCACAGTGAAACAATGAACAGGCCGTCCTTATATACTTTGACAAACAAATGAAAACCAGGTGTGGACTGAGCAGGCAGGTGAGCTAATTTCCTAACTGTCCACAGCTGAGGTGGCAGGAGATCAGACTGTGAACAGTTAGTGGGAATGTCTGAGAGAGGAGGGCACATGAGTGACAATAAACCAAAATATATACAGAAAGCTGACAACAAAATAATGATACACAAACAAAACTCAGAAATAAATTGAGTCTGAGCTCAGAAAGACTATTTGAGCTCAGACTCATGACAGCATCTCTAAATAGATACATAATCATTTTTTAAATATCAGAAAGCATAGAGGTAAACATAGGTAGAAGGTAAAGTTGCATAATTCCTGGTTTGAATCCCCATGGGGTTATTCTGTGCAGTTTGCATACTCTTACTGACTCATTCTCATGCTGGATGCTCTCTTTATACATTTGATTCCTTCCCAAAGTCCAAAATCATGCATGATGGGTGGATGTGAGAGTGTGAAGCTGTGATCTGTGTGTGATGGAGTGTTATCTGTCCAAGATATAAGTCCATCCCTCATGTCAGCTGAGGAAGGCTTCATTCTTAAGTGACCCACAGTTGGATAATGAAATGAAAATTTAATGAAATAAATTCAACAGCCCTGGACAGCATAGAAAATTTGCTTTGTGGGGGACATACAAAAATAAAAGCTTTTCCCCCCTAAAAATACATATACAATTTGTTAATGAATGCAAACCCCAGAATTGATCTGAAAGCAGGTGAACAATTAGGCCATCATGATGATGCGTATATGACAAGATTTATTTTTGAATTTTCAGTTTATAATGACCCTGTCGTGGGCAGCGAGAGTGCGCCCCTCCCGTCCTGTCTCACATTCACCAACTCATCACTGCACCTGAGACAGAAGACGCACCTGACCCCACTCATAGGCCAGCGCCATAGTCCTCCTCTTGACCCCCGGCAATTGCACAAGGGCCGAAACTGAAAAATTACTACGGGGAGTGGATTTGGACTATGGCGCTGGCTGATGAGCGGGGGCAGGTGCAGCTTCTGTCTCAGGTGCAGTGATGAGTTGGTGAATGTGAGACAGGACGGGAGGGGCGCGCGCTCGCTGCCCATGACAGACCTACTATCAGATTGCATTAGCCTGGAGAGAATGTCTGCCTCCTCAAAAAAAACAACTGGCTAAATTCAATTCTCTCTGGTCCCCGCTTATTAATTCTATAACCTGAGGGGTGGCGGGCGGTGGCTTGCGCTCCTTGGTGCTTCTGGCAGCTGGCTGCGCCCTGACCACGAGGAGTTTCTGTGACCCACTTGGGATGATGTCTGGGGAGCTTGTTCCGGGGTGGCTGTGCATCTGGCCTTGGGGGGGGTGCGCTTGGGGGGTGGGCCATGGCCCCCGGGGTGGCTGGCCTTGCCTCCTGGGTGGGGATGGGGTTGGCCCTGGGCCCCTGGTGCTGGGGGGGGTTACCCCTCAGGGACAGGGTCGGGTGTGCGCCGGTGGTGCAGGCCAGTGGTGCAGGCCAGCCCCGGAGCGTCCCTGCGAGGCAGGGTCATGCCCTCCCCGGGGCCCTGGCGGCACTCCAGGGGCTGGTACCTGTGTCCCAGGACGGGTCATCCCCCCATTCTCCGGGGTCTGCGGGAGTGTGTGTGTGTGTGTGTCTGTGTGTGTCTGTGCGTGCATGTGTGTTATTGCAACACTTATTGTGAAGTGCAGTGTGGTGACGCCAACTTCTTGTCATGTCACCACACTGCCCTATATAGTGGAGTAGCTACCATAGGCACTTCCTTTTGTACCGGATGACTCCGCTAGGTGCTTGCCGTGTACTGTTCAACACCATCTATAATAAAGCTGTGTTCAACGCTACATCTCTTCATCACCAGGTTTGTGGACATAACATTTGGTGACTGAGGATTAACGTATGGAGGCGTGCGTTACACCACTCCATCCCTTCTTTGAGCTCCCGGGCGAGCCACTGGTGCCATGGCTGCGTTGGTTCGAGGCCTGTCAAACATACATCACACGCTGGACCTTGGGAAGCTTGGGAAGCTTGGGAAGGTGAGGGCACTGCGATTCTCGTCCACAACCTGGATATCGAAGGCCAGCGAGACCTGCGGACACTCGGTGCATCAGACTCGTTTGAGGACATCGTGGAGCTGCTAGCTAGCCATTTCACCACTTCAGACAGTGTGACTGTATGGAGAATTCGCTTTCTCCAGAGATGTCAACACGTCGGTGAGCCTATCCACCAGTATGTCGCTGATTTAAGGCAGCTAGCTAGTGAGTGCCGTTTTGGGCTGCTTCAAGATGAGATGGTATGTGACCAGCTAGCAGAACACACATGCAACGCTGGACTGTGAGCTAGGCTACTAATGGTGCCGAATGACTTAACGTTAGCTAGAGCTGTTGAGCTAGCTCTCCAGCTGGAGGCTGCAGATAAACTAGCTTTGGAGCTAAACTGGCATCAGTCACAGAAGCCACTGGAGCTGCTCGCCTCAGCTAATGTTGCAGACCTGGATAGCGAGGATAGCTTGGATGAAGATTGTTCGGAAACCAATGCTGCCAGCCAAAGGTCTGCCCCGGAAAGACTCCCTTGCAGGGGTTTTGGGTCCATGACGCACCGCCATACAGTGAGAGAGTGTCCGGCAAGAGGAAAACATTGTTGTAGATGTGGATGCTTGAATCACTATGCCAGGGTGTGTCGTTTATCTGAAGCAGAGAGCCCACAGAAGAAATCACTCCGCCTGCTCCCGACAACCATCCACTCGGTGAGCCCCAGTACCAACAGGTATGCATTTTGTGCAGTGGAACTAGATGGTGTGGAGATGCCACTGTTGCTCGACACGGCGGCAGTGCAGTCGATGCTGAATTGGGCCACGGTGAAGAAGTTTTTCCCCTACCACAGGATAAGAAGTAACCCACCACTGTTGTATGGCTATGGAGGTAGCAGGCTGTGCATTGCTGGGACTGTGGAGCTCACCATTTATTACAAGTCTGAAATGATTGACTTCACTTCACAGCTTCTAAATGGCAGCACGCAGCGATAACATTATGGGGTGTAACCTATTCTACGGACTGTGTTTCACCATTAAAGGGAATGAACGAATGGTCTGGTTGTGGCTGCTGGGGCTTCCGGGCTCTGGCTGTTGAAGAGGATGTGGTGTGGGACAAAGGACTAACGGACACCCTCGCTTTCGAGCTGGACCAGCTTCGCTCAGAGTTGGTGTGGGAACTTCTCAGTGCCTGTGCTCAGGATGGAGTACTCGGGGGACCGAGCATGATGGCGGGGCACCCGTGCCGACAAGTGACACCATGCTAGCCCCAGATGCCTCTGGTGCTTGGCCGCAGTCAGGTGGGGGGTCTGCTGCTATGACGGTGACCACTACAATGTTTGTAAAAAAGGGTGGGGCACGACCAATGAGCATAGAGTTACCACATGCTCAGCAGCAGCACATCTCGCCAAGTAAGGTTCCACTTTGGGTTCAGGGTGATGAACAACCACGGTGAAGATGGGCCAGACAACAGCCGACAAAACATCAGGCGCGCCTGTGAATTGTGGCGAAGTTGGGTGTGGCATGCTTCCGGTTGTCCGATGGCTCGATGAGGCATGCCAATCAGCTGCAGCGGGTTGCCGGCCGTGTTGCCGTCGGTTTGCTCTGGGGTGGCTGTGGCTGTGGAGCAGCCTGCCGCTGTCGGTGTGTGTCTGGGGTGGGTGGTTGGTGGGCTTGCAGTAGGCACTCTGGGGTGTCGCTTGGCATGTGGGGCACCATGCTGTTCATTATTGTTATTGTTGTTGTGTATGTTTGTGTGTGCAAGATGTTTGGGAGTGGGTGTGGGTGTGGCTGCTCCATCATGCCTGTGGTGCTGGGAGCGCCGGGGTATGACGCTGGCGACGCTGCTCTGCCTGGTGGCCCTCCCCTTGGGTTAGGATCTGGGGGAAGTGGGTGGCCTCCTCAACCAGTTTGCAAGCTGGCTTCTGGGGGGACACGGGCTCCCTTTAGGACTGCCTCCCCCCCAGTCTTACCCCCCCCTCCCCTCGATTCTGGGTGGAACATACATCTTATTGGATACACTTAGGGTTTTGTGGTGGGGGTGTGCCGTACTGTGTCGGTGAAGGGGATCCCTCTGTCTGCTGGGCAGTGGGGCCGCCCTCACCTCAATTTTAATTGCACTATAGACACTAAGGGCTTGGGGGATGGGAGCCCCACTGCCTATAGCAGTGGCTAGTGGTGGTCCAACCACCATCTCCCCAATTTTAACTGCACTCTGGTAGATCACACACCAGTACACAATCACATCACACAACTAAGACACACCCATCACGATTCGTGCATTGGGGGGGGGGGGGGGTCTTCCTCCACACCTGTTGCTCTTTTTCTGCCGGGGGGCCTGGGAGCACAGCGGGGGGCCTGGAGGCCATCATGCTGTCAAAATCCCTGGGTGCTGCCGAATGAATAGGTGCGAGCAAGAGAGTGAGAGAATGATTGAACAAGAGAGTAAGTGAGAGTGTGGGAGTGATGAGTGGAGATGGTGATGGTGAGTCGGTTTTGTGTGGCACTTTGCATGTAGGGTGGCATCTCGGAGCGTTTGCGGTGGTCTGCTGATCAGTCATTTGAGCGGGCGTTGGGGATGGTGGTCTGCTTCTGTGGCCGCAGCTGCCCTGGGGTGGGTCGGCGAGGGTGTGGCTGCTGGCCTGTGCCAGCGGTCTCCCTGGCCACTGCTGGGCGCTGGTGCGTGTTCATGCTCGCTGCATCTGCACCACGGCTGCCCCAGGTAATAAGGGTAAATGAACGTGGGGGAGTGTGTGGGGGAGAGGGTTTACGGTGGGGGTTGCTATGACCGGCTGCCCTCTTCGTATGTTTCCTGACAAACCACTCACATGCACACACTTATTTTGTGCATGCTGTCATACATACGCACACGTATGCACGCACAAGTGTCTCCCCTTTAACAGGTGTGGATACCAGACTCGTGTTGAGACCTCTTCAGTAGAAGAAGCAGTCTGTCTTCTGTTTGTTTCAGTTGTTAGTTTGTTTGTCTTCTTTGTTTATTCCTCTCCCTTTTTTCCCCCTCCCCACCCCTCCTTTCCCCATTCCCCCATGTCCGGTCCTTCATGGGTAAAACAATTTAAATAAAGTATTAAGAGTTATTACAAGAGGAGTTTATAAACAATATACAGTACACATACACTACCGTTCAAAAGTTTGGGGTCACTTAGAAATTTCCTTATTTTTGAAAGAAAAGCGCTGTTTTTTTCAATGAAGATAACTTTAAACTAATCAGAAATACACTCTAATATCTAATATACATTGCTAATGTGGTAAATGACTATTCTAGCTGCAAATGTCTGGTTTTTGGTGCAATATCTACATAGGTGTATAGAGGCCCATTTCCAGCAACTATCACTCCAGTGTTCTAATGGTACAATGTGTTTGCTCATTGCGTCAGAAGGCTAATGAATGATAAGAAAACCCTTGTGCAATCATGTTAGCACAGCTGAAAACAGTTTAGCTGGTTAGAGAAGCTATAAAACTGACCTTCCTTTGAGCAGGTTGAGTATCTGGAAAAAAATATTATTTCAAATACAAATCATTATTTCTAACCTTGTCAATGTCTTGACTATATTTTCTATTCATTTTACAACTCATGGTGGTAAATAAGTGTGACTTTTCATGGAAAACACAAAATAATTGTCTGGGTGACCCCAAACTTTTGAACGGTAGTGTATATGTACTGTATGATGCTCCTTTTGGCGAAGTAAATCTGTTTGGCACAATAAGGGAAGCAGATTTCTGTTCTGCTCACCTAGCTACCTGACAGGACGGGGGGGGGGGGGGGGGGTGAATTTTCAGTTGCAATTTTTAACAGTCCTCTGGATCAGCTGCAGTTCTCCAAATACAATACATTTGTGCTGTTTTTTACCTCTTTGAATTCTTCTTTCATCAGTCAGGAAACAGGAGGTGAGCTTTGAGAGGGAAACTGCCATTAATTGTGTTTGGTGACGTGTATAGTCCGAGACAAGGGGATGTAGTCCACTAAGCGGTTTCATAAAAACTAAATATTGTGCTTTTATTATATGACAACTGATAACTTTAATTACATGGAAAATTATTTTTCAAATTGACAAACATCATATGTGTAACTCACAATAAAATTCAATCGGGATCAAAAGATATTTTCTGTCTTGCCATTCACTTCAATTGAAATTTTTGTTCTGATTTCAGGTCCCATATGTGGAAGGGGAGGGGGCATGACTTAGGCAAGGCAAGGCAAGTTTATCTGTATAGCACATTTCATGTACAAGACGATTCAAAGTGATTTACATAAAAACATTAAAGCATTACAGCAAGTTGCAAAAGGAATGCATAAGAATTTAAAAGCAAACTACAAAGTAAACTGCCCATGCCGCAGGCATGGGCAGCCCCTCACAGCACCAGTAAATATACAGGGAACAGACATCGAGATGGTGACATCCTACAAGTACCTGGGTATTCATCTGAACAATAAACTAGACTGGTCACACAATACTGACGCACTCTACAAGAAGGGACAGCGCAGGCTGTTCCTGCTGAGGAGACTCAGGTCTTTTGGTGTACAAGGGGCGCTGCTGAAGTCATTCTATGACACGGTGGTGGCATCAGCCATCACTTTTGGAGTGGTCTGCTGGGGCAGTGGCATTACTGCAGCCGATAGGAAGAGACTGAACAAACTGATTAAGAAAGCTAGCTCTGTCCTGGGGCAACGCCTTGATCCGATGGAGGAGATAGGAGAGAGAAGGACGGTGGCTAAACTGTCATCTCTGCTGGAGTCCGAGTTCCACCCTATGCAGGACATACTGGATGCACTGAGGAGCTCATTTAGCAGCAGACTACATCATCCCAGGTGCACAACCGAGAGGTTTCGTAGGTCCTTCCTACCAACGGCTGTCAGACTGTACAACCTAAGCAGGGCTGCTCGCAGAGATAGCAAAAAGACGTAACAAACTAATAGGTTTTTTTTGAATGCAAAAGATGCAATAGACTTACACAATGGTCCTCTCCGGCATACAACTAGGAACATACCGGTCGCTATGGAGGGTGAGAATATGTATGGGCACATAATCATACCATGTAGGATAACTAAATAGACGGTTATGCTGTTTCATCCCACCTAGCAACAATGCTCTGCACTGTGTGTGTTTATATATTTACATATTTATTCCATCTAGCTACAATGCTCTGCACTGGGTGTGTTTATATTTATATATCTATATATTTATTCCATCTAGCTACAATGCTCCGCACTGTGTTTTTATATATCTACATATTATTCCATCTAGCTACATTGCTCCGCACTGTGTGTGTTTATATACTTGCATATTTATTCCACCTAGCTGCAATGCTCCGTACTGTGGGTGTTTATATATTTACATATTTATTCCATCTAGCTACAATGCTCTGCACTGTGTGTTCATATATTCATATATTTATTCCATCCAGCTACAATGCTCTGCACTGTGTGTCTGTGTGTGTGTGTGTGTGTATATATATATTTTATAGTAATATGTACATATGTATATTAGCTGCTCTTGCTTGCTTGTTTTTTTTCTTGCCTTCTGATTGTTGCTCTGAGTGTTGCTATCCCTGTGCTGTTGCAATCCTGGAATTTCCCCGTTGTGGGACTAATAAAGGCTTATCTTATCTTATCTCTTATCTTATCTTAAACAAGCTTAAATACAATAAGACAGAAAACATGCAAGAAATAAAAGTTACAGTACATTGTGGGAGAGTAACAGATGTTCCACTGAAAGGCAGGGGCAAATAGCTGCAATACAAATTTTCCCAATATTCCCAGCTTCCAGCCTTCTCTCTAACTAACTAACTAACTAACTAACCTACACTTACTGTATATAGTGCTTTTCTAGTCACAAAGACTACTCAAAGCACTTTCACTAATACTAACCCTCTATTCTAAGGACCTATAGGAAACAGATATCTCCCATCACACCCCTACACAAACAGTCATTGTGCACTCAATTCCATCACCGGCATACACATCGACCGGGGTTATATGAGTGATTAAAGTAAATAAATGTAAATATAGTTAAAATGTAAATATAGTTTTGGTGTCCCAGCACCTAGTGGAAATCTGTAGCTACGTCTCCCCATTCACCAACAGTCCACAATGGCTTTACTGTGGAGAGATTCAGGTGGATCCTAAACCTCGCCGACCGTGTCCCCCGGCATACACCTCCACCGGTAAAGATTAGTAAAAAAAAAAAAGGTCATCTTTGACCTCTCTTATGGTCAAGCAGTCGGTGAAACCATATCAGGTGCACTCTTTAGGTATTGTGGCATTGTTATGCAAAGATGAGAGCCCCTGGTTAAGTGGTCTCGGAATTCATAGGGAGACAAAGTTTCTGTCCACAAACATACAGTACATACCCACACCACAGAATCTCAAATAGAATGGTTATTGGCATACCTTTCATGGCTCTTCAAAGAACCAAGTTGTTCATTTCTACTGAAGCTGCATGGAGACGGAGCACTGCATTAAAAGGTTCTTTGGACTTCTTGCTAAAAGTTTCTATATGGAACTCAAAATGGTTCTTCTATGGCGTCGGTCCTGTAGTTTCCCAATGGGTAGAATGTTTTTCTGCATGTAAAGGCGGTCTTGAGCTTCCAGTGATAGAAGTCCTAATTGTATGGAATGACTGAAACACATATATCTAGTTCATAAAATCCATTCATGCATTTTGGCTCTTCTATCAATTCATTATAGATATTGTTGAAATATGATAAAATGTGCTGGCTCAAATGCTAATATTTGATAATGTCCCATTTTTTTTGGGGGGGACTTATTTTGTACCCGTAGGTAGATTTGTTCTGCAGCCTGGTGACAAGTCACCAGCTGCCGGTCGCTGCGTGTGCAAGCGCCCCTTAACTCCCTAACCTGCATGTTTTTGGCATGTGGGAGGAAACCGGAAAATCCCAGAGTAAACCCACGCAAACACGGGGAGAACATGCAAACTCCACACAGATCACTGTTGGCCGGGGGCAGGGATCGAACCCACGATCCCCGCGATCCCCCGGCTGAGGGTAAACTGTGCTGCCGCGGTGCTAACCACTGCGCCACCGTGCAGCCCATGCCCATGAGCATTTTCATTTAAATTGAGCACTCTTGGTAGCCATCCGCAAGCATCTGGCAAGCTTATGGTTGTATCACTGACCACTCTTGACAGAATTGGTACAGTTCAGCTAAATTTGTTGGCTCTGGTACTTTGCATAGCCCAAATTTTCTCAATGACTTATGTTGATACTTCGAGATAGCCAGTCTAAATTCTTAATTCTAGCCTCATTTAACAATTTCTTTACCATTTTTGATGAGTGTCTAAGGTCATTGTCTGGTGGAACACACAACTTCATCCAAGACCCAACCTTACAGCTGATGTTTTGAGGTTTTCCTGAAGAATTTGGAAGTTCTCTTGCTGTACAGCACATTGTGTAGCGAGTGTTGCTTTTAAAGTGCTTTATAAATAAAGTTGATTGATTGATTGATTGATTGATTGACTTCCTTCAATAATCCATTTAGTTTGTATAAAGTACCAGTTTCACTGGCAGCAAAACAACCCCAGAGCATAATACTACTGTGGCGCATATGTTGGTTACATATTCCCCACAAACGTGTTGCTGTATGTTTATTGTGTGCTTCACGTCTCATGGAACAAAGAGGTCTGAGACTCTGGGACTCAGCAGAGGAGTGTGAGATTCGGCCTTTGTGTCCAGGAGACGACCGGGGAAGATTTCCGGGCCACAGAGACTAGAGGACAATGGCGTGAGATCAAAGGGGTTACTTTGTGGTTGAGATTAAGTACCATGTGACTGTATGTTTGATCAAACACCATGTGACTGCTGTTTCGTGCCCGGGGTATAAAACCCCTGATGTGAGATGAAAACTTCCTCTTGATTTGCTTTGAGATTGGATGGAGATGTGCTCTGTGAATAAAGCTGAATCTGAGGAACAAACTCAGCCTCATCCTTGAACACATTCTCCACACTGGTGACCTTACGACTCAGAATGAGCAGAAATAATTCTCCCGAGCGGGGCTCGGCAGAAGCCAGCCTGATGGCTGCCTCCACACTCCGGCTGCCTGACTTCTGGCAGCATAGTCCGCGCTCCTGGTTTAGCGCGGTCGAGGTGCAGTTCAACCTCCGGAGAATCTTGAAGGACGACACGAGATTCTACCATGTTGTGGCGAAGCTGGACAGCCACACAGTTCAGAGGGTGGAAGATCTGGTCAACCACCCACCGGACAGCGACAAATACGGTGCCTTGAAAGCTGCGCTTATCAGTCATTTCACCCCCTCTGTCCAACAGCGAGCAGAGGGGCTCCTGGCGTTGACGGAGTCAGAGAATGACAGACCCGTAGACCTGATGGTGAAAATGCTGAGGCTGAAAGACTCTGAGGACTGCGAATTTATCTTCGCCCACCTTTTCCTCTGAACCCTGCCGCCAGCGGTGAGAGTTACCCTGGCAGATTCACCCCGGTTGGCCAAGCGAGACTACCACGGGCTGAGCAAGGAGGCGCAGCGACTCGTCGACGCCCACAAGCGGAGCGCAGTTTCGGCTGCAGCAGCGGAGCTAGGAGCGACGCCTGGAGACGGCATGGGGCCAGTGGTTGCAGCACCAGATGCGCCGACGACGGCAGCAGTCAGCACCAAGCGACACGGAGCGGGTGACGTTCTTTGCTTCTATCATCGCCGTTTTGCAGAGAGGGCACACAAGTGCCTCCTGCCGTGCCACTTCAAGCATTCAGGAAACGCCAAGACCGAGGGTCGGTAGCGGCTGCGGCCCTCGGGGAAGAGAACAAGCTGCTTTACCTGACGGATGCACGTTCGGGGAAACGTTTCCTCGTGGACACAGGCTCCCAGATGAGCTTCATCATGCCTTCCTATGCGGACCGGCTGATGCCGTCCAAGGTTCCCCGGGTGTCAGTGTCAGCAGCGAATGGCTCAGCTATTAAGACCTTCGGTGAGAGGACTCTGCTTCTGTCTTTGCAGGGTCGTTCATTTGAGTGGACTTTTGTGGTAGCTGCAGTCAGTTTCAACATGTTAGGGGCCGATTTCTTGTGCTCACATGGTTTATTGGTTGATCTTGCTAATAGACGTCTGGTTAATGCACTTCTTGCACTTGCATGTCTTTTCACTCTATTCCCTGCACAGCACGAGTGGCACCGCCAACTGCACAAGCCAACGTTACGACTACGGGTGGTAAGTTCCACGCACTTCTCACTCAGTTCCCAGCACTAACAGTCCCAACGTTTTCGGCGACAGTGGCCAAACATGGGGTGGAGCATTATATCACTACCACCGGGCCGCCGGTTTTTGCAAAAGCTCGGCGCCTGGACTCAGCTAAACTGACCATAGCGCGCGAGGAGTTTGCCAACCTGGAAAAACTGGGCATCATCAGACGTTCGAAAAGCCCCTGGGCTTCACCATTGTATATGGTCCCAAAGACTGATGGCTCGTGGCGACCTTGCGGTGATTTCCGCAGGTTGAATAACGCCACTGCACACGACCGCTACCCGATCCTACACATTCAAGATTTTTCAATTCATTTGGCGGGGGCGCGCATTTTTTCTAAAATAGATTTAGTGCGCGGCTACCATCAGGTTCCAGTGCGCGCCCAGGATATACCCAAAACAGCGGTAATAACTCCTTTCGGCCTTTTTGAGTTTTTGCGCATGCCTTTTGGACTCAAGGGGGCCGAGCAGACGTTCCAACGCATGATGGACGCTGTGCTGCACGACCTCCCTTTCGTGTTCGTCTACTTGGATGACATTTTAGTAGCCAGCACGTCTGAAGACGAACACGAAAACCACCTCACGGCAGTTTTCCGGAGGCTGGCAGAACACGGGTTAATAATTAACCCAGCGAAGTGCCAGTTTGGGGTAGCGCAGATTGATTTTTTTGGGACATCGCGTTTCGCCAGAAGGAGCGGTCCCTCTCCCCGATAAAGTGCGCGCAATAACAAATTTTCCCCAACCTCAAACGGTCAAAGCGTTACAGGAGTTTTTGGGAATGGTTAATTTTTATAACCGTTTCCTCCCAAGTGCAGCGCGGCTCATGCAACCATTGTATGTGGCACTAAAAAAACAAAAACCCACAAATAAAATCAAATGGTCTCCTGAGCGGGAATGCGCATTCTCTCAAGTCAAAACAGTGCTGGCAAACGCGGCTTTGTTGGCACACCCAGTTCCAACAGCCCGCATGGCCCTCACTGTGGAGAGCGTGAAATGAAGAGGCTGAATTTATTTCTCAATTCAGGTTTATTGACGATCTCACATCTCCAGCATTCTCTCAACAGAAAAGAGATCGAACTACCCCAAACCCCCACTTTTATACCTGGGACATCAAAGAACAGAATCACATTGTCATCAAACCCCCCATCGACAACACTTCTCCCCCAAGTCCCTTTGCCCTCCATCTGACCCCAGGAGGTCAGGAAGTCCTCTCAGAGTCCTCACCAAAGGCACCTCCACCTCCTGCTGTTATCCCCAGGAGGTCCAGACGTATTGTTCCTTCAAAGACGTGAGGTTACAAAATACATATGCAGTCTTAAGCATCTCAATCACTGTGCTATACATATGCAGCCGAAATATGCATAGTCCACACAACATGATAAAACCACACATTAGTCCATATGCCGTCTGGGCTTCAAACGTCTTCCAAACTTGCTGTAAGCGGGCTTCGCAGCCCCTGCGGCGCCATCTTGCAGTGAATCTGCTAACTAAGGATGAGAACCATTAATTGATCCCTGCGGGGGCTCCAGGACATGCCTCCTGGGGGGTCTGCCACGTCGAGGAGCCCTCGCCACCCGTACAGACTCGTCGTTCATCACAAAAGCAGGCTTTAGTCTGTCTATACTAATTGTTTCCCTCCTGTCCCCCAAATCTAGCACAAAATGCTTATCACCTGTTTCCAGAACCCTATATGGGCCATCTTAAGGTGGGCGCAGGGCTGGGCGCAGAGCCTCGTGCCTGACAAAAACAAATTTGGCATTTTTTTAAAGATTTGGGAACAAAAACACGCGGAAAAGTGTGATGAACGGGGCCTGGAAGCATGTCCGCTCCTGTGCCGATCAATGACCACTGAGCCGGGGGACGGCCTGGGCCCGGATGATCTGGCAGAAACTCGCCTGGCAGCCGGAGAGGTTGTGCAAAAACCAACTCCGCTGGGGAGGCCTTTAAGTCCTCTTTAGGCGCAGAACGCAACCCCAATAAAACCCATGGTAGTCTGTTTACCCAATTTGCATCCGTAAGCGACGCTCTGAGGGCTGCCTTCAATGATCTATGAAAACGCTCGCATAAACCATTAGCCTGGGGGTGGTAAGCGGTAGTGCGGTGAATTGTCGCGCCTAAGCTGTGGGCCATCGCTGACCAAAGCTCAGACACAAATTGAGGTCCCCTGTCGGATGTAATATCCGACGGAACCCCGAAACGCGCTATCCAAGCCATCAAAAATGCACAGGCCACCTCTGCCGCCGTGGTCGATGCCAGTGGGACCACTTCCGGCCAATGCGTGGTTCGGTCCACCATTGTCAAAAGATGTGTGAACCCCTGCGACGACGGTAGGGGGCCCACAAGGTCGACATGTACATGATCAAATCTCTTGGCCGGGATGTGAAACGGCTCTAAGGGGGCTTTTGTGTGCTTGTGAATTTTGGCCCGCTGGCAAGCCATACAGGCTCTTGCCCACTCTTTCACGTGCTTGCGCAGGCTCGGCCAAACAAACTTTTCTGCTACCATTTTCACAGACGCGCGCACCCCCGGGTGTGCCAGGGAGTGAATCGAGTCAAAAACACGGCGGCGCCAAGCGGCCGGCACTACCGGATGCAGTTGCCCGGTAGAGACATCGCAAATTAAGGGGAGCATACCATTTTGCAAGCTCCTGCTCTCCAGCCTTAACCCTGTTGGTCCAGACTGGAGCGCGCACACGTCCGCATCTCTACCCTGATCCGCTGCCATGGCCGCATAATCTATCCCCACGTGAACTGGGGCTGCGTGCGCTTCCGCGCTGCTATTTTGCTCTGCGGCTGCGGTAGTATAATCTACCTCTGCACGGACTGGTGCTGTTACCGCGCAAGAGAGGCAGTCTGCCACTACATTGAGTTTACCCGCTACGTGTTGAATATCAGTAGTAAATTCCGAAGTTGCGGCCAGCTGCCTCTGCTGCCGGCCCGACCAAGGTTCCGAAATTTTGGCCATCGCAAAAGTGAGTGGTTTGCGGTCGACAAACGCGGTGAAACGCCGACCTTCTAGCCAGAATTGGAAGTGGCGAATGGCTAAGTGGAGCGCTAACAGCTCCCTGTCAAACGCACTGTTTTTACGCTCGGCCTCGCGCAAGGCTCTGCTGAAAAAGGCCAGCGGCTGCCAAACCCCGGCAGCGTGCTGCTCCACAACTGCCCCTATGGCCAAATCTGACGCATCAGTGGTGAGAACTATGCGAGCTGTTGGGTCTGGATGAGCTAACAACGCAGCGTCTGCAAGGGCTTTTTTTACCTCCGCGAATGCGCGCTCCCGCTCCGGGGACCATTCAATTGCATTGGAGGGTTTTTGCTTTTTAAGCACGGCATACAGTGGTTGCATAAGCTGCGCTGCGTGGGGGAGGAAACGGTTATAAAAATTCACCATTCCTAAAAACTCCTGTAATGCTTTGACCGTTTGTGGCCGGGGAAAATCTGTCACTGCACGCACTTTGTCCGGTAGCGGAACCGCCCCTTCTGGGGAGGCGCGGTGCCCCAAAAAATCGATCTGCGCCACCCCGAACTGGCACTTAGCTGGACTGATTATTAACCCGTGCTCTCCCAACCTCCGAAAAACTGTTGTGAGGTGTTTTTCGTGTTCCTCTTCGGATGTGCTGGCGACCAAAATGTCGTCCAGGTAGACGAACACAAAAGGGAGATCACGTAACACGGCATCCATCATGCGTTGGAAGGTTTGCGGGGCGCCTTTGAGGCCAAACGGCATGCGTAAAAACTCAAAAAGTCCAAACGGGGTTATCACCGCTGTTTTGGGAATGTCCGCAGCGCGCACTGGGACTTGATGATAGCCGCGGACCAAGTCTATTTTAGAAAAAAAGCACACCCCCGCCAGATGTACTGAAAAATCCTGAATATGTGGAATTGGGTAGCGGTCATGCGCTGTAGCGTTGTTCAATCTGCGGAAGTCACCGCAAGGTCTCCACGAGCCGTCAGCTTTAGGGACCATGTGCAGTGGGGAAGCCCATGGGCTGTTTGAACGGCGGATGATGCCCAACCTTTCCAGGTTGGCGAACTCCTCGCGCGCTATGGACAGTTTAGCTGCATCCAAGCGCCGAGCTTTCGCGAAGACGGGGGGGCCAGTGGTAGTGATAAAGTGCTCCACCCCGTGTTTCGCAACTGTTGCCGAAAAAGTGGGAACTGTGAGTGCTGGAAACTGAGTGAGGAGTGTGTGAAACTTACCGCCTGCTGTGGCGACGTTGGTCTGTGCTGGTGGCGGGGACACTCGAGCTGCACAAGGAATGAAGTAAAAGGAGAGTGCATTAACCAGACACCTATTGGCAAGATCAACTAACAACCCATGTGAGCACAGAAAATCAGCACCTAACATGTTGAAACTCACCGCCGCTATAATAAAAGTCCATTCATAAGTGCGGCCGTGCAAGGACAGAAGCAGAGTCCTTTCGCCGAAGGTCTTAATGCTCGAGCCGTTCGCCGCTGTCGCCCCGTCACCACAGGGACCTGCCAGCTGGTCAGCGTAGGTTGGGGTGATGAAACTCACTTGGGCGCCCGTGTCCACGAGGAAGTGCCGCCCAGAGCGCGCATCCGTGAGGTAGAGCAGCTTGTTTCGCTCGCCGAGGGCCGATGCTGCTAACGACTCCCGGTCCTGGCGTTTCCCGAGCTCTTGAACTGGCACGGCGGTACACACTTGCGCGCCCTCTCTGCGAAATGCCAATGGTAAAAGCAGAGGTCGTCTCCTCCGCTGCGTCGGGACCTCGCTGCTGCCATTGTTGGTGGGATCGATTCCGCCGCCTCTGGCCCACCGCTGCTCCCGGCCGCCGCGCCGAGGTCTGCTGCTGCTGCGGTGGCCGCCTGCTCCTCGCAGGAGTCGAGGATCCACTGCGCTTCTCGGGCCAGCGCGCGGAAGTCCCGCTGGGTCACGAAACGAGTGCCTGCCAGGATCGCCCTCGTCTGCGATGGAAGGGTTCTCAGGAAGATGTGTGTGAAGAGGAAATCATCGTTGTCTGTGCCTCTCAGCTGCAGCATGTCTTCCATCAGGTCGACAGACCTGCGTCCTCCCAAGTCATGCAGAGCTAGGAGCCTCCTAGCTCTTTCCTCGGCTGAGGGCGTGAAACACTGGATGAGGGCAGCTTTCAGCCCGCTGTATTTGTCGCCAGCGGGCGGTTGCTGCACCAGGCTCCGCATGTATCGAGCTGTGCGGTTGTCGAGCTTGGCGATGACGTGGTAGAATTTTGTGTCATCTGCTGTTATTCCCCCGAGTGCGAACTGGGCTTCGGCCAGGAGGAACCATGAGTCTGGGTTGTCCTGCCAGAATTCCGGTAGCTTGACCGAGACCGCGCTTGCTCGAGCGGTCCCTGACGAGTCTGGCTCGGGGGAATTGTCTCTGGACATTGCACGACTTAGGTCACCAATGTGGAGAGCGTGAAATGAAGAGGCTGAATTTATTTCTCAATTCAGGTTTATTGACGATCTCACATCTCCAGCATTCTCTCAACAGAAAAAGAGATCGAACTACCCCAAACCCCCACTTTTATACCTGGGACATCAAAGAACAGAATCACATTGTCATCAAACCCCCCATCGACAACACTTCTCCCCCAAGTCCCTTCGTCCTCCATCTGACCCCAGGAGGTCAGGAAGTCCTCTCAGAGTCCTCACCAAAGGCACCTCCACCTCCTGCTGTTATCCCCAGGAGGTCCAGACGTATTGTTCCTTCAAAGACGTGAGGTTACAAAATACATATGCAGTCTTAAGCATCTCAATCACTGTGCTATACATATGCAGCCGAAATATGTGCGCCACATTCACCACTGACGCGTCCGATTTAGCGGTAGGGGCGGTTGTTGAACAGTGGGTAGCGGGGACCTGGCAACCGCTCGCGTTTTTCAGCAAAACCTTGCGCGATAGCGAGCGAAAATACAGCGCATTCGACAGGGAGTTGTTGGCCCTACACTTGGCCATCCGCCATTTCCAGTTCTGGCTGGAAGGGCGCCGTTTCACCGCGTTCGTGGACCACAAACCGCTGACTTTTGCGATGGCCAAGATTTCTGAACCTTGGTCAGGCCGGTGGCAAAGACAGCTGACCGCGATATCAGAGTTCACCACCGATATCCAGCATGTCGCAGGTAAACATAATGTAGTGGCAGACTGCCTCTCGCGTGCTGTGCCGGCGCCAGACCACGCGAGGGCAGACTCTGCAGCCATGGCCGCAGGCCAGGGTAGCGACGTGGGAGCGTGCGCGGCCCCGGTCCGCGTGGGGTTAGATTATGCAGCCATGGCCGCGGAGCAGGTTAGCGATGCGGACGTGCGCGCGCTCCAGTCTGGACCAACAGGGTTAAGGCTGGAGGACAGAGTGCTGCAAATGGGTATGCCTCCCCTAATCTGCAATGTGCGCCCCGTGGTACCAGCTGCGTGGCGCTGCCGCGTTTTTGACTCGAACCATTCTCTGGCGCACCCGGGGGTGCGCGCATCGGTCAAAATAGTGGGGGAGAAATTTGTATGGCCGGGGTTGTGCAGACAGGTCAAGGAATGGGCGACAACCTGCGTAGCGTGTCAGCGAGCCAAAATACACAAGCACACTAGAGCTCCTTTGGAGCCTTTTCACATTCCTGCTAAGCGCTTTGATCATGTGCATGTCGACTTGGTAGGCCCCCTTCCGTCGTCACCACATCTTTTGACGATGGTGGATCGCACCACGCGTTGGCCGGAAGCGGTTCCTCTGGCGTCAACCACAGCAGAGGAAGTGTCGTGCGCGTTTTTAACAGCGTGGGTAGCGCATTTTGGAGTTCTGTCGGACATAACGTCAGACAGGGGTCCTCAGTTTGTTTCCGAACTCTGGTCGTCGATGGCCCGCAGCCTAGGGGTAAAGATCCACCGCACCACTGCGTACAACCCCCAGGCTAACGGTTTATGCAAGCGTTTTCACAGGTCATTGAAAGCGGCCCTCAGAGCGTCGCTTACGGATACAAATTGGGTTGACAAGTTACCATGGGTCTTATTGGGGTTGCGTTCTGCACCTAAGGAGGATTTACAAGCCTCTCCAGCGGAATTCGTTTTTGCACAGCCTCTCCGTTTGCCAGGGGAATTTCTCCCTGATAATCCGGCCCCAAATTGCCCCCCCGCTCAGCTGTTGCAGAGCAGCACAGGATCAAACACGCTTCCTGGCCCGGTTCATCACAGTTTCCCATGCGTTTTTGTGCCGAAGGCTTTAAAAGATGCGGAGTTTGTCTGTGTGAGACATGATGCTTGTCGCCCCAGCCTGCGCCAGCCTTACGATGGGCCGTACAAGGTGCTGGAAACAAGAGAGAAGCATTTTTTGCTAGATTTGGGAGGCAGAAAAGAATCGATTTGTATTAACAGACTCAAACCTGCTTTTGTTTTGGCGGATGAGGAGGTGCAGTTGGCGAGAGCCCCCCATCGCGGTAGACCCCCTAGAGGGCATTCTACAGGACTCCCACAGAGATTGACTAACAGGTCTAATCCACAGGTGCAGACTGCAGCAAAGCCGGTTTTCAGCAGATACGGCAGGAGACTGAGAGTTAAGCAACTGGTGGACTGATGTGTAGTAATGTTATGATGTCAGATGTCTCTGGTTATGTTTGTCCCATTTAGACGTTCGGGGGGGGTCTTGTGGCGCATATGTTGGTTACATATTCCCCACAAATGTGTTGCTGTATGTTTACTGTGTGCTTCACGTCTCATGGAACAAAGAGGTCTGAGACTCTGGGATTCAGCAGAGGAGTGTGAGATTCGGCCTTTGTGTCCGGGAGATGACCGGGGAAGATTTCCGGGCCACAGAGACTAGAGGACAATGGCGTGAGATCAAAGGGGTTACTTTGTGGTTGAGATTAAGTACCATGTGACTGTATGCTTGATCAAACACCATGTGACTGCTGTTTCGTGCCCGAGGTATAAAACCCCTGATGTGAGATGAAAACTTCCTCTTGATTTGCTTTGAGATTGGATGGAGATGTGCTCTGTGAATAAAGCTGAATCTGAGGAACAAACTCAGCCTCATCCTTGAACACATTCTCCACACTACCACCACCATTCTTTATAGTTGTTATGAAGTTCTTGAGGTTAGAGGCCTCACCTTTAAATTCAAGAATACAATTTTTGTTTCCTCCAAAAGGTCTTGGCCAGCAACAAACTTTAGCTGAGCCTGAATGTACTGCTTCTTGAGCAAGGACTTGTTTTTCTATATTGATTTTACCCATTTTATTGTTTTTATTATATGATTGTCATTTTTACCTGTTTTGTTTAATACTTTTTAGTTGCATTCTGTTGTCTCTTATTTACTGTATTTTTATGTCTTGCATGTGCTTCTCGTTTTATCTATTCCTGATGTACAGCACTATATATCAGCTGTAGTTGTTTTTAAAGTGCTTTAGAAATAAAGTTGATTGATTGATTGATTGATTGATTGATTGATTGACTGATTCTTGCATGGCAACCTTTCAGCTCATGACCATGTCAAAACACATTTGACTGAGAAGTGAGATCTGTGTTCTAGCATTTTTTTTTTATTAATTACGTACCTATTTCTTGGTGATCCTGTGTTAACCCTTGACCATCCTGACCAGTTGTCTCTCTGCAGCAAGCTTGTTTTTTCCTGATTGTGGCCATAACACTTTAGATTTAGAACCAGTTGTTTGCCCAGTTGATTTTGGGATCTAGTTGCTTTGAAATGGCACCAGCTGACTTTCCTGACTTGTTAAAGTCAATGATTCACTTTTTGCCTATCTGTGCTTAACTCCTGTTTAGACTTTCCCATTATAATGTTTGTGACTGAGTCAAATGACTGTATCAAATGGACCCTATTTGAATCTGCTTAGATAAGTCACCACCTATTGTCAGTTATAATCACTCACAAGAAGTTAAGAAGCCATTCCACCATGATATTTTGATTAACACAGCTTTCTAGATCACCAAAACTATTAATTCAAGTTGTTACATGCATATTTTTTGTCCCAGCAGATTTTGTCATATTTCCTGAAGCTCTATAATAGATTTTTGAAAAAAAAAACAAAAAAACTTTTTTGTGGAAAAAGATATATGTGCTAATAAATCATTAAAAGGTCAAGACTACTATACTATATAAGCATTTTACAAGTGTATGTAAACTTTAGACCTCAAATATAGAGGTACTATAGTAACCTGCACTAACTTGAAAAAGCTTATTTCTTCCAAATTTATGATATTTATGATGTTTTATTTTATTTTTTGGTAATCTGAAGGGGGTTGCTTCTTGTTCATGAAAATGTAGAACTATTTTGGTGAATCTGTGAGAATACTTTTTTCAAGCTTCGCACCTTTTCTTGTAATTTTTCTGCATTTTTTTTTTTTCCAATGAACGTGACCAGCAACATGAGCCGCAGGTTGTAGACCTCTGCTCTGACTCGCGGCCTGCAGACGTCCTCCTGTCCACTAGGGGGAGAGCGTTGCTCTGATCAGAGCGTTCAGCCTGCACGGCTGGAATTGTCCTGCTCGGCTTCCTTCTGCGTGGACGTCAATGACATTTTGGTCTTTCGTAAGGCAGTTTTTAAACCTTATGTGAAAATGTCGTTTACACTTTTATTCCGAGCGATCACTAGAGACATCGCAAAGGTGAGCGGCTTAAACCTAAACACTATTTAGCTGCACGTCAGTCTGCAGTCGCCCAGTTCCGGGGCGAGTTTAAATGACCTACCTTACTATTTCAGTTTCATTTTATGTTAAGTGTCACGCTAGCGCTGTGTTCTGTTCAAGATGGTCGTTTATTGTGACCATCACATGTTAAATAAATGAAAAACGCTGTGTAGATTTTAAGTGCTTCCTTGTCTGTGGTCTTCAGACGGGCGTAAGGCAGCATGTGCAGCCCCTTCACACGGGGGGTGCGCTCCTGGCTGCAGAGAAAGCCCTGCTGATGAAGCTGAGGAAAAGCACGGGATACACCTTTATAAACTGCAAGAAAGCGCTGGAGAAGTTTGATAATGACGTGACACGGGTGAGCTCCTGCGCCTCGACTCCTCATTTTGGTGACTACAGCAAAATGGCCGTGTGACTTGGCGTTAACTCTTTCAAACATTTAGGCAGAAGCCTGGCTGCAGGAGCAGGCCCAGAAGGAGGGCTGGAGCAAAGCAAGCAAGCTGGAGGGCCGCAGAGCCAAAGAGGGTCTGGTTGGTGTGATTGTGGGAGAGGGGGCCGCAGTAATGGTCGAGGTAAGGGCATCTGGACGACAGTTAATCCGCTGGACAGGCTGGCATCCGCTGAACTGATGTGTGTCCACTGATGCAGGTGAACTGTGAGACAGACTTTGTCGCCCGCAATGAGAAGTTCCAGGAGCTGGTTAAGAATGTGGCGTTCACCACTTTGGCTCACCACCTGAATAAACATCAGAGGCACACGGAATATGTGAAGGTAAGAGTGGATAGTTTATCCACTAATGCAGGAAGACACAAAGTGGCAGAGTCTTGTATTAATTTTTCATTTGGTTATTTTTTTAAGATAAGATAAGCCTTTATTAGTCCCACAATGAGGAAATTCCAGGATTGCAACAGCACAGTGATAGCAACACTCAGAGCAATAGTTAAGAAGATACGGAAGATATAAATAAGAGCAGTGGATATACACTACCGTTCAAAAGTTTGGGGTCACCCAGACAATTATTTTGTATTTTCCATGAAAAGTCACACTTATTTACCACCATGAGTTGTAAAATGAATAGAAAATATAGTCAAGACATTGACAAGGTTAGAAATAATTTGTATTTGAAATAATAATTTTTTCCTTCAAACTTTGCTTTCGTCAAAGAATCCTCCATTTGCAGCAATTACAACATTGCAGACCTAACATGATTGCACAAGGGTTTTCTAATCATCCATTAGCCTTCTGACGCAATGAGCAAACACATTGTACCATTAGAGCACTGGAGTGATAGTTGCTGGAAATGGGCCTCTATACACCTATGTAGATATTGCACCAAAAACCAGACATTTGCAGCTAGAATAGTCATTTACCACATTAGCAATGTATAGAGTGTATTTCTGATTAGTTTAAAGTTATCTTCATTGAAAAAAAGTGCTTTTCTTTCAAAAATAAGGAAATTTCTAAGTGACCCCAAACTTTTGAACGGTAGTGTACATACATACACATAAATATACAGTATATACAAAGTGCGGAGCATTGTAGCAAGATAGAATAAACAGCATAACTGTCTACTTAGTTATCCTACATAGTATGAATATGTACCCATACATATTGTCACCCTCCACAGCGACCGATATTGTCCTAGTTCAATTCAACTTTATTTATATAGGGCTATTTCACAACAACAGTCATAGCACTATCAACTGTAGGGGGAACCCCCACAGTTGCAGAAAGACCTCAACAATCAGGCGATCCCGTGAGCAAGCACTTGGCGATGGTGGAGAGGAAAAACTCCCTTTTAACAGGAAGAAACCTCCAGCAGAACTGGTCCCCTCCAGTATATTGTATATACTGGAGGGGACCATTGTGTAAGACTATTGCGTCTTTTGCATTCAATACTATTAGGTTGTCACATTTTTTTGCTATCTCTGCAAGCAGCCCTGCTTAGGTTATACAGTCTGGCAGCCGTAGGTAGGAAGGACCTGCGAAACCTCTCGGTTGTGCACCTAGGATGATGTAGTCTGCTGCTAAATGAGCTCCTCAGTGCGTTCAGTATGTCCTGCATAGGGTGGGACTCTGACTCCAGCAGAGATGACAGTTTAGCCACCATCCTTCTCTCTCCTATCTCCTCCACTGGGTCAGGGCGCTGCCCCAGGACAGAGCTAGCTTTCTTGATCAGTTTGTTCAGTCTCTTCCTATCGGTTGCTGTAATGCCACTGCCCCAGCAGACCACTCCAAAAGTGATGGCTGATGCCACCACCGTGTCGTAGAATGTCTTCAGCAGCACCCCTTGTACACCAAAAGACCTGAGTCTCCTCAGTAGGAAAAGCCTGCGCTGTCCCTTCTTGTAGAGTGCGTCAGTATTGTGTGACCAGTCTAGTTTATTGTTCAAATGAACACCCAGGTACTTGTAGGATGTCACCATCTCGATGTCTGTTCCCTGTATGTTTAATGGTGTTGTGAGGGGTTGTCCTTGCCTGCGGCAGTCCACCACCAGCTCCTTAGTTTTCCTCGCGTTGATCTGAAGGCAGTTCCGATGGCACCAGTCCACGAAGTCCTGGATAAATTCTCTGTACTCAGCTTCATCTCCGTTAGAGATGAGGCCAATGATCGCAGAGTCGTCAGAGAACTTCTGTAGATGGCAGTGTGTTGTGTTGTGTGAGAAGTCCGCAGTATAAAGGGTGAACAGGAAGGGAGCCAAAACCGTTCCCTGGGGGGCCCCCGTGCTACCGATGATCATGTCGGACACACAGTCCTGGGTTCTCACAAATTGTGGCCGGTTAGTGAGGTAGTCCAGGATCCATGATGACAGGTGCTGGTCCACCCCTGCGCACAGCAGCTTGTCCTTCAGGATCATCGGTTGGATGGTGTTGAAAGCACTGGAGAAGTCAAAGAACGTGATCCTCACCGCATTCCCGGGCTGCTCCAGGTGGGACAGAGAACAGTGGAGGAGGAAGATCACTGCATCCTCCACCCCAATGCCATGCTGGTAGGCGAACTGGAGTGGATTTATCGCTGGACCCACCAGGGGGTGGAGGTGAGCAAGGAGCAGTCTCTCCAGGGTCTTCATCATGTGGGACGTCAGGGCCACTGGTCTGTAGCTGTTCAGGTCTTTGGGGTGGGAAGTCTTTGGTACAGGTACCACACAAGATGTTTTCCACAACTGTGGTACCCTCCCCAGCTTCAGGCTCAGGTTGAAGATGAGCTTCACAATCCCACACAGCTGATCTGCACAGGATTTGAGGAGCTTTGCGCTGATGCCATCCGGTCCCGACGCCTTCCTCGCCTTGATCTTCCTCAGCTCCGTCCTCACCTGGGTCTTAGTGAGGGTCATGTTGGGGGGCTGTGTGTTGGGAGTGGGGGTGTGTGTGATGGTGGAGTGGGGTGTGAGCAGCAGGACTCGATGTCTTTAGAGACAGCAGTGGTTGTTGTGCAGTCGGGGGGAGGGTGGTTGGTCAAACCTATTAAAAAACAGGTTCAGATTGTTTGCCCACTCCCTGCCCCCCATGGCCTGGGAGGAGGTATTCTGGAGCCCAGAGATGGTTTTAAGGTTTCTCCAGACTCCACCGATGTCGCTCTGTTGCAGCTTGTCCTCCATCTTCTTCCTGAAGCTGTCCTTGCCTTCTCTGATCTTCCTCCTCAGCTCCCTCTGTACGGACTTCATCATCTCCCTGTTCCCCGACCTGAAGATCCTCTTCTTCTCTCTCAGAAGTGTTTTTATCTCAGGGTTGATCCAGGGTTTGTTGTTCGAACAACACCGTATGGTCTTGGTGGGTACGGTGTTGTCCACACAGAAGCTGATGTAGTCCGTGATGGTGTGAGTGAGGCCATCGATGTCCTCACCATGTGGATCGCAGAGCTGCTCCCAGGCAGTGGTTTCAAAACAGTCCTTTAGAGCATCCATTGCTTTCTCAGACCATAACTTCACTGTGCGCATGACCGGAGGTTGTCTGTGCACTAGGGGTTTGTACACCGGCAGGAGATGAACCAAGTTGTGATCCAATCTCCCGAGTGGGGGGAGTTGTGATGAGGTGTACGCCTCCTTAGTGTTTGCGTAGAATAAGTCCAGTGTTTTATTGTCTCTAGTGTGGCATGTGACATACTGGATGAACGTGGGTAGAATGGGAGACAGTGAAATATGGTTTTTCAGTCTGAGAGGGCCAGTGTTGAATTTCTGTGACTAAACTTGAACAGCTTATCTGCTTTTTTTGTACATTTATACTGTATGTACTAGTGCATGCCCGTAGAAAGCAAGTATTCTTGTCTGAAAACAGGTAGGCCAGTTAGGCTTTACAGGCCCAAATGTAGGCTGTGTTTGAAAGTAGAATACAAAGAAGTGTAGCCTATAGGCACTTACACGTTAGGCTTTGACGAATATAAAAGGGACTGAACGGTTCTAAGATTTATTTGATTGTGTGAATATTAATTACAGAATTATTGAAAATGAATGGGACAGCCAATATTAGCGACTGTTTAGGAACCCCTGTTTATTTGTTTGACAGACTTACTTGTGTGATCCTTTATGAGTTATATTCATAGGTGTTGTATCTTGCACTTTGGGGAATGGTAGTTGTTCAGTCATCATTATAATTGTTTTAGTTTATGTGTAGTTTATTGTCCATCGTCAAGTTTGTTCAAGTCTTAATTAAGTTGGTTGCAAATACTCTGCTTGTTACCTCCGCCAGGCCGCAGGAGGTTATGTTTTTGCCGGGGTTTGTTTGTCTGTCTGTCTGTTGGTTAGCAAGATAACTCAAAAAGTTTTGGACAGATTTCGATGAAACTTTCAGGCGTTGTTGGAAATGGTACAAGGAAGAACTGATTAAATTTGGGGGATGATCCGGATCACCGTCTGGATCCAGGAATTTTTTAAAGGATTCTTTAACATTGTGAGATAGATTTTCAACATGTGTGCAGGCGCAATGGAGGGCGCTGGTCGTCGTGTCTGACGAACACGAACTCCGCGTTCTTCAAAGTTTTAGGCACAAAAGCACGCGGAAAACAGTGGTAGACCGGGCCCGGCAGCGTGCCTGTGTTTGCGCTACGCTGCAAAAGCTGAGACGGGCAGCTGTTCGGCGCGGGATTATTTGGCAGAAATTCCCCGGGCAGCCATAGGGGCTTCACAAAAACGAGCTCTCTACCGGAGAAGCTTCCAAATCCTCTATTGGCGTGGAGCGCAACCCCAATAAAACCCACGCCAACCTGTCTACCCAATTTGCATCTGTCAGTGAACCCCTGAGTGCTGCTTTCAGTGATCTATGAAAACGCTTGCATAACCCATTGGCCTGTGGGTTGTACGCGGTTGTGCGATGAATTGCAACGCCCGCAGCCTGGGAGTTTGGAGATGGAGGAGATGGACACAACAGCAACACTTGAGTTTATTACCTCCGCCAAGGAGGTAATGCTTTTACTGGCATCTGTCTGTCTGTTTCACCAGAGGTGGTTCTTGGCCTAGAGAGGAACCCATTACATTTTGGGGATGATCTGGGAATGCATACCTCAGCCAAGGCTCTTCTCACAGTGTGTCAGCCACAAAACTCCAAAACTAATGGACAGACTTGGATGCAATTTTCACCACAAGTGGCGATAGGCCTACACACAAGCCCATTACATTTTGGAGGTGATCCATGAGAAACGGAAGGAGCCTTGGCGGAGGTATGCGCTCTATGAGTGCTTTTCTAGTTTGAATTAAGATCTAGATGTACTTTAAGTCAGTTAACATTATTCTTAAAATGATGTTTTAAAAACTCAAAGCAATCAGAAAGTGGCCATAAGGACTGGAAGAGAAGCGGAACAAAAAGAAAAATCAGCAAAATTTAAAACAATGTGTCATGGGTTTAAGTTTCCCCTGAAGTTTATGTTTTCTGAAATTGTGACTTAGATTTACCATTATAATTCAATAAGTGACTCCGTGAAACACTCATGGCTGCTCTGTTCATTCACAGACCAGAAAATTCACGCTGTTGTCCTGTTAAATCAAAGGGAATCTTCGTTCTTTTGCATGTCCTTTTGTTGTTAAAATTGTCTTAACAGGTCTGAGGAGTTGTTGGTTCCTGGCCAGCAGGTCAGTTGGGAGTGGGGGGGGGGATCAGTGCTGCTGATAAAGCCACGTCACCCTTTAACCCTTTGGTTTCCATCTCAGCAGCAGCTCTGTTTGAATTGTCCTCAGAAAGGGAACATGTAAATGACAGAGGTGTGAAATTTGGCCCAGCTGTTCCCACTGATGTCATGGGGGGGGGGATCTGTTGGGTGTCATGGGGTGTCATGTGTTTACTCTTCCTGGGTTAACTGGATTATTTCTGCTGCTGGGGATCACCTATTCCTCTTCTTCTCCTTTTCCCTGCTGATTAATTCAGATTTGCAGAATTTAACACCTCCAAACACCACTGTTGAGTTCCTCCTCATGGCTGTCTTAAAAAAATGGCTAATACACTCCAATTTATCACATCCTTTTTCATGTAAATTAGAAACATTCTTTTGTAAATGTGAGGATTTTTCTCATAAATTTGCAGGATTTTCCTGCAGAATTAGAGCCATTTTACTCAGAAATGTGCAGTTTCTTACTTGAAAATTTACAGCTTTTTATTATTCATAATTTTGCAGCTTTTTCCTCATGAGTTTAGAACTTTTCTTACTCTTGAATTTGCAGTTTAAAAAAAAAAAAAGCTTGCAGCATTTTACTCAAATCTTAGATCTGCAGCATTTTTAGGTTGTAAACAGTTGGAAATTTACACCTTTTTTGTGTTTTTGCTTAAGTTGCAGCTTTTTACCCATAAAATTCCACTTTTTTGGTTTAGTTTAGTTTAGTTTATTTGAAAAGGGACAATGCAATTTCATAAAACACATGATTACACATGGTTAAAAAAGCCAGAATTAGCCAAAAGGCTAGTTTTCATCTGTAGTCCCCTGGCCAAGATGTAAAAAAGCAGTAAAATGCATCTACAAGAAAAAAACATGGTTAGACATTTAAGAGGGCACTAATGTAACAAATAATATATACATAACAAACCGTACATTGAAACACAACATCAAACATCACAGCAGACTTATCTTTTAGTGTTGGCAGCTGTAGGTGTTTATAAGCCACATTTTCAATTTTTTTGTGAAGGCCTTGAATGTTGTGAGCAGTTTAACCTCCTCAGGTACTGAGTTCCACTCACTAGCGCTCCTCACTGACCAGGCTGACTTACTGAAAGTGCTCCTGCGCAGAGGAATGAAACAGTCACCTCTGACAGAGCCTCGAGTGACACGCTCAGAGCTGTTTCTTTGGCTGATGAACTCTGCCAGAGGATCTGGAGCCAAATCATGCAGTACTTTATAAGTCAAATTTAAATTTGCAAATGTATGAAGACTATCCCAATTTAAAAGACTGTATTTTTTAAAAATTGCACAATGATGATAATGCCTAGGTTTTTTATCCATAACTTTAACTGCTTGTTTGTACAAAACTTCCAATGGTTTTTTTGCACTCAAACCCGCCTGGGACCAGCTAGTTAGGCAATAGTTGAAGTGACTCAGAATCATTGAATGCAAGTATATTTTTGCAGCTTCAGTTGACATTTCATTTCGAATTGCACGAAAATTTGCAAGATTTAACTTGATTTTTTTACACAATTTAGCAATATGGGCTTTAAAGGAAAGCTGTGAATCTATTATTAACCCAAGATATTTATACTGGCTAACAATTTGTATTTTTCCTCCATTAACATGTATGTCAGGGTCAGGTGACACTCTGTTTATTTTAGTGAAATACATGCCTACAGTTTTAGAAACATTTAACTGTAGACAGCACTCCTGCAACCAAGTTGTGACACAGGACATTGTTTTACTAAGTTTAGCAGCAACAGTGTCTTTGGAGCGACCATGAACAAAAAAAAACCGTGTCGTCCGCATACATTAAGCATTCAGCTTCAGAACAAACAGCGGGCAAATCATTAATATAAAGACTAAATAAAAGGGGGCCTTATATTGATCCCTGAGGGACTCCAGAAGTTAGCCTAAGAGAATCAGATCTGCAGTTGTTAACTGATACAGATTGTGTTCAATCATGCAGATATGATTCAATCCAGCTCACAGCATTGTGAGAAAAGTTAAATTTAAAGAGCTTGGTAAGAAGAACAGAGTGATTTACTGTATCGAATGCTTTCCTGAGGTCCAAAAACACCGCCCCTACAACTCCACCCTTATCAAGAAAAGATTTTATTTTCTCAGTGAAGAGGCATGTAGCCATTTCAGTGGAATGCTTGGATCTGAAACCAAACTGCATGGCATGGAGAGAGGGGGAACTACTGTTTAAATAATGGACAATCTGTTCTGCCACCCATTTTTCTGCAATTTTGGAAATGACCGGAAGAATGCTTATTGGTCGGTAGTTATGCAGAAGAGTTGAGTCACCGGATTTAAAGACAGGGGTAACAATAGCAGATTTCCAGGCCTTTGGAAAATGGCCAGATGAAATTGAAAGATTAATGATTGAGGCAATAGGAGTGGCGAGAGCTGAACCTAAATCTTTGAGCATGTTCGTGTCCATTCCAAAAACATCCTTTGCTTTAGATGGTTTGAGTGATTGAATTAAATTGATAACTTTGGTCTCAGTAATATTTGTAATAGTAAAAGACTGCGATGCAGACAATACAGGGTATTCCTTCCTTTGTTTTACTATAAACTTATCAGAGATTTCTGACACAGATTCAATGAAGTAGTTGTTAAAAGCATCAGCCATCACTTGAGGTTCTGTCAAGATGTTTCCATTCAATTGAATTTGCATTAGTTTTGCTTTGTTTTTCTGGGAATCACCCAATAGTTTTTTAATATATGTCCAGGTTATTTTAGAATTTCCCCTTGCACTATTCAAAACAGTAATGAAAAAGTCAGCTTTAGATTTTCTTATTTCTTTCACTACCCTATTTCTCAATGAAATAAATTGGTGCCTGTTTTGTCCTGATTTAACTGACAACTTCAAAAAGTGATCTCGTTCTTTCATCAATTTCAGAATAAATTTGTTTAACCAAGGAAGGCAATTCTTTCTAGCTTTTAGTTTAATTATCCGTGTAAATTGTATAATTGTTGTATTTTGTTGGCAAATTTAGAACAATCCTCATCTAAATTTTTGCCAACGAGTAATTCATCCCAATTTACTTCTTGAATTGAATCTTGAAAATTTTGTTGTTCCTGCTTTGGTATCCTATAGAATTCAGTGGCGGCCAAGGATTTGAAGCGCTTTTTATTTAATTTTCTTGTGACCATTATAAGATTGTGATCAGACAGTCCTGTGAGCATATTGTATGACTTCAAGATCCTTTCTGGCCTGTTAGTAAAAGCTAGATCAATCTGAGTGCTAGTGGAGTTTGTGATTCTCGTAGGGCCATTAATTACCTGAGTCATATCCATGTCATCCATAACCTTTTTCAGATTTTTCCTAACTTTGTTGACTTCCCAATTAACATTTAGGTCACCCATTATTATTACCTCTTTTGCAAAATTAAGTTGTTTCAATAAAATTTCTAGCTTTTCATAAAAATCTACATTTGATGAAGGAGGCCTATAAATAACTACAAGAATAAAAGACATTTGCTGTGACAAAGAAACAGTTAGTCCAAGAAATTCCAGTCCATTCTCATCTGTAACATGTATCTCATTGCAATTAAAAGTATCCTTGGCATAAATCATAACGCCTCCTCCCTTAGAACCCTGTCTGTCTTTTCTAAACATTTTATAACCAGGTACAGATAGTATTGCTGAGGGCGAAGATTCATGGAGCCATGTCTCAGATAAGATAAGATAAGATAAGATAAGATAAGATAAGCCTTTATTAGTCCCACAACGGGGAAATTCCAGGATTGCAACAGCACAGGGATAGCAACACTCAGAGCAACAATCAGAAGGCAAGAAAAAAAAACAAGCAAGCAAGAGCAGCTAATAAACATATGTACGTATTACTATAAAATATATATATATACACACACACACAGACACACAGTGCAGAGCATTGTAGCTGGATAGAATAAATATATGAATATATGAACACACAGTGCAGAGCATTGTAGCTAGATGGAATAAATATGTAAATATATAAACACCCACAGTACGGAGCATTGCAGCTAGGTGGAATAAATATGCAAGTATATAAACACACACAGTGCGGAGCAATGTAGCTAGATGGAATAATATGTAGATATATAAATATATAAACACCCACAGTACGGAGCATTGTAGCTAGATGGAATAAATATGCAAATATATAAACACACACAGTGCAGAGCATTGTTGCTAGATGGAATGAAACAGCATAACCGTCTACTTAGTTATCCTACATGGTATGATTATGTGCCCATACATATTCTCACCCTCCATAGCGACCGGTATGTTCCTAGTTGTATGCCGGAGAGGACCATTGTGTAAGTCTATTGCATCTTTTGCATTCAAAAAACTATTAGTTTGTTACGTCTTTTTGCTATCTCTGCGAGCAGCCCTGCTTAGGTTGTACAGTCTGACAGCCGTTGGTAGGAAGGACCTACGAAAACTCTCGGTTGTGCACCTGGGATGATGTAGTCTGCTGCTAAATGAGCTCCTCAGTGCATTCAGTATGTCCTGCATAGGGTGGAACTCGGACTCCAGCAGAGATGACAGTTTAGCCACCGTCCTTCTCTCTCCTATCTCCTCCATCGGATCAAGGCGCTGCCCCAGGACAGAGCTAGCTTTCTTAATCAGTTTGTTCAGTCTCTTCCTATCGGCTGCAGTAATGCCACTGCCCCAGCAGACCACTCCAAAAGTGATGGCTGATGCCACCACCGTGTCATAGAATGACTTCAGCAGCGCCCCTTGTACACCAAAAGACCTGAGTCTCCTCAGCAGGAACAGCCTGCGCTGTCCCTTCTTGTAGAGTGCATCAGTATTGTGTGACCAGTCTAGTTTATTGTTCAGATGGGCAAAGAAAGTCAATATTTGAATCAATGAGAAGATGATGAACCTGATCACTTTTTGTTAGAATACTTCGTATATTTAAGTGTGCACAAAGAATGCCTTTTGGTTTATGTGCTGAGTCCCATATTAATTTAGAGTTATTAACAGTTTGAAACACCCTGAATTTCCGGTGTTTTAATATTGCAGGATTTGGCAGCCTCCTGTTTCTTTTATTGGCAATGTTTGCACATAATGAAGGCCCGGCTGATGTTGGTGAAGATTCAGTTAGAGGTGATGATGACTCAAATATCAACGGAAGTGGCCCGGCTATTATTGAAGGTGATTCGACTGGCTGCAATGTAGGTCCAGCTGGCTATGTTGTTAGCCCAGGTCCAAACCCAGCTGGCAGGGGTGAGAACCCAGCTAGCAAAGTTGGAAGCCCAGTTGGCAGAGATGGAGATCCAGCTGGCAGAGATAGAGATCCAGCTAGCAGAGGTGGAGGCCCAGCTTGCAGAGGTGGAAGCCCAGCTAGCAAAGTTGGAAGCCCAGTTGGCGGGGGTGGAGATCCAGCTAGCAGAGGTGGAGGCCCAGCTGGCAATGTTGGAAGCCCAGTTGGCAGAGGTGGAGATCCAGCTAGCAGAGGTGGAGATCCAGCTAGCAGAGGTGGAGATCCAGCTAGCAGAGGTGGAAGCCCAGCTAGCAACGTTGGAAGCCCAGTTGGCAGAGATGGAGATCCAGCTAGCAGAGGTGGTGATCCAGCTAGCAGAGGTGGAGGCTCAGCTGGCAAAGTTGGAAGCCCAGCTAGCAACGTTGGAAGCCCAGTTGGCAGAGATGGAGATCCAGCTAGCAGAGGTGGTGATCCAGCTAGCAGAGGTGGAGATCCAGCTAGCAGAGGTGGAGATCCAGCTAGCAGAGGTGGAGCCCCAGCTAGCAGAGGTGGAGCCCCAGCTAGCAACGTTGGAAGCCCAGTTGGCAGAGATGGAGATCCAGCTAGCAGAGATGGAGATCCAGCTAGCAGAGATGGAGATCCAGCTAGCAGAGATGGAGATCCAGCTAGCAGAGATGGAGATCCAGCTAGCAGAGATGGAGATCCAGCTAGCAGAGATGGAGATCCAGCTAGCAGAGATGGAGATCCAGCTAGCAGAGGTGGAGCCCCAGCTAGCAACGTTGGAAGCCCAGTTGGCAGAGATGGAGATCCAGCTAGCAGAGGTGGTGATCCAGCTAGCAGAGGTGGAGGCTCAGCTGGCAAAGTTGGAAGCCCAGTTGGCAGAGATGGAAATCCAGCTAGCAGAGGTGGAGATCCAGCTAGCAGAGGTGGAGGCCCAGCTAGCAGAGGTGGAGGCCCAGCTAGCAAAGTTGGAAGCCCAGTTGGCAGAGACGGAGATGCATCTAGCAGAGGTGGAGATCCAGCTAGCAGAGATGGAGGCCCAGCTTGCAATGATGTTAGCCCAGCTAGCAGAGGTGGAGGCACAGCTAATGATGGTGTTGGCCCAGGTAGCAATGGTAAAGGCCCAGATAGCAGAGGTGGAGACCCAGCTAGCAAAGGTGGAGGCCCAGCTGGCACTGGCCCAGGGTTTAATTCAACATCACCAGCCAAAAGAAGTATCGGCAAGAGATTAAAAACACCCAGGAGTGGTTTGCCTGTAACAGCCTGTTCCTGCTCACCTGGGGGTGGCCTGGCATGGCCATAGTCCAGTACCCTTGTGAATAGCATGTGCTGACTCCATCTGGCTGGATACAAGGTTAGAGTGTCCCTTTTTCTTGGACAGGTTGAACTTAGCAGAAGAAAGAGAATTATCCAAACAACAGAGGAGTACATTGATATCACAATCCATGGTCCAATTTGCTCTTTAGATGACTTTTTAAGCAAACACACAGGACTTGCCAAACTGTGTGTCTGCACCCCAGCAGCCATTTTGTTTCTCATCCGTGGTCAGAAATTGGCAGCTTTTAACTAAGACTTACATCCCCCTTTTTTTTTTTGTGTGTGTCACGTCAGGTATTGGCTTGCTTGCTACCAGATAACCATGAAAGCCGGTACTACCCGTCTCATGGGTCGGGCCGTCGGCGACTCAGCCGGCATCCCCGCCCTTCCAAGGGCGTGGAGGGTGAAACTGGACATCCTGGCAGATAAACACATCTGTCGCAAGGTCTGTGGTGGACTGTGCCAGTCGGTGCATTGTGACATGCACTACACAAAGAGCAGAGAAAAACAAACCTATCATCTGGTCAGTCACTGCAACAGATACTGGAGTCAGTTTGTCTTGGCTTGTCCTTGCCACTGATAATACCTCTGTCTGCCAAGAATGTGCTGCTAGTCCAGCAAAAGCTAGCAGTACTCAAATACTTTGCAAGCAGTTTCTTGAAATGGTCAATCAGAAAGCAACTCATACCGGCTCGGATGTCGCCCGGGCTTACAAGGTCCGCGCTGATCTGTTCACACTCCCGGCAGGCAGCAAAAAGTAAGCTAGGAGCAGGAAGACAAAAGAAGAGGAAAATGGCAACCTTGTGTGTAGCAGAATGGAATGTACGCACTCTGTTGGACAGAACAACATCACAGCGCCCAGAAAGACGGACCGTGCTTGTGGCCCTGGAAATGAACAGGTACAATGTAGACATAGCTGCATTTAGTGAAACAAGATTTCCTGGACATGACAGCTTGGAAGACCATGGGCACATCTTTTGGAGTGGGAGATCAACTCAAGAAAGGAGAGAAGCAGGAGTGGGCTTTGCAGTTAGAAAGGAGATGGCAGCAATGCTTGATGAGGAACCGGTGCCAATCAACGACAGGATAATGACTATGAGACTCCCACTACAGCGGAAGATGTATGCCACACTCATCAGTGTATATGCCCCAACAATGACCAACACAGAGGAGGTGAAGGAAGAGTTCTACAGTGATTTACTGTACGTGAGACTATCAGGCATGTACCGACTGATGACAGGCTGATACTCGTTGGAGATTTTAATGCCAGAGTTGGTTCGGACACCAAGAAATGGAAAGGAGTGCTAGGCAGTCATGGAGAAGGCAAGTGCAGTGCTAATGGAGAACTTCTACTTGTACTATGTTCAGAGTACAACCTTGTGATAACCAACACTCTATTTAAGCACAAGGACACACACAAGAAGACATGGATGCACCCAAGATCCAAGCACTGGCACTTATTAGACTACATCATAGTCAGGCAGAGAGACATAAGGGATGTATTGGACACCAGAGCAATGAGAGGCGCGGACTGTGGCACTGATCATGTTATGCTGAGATCTAGATTAAGGATTTGGAAACGAAAACAGCACTGCAGGACGGGTGCGAAGCCACCACGGAAGCTAAACACTAGTGCACTGAAAGGCCAAAAGAAACAGGAAGAACTTACACAGGAAATGGATGAAAACTTGAAAGACTGGGACGGCAACAACTCAGAGAATGACATAGAAGAGAAATGGGCAACACTGAAAGATACGGTGTATCAGACTGCGAGTGATGTATTGGGCTACCCTGAGAGGAAACATCAAGATTGGTTTGATGAGCATGATGAACACCTGAAGAAACTACTAGATTAGATTAGATTCAACTTTATTGTCATTACACATGTATGAATACAAGGTAACGAAACACAGTTTAGCATCCAATCAGAAAGTGCAAAGGACAGCAGTGCAGTATATACGGTAATTAGCAGTATGTGCAATTTAAGCAAATATATGCAAATATATGCAGCAGTGCAGAAAGTTAAGAGTAATGTTATGTGCAAATAATGTACAATAAGTTAGATGTAGTTATGCAGTTATGTACAGGTGAGGATGGTAAGAGATGAGAAGATGGTACTAGAAGCGAGGAATACAGCTAGGCAGGAAAACCTACAGTGTAACACAAGGTCGAAGAAGAAGAAATACTCAAAGGCTCAGAGTGAGCTACAGCAGTACACCAGAGAGATGAAGTCCAACTGGTGGGATGAAAAAGTGGAGAAACTTCAAACTGCAGCAGACAGGAAGGACATGAAGACATTCTTCACAGGTTTGAGAGAAATCTACGGCCCTAAACCAAGAGGATTGATCCAATAAAGGCTGTGGATGGTGAAACGGTTTTGCAGGAGAAAGACAAGATCCTGGACAGATTTGCAGACCACTTTGACCAACTACTAAACAACCCTAGAGATCTCACTGAAGAGGCTAAAGAAGCTCTAGTGCAGTGACCAGCTGTATCAAGTCCGGATGAACCACCAAATTTTGATGAACTAATGGCAGCTATCAGGATAACACAGGATGGTAAAGCTCCAGGAGGGGATGGAATTCCAGCAGAAGTGTGGAAATTTGGTGGTGTTCAGCTGACCAACTGCCTGCACAAGCTCATCCAAGAGATATGGGATGTCCAGAAAGTACCTCAAGACTGGAAGGATGCAAGTATTGTGCCTTTGTTCAAGAAAGGTGACAGGAAGGATTGTGGAAATTACTGAGGTATATCACTGCTAGCCACTGTTGGTAAGATTCTCTCATGTGTACTACTTAAAAGACTCAGTGAACACATCTCTCAGAATGTACTACCGGAAACCCAGTGCGGCTTTAGAAGTGGAAGAAGCACAATGGACATGATTTTCTGCTTGAAACAGGTTCAAGAAAAGTGTATCTAACAGAACATGCCGCTTTATGTAGTCTTAAAGCCTTCGATACTGTTTTGTGACAAGGACTTTGGCAGGTACTCAAGAAATATGGTTGTACAGAGGAGTTTGTCAGCCTGATCGAGGCACTTCATACAGGTATGCAAGCAAACGTGGCAATGAGTGGTTCAATATCTAAAGACTTTTCAGTAAGCAACGGGTTGAAACAAGGGTGTGTGCTGGCACCTACACTCTTCTCGCTATATCTGGCAGCCTTGCTTGAGGTGGCCTTCAA
This sequence comes from Pholidichthys leucotaenia, assembly GCA_020510985.1. Lineage (NCBI taxonomy): Eukaryota > Metazoa > Chordata > Actinopteri > Cichliformes > Pholidichthyidae > Pholidichthys > Pholidichthys leucotaenia. Next base: position 134,061,565 of record CM035837.1, read on the forward strand.
AGACACTTCAGAAGGAGTATACTGTACATTCAAACAAGGAAAGAAGCAGACTTGTTCAATGTGGCACAGTTTAAAGCCAAGAGTAAGACATCGATAAAGGTAGTAAGAGAAATGCTCTTTGCTGACGACAGTGCTCTAGTTGCACACAGCGTGGAAGATATGCAATCTTTAGTGGAGAAATTTGCAAGAGCAGCTAGCCAATTCAGCCTCCAAATCAACATCAACAAGACAGAGTGCCTTTATCAACCACCAAAGTTCCAATTATCAACATCACTACTAGAAGAGATTAGCATTGGTACAGAGCTACTAGTCAAGTGCAAGACTTTCAAGTACCTAGGGGGTACTGTTTCAGAGAATGCTAGGCTGGAGGATGAACTATCTCTCAGAATGGGAAGAGCAAGCGCTGTGTTTGGAAGCTTGAGGGAGAGACTGTGGAAAAATCGACATGTGTCTATCCGTGTGAAATGCAAAGTGTACAGAGCGACAGTACTGGCTACTCTATTGTACGATGCTGAAACTTGGACTGTCTACAGAGTGCAGGTGAAGAAACTCCACGCGTACGTGATGAGACACCTTCGAGCCATAATGAACATCTCATGGAAAGACAAGATAACCAACACAGAAGTGTTGAAACGAGCTGGTCTACCATCAGTGGAGGACATGCTAATACAGATAAACCTGAGATGGCTCGGACATGTTGAGAGGATGGACCACCAGCGTCTCCCTCAACAGTTACTCTACTCACAGTTATGCGAGGGTAAACACAATCAGGGTAGACCAAGGCTCAGATTTAAAGACACTGTAAAAAGAAACTTGAAGAAGTTGGACATAGACAGGAGTTCCTGGCAGCGGAAAGCTAAGGACAGAGCTGTGTGGAGGAGTCTGATCAGACCTAAATAAAACAGTCATTGTCGCCCACGACAGACTGCTATGATGATGATTGTCCATCATCAATAAACTCATGCAGTACTATAACAGGACACGTTTACAAGTATTTGAGACCCATTGTAGTGCATCCTTTCATATTTTAGCAATATTATAAGTACAAAACACCAAACGGTATTATACACCGCAGAATGACCCATTTGGCTGCAACTGTTGCATCAGTGTTGCCCATTTGTCAGTAAATAAAAAATGATTTATTTCGTTATTTGGGCATTTGTATCTTGTCGTTGTTTAGTCAAAGCGTGCATATGTGTCCGCATATGATATGCAGTTGATCTGGCTATTCTGCTCCACAATCATGGTGGTATTATTATTAACTTTTAATTTTTAAATAGCCGCACACCGAGAGGAGTGCCATGCTGAATCCGCGGTGCAGCAAAGGACAATGGTGGCACACATGTGAAGCAGCAGCCAAGACTCCCATTAACTGGGAAGGCTGGGCTTAGCTCCCTGCAAAGGACTGCAATAAGGCGGTCTGGCTGCTGCCCCCACCCTCACCCCGCACCTACCCACGTTGTGTTCTCCACATATGCTGAATTATCCTTTAGAGCTACGCAATCATGGCAACATTATAGTATAAGTTTTTAAGCATTAAATCTTCAGTATTCTCTTTTTCTGGTCAAATTTGTCACTTTTCACTTCCTTGTTTTGTTCAGAGAGCGTTCAGGTGACTGGTTGTGATGCCGCGTATTATCCAGTCAATACACAGTCAATCCAAAACCCTGCCCACACTTCTAGAAGCTAGAGCATGAAGAAACAGAGCGGTGGCTAAACTTTTATTGATTAAAAGTTACATATTTTCACTGAACAACAACATACTTGGGGATGCAGACCCTCGTAACCTCAGCAAAGCACTTGTAAAATCTGAGGTCAGTCTAATGAACAGTTTGGGAGATACCTGAGGAACACACACAGAGATTTGCTGCATTTATAGATAGATTATCTTGCTTATTATGACCAATCTACATTTGTTTTAGAATTTGTGCTTAAAAATCATGATTCATTACAAGTTAACTGGAATAGACTGAAACACTTTTAAAATCTCTCTAGTTTGAATGCTCTCCTTATTGGCAATTTGTGTTCCTGGCGGGATTTGATTATCCCGCCTGTTGATTATAATTTGATTATCCTGTAATCAGTGCCTGTTGATGGTTACAGCAGTTTTTTCAGTGCAGAATTGAACTGTTTTAATGAGTCGCACCTGGGTTTGACAGGTGTTTCCGACTTAAATTTTCCACATCTATCTCCGTTACTTGTCTGTGTAACTTTTTAAAGGTTCTTACATCAGCATTTTAATCTGTTGTATAAACTTTATCCTCTATTTAGATTTTGCTCCTATGTGTTGAATGCACATGAGGCTATTAGAGAAAAGTTAGATGCTGTTCACGTTTACATAAATTTACTCTAACATTGTAAGATAAGATAAGCCTTTATTAGTCCCACAACGGGGAAATTCCAGGATTGCAACAGCACAGGGATAGCAACACTCAGAGCAACAATCAGAAGGCAAGAAAAAAACAAGCAAGCAAGAGCAGCTAATATACATATGTACGTATTACTATAAAATATATATATATACACACACACACAGACACACAGTGCAGAGCATTGTAGCTGGATGGAATAAATATATGAATATATGAACACACAGTGCAGAGCATTGTAGCTAGATGGAATAAATATGTAAATATATAAACACCCACAGTACGGAGCATTGCAGCTAGGTGGAATAAATATGCAAGTATATAAACACACACAGTGCGGAGCAATGTAGCTAGATGGAATAATATGTAGATATATAAATATATAAACACACCCAGTGCTGAGCATTGTAGCTAGATGGAATAAATATGTAAATATATAAACACACACAGTGCAGAGCATTGTTGCTAGATGGAATGAAACAGCATAACCGTCTACTTAGTTATCCTACATGGTATGATTATGTGCCCATACATATTCTCACCCTCCATAGCGACCGGTATGTTCCTAGTTGTATGCCGGAGGGGACCATTGTGTAAGTCTATTGCATCTTTTGCATTCAAAAAACTATTAGTTTGTTACGTCTTTTTGCTATCTCTGCGAGCAGCCCTGCTTAGGTTGTACAGTCTGACAGCCGTTGGTAGGAAGGACCTACGAAACCTCTCGGTTGTGCACCTGGGATGATGTAGTCTGCTGCTAAATGAGCTCCTCAGTGCATTCAGTATGTCCTGCATAGGGTGGAACTCGGACTCCAGCAGAGATGACAGTTTAGCCACCGTCCTTCTCTCTCCTATCTCCTCCATCGGATCAAGGCGCTGCCCCAGGACAGAGCTAGCTTTCTTAATCAGTTTGTTCAGTCTCTTCCTATCGGCTGCAGTAATGCCACTGCCCCAGCAGACCACTCCAAAAGTGATGGCTGATGCCACCACCGTGTCATAGAATGACTTCAGCAGCGCCCCTTGTACACCAAAAGACCTGAGTCTCCTCAGCAGGAACAGCCTGCGCTGTCCCTTCTTGTAGAGTGCATCAGTATTGTGTGACCAGTCTAGTTTATTGTTCAGATGAATACCCAGGTACTTATAGGATGTCACCATCTCGATGTCTGTTCCCTGTATATTTACTGGTACTGTGAGGGGCTGCCCATGCCTGCGGCAGTCCACCACCAGCTCCTTAGTTTTCCTCGCGTTGATCTGGAGGCAGTTCCGATGGCACCAGTCCACGAAGTCCTGGATAAGCCCTCTGTACTCAGCTTCATCTCCATTGGAGATGAGGCCAACGATCGCAGAGTCATCAGAGAACTTCTGTAGGTGGCAGTGTGTTGTGTTGTGTGAGAAGTCCGCAGTATAAAGAGTGAACAGGAAGGGAGCCAGCACCGTTCCCTGGGGGGCCCCCGTGCTACTGATGATCGTGTCGGACACACAGTCCCGGGTTCTCACAAACTGAGGCCGGTTCGTGAGGTAGTCCAGGATCCATGATGACAGGTGCTGGTCCACCCCTGCGCGCAGCAGCTTGTCCTTCAGGATCATCGGTTGGATGGTGTTGAAAGCACTGGAGAAGTCAAAGAACATGATCCTCACCATATTCCCGGGCTTCTCCAGGTGGGACAGAGAACGGTGAAGGAGGAAGATCACCGCATCCTCCACCCCAATGCCATGCTGGTAGGCGAACTGGAGTGGATCCATCGCTGGTTCCACCAGGGGGCGGAGGTGAGCAAGGAGCAGTCTCTCCAGGGTCTTCATCAAGTGGGACGTCAAGGCCACCGGTCTGTAGCTGTTCAGGTCTTTGGGGTGGGAAGTTTTTGGTACAGGTACCACACAAGATGTTTTCCACAGCTGTGGTACCCTCCCCAGTTTCAGGCTCATGTTGAAGATATACGTCACAATCCCACACAGCTGGTCTGCACAGGACTTGAGGAGCTTTGCGCTGATGCCGTCCGGTCCCGGCGCCTTCCTCGCCTTGATCTTCCTCAGCTCCGTCCTCACCTGGGTCCTGGTCAGGGTCAGGATGGGGGGCTGTGTGTTGGGAGTGGGGGGGTGTTGGTGGAGTGGGGAGTGGGCAGCAGGACTTGATTTCTTTAGAGGCAGCAGTGGTTGTTGTGCAGTCAGGGGGGAGGGCGGTTGGTCAAATCTATTGAAAAACAGATTCAGGTTGTTCGCCCACTCCCTGCCCCCTGTGGCCTGGGGGGAGGTATTCTGGAGCCCCGAGATGGTTTTGAGGTTTCTCCAGACCCCGCTGATGTCGCTCTGTTGCAGCTTGTCCTCCATCTTCTTCCTGAAGCTGTCCTTGCCTTCTCTGATCTTTCTCCTCAGCTCCCTCTGTACGGACTTCAGCATCTCCCTGTTCCCTGACCTGAAGATCCTCTTCTTCTCTCTCAGAAGTGTTTTTATCTCAGGGTTGATCCAGGGTTTGTTGTTTGAGTGACGCCGTATGGTCTTGGTGGGAACGGATTTGTCCACACAGAAGCTGAGGTAGCCCGTGAAGGTGTGAATGAGGCCATCGATGTCCTCACCATGTGGATCGCAGAGCTGCTTCCAGGCGGTGGCTTCAAAACAGCCCTTTAGGGTGTCCATTGTCTCCTCAGACCATAACTCCACAGTGTGCATGGCCGGAGGTTGTCTGTGCACTAGGGGTTTGTACACCGGCCGGAGATGAACCAAGTTGTGATCCGATCTCCCGAGTGGGGGGAGTTGTGATGAGGTGTACGCCTCCTTAGTGTTTGCGTAGAATAAATCCAGTGTTTTATTGTCTCTAGTGTGGCATGTGACATACTGGGTGAACGTGGGTAGAATGGGAGACAGTGAAACATGGTTGAAATCGCCTGAGATGAGGAGAAGAGCATCTGGGTGTTCTGTCTGCAGCCTGTTCTTTCTGTAGGAAAGAAACAAAAGATTTTAATCATTATTGATCTGCTAAGATGCAGCACCATCAGATAACTCGGACCAGTTTTAAAGAAAAACTGCTGTCTTGTTTGGCATATGCAGCACCGCTGAAAGTGGAGACTGCTGGGAATAAATATTGTACAACTATGTGCACCACTTTGAACTCGGTCAGGACATTGCCATTCCTCTTACTTTGCTAACATCCTAATTTTGTTTCAGAGTGTCCTGACAAGCGACGAACTGAAGAGACTGAGTGTGGGTGAAGGAGCAACACTAGCGGATCACATGGCTCTCACAATAGGTTAGTAAAGCCCCGTTCAGCTTACCCCAGCAATCCAGGCAAACCCAGCATGATCTGGGCTCTGTCTGTTGTCTGAATATGGTTACCTGCCCTACTTGACGTGGGCAAAATGACCCTGCAAACGACATGCATCATTACCCACCTCACCTTAGCTTGGCAGACATTTGAATAGGACAACATGGAGAAACGCGTGATGGAGTAGGTGTCACAGCACAGCATCGGAAAGTGGAAATGAATCAGAAGGCTGTCTGTCATTGTTCTGCAACACACAACCACAATTACACAGATATCACAGTGGCTGAGAGTGAGAGGTTTCTTTTAAGAGCATTTTTTTCAGTCACTCCCATGGAGTTTGCAGCGGCTCTGACTGTCTCCGGCTGCTGTCAGAGACGGTTCAGCGCGGGGCAGTCTCCCCGTTCAGCTCCGCTCTGTGCTCATTCGTGCATCCCGGTTCACCTCACATTAACATGCACCTCTGCTCCTCTTTTTTTTTCCCCTGGGACAGCCCCCTCTGGAAAAAAAACATCCCGCTTTGTGTGTCACTTGACACACACACACACACACACACACACACACCCCACGTCTGTTCTTGTAAATATGAAAGTATTCACTGCCGATATGGGGAAAAAAATACAGTAATTATGTCAAATGTTGGGTGCATTTTGCAACCGGAGGACAGAGAGCAGCAACCATTGAACTATATAAATTGGTGTCTTCCAATCAACCATTGATATGCCGAGTTTGACACGGGTCGACAGAATTAAGAGTTGTAAAAATGCTTGTGACTCTCAGCTAATCAGTAGCAGCTGGCACCACCGGCTTTTTGATTTTTTTTTTTTTTTTTTTATTAAACATTGTTTATTTAACATAAAATCACAAAACAGAACAGATCAACACGTATATCACAACAATAACAATATGCCGGGGGTATACAACGGGGTTTACAAAGATGGAGGGGGTAAATAAGGTAATAAATGACAGAGAATTATACAAAAACATTGTAAAGCTTCAAGAGACATTTGATACCCTTGCTATCTGCAATGGAGGATGAGTAATGCTCAAAGTAAATGTAATGTACTTTATTTATATAGCCCTTTAAAACAACCTGTAGGTGACCAAAGTGCTTTACAGAAAATTAAACAGCATTAAAAACACACACACAGCATTAAAAACAAATAACATAAACAAGAAATAAGAATAAATACCTGAAAATAAAAAATAAGAATAAAACTAGAAAAGCACTCGGAGAGCGCAGACCTCCGCCAAGAGCAACAGTTCCCCCCATACAGTGTTTGTGTGTACGTTTTCAGATTCCCTGAGCATGAAAAGATATGACTAGCAATTGGATTCACAATGATTATTTGTTTATTTGACATGGACAGTGCAATAAACAGACAATTAATGAATGACAATCAATGTGATAGTGATAGGATTAGTGGTTCAGTAGTGTAAAATGGGGCAATAAGGGACGGCGGGTTGATAAGGGACACTTTTCTGGGAAATGTTTTAAATGTAATTCTTTTTTTATTTTGAGCAGGACGCTGAGTTGTGTTGTTATTGTCAAATATCCATGAATCCTTCATCAAATCTAGGCGGAAGCAAAATTAAAAAAGCAGAATTACATTTAGAAAAGTGTCCCATATTACCCCGCCGTCCCTTATAGCCCCGTTTTACGGTTGTAAAAGCATTGCCTCCTTGGCGGAGGTAATAAACTGAAGTGTTGGTGTGTCCATCTCCTCCACTGACGGATGCAGATTGGTCGTGGGTTCTATATTATATTGGGGTTGCGCTCGGCGGCAAAACAGAATTTAGAATTTTCCCCAGCAGAGAGGTCGTTTTTACGCAGCGCCTATAGCTGGGCGGGGAATTTGTGGCAAATAATCGGGCGGTGGACAGGTGTCCGTGTCAGGTTTTGCAGTGTGGCGCAAAAACACGCACGCTGGCGGGGCCAGGCCAGCAGTGTTTTCCGCGTGCTTTTGTGCGTAAAACGTTGAAGAACGCGGAGTTTGTGTTGGTCAGACACGACGACCAGCGCAATGTGCGCAGCGCCTATGGCTGGCGGGCCCAGGCCACCAGTGTTTTCCGCATGCTTTTGTGGCTAAAACGTTGAAGAAGGCGGAGTTTGTGTTGGTCAGACACGACGCCCAGCGCCGTCCATTGCGCCTGCGCACATGTTGAAAATGGCCGTATGTCACAGTGTGGAAAAATGCTTTAAAAAATTCCTGTATGCAGACGGTGATGCGGATCATCCCCAAAATTTAATCAGTTCTTCCTTGTACCATTTCCAACAACGCCTGAAAGTTTCATGGAAATCCGTCCAAGACTTTTTGAGTTATCTTGCTAACCAACAGACAGACAGACAGACAGACAAACAGACCCTGGCAAAAACATAACCTCCTCCTGGCCTTTTCGGCCTGGCGGAGGTAATAAAAACAAATGCCAAGACAAATATCACCACTACTGGGTATTAAAAGCCATCCTAAACAAATATGTTTTAAGTTCTGATTTAAAAAGGGCCAGGTCAGAGACAGCACGTAGGTTGGGGGGAGATTATTCCAGAGCCTGGGGGGTGACAACAGAAAAGGCTCGGTCACCCCAATATTTATGCCTTGACCTGGGCACATCCAGCAAAAGCTGATTGGATGACCTCAAAGCCCTGCCTTGGTCACGGACAGTCAAAATCTCAGACAGATAAACCGGAGCAAGGCCATTAAGAGCTTTAAAAACAAAAAGTAAAAGTTTAAAATTAATTCTATAATGGACTGGAAGCCAATGAAGTGAAAAAAGGATCGGAGTAATGTGCTCTTGCCTAGTTGTGTTGGTCAAAAGACGGGCCGCTGCATTTTGCACAAGTTGAAGGCGGCCGAGAGAAGACTGAGAGATGCCAACATAAAGTGCATTGCAGTAATCAAGTCGAGAAGTGATTAAAGCATGGATGGCTATCTCAAGGTCATGACAGCTCAGGAAAGGTTTGGCTTTGGATAACAGATGTAATTGATAAAAGCTCATCTTGACTACATTGTCAATCTGTTTATCAAATTTTAATTGGCTGTCAAAAATCACCCCCAAATTTCTGACAGCTGAACTGAGCCTTAAAGAGAGGGTACCAAAGCCAGCCGTTACAGTATCCCCAAACACAATACATTCTGTTTTTTCTTCATTTAAGTGGAGAAAATTTTGGCTTAACCACAACTTAATGTCAGTGATGCAGTCCAATAGAACACTTTGTGAGTTTGTTTGTTCTGGGTTCAAAGGTAAATAAAGCTGCAAATCATCCAAAATAGAGTTGTCTTCTAAAACGATTGCAACTGTATAAAAACAGCTTTTTCTAAAACCTTAGATAAAAAGGGCAAATGAGAAATGGGTCTAAAATTAGATAAAACTGAAGGATCAAGGTGAGGTTTTTTAAGAAGGGGCCTAACCACAGCATGTTTAAAAGCAGGTGGGACAAATCCTGAACTAAGGCAGGAATTAATAAAAACCAAAAGACCAGGCCGTACAGTATTAAAAACCCTTTTCAGTATTCCAGCGGGAACAACATCCAGTGAGCAATTTGTCGGCTTCAGAAACTTCACTATATCAGCAAGTGATGATAAAGAGACCAACTCAAACTGCTCAAGCACAGCAGAGTAACCAAGGACAACAGACAAGCTCCCATTAAAACTGTTATTAATAACTCCTCTGACAGAGTCCACTTTATCAACAAAAAAGTGAAGAAAAGTCTCACATGTTGTAAACGAATCATCTGTTACAGTCTGAGTGCATGGGTTTATAAAAGAGTTGATTGTGTTAAATAGTACTCTAGGACAGTGACTGCTGCTGGAAATAATATCGGAGAGATACTGAAATATTGCCTTTTGCACGGTCCTCTGGTAATCAGCAAGACAGTCCCTAAAAATTCCCAGAGACACATGTAATTTGTCCTTTTTCCATCTCCGTTCAGCCTGCCTGACCCGTTGCCTGATGGCACGGGTAGTGTCGTTTAGCCGGGGATCTGTTTTCGGTTTAGCCAATTTAAGCCGAAATGGGGCAATAGAGTCCAAGATCCCAGAGCAGGTGGTATATTATCCCGATGGGAAGGGGAAACGAGTTCATTCAAGGCAAAAAACTGTGAATCCCTAAAAGCAGCAGTAAACTCCTCTGGCGCTGAAGAAGTGATGATGCAACGCCAGCATGATGGAGCCACAGGCTTGCTGGGTGATGAAGGGGTCAACAATTCAAAAATAATGGGGGAATGATCAGGGATGACAGACTCAGAAATTTCTTTGAGAGAGATTGAGAGCCCAAAAGAGATAACAAGGTCCAGAGTGTGACCAAGACGGTGCGTTGGTTTGTCTGCTAAAATATTTAAATTAAATGTCGCTAACAGTCTTTTAAAATCAGGTGCCAGCTGATCAGATGGACAACAGACATGAATATTAAAGTCCCTGCAGATCAAAAGTTTATCATATTTTGGCATAACATCTGTCAAAAATTCAGAAAACTCATTAATGAAGTCCTTATTATATTTTGGAGGATGATAGACAACAGCAAATAACACAGGACTTGTGAGATACACCACAAATAGTTGCAGCTCAAAGCAGGAATAAGCATTTGTGGAGAAAAGGCAACATTTAAAACTGGCATTAAAAACAGAAGCCAGACCCCCACCCCGACCAGATGCTCACGGGGAGCTGAAAAAAGAACAGCCAGGAGGGAGGAGCTCAGAGGAGGCGGCGGTCTCACCTGGTTTAACCCATGTTTCTGTCATCAGAAGAAAATCCAAGGAATGTGAAGTAAAAAAGTCATTTAGAATAAAAGTCTTATTTGCGATGGATCTGGTGTTAATCACAGCCATGCAAATCAAACATTGATCAGCCTGCTGGGAAGCACAACTGATCGGGTGAAAGGACAAATGGTCAGTTCTGCATAGTTTGGTGTTCTTTTAAGATATTTAGAGCAGTCAATATAATATTTGGTCAAAATAATAATTGGGTTAATAATATAAAACTCAGATCTAAGTTTTTGGTTGTCATTATTAACATCAAATAGGATATGTTTCCACAATAAGGAGAAACTAGGGTATATGTTATTGATAATAAGGTGAGATGGCTTGCTGCGTAGTTTTTTGACATAGGGACAGAACCAAAATAAATGCACCATTGTTCCTCTGTCTGGACCACAAAAAGAGCAGTTAACATCAATGTCATTTTTGAATTTTTGCAAATAACAATGAAAGCACCAAGGTGCTGATGCCTCAGTGCCAAAGTCTTGGCGGAGGTATGCGTTCTCGGATCATGACCAAAATGTTATGGGTTCCTCTCTAGCCCAAGGACCACCTCTGGTTTAAAAAAAAAAAAAAATCATCCAAATCCATCCAGTAGTTTTGGAGTACACGCATGCACAGTGAAAATAATCTGCAGTTCACATGCCCGTACTGTCGGCAGCAGCCAAGAGCCCCCACACTGATTTGAACAGCTGCAATCCAATCACAAAAGAAGAGCACTAAATGGTGGAAACGATGGAGGTGCGTGAATACATGACAATCAAGACGAACAGGAGCTTTTGCTGTTTAGTGGCAGAAGAAGAAAACAGATGGGCAAAAAGACGGACATTTGTTCACTCAGTATTGGCAGATTGCTCAGTACTTCCCTGTGGCAGGAGTTTCCGGGCACATGCGCAGTTCACTGTGACCATTTGTGGGTGAGGAATGTTGAGACTTGGAGTTTTTAGCGAGTTTTTAACGAGTTTTACCTCGTTCTTCCTCTGCAAAACTAAACGGCAAAACCAGTGTGAAAACAATTATTGTGATGAATACATAGTGTAGTTGCTGAATACATGTTTTTTCTTTTTTTGTTTTTGTTTTTTTCAGGAACCGCTATTTTTTAACGGTTCAACTCCACTTACTATAAAAAAAACGTGCTGTGTTGTGCTGTAAAAAAAAAAAAGTCGTACTGCCACCTCTATTGGCCCGGCGTAGTTATTACAGTACCTTTTTCCCGAATTCCCTTGAAATTCTGGCAAATTAAAAGTTGCGAAAATATGGCGATACAATGATACAAGCCTTTATTCATTCATTCATCTTCTTCCGCTTAATCCTTTTCGGGTCGCGGGGGGGCTGGAGCCTATCCCAGCATCTTTGGGCGAGAGGCAGGGTACACCCTGGACAGATCGCCAGTCCATCGGAGGGCCAACACAGAGAGACAGACAACCATTCACTCTCATAATCACACCTAAGGACAATTTAGAATCCCCAGTTTTGATGCCAATTAACCTAACTTGCATGTTTGGCATGTGGGAGGAAACCAGAGAAATCCCGGAGTAAACTCACGCAGACACGGGGAGAACATGCAAACTCCACACAGATCACTGTTGGTCGACTGGGCGAGCTGAAACAGATAGGCGGATGGATAGAGCCACACACACACCGACACACAGACGCATTGAGTGATTACCGTATGCCTCTCCATTTCACCGAGGCATAATTGGTAGGGTAAAACCTGTGTAAGAAATTTCTTCGACTTTATTAGTCAGGAAAACTCCCTACAAAACTGTCATCTTTCCACAAGCAAATATTACTGGCTTGGTCTCTAATTTACAAGCATAACTTTAGTCCTCACAGATTTTATATATGGAATAATAAATATCTCCTTTACAAAAAATAAGTCATTCTTTTTTCAGTGATGGTTTGACAACTATATTGCACTTGTAAGCCAGTTATTTAATCAAGATGGCATTCATTTCAGTTACTCTGAGTTCATTCAGCACTTTAACATCCCTGTTCTTCCTAAGGAATTCGCCATTGTGCTTGATGCTGTTCCTTCTGGTGTCCTCAATGTATATAAAGGTTTAAAATAAATTATCTGTCCAGTTTTGAATGAAGCAATGCAGACTAGTACTGGTAAAACTTGTCTCTCACATTGAGTTAAAAATCCAAATAAGGCTGTCGAAAAGCTTTTTCAACAAGAAGTTGTAAACAAACCATCCTCCATGTCTTACTGGTCCAATTATACAGATGACATTTGCTGGAAAAAGCTTTGGTTACTGCCACACAAATTCTTCCTGGCATCACCAGCTTCTAGGCTCACGTCAAGCTTGTGTGACATCACCGATGTGAGGACGTATAACTTGACACACCAAAGAAATGCACTGTTATCTGCGGGTGGTCAGACTCGCGTCTCCTTGAAGTTTAAAAAAGCCATGGAGGGTTGTTGAGGTGTTAATTTATGCTGATGGAACCCGTGACTGCAGCTCGCCAATTGTAGTTTGAAAGCAGCATAAGACATTTTCCTAAATTTGGCGTCAGTAAAGCGCAAGTACTGCTGCTGTCGACCTTTCATTGTGAGTTGATTTAAGTGTTGACTATCGCATGTTCACATATTTTTAGATGTACTCCGACTGATACATACTGACTGAATTAACTGCAGAAGGTAGTACTATACATTTGCAGCTTTCATCTTAATGAGCTATAATGAGTAGATTCATTAAAAAAAAAGAGAACGTAAAGGTGTTATACATAGTTAGAAAGGGGACAGAAAATTATCAGCATTGTTCTGCTCATTGTTTAGCGATCCAGACGTTACAACTACTATTGCAGTTTAATCCCACAACTTGTCATTGCAACACCTGGTTACACTGAGAAGACACAAAAATTACTTTCCTCTCACTGCACAAAAGTGAACAGCCAATAAAAGCAGAAAACATCCAGAAAATGTTGTTTCTTAACCTTTTTATCACTTGAATAAAGAACCATTTATGATAAAACAAAATTCTATCATTGCCTCATGGAAGTTGTCACTTGAAAGAATAATTTTTTGGACTTTGCAGTAACTGAGAATATTTTTAAGAGTTGGTTAAGATGAATTTGTTAAGGAATGGCAATTTTTTTACGTTATTACATTATGCAGGTTTTATTAGGAGATTGCTACTCCTCTTCTTCCGGCTTTCAGAGAGAGCAGACGCATTTCTCTCCTCTCCTCTCCTCCTCCCTTGATACTGATCCCAACTTGCTGTGTCCTGTCTGTGTCTTGCTCTTCTTCTGCTGCATCTCGATCCAAACAGAAATTATGGAAATTTTGGGCTTTAATCCTATTGTCACCACTTTTCAACAGGGATTCGGGCTAGGGGGAGCCCAAGGGGAGAGACTCATGGAACAATTGGAACTCATGTGTCTGCGTGATTCGATCTGTTTTGGCTTCATGATCACAGGATTTCTGTTGTTTGGCCCTGGAGTTTTCCTGATGTATCGAAAATTTAAGAATTGGGAGAGCTAATCAAAATGCGGACCCGGCGTAGCTCCTCCAACAAATTCGACCAGCTGGGGGGAGCACTGATAGCGGCAAATGTGACTAACATGGAATTTTCCATCTGGCATGCACTGAAGAGAGATGGACTCTTGGACATGTTTATCTATGTTTCGGAAGGTGGGATACATCTGGAGTCGCTGGGTGCTCTCCAGGGAATGATTTTAAAGCCTGTGTATGTAAATTGTGATGCACAGATTCGCATAGAGAGGAAATTTCTATGCTCTAAGTGAACTGTGCTTATCAGGCCTTGATTCGGCGTCCTTCCTCCAGGAGAAGAGATAAAGGAGTAGAGAGTTTTGGCTTCTTCCCTAACCCAAACAATTAACAAACAATTGCTGTTGTGCAGCAACCTGATCTCTTCAAGGACAGCGTGATCATGTGTCTAATATGGAACTTTACCATCTGGCATGCACTGAAGAGAGATGGACTCTGGGGACATGCTTATCTATGTTTAGAATACATAAACATAACATCCAGCCGTTGCCAAGGAGATGTCCTTTGTTGTGCACCAGTAACTGATACATTCACACTGCATTCATACCGATATCTCGTGACTGATACACACACTGGTCTCTCTCTTGCTCTTGCTTTGTAACATGTGTATTGTAACTTGTCTGCTAAGTGTGCATTGAGGTTTTTTTTTCTATATGATCATAATCTTGCTCATTCGAGCGCCATTCTGATAAATGTTTTTTTTTCTCTCTGCCCAGTGTGTTCCCTCCCCCTCCCCCTTCCCCTCTTTACCCCCCACTGTATGACAGGCGCCTTGCATGGCTGCCACGTCATTAGGAAGCGCTTATCGAGCGCGCCTAATGTCAAGTCAAATTCCTCGTATGTTTACAATGTAAACATGCTTGGCAATAAAGCTTATTCTGATTCTGATTCTTTGATTAATCAGTTTTCCCTCTATTTTCCCCCCTCAGGCCGCCTTGGCGAGAACATGTCAGTGAAGCGGGCTGTGACAGTAGGTATCCCAGCTGAGTGGCGCCTTGGCTCATATGTCCACGGGGCTGTGAGTGGCCAAACTGACGTGGCTATGGGTCGCTATGGAGCTCTGGTGGTGTTTCAGGGGGGAAAGGAGGAAGAGCAGGAAACTTTGGGCCGTAAACTGGGACAGCACGTAGTCGGCGAAGCCCCTTTGTCACTCGGTAACATGGATGACCTGCCCTGTGGGGAAAGTGAGACACGCCTGCTGCCTCAGACTTTCCTGGCAGACCCCAGCAGGACTGTGGCAGAGTTCCTTCGAGGTAAACAGGCCCGAGTGCTGGACTTCGTCCGATTTCAGTGTGGTGAGACGATGGCTGAAGAGGCAGAATGAAGAACGTGAAATCGTATAGAAACAAGTCCTTTTTTTTTTTTCCTTGAAGATGATATTGAACTTTATCAGATAACATTGAATGGTTACACACCTTCATTATAAATGTTAAAAGTAGAATGTGTAGAAGCACCAGGATTGGTTCTTGATTTAGCAATCAACAATCCACATTTCCTTTCAGAAAAATAAAGTGTTGCAAATTACTGATTTCACCCTTCTGGTTTCAACTTTTATTAACACTTGACTTTTATACAGTTTTAACCTTTAAAGATGCACAGTAGTGGGGACTTCCGGTCTGGACACCATGGTGATAGCAGCTTAACGCTGAAGCTCCCAGACCCCATCCGTGAAAATACCTTGAAAATCAGATTTAACAGATTTTTGGAAGAGTGAAACTCAAAAGACAAAGTCATTATGCCTAAAGGAAAACAGAAGAGATCGACATTTGCCAGGCCAAGACGCGCATCGGCCGGAGAATCTGACCTGGAAGACAACAACCACTCGGAAACAGAGGAGCAAAATGAGGCTAGCAACACGGTTAGCTTAAAAACGATATTTCGAGAATTAAGAGAATTTCGCCGTGAGTGTTGGGCTGAATTTCGTGAAATTAAAGACAAAATAAAAAGGACAAACAACAGAGTGGACCAGGCTGAGGACCGAATCATGGAAGCAGAGGAAAGAATAAAAGGGCTGGAAGAAACCGTGCTGGAATTACTCAAATGACAGACAAGACTGGAGGCTAAGCTAACCGACCAGGAAGAAAGACTAAGAAGGGACAACATAAGAATTCATGGTCTGAAAGAAGGAGTCGAGGACGGTTTCACCACAATGGCTGCATGCGTGGAAACCATACTGAGAGAGAAGTTGGAAATTCCCCAATCCACCGACTTGAAGATAAAAAAGGCACACCGTTCATTAGCCCCAAGGCCGTCGGCGGAAGCGCCCCCACGATCGGTGGTGGTGAAGTTTTCCAACTTCAGAACAAAAGAAGAGGTTTTGAGACTGGCTTGGCAGAAAAAAGGATTTATGCACCAAGAAAGAAAAGTTTTTGTGGAGCACGACTACGCCCCGGAGGTCCTTAAAAAGCGTCGGGAATACAAAGCTGCGGGTTTTTTACGGAGAAGAGACGTGTCTCTACAACTCGGCGGAAGAAGCAACCACGGATATGGTGAGAAGAGGGCTCCCGGTAACTGTGTATAAACCCGCAGCAGACCCGATCGAAAGAATCAAGGCTCAAACATGGTGCACACAGAGACCCTCAAAATCCACGGGCCAGCAGCGGGAAACCCAGCGCCAGGGCTATAAGGAAAAACTGAACGCTTTCAGGAGGGAATAAGATATTTTTTAATCAATCTGCGCATCCAACCCTCCTCCTTCAAGGTAACAAACATTAAAGGAGATGCAGAATCAGCAAGTATGAAGGGGTAAAACATTTCATGGAACAGTCATAATATTAGAAACAAATAAGTCTTTAAAAAAAAAAAAAAAAACTTGTTAAAATAGAAGTGTGACAATGAACCACATGAACTCTCCACACTAACAAATACTGTATTAACGTGATTGTTTGCTGTGACGGTGGTGGGAGATTGCGCACAATTTCATAGGGTATAGGCATAAAAAAAAAAAAAAAAATCATTACAAGTTCAGATTGGGAAAAATCTGAAATTCACGTTAAAAACATGGGACAACTTACAGGGGTAAGAGAGGGCCCTCAACACGTAACAGAGTGTGAGGAATTTCCCTCAGAGCCAACACACCATCAAGGCTCTTCTAAGGTCGCTAAAAAGACCTCAGCTCAGGAAGATCTTTTGACAGTTTTTTGTTTTAAAGTTTTATATACTATGTTCTTAATGTTTTTTTATGTTCTTAATGTTCTTTCAGTTTCTGAGTAGCATAAAAGAGGGCCACTACACTGTTAAACTAAATAAGACAACACAATGGAGAAACAGGGTGTAACCAAAATAACCTCATATAATGTAAAAGGGATCCTGAATCCAGTTAAAAGATCCAAGATTCTAGGCAAAATGAAAAAAGACAAAGCAGGAATAATATTTTTACAGGAAACCCACCTAACAGACTTGGAGCACACCAAACTTAATAGACAAGGGTTTAAACTGATCTCTTCATCTTCATATAAGTCAGGGAGGAGGAGGGGAGTAGCGACATTGATCTCAACCAAAATTGTTTGAAAAAAAATTCAGAACACAAAGATAAAGAAGGGAGATTTAGCATGGTACTTGGTCGGCTAGAGGGAGAAGATATCACCCTGCTGAATGTATATGCACCTCCAGGGGCTAACTGGAAATTTTATAAAAATGTATTTGACCTAATGATAACTAAAGCCCAAGGTTTAGTGATATGTGGTGGAGACTTCAATCTAAGACTGAATCCATACTGGGATGCATCAGGTAATTCTCCACATCAAAATAACACTCAAAGTAGAAACACTCGGATGCTACTAAAAGAAATGGGAATCTGTGACGTGTGGAGGGAATTCAACCCCAGTGTAAAAGATTATACATTTTACTCAGCACCACATTCATCATACTCAAGGATTGACTATTTTTTTATGTTTAATAGAGACATTGGAAGAGTAAAAACATGTAAAATAGGACTGATGGATCTCTCTGACCACAGTCCGATCTATAGGGACTTAAATATCCAAAAATACACAAATAATACATTTTCTTGGAGTTTAAATTAAAATGTGCTGAAAGGACCACTGAAAGATGAATTGGAATCAGATATTCTCAGATATTTGGAAGAAAATGATAATGAGAAGTATCCCCTTTAATACTGTGGGACACATGCAAAGCTGTAATAAGGGGAAAGATTATCGCAAAACTGGCAATCCAAAAGAAACTGAGACAAGAAAAACTAATCACATTAGAGTCAGAACTTAAGAAACTAGAAAAAGAGCACAAAGACAACACATTCTAATGACTCGCTCAAAATTAAGGAAATTAAAAAACAAATAAACGAGATCTACACAATAGAAATCCAGAAGAAACTTACATTTCTGAAACAAAAATACTATGAAACAGGTAGCAAATCGGCAAAATTACTAGCCTATAAATTGAGGAAACAACAAACGGAGAGAGCAGTCTACAAAATCAGAGACCCAGTATCAAAGGAAATAAAATTTAGAATTCAGGAAATTCTTAAAAGCTTCGAGAATTACTACAAGAACTTGTACTCCCTCAAAAAACACAAAAACACTTCCAAAGTCTTCCTAAATACATTAAATCTTACCCAACTTACTGAGTCACAAAATAAAACACTACTGTCAGAAATACAACCTAAAGAATTAGAAAAAGCAATTATGAAACTTAAAGCTAACAAATCCCCAGGAGCAGATGGCTATACAGCAGAGTGGTACAAAACCTTTAAACAGCAACTATCTCCTCTCCTCCTGAAAACATTTAACTATGTCCTCCACACAGGGGAAATCCCCCCCTCCTGGAGAGAAGGGGTCATTGCAGTCATACCTAAACCTGAAAAGGATAAATTAGACTGCTCCAACTACAGACCAATCAGTGTGTTAAATCAGGACTATAAACTTTTTACCGCTATCCTTGCCAAAAGGTTAGAAAATATACTGACAGACATAATTCATTTAGACCAAACAGGTTTTATAAGACAAAGACAGACACAGATAACATTAGACGCACTTTACACATAATTCATCATATAAAAAAATATAATTTAAATGCAGCCATATTGGGATTAGATGCTGAAAAAACATTTGATTTGGTTGACTGGTCTTTCCTATATAGAATCTTATACAGTTTCAATTTTCATAATAACTTCATTAGAACTATCCAGGCATTATATAAAAAACCAACAGCTAAAATAAGGATTAATGGTAAATTATCTTCATCTTTTGAACTGGAAAGAGGATGTCGTCAGGGCTGCCCCTTGTCTCCACTGCTCTTTGCAATCTTCATAGAACCTCTGAGCCAATGGATAAGACAGAATCAAAAAATTCAAGGTATTACACTTGGTCAGAAGGAACATAAAATAGCACTCTTTGCTGATGACATTTTAATATACCTGGGGCAGCCGGACACCTCTTTTCCAGAACTAATCTCAGTTTTTTCAGAGTATGGAGAGTTATCGGGGTAGGAATTAAACATGCATAAAACCCAAATTTTAACATTCAACTATGACCCAAATCAATATTTACTAAGCAAACTCAAAACTAACTGGGAGATGGAATCTATGAAATATCCGAGGGTCAATATCCCGAAACAACTTAACAAAATTATAACACTAAGCTATGATCCACTGATGGCAAAAATAAAATCTGATCTAGCAAGATGGAATATGATACCATTCTTGGGTACTGCACAAAGAATTGAAGCAGTCAAAATGAATATACTTCCACGTCTTCTATACCTTTTCCAAACAGTACTGGTAAAACCTCCCAAAAAAACATGGCAAGAACTGGACAGAAGGATCTCAAGATTCATTAGGGATGTGATTTTTCCGCTAATTCGCGGAATTCCGCTTTTTTTATCTTCCAAAAATTTTCAGACCAGATGGCGGCGCGTGCACAAAGCGAGGCTCAGTGTCTCTTCAGATTTTGTGGATTAGCAGCGATATTTCTGCTCATTTCGGGTCTGTTCATTCAGAACAGCTTCGCTTTTACATCCTACACCCGAAATGAACTTTTGGACATTGGATTGCAAAATAACGACCTTTTTATCAGCAACCTACATTTCATCCCTGAGCTCTGGAGAACACCCGACACTGGGTAAGCTACCCGGCCGACCGGAAGTGCTCACAGGCGGCGTAGAGACCGTAAACAAAGGCGGGGGAAGCGCGGAGGGCTAAGAGCTAAGCTAAAGCTAACACCGCACCGGCTTTCTCTACCCAGTATTTTCCTCACTAATGTACGGTCAGTGGCGAACAGAATGGATGAGCTACGGCTTCGGATCACCAACAATAAGAAACTTATGAACTGCAATATCATGATTTTCACGGAAACATGGCTACATAGTGGAGTACTTGTGTGGCGCCACGAGACGGCTTTTGTTGTGATGTGGTGCATTATAAATAAAGCTGAATTGAATTGAATTACTTGATGGTGCTGTCGAGCTGGCCGGACGGCACACTCTCCGGGCAGACAGAGCAGCTGATGACTCCGATAAGACCAGAGGTGGGGGAGTATGCATTTATATTAACAAGGCTTGGTGCACAAACTCTCACTGTTGGGAGACACTGCTCAGCTAACCTGGAGTTTCTCATGGTTAAATGTAGACCTTTATATCTGCCACAAGAGTTCACTTTTCACTTTTCTTCATCTTGCCTGCTGAAGATGTTTTGGACTTTATTTAAAAAATATTTTTAATGCCACGCATGTGATGGATAATGCTTGTTGGAATATTTTAAGAATGTTATCTTCTTGGAACATAAGTCAATATTATACAGTAATAAGTGACATTCAGCTGTTTGTTTTATGTCATTTAAGCACAGTTCTGGTACTTAAAAATCATAAAAACCCAGGAGCTTCGGGGGGCTTTGCCCCCCTTGCCCCCCCACAGGGGCTCTGCCCCGGACCCCGCTGGGGGACTGCGTCCCCTAGACCCCCTGCTAAATTTTCAGATGATTTCCCCAACCCCAAATCACATCCCTAATTCATATGGCAGGGCAAGAGACCTAGAATCAGATATAGAACCCTACAGCTAAACAAAGACAGAGGTGGGCTCGCACTGCCAAATATCAGGGACTGTTTTAAAAGCACAAATTAAAACATTAGTAGAGATATGTAACCCAGTCTACACTGCACAATGGAAGGAGATGGAATGCCAAATAACAAGTGACACTCCCCTACAGGCGATTATAGGGAACAACGCCTTACCTAAACTTTTGAATAACACTAACCCGTGGATAGAGACCCCACTAAAAATTTGGTTTAAGATAGTCAGAGAGAATCAAACTAAAGAACCCTATCGATTATTGCAATAGATTTCCTATGATCAGGACTTTACTCCTAATAAAACAGACACTAGATTTAAAAAGTGGAAAGAGAACGGACTGATAAAATATTACGATTTTTTTAAAGGGCAAACTTTAAGAAGTTTTGAAGATTTGAAAAAACATGTTCTAGTAAATCAAGACCTTTACAGGTTCTTTCAGCTTAGACACCACATAAACAAAATACTTAAAAAGGAGGATTTGGAAAGGGCCCAGTCAGGTGTTCTGAAGGTTTTCTTAATGGCATATAAAGGGATCCCAGGGGATACATTTCTAAAATATACCATGGTCTTCAAGACTTAGTAGTAGTAGTAGTAGTAGATTAGTTTATTTGACAGGGACAGTGCAATAAACATAGACAATTAATCAAAGACAATCAATCTGATGTGTTGCACATAGAGTGTATAGCTATTAGCTAATTTGCAACTCTTGTCCCTGGATGGGCTTTAGAAAAAAGAATCAAGATAAAAATATACACAATAACCACATACATCAAAAAAGGAGACAACGCATCATATATAAAAGAGAGATGGGAAAAGGGGGAATTTCACTTTACAACTGGAAATATGGGAAAAGCTAAATAAACAACAATGGAAAAGTACCTCATCCCTGCTGTGGAGAGAATTTGGATGGAAAAATTTGGTAAGATTTTTCAGAACGCCTGCACAAAACAAATTTACTCATAAAGGGTTGAATTGTTGGCGCTTGTGTGGTGAAAAGACTGCAAATCATTTTCATGTGTTTTGGTCATGCCCAGTTATCCACCAATATTGGACCAATGTACAGACAATATTGGGGAAAATATTCAAAGTAACAGTCCCCTTTTCTTTTGTAACTTTGTATATGGGTTTACTACAGGAATCACTGGAAAGACGAGGAGAAAAATACTTATTCACTGTTTTAATATTGGCAAGTAAAAAAGCTCTAACAAAAAAATGGATGTTGAAAGGCTGTCCTACACCTGAAGATTGGATTAACGTGATTCAGGACATTTATCCGATGGAAAAGTTGACATTTGCACTGAGACAGGACATGGATGGGTTCTTGAACTTTTGGCAACCCTGGAACGCATATGTGTCTTCCATCAGATCTAATCTTTGACAAATACCATTTCAATAATGGCTCCTCTCTTTGTTCCAACACTACTCAGATGCTCTTTTATTTTTCTGCTCTTTTGTTGTTGTTTTTTTCTTTTTTTTAATTTGTTTTTCTTTCACTTAAAAAAAGGGTGTTGTAATAATTTTTTTCCAATGTTGTCAAAAAACAAAAAAAGGGGGAATATGTGATGAAAATGTAAACAATGCAATGCTGTAATGACATGTATACCCTTTACAAAAACTTAAATAAATAAAAAAAAGATGCACAGTAGTGCTAATAAATCCCCTTAAAACAAATGTGTTTTGTCTAAAATGGTATCTTATGCTCTTTCCCCCCCCCAAAAAAAAACTTTTATTGTCTTACAGTTGCTTGTGAAAATCTTCTCTCTTTTCCTCCTTCAAACACCAGGATCTATGAATATTTTCTTGAGTTCCGTCCTCTTCCTCTGGGGCCATAGCCAGTGCTTAGTCTTGATTGGTTCCCTTGTTTTAGTGAGTGACATCATAAAAACACTCAATCTAAGCTTGGCTTTTTTGAAGTGGGAGGAGCTTAAGTGAATTTCCACAGTATAAAAAAAACAGACAAGATACGGGTTAGAGCAGTTGGTGACATTAGCACCTAGGATGCAGTCCAAGGATGGATAATTTTGTCATGCATAAGTTGTTCAGAACTCCTTATACAAAGATATAGAGTGATGATAATCAAGTCAGTGGCGGTAATGCACCTGTAAGCTGGTTGCCAGCCGCCGATCAAATCTAAAAGAAGAGTGATTTTCCTTTTGATATGTCTTATAAATCATAAAAACATATTATAGACATGGTAATAAGGGGAAAAAAAAAAACTTGATTTTCACCAGTGTGTCACTTCAACAACCTTTATTCCATCTGTTTAGTAGCTGAATTAATTTTTATTTGACAGCTGCTGACTTTTAATCGTAGCACTCTCATAATGCATTGTGAAATGTTTTATGTAGATAATAAATAGGAAGAGGAGAGCATACAGATCTGGTGGACATGCATAGTGAATGTGCAACAACAGTATGCACAGTTGGGCAAGTAAACAGGTAGACTGTCCAATCATTTTATTCAGTTCCAGTGAAATGTTTGGCTCACAAACGTGGAACAGTCACTCCTGTGACTGTTCCACGGGATGGATTTTCTTTCTTTTTCCTCTGTCAAGTACAAGAAGTTATATGGGAAAACGGATTAAATATGCAGCATTCTGTTGGAATAGACAAGATTTGCAATAGTAAACCAGTGAACCCTAGACCGGGGCAGTGCCTGGCCATCATCACCACATGCTGGTTTTCAGTCAATAGACTGCCTATGACACAGTTTTCTGAGCTCCCTGTGGCACCAAATGCTGGTGTAATTAATTTGTGGCCTCTAACTAGCCATTTTGGTAGTAATACATTTATAATGAAGTTGCAAATATATTACATAAAACTACAACTTTCAAAAGATAAAGTTGCAAAATTATTAACGTTTACAGCAACATATGTAAAAAATTTATCAGCAAGTTACATACGATCAGCAACGGACTGGACTGGAAATCAAACACCGATGCTGCGTACAAGAAGGGGATGAGCAGACTCTACTTTCTGAGGAAGCAGAGATCCTTCAACGTGTGCAACAGGATGCTGGAACTTTTCTACCAGGCCATTGTTGCCAGCGCCATCTTCTTTGCTGCTGTCTGTTGGGGTAGTGTAAAGCCCCTTAAAAAGGGAAAAATGACAAGGATGAACACAGTGCGTGCGTCTTCCTCACTCGCTTGTATTAAAAGTGAGGAAGTTGCGCACGCACTCCCCTTGCTGGAGCTCTAAGGTGTAACTAATAGAGTGACGGTTTCATCATCGCAGTCTCTAAATCGAACACTGATAGCATTGCTGAATAATCAATAATAACTCTCACTCAGATACAAGAATGACCAAATAAACAGCTAAATCCATTACAAATAACATTATCCTAAGTAGCAAATATTTATCCTGAATGCTTGAGTAACAAATACAAATATAGTAACAGTATCTTATATGGCAAATGTCTTTCCATCTATCACATACTCCCCCTCAATGTTAAATGTTGTCCTCAACATCAAAACCCTCGACCCCTAGCGCAAATCAGGTATTCAAACTTCTCATGACCAAAATACTCAAATCACATATTAGTTCAATGCTTCTATTGCAACATCTAACACTTAGAATGTATTGTTACAGACTGGAACTCTTTTCATACACTCTATCATGCAAGAAACAAATACTCATTGTCCAGTGTTTCTTGTGTATGCATTTTGTTACAGACTGGAACTCTTTTGATACATTCAGTTTTGAGTCCAAATAACACATATGCATGACAGGCTGGAACTCTTTTGATACATTCAATTTTGAGTCCAAGTAACACATTTGACAGGCTGGAACTCTTTTAATACATTCAGTTTTGAGTCCAAGTGGTGCATGTATGACAGGCTGGAACTCTTTTGATACATTCAATTTTGAGTCCAAATAACACGTTTGACAGACTGGAACTCTTTTGATACATTCAATTTTTCTCAGAATGCAACTTACCAGTCTACATCCCATGTACACATATGGGCTGGTAGTGATGTGGCTGCGCTGAGTAATGAACCCTTGGATAAAGGCGCGATGCAGCAGCACTGTAACAGGATGGAGTTCCTATTTGATCATACCTGAAGATCTTTGGTGGCCTACGGTTCCTCTGAGGCCGCTGCTGTTCCTGATTCTGGCTCTCGTTCCTTTCAACCGACAGAAAAGGGGTGTCTTCGGCAGGCTGGTCTTCTGTCAAGTCTTCTCCTGTGTCTGATGGAATGTCACTGTGTGGCTCCTGGCTTACTGAGGGATTATCGTTGTTGCTTTCTAGCTGGGGAGCAAGTTCTCTCCAGTCAAATTCAGCTGCTCCATAGATATAAAACGCTAGATTGGCAGTAGGTCACTGGAGCGCGAGATTTCCGGCCGCCATATTGGTACAGGAATCACAACAAATCCACAGCTCAGCTTAACGCACAACACTCTGATTAAGTCTTCATTTCTGTCACCATGGGATGAGACGCCGGGTTTTCCGGTGCTCAGACCATGTCCCTTCTCATCCCTGTCTCTCATTGGGCAGCGTCTCTGCGGGCTCCCAGCTGTCAGTGTTACAGGACGGCTGGGGCCCAATTAATCCTCTTCAGCTGAGGCGCTGCTAATGAGGATAAAAAGGAGCAGCTTCAATCACTCGGGGCTGCGACTTAAGCACTGTTATGCTGGAATCCTTACGGTAAGTGTCGAGTTGAAGAGGATGATAAAATAAAGGCAGCATTGGATTTTTAATAGCTTTATTATCATCCGCCTTCATCAGAACTCAGCTCCAGCCCCATAGTGTGAGCAGGCTGAAGCCTCGTTCCTCCAGCTCTCAAAGAGGAGCGAAGACACACGGTGTGTGTGTCCCGCAGTTGCAGAAGTGGGAATGAGAGGCAGATTTACAGCACAGTGCAGCATATATACTCAACTCAAACAATACATCAAAGACATTCACAGCAGTCGATCTGGGCATTTGCATATCAGAGGTACAGACAGGATGCATGAACACAATGCATGGATGACACTTTATCCTCACAGCTGTAAACGCAGCATGCAGCGGAAAAAACCCAGGAGTGCGAGCTGACTGTCTCTGTGTGTTGTGGGGGGGTTGAATTCAACCCGCTACACTGCTCCCCCCGAGAGGGCACGGTAGGGGACCGTGACCTTGGTGTTGCAGTTTGGGCAGCGAGCAGGGAAAAGCTCTGTGCAGGAGGAGGGGGAGGGGGGGTAGCAAATGCTGACCGGGCGCGGGAAAATCGTCCGAGTCGCGCCAAAAGTGTTTGCTGCTCCGCGATGTCCCGTCTGAACATGCGGAGATCAGAAGAAGAAAAAAAATAGTCTCTGACTCTTCTCGTGGCCATGAAGAAAAGCAGGAGCGGCGGCAAGAAAAACAATAAAAGCAGAGGGACTGGCGTGTTGACTTTAGGGCAGACGTAACCCTACAGCCTCGGGAACCGCAGACAGCTGAATTCCCCTTGTGTGCCGTGGCTAAGACCATAAAATCCAGTGAGCAAGCTGCGGGCCTCAGGTGTACCAGCAAGCCTGAAGGGCCAGTGTGCAGCAGAAGGAAGGCGGTCGGAAAAGCTGTATTTGTCCCGTGCGTGGTGCGCCGTCCTCGTCACTCCCGGTGCGCGTGCCGGGGCTCCATGCGTGGGTGGGCCCGAAGGAGAGGAAATCAGGGTCGGAAACTTGGTGTAGATCGGCGCAGTCTGCGCCGAAAAACATCTCTGACGAGCCGTGGCTGCAGATTAGTCATGGTGCGTTCAGGTCCACGTGTGCTCCGTCGGCCATGGGAGTCGCCCGCATGTGCTCTGATGTGGAGGAGCTGCGCGGCCGGTCCCGCATGGATGTGCCGATCTCGGCGAGGGCGCGCCATGACGTTCTCTGCCGCTTACCCGGTCTTGGTTGATGTCCTGAGAGTAGTTCGCCCGCCGTGGGCTCTGCGTCGAGGCGGGCAGACCAGTCAGGCCGCTGTGACAGAGCATTCATGCCCGAGTGCTGCGTTCGCTGGCCGCTCGTTTTCTTCAGTCTCGGGTCGCCAGCGTGGCTGTTCAGATCAGAAGGTTGCGTTTGCACAAAATGTGTGCATTCCGGGGTCACCAGTGAAGAAGATGATAAAATAAAGGCAGCGTTGGATTTTTAATAGCTTTATTATCATCCGCCTTCATCAGAACTCGGCTCCAGCCCCATAGTGTGAGCAGGCTGAAGCCTCGTTCCTCCAGCTCTCAAAGAGGAGCGAAGACACACCGTGTGTGTGTCCCGCAGTTGCGGAAGTGGGAATGAGAGGCAGATTTACAGCACAGTGCAGCATATATACTCAACTCAAACAATACATCAAAGACATTCACAGCAGTCGATCTGGGCTTTTGCATATCAGAGGTACAGACAGGATGCATGAACACAATGCATGGATGACACTTTAACCTCACAGCTGTAAACGCAGCATGCAGCGGAAAAAACCCAGGAGTGCGAGCTGACTGTCTCTGTGTGTTGTGGGGGGGGTTGAATTCAACCCGCTACAGAGTATTTGTTTTTAAATAATTTAATGGCGTGTTGTCAAAAATAAAGGTTAAAAACTCTGATTTTCATTTGGGAGGTCACTGATTTCTGTACATGCATGACTGCCATGAGTGTAATATATATTGTAATTCAGTATCGATACTTATGGCAATATTTCTCATGTAATATTAGTATACAGTGTTACATTGTGTTCTTTGTTACTGGGTCAGTATTGGTAGCCAATATTATCAACAATGAACTTTGGGTTCTTGTAACTAGTTTGGTAGTTACTCAAATAGCGTGAGGATAGTTTTTCTTTTTCCTGTATACACTTGGCCTAATGAAAGATTTAGGTTTATCATACCATCTTTACACAATAATTACACATATATGTGTACAAACATCTACCTCCTGTATCAGACCAACATCATGAAGGTTTGCAGATAGTAATTTACAGATATGTTATTTGAAAATTGAAATTTTACAGATAGAATTTTACATTACCTATTTCGCATTTGTCTATTACAGGGAGGGGGTACAAGAAGATCTGGTGATGATTAATGCTGTCATATCTCATAGACATTACTATTTCTGTCTTATATTACATTTTGCCTGACATTACTATAAATATTTGCTATGATGGATAGGAGGGGACAGGGTGGATATTACGTGTGATGAAGATGATGATGGTGATGACGATGGGCTGGGCTCTGGGTTAAATTTATAAAGCCTACATCTACTGCTTTAAACTGTGTTTTGATTCAATTAACACTTCACCTCACTTTGCAATTGATTAATATGAGCTTGCTGCTTTCATGTTGAGTGCATTATTCTATGCAATAAATTTAATAAATTTGTAATGAACATTGGTGTATTGTATAAATTTGTTATGTGGGCCTAAAATCAATAAGAATTTCAAATTGATTTTAAACAACTGCTATACAGATCCAGGTAGATTGGGGGGGGGGAGTGTATAATGTCTGTCTAGTTAAATGAAGAAACTTGAATAATTGATTTGTAATTTTTTATTCTCTTTATTTATTTCAAAGTTTACATATCTAGGCCAATCTGTATAGCACAGGCTGAAATATTTCTTTGATAAACATTTTTGACAATTGGGGGGGGGGGCAATAAGCTGGTTGCCTGGGGTGGCAAATATAACAAATACAGCCCAGGACAAAGTATGAATTAATCAATTTCGGCCATATATTTATGCATAAATGGCCACAATGAAAGAGGTAGGCTTAATTATTAATCAGGGGGTATGGTAACTTCTTTTTCAGCTCATTTGACAGTTCTTGGTTGAGACACTGCAAAATGCCATAATTTAATAATTATGAAGCTCTTAAACACCTAATATTTATGCAGATTATGCTGAAAGTAAACCACTATGCGCTGTGTTGTACTGTGTTGTAAACATGTTCACTGAAGCCTGTCAAAACGTTTAACAAAGGAGAATGACCCAAGCAGGTGTCTGCACTGGACCACAGGCATGTGCTACACATATCCTGTACCAAGATGGCGGACACGCGTCACGCCACCGCAAGCACGGACTGGCCAGCGCTGCCAATCTAGCCTTTTATATCTATGAGCTGCTCTTTCTGTACTGGCAGGAGTCGCTGTCCATGGTCCTGACGACTGAGGTGGGTACTGAGGTGGTATGGGAAAATAATCATCATCATCGTCATCTTCCTCTTCCTCGGGGCTGTCCCTAGCTTTTGCAGTCCGTGCTGTTGATTTTTTTTGTTTTACAGGTGAATGCGTTCTTGTCTCCAGCGGCAAGTGATCACATGGCATAAGAAGGTTCCGATGCAGGGTCCTGGGCTCTCCTTTCCCTTGCTCCGGCCTCAGTTCATAGATGGGACTATCCTGCCCAACTTGCCTTACCACAGTATGAATTGTGTCTTCCCAGTAATTTTGCAGCCTACCAGTTCCTCCACAGGGAGGGCCTCTCCTCCTGGGGTAGCACCTATAGCGGCTCCTGTCAGCGGCATACCTGCTTCCTTGAACTGCAGTGCCTCCTGGGCCGGTAACATTTGCCGCCTCTGCTCCCTTTTCTCCCTTGACTACATCAAACTCCACAGTTTCGCCATCTCCAACATTGCGAAGGTATTTCCTTGGGTTGTTCTTTTTGATGGCTGTCTGGTGTACAAAAACGTCTTCTTTGGTGTCATTCCTATTGATGAAACCATATCCATTTCTGATGTTGAACCATTTGACTGTACCCAAGACTTTTGTTGCGATGACCTTCTTATTCCCCGCTGGGGCTGCGGCTGCTGGGCTGGATGGGCTACTGTCTTTCGGGCTCTCCGCTTTCCTCTCTCTTCTCCCCCAGCTAGCACGACCTTGGGACTTCCTAACAAAGCCGGTCACTCCCTGTCCCTCGGGGGCAACCGCTCTCCGTTTAAAGAGCTCTCTCTTGCAGCATTATGCTCCCTATATGCTCTACAGCCTGCCTGAAAAGGCTCCCTATATGCTCTACAGCCTGCCTGAAAATGCTACTCCCACACCTATAGCAATGTTGGCAGTATTCCTCACCCCTGTGCTGGCATGCAGAGCACCTCGGCCGCACTCGTGGCGTTGGATATCTCTGGGGTGCAAATCTCTGTTGAAACTGCACTGTTCCTCTGTGGAACACTGGACCCCTGGGGAACCACGATTCCTGAACTGGTCCACCTGAAAGTTGGGGGGGACGCACTTTGGTCATTCAGGGAGGGGTACTGTGGCTGGACATATAGCGGAGGGTAAGTGACTCCATAGCTGGATTCTCTGGTTACGTCAGGATACATCTTTGGTATGTTTTCTGTCTTACTCATGGACTCTGTTATTTGTGACACCTGTGCCTTAAGGTCTTTTAACAGTGTCATGTCTGCTTTCATTTCTTTCAGGTCAGACAACACATTTGGGGGAAGTGTAGCTACACTTTGCTGGGCTACACACTTATCTTTGCTGTTATCACTAGACTGGATAGTGTGTACACTAACTGGTCTTGCATTTCAGCTTCTTTTCGCTGCACTGCCAATTTCAGCTGCTCCAACTCTTTCATTACATTCTCCTTTGCATGTGTTGTTTGTGACACATCATTTATATTACTCTGGTTCACACTTTTTATTGTATCTTGTATGCTCAACAGTTCTGACATACCTTCATCTTCCCGTTGTTATAATTCGTCACGTTCGATGTGCTGACTGATATAAGACACCAACGCACAGCGAGTTTTTCTTGTTATTTTCTCTCGATTGTCTCCTGAGATCTCAATCAAATCACATATTTTCACTAGCTGATCCGTAGTAAGCTGGAATAGAGCTCCTTTCATTTCAAACAACAGATTTTCAATTTCTGACTCCATTTTGGGCAAGTGAGTAACAGACAGTGTGGACACGTGGTGCTGAGACCTGATGCTGAAGGCTTTGCAGCTCGTCGGTGGCTGTTCTACACCTTAGGGTGCGCGTTGCTCCTTGCTGGCCTCGTAACTACCTCCAATCCGTTCTGCTGAAACACTCCCCTGCCTGGGTTGTTTTTCAGGATGAAAAACGTAAGATGGCTCCCTTCATGTTGTGGTGTCTGCCTCACGTTTTTCATCCCAGCGGTGCCTCCAAATGTAAAGCCCCTTAAAAAGGGAAAAAATGACAAGGATGAACACAGTGCGTGCGTCTTCCTCACTCGCTTGTATTAAAAGTCAAACATTTTAACAATCACAACTTAAACAATTACCTTAAAAAGGGAAAAATGACAAGGATGAACACAGTGCGTGCGTCTTCCTCACTCGCTTGTATTAAAAGTGAGGAAGTTGCGCGCGCACTTCCCTTGCTGGAGCTCTAAGGCGTAACTAATAGAGTGACGGTTTCATCATCGCAGTCTCTAAATCGAACACCGATAGCATTGCTGAATAATCAATAATAACTCTCACTCAATCAGATACAAGAATGACCAAATAAACAGCTAAATCCATTACAAATAACATTATCCTAAGTAACAAATATTTATCCTGAATGCTTGAGTAACAAATACAAATATAGTAACAGTATCTTATATGGCAAATGTCTTTCCATCTATCACAGTAGCAGTATCAGAGCCAGCGACACAAACAGACTTGACAAGATTATCAAGAGGGCTGGCTTTGTAATTGGTATCAGGCCGGAGACTTTTGAGATTGTGGTGGAGAGGAGAACACTAAATAAGCTGCGATCCATCATGGACAATCCTGATCACCCCCTCCACCACACACTGGACAGACAGTGGAGCACTTTCTCCAGCAGACTGCTACAGCTTCGCTACTGAACAGTTAGGTACACGAAATCTTTCCTGCCACATGCCATTTCACTGTACAATAACTCACTCTGATGTTGTACTCTGGTCATAACTATGCTGCCACACTGCACCTTACAGTCTAATTGGTGCCTCACATTTCACTCTGCACCTGATAGTCCTGCATTGTACAGCAGGTATGATTCATGTACCTATATGGATCACCATCTATGATGTACAGTATCTCACAAAAGTGAGTACACCCCTAACATTTTTGTAAATATTATAGTTTTTCATGGGACAACACTGAAGATATGACACTGATACAATGTAAAGTAGTCAGTGTACAGCTTGTATAACAGTGTAAATTTGCTGTCCCCTCAAAATAACTCAACACACAGCCATTAATGTCTAGACCGCTGGCAACAAAAGTAAGTACATCCCTAATTGAAAATGTCCAAATTGTGCCCAAAGTGTCAATATTTTGTGTGGCTGCCATTATTTTCCAGCACTGCCTTAACTCTCTTGGGCATGGAGTTCACCTGAGCTTCACAGGTTGCCACTGGAATTCTCTTTCATGACGACATCACAGAGCTGGTGGATGTTAGAGACCTTGCATTCCTCCACCTTCCGTTTGAGGATGCCCCACAGATGCTCAATAGGGTTTAGGTCTGGAGACATGCTTGGCCAGTCCATCACCTTTACCTTCAGTTTCTTTAGCAAGGCAGTGGTCATCTTGGAGGTGTGTTTGGAGTCGTTATTATGTTGGAATATTGCCCTGTGGACCAGTTTCCAAAGGGAGGGGATCATGCTCTACGTCAGTATGTCACAGTACATGTTGGCATTCATGGTTCCCTCAATGAACTGTAGCTCCCCAGTGCCGGCAGCACTCATGCAGCCCCAAACCATGACACTCCCACCACCATGCTTGACTGTAGGCAAGACACACTTGTCTTTGTACTCCTCACCTGGTTGCCACCACGTACGCTTGACACCATCTGAACCAAATAAGTTTATCTTGGTCTCATCAAACCACAGGACATGGTTCCAGTAATCTATGTCCTTAGTCTGCTTGTCTTCAGCAAACTGTTTGCAGGCTTTCTTGTGCATCATCTTTAAAAGGGGCTTCCTTCTGGGACGACAGCCATGCAGACCAATTTGATGCAGTGTGTGGCGTATGGTCTGAGGACTGACAGGCTGATCCCCCACCCCTTCAACCTCTGCAGCAATGCTGGCAGCACTCATACATCTATTTTCAAAAGACAACCTCTGGATATGATGCTGAGCACGTGCACTCAACTTTGGTCGACTATGGCGAGGCCTGTTCTGAGTGGAACTTGTCCTGTTAAACCGCTGTATATACATCTTGGCCACCATGCTGCAGCTCAGTTTCAGGGTGCTGGCAATCTTCTTATAGCCTAGGCCGTCTTTATGTAGAGCAACAGTTCTTTTTTCAGATCCTCAGAGTTCTTTGCCATAAGGTGCAGTGTTGAACTTCCAGTGACCAGTATGACAGAGTGTGAGAGCGATAACACCAAATATAACACACCTGCTCCCCATTCACACCTGAGACCTTGTAACACTAACAAGTCATGTGACATTGGGGAGGGAAAATGGCTAATTGGGCACAATTTGGACATTTTCACTTAGGGGTGTACTCACTTTTGTTGCCAGTGGTTTAGACATTAATGGCTGTGTGTTGTTATTTTGAGGGGACAGCAAATTTACACTGTTATACAAGCTGTACACTGACTACATTGTATCAAAGTGTCATATCTTCAGTGTTGTCCCATGAAAAGATATAATAAAATATTTACAAAAATGTGAGGGGTGTACTCACTTTTGTGAGATACTGTACATAAGTTTTTAATCAGTTTTACTTTCCATGGGTAATCCCTTTGTCTATTATGCTGTGTATTTCTGTCGGTTGGTTGTCTGCTGTCATGCTGCTATTACACTGTAATTTCCCAGTTTGGGATCAATAAAGTACATCTTTCTATCTATCCATCTATGAAAAATGGTGCAAATTTGTCAAAAAGAAAACTTTGAACTTTTGAACTTAGAAAAATTTGTGATTCAAAGTTGAAAAATTATGTTAACGTAGATTTACAAGAAAAGACAAATTTGCAAAAAAGTCATATACAGCGGTGTGAAAAAGTGTTTGCCCCTCATGGGAAAAATTAATTTTTTGTATCTGCTGTTGCCTCAGAGTCTGTGTGAAATGTTCAAGGTCATGGCAGCTGGACATTTATCTCTTTGTTTTTGTACACATGTACTGCATTGTTATGAGGATGTCTGAGAAGGAGACAGCTTGGAAGAACCAGTCTGAATGAGATATTCTCACATGGACAGTCATAAGACAACAAGATGCTTAAAGGACTGAAAGTAGTGTGTTTGAATCAGAATGATGCGCGGAAGAGACTGAGGCATTTTCTGTATTGTTCTCCACTGGCCAGTGCAAATTAAATTTGCTGAAACTTTAATCTTGCCTGATTTTTGAGTAGTGGTTGAAGGAGATTTTTTCCAAAAGCCCCCTCCCTGATTTCTCATTTCTTGTGTGTTTGTCACACTTTAAATATTTCAGATCATCAAACAAATTTAAATATTAGACAAAGATAACACAAGTAAACACAAAATGCAGTTTTTAAATAAAGGTGTTTATTGTTAAGGGGAAAAAAATCCAAACCTACATGGCCCTGTGTGAAAAAGTGACCCCCCCCCCCCCCCCCCGTTAAAACAGAAATTAACTGTGGTTCATCACATCTTTGGAAAGTTGCATTCAATTTCTCTAGCCACACCCAGGTCTGATTACTGCCACACCTGTTCTCAATCAAGAAATCATTTAAATAGGACCTGCCTGACAAAGTGAAGTAGACCAAAAGATCCTCAAAAGCTAGACGACATACTGTGATCCAAAGAAATTCAGGAACATATGAGAAACAAAGTAATTGAAATCTATCAGTCTGGAAAAGGTTATAAAGCCATTTCTAAAGCTTTGGGACTCCAGTGAACCATGGTGAGAGCAATTATCCACAAATGGTGAAAACATGGAACAGTGGTGAACCTTCCCAGGAGTGGCCAGCTGACCAAAATTACCCCAACAGCACAGCAACAACTCATCCAAGAGGTCACAAAAGATCCCACAACATCCAAAGAACTGCAGGCCTCACTTGCCTCAGTTAAGGTCAGTGTTCATGACTCCACCATAAGAAAGAGACTGAGCAAAAATGGTCTGCATGGCAGAGTTCCAAGACGAAAACCACTGCTGAGCAAAAAGAACATAAAGGCTTATCTTAGTTTTGCCAGAAAACATCTTGATGATCCCCAAGACTTTTGGGAAAATATTCTGTGGACTGACAAGACAAAAGTTGAACTTTTTGGAAGGTGTGTGTCCCATTACATCTGGCATAAAAGTAATGTAGCATTTCAGAAAAGGAACATCATACCAACAGTAAAATATGGTGGTGGTAGTGTGATGGTCTGGGGGTGTTTTGATGCTTCAGGACCTGGAAGACTTGCTGTGGTAAATTGAACCATGAATTCTGCTCTCTACCAAAAAAATCCTGAAGGAGAATATCTGGCCATCTGTTTGTGACCTCAAGGTGAAGCGCACTTGGGCTCTGCAGCAGGACATTGATCCAAAACACACTAGCAAGTCCATCTCTGAATGGCATAAGAAAAACAAAATGAAGACTTTGAAGTGGCCTAGTCAAAGTCCTGATTTGAATCCATTTGAGATGTTGTGGCATGACCTTAAAAAGGCAGTTCATGCTCAAAAACCCTCCAATGTGACTGAATTACAACAATTCTTGCAAAGATGAGCAGGTCAAAATTCCTCCACAGCACTGTAAAGGACTCATTGCTAGTTATTGTAAACGTTTGATTGCAGTTGTTACTGCTAAGGGTGCCCCAACCAGTCATCAGGTTTAGGGGGCAATCACTTTTTCACATAGGGCCATGTAGGTTTGGATTTTTTTCCCCCTTAATAATAAACACATTCATTTAAAAACTGCATTTTGTCTTTACTTGTGTTATCTTTGTCTAATATTTAAATTTGTTTGATGATCTGAAACATTTAAGTGTGACAAACATACAAAACAAATGAGAAATCAGGAAGGGGGCAAACACTTTTTCACACCACTATTTCCAAAAATTATCACAAATTTAAATAAAAATTCTTCAGATGCACAAAAACAAAGTTACAAATTTAAATAAAAGCATAAATATGCGACAAAAAACATGCAAACTAAAAGAAATTGCAAATTTACAAAAAATTGCAAGAAAAAGTCAGAAATAGAATAGACTAAATTCATAAACTTGCATGAAAAATTTTGCAAGCTTACAAGAAAAAAGTGATCTTATGCACATCCTTTGAAAGAGCTGAGTGGTTGGTATCCTTCTAAAACTACTTGCCACAGTGGATGGTGAGCACAAAGTTTAATGAACTTTTGTGCTCACCATCCAATTTGCAAGAATATATACTCCCCCTAGGCAATTGCCTGGATGATCACCACGCTCTCACACATTGCTTCTTAGATGGGTTTGCATCCAGGTTTTGGTCAAAGGTTAGGAGGATAAGGACAATTTTAAACCATCATGTCATTAATTAACCTGCCAGCTGTGTTTGTTTTGGTTAACGCAATGTTCCCATTTGATTATAAATCCAATATAATACATAAATTGTTAGCTAATATTGTGTTGGATCTTTTTATCAACTTCAGTTCTTGTGAGAATTACAAGTTTTGGACTTGTATTTGTTTTGTCCATCCTAATTTATCTGAGCTCATACAACTAATTTTTTTTAAGAAAAAATATTATATAGATAATTTTTTTTCCCATAACAAATACTAAGATGAATGAAACATATTGTGCTTTTTTCACAAAGTACTTCACTGAAGTGTGTGAGATCGTATATTATATATTATTACGGCGGTGCCCTGGGCTAGAGAGGGGTGATGCCCTGCCTCTGGGGATGGCGTCACCTGAGGTATATAAGCCATCTGCGGGAGACATATTGTCTCTTCGCTGTGGCTCCTGGACTCGCGGTAGAGACTCCTGTGTTCTTGGTTCTCGTTATAATTAAAACTTATAAAAGTCACCTCGACCTCTCCATAATTTGAGACACAACATTTAGTGACGAGGATATATGGAGATGGAGAGGGCTGCTACCACGCTTCGTCCTTTTTTGGAGGCTCCGGGTGAGCCGTTGGTCCCTTGGGCCAGATGGTATGCAGCCTTTGAGAATTATCTGATGGCATTAGACCTCGGCGACCTTGATAAATTGCGTGCGAGGGCTATTCTGGTCCATAACCTGGGTATGGAAGGCCAGAGAATCCTGAGCACACTTGGAGGGGGTGACTCATTCGGCGATGTTGTGAGGCTCATGGCCAGCTACTTTTGCTCCCCTGAGAACATCACAATGCGGTGCATCCAGTTCAGGCAGTGGCGCCAGTGACCCGGAGAGTCGGTCCAGCAGTTTGTGGCGGACCTTTGACAGCTGGCGGGTGAGTGCAGGTTTGGCGCTTTGGAGGAGGAGATGGTCTGCGACCAGTTGGCTGAATACATGGCCTATTCCTCAGCAAGAGTTCGCCTGCTAACTCATGCTGGTGAGCTAACTCTGCTAGCGGCCTTGGAGCTAGCGCAGCAACACGAGGCAGCAGAATGGCTAACAAAGAATCTCCGTGATAAGGAGGCCCTGCCCAGGAATGATGCACAGCGGAAGGCTCTGGTCTTGGATTCGGATGATGGCAGCAACGATGAGTACGCGGTCATCGTAAAAATAAGGTCCACCCCAGGGACGCCGAGATGCTACGGCTGCGGATCCAGCAGGCACCGCTATAGACCGAGGGAGTGCACAGCGAGGGGCAAGCATTGTGGACGGTATGGTCTGCTCCACCACTTCGCCAGAGTTTACTGCAACTTTGACGAGGAGGAACGGAGACCAGCAAAGGACAGTGTAAAGAAGAAGATGCCTACGGTGGCCCACACTGTCTCGCCCAACACAGACGGTCGCATTGTCTGCAACATTTTGTTGAATGGGTTATCGATACTGATGCTGGTGGACACGGGGTCAGTGGCCTCCATCCTGAACTTGGCAACAGTGAGACAGTGTGTTCCCC
This sequence comes from Pholidichthys leucotaenia, assembly GCA_020510985.1. NCBI lineage: Eukaryota > Metazoa > Chordata > Actinopteri > Cichliformes > Pholidichthyidae > Pholidichthys > Pholidichthys leucotaenia. The sequence continues at coordinate 134,099,287 of CM035837.1, forward strand.
ACTACACTGTGAGTAAAACGAGCATAGCCTGTTATGGGTATGGCAATAATCCCCTTGACATCGTGGGCTTGGTGTGGCTGTCGGTGAGGTATAAGGAGGCCTTTATGTACGCAGCCGAGTTCATGGTGTCTCAAGATGGTAATAATTTGATGGGCTGTGACCTGTTTTATGGGCTTGGGTTCTCCATCACCTGCGGAGAAGTAGAGGAGTGGTCAGGTGGTGGACTGTGGGACCAGCCATTTTATGTGGGAAGTGGCGAAGAAGCATGGGACTTAATGTGGCCCATTTCAGGTGAAGAAGGACACCGTCAGCACCAGAGTACGCTGACGAGACGGGGGCTCTGTGCCAGTGTTTGTGGTCCTGAGGACAAGGGACCCGAATGGCATGGTTTAGCCCCCGCGAAGGCGGAAGGGTCCAGAGAGCAAGCGCAGTGGGGCTCCGATGGCCGGTCGAGTACCACTGTTGAGCTGGACGCTGCCGGTGCCACTCCAACGCAACAACCATGAGTGACCGGGGTGAGACCAGATGGCACGAACACTAGCCGTGCCAAAAATGAAAACAACGGACTAGGCTCGAGCAAACTTGGCGGAACGCTGAGGAGCCATAAAGGTACCAGATCATGACACAGAGGACGGAAAAAGCCAGTGAGCGCTCCCCTGGGCAAAGGTGATGACGTCTGCCCTAGGGTCGAGCCTCTGCTAGGACAGGCGTGCAGTTTGAGAGAACTGAAAGTTGGACAGGATTATCTGCGGGTGGTTTGGTCCGACGGCGACAGGTACCTGAAACTGACTGATGGGTTGATACGGCACCCGAATGAGCTGTGGTGTTGGGGTGGAAAGGAACGTCAGTACAGCCCGTCTCCGGTCACAAGAAAACGGAGACGCTCTGGGAGTGGGCCCCGGGATGGACACTCCAGAGGGGGGCCTTCGGGAGACCCGGGTTAGGACTTAAGTGGGGTTTACGGTGTGTCTGCTTCAGTGCTTTTAACAGTGTGTCTGCTACGGTTAACGTTAAAATGTTCAGAATACGTTCAAAGAATAAACAAAAGACAAAGTTACGGTAATGAACAGAACGGTAAAATGTGTGATATTGTAAATTTGAATAGATGTTTATATGCACATGACCGCCGTTGTAAATGGTGAATGCATCGTGGCTGAGTGTGGTGTGTTGAGGGTGCAGTAACACCTGTGTGTGAAAGCTAGTATGGGGGTATAAGTGTGATAATTGCCCTATGTTGTGTGTTTTTTTGTTTTTTTTTTTTGTCAGGTGTCTCTGTGTCTAATTCTGTATTAACCTGCGAGTTTATGGAGTCGGGTACCGTCATTGTTCATGTTTGTAATTACTGTATATATAACTATTTATTTCGGGATTGATTTATTTTGGTGTGTGGCCCTTTTTCGTTTTAGTGATTGCTTTAATAGCGGAGTGCTCTGCTGGGCCAGTGTGTGTGTGTGTAACCATTTTGTATTAGAGTGTGAGTTGGGCGTAAATTATAAAGTTGGGTGAATTTGTGTGCTTGTGTTTTTTCGGTGGTGGGGGGGGGGGATCGTATATTATATTATTACGCCGGTGCCCTGGGCTAGGGAGGGGTGACGCCCCGCCTCTGGGAGTGGCGTCAGCTGAGGTATATAAGCCATCTGTGGGAGACATATTGTCTCTTCGCTGTGGCTCCTGTACTCGAGGTAGAGACTCCTGTGTTCCTGGTTCTCATTATAATAAAACTTATAAAACGTCACCTCGACTCCTCCATAATTTGAGACGCAACAAAGTGTTTTCCAAAGTCACTGTTTTGAAACCATTTAAATTTTCTAAACTGTGGCACAAAATAACTTTTGTGTTCCTGGTCAAAACTGACTGGTATGATTTATTCATTAAAAAAAAAGAAAAAAAAAAAGCCCAGATCTACACATAGAAAACTTGACTATATTACAGAAAGAATGTTTGAATCATAGACTGTATGGGCACATTTCCAACTTTTTTCCCATGTAGCTCTGAAAACAAACGGTGCCATGGGGTCATTCCAACATTCCTCAGTGCTGCATCATTCATTATTCACAGCTTCAGCTGGGTCTTCTTCTTCATCGGTGTTGCAGTCATCCTCCTCTGGTTTGTACTCTGTGTCATCCTCAATGTCTGACTTTCTCTTCTAAAGGTTCTTCACTGTCAGCCTGGCTTCTCTCCTCCTGATCACCAATGTAACCCATTGTGTAAAGTATATAAGATTCATTCATTCATTCATTCATCTTCTTCCACTTAATCCTTTTTGGGTTGCGGGGGGGTGGGTGGGTGGGTGCTGGAGCCTATCCCAGCATCTTTGGGTGAGAGGCAGGGTACACCCTGGACAGATCACCAGTTCATCGCAGAGCCAACACAGAGAGACAGACAACCATTCACTCTTACATCCATACGTAAGGAATCCCCAGTTTGATGCCAATTAACCTAAGATCTTTATTGTCCGTTTACACAGAAATTTGTGTTGCAACACCCGTTCGTTAAAATACATGAAAACAACACGCATAAAAACTCATAAAAGACTCATAGCCAAAAACACCAAAGATGCAGTCCAAATCCAAACTGGGAGATGGACGGGGAAATCCATACCAGATTCATACCAGAATCTGGAAATCCATACCAGATAAATACCATACCATACCATACCATACCAGATTCTTCCATCTGGTAAACGATTCCGGAGCATCAGAGGCAGAACCACCAGACTGATCAACAGCTTCCTTCCACAAACTGTCAGGATGCTGAACAGTTGACCCGGAATCTCTCATACACACTACTGCACCTACGGACATTTTGTATATTATTTGTATATTATAGTTAGTCAGTTTTTTCCCAAGTATGTCTCAGGGATGTGTGAATGGATGAGGGGGTGGGGGTGGGGGGGTGAAGCTATGTGTGAGTGTGTCTTAAATCATGCTGCTTCTATTTATATGGATGCCGAGAGAAACGCAATTTCATCTTGCCTGCACTACAGTTGTATGTACAGCAATATGACAATAAAGTTTGATTTGATTTTATTTGATTTTGATTTGAAAGGTGAGGGAAAGTCTTATGTTGTGTGTGTGCGCATTTGTACGTGCCTGCATGCATAGATGTATGTATGTCTATATGTATGTGTAAATGTGTGTGTGCAACGGAAGGCTGGGGGGGGGGGGTCATCTCTTTATTCTCCACTGCTTGTTCAATAAGGTTGTGGAGTGAGGAATGAAGGAGTGCTTGTGTCTATTCCTTTTGCTGCTTGGTGTCCTGAAACGTCTCCCAGAGGGCAGAAGCTGGTACTCCTCATGCAAGAGATGCGACAAACCTGCAGCGATCTTATTTGCCAGTCTCAAACAGTGATCAGTACTGCTCTGGAAAAATCCACTCTCCACAAGTGGCCCACCAGCTTAGAGCAGATGTTCAACAGTCTTAGTATCTTGGCTTTCAGCTGTACAGGAAGACCCCAGAACCAGACTTGGCTTCCATACAGAAGGACACTTTGGACCGTGGAACAGTAGAACAGATGTAAAATGTCCTTTCCCACTCCAAAAGATCAAAGTCTTCTCAGGAAAAAAATCCTCTGCTGGACTTTTTTTTACAAATGTAGTTAACATGGATTGACCAGGAGATGGCACTGTCCACATGCACCCCCAGGTTTTTAAAAGAGGGGGACTGTTCTATGGGTTCATTGTGAATAACGATTGGAGCTGGGGTAAAATGGATGTTTCCAAAGATGATTTCCTCTGTTTTCATTGCATTCATAATGAGGGAGATCTGCTCACGCCGCTGCATTTCCTGATCCACACTGTCAAAGTAGGTTTCTGGTGGTAGCTCCTTTGTCATGAGTGCTACTAAAGCAGTGTCATCAGAATACTTAATGAGATAAGGGTTAGGCACATGAGTGACACAGTCATTAGTGTAAATGGTTAAAAGTAATGGAGAACTAACACATCACTGTGAGGCACCAGTACTTGTTTTTAGCAGAGAAGAGCACGTGTTATTGACCCTGACCAGCTGCTGTCTTTTGATGCGAAAGGAATGATACCAATGGATAAGATATGAATTAATGTCCAGATGATGCATTTTGGCAAGCAGTAAGTCTGGTTTAATTGTATTGAAGGCAGAAGAAAAGTCAATAAATAGAACTCTGGCATATGGTCCCTGTTTTGATGAATACAGATGTTTTGAAACCAGGTGTGTGAGGGTGGCACTGGCATCTTCAGTGCTGCGTTCACTCTTGTAAGCAAATTGAGAAGGATCCAATTTATCCTGTATGGAGCTGGAAAGCAAAAGTGAGAGAATTTTCTCCAGTGACTTCATCAAAGCAGAAGTTGGCGCCACTGGATGGAAGTCATTGCACTTCTTGGGACAAGATTTCTTTGGGACTGAGATGATGTGTGAGGTTTTCCAGGCCTTGGGGACGGTGTGGGTGTCCAGTGACACCTGGAAGATGGGCTGCTGCACCTGGGCTAGCTCTTTACTGTAGGTCCTGAGGAGAGAGGCACCAATATTGTCAGGTCTGGAGGCCTTGCGTGCGTTGAGATGTCGAAATACGCTGGCCACCTGTCCTACTGAAGTTTCCACTCTGTCCTCTGGCTGAAAAGAAATGGACCTCAACACCTCTTCACACCTCTTCTCTATCCTGATGGTCTCAAACCTGGTGAAAAAAGTGTTTAACTCAGATGCAGTTGCCAGTTCATCATTCAAGATGACAGATTTAGATTGCTTGCTTGGCATTCCAGCCATGCTTTTCATGTTTTTTCACATTGGTTAGTCATTGTGCTGCCACAGAATGAACTGTGAGCAACGCCTGAAAGAAAGCCTTGTATACAAGAGCTTGTTTTGGTTTTTTTTTTACTGCTGACAGGTGTGGTTCCCATGGCGTAAAAATTATACTGTCAATAGGTTGCTGTGGGAGTTGCCAAAAAGGGGCATAAGGTGCGTGGGCGTGCATGCATGCTCAAACACCTGCATGTCAAGGTGTGGGGGAAAAAGAGTAGAAATGTGCTTGAACTCTGTTTTATACACTAGTTATAGTTTTACCCCTTTATTTCCAATGACTGGTCGTTTTTGATCAGGAACACAATGGGTGTATACAAGCTCAATAAAACATAATTTTTTATTTTAAAAAAATTCACTTATGTGTTCAAATGCCATGTGTGAACAAAGTCATGGAATTTTAAGACAAACAGGTTAAATTTACTTCAGTTTTTTTTTTTTTTTTTTAGAGGAAACTTGTAAATTGGTCAGATACCTGGAGTCAGCCATCCAAACCAATGGAAAATGCACAAGAGAAGTGAAGAAGAGAGTGCAGGCAGGGTGGAGTGGGTGGAGACAGGTGTCAGGGGTGATTTGTGAGAGAAAGATTGCAGCTAGAGTGAAAGGGAAGATTTACAAGACGGTAGTGAAACCTGCTATGATGTATGGTTTGGAGACAGTGGTGTTGACAAAAAGACAGGAGGCAACGCTGGAGGTGGCAGAGTTGAAGATGCTGAGATTCTCATTGGGAGTGACTACAAGGGACAGGATTAAAAATGAGTATATCGGCGGAACAGTGCAGGTTGGGGGGTTGGGAGACAAAGTAAGAGAGGCAAGACTGAAATGGTTTGGACATGTGCAGATGAGGGAAAGTGGATATATTGGACAAAGGATCTTGAAGATGGAGCTGCCAGGCAGGAGGAAAAGAGGAAGACCACAGAGACGACTCATGGATGTAGTGAAGGAGGACAAGGAGAGGGTTGGTGTTACAGAGGAAGATGCAAGGGTTAGGGTGAGATGGAGGCAGATCATCCGCTGTGGCGACCGCTTAAGGGAGCAGCCAAAAGAAGAAGATTTGACCGGAACACAAAAGGAAGGTTAAAAACCATACAATATTGGGTCCAGCGTGGTGACCTATAGTAGACGAGTATCCACTCCAATCCTGACTGGATCATACCAAAGACCATAAAAAAAATGGTACTGTCTGCCTTCTAGCTTGTTGCTCAGCGTAATATAATGGTGACAGGAAAGTAACCACAGAGCTACCAGAGGACTGACCTCCCACTGTAACATCACTACTTACAGTAGCTGTGTGACCTAGGGTTGTTCAAAATAGAACTGGCAATATTGGAGTATCAGTTTCCCTTAAATCCAGTTATCATATTCAACCCCTTCACAGTGAGTTCAGCCCTGTTATTTCATAGTTTTAGGTTAATATTTGTTGAACTGTGTACAGAAATTAGAGGAAAATCAGAAAGCATATGAAAGCCTAGTAATCCTAATCATAACATTAATGTGCGTGCTTTGAAAATGATATGAAGACTGACATTAATAGTCAAAAAAATCTACTTAGAATAAGTGATCTTAAACAAGTGACACTGGATTGCTATGGCTGTAAAAGAAGTTGCTTGAATGTCTTAGAATATTTTTTTACACAGTGTCTGTCTGTGATGGGGATGAACTCAAAACAACCTTTAGTGACAAATAAAGGTCCTGAAATCTTTGGGATTCCATGCCTGAGTTTGGACAATGTATTTTGTCAGAGGAATAACTTGGCCACTATCAAATGACATGATCAGAGATGCACTTATTTTAGGTGTTTTATGCACCAAATAGAATCAATCTAATTTCAGTCCCTGATAGTAATGATTTTGATGCATGAATGATTGAGGAGATTGTTAATTGTGGGTCTGATAATTTTAAATCAAACAAGGCATACATTTCATGCCATTCGGAATTATTAACAGCTTTAGCAAACATTTTATGAGACAATAACGCCAGACATTTTATTCACAACCCACTTTATTTTGTGGCCATTTTGACTTAAATCTCTCACATTCAGTTATTAGAAATCACACTGTGTGCAATACACAAAGCCCTGCTTCAAATCTGAACTAAAGTTGTATCCATCCATTCATTTTTGTGTGATAAAACCCATCCATCCATCCATTTTCTACCGCTTTTCCAGAGGTCCGGGTCGCGGAGGCAGCAGCTCAGGCAGAGAAGCCCAGACTTCCCTCTCCCCAGCCACCTGCTCCAGCTCTTCAGAGAGGATACCAAGGTGTTCCCAGACCAGCTGGGAGACTTAGGGCGCATTTACACAGCCACTGTTTGATCTGGACTAAAGGAGCAAAGAGTGTATTCCGTGGATAGTTTGGTTCATTTGGCGCTGTCTGAATGCGCCTGGAACTCTGGTGCAGCACCAAACAAGCAAAGTCTGGTCCCCCTGAAAATGGGGGGTCTCGGTTTGCTTGCAAACGCAGTCTGGTGCACTTCACTTGCCGTGTGAATGCAAACAGAGTATCCAGCGGACCAAAGGGCGGATGTGCCCCTCAGCGTTTGTGTAACCACAGCAACAAACAGTGAGAAGAGAAAGTGGCGTTTACAGTAAAGGTGCCTTCACATCAAATGCGAACGGGTGAATTTTTCACGCAGCACGATTACATTAAAACTCAATGTAAATACATGAGAAAACATGAATCCACCGTCTGGGTGAGATGCAGACAGGCGAAGTAGCCATTCACCTGAAAAAGTTGTCCCTGCCTTGAAAACTTGATGTGTGTTTCAGCACGTCCGTGGCAGGAATCTGTGGGTAAATAAATGCAACATCCCCATTCAGCTGAAGAGCTCCCGGTCCTTCTGCCTCCATTTTGGGTAGAAAATAACAATAAAGACAGCCGCACGGATCCAAGAAATATTTTTACTAGAGAAACCTGAGGAGAAAAGTTTAAAAAATGTCTCTTGGACTTGAAGTAGTGAGTAATGAGGAGATGCAGGCTCTGATAGATATTGGGTCTGAGAACCAGATTTCTCAGCTGCTTGTGGCTACACACAAGAATATCGATGTTTTTAAAACGTTTAGTGACATGATGGCGGCACGGGGGTTTATACAGACAGCAGACTGCTATGATGATGATGATGAGTTTGTGGCTGACAAACAACTCGGCTGAAGGGAACAGTATTATGCTGAGAATTGCTCACTTGCTGAGAACTGCATCCCATTGTCGAATAAACATAATGTAAAGATAATTTATAAGAGGTAATAATTTTTACTTCTAAAATGTATAATAGGCACTTCTAAAAATGCACAAATGGTTACAAGCCTGGCTGTAGTGTTGTGGGCAACATATGTTGGTTACATATGCTCCACAAATATATTGCTGTGTGTTGATTGTATTGTGTGCTGCACGTCTCAAGGAACAAAAGGACTGAACCTCCGAGAGAGCCTCCAGGAAGTAACGGGAGAGTGCGAGGTTTGACCTTTGTTTCAAGGAGATGACCTGGAGAGATCTCTGGACCACCGGAGACTAAAGCCCCATTTCCACCAGTATCGCCTGGGCTTTACTTTTTTTTACTTGTTTCGTCTTTTCGCCATTTCCACCCAAGTCCTCACGGTTTAACCGTTACGATTTTCGTGCCTGTTCAGAGGCAGGGTACAAGCGAGTGAAAAGCGAGGTGTGAATTGACGTCAATCGACTGCTAAACGCTGATTGGTCAGGGCGTAACGTCACCAAACGCGTCCGTTAGTTTTCTGTTGAAGCTACACGTCCGCCATTTGTAATTTCAGCGAGTAACCACGGTGACTGGATTCAAAATTGTGTTTTCATATAACGATGTCCACGCGCAAGTTTATTCCATGAACAAACGAGGAGGTGCGGACTTTTCTGTCCCTCGTAGCCGATGACTACATCCAGAGCGAGTTGGTGGGGCAACTTGCAATGAAAAAATATACCAGGAAGTGTCCGGCCTGCTATTATTGGCAGAGAATTTGGACTCGACACGGCCACGGAATTGGAAAACGGTGACGGTGAGTGTTGTTTTGTTATTGTCCGTCTTCTTGCCTTTCGGTCAAAAGCGCACTTTATTTTAGCAATAAAGAAAGTTGTTTGATTGTGGGCAATTGTGGCGATGGCTAGCCCGCTAATAGCTAGCTACCTCTGTACCTTGCTGCTACCTGGCATCAAGCTGCAGAATCGCGCTTTTATTTCAGTATTCATGTGAACAAAACGCTGACGTAAGCTTATTGTATTCTGGTTAAAAAGTTTTGTGTTTGCGGTACATGTTGCACTTTGTTTGTGAGCGTTATTGTGTGTTTTTTCCTTCTATACACAGTTTTCAAATCCCTTGGGTCCGCCTCACTGGACTGCCCCGGCATCTCCCGGTCAAGTGCTGGTAAGGCACAACAAACTGAAAATTACCACCCGGTTGTTTTTATATGTGATTGTTTTCTATAGACGCATAACCAGGAATTTAAAATGTCTTTCTACGTTTATAAAAATACTAGATTCAGGGGTGTTCATAGCCACAGTGGCCCAGTGTTATAGGTGTGTTGGTGGTGAAATACTGTTGTATTTTCACAAAAAAAAGGAGCACATGTACAGACTTCAAATCAAAATGCTTGATTGAAATTCTTCAAGTCAGCTAACATTATTAACCCATTCTGATTTATGAGGCCACAGTACAAAGAAATTCTTTTAAAAATAACCCATTAGGGACTTCCAGGAAGATGGCGGAGAGACATAACGCTTAAACAGAGAGCTCTCCCTAGCCGGATTAAAAATCATCGGTAAATGGCCAACTCGACATAAGCGGATCAATAAACTAAGGGATGAAAACACGAAGGAGCCGGGCACAAGGACAAAAGCAGAGTAAAATTAAAGAATTCCTCTTCAACAACGCAGGAGAAACCGCTGAACACGGGGCCCAAAAAAACGAGGTGACCGCAGCAGAGAAAATGGAAGACACAAAACTCGATACCATGAACACTGGCATCGCCAGTTTGGGTAAAGAGTTGAGAGACTTCAAACGGCAGCTACAACAGGATTTAGCGGCTCTTAAGGAGGAGCTGAAAAAAGAGATTAAGGAAGAAATTATGGGCCTCCGAAGAGAAATGGAGCGCAAGCTAGCAGAAAACATGGAGGAGCTGCGCTCCCAGCGGGCGTGTATGACAGAAGCGCAGGCCCGAATATCAGAGCTGGAAGATTGGAATAGCAAGGCAGGCGAACAGCTGCAGACCCTGACGGCACAAATGCAGAGGATGCAGGAGAAAGTAACCGACTTGGAGAGCAGATCCAGACGGGGCAATATACGCATCTTCGGGATCCCGGAGGGCATTGAAGGCAACTCGATGACGAAATTCATGGATCAGTTCTTAAAAAAAGAGCTGGAACTGCCCAGCGAAGTGGATCTGCAGATTCAACGAGCGCACAGAGCCTCGGCACAGAACCCGAACCCACGCTCTACACCCAGGTCAGTTGTGGTAAACTTTCTGAAATATGATGTAAAGGAAAGAATCCTGACACGAGCGTGGAAAAAAAAGATACGAATCGGCGACAAGCAGATATTCTTTGATCATGACTACCCGGCAGAAATTGTGCAGCAGCGGAAGAAATATGCCAACATTAAAAAAACGCTGAAAGAAAAAAAAATTAGATTCCAAACGCCGCTAACGAAGATGAGGATTCATTGGGAGAACGGCGTAAGAACCTACAACACAGCCAGAGAGGCAGCGCAGGACATGATGGAGCGGGGCCTTGAGGTGTACGTGCCGGAGGAAACGGTAGGAGCAGCGGAGGCCCTGAACGCATCACGACAGCCGGAGTGGAGGCGAGTGAACGGCAAAAGACGGGGGGAGACGTGGCGCAGCGGGCCCAGGAAAGACTACAAGGCTTTCAACTGAAAGCCTAGATTATAACAAAGATTAAGAAAGACACAGAAGAAATGAAGGCCAAGAAGACAAGGTAAAAGAGAAACAGACGGCTAGGAGAGGTTTAAGTGATATTTGTTGGACATTTCTAGACTAATGACTATTTCTTGGATAGTAAATACAGGTCTAGGGAGGGCCCTACACTCGGTGAGGACAATCCCTCCACCCACCAACAGGGACCAGTGGGCAGAAGAAAGGCCCAAAGTACGGAGGTCGAGATTTTTTAATGTGTTTTTATATAAATATGTGTTATTTTTGTTGTTAAAGGGGCTAGGAGCACAAGTTAAAAAAATGGAAAAACATGATTATGGGTAAAAATCTTAAGATAATAACACTAAACGGGAATGGTCTGAACTCACCTGTTAAAAGGGAAAGAATAATAAGAAAATTCAAGAAAGAAAAAGCCGAAATTATATTTATGCAAGAGACACATTTGAGCAAGGCAGAACATGTGAAACTAAAGAGATTTGGCTATAAGAACTCCTACTACAGTTCATTTAAGGGAGGAACTAAAAGGGGGGTTATGATACTAATCTCAAATAAAATACAATTTGAATGTGAACAAGAAATCCAGGATAAAGAAGGCAGGTATGTAATAATAAAGGGAAGAATAGATGGTATGCAGATCACATTAGTGAACATCTATGCCCCACCAGAAAGTGACAAGGGTTTTTTTCAACATCTGTTTGATCTCATAGCAACACACAGTGAAGGAGTCCTAATTTGTGGAGGAGACTTAAATGCTGTCATGGATCATGAAATTGATACAACAAGTGTTAAGAGGACAAAAAAACATGTAACAAAATTCATAAGAACCTCACTGGCAGAAATGGGTATGGTAGACATTTGGAGGGACCTGCACCCACTCGAAAAAGACTATACACATTATTCAGCAGTCCATAAAGTACACTCTAGAATAGATTACTTCCTTATGAATGAAGATGACAGACACAGGGTGAGAAATTGTTGGATCGGAGGGGCAGAAATATCAGATCATAATCCTATATACATGGAAATAAATTTAAACAATAGAAAACGACAAACAACATGGAAACTTAATGTAGGACTGTTAAATGATGATAAAATGAAAGAAAGAATAAAAGTAAACATAAATGAATATATCCAAGAGAATGACAATGAAGAAGTGGACCCAACAATACTATGGGATGCACTAAAAGCCGTGTTAAGAGGTAAATTAATTGTTGAAACAGGAAAAGCAAATAAGACTAAACTGGAAGCATATGAACAAAGATGTGAGAGACTGAGGGAATTAGAACATAAACATCAAAGCACAAATGACCCAAAAATATATCAAGAAATTAAGATAAGATAAGATAAGATAAGATAAGATAAGATAAGATAAGATAAGATAAGCCTTTATTAGTCCCACAACGGGGAAATTCCAGGATTGCAACAGCACAGGGATAGCAACACTCAGAGCAACAATCAGAAGGCAAGAAAAAAACAAGCAAGCAAGAGCAGCTAATATACATATGTACGTATTACTATAAAATATATATATATACACACACACACAGACACACAGTGCAGAGCATTGTAGCTGGATGGAATAAATATATGAATATATGAACACACAGTGCAGAGCATTGTAGCTAGATGGAATAAATATGTAAATATATAAACACCCACAGTACGGAGCATTGCAGCTAGGTGGAATAAATATGCAAGTATATAAACACACACAGTGCGGAGCAATGTAGCTAGATGGAATAATATGTAGATATATAAATATATAAACACACCCAGTGCTGAGCATTGTAGCTAGATGGAATAAATATGTAAATATATAAACACACACAGTGCAGAGCATTGTTGCTAGATGGAATGAAACAGCATAACCGTCTACTTAGTTATCCTACATGGTATGATTATGTGCCCATACATATTCTCACCCTCCATAGCGACCGGTATGTTCCTAGTTGTATGCCGGAGGGGACCATTGTGTAAGTCTATTGCATCTTTTGCATTCAAAAAACTATTAGTTTGTTACGTCTTTTTGCTATCTCTGCGAGCAGCCCTGCTTAGGTTGTACAGTCTGACAGCCGTTGGTAGGAAGGACCTACGAAACCTCTCGGTTGTGCACCTGGGATGATGTAGTCTGCTGCTAAATGAGCTCCTCAGTGCATTCAGTATGTCCTGCATAGGGTGGAACTCGGACTCCAGCAGAGATGACAGTTTAGCCACCGTCCTTCTCTCTCCTATCTCCTCCATCGGATCAAGGCGCTGCCCCAGGACAGAGCTAGCTTTCTTAATCAGTTTGTTCAGTCTCTTCCTATCGGCTGCAGTAATGCCACTGCCCCAGCAGACCACTCCAAAAGTGATGGCTGATGCCACCACCGTGTCATAGAATGACTTCAGCAGCGCCCCTTGTACACCAAAAGACCTGAGTCTCCTCAGCAGGAACAGCCTGCGCTGTCCCTTCTTGTAGAGTGCATCAGTATTGTGTGACCAGTCTAGTTTATTGTTCAGATGAATACCCAGGTACTTATAGGATGTCACCATCTCGATGTCTGTTCCCTGTATATTTACTGGTACTGTGAGGGGCTGCCCATGCCTGCGGCAGTCCACCACCAGCTCCTTAGTTTTCCTCGCGTTGATCTGGAGGCAGTTCCGATGGCACCAGTCCACGAAGTCCTGGATAAGCCCTCTGTACTCAGCTTCATCTCCATTGGAGATGAGGCCAACGATCGCAGAGTCATCAGAGAACTTCTGTAGATGGCAGTGTGTTGTGTTGTGTGAGAAGTCCGCAGTATAAAGAGTGAACAGGAAGGGAGCCAGCACCGTTCCCTGGGGGGCCCCCGTGCTACTGATGATCGTGTCGGACACACAGTCCCGGGTTCTCACAAACTGAGGCCGGTTCGTGAGGTAGTCCAGGATCCATGATGACAGGTGCTGGTCCACCCCTGCGCGCAGCAGCTTGTCCTTCAGGATCATCGGTTGGATGGTGTTGAAAGCACTGGAGAAGTCAAAGAACATGATCCTCACCATATTCCCGGGCTTCTCCAGGTGGGACAGAGAACGGTGAAGGAGGAAGATCACCGCATCCTCCACCCCAATGCCATGCTGGTAGGCGAACTGGAGTGGATCCATCGCTGGTTCCACCAGGGGGCGGAGGTGAGCAAGGAGCAGTCTCTCCAGGGTCTTCATCAAGTGGGACGTCAAGGCCACCGGTCTGTAGCTGTTCAGGTCTTTGGGGTGGGAAGTTTTTGGTACAGGTACCACACAAGATGTTTTCCACAGCTGTGGTACCCTCCCCAGTTTCAGGCTCATGTTGAAGATATACGTCACAATCCCACACAGCTGGTCTGCACAGGACTTGAGGAGCTTTGCGCTGATGCCGTCCGGTCCCGGCGCCTTCCTCGCCTTGATCTTCCTCAGCTCCGTCCTCACCTGGGTCCTGGTCAGGGTCAGGATGGGGGGCTGTGTGTTGGGAGTGGGGGGGTGTTGGTGGAGTGGGGAGTGGGCAGCAGGACTTGATTTCTTTAGAGGCAGCAGTGGTTGTTGTGCAGTCAGGGGGGAGGGCGGTTGGTCAAATCTATTGAAAAACAGATTCAGGTTGTTCGCCCACTCCCTGCCCCCTGTGGCCTGGGGGGAGGTATTCTGGAGCCCCGAGATGGTTTTGAGGTTTCTCCAGACCCCGCTGATGTCGCTCTGTTGCAGCTTGTCCTCCATCTTCTTCCTGAAGCTGTCCTTGCCTTCTCTGATCTTTCTCCTCAGCTCCCTCTGTACGGACTTCAGCATCTCCCTGTTCCCTGACCTGAAGATCCTCTTCTTCTCTCTCAGAAGTGTTTTTATCTCAGGGTTGATCCAGGGTTTGTTGTTTGAGTGACGCCGTATGGTCTTGGTGGGAACGGATTTGTCCACACAGAAGCTGAGGTAGCCCGTGAAGGTGTGAATGAGGCCATCGATGTCCTCACCATGTGGATCGCAGAGCTGCTTCCAGGCGGTGGCTTCAAAACAGCCCTTTAGGGTGTCCATTGTCTCCTCAGACCATAACTCCACAGTGTGCATGGCCGGAGGTTGTCTGTGCACTAGGGGTTTGTACACCGGCCGGAGATGAACCAAGTTGTGATCCGATCTCCCGAGTGGGGGGAGTTGTGATGAGGTGTACGCCTCCTTAGTGTTTGCGTAGAATAAATCCAGTGTTTTATTGTCTCTAGTGTGGCATGTGACATACTGGGTGAACGTGGGTAGAATGGGAGACAGTGAAACATGGTTGAAATCGCCTGAGATGAGGAGAAGAGCATCTGGGTGTTCTGTCTGCAGCCTGCTGGTTACTGAATGGATGACGTCACGTGCTGTCCCAGCGTTCGCCGTCGGATTTGCATAAACAACAATGCAGATCACGTGTGAGTGTTCTCTCGGGAGATATGTAGGCCTCATGCTAACAGCTAGCAACTCAATGTCTTTGCTGCAGTGTCGTTGTTTAACAGTGATATGTCCCGGTCTGCACCAGTTGTTGTTAACATACATTATCACTCCACCGCCCCTAGCCTTGCCACTGTCTGGTGTTCGGTCAGCTCGTATCATGTGAAAACCCTCCAGCTCAATGTTAGCATCTGCTGCTAGTTCAGTTAGCCACGTCTCAGTAAACAAAAGGAGAGAGCACTCCCGGTATGTGCTATCATAACGGGAGATAGCCGCTAGCTCATCTAACTTTCCCAGTATCGACCGTACATTTCCCATGACAACAGATGGAAGGGAGGGTCTGTACCTTATATTTTTTGTCCTCCGCCTTACTCCAGCCCGGCAGCCGCGGCGTTTTCGCCTCAGTTCTCTCGGTATGTCGAGTTTTTCCAATGGGACCGGGTGGCGGTTGAATGCTAGCAGCTGTTCTCTGCTGTATCGTATCCTGCTATAAACAGTGGCTCCGTCCACCGGCTCAGGAGACATTTAGGACGATCTGTGTGTCCGTGATATAAGTGGGGTGAAAAAAAAAGACGGATCAAAAGAGAGAGGAAGGGAAAAAGACTCGGAATCGAGCCGCTGTTGCAAAAGGCAGCCTACTCGTGTGGCGCCGAGAAAAAAAAAAAAAAAAAAAAAAAAAAAGAAAAAATAAAGATAAAAGAAACACAAATGGATGAAATTGAAAGGAAAAATAGATATCTAAAGCAAAAATATTATGAAACGGGACCAAAAGCCACAAAACTGCTGGCAAAACGGTTAAGAAAACAACAAACAATGAATAATGTATATAAGATTAAAGACCCCACCACAAATAAAACCACAGTTAACCCAGAAAACATCGAAGAAATATTCCATAATTTCTACCAAGAACTATACTCGCAACCTGAAGAAACAAATACTAAAGATATTAAAAAATTTCTATGCACATTGGACTTGCCATCAATAGGAAATCAACAAAATGAAAAGCTAACAGCAGAAATAACAACACAAGAGATTAGAGATGTGATGAAGTCACTTAAAAACGGTAAATCACCAGGTAGTGATGGATACCCATCTGAGTTTTATAAACTGTTTATAGAAGAACTCACGCCACAGCTTCTAAAGTCATTAATTGGACGTTGAACAACAACAAAATACCTCCATCATGGAACGAAGCCATTATTTCAGTCATTTTAAAGCCAGGGAAAGATAGAGAACAATGCGGAAACTATAGGCCAATCTCTTTATTAAATGTGGATTATAAAATATATACAACAATTATATGTAAACGAATAAAGACATTCTTGACGGAATTGATAGAAGATGATCAAACTGGTTTCATAGAGGGACGCCAAACACATGACAATATCAGGAGAACAATACATATAATTAATCAAATACATAAAAAAAAGAAAAGCACAGTAATAATGAGTTTAGACGCAGAAAAAGCATTTGACAGGGTTAACTGGAAATTCCTATATAGTGTGCTGGAACGCTTTGGATTTAACGAAAAATCAGTACAATGCATAAGGACGCTGTATCAAGAACCTGTGGCAAGAATCAAGATAAACGGTAGCTTAACAGACAAAGTAAATATACAAAGATCAACTAGGCAGGGATGCTGCTTATCGCCCACCTTGTTTGCTCTGTTCATAGAGCCACTGGCTCAAGCGATACGACAAAATAAGAAATTAAAAGGTGTAACAATAAAGGGGGCGGAACACAAGATTGGGCTATTTGCAGACGATATTATAGTTTACCTTGAACAACCAGATGAATCAATAATGGAAATGATGAACTTGATAGAAAATTTTGGAAAATTATCAGGATACAAGATAAACATAACAAAAACACAAATACTGACATTCCACTATAACCCTCTAAACCAGATAACTGATAAGATCAAACTAAACTGGAAACAAAAAGAAATAAAATACCTTGGAGTGAACATACCTAAAGATCTAAGCAAAATCTATAAAGCAAACTATGATAGGTTGGAACAAGAAATAAAAAAAGATATTGATAGATGGTCAATCTTAAATATGGATCTGAATTCAAAAATTGAGACAGTCAAAATCAGCATACAACCTAGATTACTTTACCTCTTCCAGGCTATACCAACAGAGATTCCAGATGCCCAGTTCTCAAAGTGGGACAGGATGATATCGAGATTTGTTTGGGGAGGTAAAAAACCAAGAGTGAAATATAAAACTCTCCAGTTACCAAAAGAGAAAGGAGGCATGGGCCTACCGAGTCTAAAGGAATATTACTACTCAGCACAAATAAGATATATCATATGTTGGTGCGACGAGGGATATGAGGCAAAATGGAAAGAAATGGAAAAGGAAATTGAGGGACTCCCAGTACAAAGCATAATAGGAGATAAAGATGCATATAAGCAAATCAAACAAATAGACCCAATCACTAAATTTACTTTAGAACTGTGGTATAAAATAGTACAAAAGTATAATATAAAGGAAGACATAAAACTATTGAAATGGGTAGCATTTGACAGTCAGTTTGAACCGGCAAAACAAGATAGGGGATACAAAAATCTGGTGAACAAGGGAATCACAGCATGGGGCAATATCGGAAAAAAAGATCTCGGGAGCTTTGTAAACATCAGGAGAAAATTTAAACTAGAAAGATCGGAATTCTTCAGATATCTGCAGATGAGAGACTATTATATGAAGAAGATTAGGCATAACCTCCAAACAGATGTGAGCGAGATTATACAATTCATTTTAAGCTCATATACAGGAAATAAAACAAGAATTATTTCAAAGCTATATCAGAAACTTATGGCAAACAATCATTCAAGTAACTATATAAAGGAGAAATGGGAGAAAGAGCTCAATTTAAACATAACAGAAGAAAGCTGGCAGGAAATATGGAAAACACAACACACGTCAACAAATTCAAGAACATGGAGGGAATTTGGATGGAAAAACCTGATTCGCTTTTTCATTACACCACAGATTCAAGGAAAATATACAAATACCCAATCTTTATGCTGGAGGGGATGTGGGGCTCAAAATGCAGACCACTCGCATATGTTTTGGAAATGCAGCAAAATCTCATCATTCTGGAAATCTATACATGTGACAATACAGAGGATATTAGGATATAATATACCAATGAACTGTAACTTGATGTACCTATGTGATCTTAAAAGAGACAATGTTATACAGGCTGAGGACAGATATCTAGTTAAAATCTTGTTGATTGCATGTAAAAAAACAATCACAAAAAAATGGCGATCAGAAGTTCTTCCTGACCAAGAGCAATGGACTGACATTATTGAGGACATACGTATGATGGAAAAACTAACATATCAACAAAGAATGCAAGAAGGACTATGGGGAAAAAAATGGCGGAAATGGACACA
The DNA here is from genome assembly GCA_020510985.1 of Pholidichthys leucotaenia. Taxonomy (NCBI): domain Eukaryota; kingdom Metazoa; phylum Chordata; class Actinopteri; order Cichliformes; family Pholidichthyidae; genus Pholidichthys; species Pholidichthys leucotaenia. The sequence continues at coordinate 134,117,757 of CM035837.1, forward strand.
CTACAAAGTGCAACAACGAGACAGATATTGAAAGAATAACCAAAGACGCTGGAAAAACCAGAAGAATTAAGAGATGGAAACTAAAAACTTGATGCTCCAACATTTGTCCCCCCCCCCCTTTTTTTTTTTTTTTTCTCCTTTTTCTTTTTTACTCTAGCCCCTTTGTTTTTTTTTTAAATGTAGACTGTGATCTGAATGCAATATATATAATGAAAAATGAATAAAAATCTTAAGTTACAAAAAAAAATAACCCATTAAATCAAAATACTTTTTACAATTAATCCTTTTTGAAATGAAGGGGGGCCTAACCACATCACCACAGAAGTTTCTTATAGTCCACTCTACTGAGGGGCAACAACATGACAGTTAAGCTTAAATACAGCAACGAAGCATCCCACCACAGGCTTTCAACAGTTTAATTCCATAATATTTTTTCTGACATGTTTTGATCCGGTGTTATCTAAATACAATGACTTCTGTCTTTCATATAGGCAAGCTGAAAAGCAAAAGGATTGCAGACCTTGCATCACTGATGGCCCAGAATCATGCTGAGGAGATGCGGATCCATGAAAGGATGCTCGAACAGCGCGAAAGACACCTGCAGTTAGCCGCATTAAGAAGGGATGAGCTGACAGAGACGGCTTCCTTCCACGGAGCCTTCCGAAACCATTTTGGCAGTCTGGTCGAAGTACTGAAAGCTCCCCATTTGTTAACATGTTTTGGGAATATTTGTAATGTAATAAAATGTTAGTCTTTTGGATAAAAGTGTGGTTTGTATATTATAACACTGGATGATAAAGGCGAATAATTACATACACATTCCATTGCCTCATATGACCCTAATCCTGCTGTTCAGCCATAAAGGTGTCAAGATTTTTAATGGTAATGCAATTGTTATTGTTAAATTTAATAAATATTACCACTGCTGTATCCATTGCTCTACATTGGGTACAGTTTTTAAGTAAAATTGTAAGCAGTTGCACAGGTGTAATTTACATTCAGCAGTAGACACTGATAAAGGTGAAAGTCGAATTGGGTAAAAGGTAAGTACATGTGAATTGAATGTTATATCGGCATTCCAAATTCTGAGAATTCCAATAAATTATAAGCAGTCTAGTATAATATAAAGCGAAAATACCCATACATGTAAACCCAAATATAACATTTTCGATGTTGTAAACGTTGACATGTATATGATAAACCTATGCGATTGTGATTCAATAGATCCATAGTGATCTTTGGTTTGAAAAAGAAAATTATAATTTGGTGTTGGCAGTGTGACAATGTCAGTGTATTTAGTAGGATTAAAAAAAGTTTCATCATAAAATTTCTAGGTTCATTGGCAATTCCATCAAACCAAAAGTGAGTTGTCTAGCTGCAGCATTTTTTTTTTTTTGAGTCATTTCTACGTTGTTTTAGTGTGTAATTAGCCACCACTGAACAGATAACCCTTATAAATAACAATAGATTGGAAAAATGATACACAATGGGCCTAGATTTGGATTGGCTTTTTTTATAATATCAATTATTTGGTAAGTTAAAGTTAACTGGAAGTATAACAAGTTTCCACATATAATTCCAAGGTCAATTGGCAATTCCATCAAATCAAAAGTGAGTTGTCTAGCTGCAGCATTTTCTTTGCAGTCATTTTCTACGTTGTTTTAGTGTGTAATTAGCCACCACTGAACAGATAACCCTTATAAATAACAATAGATTGTACAATGATACTCAAATGATACACAATACAAAAAATGGGCCTAGATTTGGATTGGCTTTTTTTATAATATTTTTAATTATTTTGTAAGTTAAAGTTAACTGGAAGCATAACAAGTTTCCACATATAATTCCAAGGTCAATTGGCAATTCCATCAAACCAAAAGTGCGTTGTATAGCTGCTGCTTTTTTTGGGAAGTCAGTTTATCATCAGTGTATCATTATTACACAATATACAAAATGGGTCTAGATTTGGATTGGCTTTTTTTATAATATTATAAATTATTTGGTAAGTTAAAGGGGTTTAGGATTAAGCTTCTGCATAATTTTAAATTACCCCGGTGTTTCAGCATTTAATTAACCGTCTGTTAACATTTAACCGTTTTGAACAACAGAGGCGACGTAGTTTAAAAGTGCACAACATTTTATTTAAAAAAGACGTTTGACATATGTATGCACATGAACACTGAACAAATGAAATGATCTCTGCTTCATATGCAGCTGCTTCAGATTCCTCCTGGGCAACCGCTATTCTCCTCTCCTGCTCCAACGTGTGTTGTCTCGATCCACGTCGTCTTCTCCTGTAAAATTCTCTTGTCTCGTTAAAGACATTCATTGTGTTAAAAACCGTGGAAATCCTCCGCTCGTAATCCGCTATTTTTTTCTGTGTTGTTGAGGAGTCAGTCTCGTCCTTTATACGTCAGCAGTGTAGCGCCACCTCGATCCCGCCCACCCCAGCAATTCTCGGCTTTCCGCGGTTGTGATGGAGGCGCAGCCGCGGGAGAAACAAGTAAAAAAGAAAAGAAAAGAGTAGCGCAGAACTATATAGTGGAAATGTGGCTTAAGGGACAATGGTGTGAAGATCAGAAGAGTTACATTGTGACTGGGATTAAGTACCATGTGACTGTATGTTTGATTAAACACCATGTGACTGCAGTTTTGATGTCCGGGGTATAAAGGACAGATGTGAGATAATTCATCCTCTTTTTCTGCTTTGAAATTGTTGGAGTATGTGTTTGTGAATAAAGCTGAACCTGAGGAATAACTCAGTCTCATCCTTCCGCACATCCTCCACAGTGTTATATTTCATAGTTTTGGTGGATGGGAAGCAGTTCTTGGCAAGCGAGCAATTCTCGGCATAACACCGGATTTCCCTTTGCGGTCCTGGCCAATCGATGAGCTGGATTTCTCTTCTTCGCCAAGATTTTTTTCTTCCTGGTCATTGGTGGTTTCGGCTACAGTGCCACAAACGAGCAGCTGTTGTAACTGCGTGACATTGTCCAAGTAGTTTGGTCCGCTAGAGTGAAGTGCTGTGTGAATGCAAACCGAACCAAACGAAGGTGTGAAAATTCCCGGTATTCCCCGCCGAGTCGAACCGAGACCTCTGGACGATCCTGGTGTGAATGCATCCTTAGTGTTGTGTGGGGATTTGGCATTTGGGGCTTGCAGTAGCCTGTGCTGGGGGGCGGGGGGGTTGGAGGTGAAGACGTCAGGCGGGCTACGGTCAATAGATTGTGCTGTGTTCCTTAATAAAGATGGTTCAGTATTCAGTTCAACACTGCTCCAGTCTCATGTTATTCAGACATAACACTTAGTCTCTCCAGCGTGTCCTGGGTCTGCCCCGGGGTCTCCTCCCAGTGGGACGTGCCCAAAACACCTCAAGTGGGAAGTGTCCAGGAGACATCCTGATCAGATGCCCAAACCACCTCAACTGGCTCCTTTCATTGTGGGGGAGCAGCGGTTCTACTGTGAGCCTCTCCCAGATGACTGAGCTCCTCACCCTATCTCAAAGGGTGAATCCAACAATGAATGAATGAATGAATGAATTTATGAATGAATGAATGAATGAATTTATTTCGGATAGTACAGTACAGGTTAAAAGAAACTGTATAATATAACAACAAGGTCAAATTAGACAAAGACTCCTTCTTCTATACAATTCCACGTGAGTTATCCAAAATGGGTGATGGCTGAAGCCGCAGCTTATATTGCCCACCCATATTCCATCCAAGAATTCAAAAGAGAAAAAAGAGAAAACAAGACAAGAGCGATTACAATTTAAAACAAAGCTAAGACAAAATGTGACTGAGAGAAAAAAAAAGAAAACTAAGCTAAGTTAAGCGGTTACTATTCAAAACAAATCTAAGACAAAATGTCACAGAGAAAAAAAGAAAAACAAAAAACAAAAAAACAAAAAACAAAAAAAAACTAAGCTACAACACAACACAGGCTGGATATGTCAATCCTTATGCGAGTTTACATGTTGTCTTGTAAATATGTTTGGAGTATTTCTTCCTTTAGTTTTTGTTTAAATTGTCGAAGCGTTGTACATGATTTTAATTCAGGTCCAAAATCGTTCCATAATCTGACTCCTTGCACTGAAATACAGTGTTGCTTGGTAGTTGTTCTCACTGTAGGCTTTTGAAATATACATGTTCCTCTGAAGTGATATCGTTTCTCCCTTGTTTGGAACAACTTTTGGATATTTGCGGGCAGTGATAAATTCTTCACTTTGAACATTATTATTGCGGTTTTAAAGTCAACCAGATCTTTCAACTTGAGAGTTTTTTGTTTGAGAAAAAGTGGGTTTGTTGGTTCCCTGTAAGCTGCTTTGTTTATTATTCTAATAGCTCTCTTTTGAAGCATAAAGAGTGGATATATGTTTGTTTTATATGTATTTCCCCATACTTCATTACAATATGTCATGTATGGGAGTATTAATGAATGATACAAGGTGTATAGTGTGGGTTGATTCAGCAAATATTTCACTCTGTGTAATATTGCAATTGATTTGGATACTTTACCTTTAATATAATTAATATGTGACTTTGAATGAATTGAATGAATTCATTCAATTCATTCATTCATTCATTCATTCAATATGTGACTTCCAACACAGTTTGTTATCAATTATTACTCCAAGGAATTTAGTTTCAGATACCCTTTCAATCTCTACACCATTTACACTGAGTTTGGGTACTGGGTTGTTGTGATGGTTGTTAAAGACTATAAATTTTGTCTTACTTAAATTGAGCGTTAATTTGTTTGAATCAAACCACAGTTTAAGCTTTCCTAATTCCTTTCCAAGTGTATCCAGAAGTTGTTCCAAATTGTTTCCACTGCATAGCAGATTAGTGTCATCGGAAAACAATCCTACGGAGGAAGCTCATTTCAGCCGTTTGTATCTGCGATCTTATTGTTTTGGTGATTACCCAAAGCTCATGACCATAGATGAAAGTAGGAACGTAGATTGACCGGTTAATCGACAGCTTTGCCTTAGAGCTCAGCTCTCTCTTCACCACAACAGACCGGTGCAACGTCCGCATCACTGCAGATGCTGCTCCGATCTGTCTGCTAATCTCTCGCTCCGTTCTCCCCTCACTCGTGAAAGACTCCGATACTTAAACTCCTCCACTTGGGGCAGGAGCCTGTCCCCCAACCCGGAGAGGACAATCCACCTTTTCCCGGCTGAGGACCATGGACTCGGACTCAGAGGTGCTGATTCTCATCCCAGCCGCCTCAAAATTGTGTCATATTGATCAAAACCTCCACATGATAACTTTATTTAGACAGCACGGCCTGACGTGGCGTGTTTGATACCCGGAGGCTGCAGTCACTCCCCCTGCAAATATGAAAGAAATGCGGCTGAGAAATGGAGGCATCTGATTGGCTGTTGCTGAACAACCCACGGTGACATCACTAGGGATGTGCCGTGGGAGTCTGATCCGTTGGTACGTTTGCAGGGAGTCGTCCTTCTGTCAGCTAAACGCCCCCAAACCAAAACACAAATATGGTAAGCTATGTATGTTTTTAATATTATTCATTTGACTTGAAACAGCTGTGTTTGGTAGGTTAACCAGACTGAGTTCATTATTAGAAACCTTTGGAGACGGGCTACCTCAGGCTAATGCTATATGTGTTTGTGTTAGCCTGTTCGCTGCCGTCTTGTAGGGTGTTGCGCCTTATGGAAGCATTTCTAAAGTCTCTCTAACATGTCTGTTTCATCTCGCTGTCCCTGTCCCCGTCCCGTCGTCCGCTCCATCCAGTGTGACTTAGCAGAGGACCAGATTGCAGGTGAGTTGACACCAGGGCTCATCGTGACATTAGGTCGGTCATTCTGATAGAATATGATCATCCTCTGTAGTTTGTCATTTTTCCGGATTAGCAGCCACTCAACCAGTTTCACCACACCAGGAGGCAAGCATTAGCGCCTAAATAAGCAACATTTTCCTACTTAAATTTTAAATTTTCTCGTGAAAGTGTCACTTGTTTTTCTTGTAACATTTTAAATGATTTTTTTTTTTTTTGGAAGTCTACTACATGCTGCATACTACACATGCAATTTTTTCTTTATAAATTTAGTTTTTCCCTAAATGTGCGGCTTTTTTATGAATATCAAACTGTTTTTCCTCATAAAGCTGTAATTTTTGTCAATTAGATTTGAGTGTTTTTTCTTGTATATTTGCAAATTTATTCATGTAAATTTGTGATTTCATCATCAAGTTCCTACTTTTTTCCCATTGTAATTTAGTGAGGCTTTTCCCACTTAACTTGCAGGGAATTTTTTTAATAAATTTTTTATTTGTCTTGTATTAAAAATGAGCAGTTTGTGTTAAAAAGCAGTTATCCAAATTCCAAATTTAAATTCAAATACAAGTTTAATGAACAAAAATCAGGATAATTAAATATTTATAGGCCTATTTTAGATTGCCTTTTTTTATCATAAAAGCGCTGGACTTCATAAGAGCCTAAGTCACACCCCCTCTACTTCCACACATGGCACCTTAAATCGGAAAAAATCTGCATTGAAATGAATGGCAAAAGCGAAATTTTTTGATCCGGATCGAATTTTGCCATGAGTTACACATATGATGTTTGTCAATTTAAAAGATAATTTTCCACACAAATAACAATGTAGGTTGTTGTATAATAACTGAGTAATATTTAGTTTTTGTGAAAATGATTAGCGAACATCATCTCCCATTATCCCACATCACCAAACATGATCATGGTGGGAGATTACTAAAATCTCACCTCCTTTTTCCTGACCTATGAAAGAAGGATCCAAAGAGGAGAAAAACAACACAAAGGTATTGTTTTGTATTGTGAGAGCTGCAACTGATCCAGAGGACTGTTAGTTACTTCACCCTGGGTGCGCTTTGAGCACGTGACGACATGTACGTGCCTCTGTCTTTGTAGTCTTTTAATTTTCATATTTTCATAACCTTATACAGTGGTTTGAAAAAGTGTTTGCCCCCTTCCTGATTTCTCTTTTTTTTGCAAGTTTGTCACAGTTAAATGTTTCAGATCATCAGACAAATTTAAATGTTAGACAAAGATATCACAAGTAAAGACAAAATTGAAATTGAAAATGAACGTGTTTATTATTAAGGGTAAAAAAAAAATAAAATCCAAATTTACATGGCCCTGTGTGGAAAAAGTGACCCCCCCCCCCCCCGTTAAAACATAAATAAACTGTGGTTTATCACGTCTTTGGAAAGCTGAGTTCAATTTCTCTAGCCACACCCAGGCCTGATTATTGCTACACCTGTTCTCAATCAAAAAATCACTTAAATAGGACCTGCCTGACAAAGTGAAGTAGACCAAAAGATCCTCAAAAGCTAGACATCATGCTGCAATCCAAAAAATTCAGGAATAAATGAGAAACAAAGTAATTGAGATCTATCAGTCTGGAAAAGGTTATAAAGCCATTTCTAAAGCTTTGGGACTCCAGTGAACCACAGTGAGAGCCATTATCCACAAATGGCGAAAACACTGAACAGTGGTGAACCTTCCCAGGAGTGGCCGCCCAACCAAAATTACCCCAAGAGTGCAGTAACGACTCCTCCAAGAGGTCAGAAAAGACCCCACAACAACATCCAAAGAACTGCAGGCCTCACTCGCCTCAGTTAAGGTCAGTGTTCATGACTCCACTGTAAGAAAGAGACTGGGCAAAAATGGCCTGCATGGCAGAGTTCCAAAACGAAAACCACTGCTGAGCAAAAAGAACATAAAGGCTCATCTCAGTTTTGCCAGAAAACATCTTGATGATTCCCAAGACTTTTGGGAAAATACTCTGTGAACTGAAGAGACAAAAGTTGAATTTTTTGGAAGGTGTGCATCCCATTACATCTGGTGTAAAAGTAACACAGCATTCCAGAAAAGGAACATCATGCTGTTGTGTATGGGAATGTGTGTGTATGTGATGCCGTGCCCACCACTGGGTGATGTCAGGCGGGCACAGCCCACTGTGTATATAATCCCAAGTTCTCTTAATAAAGTTCAGTTGTTGGCTGCATGAACAAGACTCCTGTCCGCCCCTTATTTACAGACACAACATTTGGCGACGAGGAGAACAATGGATGCGTGCTGGATACCTCCGCCATTACTGCTATTTCTGGAGCGCGCGGGAGAGCCGGTAATCCCGTGGCCGGAGTGGAAAGCCGATTTTATATAAAATAAAACTTTACTGTATATGTTTTATATATAAAGATTTTATATATAAAGACCTTCCTTTAAAAACTGCATTTTGTGTTTACTTGTGTTTTCTTTGTCTAATATTTAAATTTGTTTGATGATCTGAAACATTTAAGTGTGACAAACATACAAAAAAAATGAGAAATCAGGAAGGGGGCAAACACTTTTTCACACCACTGTACCTTAACAGTTAGACAACCTACATCATTATTTATGTGGAAAATTATCTTCTAAATTGGCAAACATCATATGTGTAACTCGTGGCAAAATTTGATTGGGATCAAAAGATAATTTTGCTTTTGCCATTCATTTTATTGATGTTTTTTTTTTCCAATTCAAAGCTACAAAGCTGTAGATTATAATGACTAAGCTGCAATCCACTGTGGATTTCCACTGGTATTTGTGTCTAGTAGGCAGGCAGAGGCCTGACCTTATCATTAATTTGATGTGATATGAAGCAGTTTTATTACTTCTGACCCTGCAGTTCTGCAGTTATCTCTTCAAATCACAGGATCCCTGCAGGTAAATGAATATGGTGATGACATAGCATGCTCTAACTCAGGGGTCCACAACCTCTACATTTAGCACACTGCTGCATATACCACAAAACAAGTATGAGCCTTAAAATGAAAGGAAAACAGCTGAGTTTTAGTATAAACGGGAATGTCATCATTGGTAATGGGGAAGTTTATTTTGCTTTTAAATACAAAGCTTTTTTTTCTTAAATCTGCAGCATTTCTTGTAAATTTGTGACACTTTGCCAAATGTTTGTTAAATTTTGTCAATTTTTTTCCTTGTAAAAGTGAGACTTATTGGTTGTAAATTGGAGTCTTTTTCAGAATTTTTTTGTGAATTTGCAGTTTTTTCCTGCAAATTTAGGAGATTTTCACACGCAAATTTACATCTTGTAAATTTGCTATTTTTTGTTAAATTTCTGATTTCATTTTCCATAAATTTTCCTCTGTTTTCTATTAAATTTGCAGCTTCTGTCTAGTAAATTTTAGATTTCTTGAAAAATTGAGGCTTGGTGATTGTAAATCAGCAATTTATTTTATGTTATTATTATTATTGTTATTACTATTTAACTTTATATACTACTTTTATATACTTCTTTTCTTTCTAAATCTCAAATCCACATGGAATGGTTATAGCCAAAAAAGCTGCTTGTGGCTCTGGAGCCACAGGTTGCAGACTCCTGCTTTGACTGAAAGCTCCTCATGACTAAAACTTTTACCCTGGATTCATTGACCTCCACTAACATTATAAAAAGCTGCAACTAACAATTATTTTGGTCATCGACTAACGACCATTTTTTCTATTAGTCGACTAATCACGATTGTTTCTGTCATGTCCACCATCTGCTGTTGGCACAGCTCCTGTTCGGGGCTCCAGTGCACGTTTAACCTCACCTGTTTAAGCCTGCACACCTGTGAAAATCACTTTTTTGTCAGTCTTTGCCTTAATATAATGTAGTCTTTTATAAAAAGTTCCCATAGCTACATAGAATAACGACCCATGAAACAAGTTGGAAAGTTGAACTTGACAGCTCAAAGGGGCCATTGACTGAAAAATGGTGTGTTTGTAGGTTTTAACTGAAATGAGTCTACTGGTCACCTAATTATCCCAAAAATTTCAAAACAGTTAATTCTCTTAAAAAAAAAAATAAAAAAACAACCCACACAGCCTTTATCTCGTTTTTCTCTTCCAGAAACACCAGAAACATTTTTCACTTTTTTGCGGAAATCGTTAACCTCGCATTTAGAAAAAGCCAACCCACCGCCATCCTTGAGACCAGCCCACTGCTCTATTATTGGCCTGCCTAGCTGTCTGTCATATATATTGAAGTGCACTATTAGCCCCCAAGCTAACACTGGTAATAGGAAGCTTGAACCGAGCGTGCGGCTTATATTATTTTCTTCAGATCTTAGTCACCCCAATAACCATCCCTGTTACCACCTGGTTCACTGGTCCACAGTCCATAACGTGCCTTGTGTTGCTCCGGCCCGAAGACGCAGGCGCATGCACAAAGAGGCAGGGTAGCACGTCTCGATAAATAGCACAGAATTAGTGATATGAATGAAGTGCCAGCCTCTGATGTAAGAGTCTGTGAGTTCGAGCCCCAGCTTGGATGTCCCTTGGGTCAAATTTTCTTTTCCATAAGAAACTAAGTATTCAGAATAATGTGATGTTATAAATCGAGTGCATTGCAAGGCAGTAGGCTATTTTACAACATTTATCATTACATTCCGATGTAATGGCTTTTGCTATAAAGATTTTTTTTTCATGTAAATTTGTACCTTTTTTCATAAATTTGCAGCCTTCCGTGTAAATTTGAGAGCCTTGTTTTCTTTTAATTTTGCTATTCTCAGCTCCCCGGTCACAGGGAGCTGAGAGCCAGCAGAGCTGCTTCGTGACGGGGCATCCCCTGGCTGGCCATGGGAGAGGAGTAGAGTACCGCGGAGCGAGATATTGCCCAAGCTGGAAGGAGCCGGCTAGAGGCTATTCAGCTCATGGCTAACTGGCGTAAAAGGGAGGGTGGAGTTGAACAGCTGAAGTCTTTTTCTTAAAGTGACAGAGCATTTAAAGAAAGCCAAGAAAGATAAAAAAAACAAAACAAAAAAACTTGCTTCAATAATTAAAAAAATTAAAAAATTATATAATGCAAAATATGTAGCAAGCACTTCATTAAGACATGAGTGAGCTGTTAAAATGTGTAAAAAGTGCAGTCAGTGACCCCTTTAATAAAAAGTGTTTGGAGCAACACAGTTAAATAACAGAAATTAAAATGCAGTCTTTTAACCCAAAAATAAAGTGCAAAAACTCAAATGGCAGCTTCTGCTGCAGCATGGAACACTGTTGTAACTCTGCCTGCATGTTTAAAACAAACTAGAGTAATATTCAAATCCATAAAAGTAAAAAGAAAACAAACTAATCCATCTTATTTAAAACCTTTCAGGGTCTGGAACTTTAAAAGTTCAATTAGGCTGCATTCAGACCAGGATAGTCCAGGGGTCTTAGTTCAACTGGGCGGGGAATGCCGAGAATTTTCACACCTTTTTTTGGTTTGGTTTGCATTCACACTGCAGTGGACCAAACTGCCTGGACAACGTCATGCAGTGACAGCAATTGCTCGTTTGGGGCGCTGTAGCTGAAACCACCACTGACCAGGAAGAAAAAATCTTGGCAAAGAAGAAAAATCAGGTTCATCGATTGGCCAGGACAGAAAACGGATATTCATTCCCTTCAGTCGGGTTGTTTGTCCGCTACAAACAAGACATTTTTTAACTTTTCTCCTCGACGTTGACGATAAAAGGATTTCTCGGATTCACGCGGTCATCTTTATTATTTTCTACCCAAAATGTACTATGGTAAATGCCACTTCCTCTTCTCAGACTACGTGTTGCTATGGTTGCACAAACGCCGAGGGGCATTTCTGCCCTTTGGTCCGCTGGATAGTCCATTTGGATTCACACTGCAAGCGGAGCGCACCAGACTTAGTTTGCAAGAAAACCGTGACCCCCATTTTCAGGGGGACCAGACTTCACTTGTTTGGTGCGCACCAGAATTCCAACGCACGTTCAGACTGCACTAAACAAGCCAAACTATCCACGGAAGCCACTGTTTGGTCCTTTGGTCCGGACCAAACAGTGGCCCTCTGAATGCGCCTTTAGGCTTCAGATGAAAATTAAAGAACTCCTTCCAGTCCAAAATAAGTTTTCAAATGCTTTAAGTTACAGTGCAGGAATGTGAGCCTTCACTACACATACAGTTAAATATTTAAGCTGTTTTAATTTATTTTTTGATGATTATAGTTTTTTTTTTTGTAAATTAAATTGCAAATCATGGTATTGTAATTTATTGAAATGCACTAATATTCAGAATGAGGGCTGATATTGCCACAACAAAAAGAGGGAAAATAAGAGAGTAAGCCACTCTTGTAATTCACTAATTTACTGCACTTAGCACATTAGCCAGCAGAACTGAATCAGCTCAGACGTCAGCAGCCATTATCGAAGAGAAGTTGTTGTCCGACAGGTAAACTAACATACGAGGGAGGTCTGAAAAGTTCATAATGGTCAAAATTGACCAGATGTGGTTTATTTTTCAACTGCAGGGATCCAAGAGCTGCAACACCGATAGAAGAAGTGTGTGGACCAAAGAGGAGACTACATTGAAAAATAAATCACATTTGTTTTCTCTCTCTTGTCTTCACGACAGATGATTAAAACTTCTGTTTTGTTCTGGTTGAGCTGTAGGAAATTATCTGCCATCTATGACTTTGTATCTAAAACACAGCTTAAAAGGGCATTATAACTGGCTCTGTGTCATCAGGAGATGGCAATGTACAGCTGTGTATCATCAGCATAGCAATGAAAATTGATGCCATGTCTCCTGATAACATCCCCGAGTGGTAGCATATAAAGATTAAAATGTATTGGGCCTAAAATTGAACCTTGGGGTACCCAGCACTTTATTTCATGGATTCCAGAAGATCATGTATCCATATTTACAAAGTAGCAGTGATCTGTGAGATAGGAATGAAACCATTCAAGAACAGTACCTGAGAGGCCCACCAGGTTTTGAGTCTACTCAATAAAATGTGGTGATCTACTGTGTCAAAGACAGCGCTGAGATCCAGTAGCACCAGGACTGACAGTTTGTAGGAGTCCATATTACACCTGATATCATTAACAATTTTTAAAAGGGCTGTCTCAGCACTGTGGTTTGTCCTAAAACCAGGTTGATATCTTTCAAAAATGTTGCCCTATTTCACCTCAATTAATAGACAGTAACTGTCTTGCAAAATCAACTCCTCCTGCAGTTTTGTTCCAAATGTTTTGAAAAGTAGTACCAGGGTTTGATATACACTGATGATGCACTTTTTGCAGGAATTATAGACCTTGAGGTCAAGGTCAGAGGACAGATTTTCCCTAAATCTTGTAAAAGTGACAGCTTCTGAAAGAAAATGATGTAGGCTTTTCAAATCAATACCATAGCTGTATCTAAATCTTGGATGGCTTACACCCTGACCTGAATGAGTTTGGAGTCAAAAGGTCAAAAGTCACAGTTAACATTCCCTGTGCACTATTGCTATAGAACGAGTAAAGCTAGGCTCACGTTCACCCTGCAACACTGAACCGTGACTATAGGTTTGGGGTTAGAGGTCAGGGTTGGCATTCCTTATACCCTATTACTATTCAACAAGTAAAGTTAGGGTCACTAAACTTTGTATACAGGTTCATCTTGTGACCCTGAACTGTAACTATGGTTTTGGGATCGCAAGGTCAGTGGTCATCGTCACAATACCATATAAACTGTATCTCAACAACAAGGAGAGCTACAGTCACCAAACTTAGTACACAGGTTTACCCTGAGACCATGACCTCTGACTGTGGGTTTAGGGTCAAAAGGTTAAAGGTCAAGGTTAGCATTCCCTATGTCCTCTTACTGTAGAACGAGAAAAGCTCTCTAGGGTCACCAAACTTGCTACACATTTTCACCTTGGGATCCTGACATACAGCTATGGGTTGTATACAACTATTTTTGTTGTATATTCATGGATCATAATTTGGTTGTGCCCCAATAATTATATGGAACAGTTAAAAACTTCTCTCCTTCAGTAACATATAGGGATCTTCAAAGCAAATGGAGGCGGGGTATATTTTACTCACTTAAGAGTGCTCTTGTCAAATTCTGTGTTCAGATAATTTGCTTTTTTTTTTTTTTTACTGTCCATATATAGCAAATCCATCCATCTTCTACCGCTTAATCCTTTTCGGGTCACTTGGGGGCTGGAGCCTATCCCAGCATCTTTGGGCGAGAGGCAGGGTACACCCTGGACAGATGGCCAGTCCATCGCAGGGCCAACACAGAGAGACAGACAACCTTTCACTCTTACATCCATACGTAAGGACAATTTAGAATCCCCCAGTTGATGCCAGTTAACCTCACCTGCATGTCTTTGGCATGTGGGAGGAAACCGGAGTACCCGGAGTAAACCCACGCAGACATGGGGAGAACATGCAAACTCCACACAGAAGGGTCACCGATGGTCTGGGGGTGGGATTGAACCCATGATGGTCAAGGGTGGAATTGATCCCATGACCTTCTTGCTGTGCTGCCACTGTGCTAACCACTGCGCCACCGTGCTGCCCCTGTACAGTCCTGTTCACCCTTAAACAGTGTCACCTTACCCACATGTCAAAAACATGCAAGTTAGGTTAATTGGCATCAAAACTGGGGATTCTAAATTGTCCTTAGGTATGAATGTGAGAGTGAATGGTTGTCTGTCTCTCTGTGTTGGCCCTGTGATGGACTGGCGATCTGTCCAGGGTGTACCCTGCCTCTCGCCCAAAGATGCTGGGATAGGCTCCAGCCCCCCCCCCCCCCCGCGACCTGAAAAGGATTAAGCGGAAGAAGATGAATGAATGAATGAATATATAGCAAAAATAAATTTAAAAATGCCAAAATCTGGAGGGGAAAAACAAACACATTATATGAGATAAAAGAATTTATAAGATAAATAATAGCAAATTGTTTTAAATAGAAACTACAGATTTACTTGAATACATTTACAAATATACAAGGAAAAACTCAGAACTACATGAAAACAATGACAATTTTATTAAGAAATCTTAAATTTTTTTAAAAAGCTGAAAAGTTAAGAAGTAGAATTGACAAATTTATAAAAATTTATAAGGGAAGTCACATTTATGGAAAAAAAATTCAAATTCCCCCCCCGCCCCCCCCCCCCCAAAAAAAAATGCCAGAAAAAGTTCAGCATTTTTAAGAAAGATCACAAATTTCTGTTAAGGCATTGATGGTGTTGCGGTCCACAGAGGAAGAAGGACAGTATTGAATATTCAGATTTTACTCTATGGCTTACTATTAAATATTGGGAGTTCCAAAACTGGTTTTTGGGACAGCCCTAAATTTTAGTTATGTATATTTGAGTATTTTTCTTACATAGTTGCAAATTTATTCATGTAAATTTGTGACTTTTTTGGGGGTAAATTTTGTGACTTAATCATCAAATTCTACTTTCTCTTGTGACCTTGAGAGTTTTTTCTCTTAAATTTGCATGGGTTTTTCTGCATATTTGATAGATTAAAAAAATTGTTAATTTACCTTTATTAAAACCATCAGCTAGAGAAAAGACAATATCCAAATACCAAATGTGAAAACCAAATACCAGTGTAGCATGTGATTATCTGGATAACTGAATATTTGCGTACAGCCCTAATTAAAACTGTGTAAATATCTGCTCCTGGATACTGTAAGCTTAAACTTGCTGACTCACTTATTGGCGTCTGTTCAGTCTGCTTCCATTAGTGCAGTTGTTCTCTGCTGATTTGGCTGCATGCTCTTGTGTTGTAGCAGACTGCCTACTGTTGCAGCAGTGTTGGGAACTGCTCCCGCTCTGCAGCTTTGCAGTGTTCCTCACATGCACGCTCTTACTGTCAAAACAACTTATGACAAACAAACTGTTCTACCACTCACACTGTCTTGTTTGGTTTCAACCCTTTTAGTGCATATGTGTTTTTGTCCTAAACATTTGTCTGTATTGTCTGCTAGATCTGCGCCTAACTAAGCCATCTGTGTATTCTTTCAGAGATGAGGGACGCCTTCCAATTGTTTGACAAGACGGGCAAGGAGAGGATCTCCTACTGTCAGTGTGGGGATGTCATCCGGGCGTTGGGACTGAACCCACTCAATGCTGATCTCCTCAAAGTAATGGGGAACCCCACACTAGAAGGTTAGCTAGACATGACTCATATGGATATTTGGGGTGTTTCCCAAAAACTGCTGGGTGGGGTGTAGGATTAACTTGGTGATGATTGGATGCAACTCGGTGTCACAACCAGGGCTTGACATTAAATACGCCATTGATATTAATACCCGCCAATGGCAGGTAGATTTCAGTGGTGACCGGTAAGACAACCACTCCCACTAGCCACTTTGGCAGGTTGTAGTTTTCTCAAATGGCAATTTTAATAATAAACCTTGCAGTGTGAGACTACGAAAGTACAACTCCCAATTTTATTAACGATTAAAACACCTTCAACCAATGAAAAAACATCCGACCATCACTGTCACCTGTTTTGACAGTAGCGCTGAAATAAATGTCAGAGGGCCCTATTTTGACGATCATCTGCGGACTTTTCCGCCGTATGCCAGTGTTTTTGTTAGTTTCTGTCAGTGCATTGTCTGTTTTTTACGCTTTGCGTCACATCATCATCATCATCATCATCTTCATCCATATTTATCTTTGACAGGACACAGTTAGTCCCTCAGTTGGGGGAGGGGGGGTCCTGCTTGACTGCACTTCTCAGAGTCCCACTCCAGTGGTTCCTGTCCACTGGTTCAACCTGGGCCAGTTGTAGCTTGACCTGGTCCATACAGACACCCTCTAGCCATGTCTTCTTCAGTCTTCCTCTTCTTTGACCTCTGCTGTTACCAGAATCGACCTGGTAGCAGCAGGTAGATGGTACACCATCTAATTACTAGTAGTCAGTGCACCTGCTATGCGTTGGCAGGCGGAGGCTCATTTCAAAGAGGTGTGGTGGCTCGCAATCTAATGCACATTAGATGGGCAGTTCAGTGGGGCAGTGGTTAGCACTGTGGCAGCACAGTAAGAAGGTCATGGGATCAATTCCACACCTGACCATCGTGGGCTTGATCCCACCCCCTGACCATCGGTGACCCTTCTCTGGAGTTTGCATGTTCTCTCCGTGTCTGCGTGGGTTTACCCCGGGTATTCCGGTTTCCTCCCACATGCCAAAAACATGCAAGTTAGGTTAACTGGAGACTCTAAAGTGGCCCTAGGTGTGAATGTGTGTGTGTGAATGGTGAAGGGATTGGCGCCGCACCGTGGCTGCCTCATCCATCCAGGTGGATGCCCTGTAATTTCCCTCTGAGATTAATAAAGTATACTAAAAATAATTACTATTATAGTGCATGTCATGACAAGCCGCTTTTGATCAGGAAAAACGGGGCCCACGGCTTGCCCACATTGACTGCGCATGCGCAAGATTGAACATCCCATTCACAAGATGGCGCTATTAACACGGCATACGAAGTCAAAGTAGACGAAGAAGACGAGGAGGAAGTGGAAGATGAGAATAAACATGCATGAATCGTTTTGCAGTAGCTTAACCCCTTGCACTCTGGTCAATTTCCCTAAAAACGCCTAAAAATAACATACCCAAAGTAAATCAAAAGCTGTTCTTTAACCCTTTGCAGCATCTTCATGGGGTTGGTCTCATTTAAAAGAAAACACTTTGAATTTTTTGGCAAAACAGTCATAATCTCTCTAAGTCCTCCTGCCACTGAGTAACAGTCATCTAAACATACTGAACTTGAAGAAAATAAAGTTCGCCTGGGTGTTTTTTTTGATACAAATGCTTGCAAATAACACACAGCTGTCAGATCCGGGCTGGAAAATGCAACAGAAATGTAGAACCAAGTGTTATCCAGCTGAGGTCAAAATTTTGTAGCAATACCACAAAAAATGAATATATTACACAGCTTTTTGTCAGGTTGTTCCCAGGCGTTTTTGAACTGTGCCAAATTGTGCCAAATGGCACAGTTTGGAAAAACGTCTGTAACTTTTGAATGATTCAATATAGAAGCTTGATTTTGGGCTCTAATGAAAGGTGACACTCAGGGCTGTGTGTGTGTGTGTGGGGGGGGGGTGGTTGTTTATTCATTCATGAATGAATGAATGAACAAACAAGCCCCCACACACAAAGAAGCATGCCACGTAAAAAAATGTGTGGCTTTTTTTTTTTTACAAGAAAAAATAACCTACAGTGCAATAAAAATTATACTATCTGTGATGTAGAGAATAACAACCCCCCCCCCCCCCCCCGCTACAGAGGACGGACATCGCCCATCGCCACATGACGGACCGCGGCCATGCGCCGCGGTCTACTACGCACAGTTGTACTAAAATATCTAAGATAAGATAAGATAAGCCTTTATTAGTCCCACAACGGGGAAATTCCAGGATTGCAACAGCACAGGGATAGCAACACTCAGAGCAACAATCAGAAGGCAAGAAAAAAAAAAAAAACAAGCAAGCAAGAGCAGCTAATATACATATGTACATATTACTATAAAATATATATATACACACACAGACACACAGTGCAGAGCACTGTAGCTGGATGGAATAAATATATGAATATATGAACACACAGTGCAGAGCATTGTAGCTAGATGGAATAAATATGTAAATATATAAACACCCACAGTACGGAGCATTGCAGCTAGGTGGAATAAATATGCAAGTATATAAACACACACAGTGCGGAGCAATGTAGCTAGATGGAATAATATGTAGATATATAAAAACACAGTGCGGAGCATTGTAGCTAGATGGAATAAATATATAGATATATAAATATAAATATAAACACACCCAGTGCTGAGCATTGTCGCTAGATGGAATAAATATGTAAATATATAAACACACACAGTGCAGAGCATTGTTGCTAGGTGGGATGAAACAGCATAACCGTCTATTTAGTTATCCTACATGGTATGATTATGTGCCCATACATATTCTCACCCTCCATAGCGACCGGTATGTTCCTAGTTGTATGCCGGAGAGGACCATTGTGTAAGTCTTCAATAATATCTGCAATCCACTACAGAGGAGTAGCGGGTGGGGGGGGGACCGCGGTCCGTCATGTGGCGATGACGCACAGTTGTAATTTACTGATCGGTCAAAAGTCATTTTGATTACTATTTTCAGGGATAAAGAATAATTTAGCTTATAACACTTACCTGTCCACAACAGCAGTGTCGCTGGCGAACTTCTGTTCCTCATTGTCGGACGAACATGACGCTGGTCCGCTTGTTACGACTCGTGGTTCTGGTCACGCGACCCGGTCAAACCATGATTCCATTATTGCGGTTTTGCGCTTCCATGATTGTGGTTTTGGCGAACGATTTTTCAAAACAAATAAGAACAGTAGTAAGAAAAAAAGACTGGCGAACGCGTGTGTGTCACCCAGTGGCTTACACAAAACAGATTTTACGCACGGGGACGCACGCTTTCAATCGTCGAACTTCTCTGCTTCAATTGGCTCGCTGTATTCGCAGCCGTTGGTAGGCGGGTCCTTCTTGCTAGGTTTTCAGTCATTGGTTCTTCAAGGTTTCAAAAACCCAATTCAAGACTCTTATTAGTCGAATGAGAGGTCAATCAAATCTAAACCAATCAAAGCACTCCTTTGGCTTTCTGTTCGTGGCTGTGTCTGTAGTGGAAGAACGGAAATGCAGCTTTTTTTTTTTTTTCAGTGCGCTCTGAGACGCACAGTGTGCATCCTATCGCGCATGAGGGTGCGCTAGGACGCAGAGACGTGACCGCCCGTGGTATCCCGGAGTGCAAGAGGTTAAGCAGAGAAGAGCACTGAAAAACGGTAATTTCTCGTTTTCCTTGAAATTATGCCATTGTTGTTGCAACAAAAAAAATGTGTCGCTTTCACGTTTATAGCCAGTCAACAAACTGGGATGTTAGCGTATTTGCGTTGCGGTACCCATAGGGCTGAGACGAAACTACAAACAACAGTTGTGCCCATGAGTCAGTTGCTTGGCCTGGTAGACGGAAAGTTGAAGTATACACAGAGCCGCGTGTGCGCTGGCCTCGTCCAAACTGGACGCGGACCAAAGCGCACCAGAGAGGAAATGTAGCATGAATCCAACTTTAAAGTTTTTTTTTGTTTTGTTTTGTTTTTTTTTTTAAGGGGGGTGAATGGATGAACATGGAATATGTGTGCGTTCCAGCGTGATGTGCGGCACACAGGGGTGGCGTGTCAGTCTGAAGATTTTTATTCCATTCACATTTTCGTTTCCATCATGGACTTATTAGCACAAAGTGCTAACAAGTGCTTTCTTTGGTGGTAAGGGTGTGTAGTGTCAAGTTAACGACCAAGAGTAAGTAAACAATTTCGATGCATGAAGCATGGACATAATCTCACTGTATTTCAGGCCCTCCAGGATTTCATGGCTGTTTTTGTGATTGTTGTGGCCCTAAAAGCCTGAATTAGTGGGAGCTTTTCCAAAAAGTTGTGATAAAACTTGTGACATTTTTAGAGGTTTGTTGCCCTGAAAGTTGTGAGGAAGTACAGATTTTAAAGTAGCTGCTTTTTCCATAGTTTACAGTGATACTATTCTATGTAACACCACAAGAAAAGAACAGGATTGCCAACAATTTCCTGTTAAATAGTGATTTATTGAGAATTAATTGCTCAGTAAAATTGTTAAAAAAATGACCAACATTGTAATCTTGCTGAAAACTTAATAAAAAAAGATAAATAAAAGAATTAGCCATTACAGCCATTGTAAATTGCGTTGAATACATGTTAGAGTATGGAGCAAATTATGGCAGCACCTTCTTGAATCTTGAATTTGAAAACTAAGACCTCCCTTGGCCACTACACCAACTGGAGTGGTGGCTTAGAAGTAGAGTATCTGCCTCACAGCCAGGAGGTTGGGGTTCAAGTCCTGGCCGGGTCATGCCAAAGACCATATTAAAAAAAATGGAACTTCCAGCCGTCCAGCTTGGTGCTCAGCAAAAATAGAACGGAGGAGGGAAATGTGGGCGGCACTTTACCCACCTTTCCTCCAGTGTCCATGACACTGGGCGTGAATGTGCATAAATGTTCGGTAGTGATTGGAGAGGCCGTTGGCGCAGATTGGCAGCCATGCTTCTGTCAGTCTGCTCCAGGGCAGCTGTGGCTACAGTAGTAGCTTAACACTGCCACTGTCCGTGGAGTGAATGAATAATGTGTCCGTTGTAAAGCATCTTTGAGTGTCTATGAAAAGTGCTATATACAGTGGGGAAAATAAGTATTGAACACATCAACATTTTTCTCATTTAACACATTTCTGATGGAGCTATTGGCCTGAGAGTTTCACCAGATATCAGTAACAACCCAAGTAATCCATACATACAAAGAAGTCAAGGCAACTTTGTTCACAAAACAAGTTATATTTAATAAAGTGGAATGACACTGGGAATAAGTATGTCACACCACAAAGAACTCATGAGGGGTAGAAGCACAGAGCTCTCTTTTGACCTTCACAACCTTATTGTTGCAAAACATAATGATGGCATTGGTTACAGGTGCATTTCTAAACTGCTGAATGTTCCAGTGAGCACTGTTGGAGTCATCATTCGGAAGTGGAAAGAACATCATTTTACCATAAACCAGCCATGACCAGGAGCTCCTCATAAAATTTCTGACAGGAGTCAAAAGAATTATCAAAGGAGTTATCCAAGAGTCAAAGACCACTCGTGGAGAGCTCCAGAAAGACCTTGAATTAGCAGGTACTGCCATTTCAAAGAAAACGATATGTAATGCATTCATCCGCCATGGGCTGTATGCCCACTCACCTTGCAAAACTCCATTGCTGAAGAAAAAGCATGCTGAAGGTTGTTTCAAGTTTGCAGCACAACGTTTGGGCAAGCCAGTAAAATACTGGGAGAATATAGTCTGATCAGATGAGTCCAAAATTGAACTTTTTGGATACCACAGCACAGAGCATGTTTGGAGGAGAAATGGCACTGCACATCTCATCATGGTGTGGGGTTTTTTTTCAGCACATGGTACAGGCAGACTTCATATAATTGAAGGAAAGATGAATGGACAAATGTACAGAGACATCCTTGATAAGAACCTGTTGCCATCTGCCAAGATGCTGAAGATGAAACGAGGGTGGACATTTCAGCAAGACGATGATCCTAAACACACAGCCAAGGAAATTCTCAACTGGCTCCAGAGAAGGAAAATAAAGCTGCTAGAATGGTCCAGTCAGTCACCTGACCTGAATCCAGTTGAAAATCTATGGAACAAACTGAAGATCAGAGTTCATAGAAGACACCCAATGGAACCTTCAAGCTTTGAAGACAGTTTGTGTGGAAGAATGGGCTAAAATCACTCCTGAGCAATGCCTGCACCTAGTTTCTCCATACAGGAGGCGTCTGGAAGCTGTTATTACCAACAAAGGCTTTTCTACCAAATATTAAATGAATTTCACCAAGTGTGTTCAATACTTATTCCCTGCGTCATTCCACTTTAATAAATATAACTTGTTTTGTGAACATATTTGTCTTGATTTCTTTGTATGTATGGATTACTTGGGTTGTTACTGATATCTGGTGAAACTCTCAGGTCAATAGCTCCATCAGAAATATGTTTAACCACTTGCGCTCCGTTGTTCCGCGGGCGGGCAAGTCTCTGCGTCCTATGACGCACGAGGGCGCGCGAGAGCACGCTCGTGCGCCCTCGTGCGCATGACGCATGATGGTGGTGATGGTGATGTAGTAGCGTCCAAGCGCCACTCAAAAAAAAACTGCAGAGACAGCCGCGAACAGATTAGTTCATCTGATTGACCTCTCATTCGACTAATAAGAGCCTTGAATTGGGTTTCTGAAACCTTGAAGAACCAATGAATGAAAATCTAGGAAGGAGGACCCGCCTACTGTGAACGCAGGAGCCAATTGAAGCACAGAAATTCTGGCTGGGTGAAGCGATATTTACTGCTGCAGAAGGACTCTGTACGAATCTCCTACAGACCCAGGCTCACCCAGCAGCATGGAGAACACCCACAAGTGGGACCTGCACTCATTCCAGCAGAATAGACGGAGGCCGACGACAAAAGTCGTAAATCATTCGCCAAAACGGCAATAATGGAATTATGTTGATCGGGATCCACGAGCGGAGCAGCGTCACGTTCGTCTGACGCGTGGGAAGAGCTGTTCGCCACGACTCTGCTGCTTTGAAGAGGTAAGGTGTTATAAGCTAAATTATTATTTATCCCTGAAAACTGTAATCCAAAAATGATTTTTGACCGATCGGTAAATTACAACTGTACTGCGCACGAAATACGAAGTGCGTGCGCCGCGACAAACGGTTCATTTGCCGTGTTCGGACCGTGAACGCCCCCCCCCCCCCCCCCCGCTGCAGAAGAGGAGCGGGGGGGGGGCACGGTCCGAACGCTCCCCGGTCCGCGGGAGGAAGCATATCAGTCTATTCCATCATGTAGCGATGGCCCTCTTCTGTAGCGGGGGGGGGGGGGGCGTTCACGGTCCGTTCACGGTTCCCCCCCACACACACACACACACAGTAGCGAGGGGGGGGGGGAGCCGCTGTGAAAACATGCAAGGAAAAAAAAGTGTATTCCGTCATGTAGCGAGGGCTGAATTTGGTCCTTGGTAGCGGGGGGGGGGGGGAACGACCCCCCGCCCACACACACACACACAGACACAGCCCTGAGTGTGACCTTTCATTAGAGCCTAAAATGAAGATTCTACATTGAATTATTCAAAAGTTACAGACGTTTTTCCAAACTGTGCCATTTGGCACAGTTCCATAACGTCTGGGAACAGCCTGAGAACAAAGCTGTGTAAAATATTCATTTTTGGTGGTATTGTTACCAAATTTGGATCTCAGCTGGATAACACTTGGTTCTACATTTCTGTTGCATTTTCCAGCCGGATCGGACAGCTGTGTGTTATTTACAAGCATTTGTATCCAAAAAAACACTGTGTCCATTTTTTTTTTCTTCAAGTTCAGTACGTTTAGATGACTGTAACTCAGTGGCCGGAGCATGTAGAGAGATTGTTTTTTTTGCCAAAAAATTCAAAGTGTTTTCTTTTAAATGAGACCAACCCCATGAAGATGCTGCAAAGGGTTGAATAACGGCTTTCGATTTACTTTGGGCACGTTATTTTTGGGCATTTTTAGGAAAATTGCCCGGAGTGCAAGTGGTTAATGAGAAAAATGTTGATGTGTTCAATACCTATTTTTCCTGCTGTAAATCTGATGCATTATTATTATTATTATTATTATTATTAAAAATTTGTGGTCTTCTTCTGTGCTGAAATCCACAACGGAGCAGGGATGGCTCCTCCACTGACAACCTCTTCCCTTCAGAACGTCTCAGTGCAGGATGGATCTTGGATTGGAAACCCAGTCTTCACAGATCTGAAGGGGATATGAACTTAACTTAATTCTCGCCTGGCCACTTAAGTGACCTCTGTGGCCAGTCGTCTGAAAACAGGGTGATCTTGGGCTAGGACAATGAGGTCAGCCAGAGGTCTTATCATTGCAACTTGGGTCATCCAGGACTGGATGGGGGGTGGCGGATAAGCGCTGGCAGAGAGGGACTGCTTGGCCGGTGATGCCTTGGTGCCAGAGCCTTGGCGGAGGTTATGCATTCTTGGATCATCACCAAAATGTTATGGGTTCTTCTCTAGCCCAAGGACCATCTCTGGTGAAAATTTCATCTAAATCCATCCTGTAGTTTTAGAGTATTCTTGCTAACACTGTGAGAAAATAAGAGCCATGGTGGAGGTATGCGTTCTGGGATCATCATCAAAATGTTATGGGTTTCTCTCTGTCCCAAGGACCACCTCTGGTAAAAATTTCATTCAAATCCATCCAGTAGTTTTGGAGTACAGTAGTGTGAAAAAGTGTTTGCCCCTCCTGATTTCTCTTTTTTTGTATGTTTGCCACACTTAAATGTTTCAGATCATCAAACAAATTTAAAGGCCAAATGTCACGTCATTTTTTTTTCTAAATGACAACGAATTTTGATAAAATACACATAGCTTAAACCAAATATTCATACCGGAGACCATATCACCCACCCGTATTTACATAATTGCACAAAATACACCAGGCGAAGGCCCTGCCTTGCTCGCTGGCTTGTGACAGCCAATCCAGACCGCGGCCATGATTTTGACATCACAAATTTCACCCTGGCTGCCCTGCCTATCCACATTCACACTTATCAACATTGGACAATCATGACGGAAAGTGACAGCGATTGTGAACAAATTAGTTTAGTTTTGTCTTTTTTTTTTGTCTTTTTTTTTGTCTTTTCTTTTTGTCTTTTTTTTGTCAGTGGTTCAGACAGTGACAGAGGCATAGAACCTTACAGGTTCGAGCCGTCCGAGACGGAATCAGATGCTTTGTCTGATGACAACAGTTCCGACGATGACCAGAGAGCAGAACCAGTGGAAAATGTCATTGAATTGGACATTAATCGCCTCCAGAATTGGGAAGCCGAAGGGGGTCTGTCGAGGGCGCCCCATAAATATTGATTTTTCGGAAGCCATTATTATTACAGTGGAGGAGAGCCGCTGCTGTCAAGAATTTTTTTTTTTTTTTTTTATCACCCTTATTGTCATTCAACCATACAACCAATCATGTACAGTAGAACGAGATTGTGTTTTACCTATCTACTGTGTTAATCACACACACCCCAAGTGCAGAATCAGAGGGCCGCTGCCATGCAAGGCGCCGCCACAAATTTCCCTCCTCCATTCCATTATTGCTGAGCACCAAGCTGGATGGCAGGAAGTTCCACTTTTATATGGTCTTCGGCATGACCCGGCCGGGATTTAAACCCCTGCCTCCCGGGTGTGGGGCGGATGCTCTACCAACTGAGCCACCACTCCGGTGGTGGCTCAGTTGGTAGCTCAGTTGGTAGCTCAGTTGGTGGCTCAATTTACCAGATCAGAATGAGAATGGAGGCGCATACCTGTCAAGAGAGACGATTTCGCCGTATTTTAATACGGGGAAAATGCAATTTTAGCAAATACAGGCGTATTGCCATTTCTGTACGCCCAAAAGAAAAATATACGGGAAAAAAAATTATTGAGTGTGTTGAGGAACACGTCGTGTGTGTGAGACCCCCACAGCTAGGGTGCTGGCAGATCGCTCAGCCTGAGCTATTCTCACTACTGTTAGAAGTGTGGACTCAATCATTAGGCTGATGGCCGGGGCGGGCAGATCGCTCAGCGTGAGCTATTATCACTACAGTTAGAAGTCATTAGGCATTAGGCCTCACACTTTCAACTGTCCTGCGGCTGCGGAACAGAAAGGAATCGCCTTCCAAATCCAGAATTCTGCTTTTTTTATTTTGAGCCGGACGCTGAGTTGTGTTGTTATTGTCAAATATCCATGAATCCTTAAAATATTTGACAGTAACAACACGAATTACATTTAAAACATTTCCCAGAAAAGTGTCCCTTATTACCCCGCCGTCCCTTATAGCCGCATTTTACGGTATTAAAATACGGCGAAAACGTATCACTTGACAGGTATGAAAACATTTCCCAGAAAAGTGTCCCTTATTACCCAGCTGTCCCTTATAGCCCCGTTTTACGGTATTAAAATACGGCAAAAACGTATCACTTGACAGGTATGAAAACATTTCCCAGAAAAGTGTCCCTTATTACCCAGCTGTCCCTTATAGCCCCGTTTTAAGGTATGAGTGAAATATCCAATTTTTTCTTTCTTGTTGCTCACTTCAATCTTCCAGTCTCCATATAAACAATCAATCGGGATACCCCAAGCATCAAACTAAGGTACAATCTATTTCGTCACTTCCGCCTTCTTCCCCAGGCGATTCCAGGGGCCGTGAGTAGCAACGTCAGGCCAAGCGCGGCAGTTTTAAATTAACGAATATTCCGGCGTTACTGAAGCATATGCACCAAGACCCGAACGGATCGGTTCCTTTTTATATCTAGTTTCAAGACATTTTAAGGACCCTGTTACGTGACATTTGGCCTTTAAATGTTAGCAAAGATAACATGAGTAAACACAAAATGCAGTTTTTAAATGAAAGTGTTTATTATTAAGGGTTAAAAAAAAAAATCCATACCGGCATAGCCCTGTGTGAAAAAGTGATTGCCCCCTAAACCGAATAACTGGTTGGACCACCCTTAGCAGCAACAACTGCAATCAAGCGTTTGCAATAACTGGCAATGAGTGTTTTACAGCACTGTGGAGGAATTTTGGCCCACTCATCTTTGCAGAATTGTTGTAATTCAGCCACATTGGAGGGTTTTTGAGCATGAACCACCTTTTTAAGGTCATGCCACAGCATCTCAATTGGATTCAGGTCAGGACTTTGACTAGGCCACTCCAAAGTCTTGATTTTGTTTTTCTTAAGCCATTCAGAGGTGGACTTGTTGGTGTGTTTTTGGATCATTGTCCTGCTGCAGAACCCAAGTGCGCTTCAGCTTGAGGTCACAAAGAGATGGTTGGACATTCTCCTTCAGGATTTTTTTGGTAGACAGCAGAATTCATGGTTCCATTTACCACAGCAAGTCTTCCAGGTCCTGAAGCAGCAAAACAGCTCCAGACCATCACACTACCACCACCATATTTTACTGTTTGTATAATGTTCCTTTTCTGAAATGCTGTTACTTTTACGCCGGATGTAATGGGACACGCACCTTCCAAAAAGTTCAACTTTTGTCTCGTCAGTCCACAGAGTATTTTTCCAAAAGTCTTGGGGATCATCAAGATGTTTTCTGGCAAAACTGAGACGAGCCTTTATGTTCTTTTTGCTCAGCAGTGGTTTTCGTCTTGGAACTCTGCCATTAAGGCCATTTTTTCCCATTCTCTTTCTTATGGTGGAGTCATGAACACTGACCTTAACTGAGGCAAGTGAGACCTGCAGTTCTTTGGATGTTGTTGTGGGGTCTTTTGTGACCTCTTGGATGAGTTGTTGCGCTCTTGGGGTAATTTTGGTCAGCCGGCCACTCCTGGGAAGGTTCACCACTGTTCCATGTTTTCGCCATTTGTTGATAATGGCTCTTACTGTGGTTTGCTGGAGTTCCAAAGCTTTAGAAATGGCTTTATAACCTTTTCCAGACTGATATATCTCAATTACTTTGTTTCTTATTTGTTCCCGAATTTCTTTGGATTGAGTATGTTGTCTAGCTCTTGAGGATCTTTTGGTCTACTTCACTTTGTCAGGCAGGTCCTATTTAAGTGATTTCTTGATTGAGAACAGATGTGGCAGTAATCAGGCCTGAGTGTGACTAGAGAAATCGAACTCAGCTTTCCAAAGATGTGATAAACCACAGTTAATTTATGTTTTAATGGGAGGCAGTCGCTTTTTCATACAGGACCATGTAGGTTTGGATTTTTTTTACCCTTAACAATAATGTGGTGGAAATTTAATGTCTATGCATTAATCTATTTACTGTCTATGCATTAATCTACTGTTTATGTATCAATATGTTGAGTAACATTTTTTTTTTCCGGTTCCGGTTCCGCCGGACCGGCGGCGCCACACGAGTCGGCTGCCTGTTGCAACAGCCTTTTTTTTATCTTCCTTCTTCTTTCTACACCTTTCACTCTGTATATATATCACGGACGCACGGATCGCCCCGGGGGTCTCCCGGGTCGGCGGACGGAGCCACGGTTTGCAGCGGGAGACGTTACAGCGGGGAGGAGCTAGTGCTAGCTAGCACTTGGCCGCCGCCCGGTGCTAATGGGAAACTCGACATACCGGGAGCTGTAGCGAAAAGGACGCGGGTGCCGGGCTGGAGTTTAGGCGGCGTGAAAGAAATATAAGACAGAATAATAAAGAGCGATGGCAAGAACCAAGCAGACCGCCCGTAAAATCTACTGGAGGAAGAAGCCCCCCAGGAGACAGCTAGCCACCAGGGCTGCTCGGAGAGGCGCTCTGGCCACCGGCAGAGTGAAGAGGCCTCGCCGTCACAGGCCCGTGGCTCTGAGAGAGATCCGTCGCTACCAGAAATCCACGGAGCTGCTCATCCGTAAGCTGCCCGTCCAGCGCCTGGTGAGGGAGATCGCTGGACTTCAAGACCGTCCTGCGTTTCCTGAGCTTCGCCGTCATGGCTCTGCAGGAGACCAGCGAGGCCCACCTGGTGGGTCTCTTCTTCACCAAGAGGGTCACCATCATGCCCAAAGACTTCCAGCTGGCCCGCCGCATCCGCGGAGAGAGAGCTTAGACTTTCTGCTGCACATTCACCAACCAACCATAATGCTCTGCACTGTGTGTCTATATATATACATTTATAGTAATATGGACATATGTTTACTAGATGTTGTTTTTTCTTGCCTTCTGATTGTTGCTCTGAGTGTTGCTGTCCCTGTGCTGTTGCAATCCTGGAATTTCCCCATTGTGGGACTAATAAAGGCTTATCTTATCTTATCTTATCTTATCTTAACTAGGGATCCTATGTTTTATAAGTGTGTTTCCATATATGAATCCTTTCTGTGTATTTCTATATATAAATGTTTTTTTTTTTTTTTTGTAGTGTCTGCCCAAACAGCATAGTGTCTCTCTCTCTGTTTTCCTCCTGTCCTTCCCCCTCTGCCTGGGGGAAAAGGGTCATAAAACGTGCTTGTATGCTCCTTGGGGGAGGAGAACAGGAGAGAGGAAAAGCTGGGGAACTGTTCTCAGGGTCAGGGATTTGCTGCAGCAAATAAAGGGGATTCAACCTACAGATCCATCTGATATTTTATTTCAGGACCTTAAAGGTATTTAGATAAAATTCGGTTACATTCTTTGGTGTCAGAAGTGGGATAATTGATCACTGATCTCTAATCGATGTGGATTGATCACCCTGAACAGAGTTCGGCTCTTTCCGCCTTTCAGGCGATGTGAGACGTCGATCACTGCAGCAAATAAAGGGGATTCAACCTACAGATCCATCTGATATTTTATTTCAGGACCTTAAAGGTATTTAGATACAATTCAGTTACAATAAACACCTTCATTTAAAAAAAAAAACCCTGTATTTTGTGTTTACTTGTGTCGTCTTTGTCTAATATTTAAATTTGTTTGATCTGAAACATTTAAGTGTGACAAACATACAAAAAAATGAGAAATCAGGAAAAGAGCAAACACTTTTTCACACCACTGTATATGCATGAGCAGTGAAAATAATCTGCAGTTCACATGCTCATACTGTCGACGACAGCCAAGAGCCACCAAACTGATTTGAACAGTTGGAATCCAAACACAAAAGAAGAGCACGGTGGCAGACTGTTTAAATGGAGGAAGCGATGGAGGTAAGTGAATACAATGACAATCAAGGCGAACTGGAGCTTTTGCTGGTTAGTGGCAGAGGAAGAAAACAGACGGGCAAAAGGATGGACATGTGTTCACCCAGTATTGGCGGATTGCTCAGTACTTTCCTTTGGTGGGAGTTTCCAGGCGCATGCGCAGTTCACTGCAGCTATTTGCGGGCAAGGAATGTTGGAACTTGTACTGCCGCCTCTAGTGGCCTGGCATAGTTATTACAGTACTGTTCCATTGACGGTAAAGGTGAGTTATTTTTGTGTTTATTTTGAAAACAAAGCCTAATCTCAAAATTCTGGCACATTAAAAGTCGAGAAAATATGGCCATACAATGATACAAGCCTTTAGTTGCACTTAATTTTGACTGGGTGAGCTGAAAAGCTGGGAACAGACAGACGGACAGATACAACCACACACAGATACACTGACTGATTACCGTGTGCCTCCATTTTCACCGAGGCATAATAATTAAACAGTGTTTCTCTTCCAATTTTTTTGTATGTATGAGGGTCATTTACATTTAAAAAGATTATAAATTTAGTTCAAGTAAAGTTTAGCATGCAATAGTCAAATTTGATCATATTAAACAATTTTCCAACCACAAAATTATGGCTAGTGGAAAGAAAGGCTGAGTGGCCAGTAACTTTGGAAAATCACTAGCCACAGTGGCTGGTGAGCAAAAAAGTTAATGTCAAGCCCTGGTCACAATGTAAACAAAACAGAAACCAACAAAAAGTGTTGAAAAGTAAACATTAAATGAGCATATAGTGAAGATCTAATGCCAAAAATTTTAAATCTAATACTGCCATTATTGCAGATTGGCAAGAGTCAGAACAATTATACTGCATATGCATCCATGCAGTGCGAGCATTGAGAGGACACGGGGTCAATGGAGGGGCACAGTGTGTAACACCAGCCACTCCCACTGTCAATAGTGGGGATATGTACTCACATAGCTGGCCAACGGGAGATGTGCTTGTGCAGCTATATGCTGTATAATGCCTAAAAATGTAAACTCTAATTCCACCATGATTTTGGAGAGCAAAGGCCAGATTGATTATATGGCATATGTGGCCACAGAGCGCATGCATTGGGTTACAGTTTCTATGTAGTATTTGTACGCCTTTTTTTCCTTACCTGTTTTGTGAACCCTGTTGATTACTTTTTGTCTATTGGCTACGATTTGTGTCCCTGTTTTGGGTCGTTTTTAATGCCTATAGAGGGCTGTACAGTGCAGCATATACGTATGTTGCATGTGCGACATGAAAATTGGTCTACTCAGAATGAATGGACATAGCACCGATGTGCTGAGAAACGCACTGGTAAAACTACGATTGGCGAGCTGCAGTCATGTTAAACTCTGTGCAGATCAGTGGTAGAATACACCGAGAGTCTGTGCTCTTTGTCCTCCATTACAACGGAGAGGATTGCAGCATGTACCCAACATTCTTTTTTCATATCAGCGCTCAGTAGCTTTCATATTTACAAGATCAGACACCGTGTGTTTGTGCTCAGGCAGCACTTTTGAGTGTCACATTTAGTGCCACACAAAGCGGGACAAGTTTTATTTCTGAGGGGGCTGTCAAGAAGAAAAGATCAGATGTGAGTTGAACTGAGATACATAGATTGCTCCTCGCCTGCAGGACAGCCTGATCTCGCTTCCGCAGCAGCTGCGGGATGGTCAGAGTTGCTGCAGCCTCCAGAAGTTTTTTCCGTTTTTTTCCGGCTTCTCCTGGGCCAGCAGCGGGTTCAGTTCATGCGAGTCTCTGGAGGAGGAGCACGATGGAGAAAGAGGAAGCTCCATGGGGCAAAGTAGGCTACGGGCTAGTCAAGAGGTGTCAAACATATGGCCTGTGGGCCAAAACTGGCCCGTTAGTTTGTATAGTGTGTTGAGTGTATTTAGGTGGTTAGGATTGATGACTGATGTGGAAATGTATGTAAATTTAAAATAATTTCTAGATCTTGACAAGTTGTTTTTAATTATAAAGTGAAAAACTATATTTTTCAGGATTAAACTGCACTATTTGCACAGTGGTACAAGGGTTAGCACTGTTGCCTAACTGCTAGAAAGTTCCAAGTTTGATTCCCCAGGCTGGCAGGGAACCTTTCTGTGTGGAATTTGCATGTTCTCCATGTGCTGTGTGGGTTTACTCCAGGTGAGCTGGTTTCCTCCCACAATCCAAAGACATGCATGTTAGGTTAATTGGTGATTCTAAATGGTCCCTAGGTATCTGTGTCTCTCTTAGAATAGAGGGTTAGTACTAGTGAAGCACCTTGAGTGTTTTTTTGAGACTAGAAAAGTGCTATATAAGTACAGGTCCCTATCCTTGCAGTCAATTTTAGAGATGTAACAGATGTTTTTATCGTGCTACAAGTTTTTGTCTTGTGCTAGATGACTACGAACCTCTGTAACACCAGTGTTACGAGCAAAAAACGATTAACGTACAGCCCTGCTATATTTATGCTGATTTTTGGTTTTATTCAAATACATTTTTTTTATCATAACAAAATAAATACTAATGCAAAAAACTGGGCACCCCTAATGGAGCTATTAAATCTTCTGCTATAATACAGTATATTTTGATTAGTTGTACAGTTGCAATCAAAATCATTCAATTGCATTTGAATCCATTGCATTTTAGGTTTATTGGCAAAAATTAAAAATTTTCTGGTGTTTGCAATAAACAAATTACACAAGAACAGTTTAAATAGTTGAACAAAACTAATATTACAAGGATTTTATCCAAAGTCAACAGTAAATCCTACTTTCAATGACTACTGCAGTCTCAAAATTATTCCCTGAATAGAATTCCTCATAAGAACAACATTTGGAAATCAGATGTGGTCTCAAGCACACCATCAACCAATCAAGGGTTTCATTAGTTGTGTCAGGTGTGCTTGAGATAGAACAGCTCAAGTACCTCAACTGTTGACAGTGATGTTTGATTGCATGTTAAAAAAAATATGGCTATGTCAAGAGAATTGTCCAGAAAGTTCAGAGAAGAGATCATTGCCTTGCACAAACAAGGAAAAAAAATACAAAAAGACGGCAAAGGGACCAAATGTTCCTAGAGATACAGTTGGAAGCATAGTTCACAAGTTTAAAGTTAAAGGAACAGTGGCTACACTACCTGGATGTGGCAGAAAAGGGAAGCTATTAACGGCTGCCACCAGAGTCCTGAGGGGCCAGGTGGTCAAAAACCCTTGACTGACTGCAAAAGACCCGCAGCAACCATCGCAGTTGCCTGACTTGAAACCCATTTAAAATTTCTGGTGGGATATGAAAAAAGGCAGCTGCAGTGTGTAAACCCAAAAATTAGGGGTGGGCGATATGGCCTAAAAATGATATCACGATATTTCTGTGAATTTTCATGGTAACGATATTCTCCATGATATCACGGAATACAGTTTTTTTCTTTTAAATTTATAATGGACAGTTTCACAGGCCAGCGTTAATTCTGTTCAACATATTCAGTAAAAACAAAACAAAAACTCTTATTTCTCCAGCTTATTAACAGCAGTTTAGAATGTGTTTCAAACTTTTTAAATTCTGTATCAAATATTACCAGAAAATATTATAAACCACTACATCTTTAGTGCACTGAGGGGTTAAGTTAATTCCCTTCCACAGCATATGGGACACCATGTGGTGTATAGAGTCGGCGCCTAGCTCCGTTTCTCTGACCCTTAGGACACACAGCTACTGTAAGTAGTGAAAGCTACAGTTGGAGGTCAGTCCTCTAGTAGCTCTGTGCGTTAACACACAGTGCACTGAGGGGTGGACAGGGACAAAAATTCAGACCTGGAATTTGACTTCCTCTTAGGCCGCCCTGTTGTTGGAAGCCAGAAATCACCACAGTTTTACTAGGCCAACATTTTAAAATAACAGGAATCAAACTAGTTATAAAAGTAATTATAACCTTCAGCTGGGAGGAAAATTATAAATTTGGATTGTAATAGGCAACTGATCTATTGATTATTAAAATAACTGATTGACTAATCTGAATTTAAATCTGGTGCTGCTTCTGATATTTTCACCTTTTCAGAATAAAAACACAAGGTAAGAGGCTTTAGGTAAAAAGTTACAATCTTGCATGAAATTTAAAAAATGTACCTTTGTGAAAAGATGTTTAAAAATGAGAAAAGAAAACAAATTTAGGAGAGAATAACAAGCAGATGAGAGTAAAGTTGGTACTGCAGACTACATATAGCCTGTAGTTTAGGAAATTCTGCAGATTTTTCTTAAAACATCTGAATAGTCCTGAAAACATTGCCTTATGAATGTAAGAGCAATTTAGTGCTGGTTAATGCAGTCTATTTATTACATTTAAAAAGGTAAATCCCAAACTATAAGCAGCTACAGCAGGATAATACAACCACAGACATCATTCACCACATTGCTTCTGTCTTCATCTCATTTCTATGCTCTGGGGCATGAGGGGATTTTGGTCTTTTTAACATATTGTATTAATGTAGTCTAGTCTGTTATTTCACCGGGTCAGGAAGAGTCTAAATAAAACATGGAGAGGGTGGCCTTATTTAAAACTATTATTATTTCATCATTTTTATCATATTGAATACTGTATATGCTGGCCTACCTGTCTGCCGTTTCCCAAGACACTTCTGCAGGTAAAGGCGTGCTGCATCGGACCTCCCGTCTCTCTCTCTCTCTTTCTCTCACTTTACCCGCATTAGAAATCTCCATTGCACAGCCAACTCCTGGGCTGTTAACGGATTTTTTTCTTTTGGTTGGTTGAATAAATCACACTGGAGCAGCTACAATGGAATGAAAATAAACCTCTGGACACTTCGGACGTCAGCAACGCTGTTTCAGGGAGAAGTAAATGTAGCGAAGTAAAACTTTTCCCCGAAGCGGCATTGTTGACATGCGGGAAAAAAATGCGGGCAGATTATTTGCATTGCTGCACTGTTTTTGTTTTTGTTTTTGTTTTTTTAAAGATGGCAGCAGTTTGAAACAGCCTTAAAACTAAATTACTTCCTCACAACTAGACGCAGATGTTCCAAGCATAGAGCACTGCTTCCTGCGCCATATTTGTTTTGCTGTTTCTGTGGTAACGTGTAACTTTCATTGGCAGCGTAACGGACCGCAAATATTGCGTTATTCATTTTTACACTGGCATCAAAATTTATACCGGTATTATCGTGAACGATATGATATGGCACACCCCTACCAAGAATATTGGTGAACTGGAGGTCTTTGCTCATGAGGAATAGGCTAAAGGTGTGTTCTGTAGCGATGTTAAAATAAGGCATGGCGACTGGAGTTTTTAAGGAAGTTTATTCATCAATCATCGCCATCATAGGAACACAATCCAGCCCTGTGCAGACGGGCTGGATGGTCCTCAGGCTGTCAGGCAATGGTGTGGCCAGTTGAGCAATCAGAGGGAAAAGAGGGTGAACATATCATATTCAGCCACTTAAATACCCAGCTACAGACAATACATCAAAAGCATGTTATCATCAAAGGAACTGCAGTCAGGCATGGGACATTTGCAACACAATGAGAGCAGGAAGTATGAACGTTTGCATTTGAGTCATACACATCCACAGGATACTGGCGCCTGAACTAGACACGAAGAGGCTGCCTATTGATCTCAACACACACATCTCATTGCTCTGCTAATTGCCCCGGCTGAGTGCTCTGTTTGTCCGTGGTTGTTGTGGGGGTTACCCCATACACTCCCCCCAGAGGGCTTAGCGGGGAGCTGAGGCCTCGATTGTCCGGCATTGGGAGCGAGCTGCTGGGAAGGTCTGTGCCGGGGGAGGGAGGAGGGTGGGGGTAGCAAGTGCCGGGGGATGTCCGTAGCTGTGGGAAGAAAAATTAGTCTCTGATTCCTCTCGCGATTCAGTCCGGTAATGAAGAAAAACAGGAGCTGAAGCTGTGTGAGGGACTTGGCGCTTCGGCTTTAGGCGCGTGCGCGGCCCCCAAAGCCCTCGGGGACCGTTGACAGCTGAATTCCCGTCGTGCGCCGTGGCTGAGACCTACACAAAATCCTGCGTGCGGGCTGCGTGTGTGCTTCAGGTGTGTGAGTAGCCCTGAAGAGCCGTGTGCAGCGGCGGAGGATGATGTATAAGCTTGTAGAGCCAGCTTGTCTCTGGTGCGCGGCACGCGCTGCGGCCACGTACCTTCCAGCTGTGCTGTTCTGATGCGAGGCTCCTGTGCATGGCCGGTCCGCTGTCGCGAGGCGAATCAGGGTCAGGGGGCTTGATGGAGAGCTGCGCAGTCGGCGCCGATGGTCTCCCCCGTTCGGGCTGTTGGTCGTTGCTCGTGCCGGGTCATGGTGCGTTGGGGCGGTGAGAGGGAATAGACGATCTTTGTCCCTCGGGCTCGCGTAGATGCGTAGGAGCGGTGAGAGGGAGGAGACGATCTTTGTCCCTCGGCCGGTTCCAGTGTGGATGTGCAGATCCCAGGCGTGGATCGCACAATGACGCTTTCTGCAGCTTTCCCAGTCGTGGATGATCTCCGAGGGAGTTCGCCTGATTTCGGTTCTGCATCGAGGTCTGTCGTGTGGCAGAAGGGAGGGCAGTGCTCTTGCGTCAGGCTGCTGCGTTCTCTTGTCGTCGGAGATACCATCGGGGCTGCATTCGTTGTCAGCGTGTTCTCTTCAGCGTCGGGTCACCAGTGTAGCGATGTTAAAATAAGGCACGGCGACTGGAGTTTTTAAGGAAGTTTATTCATCAATCATCGCCATCATAGGAACACACTCCAGCCCTGTGCAGACGGGCTGGATGGTCCTCAGGCTGTCAGGCAATGGTGTGGCCAGTTGAGCAATCAGAGGGAAAAGAGGGTGAACATATCATATTCAGCCACTTAAATACCCAGCTACAGACAATACATCAAAAGCATGTTATCATCAAAGGAACTGCAGTCAGGCATGGGACATTTGCAACACAAAGAGAGCAGGAAGCATGAACGTTTGCATTTGAGTCATACACATCCACAGGATACTGGCGCCTGAACTAGACACGGAGAGGCTGCCTTATTGATCTCAACACACACATCTCATTGCTCTGCTAATTGCCCCGGCTGAGCGCTCTGTTTGTCCGTGGCTGTTGTGGGGGTTACCCCATACGTTCACACGAAACGCGAACAGGTGAATTTTTCGCGCTGCACCATTACATTATAACTCACTGTAAACACGTGAACAGACATGAATTCTGAGATGCAGACAGGCGAAGTTGTCTTTAAAACTTCTGCAGCTGTGTTCAACCTGCTGTGGAAATTCCCAAAATAACGTCATGCTTAGGTTTACATTATCCGACCGGGGGTTCACCTGAAAATGCTGTCTCAAGCCTTGAAAACTTCACAGATGATGGGTGTTTACATTGCTAGCTTGCGAGGACATCCATGGCCAGAAACCGTGAGTAAATAACTCCAAAATCCCGATTCAGCTGAAGAGTTCCCGGTCCCCCTGTCTCCCGGTGAGTGAGTTTCATTTTCAAACTAGTTTACTCTGCAATTGTGATACTTTTACTCCGGTGACAGCAGAATCTCAAAGCTAGCAGCTAGTTAGCTAACACGCAAATTTGCGCGTACTCACGTCTTCCCATTCACTTTATATGGATTCGTGCTGCCTGTTTGCCTTTGGTCTGAATGCATCTTAAGATTCCTCAGTAACGCTGCCAGAAGCTGGTGTCTGGCTCTGCATCATGTTTGCAGCAGGTCATAACAGCAAAAGAGTACCAAGTACTAAAGATGCTTGTCATGAAGGGGTTGAATCATTTTGAGACTGCAGTAGTCATTAAAAGTGGCATTTTGTGTTGCATTTGGAGAAACTGCTTGTAATATTAGTTGTGTTGAGCTATTTAAATTGTTCTTGTTTAATTTGTTTATTGCAAACAGTTACTAGTTTGTACATTTTGCCAGTAAACCTAATTTGCGGGGGGTGGGGGGTGTTGAATGATTTTGATTGCAACTCTGTAGTGTTAAATCCATCCATCCATCATCTACCGCTTTTCCGGGGGTCCAGGTCGTGGAGACAGCAGTCCAAGTAAAGTAGCCCTGACTATGTCCCGGTTCACGTAGCACCAAGATCCCCATGATCTCTCCTGCAGATGGTGAGCCCACTGGAGGGTGGACCTATGCGGCTGCTTTGGATACATGAGTCCTTGATGTAACATTTTTCATAGTGATCTACTGGACTGCTTTTGGGTGCAGATTTACTAAGGTGTTGCGCCATCGCAAAACTCTGTTTTGGCATTAAAAAACTACTGTTGAGATTTACTAAAGGGCGCAGGGCAAAGTTAGTGGTGGAAAGGTGTGGACTATGTTAATTTTGCACCTGGCCTCATTGCATATGTATTTGTGGGAGTTGTCATGTCAAAGCACAAATTTGAGGGAGGAGAATATTTAAATGACAGGCGCAAGGTGATTTATTAAGGTTTGCGGTTGTCAATCTTCTGTTAAATGTGACAGGATTTAATGCCCCAAAAAAGCATGTCTTAATTCATCTGTGCCTGACATGGTGCCAGAAGACACTGGCGAGAATTAAGGGCATGTGGCCGAAGAGACAGAAGCTTCTCTCTGTGTGTGACTTTATTTGGCATGACAGAACAGATTATATGAACAGGGTTGGAACAGAAACGATCTCACAGAGATTGGTGTTGTGCTGAATTGGACATCAGCCATCAGAGGATTTTTTTTTCAATCTCATTTGTTTATATATAGCTTATTACTATTACTACTATGAATAATTTATTTCATTTATAACACATTTTACATTTTGGGGCAAAATCTCAAAGTGCTACACAAATCGGAATAAGAACAAGAATAAAAGTGGGACTTCCGGTCTGGACGCCATGGCGACTGCAGCTTAACACTGAAGCTCTCAGACCCAATCCAGGATAACACCTTGAAAATCAAACTTAACGGATTTTTGGAGGAGTGAAAATCAAAAGACAAAATCATCATGTCTAAAGGAAAACAGAAGAAACTGAAATTCTCCAGGCCAGGACACGTATCGGCCGGAGAATCTGAACTGGAAGATCTCCGTTCAGAAGACGAGGAACTGGTGATAGCTAACAAAAGGGTTAGCCTGAAATCACTATTTGAGGAGCTACGACGATTTCGTCGAGAAGTTACGGCCGAATTTCGGGAATTCAGAGAAGAATTGAAAAGGACAAACAGCAGAGTGGACCAGGCCGAGAACCGAATCTTGGAAACAGAGGATCGAATAAAAGTGCTCGAAGATTCTGTGCTAGACCTACGCAAAAGAAAAGCAGCTATAGAGGCTAAGCTAACCGACCAAGAAGGAAAACAAAGAAGAGACAACATAAGAATTCATGGTCTGATAGAAGGAACCGAAAATGGTTTTAACTCAATGGCAGAATGCGTGGAATCCTTACTAAGAGAGAAATTGGATATTCCACAAACCACCGACTTGAAGATAGAAAAGGCACATCGTTCATTAGCCGCTAGGCCGGCGGCGGAAGCGCCCCCACGTTCGGTGTTGGTAAGATTTTCCAATTTCAAAATAAAACAAGAGGTTGTAAGACTGGCCTGGCAGAAAAAAGGATTTATGCACCAGGAGAGAAAAGTCTACGTGGAACACGATTACGCCCCGGAGGTCCTTAAAAAGCGCAGGGAATACAATGACGCGAAAAAGGTGTTAAGAGAGAAGAAATTGCGCTTTCAGACTCCATTTCCTGCGAAGTTAAGGGTCTTCTACGGCGATGAAACGTGTCTCTATAATTCGGCGGAAGAAGCAACAGCTGACATGGCGAAGAGAGGGCTCCCGGTAACGGTATTTAAACCCGCAGCAGACCCGAGTGAGAAGATCAAAGCGCAAACATGGACAACACAAAGACCCTCAAAATCCACGGACCAGCAGCGGGAAACCCAGCGCCAGAGCGTCTCGGATAAACTATCCGTTTTCAGGTTGGAATAGCGACCTTTTTTTTTTTTTCCTTTCTCTTGAATCAATCCGCACATCCAACCCCCCTCATACAAGGTAACAAACATTAAAGGAGATGCATATTCAGCATGTGGTAAAACATTTCATGGAACAATCATATTATTTGAAACAAATAAGTCTTTGTAATAAAAAAACAAAAACAAAAAAACTTGTTAAAATAGAAATGTGACAATAATCCACATGTTCTCCTCATACTAACAAATACTGTTTTTGCGTGAATGTTTGATGTGATGGGGGTGGGAGGGTGCACACAATTTCACAGGGTTTAGGCATAAAAGGAAAAAAAAAAAATCATTACAAGTTTGGATTGGGTTCTGAAACTCACGTTAAAAGCATGGGACTACTTTCAGTGGTAAGAGAGGGCCCTCAACACGTAACAGAGTTTGAGGAATTTCCCTCAGGGCCTTCACTCCATCAAGGCTCTTACAGGGTCTTTAAAAAGACCTCAGCTCAGGAAGTTCTTATGACAGCTTTTTGTTTTAAAGTTTTTTACACTATGTTCTTAATGTTTTTCTTGTTTTTAATGTTCTTTCAGTTTCTGAGTAGCACAAATGAGGGCCACCACACAGTTATACTAAACAAAACAACACAATGGAGAAACAGGGTGTAACCAAAATAATTTCATATAATGTAAAAGGAATCCTGAATCCAGTTAAAAGATCCAAGATTCTAGGCAAAATGAAAAAAGACAAAGCAGGAATAATATTTTTACAAGAAACCCACCTAACAGACGTGGAACACAATAAACTCAGTAGACAAGGGTTTAAAATGATCTCTTCATCTTCATATAAATCAGGGAGGAGGAGGGGAGTAGCGACATTGATATCAACCAAAATTACATTTGAAAAAAAATCAGAACACAAAGATAAAGAAGGGAGATACAGTTTGGTAACTGGGCGGCTAGAGGGAGAAGATCTCACCCTGCTGAATGTGTATGCTCCCCCAGGGGCTAACTGGAAATTTTATAAAAATGTATTCGACCTAATGATAACTAAAGCTCAAGGTTTAGTGATATGTGGTGGGGACTTCAATCTTAGACTGAATCCATACTGGGATGCTTCTGGTAATTCCCCACATCAAAATAACACCCAAAACAGGAAGACTCGGATGCTACTAAAAGAAATGGGAATCTGTGACGTGTGGAGGGAACTCAACCCCAGTGTAAAAGACTATACATTTTACTCAACTCCACATTCATCTTACTCAAGGATTGACTATTTTTTTATGTTTAATAGAGACATTGGAAGAGTAAAAACATGTAAAATAGGACTGATGGATCTCTCCGACCACAGTCCGATCTACATGGACTTAAATATCCAAAAATACACAAATAATACATTTTCTTGGAGGTTAAATTCAAATGTCCTGAAAGGACCATTGAAAGATGAATTGGAATCAGATATTCTCAGATATTTGGAAGATAACGATAATGGAGAAGTATCCCCTTTAATACTGTGGGATGCATGCAAAGCTGTAATAAGAGGAAAGATTATTGCAAAACTGGCAACCCAAAAGAAACTAAGACAAGAAAAACTATCCACATTAGAGTCAGAACTTAGGAACCTAGAAAAAGAACACAAAGGCAACACTCATTCTACTGACTCGCTCAAGATTAAGGAAATTAAAAACCAAATAAATGAGATCTACACAATAGAAATCCAGAAGAAACTTACATTTCTGAAACAAAAATACTATGAAGCAGGCAGTAAATCGGCAAAATTGCTAGCCTATAAATTGAGGAAACATCAAACAGAAAGAGCAATCTACAAAATCAGAGACCCAGTATCAAAGGAAATAAAATTCAGAATTCAGGATATTCTTAAAAGCTTCGAGAATTACTATAAGAACTTATACTCCCACAAAAAACATAAAAACGCATCCGAGGCATTCCTAAACACATTAAACCTTCCCCAACTTACGGAGTCACAAAATAAAACACTACTGTCAGAAATACATCCTAAAGAATTGGAAAAAGCAATTATGAAACTTAAAGCTAACAAATCCCCAGGAGCTGATGGCTATACAGCAGAGTGGTACAAAACCTTTAAACAGCAACTATCTCCTCTCCTCCTGAAAACATTTAATTATGTCCTCCACACAGGGGAAATCCCCCCCTCCTGGAGAGAAGGGGTCATTGCAGTTATACCTAAACCTGAAAAGGATAAACTAGAGTGCTCCAACTACAGACCAATCAGTGTACTAAATCAGGACTATAAGCTTTT
The DNA here is from genome assembly GCA_020510985.1 of Pholidichthys leucotaenia. Taxonomy (NCBI): domain Eukaryota; kingdom Metazoa; phylum Chordata; class Actinopteri; order Cichliformes; family Pholidichthyidae; genus Pholidichthys; species Pholidichthys leucotaenia. Next base: position 134,159,968 of record CM035837.1, read on the forward strand.
TACCATTATCCTTGCCAAAGGTTAGAAAATATACTGACAGACCTAATTCATTTAGACCAAACAGGTTTTATAAGACAAAGACAGACACAAGACAACATTCGACGCACTTTACACATAATTCATCATATAAAAAAATATAACTTAAATGCAGTCATATTGGGATTAGATGCTGAAAAAGCATTCGATTCGGTTGACTGGTCTTTTCTATATAGAATCTTATCCAGTTTCAATTTTCATAACAACTTCATTAGAACTATGCAGGCATTATATAAAAAACCAACAGCTAAAATAAGGATTAACGGTAATTTATCATCATCTTTTGAACTGGAAAGAGGATGTCGTCAGGGCTGCCCCCTGTCTCCACTGCTCTTTGCAATCTTCATAGAACCTCTGAGCCATTGGATAAGACAAAACCAAAAAATTCAAGGTATTACACTTGGTCAGAAGGAACATAAAATAGCACTCTTTGCTGATGACATTTTAATATACCTAGGGCAGCCGAACACTTCTTTACCAGAACTAACCTCAGTTTTTTCAGAGTATGGAGATTTATCGGGGTACAAATTAAACATGCATAAAACCCAAGTTTTAACATTCAACTATGACCCAAATCATTATTCACTAAGCAAACTCAAAACTAACTGGGAGTCGGAATCTATGAAATATCTGGGGGTCAATATCCCAAAACAACTCAACAAAATTATATCACTAAACTATGATCCACTGGTGACAAAAATAAAATCTGACCTAGCAAGATGGAATATGATACCATTCTTGGGTACTGCACAAAGAATTGAAGCAGTCAAAATGAATATACTTCCACGTCTTCTATACCTTTTCCAAACAATACCGGTAGAACCTCCCAAAAAAACATGGCAGGAGCTGGACAGAAGGATCTCAAGATTCATATGGCAGGGCAAGAGACCTAGAATCAGATATAGAACCCTACAGCTAAACAAAGACAAAGGTGGGCTCGCGCTGCCAAATATCAGGGACTACTTTAAAGCCGCACAAATTAAAACTTTAGTAGAGATATGTAACCCAGTCTACACTGCACAATGGAAGGAGATGGAATGCCAAATAACAAGTGACATCCCCCTACAGGCGATAATAGGGAACAATGCCTTACCTAAGCTTTTGAATAACACTAACCCGTGGATAGAGACCCCGCTAAAAATTTGGTTTAAGATAGTCAGAGAGAATCAAACTAAAGAGCCCTATCGACTTCTGCAATGGATTGCCTATGATCAGGACTTTACTCCTAATAAAACAGACACCAGATTTAAAAAGTGGAAGGAGAAAGGGCTGATAAAATATTACGATTTTTTTAAAGGGCAAATCTTAAGAAGTTTTGAAGATTTGAAAAAACAAGGCCTAATAAATCAAGACCTTTACAGGTTCTTCCAGCTTAGACACCACATAAACAATATACTTAAAAAGGAGGTTTTGGAAAGGGCCCAGTCAGGTGTTCTGAAGGTCTTCTTAATGGCATATAAAGGGATCCCAGGGATCAGATACATTTCTAAAATATACCAAGGTCTTCAAGACTTAAAAGGAGACAACACATCTTATATAAAAGAGAGATGGGAAAAAGAGGGGAATTTCACTTTACAACTGGAAATATTGGAAAAGCTAAATAAACAGCAATGGAAAAGTACCTCATCCCTGCAGTGGAGAGAATTTGGATGGAAAAACTTGGCAAGATTTTTCAGAACACCTGCACAAAACAAATTTACCCATAAGGGATTGAACTGTTGGCGCTTGTGTGGTGAAAAGACTGCAAATCATTTTCATGTGTTTTGGTCATGCCCAGTTATCCACCAATATTGGACCAAGGTACAGACAATATTGGGGAAAATATTCAAAATTACAGTTCCCTTTTCTTTTGTAACTTTGTATTTGGGTTTACTACCGGACTCACTGGAAAGACGAGGAGAAAAATACTTATTCAATGTTTTAATATTGGCAAGCAAAAAAGCACTAACTAAAAAAATGGATGTTGAAGGACTGTCCTACACCTGAAGATTGGACTAATGTGATCCAAGACATTTACTCGATGGAAAAGTTGACATTCGCACTGAGACAGGACATGGATGGGTTCATGAACTTTTGGCAACCCTGGACCGCATATGTGTCTTCCATTAGATCTAATCTTTGACAAATACCATTTCAATAATGGTTCCGCTCTTTGTTCCATCTCTACTCAGATGCTCTTTTATCTTTATTTACTTACTTTTTCTTTTTGTTTTTTTTTTTTACTGGTTTGTTTGTTTTTTTGTTATTTGTTTTTTGTTTTTTTTCTCTTTAATTTCACTTTTTCTTTCACTTTAAAAAAAAAAAGGGGTGTTGTAAGAATTAATCTTCCAATGTTGTCAGATATCAGAAAATAAGGGAACGTGATGAAAATGTAAACAATGCATTGCTGTAACGACCTGTATACCCTTTACAAAAACTTAAATAAAAAAAAAAAAGAACAAGAATAAAAGCAAACATTCTCGGAGTATCCTTTCCTCTCCATCCATCAGCTCCCCCTCACTTTTGAAACAAAAGCTCTTCCACATTGTCAATTTTCTTTGTTTTTTCCCTCTATCCATATTGTTATATTTGTGTTGTTTGTTTTTTTTTGCTGTGCATAAAACGGTAATTCAGTTCCCATCTTCTCTTCCAGTTCAGGATACAATAGGAGGAAAACAACAATGAGATTATTAAAAGAAAAAAGAGCACAGATCCATAGACGTCCCCCGAAATTGCAACATCCTAGTATGACAGCAGTCTCTGCTGTGGCTGTCCGAGGAATAAGTGAAATCATGTGTGTTTAACTTTATTACATTCCAGACTTCAGAAAACGCACATTTATCAAAAGTCAGTCAGTCAAACTTTATTTGTGTAGCACTTTTCAAACATTGGATGTTGCGCAAAGTGCTTTACTTAGATTTAAAAAAAGTCATGGAGTGGGAGACCTCTAGATTTTGTTAAAACAAAGTTATTCACATAATAAAAATAAAAATACTAAATTTATGCATATTAAACAAAGGAGTCTGCCATGTGAAATGAAAATCAAAACTTTGAAATATGGTGAACAAAAATAAACTATTTTACTGGGTTTTGTGCTTAATTGAAAGCTTAAAAAAAGCTTTAAAAAAAAACCTATATTATACTCCTCCAAACTGGCTGTGCCTGTGTTGATGACCTGCTTCCTCAGGTGTGCCTGTGCACAATTTTGCGGTGCTCTTGGTGGATGGGTGGTCATTATTGAAATGAAGTGACTGTGTCTGTGTTCATAGTTTTGCATGTTGTTAGTAGATCACTGGCAAAAATTGGCCACTCCCTTAGGCGCGCTGTCTAATTTGCGCACTTGCTAATTTGCGCTGCCTTAGTAAATCTGCCCCTTGGACTGGCCCAGGGGCCTGCAACCTTTGCCAGCCGAAGAGCCATTTTGCCCGTCTCCGACTAAAATAGAAGTGGCTGAGGGCCACAATGGCAATTTGACCTTTAAAATAAATGTTGTGCTGCTTATAAAGTTTTTATATACTGTACATAGCTCTGAATATTATGTGGCATTAATGAATTCCTACTACAAGAGTGGAAAAAACTGTCAAGCTTTATATAGAACTTCATATATGAAATAAGTGTTAGAAATATATTACAAATTGTTTTGTGCTGAAAAAATAAATTTCTGAATATCTGACCATAATTTTTTTGCAGTTTTTTTTTAAATTATCAGCACATTCATAAATTGTTTAAATCTGAAAAAAAATCATCCATCTCCTACTTTCAACAGTGATCACACAGCTTTAGTTCCTGATATTTTAATAAATTAGAGACGTTTAATTTAGAAGAAGCTACTTTTCATTCTTTTTATGTTTCCACATAATGCTCCTTATTCAAATGTATTAATATAATACAGTCATGTGAAAAAATTAGGACACCCTGTATAAGCCTGTGGTTTTTTAAAACATATTTGGACATATGGATATTCAATATCAATGATAAAAATACCAGGAGATTCATGTAATACAACTAAACAATTAAAAATGAATTAAAGACTTTTTTTCAAATTTTCTGTAAAATGTAATTCTAAACAAATAGTGAGGAATAAATTAGGACACCCCCCGTCTCTTTTAGGACACCCCCACATTCATTCCCACTTACAATGGCTAAAATAAATTTAAAAAATGCAAATAAAAACAAAAACAAGGTTAGACATAGCTACACGAACATTTCTTAATAAAGAAGTGAATACAGTGGTACCTCTACTTACGAATTTAATTCGTTCCGGAAGAATTCTCGTAACGTGAAAAATTCGTAAGTAGAGGCGCGTTTTACATGTAAATGCCGTAATCCGTTCCAAGCCCCCAAAATTCGGGCATAAATTTTTTATAAATCGTAAAAACGCATCAAAACATGTAACAAATACATGTTACAATTAGATTACTGCACAATAAACATAAAATGAGAGTTTAAAATGAGAGAAAGAATAATAAAAGAGAAAGAATAATAAAAATTATGTTCATTTACCTTTTAACTGCGATCGTCGGCGTCACCTTTTGCCTTCTTTGGTTCATGTTCTGTCTCATCAGTGGTTTTTGCCTGACGTTTTGTGATGAAACGATCCAAGGACGTTTGCTTTTATCGGCTTGTAAGGGCTTCCTTTTGTTTTAATACCGTGCTGATCGTTGATGTTGTTTGTTTTTTTTTCCCCAAAACTTTATTAAGAACAAGGTGAAAGTACAGAGTTATAACGTAGATGGTGATAAACATGGCAGTTAACAATTTTTTTTTCTCTAAATTGTGTAGTTCAGTCAACAGTCTTACAAGAGGTAAGAAGGATAAAATAAAGTAGTAAGAATAGTAAATAATAATAAGATAAAGCGAGATCAACCAAACGCACCCATTCGTGGCCAATGGGATACCAGGAAGATGCTAGGCGATAGCCAATGGCAGAGCAGCTACAGGTATGTTTACGTTCGGTAAAATACGGGAGCTGCGAGGAGCGCGTACTTTTTTTGCCTTTCGTATCCTGAAATTTTGTTCGTAACTAGAGGCAATATTTTCCCGTTGAAGCGTCTCGTAACCTGAAAATTTCGTATGTAGACACGTTCGTAAGTAGAGGTACCACTGTATTTAAAGGGGTGTCCAAATTTTTTTCACATGACTGTATAAATCTGTATCCTTCACCTGTTCTCCAGACTCTCAGTTTGACAACTAGTGGATTGGTTGCCTGATATTCTTCTTTATTTATTTTGAAATAAAACAAAAAGAATTCTAAACAACTTTCTACATAATATAACTGTAAAAATCATTTGATGCAAATTAATAAGCCAATTAGAAATAGTTACAGCAGAGTGGGGGGGGAAAGAAGTTTAAAAAAATGTCTTCTTCCACTGAGCTAATTGTTGGTTATAGTTTTTTTTTAAAAATGCGTGGCATTGGTAGACAGTCTGCACCTATAATTCAATGTCCAAAACCCCATTAAAACATCAGGTAATAAACTAGCCGTCAAAGAATCTTCTGTCCTCTCTTTTCAGTCATTTGAACTCCTTTTACTATCTGTCAGCTGTATGTTGCTGATTTCAGACAAGTAAACGTTCTGTGGGTGGAAAACTAGAATTTTAAGAGGCAAAGAAAGAAGGTCTTTCATCATTCACCATTACACATTGTCTGTCAGACAGATAAGATGAAAACATTGCATGGCCAGATTAGAAAAATTGATCTAAATTTTTTTTGTAAGTAAAAATGATTCACTGCATTAATTTTTTTTTTAGGTCCAGTAAAACAGCCTCCACAACCTGGCCTTGATCTATTGACTTTTTTTTTTTTTTATTTGTTTGATCAAGTAGAAGTTAGTACTCTCAGCTGAATAATTTGGTCAGAAGCCATAGAGAGGATGTAAGTAATTATTAGACTCCATATACTCCAATAACTGTGTAAAACGTTCCACGGGTGGGACATCTTGCACACATAGCAAGATAATTTAATTAATGGATTACATTACGGGCTTATTAATGTCAGGCTAAAAACAGACTGTTTCAGACAGAGCTTTTAGAACATGTTCAGTTTGTTTTATCTTGCCTTGAGAGCTGTTATTGTGGGAAAAATCTGAAGAAAATCAACATGATATTGCCAATAATTTCCTCATTTTGGAGTGAGAGTTGGCAACACTGATTAAAGCTGTCCATGTTTATCTTACCTTTATGATTATGGATTTAAAGTAGAACTGAACTGAACGGCATTGAATGGCACTGGGTGATAGTACATACAATTATAAAGATAATTTATCATTGGCACCCCCTCCACAAATCCCGGAATCTTGGAGAAAATCGCGATTTTGAATTTCCTGCCCTGAAAAATCAGACAAATCCGCCGAAGTGCAGCCGGAGTTCCGCGTGACGTCACGAGTGTGACCCAGTCCTCATGTTTACCATTGCGAGCACGTCGACACTGGTTGTTTTTGGTGCATTTTGTCGTGATAGTCGACTACAAAACACTTCCACACCTGGGAAGATCTGTTCAGTGGCCAAGGAAAGCTGTCATGGCGACGAAAGAAAAGAAAGGGGGAGGAAAAGCGACCGGGAAGCGATGCGTTTCTAGATATACAGTGATCCCTCACTTATCGCGTTTAATGGGGACCAGAACCAACCGCGAAAAGTGAAAAACCGCGAAGTAGCGTCACCCCCCCCCCCCCAAGGGCGTCACAAGCACTATTTTGCACAAAAAGGCACAAGAGAACAGCGAAAAGTGCCACTAAGCAACACGAGCGATAAAGAACAATGAATGCGGTCTTCCTTCGCTGGGTAAAACGTCTCGGCCAATCAGCTTGCGAGGTAAAACGTCTCGGCCAGTCAGCTTGCGAGATTCCCGAGCGGTGAAGAGGTGGGCGGAGAGGAGTGGAGCGGTGGTCAGAGAGGTAGATTTTGAGTTGTGCGGGCTCTCCGTGTTGATACCTGATGTTCTAATGAGAAGGCAGGGAGACTACATTAGAACATCAGGTATCAACACAGAGAGCCCGCTCTCCCCGGCTCCCCGGCCCGCTCGGGAATCTCGCAAGCTGATTGGCCGAGACGTTTTACCTCGCAAGCTGATTGGCCAAGACGTTTTACCCAGCTTCGCTCCCTGCCGAGCGCCTATACCCAGCGAAGGAAGACCGCATTCATTGTTCTTTATCGCTCGTGTTGCTTAGTGGCACGTTTCGCTGTTCTCTTGTGCCTTTTTGTGCAAAATAGTGCTTGTGACGCCCTTGGGGGGGCGGGTGACGCTACTTCGCGGTTTTTTACTTTTCGCGGTCGGTTCTGGTCCCCATTAAACGTGATAAGTGAGGGATTACTGTAATAAGTTGGAAAAATGCTGATGGTTTTTTTCCCTTTCTTTTTTATTGTTAATTTTCCTTATCCTGACACCCCAAACATGCCAAAGTAAAGACTCACCATTCTGTATTCAATAAGCGACTCTCCTCCCCATCACTGCTGCGGTCTGAGTCGGTGCCGGAATCCCCCGAAAATTCTGGCTCTAATCTGTACGTTTCGATGCCTCCCTCGCTCTCTTCCTGTTCACTTGACACTCCTGCATCCTCCTCTGTCTTGTCACCGATCCTGAATGCCTCTTCACTCTGAAAACTCTGGTGTTCTTGACTGCTGGAACTGCTATCATCTGCCATTGTTGTTTTGATAAGGGTCACACTCGTGACGTCACGCAGCGTCGTCTGCACTACTTCTGGTTTGTTTGGCACTGCCAGCCAGAGGCAAAAGTTGATCGGCTTATAGCTTGGCCATTGCACGGCCTAAAAATTTCTTTTATGCGTTGAAAAATACAATAGGTAATAAGGAATTAATCTGCTATTCTACTTTTTTGGCAACAAGGTGAGTTCAGTTCTACTTTAATCCAGTGTGCATTGATCCAAAGAAAATGTCCATTATTCACAGTCCAAATGTCTGCTGTGACAGAGACATTATCCAGTCCCTCAAATTCCTTTTGGAGATCAAAGTCCATTTTTAAATCATCTTTATCCAGGTAGCAAGTAAATGTGTTTTAATTTCAGTGGATCACAGTCCAGCTGTTTGATGGGAAGTGTTACCACACCTTCAGTCTGGAATAACGTAATTGGCTATCAGTGGGTTTAATTCTTGCTGGGTCACAAAGTGTCCAGATGCATACCTGTGCTTGAAATCCAGCTGTAGCTCTTGAGACGAGTATTCCACTTTACATACAGCCGTGGCTGTTCAGAATACAGTAGATCCACTTCACGGTGTTGTTAGCATAGCATAGCACTAGCTTTGTTAGAGCTGAAGATTGTCGTAAATCTCAACTGGCACTTTAGTTTGCAACCCACCAATATACTTTTATCTTTAACTGTGACAAAGGAAAAATAATCTGTCTATTTACACAAAAACAAAGTAGCTTCACGTTTTCCTCCACTCAGTAATTAAGACTCAGGCTCTCTGCAACAGGTCACGTGGACTGACGGCTGTGTCAGCTACGGTAGGGTCAGTTTGTATATTCATTTGCGCTAAAAATATTTATCCATATTAATAAAACGAATAACGAGTAACACATCTGATCAAATTTCAGTAACTGTAACACATTACTGAACTTTTAAACAGTAATTCCGTTACACAGCATGTTACTGCAAAAGTAGTGGCGTTACTCCCAATACTGCTAATGAGGCGGCTGTTTTTCTCCTTGTTTGCATTCTTGTGGAGAAATTCTCTCCACAACAACCATACATGAATGCAAATTAATCTGTCCACACAGAATTAGACTCTTTATTTTCCTCTGTGAATGAACTTTTTCTGGATTTGTTCTTGTCTTACGGGGGGGTGGCAGCTGCTGCTGTCCACATGCACTGAGGAGAGGCTGAACGGATGTCTGTGCAGCCGCTGTTAGATGTGATGCAGCCATGCATGGTTGACACTATAATAAATAATTTAAATATATATCTATTTTACGTTCATAAAAGTATGCCTTTCCATTGAGAAATGTGTCCAATTGCAATAAACAATAAAATAAAATAATTAAAATGAACTTCATTAATTTCCATGTGTTTTGAGATATAACTGCAGGGAGCCATGGCATGGGGGCTGAAGGACCGGGGATTGCCGACCCCTGGTCTGGCCCTTCACCCAGGATCAGCTTGTCATGGGAGACCCTGCCAGGGGCAAGTTGCCCCCAACAACTTAGCTCTTGGGATCATTAGGGCACGCAAACCCCTCTACCCCAATTAAGTTGTGGTCCACAGAGGGGATAGTGTTAAATTATTAATCTTATTTCAGTTTGCAGCATGTTTGTATGTACAGCAAAACTTCTATAATATATTTGAGTAAAACAAAACAATCATTTTAAATCAACTTTTAATTCTCATTGTGTTTCTCTGTAGCTTCATTCCTGTGGCATGGCAAAAATAAACTATTACAGAGGATTTTTGTCATTACTGTTTGTCCCTGCAGAGATGACCACCAAGTCCTTGAGTTTTGAAGAGTTCCTGCCCATGTATTACGCCATTGCTAAGAACAAGGACCAGTGCGTGGTTGAAGACATTGTTGAAGGTCTACGTGCGTTTGACAAAGAAGGAAATGGCACAGTGATGGGGGCCGAGCTTCGTCATGTTCTCTGTACACTGGGTAAGGATGCAAAAATTTTTTTAACTTATTTTCAGCGTATAGACTACAGTCAAATTGTGAAGTAAATTGTATTGAATAAATTTTGATAGATTTATACAAATACAAAATATACATGTGCTGATGGATTGGGTTGTCATCCTCCAATTATCATACCTCATGTGTCTCATTTATTAATTTTTTTTTGTTATGGGTTAAGTAACTCTATTGTGTTCAAGGTGAAAAAATGACAGAAGAGGAGGTGGAGACTCTTTTGTTTGGACATGAGGATGCCAATGGCTACATTAACTATGAAGGCAAGTCATTATCTAAATAGAGCAAATAAACAACATAAACAAAAGGTTTGTTGTTGAGGGATGTCACCTAGATCTGTATTGCATGAGAAGGGCATGGGCACAGTTTTTTTTCTCTCTTTTTTTTTTTTTCTTTAAATAACTTTGCATCAGACCAACCTTGAACAAGGGAGCATGTATCTCTAGAATTAAAAACTGTCCCAATCACACAGATTTATTAACACCATTTACATTCCCACATACAGCATTACTGGATATCAATAAAGTTAATTTAGCAGAGCGCGTCCGAAAGCTTTTATTGTGTATGTCGTTCTGTCTCATTCTTGCTGACTCACTGAGTGTTCCTCTCTCACAGCTTTTGTCCGTCACATCATGTCTGCTTGATCAGAGGGTATGAGCAAACCTCTAAAAGCCCACCCCACTGTTGATGACCTGCTTCTGTGTTGTGGCATCAACTAGTCTTACATAGGACAGAGAAATTGTTCAGAAGCTCACCATTGCACAAGGGCCTTTTAATCATATTTTTATAAGCAGACTGTCTGCAGCGTTATATAAAGTTTTCTCCAATTGTCTGTTCCAAAAATAAATCAAACTATTGCTGCCTCTGACTAAAGGTTTTCCTGGTTGACCAGTAGTCTCAATTCATAGCAAATGGTCAACTATTTATAGCACTTTTGTGATGGCTACATCCATTTATTTGGTAGATAGAGATACAGTGGGGAAAAAAGTATTTAGTCAGCCACCAATTGTGCAAGTTCTCCCACTTAAAAGATGAGAGAGGTCTCCAATTTTCATCATAGGTATACCTCAACTATGAGAGACAAAATGAGAAAAAAAATCCAGAAAATCACGTTGAAGGATTTTTAATGAATTAATTGGTAAATTCCTCGGCAAAATAAGTATTTGGTCAATAACAAAAGTTCATCTCAATACTTCGTTATATACCCTTTGTTGGCAATGACAGAGGTCAAACATTTTCTGTAAGTCTTCACAAGTTTTTCACACACTGTTGCTGGTATTTTGGCCCATTCCTCCATGCAGATCTCCTCTAGAGCAGTGATGTTTTGGGGCTGTCGCTGGGCAACACGGACTTTCAACTCTCTCCAAAGATTTTCTATGGGGTTGAGATCTGGAGACTGGCTAGGCCACTCCAGGACCTTGAAATGCTTCTTACGAAGCCACTCCTTCGTTGCCTGGGCAGTGTGTTTGGGATCATTGTCATGCTGAAAGACCCAGCCACGTTTCATCTTCAATGCCCTTGCTGATGGAAGGAGGTTTTCACTCAAAATCTCACGATACATGGCCCCATTCATTCTTTCCTTTACACGGATCAGTCGTCCTGGTCCCTTTGCAGAAAAACAGCCCCAAAGTATGATCAAATCAAATCAAACTTTATTGTCATATTGCTGTACAAACAACTGTAGTGCAGGCAAGATGAAATTGCGTTTCTCTCGGCATCCATATAAATAGAAGCAGCATGATTTAAGACACACTCACACATAGTTTCACCCCCCCACCCCCACCCCCCCATCCATTCACACATCCCTGAGACATACTTGGGAAAAAACTAACTAACTATAATATACAAATAATATACAAAATGTCCGTAGGTGCAGTAGTGTGTATGAGAGATTCCGGGTCAACTGTTCAGCATCCTGACAGCTTGTAGAAGGAAACTGTTGATCAGTCTAGTGGTTCTGCCTCTGATGCTCCGGAATCGTTTACCAGATGGAAGAAGTTCAAAGTGTTTATGCAGAGGGTGAGAACGGTCCTTGACAATGTTCAGTGCCCTGCTCCTACAACGGTTCTGAAAAAGTTCTTGGACAGAGGGGAGGGAGACTCCAATTACCCTCTCAGCCCCCTTGACTATCCTCTGCAGGGCTTTTTTGTCTGACATACTGCAGCTGGAGTACCATGTAGCAATGCAGTACATCAGAACACTCTTCACCACACCTCTGTAGAAGGTCCTGAGGATGCAGATGGGGAGAGAGGCCTGTTTGAGTTTTCTCAAGAAGTGCAGTCTCTGCTGAGCCCGCTTCCTGATCCCCAAGGAATTCTTGCTCCAGGTCAGGTCCTGCCAGATCTGCACACCGAGGAACTTGATGTTCTCCACTCTCTCCACGGCCGCCGATGCTGAGGGGGATGTGCTCAGGCTGTGACCGCCAGAAGTCGATAATCATCTCCTTCGTTTTGTCCACGTTGAGCACCAGATTGTTCTCCCTGCACCAGCCCTCCAGGTCTCTCACTTCTTCCCTGTACATTGATTCCTCATCCCTCTGAATAAGTCCCACCACCGTGGTGTCGTCTGCAAACTTAATAATCTGGTTCCCCTCGTGTCTGGATACACAGTCATGTGTTAGAAGTGTAAACATCAGTGGACTGAGTACACAGCCTTGAGGGGATCCGGTGCTCAGCGTGACAGAGTTGGAGATGTTGTTTCCAACCCGGACAGACTGAGGTCTCTCAGTCAGGAAATCCAGGATCCAGAGACATGTGACATTGTTCAGACTGAGAAGGAGTAATTTCTCCATCAGTCTCTGGGGAATAATGGTGTTGAATGCTGAACTGAAATCAATGTACAGGAGTCTGGCGTAGGTGTCTTTCTGGTCCAGGTGGGTGATGACAGAGTGTAGGATGGTGACTATAGCTCCTCCGGGGAGCGGTTTGAACGATATGCAAACTGGAGCGGGTCGTGTGATGCAGGGAGGCAGGCTATAATGTGTGGTTTGACAAGCCGTTCAAAACACTTCATCACAATTGGTGTCAGTGCAACAGGACGATAGTCATTCAAACAGGACACAACTGGTTTCTTTGCCACCGGTACAATGATAGAGGTCTTGAAGCATCTGGGAACGATGGCCTGACTCAGGGAGATGTTATAAATGTCAGTCAGGACATCCGCCAACTCGCTTGCGCAGTCTCGGAGCACACGTCCCGGGATGTTGTCCGGACCTGCAGCTTTACGTGGGTTGACTTTGGTTAGGGTCCTCCGTGTGTCCGCTGTGTTGATGGTAAAAGCTGGTCCGACCGATGGTGGGGGTGGGCCAGCCCTCCCTCTGATTGTCGAGTTTGATGCTTCAAAACGTGCAAAGAAGTTGTTAAGCCTGTCTGGAAGTGAAGCGTCGTCATCATCGACCCCCTGCCTAGACTTATAGCCCGTCAGTGTCCGAACTCCCTGCCATATCTGCTTGGTGTTCCGAGTGTCACAGAGGTGTCCCTGGATTTTCTCCGCATAGGTGCGCTTTGCCGCCTTAATTCCCTTTGAGCGCGCAGACCTGGCTGAGTGGAGGGCGATCCTGTCCTTCGCTCTGAAGGCTGCATCCCTGGCTGTAAGCAGCGAGCGCACCTCTGCAGTCATCCAGGGCTTATGGTTACCCCGCATAGTGATGGTCTTCACTGTAGTGACATCCTCTGTGCACTTCGCGATGTAGCTGGTGACCGTTTCAGCATACTCCTCCACATCTGTCTTGTTTTCCTGGGAGGCTGCTATTTTGAAGACCTCCCAGTCTGTGTGCAGAAAACAGTCTTTCAGTGCAGAGGTTGCACTCTCTGGCCAAATTCTGATTTGTTTCACTGCTGGCCTGCTGCGCTTCAATAAAGGTTTGTAGGCAGGCAGCAGCATCACGGATATGTGGTCAGAAAGGCCGAGATGGGGGCAGGGTATAGCCTTATATGCATCTGTGTTTGTGTACGCTAGGTCCAACATATTCTCTCCTCTGGTCTTAAAGTCTACACATTGTTTAAACTTGGGGAGCACAGTCTTTAAGCTGGTGTGGTTAAAATCCCACGCAACCACCACAAAACTGTCCGGGTGTGAAGTTTGGATTTCACTAATCGTATTGTGCAGTTCCCCGAGTGCCTTCTTAGCATTAGCGTTAGCGCTCGGCGCTATGTAAACAGCCGCTACAGACACGTTGCTGAATTCCCTCGGCAAATAATATGGCTGACAATTTACAATAAGGAACTCCGCCAACGGAGAGCAGTGTTTAGACACTAATGTGGCATTAACGCACCAGTTCTTGTTAACATAGATGCATAGCCCACCCCCCCGGCTCTTACCGGAGCTCGCCGTTTCCCTGTCAGCACGGAACATCGCCATATCTTCCAGTTGAATGGCCTCATCAGGAATGTTGTGGTGGAGCCATGTCTCCGTGAACACAAGCACACAGCAGTCTCTCCACTCTCTCCGGGTTTCTCTCAGCAGACGCAGCTCGTCCAGCTTGTTTTCGAGGGAGCGGACGTTAGAGAGAAGGAGCGACGGTACCGCTGGTCTAGAAGGGTTAGCCTTTAGCCTAGCATGAATCCCGGCCCTTTTTCCACGCTTTTGCTTGCGTTCGCTCCGCTTACGCCTCCTCCTGTCTCGGGTAGCTTCCAGCGGGGACTCCGCCAGAATTCCATGCTGGCGTAGAATGTCCAAATCACAACCGATCGCCACGATTCTTGCAGCGTGCAGTACCTTGATGTTTAATAAGGTCTCACGGCTGTAAGTTTTACAGAATGTACGTCTGGGAAGATCAAAACACTCAAAACTCTCACACTCACTGATGTCAAGAAGGGCCGCTGCGTCCATGCGCGCTGCCAACAACATGATGTTTTCACCCCCATGCTTCACAGTAGGTATGGTGTTCTTTCTCCTCCAAACACGACAAGTTGAGTTTTTACCAAAAAGTTCTATTTTGGTTTCATCTGACCATATGACATTCTCCCAATCCTCTTCTGGATCATCCAAATGCTCTCTAGCAAACTTCAGACGGGCCTGGACATGTACTGGCTTAAGCAGGGGGACACGTCTGACACTGCAGGATTTGAGTCCCTGGCGGCGTAGTGTGTTACTGATGTAGCCTTTGTTACTTTGGTCCCAGCTCTCTGCAGGTCATTCACTAGGTCCCCCATGTGGTTCTGGGATTTTTGCTCACCGTTCTCGTGATCATTTTGACCCCACGGGGTGAGATCTTGCGTGGAGCCCCAGATCGAGGGAGATTATCAGTGGTCTTGTATGTCTTCCATTTTCTAATAATTGCTCCCACAGTTGATTTCTTCACACCATGCTGCTTACCTATTGCAGATTCAGTCTTCCCAGCCTGGTGCAGGTCTACAATTTTGTTTCTGGTGTCCTTTGACAGCTCTTTGGTCTTGGCCATAGTGGAGTTTGGAGTGTGACCGTTTGAGGTTGTGGACAGGTGTCTTTTATACTGATAATGAGTTCAAACAGGTGCCATTAATACAGGTAACGAGTGGAGGACAGAGGAGCCTCTTAAAGAAGAAGTTACAGGTCTGTGAGAGCCAGGAATCTTGCTTGTTTGTAGGTGACCAAATACTTATTTTACCAAGGAATTTACCAATTAATTCATTAAAAATTCTTCAATGTGATTTTCTGGATTTTTTTTTTCTCATTTTGTCTCTCATAGTTGAGGTATACCTATGATGAAAATTGGAGACCTCTCTCATCTTTTAAGTGGGAGAACTTGCACAATTGGTGGCTGACTAAATACTTTTTTGCCCCACTGTAGATAGATACTTTTATGAATGTGAATATAAACAATATTTTTGCAACATCAGTAAATGGTTTATGTTCCAGGGCTGAGACAGAATGTCTTTATGTAACAGTGAGCCATTAAAATATCATCACTTAACCTGTGTGTGCACTCAAGGAGGTGAGCTTCCTGTTAACAAGCTAAACTCGGGTTTACTCGGACCAAACTCGGCTGTCTTACTCACCATTACTATTGTCCTCCTTTATTAGTAAAGCCTTGCATCTCCCCAGCTGACTCGGTTCACCCACTCACAGTTCTGTCTGAACCAGACCTAAAACCACCTCAAAATTAAATTCTCCACTCCAATCCGACTTGAGGACCACATCATTTTTAGTGACACGCCGCCAAAAATCGAATTTTTTTTTTTCCTGTTAACATGTTTGTAACGTGTTTTATGACTTACAAGACATGTCAAGAGCAAACGCACTCAAATTTGTCATATCTCTGTTTTTTGGTGTGAAATTTCAGTTAAGCCCCACCCCCTGAAAAAAGGTGAGTTTAGACAGCATTTTTTGGTAATGCAACTATAGCAGGTCCGTAGTGTTGAGCCAGTCAGGTCTCTCTGGCCTTACTGTAGTTAGCCTCCAGGCCAGTTAGCATTTTTGGACAGCTGCTTTGAAAACTTGACCCAAATTAAGATGGGTTTTGTCATTAAACTGCTTTTAAGGTCTGATGCAATTTCAGTTATTATCCAGGGCCACAGTGCATACAACTGGGCATGTCATTCAACTGATAAGCCTTTTTATCACAGGATTTGTTCAGTGGGATTGAGGAGATCCTCGAAGTATTCCTTCCACCGCCCGACAATGCCCCCAGCTGAAGTCAGCAGCACCCCATCTGCACCATACACAGTGTGGACAGGGAGCTGCTTCCCCCTCCTGAGTCGCCGGACAGTTTGGCAGAATCTCTTCGAGGCCGACTGAAAGTCTTGTTCCATGGCCTCACCAAACTCCTCCCACACCCGAGTTTTTGCTTCAGCAACCACCCAAACTGCACTCCGCTTGGCCTGCCGGTACACCTCAGCTGCTTCGGGAGTCCCACAAGCCAACTAAGCTCAGTAGAACTCCTTCTTCAGCTTGATGGCCCCCCTCATCATTGGTGCCCACCACTTGGTTGGTGTCCACGCCTCTGCAACATTGTGTGGAGGTCAGGGACAGTACCTTTGGCATGGCAAACCGGGGTGGTGGGTCCTCTTTTTATAAGGGGGGACCGGAGGGTGTGTTCCAACTTTAGGGGGATCACACTTCTCAGCCTCCATGGGAAGGTCTATGCCACGGTACTGGGGAGGAGAGTCCCACCGCTGGTCGAACATCAGATTCAGGAGGAGCAATGTGCTTTTCATCCTGGCCGTGGCACATCCAACCAGCTCTTTACCCTCTCGAGAATCCTCGAGGGTTTGTGGGAGTTTGCCCAACCAGTCCACATGTGTTTTGTGGACTTCAATTCAACTCATCTTTATTTATATAGCGCCATTTCACAACAACAGTCATCTCATAGCACTTTCAACTGTAGGGGAAACCCCCACAATTGCAAAAAGACCCCAGCAATCAGGCGATCCCCTGTGAGTAAGCACTTGGCGACGGTGGAGAGGAAAAACTCCCTTTTAACAGGAAGAAACCTCCAGCAGAACCAGGCTCAGGGAGGGGCAGTCATCTGCTGTGATTGGCTGGGGGTGAGGGGATAGAGAAGAAGAAGAAAAGAACAGACATGTAGAGAACAAACAACACGACAGGGACTCAATCTATGGGAGAGAACAAACAGATGTTAATGACCAGCAAAAATATTTCATTGAGAGTGAAGAAAGGAGTGAAGCCCAGTGTATTGTTGGAGGTATTGGCAGCATAACTAAGGGAGGGTTCAGAGGCACATGATCCCTCCCTAATTATAGGCTATATCAAAAAGGAAGGTGTTAACCCTATTCTTAAAAACAGAGATAGAGTCTGACTCCCGAATCCAGATTGGCAGCTGGTTCCACAGGAGAGTGAGCTTGATAACTGAAGGCTCTGCCTCCCATTGTACTTTTGGAGATTCTAGGTGTTACAAGTAATCCTGCATTTTGGGAGTGTAGTGCTCTGTTAGGATAATAGGGTAATATCAGATCTTTTAAATAAAAAGGGGCCTGATTATTTAGAGCTTTGTAAGTGAGAGGAAGGATTTTAAACTTAATTCTAAACTCTATGGGAAGCCAATGAAGGGAGGCCAAAACCGGAGAGATATGATCTCTCTTTCTAGTACCTATTAAAACTCTTGCAGCAGCATTTTGGATCAGCTGAAGACTTTTTAAAGATGTTTTAGGACAACCTGATAATAAAGAGTTACAATAACAGTGTTTCCTCTGGCTTAAAGACCTTGGCGCGGTGGCAACATATTTTTCCGCGGGGGGGGGGGGGGACATACTGGAATATGTTAATTTTACACTATTTATTTCTTTTTAAAATTTTTCACCGTAACGTTGCATATGGAACTTACCATTTGAAGTATTGTACAACCGAGGCTTGAATATTGGGCCAGTTGGGGTCCCACCCAGACATCCTGTGTTTCGACTTTTTAGTGGTGTTATCCTTCTCTCCTTCCTCTGCCTGAACACCTTCCTTTCCTTGGCTCCTCTCTTCTGTCTCATCTTGCCCTCTCTGAGCTCTGTCTAATTCAGGTTCTCTCTCTGTCTATGGTGGTATATAAACAGGTTAGGAAATATCAAGTGTCATGTCCTGCAGGAGTTTTTTGTCATGGTTGTTTACATAAATGACAAAAATATGTGTATTTTTTGTATTTTTATTCTAGTGTTTCTTTTTTTCCATTGAGAGAGTAGGAAAGGGAAAGAAACATTCATAATAGTAATGTACTCATGCATACTTAAATTATTTGATCAGATGGGTATAGTAACCAGAAATTCTACTCATGTAAAAGCAGTGCTTTGAAATTAATAATTAAAAGTAGACAACCAAAAATTTCTAGTTGAGTTAAGGGTACAAAGAGCACCCACTTAAAAACTTGAGTAATGACTTCAGTCTTCAAGGTTTGAAGTTTTTCTCAAAAATTTATAACAATTTTCTTATAGTTTTCTACTTTTCTCTGTAAATCTAAAGTTGAAACCATGTTCCTCAAATTTGTAATTTCCTCTTGTAAAATTGACTTTTCTTGTACATTTGAAACTTTATTATAAATTTGTGGATTATTTTATGACTAATTTTTGTCTGTTTTTTTAAAAAATGAAATTACTGTTTTGTTGTGGTTTTTTTTAGATAAATTTGAAACAGACTGTGGTAATTTTTTTTTTTTACTTTTTCCTTATAACAATTTAATTTTTGACCATAATTTTGCAGTCAGAACAGAACAATAATTTAACTCTGATTACAAAGAAAAAATATTAATAAAATTGTATTCAATGAAATAAATTAAATGACCAAGGATGCCGTTATTTCTGTTATAATATTTCTTTATATTTATAGTTTTGTTTTTGTTTTTTTGCTTTTTTAGAAATCTCATCACCACCCAGACAACAGGAAATCCGTCCCTTATTTTGAAATCCAATGTTGGCACGTTTAGTTTGTCTGAAGGCTGCTGACAGATTAAAGTCATTGACTTGGTGAATTTCGGTCATCTTAACCTGCCAGGTACATAATAGGGAACTGTAGCGGAATTACAGCAGACATACTGTAATTCACCACAATATGTGTTCATGTATAGAATGATCTGTTTAGGCAGTTATAGTTGCGAAGTGACTACACGGCTGGGAGCCAGTCTCCTAGTATCACAATAAATGGCTGGGAAGCGCCTACAATTCAATTCTTTTTTTTTTTTTTATTCAATAGTAGAAAATACACACAAATTACAAATATGCTAATAATACAAGTAAATACCTCCTAATTTGGCTATTTGGTTTAAAAAAATGCACATATTTATTTATTTTCCATCAGGCACATCAGGGAGCCCTTTGCGTCCTTCGCTTCCTGACAGCTCGGGCACTCGGCAACTTGGGTGTTTAACACACATACACATCCACACTTCATTCATTCCCATTAACACGTTTTGGGGTTTTGTTCAATACAACGCACAAAACCACTCCTGCACGTGGGTTTTTCATTCATTAAGTGGCTCCTGGCCACTTAGTGCAGACATAAATGGCCGGCTCCCGGTCGTTTAGCAACGGCTGTTAGAGTTGTGCGCTCAAGCTTTCTCATCAGGCACCTCTCTAAGCAGTCGCTGAA
This sequence comes from Pholidichthys leucotaenia, assembly GCA_020510985.1. Classification (NCBI taxonomy): domain Eukaryota; kingdom Metazoa; phylum Chordata; class Actinopteri; order Cichliformes; family Pholidichthyidae; genus Pholidichthys; species Pholidichthys leucotaenia. Next base: position 134,179,614 of record CM035837.1, read on the forward strand.
GGACCTCAGTTTAGAGTTAGCGTTTTTAGCTGTTGCTTTGTCACTGCCGCTGGAGAATAAAAACGGCACGCCTGCTCGTGCGAGAAAAGAGAGAAATTGCCAGTCTCATAACTTAATATTGTAGTGGCTGGTGAAATATATCCTAAGCAATTCATTAGTCCCTTGCCTTTCCCTTCATATGAAGCCGGCTGCATTTGAATTCTAACCACATCTCTTAGCTAAGCGACTCTTCCATTATGGCTCCCATTTCCAGTGGGTTAAAACCATGATAAACTCCAGTGCTTACATATCTCTTATGATTTTTTCCACGTTTAAAGTACTTTAATAAACTCATGTTTCTGTCGGACAGTCACGCTTAGCGAGACACTGTTTGCTGACTGACTGGAAAACTCATGTGAGCGGGGCGCTTCCAAACTCTGCGCAGATGACGGCCATGCGCATTGTTCGTGTGCATGCTTGCAGAAAGTCATTGCTTCATATATTTTTTTTAATAAAATCAATTCGGCTTGGCATGGCAGTATGATTTCTGGCGAGGCAGGCCGCCACGGAGAAATGCTACCAGAGGAAACCCTGAATAATCTAATCTCGAGCTAACAAAGCTTGGATTAATTTCTCAGCATCGCTCTGTTGCGTCTAAAATACCTTAAACCCCAGTTCTTTGATACGACGGCCAAATAACCAGACTGAGAGATGAAGTATACTTTCTCTTAATTTACTGAAAGTGAGACATGGAATTACAAACAGCGCTGGAACACAGCTCTTTAGGCAATTCCCCAAGAGTGTGCTACCCCAAAATTGAGCCCTATAGTTTAAAGCTTAACCACTCCCTCATGCAAGAGGGAGGGGTGGGAGAATGATGAGTGGGAGAATGACGAGACAGAAGGTCCGTTAGGTATGAGGGGGCGAGGTTATGAAGAGCTTTATAGGTGATGAGGAGGATCTTGAAGTTGATGCGCTGTTGAATGGGGAGCCAGTGGAGCTGACGGAGGAGAGGAGTGATGCGGTCTCTGGAGCGGGAGTGAGTAAGTAGGCGGGCGGCTGAGTTTTGGACATACTGTAGTTTTTGGAGGATGGTGGAAGGAAGTCCATACAGAATGCTGTTACAGTAATCAAGTCTGGAGGTGATGAAGGCGTGGATGAGTATTTCAGCAGCAGAGGGTGAGAGGGTGGGACGGAGGCGTGCAATATTACAAAGATGAAAAAATGATGTTTTGGTGATATGGTTGATGTGAGATTTGAAGGAGAGGGTGGGGTCCATGATAATGCTGAGGTTTCTGGCCGGGGGGGGGGGGGGTGACTGAGTGACCATCGATTTGGAATGAAAAGTTCAGGGAAGAGGGTAAAAGAGATTTTGGTCCAAAAATTATGATTTCTGTTTTATTGCTGTTTAGCTTGAGAAAGTTGTTAGTCATCCAGGTTTTTATGTCTGTAAGGCAGTTGGTGATGGTGGAGAGAATGGCGGGGGTGATGGATTTAGAGGAGATGTACAGCTGGGTGTCGTCGGCGTAGCAGTGAAAGTGAAGACCATGTTAACGGATGATGTGACCAAGCGGAAGCATGTAGAGAGTGAAAAGGGTTGGACCAAGCACAGAGCCTTGAGGGACACCGTGTGAGACGGGGGTGGTGCGTGATTTATGATTGTTGATGGAGATGTACTGGAATCTCTCAGACAGGTAGGAGGTGAACCAAGAGAGGGCGGAGTCAGTGATGCCAATAGAAAGCAGACGACGGAGCAGGATGGAATGATTGATGGTATCGAAAGCAGCGCTGAGATCGAGGAGGAGAAGAATGGTGAGGGAGCCAGAGTCAGAGGCGAGCAGGAGGTCATTGGTGACCCTGAGGAGGGCGGTTTCAGTGCTGTGGTGAGAACGGAAACCAGATTGAAATGTTTCGTAGAGTTTGTTGGAGAGGAAGTGTTTCTTAAGTTGGGTGGCGACAGCTTTTTCCAATATTTTAGCCAGAAATGGGAGGTTGGAGATAGGTCTGAAATTGTTGGGGTCGTCAGAGTCCAGGCCAGGTTTCTTAAGGAGGGGGGTGATGGCAGCAATCTTAAGTGATGGGGGGACAGTGCCAGTGGTGAGGGAGGAGTTGATGGTGTTGATGATAAGGGGGGCAAGAGGGGTGAGACAGGCTTTGATAAGGGGGGAGGGGATGGGGTCCAGGGGGCATGTAGATGATTTCATGCTGGAGAGTATTTCAGAAAGTTCATCAGTGGTTATGGGTGAGAAAAGGGAGAGCTGTTTATCTATGGGTGGAGAAAAAGTGGGTTCTGAATCAGGGGTGATGGCTGGGGAGGAGGCAAGCTGGTTGTGAATATTGTCAATTTTGGAATGGAAAAATGATAGAAAGCTATTGCATTTTTCAGGGGTGAAGGATGATGAAATGATGTCCTGGGGTTTGAGGAGTTTGTTGATGGTGGAGAACAGAGTGCGGGGGTTGGAGGATCCAGAGTGAAGGATGCTGGAGTAGTAGGCAGAGCGAGCTTCATTGAGTGAGGATTGATATAGGTGCATCAGTTCTATGTGAGCGAGGGTGTGTACAGTCAGACCAGTTTTGCAGCTCAGGCGTTCAAGCTGTCGCAGTTGTTTAATAAGTTTAATAATTTTTTTCCACAATATCTTTATTGAACCTTTTTTTTTTTAAACAAACATGATACAAACTATCAAACACCAACACTAAAGTACTACAAAAAAAAAAATGCACTAAAAAACACCAACAACCACCAACAAAATCAAATCTTCAACAGTGCTCCTCTGTTTAGTCTAGACAATCCAACACATAAGTATACATATTATGTTCACCAGTTTGGAATTTACAAAGTCCACACATATCATTCACCTTCTTCAAGAGTTATGTTTAAATTTTTTACATAATCAATAAAAGGTCTCCATATATTCTCAAACACAGTTTCCTTTGATTTCAGTATATATGTTATTCTTTCTAATGGAAGGTTTGTTAACATCTGTCTTAACCACTGAGTCACATCTGGTCTATGAGTCTTTTTCCATAATAGTGCAATACATTTTTTGGCATTAAGCAAACTGAGGTCTATGAATGTTCTTTCACTTTTATTAAAATTATGCTTTTCTGGGTACAGACCCAACAAAAACAGTTTAGGATTCAATATGATTTGTTTTGAGATTATTTTTTCAATTGTTACCCTCACCTCTTCCCAAAACATTCTTATTAATCTACATTCCCATACACAATGAAATAGAGTTCCTTTACTTTCCATGCACTTTGTGCATGTATCTGGTATATTTTTGTTATATCTATTTAACTCCTCCGGTGTAACATACATCCGCATTAACCATTTGAAATGTATCAATTTAAGGCGTACATTTATTGATTTGGTTTGAGCTTCTGTACAAGCCAATTCCCATTGTTCCTCTGAAATTTCAGTTTGCAGATCTTCTTTCCAGTAGTTTAATCTTTTCAGTGAATTTTCACTTGAAAATAGCGTCAATGAGTTATAAAACTCTGAAATAACACCCTTTCTTTTACTATCTTTCATCAACATTTTTTCCAAGGATGAATAGATAGGTCGAGTGAGAGCTTTATTTTGATTTGATCGAATAAAGTTTCTAAGTTGAAGATATTTTAAAAAAATGTGTTCTATTGAGATTAAATTTGATCCTCAACTCTTCAAAAGACATTATGTTTTCTGCACATGGCAAATATAAATCCTGAATCTTTTGTATCCCTTTTAAATTCCATACTTTAAATACAGCGTCCGCTCTCCCTGGTTTAAAATATTGATTACCCCATATTGGACTAAATTGTGACAATAACTGTGGTTCTTTTAAATAGTTTTTAGCTTCACACCAAATTTTGATCATATGCTTTACAAATGGATTTTTAACTTGTTTTTGTAATTTTTTTGCCGAATCTGAGTATATGAATATGGGAAGAGGTAAAGGTAAATTGTATGATTCCATTTCAGTCCAGTGAGGGAGATCATTTGATGAAAAATAATATGTCATAGACCTCAGTTGTGCCAACCAATAATACAACATAAAATTTGGACATTTCAGACCTCCACGATCAAATGGTAAATATAATAAAGACAGACGTAATCTAGCCCTCCTGTTGTTCCATATAAATTCCACTAACTTTTTTTTAATTCTTGAGAATAAATCTAAAGGTGGTGGTAAGGGAATGTATTGAAATAAATAAAGTATTTTAGGTAAGATATTACTTTTAAGTATATTAATTCTCCCGATCATCGACATTGGTAGTGACATCCATCTCTGAAGTAACTCATCAATATCTGTCATTAAGGCTTCATAATTGACACTGGCGATTGATTCTAGCTTAGGCACAATTTGGATTCCTAAATATTTAAACTGATTTACAACATTGAATTGATTTACCTCAGGGGCTGGGTAATTTCTCTGGGTCTCATTTAGCATTAATATTGAAGATTTAGTTTTATTTATTTTATATCCTGATATTTCCCCGAAATTCTTTATTAAATTCAACAAGGTCGGAATTGATTTTTTAAGATTCGACATAAACAAAATTATGTCATCGGCATACAGGGAGATTTTATGTTCTGTTGGTCCAACTTTAATTCCATACATTTGTGACTGTAGACGTATCGCCATCGCTAAAGGTTCAATTGCCATAGTAAACAGTAAAGGGGAAAGTGGACAGCCTTGTCGACATCCTCTATTGATTTTTATTGATTTTGAAATATTGTTATTTGTTAGAATTTCTGCAGTAGCATTATTATATATTATCTGAACCCATTTTATGAAATTATTTCCAAGTCCAAACCTTTGTAAGACTTCAAAAAGAAAGGGCCATTCAACTCTATCAAAGGCTTTTTCGGCATCCAGTGATAAGAGAGCTGTATCCGGTGCTTCTTTATTAGAATAAATAATATTAAATAGTCTTCTTACATTATGGAAGCCTTGTCTTCCCTTTATAAAGCCATTCTGATCTCGATTAATAATATTTGGTAAAATTTCTTGTATTCGTCTTGCTAAAATTTTACAGATTATCTTAAGGTCGGCATTTAATAGGCTTATTGGTCTCATATTTTCACATTTATTAGAGGGCTTACCTGGTTTTGGCAACAGTATAATTAAGGCATTATTCATATATGATGGTAAATTACTATTTTGAAATGCTTCTAAAACCATTTCCAAAAAAGGTTTTGTTAATTTATTCTTAAATTTTTTATAAAGGTCAACTGGAAGACCATCTGGTCCTGCACTTTTTCCTGATTTCATATTATCAATGGCTAGTCCAACTTCTTCTTGACTAATTTTAGACTCCAGTATCTCCCTATTTTCATTTGGAATACACGGTATAAATAGTTCATTCAAAAACCCATGTAGTTTTGTTAAGTCAGATTCATTTTTGGTATCATATAATTTTTCATAGTAATCTCTAAAGGCTCTATTAATTTCTGAAGGATCTATAACTACCTGTCCTTTACTTATAATACTGGTAATTGGTGTTTTAGATTCTAATTGTTTAATCTGCCATGCCAATAACTTTCCTGATTTTTCACCTTGTTCATAAAAAGATTGTTTCAATCTTAGAAGACTCGAGGCAGCTCTATTCGCTGATTTTTTGTCATATTCAGCTCTCAAAATCAGTAATTCGTTCTCCAACCTTGGATCTCTTCCTGCATATACTCTTTCTTGAAGAATTTTTATTTTATGTTCCAATTGGACTCTCTCCTCTCGAGTCTTCTTAGATTTTGAACCTGTATAACTAATAATATGTCCCCTAATAAAAGCTTTGAAAGCCTCCCACTTTACACATGCTGATGTTTGTGTAGTATTGATATCAAAGAACTCATCTATCTGTTTTTCTATATACTTAACAAATTCCTCATCCTGAAGCCATTTATGCTGAAATTGCCATCTACCTGGTTCCTTTGTCAATTTCTTATCTACATACATTAGACAGCAGGGTGCATGATCAGAGATCACGATGTTATCATAAAAACAGTTTTGAATCTTGGACCTTAATTCTGTGGAGATCAAAAAATAATCTATACGTGAGAATGTCTTGTAGGTATTGGAATAACAAGAGTATGCTTTAACTTGTGGTTTCATTTCTCTCCATATATCTATCAATTTCAATTCTTTCATAAAATGATTAATGGTCATCCTACATCCATTGTGCGTACAGTCCAGTCCTGTTGATCTGTCTATACCGGGATTCAATGTACAATTAAAATCCCCTGCTATTATATGCTGCCCTGTAAGTGATGATAAGATAAGAAATAAATTAGCAAAGAACTTTTGATAATCTATATTGGGACCATATAAGTTCACCAAATTTATGTTTTCTAATAGCAAAGATCCTTGAACGATTACATATCTTCCAAATTTGTCTCCAATTACATTTTTCACTTGAAATGGGACTGATTTATGTATGAGAGTCATAACTCCCCTGGCTCGGGATGAAAATGATGAGGTGAAAACATTTCCTTGCCATCTACTCCTAATTCTTTTTACATCTTCCTCTATTAGATGAGTTTCTTGTAAAAACACAATTTTTGAACCCATGTCTTTTATTTTATTCATAACTTGTTTAAGTTTTTTTAAATTTTGTAGACCTCTGCAATTCCATGAAGTTAAATTAAGATTAACGCTTTGATTTATAATCAATAGGGAGTTTGGGATTACCTTGCAGTGTAAACATGCTCAAACAGAAAAGCAAAAAAATGAGTGGTTGAACATTCACCCTACAAACTACACACAAACAAATTCCCCCAAAAACAAAAGAAAAATTCCGTCTCCCGATATAGCCATCGACCGTTCCACACCCACGAGGAACAGCCACAGCCACTCCTTCTTCATCCTCCCAATCACCCTAACTCTACTGCTTTTAATAACGTAACATTAACTCTCTTCTGTAATTTTCCAATTTAACTCCAAAATTTTTTAGCAATTTTGTACTTTTTTTTTTTTTTAATATGTAATACATTCTATATTTTGTAATCTTGTTATATGCTTCTAATCAGTTAAATGCTCAAATATTCTACCCTATATTCTGTTCATGCTTAGCTCCCACCAGTCTCTTCCTGGATCTTCTTGATGAGCTCCTGCGCCTCCTCGGGGGTCTTGAAGATGCGTGTTCTGCCCTCATATGTGACCAGAAGTCTTGCAGGGTGAATCACTCCATGACGAATCTCAAGGTTGCGCAGTTCTTTGCGGATGGGGTCAAACTGCTTCCTTAATTGTTGGATTCCTGAGGCCAAATCTGGGTAGAACCGCACCTGCTGATCTTGGTATTTAATTTCTCCTTTGGCCCGCACCGCGTTGGAGATCGTCATCCTGTCTCTGTAGCTGAGAAACTTCATAATTAATGTCCTCGGTGCTGCCTTGTTACCTCTCGGTGGGCCAATTCGGTGGGAGCTTTCCAAGACGACTGATGATTTTAGCTCCGCGTTGTTCAGCGCCTCCGGGATCCACCCCTCCAAAAAGGAGCATGAATCACGACCTTCGGCTCCCTCCGGTAAACCCACCAGCCTCAGGTTGTTCCGTCTGGACCGAGATTCCAAGTCCAGAACGCTATTTTCCAGATCTTTATTTTTTTTTTCCAAAGTGCGCACCTTTATTTGAAGTCCGCTGATTTCATCCTCCGCACTTGAAACACGAAGCTCCGCCTGCGTCACTCGCTCCACGCAGTCACCCAACTCCTTTCTCATTGCATCCAACGCTGCCATAATCCCATCAAGTTTAGCGGAAAAGTCTGCTCTCATTGAGCTAATGGCAGCCAGCACTGCACCTGTGCCGCCATCGTCAGCAGCAGCAGTTACCGCACCACCGCTAGTTTCATCCGCCATATCCGCAGCTTTTTCTACTGCGCCACAAACTTTAAAGTCCGTTAATTTGGACTGCTTCGGCGATTCAATTTTTCCCCCTCCTGATTTCCCAGCCTTAGTCTTCACCGGCATATCCTCACCCAAACGCTGGGAAAAGTTCTGCTCCAAATGAGAGAGTTATTTGCCGAATTTTTATTTCCAGGAGCAGAGCAGAGTGATACGTGTCCTTCTAGGCGGCCGCCATAACCGGAAGTCCATAAGTTTAATAATTAATAATAATAATAATAATAATAATAATTTTAACTTGAAGGGAAATAAACCATTTCCCTTCAAGTGGTCAAATTATTGTGTAGCAGCAACTCTTTCTAAGATTTTTGAAATGAAAGGCAGATGAGAGATTGGGCTATAGTTAGCTAAAACTCATGGATCCGGTTTAATTACAGCAGTTTTAAAAGCCTGTGGTACATGGCCTAATGTTAATGAAGAATTGATTATTTGAAGAATAGAGTTACCAATAAATGGGAAGACTTCTTTAAATAACCTGGTAGGAATAGGGTTTAAAAGACAAGGCTTGGATGAGGAAATTATTTTATCTAACTCTAAAAGGTCAATTGGAGTAAACTCATCCGAAACAGATATCAGTTGAAGGAGTTGTAGTAGTTAATGTATTTAAGTTAACGGTGGGAAGGATGTGAGTGATTTTATCTCTGTTGGATGAAATTTTATTATTGAAAAAGTTCATAAAGTCCTCACTCGTAAGCTCTAAGGGAATGCTAGGATTGACAGAGTCCTGACTCTTTGTCAGCCTGGCTACAGTGCTGAAAAGAAACCTGGGTTTATTCTTGTTCTCTTCTATTAATGTGGAATAAAAACTTGTTCTAGCTTTCCTAAGAGATTTTTTATAAATTAGAAGATGAGTTCTCCAACCTAAATAGATTTCATCTAATTTAGTGGAGCACCATTTTCTTTCTAATTGAGGAGTCTTCTGTTTTAAGCCATGAGTTTCTGTGTTGAACCAAGGAGTTAGAAATCTCTGATTAGGCTTTTTCTTTTTTAAAAGGGCCACCATGTCTAGAGTCTGATGCAGAGAAGCTGTCACACTATCTACCATGCTATCAATTAGAGAAGGGGCAAGCTCTCCATAGCTTATCTCCGTTGTGTTGACATATGGCATAGAGGAAACAGTCTACTTAAAATTGGTAACAGCATCTTGGAAAAAGCATTTGATCGTGTCCCTTGTGGTTTCTTGTGGGGGGTGCTGTGGGAGTATGGGGTATTGGGCTCGTTACGAGCTATCCAGTCCCTATACGACCGTTACAAGAGTTTGGTTCATATTGCCAACACCTAGTCAAACTCCTTTCCAGTGAGAGTTGGACTCCGCCAGGGCTGCCCTTTGTCACCGATCTTGTTCATAATTCTTATGGATAGGATATCTAGGTGCAGCCAAGGATTGGAAGGTGTCATGCTTGGTGACCAGAGGATCTAATCTCTGCTGTTTGCAGATGATGTCGTCCTGTTGGCTTCATCGAGCAATGACCTACAGGTCTTGCTGGGATGGTTTGCTACTGAGTGTGAAGCGGCTGGGATGAGAATCAGCACCTCCAAGTCCGAGTCCATGGTCCTCAGCCGGAAAAAGGTGGATTGTCCTCTCTGGGTTGGGAACAAGCTCCTGCCCCAAGTGGAGGAGTTTAAGTATCTCAGGGTCTCATTCACGAGTGAGGGGAGAATGGAATGAGAGATTGACAGACGGATTGGAGCAGCATCTGCACTGATGCAGATGTTGTACCAGTCTGTTGTGGTGAGGAGGTAGCTGAGCTTTAAAGCAAAGCTGTCGATTTACCGGTCAATCTACATTCCTACCCTCACCTATGATCATGAGCTTTGAATAATGACCGAAAGAATGAGATCGCAGATACAAACGGCTGAAATGAGCTTTCTCCATGGGATTGCTGGACTCACCCTTAGAGATAGGGTCAGGAGTTCAGTCATCCAGGAGAGGCTCAGAGTACAACCGCTGCTCATCCATATTGAAAGGAGCCAGTTGAGGTGGTTTATTCATCTGATCAGGATGCCTCCTGGATGCCTCCCACTTGAGGTGTTTTGGGCACGTCCCACTGAAAGGAGACCCCAGGGCAGACCCAGGACACACTGGAGAGACGATGTCTCCCAGCTAGCCTGGGAATGTCTTGGTATCCTCTCTGAAGAGCTGGAGGAGGTGGCCGGGGAGAGGGAAGTCTGGGCTTCTCTGCTTGGGCTGCTGCCTCTGCGACCCGGACCTCCGGAAAAGCGGTAGAAAATGGATGGATGGATTTGTTCAGTTTAATGTAGCGCTAGCCATCATTAGCCTTGTGGGATGTGGGTGGGATTACTCAGATCCTGGTGTTTGAAGGAGGAAGAAAAGTGAAAAGATTTTAACACAAAACTGTAACACAATGAAAGGGTTTTTTTTTTTTTTAGAGCAAAGGGCATAAGATACCATTTTAGACAATGTAAATTTGTTTTTATAAAGGATCTATATCTACTGGAGTGTGTCTTTAAGATATAAGCCTGCTGTGTTTTATAGTTAAAAAAGTGCACTTCAGTATCCCGCTCCATCAAGGTATAATGGCATTTAGAGGACGTTTTTTCTTTTTAATTGCATGCAGTCTTACAAATCACACATGGAGAGGGGAAAAAAAGATTCATGACACTTTATTACTATAACTACTGTAGATACTAACTTTGAATTGCCTCACAAGTATCTTCTATAAATATAAAAACACAAATGGGGAGAAAAAGAACACAAAGAGACACCCCGCTTACTTGAAGAAATCTGAACAACAAATACACAGTGAAAAATGTGAGGTTTTTCTCCGGTTGGTTCAGTTCCAGTCTGTCATGAAAACCAAAAGATGCACCAGAAAAAGGGATTATTTTAATGATAAAGACATGTAAAATTATGAAAGCATTTTTAAAATCGTGCAAAACTCGTTGTTCAATGTAACAGCAGACCTTTATGATGAAAAAGTTTTCCATCCATGACTGTGGCTCTTCTCTCTGCTTTGACTTGGCTTCATGAGTAAAGTTTAGCTTCTTCATGGTTAAAGTTTCTGTACATTTGTATTTCTTCATGTTCATGCTGATCCTTCTTAAGACTCTGTAGTGTTGCCTCAGCTGGCATTGCATGCTAATTGTACACTTGTTGCCGGATGTAACAGCTGATCAGCTTGTGCTCCTTTACCCCCCACCCCAATAACCAACCAATGGAAAATTTAGCTGAAGAGATTTTTCTAATCAGTTAGACCTTAAGTCAAGTATGAGGAGGCAGCCCAAACCCAAACCAAAAAAGTGTGTATGATTTAAAAACAAACAAAACCTAACAGCTGTACGTTATAATTCACTATGTGGCCTCTGAGCTTTGGTGTTCTCTGAGCCGAGTGTCCCGCTGTCACCTTTAACCTTTCTCACCTGCTGTGCTCCTTTACCTTTTTTGACTACAGGCTACATATGGCATCACGTGCATGCTTTGTCAATCACATGAGCCACATGCATAGTGGCTGTCTCGACACCGAAACATCTAGTACTTGTCAGAAAGTGTTTATTGTCCTCGATGTAAATGCAGACTTCCTCTTCCACCCCTCTTTTATCTAGTTGCTTCTTATTACTCGTGACGTAGATTGTAGGTTTTTGGTTCTGTTTTAGTTAAGTGTTTTTATTTCTGCTGATAGATCAATGTCAAGTTTATACCTGATATGTTTCACAGCAATGCTGATGTTTCTCTATCACTCCTGTTACAGATCTTGTGCGGATGGTGCTGAACGGTTAAGAACTTCAGAAATACAATCCCAGCTGGATTTTCTTTCTTTGGTGTCATTTGTCTTCCCCTTCCATCATTGCTGTCCTCCTAATGTCTGCATTTTGTTTTTGTGTCCTTTCCTGTCAAATGTGAAGTGACATTTTGTTCCTATTCATCCTTGCAGGCACAATCGACAGCAGCTTCCTCTGATGTTTTAAACTTTAAGCTTAGTTCATCCTTGATGCAAGGGTCACTCATCAAGTAAATAGTGACTGAATGGCTTCAGCTGTTTGTGGTGCGTGGGGATAATGATTTTATCTTATTTTGATTTACCAAGCTAAAAACAAGTACATTTGTCTTGATTTACTGTTTCATTCTACAGAGATTCAATTTTTTTCACATATAAAACACCTGATTAATTTGAATAAAAGCATTTACAGTATTACCTTTCATTCATTCATTCATTCATTCATCTTCTTCCGCTTAATCCTCAATGTATAAAAAACACAAATGTGTACAAAAATAAACCTGTAAAAATTGGATAGCAATTGTATAATAATGAATTTATGCACAGAAAAAAAAAACCTCCCCCACCACCTTTTTTTGAATGGTCCAGCTGTAACATGCACTTAAAGTTCTAACAGTTGAGAGATGCACAACCTTCCAAAATGACACAAAAGCATACAGTGCAACACCAGCTGTGATGTCAGTGCTGGTGCACGCTGCTGTTCACAAGAGCTTGAGTGTCAAGTATGAACTAGGCTTTATTCAGTATTGTCTTTGTTCCCCCTTTGTTCTGTTGGATGGATACAATTGGCATGTAACATTTTGAATTAAAAAAAACTTATCTACCCTTTCAGGTTGGTTGAGTATTTCTTAAATGATTTTCGATGACATTTCAAACATTTCATCAGAAAATGTTAAATACATCATATCAGGAAACTGTAGCAACTGATTTCATATTGTACATGTAAAAAGTTTATCAAAAGTTGGGAAAGTCCATAAATTACAAACATCTACTGTAGTTTATTTAGAAAATCTTACCTAAGTAAAATGGAAACTAGCAAGTGTTCAGAAAGCTCATACCTCTGCCACCAAATTGGTACTCTAACCAATTTCTACAATGTCTGGGACCACACTAGAACTTGGTTAATATTTGAATCAATAACATATTCTGCTGCACTACCATCCATACAAACCTGAAATGTGTATCTTACAATGATAAAAAAGTGGTTTGTGTGTGCGTTGGTTGGAGGAGTTATCAGGGCCAATATTATGAGCCCCTTGGAAAAAACTGACCTTTCTATTGAGCCATAGCACAAACCACTGCTGTGCAATGATGTGCTTTAACTTTGTATGTACTTGTAATGTAATGTACTTTATTTGTATAGCCCTTTAAAACAACCCGTAGGTGACCAAAGTGCTTTACAGAAAGTTAAACAGCATTAAAAACACACAGCACTAAAAACAAATAACATAAACAAAGAAATAAGAATAAAATAAAAACAAATGGCAAGACAAATATCACCACTACTGGGTATTAAAAGCCATCCTAAACAAATATGTTTTAAATTCTGATTTAAAAAGGGCCAGGTCAGAGATAGCATGTAGGTAAGGGGGGAGACTATTCCAGAGCCTGGGAGTGACAACAGAAAAGGCTCGGTCACCCCAGTGTTTATACCTTGACCTGGGCACATCCAGCAAAAGCTGATTGGATGACCTCAAAGCCCTGCCTTGGTCATGGACAGTCAAAATCTCAAAGCTTGTAAAATCAAGTTAAAATTGAGTGTTAGCTTGCATTTTACACACAGTATAAAAACTTAAGCAAGGATTTGAGCTGTCACTTGAGAAAGCATCATGCCAGAAACAAAAGAAATCCATTTAGACTTGAGAAAAAGAATTGTTGATGCTCACAAAACAGGAGATAGATGTACAACGTTATCAGTGTTTCCAAATGTTAGGAACTAGAGTTTCAAGTATTAAGAAATTCAAAGAGCCACACAGTACAGAACAAGCCTGGCAGAGGGAGGAAGCAGAATATTTCAAAGATTCTGGAAAGAAAACTAGTGAGAGATGTGTCTAAAGACCCCAGAACAATTGCCAAGATACTCGTGAATGACTTAGGTTGTGTTGGGAATTGTCTCAAAGAAGACAATCAGTAAAACCATGCACAGGAGTGGACGGCAAGGTTGCAGACCAAGAAAAACTCAACTTCTGCAGAAGACACACTTTCAAGTCTGACTGAAGTATGCTAAGGACAACCTAGAGAAAAAGATTATGTATACTGGAAGTGCCTCCTTTGGTCAGATGAGACAAAGCTAGATCTCTGGCCATAGAGAAACTGCTGATGTTTGGAGAAAGAAGGGAGAGGGGTACAACCCAAAGAACACTGTCCACACAGTGAAACATTGTGGTGGGAGTATTATGCTGTGGGGACACTTCCGTGTGTCTGGAAGTGAGAATATCGTCAAAGTGGAAGGAATCATAAAGGTAGGATATTTGAAGCTTTGGAAAGAAAACCTCAGTCAGCAGCGAAACTGGGTCTGGGTTGTTGCTTTGTCTTCCAACAGGACAGCGACCCGAAATATAAGATAAGATAAGCCTTTATTAGTCCCACAATAGGGAAATTCCAGGATTGCAACAGCACAGGGATAGCAACACTCAGAGCAACAATCAGAAGACAAGAAAAAAAAAACAAGAGCAGCAAATATACATATGTACATGTAAATATATAAACACACAGTGCGGAGCATTGTAGCTAGATGGAATAAATATATAAACACACAGTGCGGCGCACTGTAGCTAGATGGAATGAACACCATAACCGTCTACTTAGTTATCCTACATGATATGATTATGTACCCATACATATTGTCACCCTCTGTAGCGACCGGTATTTTCCTAGTTGTATACTGGAGGGTGTAGAAGAGCTTGAAAGAACGAGGCGGTATGATATATAAACCAAAGTTTATTATCAGCTCTCCTAACAAGTCTCATCTAAGTGCAGAAGCAGCAGAAGGAAAAAGAGACCGAATACCTCCGGCTCTCTGACTTTATACTTGCACATAACAAAAGACATGCATATCAAAGGCTGACATCCCTCATTATCTTAATCCCCCCATTGTCTTGGTACTTCCTCTCTTCGCCCTGGGGGGGTGAGGGTAGCTCCTCCGGTCTCCACCGCAGTGTCTGGGAACGTCTTTGTTCTTCACTGGCGGTTGAGAGTCTTTGTCCTTTCAGAGGTGTGAAGTCGCCTTACATATGTAATCACCAAACATTCCCACATGCTTCAACATATGTAGGTTATGGAATATATGATTAATATAGCCCACAGCCCCCCCCCCCCCAAACGACTAAGAAAGGACAATAGAAAAATTCACAGTTTAAGATAATTACTATGACATACTAACTGTTACACCTCTTGCCACAGAAGAAACTTTCCAGCAGCCATGCCCCTAAGAGAGTTCAGTGGTAATCATAACAGCATAGTAATATCACAAGTCAGTCCTAAACTGTTACAGCACAATTAGTGAACAACTGTGGAGTAGTTTGCATCAGTCCCTGTGCTGTCTGGGTTTTAATCTTCTCCCAAAACTGCTGTGGGTTCGTTTAGGAGTCCTGCTGGGACCTTCTTGTAAGGAATCTGCAGCGTGGGAAGGAGAGTGGTTAATTGTTCCCTGCAGGGGGGCTGAGTCTTTTCTCTTGGGGGGTCTACCCCGCCGAGGTGCTCTCGCCAACTGTGCAGGCTCGTCTTTCAACAAGGAGGCAGGTTTAAGTCTGTCAATGCTGACTGTTTCTTTTCTACCCCCAAAATCAAGCACAAAGTGTTTATCACCAGGTTCCAGCACTCTGAATGGCCCATCGTATGGTGGGCGGAAAGTTGGTTTTAAAGCTTCATGTCTAACAAAAACGAATTCAGCGTTCTTTAAAGCTTGAGGGACAAAAACCCGTGGAAAGGAGTGATGAGCTGGACCGGGGAGAGAGTCCGGTCCGTTGCTGCCTAAAAACCTTGGGACTGGAAGATGCCCTGGCTCTGGGTTCTCTGGTAAAAATTCACCTGGGAGCCTGAGAGGTTGTGCAAAAACTAATTCTGCTGGAGAGGCGTCTAGATCCTCTTTAGGCGCAGCACGCAACCCCAATAAAACCCAGGGAAGTTTATTTACCCAATTTGTATCCGTTAGTGAGGCTCTGAGGGCGGCTTTTAAAGACCTGTGAAAACGCTCGCATAACCCATTAGCCTGAGGGTGATAAGCGGTGGTGCGATGAATTGTTGTCCCTAAGCTGCTGGACATGGCTGACCAAAGCTCCGAGACAAATTGAGGTCTTCTATCGGACATGATGTCCGATGGGACGCCGAAACGTGCCACCCAGTTTGTCAAAAAAACGCGAGCGACTTCCTCTGCCGTAGTTGACGCTAGAGGGACTGCCTCTGGCCAGCGCGTGGTGCAGTCTATCATTGTTAACGGGTGTGTGAAACCTTGGGAGGAAGGTAGTGGCCCCACGAGGTCGACATGAACGTGGTCGAACCTTCTAGCCGGGATCGGAAAAGGCTCCAGAGGGGCTTTTGTGTGTTTGTGTATTTTGGCGCGCTGACAAGAAATGCAAGTTTTTGCCCATTCTTTTACGTTTTTGCGCAGGGCTGGCCACACAAACTTTTCGGCGACCATTTTAACCGAGGCGCGCACACCTGGGTGCGCGAGGGAGTGAATTGAGTCGAAAATACGGCGGCGCCATGTGGCTGGGACTAACGGGCGAGGTCGGCCGGTTCAAATATCGCATATTAGGGGGGGCACGCCGTCGCGTAAACCCTTTTCCTCCAGCCTTAACCCTGTTGGTCCAGACAGGAGTGCGCGCACGTCCGCGTCACTGCTTTGTTCCTCTGCCATGGCTGCATAATCTATCCCTGCATGGATAGTGTTGTGTTGGGTTCTTTTATAAATAAAGACTGCTGCTTTGGGTGAACACGGAGCCTCCTTTATTAACTGGCTGGAACAACATTAACACACGAACTCCGCCATATTATTATCCGTCCTGTTGTACACCTGACAACATCCGGTCTGTGTCGCCCCCTAGTGGCTCCACATATGTAATACTTAGATTACACCACATCCCCCTTACTGAAGCCAAGTTGACCCCTTTTAGCTGAAAACACAAAATACATTCTTATTTCCGTTCCCTTTTGTCAGCTAACTATGACAGCATAAATTTAACACATCACCCCCTTTTACAAATCTATAACATTTCTTTTTTTTTTTTCTCAACACTGTTGCCATGTAAGAACATATTATGCAAAGGCCTCTTATTTTCTATTTAAAGAAGGCATTTTCAGAACTCAACTCTGTTTTCACAAATATTAGCATGCAACTTCTACAGATCCAGTCTCTTTGGTTTAATCACTTCTCTACCAGACCTGGTTCTAACAACACCTGGTGTTTCCTGTGCATTGGGCTCAGAAACAGTTTCTGTAGGAGTGTCTTTTCCATTTGACTGGGTCCGTTGTGGTTCCATCTCAGTCTCTGGTATCGACATAGGCACAAGATGAGTGCGATTCCTCCTGATTGTCCCTTGTGGTCCACTAATGACATAGGACCGTGGAATTTTGCGGACAGATGTCACTGTGCCCTGTGCTTTTGCATCTGTAATCCAAACAGAGTTTCCGGGTAACAGTTTATCCAAATCTCTCGTTCTGTGTCTTTTATTGAAACATTCTGTTTGCCTCATCCGTCTCTCCTTTTCCATGTGACGACTTTGTTGCAGATTCGGCACGCATGGCTGCAAGGCCTCTGGAAGCATTGGCAGGGTGGTACGAAGTCTACGCCCCATGAGAAGCTGTGCTGGGCTGTAGCCATTTGCCAACGCTGTGGTTCTGTAGGCTAACAGTGCTCGGTATGGATCACTGGCTTTCTTAATTAGGTTTTTGACTGTTCTGACAGCTCTTTCTGCCTCACCGTTACTTTGGGGGTACCTGGGACTACTGGTCACGTGCTCAAAACAGTACTCCTTTGCAAAGTCTTCCATTTCCTGACTTGCGAACTGCGGGCCGTTATCCGTGATCAGTATCTCTGGTATTCCGTGACGTGCAAACATTGATTTTAAATGCACAATGACATTGGCAGAGCGAGTTGGGCTGAGCTGGGCAATCTCTATATACCTAGAGAAGTAGTCCACTAATAACAGGTAGTTTTTGTCTTGTAGCGTGAACAAATCAGCTCCCAACTTCTGCCATGGCCTTTCTGGTAAATCTGTGGGCATTAATGGCTCTCTCACATTAATTCTTTCCTGTATGCACTTTCTGCATTTGAGTACAACTTCACTAATCTGGTTGCTTAAACCTGGCCACCATACAGCCTGACGGGCGCGCTCTCTGCATTTAACCACCCCCTGGTGGCCCTCATGTATCTTATCCAAAACTGCATTTCTCATGTTAGCAGGGATAACTAACCTCGTGCCTCTCAGTAGTAGTCCGTTATGCACACTCAAAACGGCTCTCTCAGACCAGTAGTGCTTCACCGCTCCCTGTAGCTGGTTACGATCCGGCCAGCCTTCTGTGCAGTATTTCATGACTTGTGAACAGACGCTGTCGGACTGCAGTTGCTCTTGGAGATCTGCAAGATATTTGCTGCTTGTAGGGAGTCCCTCTAGCACAGAGTCAACATAAATGTTAGTGTCCTCCATAAGATCTGTGTCTGTGTGAGTAACACTGTTTGTGAGCGGTAAGCGTGAGAGCGTGTCGGCAGTGGTTAGACTTTTGCCAGGGATGTGCTTTATAGTGTATGAGTACCTCATTAGGCACATACGAAATCTCTGTATACGCGGTGGAAGCGCATCCAAAGCTTGTCCTCCCAGCAGACTCACTAGTGGCTTATGATCAGTTTCTAGTTCAAAGTGCAGACCCAGGATAAAGTCATTGAATCTTTCACAGGCCCACGTGAGAGCCAGCGCTTCTTTTTCCAGCTGGGCGTAGCGCTGCTCTGTAGGTGTCAATGATCGAGAAGCGTAAGCAACTGGTGACCACACGTCTCTCTCCTTCTGTAGCATGACTGCCCCCAATCCGTATGAAGAGGCATCTGCAGATATTTTCTGTGGTTTGTTTGGGTCATAGAGCTGCAATACAGGAGCAGAGGACAGTTCTTGTTTGAGATTACAAAACGCATTTTGTTGTTCATGCCCCCAGTACCACATGTTCTTTGTTGAAAGCAAGTCTCTCAATGGTTTGTCCTTTTCAGAAAGGTTCGGAATGAATTTCCCCAGCTGGTTCACCATTCCAAGAAAGCTCCTGAGCTCACTCACGTTGCTTGGCTCTTTCATGTCCTGAACAGCTTGGGTTTTGTCTGGATCTGGCCTCATTCCTTCTGCTGAAACAATAAACCCAAGAAATTTGACCTCTCTTTTGCCAAACTCACATTTTGACATATTCAATGTAACGCCGGCTTTCTCCACGCGCTTCAAGACAGCGTGCAGTCTTGCGTCGTGCTGCTCCTTGGTGGATCCCCAGACCAGGATATCGTCCATGTGACAGACGACTCCGTCGAGACCCGCTGTAACTTCAGTCACCATCATGTTTTGGAAATGTTCAGGAGCACTGGAAATACCAAATGGCAAACGGTTGAAGTGGTATCTGCCAAATGGCGTAATGAATGTGGTGAGAAAGGCCGACTCTTTAGATAGTGGTATTTGCCAAAATCCCATATTTGCATCGAGCTTTGAAAAGTACTGAGCACCTGTGAGCATACCTAGCGTTTGGTCCACAGACGGGAGGATGTATCTTTCGCGACACGCTGACTCGTTTAAAGGTGTCATGTCCACACAGATACGCACCTTTTCTTTGTCCTTTTTGGGAGCTACAACCATGCCACAGCACCAATCTGTTGGCTGCTCCACGCGACTGATGACTCCCAACTTTTCCATCCTCTCGAGCTCTTCTTTCACTTTACCCATGAGCGGCAGTGGCACACGCCTTGGCACCTTGAGCGAAAAGGGCTTAGCATCAGGTTTCAGTTTAATTGTGTATGGCTTTTGGACGAGCCCAAGTCCATCGCATAACTTGGGGTACGCTTTTCTCACTGTCTCTTGGTCTATAGTGTCAATTCTGGCAATTAGTTTCAGTCTCACGGAAGCTGTTCTACTCAGTAGTGCCATGCGCAGATTTTTGACAATATAGATTTTCTCAGTAGCGCTCTTGTCACCGTATGTAACAGTCTCTGTCATAGACCCCAACACGGTTAGTGCAGTTCCACCCGGTCCGTAGAGTGGTTTTTGTGCCTTTTCCAACTGTTCATTTTTCTTCTTGAAGGTTTCAAATGTTTGTTCAGAAACCGCTGTGACGTCCGTGCCGGAATCTAACTTAAAAGTCACTTTATTTCCTCTCACGTTTATGTCTGCCAGCCATGGATCCTCCCCTAGATCCACTTCACCCAGAAAAAGTCCATCTGCATTGTCAGTGACCTCATTCACAGTTGGGTTGGACCTACAGACTCTAATATAGTGTCCACGTTTTTTACAGTTATGGCATTCCGCGTTTTTAGCTGGGCACTGTACTGCTGCATGTGCTGGTGCTTTGCCACACTTGGAACAAACTTTATTGTCTTGTTTTGTCTGTTGAGGCCTTGAGGACTTAATCTGTTTTTGTTCCTTGATTATGAACTTGTTTGGCTTGGCTTTTCTGATGTGTACCGCATCCACGGCTGTTCTGTTAACACTAGTTTCACCTCTTAGGTCAGTTTGTTGTCATTTTATTTCTTCAGATTGTCTTGCCATTGTTATAGCTTTAGCTAGGGTAAGATCTTTGTCAAGCTGCATTCTTTCTGACAGCGACGAATCTTTCAGACCCACTACAAGCCTGTCTCTCAAGAGGTCATCATGAAGTGCACCGTACTCACAGTTTTCTGCCAGTGCATAGAGTGCTGTTATGAACGAGTCTACTGGTTCTGCCGGCTGTTGCACTCGCTTGTTGAATTTTGCTCGTTCATAAATCACGTTCTTTCTGGGAACGAAATGTCTATCAAAGGCTGTTTTAACGGCATCGTACTGCTGGCGCTGCACACTCGTTAGCTCGAGCCCTCTTAGCACGTCGTCAGCCTCATCTCCCATGCAATAAACCAGCGTATTTACTTGGTTTGCCTCAGATGAGTTATTCAGGTTACTTGCCAGTCTAAAATGCTCAAAACGTCTTATCCACTTTTCCCACTCTTGGGGTCTCGCAAAGTCGAAGGGCTCCGGTGGTTTAATGGTGAAGGTTGCCGCTGGAGTAGCCGCCGCCATTACTGGATCAATTGGCGCAGCTGCAGCCCTTTGAACTTCGTCCGTCATAGCCGTTAGCCGGTTGCAAAGCTGACTTTTCTCACCTCAAAGCGCACCAACTTCTGACACCATGTTGTGTTGGGTTCTTTTATAAATAAAGACTGCTGCTTTGGGTGAACACGGAGCCTCCTTTATTAACTGGCTGGAACAACATTAACACACGAACTCCGCCATATTATTATCCGTCCTGTTGTACACCTGACAACATCCGGTCTGTGTCGCCCCCTAGTGGCTCCACATATGTAATACTTAGATTACACCACAGATAGGTGCTGCATATGTGTCCGCGTTAGTGAAAAGTTCTGCGGCTGAGGCAGTATAATCTGTCTCCTCGCGCTCTGGTGATGTCACAGCGCGAGAGAGGCAGTCTGCTACCACGTTAAGTTTGCCTGCCACATGTCGAATGTCTGTGGTGAACTCTGAAATCGCAGCCAGCTGTCTTTGTTGCCTGCCTGACCATGGTTCTGAAATTTTAGTCATAGCAAAGGTGAGCGGTTTGTGGTCTACAAAAGCCGTGAAACTCCACCCTTCTAACCAGAACTGGAAGTGGCGGATGGATAAATGAAGCGCTAGCAGCTCCCTGTCAAAAGTGCTGTACTTACGCTCCGTTTGGTTTAGCGATTTGCTGAAGAATGCTAAAGGTTGCCAGATCCCGCTGACATGTTGTTCTACAACTGCCCCTATAGCTAGGTCCGAAGCGTCTGTGGTTAGCGCAATGCGGGCCGAGGGATCGGGGTGAACTAACAATGTGGCATTAGCTAGAGCGCTCTTTACTTCCGCGAAGGCGCGTTCGCGCTCCAGGGTCCATTTGACCACATTGGAAGCTTTCTTTTTTCTGAGTGCGTCATATAGGGGCTGCATGAGCTGAGCTGCGTGGGGGAGGAAACGGTTGTAAAAATTAACCATTCCTAAAAAATCTTGCAGCGATTTGACCGTTTGTGGCCGTGGGAAACTTTTTATCGCGTGAACTTTGTCTGGAAGTGGAACTGCCCCTTTCGGAGAGACTTTGTGTCCTAAAAAATCAATTTGTGACACGCCGAATTTGCATTTGGCTGGATTGATTATTAACCCGTGCTCTTCTAGTCTCTGAAAAACCGTAGTGAGGTGCTGCTCGTGTTCTTCCTCAGACGAGCTGGCTACCAGCATGTCGTCGAGGTAGACGAAAACAAAAGGAAGGTCGCGTAATACCGCGTCCATCATCCGCTGAAAAGTTTGAGCAGCGCCTTTGAGGCCGAAAGGCATTCGCAGGAATTCAAAAAGGCCGAAAGGGGTTATTACAGCTGTTTTAGGAATGTCCTCTGCTCGAACTGGGACTTGATGATAACCGCGGACCAGGTCTATTTTTGAAAAAATGCGCACACCCGCCAGATGTAGTGAAAAATCCTGAATGTGAGGAATTGGGTAGCGGTCATGCGCTGTCGCATTGTTTAATCTGCGGTAATCTCCGCACGGTCTCCAAGAACCGTCGGGTTTCGGAACCATGTGAAGTGGTGAGGCCCAAGGGCTCTTCGAGTGTCTAACAATGCCTAATTTTTCAAGGGTAGTAAACTCGTCCCGAGCTATGTTGAGCTTGGCCGCGTCTAAGCGGCGAGCTTTGGCAAATACGAGTGGGCCCGTTGTGGGAATAAAGTGTTCAACCCCGTGTTTAGCCACAGTGGCTGAGAATTTGGGAATTGTGAGTGCTGGAAATTGGGTGAGGAGTTGCTCAAACTTACCTCCTGCCGTGGTGATGCTAGCCTGCACAGGTGGTGGAGAAACTCGGGCTGAGCAGGGAATAGAAGCAAAAGACAGTGCATTAACCAAGCGTCTATTCGCTAGATCCACTAATAACCCATGTGCACACAAAAAATCTGCGCCTAACAAGTTAAAACTCACCGCCACTACAACAAATGTCCATCTGTAGTTGCGGCCGTGGATGTGGAGGTGCAGGCTCTTTTCGCCGAAGGTGTCAATGTTGGAGCCGTTGGCTGCCACCGCTCCGTTGCCCCGTGTGCCCACGGCTCGATCTGCTTGGGAGGGCATGACAAAACTCAGCTGAGCTCCTGTGTCAATAAGGAACTGCTTGCCGGTGTGTCCATCCGTCACATATAACAGCTTACTCTTCTCGCCGAGAACCGCTGCTGTTAACGGCTCTCGGCTTTGGCGTTTCCCGAAATCGTAAATTTGCAGGGGGGAACGCATTTGCGGGCCTTCTCGGCGAAGTGGTGGTGATAATAACAGACGTCGCTCCGTCTGTTACGTTTTGGCCGTGTCTCTGTCACCGCGGGCTGGATCTGCTCAGTGGGTTGTGGCTCTTCGTGGTTCTGGGCATCAGCGTTGAGGTCTGCGGATGCTGCTGTGGGTGTCTGCTCCTTGCAGGCGTTGACGAGCCGTTGAGCTTCGTTGGCGAGCACGCGGAAGTCTTGCTGGGTGCTGCATCTCATGTTGGCGAGTGTCCCTCTCATGTGTGGCGGCAGCGTGCTGAGGAATATGAATTGGAAGAGGAAGTTGTCATTGTCCTCTTCTTTAAGCTGCAGCAAATCCTCCATGAGGGCTTTAGGTTTGCACCCTCTGTGGCCGTAGACCGCCAGGATCTTCTCGGCTCTCTCTTCAGCTGAGGGGACGTAATTTGCCACGATGGTTGCTTTCAGTGTTTCATATTTGTCTTGGGCCGGCGGCCGCCGGATCATGCTTCACACACACCTCGAAGTGGCGGCGTCGAGCTTGGAGACGATATGATAGAATTTCGTATCGTCAGCCGTGATGCCCGCCAGTGTAAACTGAGCTTCAGCTTGTTGAAACCACGAGGCGGGGTCTTCCTGCCAGAATTCCGGCAGCATGACAGCGACGGCATTCGTGTAGACCGTCACTGATGTGTCCGCAGGGTGAGAGTGCCTTGCTTCGGCTCTCTCAGCGGCGTTGGTGCTCAGTTGAGCCCTCTCAATCCCTTCTGCCGGGGGGGAAAGTCGTCCATCTGTTCCCCTGTCTGCGTGGGCGCTGGCGTCTGCCTGGGTCGCCACAGATGAGTCGATTGCAGGGGAACGCCTCAGGTCCATACTCGCGTCAGGGGTCACCAGTGTAGAAGAGCTTGAAAGAACGAGGCGGTATGATATATAAACCAAAGTTTATTATCAGCTCTCCTAACAAGTCTCATCTAAGTGCAGAAGCAGCAGAAGGAAAAAGAGACCGAATACCTCCGGCTCTCTGACTTTATACTTGCACATAACAAAAGACATGCATATCAAAGGCTGACATCCCTCATTATCTTAATCCCCCCATTGTCTTGGTACTTCCTCTCTTCGCCCTGGGGGGGTGAGGGTAGCTCCTCCGGTCTCCACCGCAGTGTCTGGGAACGTCTTTGTTCTTCACTGGCGGTTGAGAGTCTTTGTCCTTTCAGAGGTGTGAAGTCGCCTTACATATGTAATCACCAAACATTCCCACATGCTTCAACATATGTAGGTTATGGAATATATGATTAATATAGCCCACAGAGGGGACCATTGTTTAAGTCTATTGCGTCTTTTGCATTCAATACTATTAGGTTGTCACGTTTTTTTGCTATCTCTGCGAGCAGCCCTGCTTAGGTTATACAGTCTGACAGCTGTAGGTAGGAAGGACCTGCGAAACCTCTCGGTTGCGCACCTAGGATGATGTAGTCTGCTGCTAAATGAGCTCCTCAGTGCATTCAGTATGTCCCGCATAGGGTGGGACTCGGACTCCAGCAGAGATGACAGTTTAGCCACCATCCTTCTCTCTCCCATCTCCTCAACTGGGTCAAGGCGTTACCCCAGGACGGAGCTAGCTTTCTTGATCAGTTTGTTCAGTCTCTTCCTATCGGCTGCTGTAACGCCACTGCCCCAGCAGACCACTCCAAAAGTGATGGCTGATGCCACTACCGTGTCGTAGAATGTCTTCAGCAGCGTCCCTTGTACACCAAAAGACCTGAGTCGAAAGTCAAAAGACCTGATATACGTTGCTCTTGGTGAAGAACTACCTCCAGAAGACCAAAGGGAATGCTATTGACTGACCTGCGCAAAACCCTGACTTGAATCCTATTGAAAATCTGTAGGGGGAACTTAAGACTAAGGACCAGGCCAGAAGACCATCAAATCTGGAGGAAGTTGAGTTGCCAAAGAAGAATGGGCTGGAGTTGCTCAGGAGATGTGAGACTTGTTGAAAACTACAACAAACAACTGCAGGCTGTTATCCATCAAAAAGGATACAATTGATTATTAGCATCAGGGGGCTCATAATTTTGACCCTGGTAGTTTTTGGTTTGCGTGAAATTTTGTTTGTGTGCTTCTTTTGGCTGCTCCCTTTAAGGATCATCTACATCAACAGCAGATCATCTGCCTTCATCTCACCCTATCGCTTGCATCTTCCTCTGTAACACCAACCCTCTCCATGTCCTCCTTCACTACATCCACGAATTTTCTCTGTGGTCTTCCTCTTTTCCTCCTACCTGGCAGCTCCATCTTCAACATCCTTTGTCCAATATATCCACTATCCCTCTTCTGCACATGTCCAAACAATCGCAGCCTTGCCTCTCTTGGTCTCCAAACTGCTCAATCTGAGCTGTCCCTCAGATATACTCATTTCTAATCCTGTCACTCCTAGTCACTCCCAATGAGAATCTTAGCATCTTCAACTCTGCCACGTTCAGCTCCGCCTCCTGTCTTTTTGTCAGTGCCACCATCTGCAAACCATACATTGTAGCAGGTCTCACTACATCTCCCTTTTCACTCTAGCTGCTGTCCTTTTGTCACAAATCACCCCCAACACTCATCTCCTCCCACTCCACCCTGCCTGTACTCTTTTTTTTCACCCCTCTTGTGCATTTTTCATTGCTTTGGATGGTCGACTCCAGGAATTTAAACTCATCTACTTTCACTACCTCTACTCCCTGCATCTTCACTGTTACATCCACCTCCCTCTCATTCATACTCATGTATTCTGTCTTGCTTCTACTGACTTTCATTCCGCTTTTCTCCAGAGTATACCTCCACCTCTCCAGGTTCTCTTCCACCTGCTCCCTACTCTCACTACAGATCACAATGTTGTCTGCAGACATCATGGTCCATGGAGACTCCTGCCTGACCTCGTCTGTCAGCCTGTCCATCACCATGGCAAACAAGAAGGGGCTCAGAGCAGATCCCTGATGTAGCCCCACCCCCACCTTGAATCTATCTGTCACTCCTACAGCGCACCTCACCACCATCTTGCTGTCGTTATACATGTCCTGCACCACCCTCACATACGGGGGGGGGGGGGGCTGAAATTTGATTGGACCAAATGTGGTTAATTTTTCAACCGCAGGGATCCAAGCTCTGCAACACTGATGGAAGAAGTGTGTGGACCAAAGAGAAGACTGTTGAAAAATAAACCACATTTGATCACTATGAACTTTTCAGCCTAACTTTTCAGCCCCCTTCATACTTTTCTGCCACTCCTGACTTTCTCATACAGTACCACACCTCCTCACTTGACACCCTATCATATGCTTTCTCTAGATCCACAAAGACACAGTGCAACTCCTCCTGACCTTCTCTATACTTCATCAACACTCTTAAAGCAAACATTGCATCTGTGGTACTCTTTCTTGGCATAAAACCGTACTGCTGCTCACTGATTGTCACCTCTCCTCTTAACCTGGTTTCAACAACTCTTTCCCATATCTTCATAGTGTGGCTGATCAACTTTATGCCTCTGTAGTTACT
This sequence comes from Pholidichthys leucotaenia, assembly GCA_020510985.1. Taxonomy (NCBI): domain Eukaryota; kingdom Metazoa; phylum Chordata; class Actinopteri; order Cichliformes; family Pholidichthyidae; genus Pholidichthys; species Pholidichthys leucotaenia. The sequence goes on from CM035837.1 coordinate 134,206,177, forward strand.
ACAACTCTGAGCATCACCTTTGTTCTTGAAAACTGGTACCAAAACACTTCTCCACTCCTTAGGCATCCTCTCACTCTCCAAGACTGTATTAAACAATCTGGTTAAAAAGTCCACCACCATCTCTCCTACACATCTCCATACCTCCAGAGGTATGTCATCTGGACCAGCCACCTTTTGATTCTTCATCCTCTTCAAAGCTGCCTTCACTTCTGCCTTGCTAATCCTTGGGACTTATTTGTTCACCATCTTTTCTTCATCCATCCTCCTCTCTCTCTCATTTTCTTCATTCATCAGCTCCTCAAAGTACTCCTTCCACCTTCTCAACACACTCATCACTCGTTTGTACATTGCCATTTCTGTCCTTAATCAACCTAACCTGCTGCACATCCTTTCCAGCTTGATCTCTCTGTCTAGCCAATCGATACAAGCCATTTTCTCCTTCCTTAGTGTCCAGTCTGTTGTACAACTCACAATATGCAACAATGCTCTGCACTGTGTCTGTTTATACATTTACATATTTATTCCATCTAGCTACAATGCTCCGCACTGGGTGTGTTTATGTTTATGTTTATATTTATATCTATATATTCATTCCACCTAGCTGCAATGCTCCGCACTGTGTGTCTGTGTGTATATATACAGTATATATATTTATAGTAATATGTACATATGTATATTAGCTGCTCTTGCTTGCTTGCTTTTTTTTCTTGCCTTCTGATTGTTGCTCTGAGTGTTGCTATCCCTGTGCTGTTGCAATCCTGGAGTTTCCCCATTGTGGGACTAATAAAGGCTTTTCTTATCTTATCTTATATAGAACATTAGTATTGGGGTGGCGTGTTTATATTGCAATACTTTAGGGTCTGAAAACAGTATTTTTTCTGTTGTTTTGGCCAGTTGTCATTTTCTGCAAACAAATGCTTTAGATGACAATATGTTGACTTGGAATTTGGGTGAATTATTTTCAGTAGTTCACAGAATAAAACGAAATTCTTCAATTTACTCAAATACCTATAAATGATATAACCAGAATAACCGATAATTTTGCCGTGGTCTCTAACTTTTTCTGAAGCTGTATGGTTGTCCAGTGGGGTGACTATGGCTAGCAACTATAAGCACTGTCCATGTGGTTTAGATGTTCACAGGGATCCTCCCACTGTCATTAAAATGCAAGTAGGTATCATTACAGTGAGCTACAGTTCTTGCATCATAATCAGATCAAAATCGAAATCTCTTTTTTTAAAGGTAGTATCTCACAGAGTAGCGAATGTTGATGAACGTGGCAATTTTGGGGTTTCATCAGGGTTCATTAAAGGTTGCAAAAAAATATTTGCAACCAGTTTTTCTTGTTGCAAAGAAATTAATGTTTGCAAAAATAGTTATAAGCATTTGCAAATTGGTTGTAACTTGTCGCCAAAACCCATATCTAATGGAGCAGAACATTCACAAATATAACGATCCTTGGGTTTCATCAGGGTTCGTAGAAGGTTGCAAAACAGTTCGCAAACAGTTTTTTCTTGTTGCAAATTTCTTTGAGAATGTATTTTTCCACAAACATTTGCATAATTGTGTGTGCGAACTGTTCTAGCACGTGTCACTAAAGTTCTTTTTGGTTCGTCAACTAGTGAACACTCTCTGACCCAAAAAGTCTCTCTTTTTAGTCTTCCTCTTCTTCCCTTCTCTTCTGCTGCAGCAGCAACCAGACAAAGCAATTCTTCCTCTAGGGCAGCAGCATGCTGGACTTCTTTCTCACCGAAATCCATCTTCTCTATCTTCTATCTAGCTTCTACAGGCAAGTCTTCTGAGCTCTGTCTTCCATAGTGGTGAGGAGAAATGTGAATGCTGTGGGTTTGCTCACCCTTTTCATAGGGTTGGGTCCAAGATTCACCTGACATTTTACCTGGAGCTGCCAAAAGGTTTTCACCAGAAGTTGGTAAATCCAAAAATCACATTGTTCATTGGTATTCGCCACTCTGAAATAGTAGCTTAGAGAGGTACTGAGACAATTTTTTTTGAGCATTTCCATTGGTTAGAAACTCCAGATACCCCAATAGATGTGCAAAAGCAATGAAATAGTGAAATTTACATCCCGCCCTCATCAACCAGTCACCTATAAACACCACACAAACAAAAACTCAAGCATGCCTGCAGGATGACCCTGGGGTCTTCACACACAACAAACCACAGTACACACGTCTCGTCTTCACATCTTTATTTTTTCCCAAAACATTTTTTAATCAAAACCAGTTTAGTTTTGACATTTAATACAAGCTGCCAGCGTAGCTGTCAGCACTAACGTGATGATTTGCTGAGGAAAAAACTTCTGTGTAATAGTCAATGCAACTGCTGCTACCTTCAGCATAGTGAAAAACGTACAGAAACTGAACAGACACTTGTATCACAAAATCCACACAATATAATAACAGATAAAAGAAGTCCAATTATGCTCACAACTCTGGTGAGGACTGCAATACTGGCTTGATGGACATCAACTGTAAAGTTTTATCATAGGACTAGATTATATTTCATGATACTGAAATGGCATGCAGTGTGCAGACCAAAGTATGTCATTTTTTTTTCACTCTTCAAACTTGGTGAGCACACAACAGATGGCACTGAAAAGAAAGATGAACGCTATCATGGTTTACAGATCTCAATGGCATGCGTTCACATACACACATACTCACGTCTCAGAGGATTCACACAGCTATGTCTGAATCACACACACACACACACACACACACACACACACACACACACACACACACACACACACACACACACACACACACACACACAACAGCCGAGAGGGTAAATATACATAGGATACAAAGGTATAATATACAGTTACCATGATGAAATATCATAAAAAAAGCTGGAAAAAGACAAAAAATATAAAAACCGATAGGATAAAAAGTGAGGATATTGTTGCAGATATTAAGGACACAATTAATCATTGTCAGTTGTTTAAGGTGCTCCCTTCTTTTTAACAGCATTAACATTTCATCTTTTTATGTAACTTGAAATGCTTCAATGACAAAAAAGCTGCTAAAAATCCTTTTAAATTCCACAAGAAACCATGACAAAACTTATTTAAATGTAATATAAACGTGTATAAAAAGAAATTTGGCTTAACAGTTCACACAATGACCAGCTTTGATTAAACACATATATGGACAGCTAACAGAACATTATTCCCAGTCCTTCCTTTCAGACATGATTACATTCCTCACAACTGCAGCGTGGATGCTTTGAGCTCATCCACACTCACACGCTCTTGTCTTTAGAGCAGTTTCAAAAGTGTTGGAAGTGTACCAATTAATATAACAGCTGTCAGTACTTTGTAACGTTTCTCATATTGTTGTTACAAGGTAACAAAAGGAACATTTCCAATAGAAAAACCAAATTACCATATTTTCCTTAACTGCATCCAAGTTACATAATTTCAATCTGGCATCTTTGATTCAAATCTGTTTGAGTCATCACAGACTTTTCATTGTTTTTTAGACATGTGGCCATCAGGCTGGACCCTGTAGAGTGCCCATGTGATACAAAAAGAACAAATCCAAAGGCAAAAAAGTAATATTCCCAATTCATTTTCCCAAACTGTCAGAGCAAAAAGCATTTAAGACAAACGAATGATATAAGTGCTAAAATTCCTTTTCATGGATGCTTCAAGTCTTTCAGTGAGACCTAGGGAAACATATTAAAAGTGCTTTTTTTCCTGACACATATTTCAACTAGTACCTACAGTACGAGGGGAAGGGCTCCGAAGCAAGAGACTTCACTAGCTGTAACAAACTGTTGCAGTAAAATAAATGCAACAATTTCCAAAACACTGAAAACACAAGATGAGTCTTTTCTCCTTCCCTCCACAAGTGCCAGCATGACGGTGAGACCACCAGTGTACCAGATCGCCGGTATCAAGTTTACACTCAAAGTGAGACGTTGCTGTCCAGTTGACCTTTGAAAAGGACTTCTTTCAACACAGAAATGGAGTGATTTTGATTTTATTTGTTACATCAATTGTCTTATTAAAAAAGTAAAATGTGTCCTTTCTCAAGGTAGATGACGTCTTCATTTCAGATGATACAGGCAGGATTCAAAGAGGTCAGAGTCATTAGTATTCTCAGGCAATTTTTTTTTTTTTTCTCATTGTGGAGGAGGAACTGGAGCTGAGGGGTGGAGCGTGTCTCCAGAAAGAGGGGCGCTGGGCTCTGTGAGGTGAAATGGGAAAGGTAATAGTTATACATCTTCACAATATTATCTCTACTTTAATACGCCAAAGACCTAGAGTGAAGAACCGTCTGACCCAAATCAGAAGATACTTAATGGTGAGCCACTAATGTCCACTTTGTGTAAACAATCCATGACAGTTTGTTATAATATGTTTTGGAAAAAAATCCTCATTAAAAATATCAGAAACTGATAACAGATGACAGTTCAGGTTCACCGACTCATCCAAAGGCACATACAGGTTTTTCACCAAATGCAAGAGACCAACAGTGATCTGTTTTATGTGAATTTTGTCTGCAGAAGAAAGTATTACCAGTCCATTTAGAAGAATATGACTGATGTGGTATATTGTGAATTTAAAACACTGATGCAGGCTCATATTAACCCTATTTTTTTTATATATACAGTGGTGTGAAGAAGTGTTTGCCCCCTTCTTGATTTCTCATTTTTTTGTACGTTTGTCACACTTAAATGTTTCAGATCATCAAACAAATTTAAATATTAGACAACGATAACACAAGTAAACACAAAATGCAGTTTTTAGATTGAAGGTGTTTATTGTTAATGGGAAAAAAATCCAAGCCTACATGGCCCTGTGTGAAAAAGTGATTGCCCCCCTGTAAAACATAAATTAACTGTGGTTTATCACATCTTTGGAAAGCAGAGTTCAATTTTCTAGCCATTTCTAAAGCTTTGAGACTCCAGCAAACCACAGTGAGAGCCATTATCTACAAATGGCAAAAACATGGAACGGTGGTGAACCTTCTCAGGAGTGGCCAGTCGACAAAAATTACCCCAAAAGCGCAGCGACGACTCCTCTAAGAGGTCACAAAAGACCCCACAACAACATCCAAAGAAATGCAGGCCTCCTTTGCCTCAGTTAAGGTCAGTGTTCATGATTCCACCAGAAGAAAGAGACTGGGCAAAAATGGCCTGCATGGCCGAGTTCCAAGACGAAAACCACTGCTGAGCAAAAAGAACAGCTGCTTCAGGACCTGGAAAACTTGCTGTGGTAAATGGAACCATGAATTCTGCTGTCTACCAAAAAATCCTGAAGGAGAATGTCTGGCCATCTGTTTGTGACCTCAAGCTGACGCACACTTGGGTTCTGCAGCAGGACAATGATCGAAAACAAACCAGCAAGTCCACCTCTGAATGGCTTAAGAAAAACAAAATGAAGACTCTGGCATGACCTAATCAAAGTCCTGACTTGAATCTGATTGAAATGCTGTGGTATGACTTTAAAAAAGTGGTTCATCCTCAAAAACCCTCCAATGTGGCTGAGTTACAACAATTCTGCAAAGATGAGTGGGCAAAAATTCCTCCACAGCACTGTATAAGACTCATTGCCAGTTATTGCAAACGCTTGATTGCAGTTGTTGCTGCTAAGGGTGGTCCAACCAGTTATTCTTCCCCTCTGCCATCAGACTGCTGAACACTAAGTGACTTATTAGACTCTCGTGCACTACGTACAGCAGCTCAACCGGACTCATGACAATTATCACTGTTTTCTTTTGCACTACCGTCTGCACTATGTGGAACTCCACAATATCTGCTACTTGTTAATATATTTAATAATTGCATAGATTAGTATTACTCATTCATATTTTACATTTTATTGCATGCATAGTTTTTTATTTTAAAAATGTTTAATGTTTAATGTTGCAGCATTGCACCGAGACAAATTCCTAGTTTGTGTGCTACATGAACAATGGCAATACATCTCATTCTGATTCTGATTCTATTAGGTTTAGGGGGCAATCACTTTTTCACACAGGGCTATGTAGGTTTGGATTTTTTTTCCCTTAATCATAAACACATTAATGTAAAAACTGCATTTTGTGTTTACTTGTGTTATATTTGCCTAACATTTACATTTGTTTGATGATCTGAAACATTTAAGTGTGACAAACATACAAAAAAAAGAGAAGTCATGAGGGGGGCAAACACTTTTTTCACATCACTGTAGGTCAGCTTTTATTCAAGTAATCAGCATGAAACACAATCTCAGGTTTCAGACTGCTTAATACATTTACATTTACAATAAAACCAGTTAAAATTTTGATATAAAAATCAATGTGACATTTTTGAGTCGGCTGCAAGATGACGTCACGCCATCGCTGCTGACGTAAGTTACATGTTTCTGTGGTTACCAGCATTAACAAACATGGTGCAGGAAGAGAACGGCAGCTCCGGGGTCAAAGTTACCTGAAACCGGACTAATTGTGTGGAAATATTTAGTTTTTAATTCTGTTTTCAGACTGCTGCCCGCAAATTTTTCCACACGTCAACAACACCACCTCGGTGCAAAGTTGCAGGTGATCGGCAATCTATTTTCGCTCTGTTTCAGCCGTATCGGGTTAAATTTTTTCAATCATCTGAAGAAAATGGAAATATCGTTCCATGCGGCGAGAGCTAAAAAGTGAGGAAAGGTCTGTCAACGCAAACTTTTAACGCAGGTAAACTGATTCAGCATATAAACCCCCACATTGGAGTGCACTTAAGATGTCGCATTTCATATATTTTCTTGTTTATACAGAAATAAAAAAAACATTTAAACTCTGTCTGAACTACAGTTTATAAACAGAAATATTTTGTTTTATTTTTACTGAATATGTTGAAGGTAAATAATGCTTATCTGTGAAACTGCCCTTTATTAAATTAAAAAGAAAAATATTTTGCAGTATCATCAAGAATGTTGTTATTGTGAAAATTCACAGAAATGTGATTTCTTTGGCCATATCGCCCACCCTTAATACAAAGAATAACAAATCAGAAGAATGCTTACTTAAAAGTGTCCTTTTCAAAGTGTGAACTGTGGAGCTCCACAAGAAAATGTAGGAATATGGGGGACCCATGCTGTGGTATTCATCTCAGACTGGAAGGAAGGGAGATGTAGTAATTTCCTCAGATGGAAGAGCATGGGGATTAAGGGGCTGGGGGACAAAAGGGACTGTGATGCGAGAATGAACTGTGATGCAGGACCTCAGGCAGCAGGGGCGTGTGAGTGTGGTAATATAAAAGAGAGCCCCTGCTACAGAATGTTAATGTTTTCTGATTCTGAGAGATGTGAGAGAGGGAATAAAGTTCATCTGCTCTGAATGCTTGGCCTGGTCATTCCTCTCTCCACACTGGTGACCCTTGACGAATAATGGAACACGAGGCAAACACCCCGGAGATGACCCGGATGGGAAGCCCCAGCAACGCGTGCGCCGTTTCGGTCAAACTACCAGACTTTTAGCTGCACGACCCGAAGTCTTGGTTCCTCCACACTGAGACCCAATTCGCGCTCCAGGGAATAACGGCAGATGACACCAGGTATTACTACGTGGTCGCAGCGCTGGACGCTCGCACGACTCAGCAAGTAGCAAGCCTGCTCCAACAGCCCCCAGCCCGCGATAAATATGGGGCTGTCAAAGCCGCGCTGACCGAGCGCTACACGCTCTCGGACTGCAAGAGAACGGAGAGGCTCCTGACACTCCGAGTTAGGAGACGGGTCAGCGGTTGAACTGATGGAGAAGATGCTGGCGTTGATGGGCACGGATGACGGGCATTTTCTATTTGCCCACCTTTTCCTCCGGAACCTCCCAACGGTGGCCAGAGCGGTCCTTGTCAACTCGCCGTTGCTGGCTGCATGTGACTACCGTGCGCTAGCCCAGGAGGCAGATTGGATCATCCTCACCACCAGAGCCCTCACAGTGAACGCAGCGGCGTCGGAACCCAGCAAGACAGCGATGGTAGTGGCAGTGGGGGCCAGGAAGCGCCAGAGAGACACGCTCTGCTCCTACCACCGCCGTTTAGGAGAGGACGCACACTGATGCGTGCCACCGTGCCAATTTAAGCGTTCGGGAAACGCTAGGACCGGCATTCGGTAGCAGCTGCGACCGCCGGTGAAGAAAGCAAGCTGCTCTACGTGACAGACTCACGCTCGGGGAGACGGTTCCTCGTGGACGGTTCCTCCGGCTCCCAAAAGAGCCTCATCCTGCCGTCCTACGCCGACCGGCTAGCGGGAGCTAGCGGCCCCGAGCTGACGGCCGCAAACGGCTCAGACATTAAGACTTTTGGTGAGAGGACACTGACTGTATCCCTGCACGGCCGTACGTACCAGTGGACATTCGTCATAGCGGCATGCAGTTTCCCAATCTTAGGTGCTGATTTTTTGTGTGCACACGGACTACTAGTCGATGTTGCTAACAGACGCCTGATTAATGCAATGTCTTTTGATTCTCTCCCCTGTACAGCTCGACAAGCCGGGCCAACAACGCTAGCTAACATCACAGTTCCAGGTGGTAAGTTCCACACACTGCTCACCCAGTTCCCAGCACTCATGGTCCCGACGTTTTCGGCGGCCATCACTAAACACGGGGTGGAGCACTTTATTACCACCACCGGGCTGCCCGTTTTTGCACGACCTCGGCACCTGGACACAGCTAAACTGGCCATAGCGCGCGAGGAGTTTGCCAACTTGGAAAGGCTGGGCATCATCAGACGATCAAACAGCCCATGGGCATCCCCACTACATATGGTCCCTAAGGCTGAGGGATTGTGGCGACCTTGCGGAGATTTCCGCAGATTAAACAACGCCACAGCGCACGACCGCTACCCGATCCCCCATATTCAGGATTTTTCCGTTCACCTCACCGGGGCATGTATTTTTTCTAAGATAGACCTGGTCTGTGGTTACCACCAGGTCCCGGTGTGCGCGGAGGACATACCTAAAACGGCAGTAATAACCCCGTTTGGTCTGTTTGAGTTTTTACGCATGCCTTTCGGGTTAAAAGGTGCAGCACAGACATTCCAACGCATGATGGATGCAGTGTTGCGCGATCTGCCGTTTGTGTTCGTCTACCTGGATGACATCCTGGTGGCCAGTGCGTCCGAGGACGAACACGTAACCCACCTCAGGATGGTTTTCCGGAGGTTAGAGGAGCACAGGTTAATAATCAACCCGGTGAAATGCCAGTTCGGCGGGGACTGATTTTTTAGGACACCGCATGTCACTGGAGGGGGGGATACCCTTGCTGGACAACGTGCGCGCAGTGGCGAATTTTCCCCGGCCTCAGACGGTCAGGGCGCTGCAGGAGTTTTTGTGGATGGTTAACTTTTATAACTGTTTCCTCCCCCGCGCAGCCCAGTTCATGCAGCCATTGTACACCGCACTCAAGAAACTGAAACCGGCGGACAGAGTCGACTGGACTCCTGAGCGAGAGCAGGCGTTCTCTGAGGTTAAAACAGCCCTGGCAAACACCGCACTACTGGCGCACCCGGACCCGATGGCTCGGATAGCGCTCAGTACCAACACCTCGGATGTAGCCATAGGGGCCGTCGTGGAGCAATGCGTCGCCGGTTCTTGGCAGCCGCTTGCCTTTTTTTAGCAGGTCTTTGCGCAACAGTGAGCGTAAATACAGTGCGTTTGACAGAGAGTTACTGGCTCTCCACCTGGCCATACGCCACTTCCAGTTCTGGCTGGAAGGGTGCACCTTCACTGCGTTCGTGGACCACAAGCCGCTAATGTATGCGATGGCCAAGGTTTCGGAACCATGGTCAGGCTGGCAGCAGAGACAGCTGGCCGTGATCTCAGAGTTTACGACCGACATTCAACATGTGGCCAGTAAACTTAACGTGGTGGCGGACTGCCTCTCGCGTGCCTTAGTGGCCATAGTCTACGTAGGGATAGATTACACGGCCATGGCCGCGGAGCAGATTGGCGATGCGGATGTGTGCGCGCTCCAGTCTGGACCCATAGGGTTAAGGCTGGAGAGCAGGGTACTGCAAGACAGGGGGCCCCCCCTAATCTGTGACGTCTCCACAGGACGCCCGCGCCCGATGGTCCCATGTGCTTGGCGCCGCCGCGTTTTTGAGTCGGTTCACTCCCTGGCGCACCCAGGAGTGCGCGCGTCAGTCAAAATGGTGGAAGCGAAGTTCGTCTGGCCGAGCCTGCGCAAACAGGTGAAAGAGTGGGCTGCAGCCTGCGTAGCGTGCCAACGAGCCGAAGTGCACAGGCACACAAAGGCCCCTTTGGAGCCGTTCCGTATCCCGGCTAAGAGGTTTGACCACGTTCACGTGGACCTCGTGGGCCCCCTCCTGCCATCGCAGGGGTTTACGCACCTCCTGGCAGTGGTGGACCGCACCACACAATGGCCAGAAGCAGTCCCGCTAGCTTCCACCACATCCGCAGACGTGGCACGGCTTTTTTAATAACATGGGTGGCACGTTTTGGCACCCCTTCGGACATCATGTCCGATCGGGGCCCTCAGTTTGTTTCCGACCTCTGGTCCACGATGGCCCGGAGCCTGGGCGTCACAATTCATCGCACGACCGCATACAACCCACAGGCCAATGAGATATGTGAGCGTTTCCATAGGTCACTGAAAGCAGCGCTCAGGGCTTCGCTTACGGATGCAAATTGGGTGGACCGGTTGCCATGGGTCCTATTAGGGTTGCGTTCCGCACCAAAAGAGGATTTGGAGGCTTCCCCAGCAGAGCTTGTTTTTTCTCAACCGCTGCAGCTCCCCAGGGAATTTTTACCTGATAACCCCGCGCCGAACACCCATCCGTCCCCGCGTTCACGGCATAGTGCAGACGCAGGGACACTACCTGGCCTGGCCCACCACTGTTTTCCCCGCATTTTTGTGCCGAAAACCTTGAAGGACGGGGCGTTCGTGTTTGTCAGGCACGATGCCCATCCATCCATCCATCCATCTTCTACCGCTTTTCCGGAGGTCCGGGTCGCGGAGGCAGCAGTTCAAGCAGAGAAGCCCAGACTTCCCTCTCCCCAGCCACCTGCTCCAGCTCTTCAGAGGGGATACCAAGGCGTTCCCAGACTAGCTGGGAGACATAGTCTCTCCACCGAGTCCTGGGTCTGCCCCGGGGTCTCCTCCCAGTGGGACGTGCCTGAAACACCTCAAGTGGGAGGCGTCCAGGAGGCATCCTAATCAGATGCCCATACCACCTCAACTGACTCCTTTCAATGTGGAGGAGCAGCGGTTCTACTCTGAGCCTCTCCCGGATGACTGAGCTCCTCACCCTATCTCTGAGGGTGAGTCCAGCAATCCTACGGAGAAAGCTCATTTCAGCCGCTTGTATCCGCGATCTCGTTCTTTCGGTCATTACCCAAAGCTCGTGACCATAGGTGAGAGTAGGAACGTAGATTGACTGGTAAATCGACAGCTTTGCCTTAGAACTAAGCTCCCTCTTCACCACAACAGACCGGTACAACGTCCGCATCACTGCAGATGCTGCTCCAATCCGTCTGTCGATCTCTCGCTCCATTTTCCCCTCACTCGTGAACAAGACCCCAAGATACTTAAACTCCTCCACTTGGGGCAGGAGCCTGTCCCCAACCCGGAGAGGACAATCCACCTTTTTCCGGCTGAGGACCATGGACTCGGACTTGGAGGTGCTGATTCTCATCCCAGCCGCTTCACGGGTGGGATGAGAACCAGGCACGATGCCCATCGACCCCCATTGCGCCCACCCTACGATGGCCAGTTTAGAGTGCTGGAACCTGGGGACAAACATTTTGTGTTAGAATTGGGGGGTCGCCGGGAGAAAATCTGTATAGACAGGCTTAAGCCTGCCTTTTTGGTGGCAGACGAGCAGGTGGAGTTGGCTCGAGCTCCTCGGCACGGAAGACCCCCCGAGACCCCCCAGGTAAACGACTCATCAGAGCAGTCACACGAGCATGCTGAATGTCCACCCCCCCCTCCATTGTCCACCCACAGACGGACACACCCCCAGGAACCCCCCACCGGCACAGCAGCGCCTCAGAGCCGAAGACCCCACATTACAGCAGCTATGGGCAGAAGCTGAAGCTGAGAAGACGTGAGGGTTAAAACTCAGTCTGAGACTCTGGGGGGGGGGGGTAATGGGGGACCCATGCTGTGGTATTCATCTCAGACTGGAAGGAAGGGAGATGCAGTAATTTCCTCTGACGGAAGAGCATGGGGATTAAGGGGCTGGGGGACAAAAGAGATTGTAATGCAAGAATTAACTGTGATGCAGGACCTCAGGCAGCAGGGGCGTGTGAGTGTGGTAATATAAAAGACAGCCCCTGCTACAGAATGTTAATGTTTTCTGATTCTGAGAGATGTGGGAGAGGGAATAAAGTTCATCTGCTCTGAATGCTTGGCCTGGTCATTCCTCTCTCCACAGGAACATATTAAACTGCAGACCATAAAATGGTAATTCAGTAAAGACCTATATAAAAATGAGACCCTACGTAGAGTACAGGAATAAAAATACTGCATTGAAAAGTGCCACGACAGGTCAGTTTTAACAACCAACAATATGGTACATTTAAAGCATTTATCAGTTGCTTTAGCACTTACGTATTTTAGTTACCAAAGAGGTTTTGATCCTTTAATGTGGATCTTACCATTTCTGATGAAAAATTATTATATACTGTATATTAATAAATATCAATATACTAATTAATTAAGTTATTAATATTAAAATAATATTAAAATCATATATCTGATTAGGTTGTTGAATTTTTTTGTAACCTTCTTAATCTTTTTTTTTTTTTAAAAAATGTTAATTTAAGAGCCATAAAGATGTCTGGCCTGGTGATATGATTAGGGGTGTGCCATATTGTATCGTTCACAATAATACCAGTATAAATTTTGATACCAGTGTAAAAATGAATATCGCGATATTTGGGGTCTGCTGCGTGACGATGTCTAAGGAATACACTGTCATAGAAACAGCAAAACAAACATGGCATGGGAAGCTGCAGTTCCGAAGTCGTACCATCTACATCCAGTTGAGTTTCAGACTGCTGCCACGTTAAAAACCCCCAAAACAAAATAGAAAAAAAAAACAAACTGTGCAGCAATGTGGATAATCTGCCTGTATTTTTTCTGCATGTCAACAACACCCCTGGAGCGGTGTACGTCAGACAATGTGCCCCTCAAAGTGTCTGTAGTTGTATTTTTGCTCCATTTTAGCTGCTTCATCTTGATTTTATTCAACCACCGGAGGAGGGGAAAAAAACAACCCCATCTGTTCAAGCGCAACGAGACCCAAAAAGCCCGAGGACAGGCCGATGCAACAAGAGTACTGCAGGTAAAGTGATTCAGCATAAAATCTGACATCTGTGTGCAGTTGAGATGTAATGGTTTATATTGTTTTCTTGTAATATTTGATACAGAACAAAAATATTTTTAAAATCTGAGCTTCTGTTTATAAACTGGAGAAATGAGTTTTTGTTTTGTTTTTACTGAATATGTTGAAGGTAAATAACACTGGCTTGTGAAATTGTCCTTTTTGCATAAATTTAAAAGAAAAAAAAATCTGTATTTGGTAATATTGTGGGAAAATAAAATAAAAAAAAAAAAACGTTATTGTGAAAATTCACAGAAATATCGTAATATCATTTTTAGGCCATATTGCCCACCCCTACATTTCGTAGAAATGCAATAGGCAGGAATAAATATAAACTATAGGGGAGGAACTGTCAATATTGAAAATGACCTATTATGCTTTTCTAATTTTTACTGTTACAATGGAAGATTTCTTTAAATAAACATGGTCAAAGTTTCAAATAATGAGGTTAGTGTCTCTACAAATAATCATTTTGTATCACAGTACAAACTATAATAATCAACCTCAATATTTAAACTTCAGCTCACCATGGAGCACAGGTGTAGTGCTGGAGCTGGAGTGAGCAGCCGGTGCCTGACCTGGGGGGCAGGAGGGCGAGGTGTGAGCTCCTGAAGTTGGTTGGGACTCCGAGGCCGGAGCTGATGAAGACGGTGGTGCGGGGCTGGGGGACGGCTGAGGTGCTGGTGTGCTGGGAGCTTGCTGATTTCCAGCTAGCCCTTGATTTGGTGGGCCTGAGGTGGCCTGGTTGGAATGGGGGGCCCCGGCCTGGCTGTGCTGCTGGTGAATCTGCTGGAAATGCTGCTGACGAGCCCTCATCTCAGCGTATTTCAGCTGCTCCATGTGAAATGACTGTCGGTCTGCAAGCAGTTGCTGCCGCTGGTACTCCAGCTGCACAGACAGGTCAAACAAAACACTGCAGTTAGACCGTTTGCCGTCTGTTAACACAACACATCCCAAAATCCCTCACTCACAGCTTCCCGCTCTCTGTCCATGATGGTTTCAAGTTCTTCAAAGTGGCGAAGTTTAATCTCCAGTTTTTTCATTTGGGTTTCCACTAGCAGAGCTACCAGAGATTTGATCTTCCTCTCTTCCACTGCAGCCAAATGCTATGAGAAAAAGAACAAACATAATTTAAGATCACAGAAAATGTTTTAAAAAAAGATTCTGGTTTTATATTTTCACCTTAGCTTTGACAGCAGCAGCTGCTAGTGCAGAGGCAGCAGCAGTAGCCAGGTTCCCCTCTCCCACATCACGCTCCACTTTAGCCTTCCTTTCACCGTCACTCTCCCCTTCTCTCTGTCCCTCTTCTGTTCCTTCTTTTCCATCCTTCTCCTTCTCCCTCTCCCCATCACCTAAAAGGAAGATTGTAAAAAATGTTTTTTGCAGTTTACAATGTACAATTTACCTTCTATGTCAATTTTCCTTGAATGTCATGCTTCCAACAACTCCCAACAAGAGCATGCTGAGGCAAGTACAATATACCCTGCCTCAGTTTTCTTTGAAGATCCTATGTCACTGAAGGAGAGCAGTTTTCAACTTTTCCATATAATTAATGGGGCACACCAAATTATGATAAGCTTATCATTCATGAATATACAGCAAAAATAGTTGTATACCACTCATAGTTGTAGGTCAGGATCCCAAGGTGAACCTGTGTAGCAAGTTTGGTGACCCCTAGAGAGCTTCAATAGTAAGAGAGCAGAGTGAATGCTAACCTTGACCTTTGGACCCCAAACCCATAGTCAAAGGTCATGGTCTCAGGGTGCACCTGTGGGACAAGTTTGAGGACCCCAGTGTTCTTTGTTGTTGAGATTTAGTTTAAATGCCGTTTTGACATTGACGTTTGACCTTGTAATAAAAAAAAAACAGTCATAGTTCAGGGTCACAGGGTGAACACGTGTACCACGTTTTGTGGCCCTAGCTTTACTTGTTCTATATAGTAATATTGCAAATGAAATGTTAACTCACTGTGACCTTTGCCCATTTGACCTCAAATTCATATAAGCTCTCCAAGATTTGTCTTACAGTCATGAAAAAATTAGGACACCCTATTAAATATTCAGTTCTTTATTAAGAAATGTTCACATATTGATGTCTACAGGGCTTAAAGTTTTCCACCACTGTGCCAGATTTCCGGCATGTGCCGTTTTTTTTTTTTTGTTTGTTTGTTTTTTTGGCTGCGGGGAAATTTACTTCCCATTTCTGTACGCAGAAACATTTTTTGTCCAACCTATCTGCAATGATGGATGAATAACGTCAGTTCTGCATAGTTTGGAGTTCTTTTAAGATATTTAGAGCAGTGAATATAGTATTTGGGATGGCAGAACGTATTAAGCTTGCGTGCTCCACTGATCTCTATAAAAAAACCTGGATAGCTCATGCCTCATTAGCGAGTACAGAGCTGACTGAAGCCACCTGGCTACCATATTAGGAAGGGAATCGAGTTGACATTATGTTTAGTGGCCGTCGATTTCTATAGTTCACCGGTTGCACAAGATTATAAGCTGTGTCTCCATGCCAAGAAGTTCAAAATCTGTTAATTTTTTGGGGAAGTTATTGAGGTAAAAGTGGCACCATTTATACTAAACCCATTCATTCTCCACTGACTCACTGAGCGTTTTGGTTGTACCAATATGGCGGCCCACTGGCTTCACTTCTGGCGGCCAATGATTCATCCAGTTTTTCTATAGATATCAGTGGCGCGCTCGCTCCTAATCGTAGAGACAGCGAGAGTGAGTAACTGGAAACGCGAGTGTTTCATCCTTCAGGATACAGAAAATCTTTAATACATTCTGTAGGATGGAGAGTAAGTCTTTGAAGCCTGGGGAAGATGTCTGAAGTGGAAATGTACTGATATTATTGTTGATGTGATGTTTTATTTTGTTTCTATGCCAGAAATTCTGATATGTCACCAAATGAGGTTTTGTAGGCCCTATTGGGGTACAATTTTAAGAAGCTGAACTACCGTCTTCCCATTTATGTGTAGCACAAAGAGTGTTTGCATGATAAGATTATGCACTGTTTGATATGTTATCATATAAGGCAATGATGTGAGCACCTTGCAGATCTGTATCAAGGAGTCTGTTTTGTCACCTTGGGGGAGAGAGAAGTGCTCCACTGTGAGACATATATCAGCAGCCTTCCCTCTTCCCGGGAGGCAGGAAAATAAAGGCTCTCCAAGCTTGCAGATCTCTGGTGTTATTTTTTCAGGACCCAGGGAGAAAGGGCAAATACATTTTTTTCTACAACAATTGGTGTCAGAAGTGGGATAATTGATCACCGATCTTCGCTGTCGACATGAATTGATCACCCCGAACAGAGTTCGGTCCTTTCCGCTGAAAATGGTGACGGGGGCACGACGGCGGAGAAGCAGGTGACACATTATCCTGAAAAACTCACTTCACTAGCCTCCAAAATCTTGTAAGTGAATTTTGAATATATATATATATATATATATATATATATATATATATATATATATATATACATATTACTATTTTGTGAAAAGCACTTTTTGTTAGTTAAATTAGCCATTTATTTCATCTTTCAGTGACCCATATCTAAACGGTCCGGCAGGATATTTCCTGTGGCAGGATCACCTTTGTACAGTCCGCCAAGTTAATTCTTGCGGCAGGACTAACCTGTGAATAGCGGGGTTGGGATTATAACGTTTTGGTTTGTCTGGACGCACGCGAGGACGCCCGGTGGTGAAATCTGAAAACAGTGATGGGGGCTTTTAAATCAAAGCAGACTCCCAAAGATCTGGAGGGTCCCAAGGTGAAATATATGACTGATAATTATGGTCCTGAAAATGTTGATTTTTTAGGAAAATGGATCTACAAGAGTGGATTTCCTTCAGGGGGTTCATTTTCTGTTAAGTGATTACTACTTTGAGGGAAAAGATTAATGTTGAAATTCATAAAGTTCAGACACGTAAGGAGCAAAGCAAGAAGGACAGAGAAAAGATGACGCAGTTATAGTTAGAGAATGGCGCGGCAGAAATGTGGCTGACGGAAGCAAAGAAAAGAAAAGATAAGCAGGAGACAGGCAGACAGAGAAATGAACAGGCAAAGAAAGACAGGGAACATCGTGCACAACAGCAATATTTACACTCTACTGGGGACCCCTTTCTCCCTCCCTACGAACCCGACCGACCGGTTCCCCCTACCCCCAATCCTACTAACCCTTTTACGGCAGCATTGTACCCAGCACTGCCTTGGTAGATTCTGCGCCATGCAAAACATCATCATAGAAAGGCTGAGAGTTCTACAAAGAAGAAGACCAAGATTAAAGAGGACAACCTGGACAAGGCACTCCTGACCATGGCCAAATGAGTCCCTAATTCACTCCCATCAGGACATGCAGTCGGCCCAAATCAATGCCGTTATTGTGGAGAAGAAGGACCCTGGGTGAAAGAATGCCCACAGCTCTCCAGCTGCAACTACTGTGAACAAGGTGGACATTGGGCAAAGGACTGCCCAGTGAAGCCCAGGAATACCTTCCGCGGCAAAGGAAGGGGCAGAGGCAATTTTCAGTGTGGAGGACGCCGGGCCTGGCAGCAGCGCACCACACCACAGCCACATTCACAAACACAAGACCAGGGGCTGATACAACAGCAGCAACAGTGATGCCAGGCAGATAAGACTGGTGCATGCGCGTCCCCCTCACTTTCACCCTCAGCAGATGCCGTACATGAGCTTGCTAATAAAAAACCCGCTGCAGCCACACATACACACACATACCACCACACTAATGCCCATGCCACCTTAGCCAAGTATTCAACCTCTGACTTTAGGGATCTGCCTATTTTGCCAGTAAAAATTTCAGGAAAGTTGGTAGATTTTAATGGTAGAGTCTGGGGCAACTAACTCAGTTTTGTCATCATCATCAGGCCTAAAGCCCCCTCTCACCTCCCGCTCACTCACATCACAAGTGGCAAGTTACCTGCACACCACACAGAACAAAGATAGAAACCCCTGGCTTGACTTTTGCAAAAACTCTGTCACTGTACATTTATGAATGGACATTGTTAGATGAAAAACAGAGCTCTGACCTTGTAAAACTAGGGAGGGCCTTATCTCCAAATTCCACTGTTTCCATGCCCCAGCACAGAACACACTGCACATCACATCTCTCACAGGGCCCTGATACACATTATGAGAGCAAGTGGCTACAAACTAAACCCACACCACTGCAAAGCCCCCATATCATTTGGAGTGCTGATTTCAGCTTTTTGTTGATCAATCTCACACCTGCTATGCATGATTTGTTCTCAGTTCATGGCAGCCGCCCACACATTTCACTTACAAAAACCCCATCCTCAGCATGGCGTGACATGGGTCCACGAGCGCTGGCCACGTTTCATGCTGATGATTGGGAACTGTCAAACCCACTCTCCCATTTAGGCCTGGATGCCATTTTGTTCTCACCATCTCTGCAGATGTTTCGTGCAGAATACACAGTCTCTCTCTCTTGTGAACACTTCATTCAGACGTTAGATGAGAACAGGCAGTACAGATGGGTCCACCCTGTCACTCAACCCACTCAGTTGGAGGACCCTGACTCCATACTACCACATGTTCCACCATCCCTGTGGGCTGCGCATAAGTATGATGTTGGGCTAATAAAAAACTGCCCACGTGTGGTAATAACTCCCAAATCTGATTTCAGACCCAAATGCTCGCAGTACCCACTGAGACCTGAGGCACATGATGGTATCACCCCAGTTCTTGAGTCTCTCCTGAAAGAAGGTATTGTTTTCTCAGCTTCTGATTCACCAGTGTGCACCCCAATTTTTCCCATGAAAAAGATCAGAGACAAGGGTCAACCTGCTGAATGGCGGTTTGTTCAGGATCTCCAGGCAGTGAATGCTGCAGTTGTTCAGCGCACGCCTGTGATTCCTAACCCTCACACTATTTTGAGCCAAATTCCATCTGTTTTACAGTAGTGGACTTGTCCAATGCATTTTCAGTGTCCCAGTCCATGTAGACTCACAGTTTTTGTTCACATTCCAATTCAAGGGGGCGCTCTACACTTTCACCAGTTTAGCCCAAGGCTACAATGAAAGCCCAACCATTTACAATGTGGCCCCTAAAGACTCTCTGAGTTCCCTTCAGCTGACAGAAGGTTCTGTTTTGATCCAATATGTTGATGACCTTTTACTGTGCGCGCCGACTAAGTCACAATGCCAATCTGACTCACTGAAGCTTTTGTGTCACCTAGCTGCAGAAGGCCACAAAGCTTCCAAACCCAAATTGCAACTCTGTCAACCAATGGTCACATTCCTGGGCCACCAAATCTCTGCTCGGGGTAAATCTCTCTCTCCCAAACGTGTGGATGCAATTTGCCACATGGACAAACCAAAAACCAAAAAGGAGCTCCTTTCTTTTCTTGGCATGGTCTCTTACTGCCGCTCTTTCATTCCTGATTTCTCATGCATTGAAAGACCAATGCGTGACATCATTCCATCAAAAGGTCCCTCACACTTTCCACTTGACTGGACACCTGCTGCGAATGACTCCTTTGATAACATGAGGAAGGCTCTCCTATCTCCTCCCACTCTCTCTCTCCCTGACCCCTCTAAACCTTTTGTCCAGTATGTTGATGAAAAGTCCGGATGCATGACCTCTGTTTTCCTACAGCCTCATGGAGACAAACTTTGGCCTGTTGCATACTATTCATGCAGACTTGACTCTGTTGCTGCAGGCCTTCCACTGTGCCTCCGTGCTGTGGCTGCAGCAGAAAGAGCCATGGAAGCATCACATGATATAGTCCTCTACTCTCCCCTCACTCTGTACATTCCTCATGCAGTTGCTCTCCTCCTAATAGAGCAAAAGTCTCTCTCATGCCTGGTGGCTTAGATATCACTCCACTCTCCTTGAGTCACCAAATCTCACCGTTAAATGCTGTGCTCAGTCAGTGAACCCAGCCTCACATCTTTCTATCCCCTCCTGTGAGGAGGATGGTGATTGTGATCATGATTGCCTTTCACTGGCTCAACTAGTTACGAGTCCTAGATCGGATCTTTTGGACACGCCCCTGTCTAATCCTGACCTTGTTCTCTATGTTGATTGCTCCGCTTCTGTTGAGCCGTCTGTGGGCCGTAATAAAGTCGGTTGGGCAGTCTGTGATGACCACTGCACATTGCTGTCTGGCTCCTTGCCATTACATCTTTCCGCCCAAGCTGATGAACTTGTTGCATTGGCTGAGGCGTGTACATATGCCTCTGGTAAATCTGTCACCGTTTACATTGATTCTCATTATGCCTTTGGTGGTGTCCATGACTTTGGCGCCCTCTGGCGTGAACGCAACTTCCTTACATCTGCAGGCACACCTGTAAAAACTCTGTTTATGTCTCCAGGCTTCTTGAAGCTATTCTTCTTCCCTCCTCTGTGGCAGTATGCAAATGTGCTGCTCACACTTCATCCTCAGATCTGATCTCAAAAGAAAATGCTCGTGCAGATGCTTCCGCAAAGGCTGCAGCTCTGTCGCTCACTGCTGTTCGTTTACCTTCTTCCCCCTCTCTGTGTCCCCTCCCTTCACCCATTGATTCCCTTCTGTCTACGCAGTCTTTTTCCTCCCCACAGGAACACCAGACATGGACAAAGAAAAGATGCTATAAAGACCAGTCTGGTGTGTGGAGAGGCCCAAATGTCCTCCCTTGCCTCCCAGCTCACTTCTTCCATCATTTTTCTAAGTTGACACATGGAAGAGATCATGTGTCAAAAGAAGAGATGATACAACCACTTCATGCTAACTGGTTTACCACTGGTTTCACTGTCTATGCTGAAAATTTTTGCAAAAAATGTCTAATCTGTGCCACTAGCAGTGCTCACAGGCTCTCCAAACAGATTCCAGCTGCTCATCCAGTTCCCACCGGTCCTTTCCAGCACCTGATGATGGATTTCATCCAACTCTCACCAGCAGAGGGTAAAAAGTACTGTTTGGTAATGGTTGACATGTGGTCCAAATGGGTAGAAGCCTTTTCAGCCAAACATGCCACTAGCACAGTCGTAGCTAGGGCATTGTTGTCAGAAATTATTCCCAGATGGGAAATACCTGAGAAAATCTCCAGTGATAATGGCAGACATTTTGTAAATGAAGTCCTAACTGATTTGAGCCTTACACTTGGTTTTGACCTGAGAAAATACTGTGCCTACCACCCGCACCCAGGTGGCGCTGTTGAGCGTGAAAATGGCACTCTAAAAAACAAACTGGCAACACTTGAAGATGAAACTGGCCTGCCCTGGACTAAGTGCCTCCCATTAGCACTCATGTACATGCGCATGTGAGTTAGAAAGAAGCATAACATATCTCCATTTGAAATCCTGTTTGCTCGTCCCCCAGCTTTAGGTTTCTCCGTGGAAAAGAGACCTGCACCCCCACTAACCACATCACATTTTGAAAATGCTATGTTAGCTTATTGTTCTGCTCTGTCCTTGACATGGTTAGCTGACCCAGTGACGAGGCACAGACTCCAAATTGATACAATTAAGTTTATTTACAACAATGTGAGTGAAATGTAGTGTGAGTGCAGGCTGGAACTGCCGGGCACTGAGCGAGACACCGTACGGCCTGGCAACCCTGGAGACACACAGAGAGAGGTGGTTACTGAGCGTCACAACTAGAGTCAGACAGTTCCCATGTGACTTACTGTGGGAGCAGATGGTGAAGTTCTCCGGTTCAGCGTTACGGCTGTGGCCAGGGAGACAGTGCTCTTCAGACGGTGGAATCGTCCCGGCAGGAACGTGTAGATGAAGATGGTGAGGAAAGAGGCTGGTAAGTCCGCCACCCAGGAGGAAGAGGAAAGGATTCCGTCGCCACGGACTCCACCTGTGCACAGGGGACTAGTAGGAAGAGGTAAGAAGGCAATGGAGCTTATGTGGAGGACTGGTAGGATCTTTCTGGCGCAGGTGAGGGCTGGCTCGGCTGTGGCTTTGGCTGCTGAGACGAATCGGCGATGAAGCTCTCCTGGAGCGCAGTAAGACATCTCTGCACTGCCACTCCGGGCAGTGTGGAAGATATAGGCCCAGCCTAATGAGGATCAAGTGTGCGTGCAGCTGCGGCTAATGAGCAGAGCGGACCATGACAGTACTCCCCCCCAATGAGTGCCTCTTGGCGATCGTTCCAGCCTACCTGGATAGGTCCGATGGAACTCCCTGATGAGACCTTTATCGAGCACACAGGCAGAACGCACCCAGGACCTGGCCTCCGGGCCATAGCCCTCCCAGTCCACCAGGTATTGCAGCCCATGGCCTCGGCGGCGGACGTCCAGGATAGCAGTCATACCCCACGCCGGGCTGCCGTCGATCATCCTTGGAGGCGGTGGAGACCTGAGAGGAGAACACGGGGCTGGAAGACACACGTTTAACTTGCGACTCATGGAATGTGGGACATATGCGGAGGGAGGTGGGGAGATCCAGCCGTACAGACACAGGGTTGATGATGCGAGAGATAGCAAAGGGCCCAATAAACCGCTGCTGCATCTTCCTGAGCTCAGCCTTCAGATTAATGTTCTTTGTAGAAAGCCAAACCTGCTGACCAACCTGGTACACCAGAGCTGGGGTCCTATGATGATTCGCCACTGCAGTGTTGCGTTCGGTTGTACGATGTAGCGCAGCCCGAGTCGCCCTCCATAGACGACGACAGCGTCTCATGTACGCCCGCACTGATGGCACAGCGATGTCGCCCTCCTCCTCGGGAAACAAAGGGGGAGAATATCCAAGCGAGGCTTGAAACGGGGACATCCCTATGGCCGAAGAGACCGTCGAATTGTGGGCATACTCGATCCATGGTAGGAAGGAACTCCATGCAGTAGAATTGGAGGAAGCCACACACCGCAGCGCTGCCTCCAACTCCTGGTTGGCACATTTGCACTGGCCATTGGACTGTGGATGATATCCAGATGACAGGCTCACCTTGGCCCCAAGGGCGTTGCAAAAAGACCTCCACACCTGGGAATTAAATTGGGGCCCCCGGTCAGAGACGATGTCCACGGGGATCCCATGAAGTCTCACCACATGTTGGACCAATAGGTCAGCTGTCTCCTTTGCCATAGGCAGACCCGGAAGGGGAACAAAATGGGCCGCCTTGGAGAATCTGTCCATTAGGGTGAGAATCACGGTGTGATTGTTGGAAGGGGGGAGGCCAGTGACAAAGTCCAACGCCACATGGGACCAGGCCCTGCCAGGAACCGGAAGGGGATGGAGCAACCCTGCCGGTGGGGACGATGGGGACTTCCTGGTGGCACACTGGGGACAGGCCTGGATGTACTCCCCAACATCCTTTTGAAGAGAGGGCCACCAGAACGAGCGTTGCAACAACTCCTGCGTGCATCGTCTTCCAGGATGGCAGGCAAACTTGGATGCGTGGGCCCATTGGATGATATCACCCCGGACGGCCGATGGCACAAACAACTTTCCCACTGGCCCCCCACCAGGGTCCCTCTCCGACTCCTGGGCCCTCAGGACCCTCTCCTTAATCCCCCATCAGAAGGCACCCACGACACAGGAGGCAGGGAGGATGGGATGGTCTTCAGTCGTCAGGGCACCCGTGGCGAATTATCTGGAGAGAGCGTCCAGTTTAGTATTTTTGGACCCAGGGCGGTATGTGATGGTATAGTCGAATCGACCAAAGAAGAGAGACCAGCGGGCCTGACGGGCATTCAGGCGCTTGGCCGTCCTAAGGTACTCCAAGTTGCGATGGTCTGTCCAAACCACGAACAGTTGTGAGGACCCCTCCAGCCAATGGCGCTACTCCTCCAAAGCCAGTTTGATGGCCAGCAACTCCCTGTCACCGATACTATAATTATGCTCCGCCGGAAATAGTCGCTTGGAGAAAAAGGCACAAGGCCGGACCTTCCCATCCATCGGAGAACGCTGAGAAAGGACCACCCCCACACCAGAATCGGAGGCGTCTACCTCCACGAGGCACTGCAGGCTGGGATCCACCTGCACCAGGATCGGCAATTCAGAGAATTGCTCCTTCAGGTCCGCAAAGACCGTAGCCGCCTCCTCCGACCACCGGAAGGGAATCTTCGTGGATGTAAGGCGTGTCAGGGGAAGGGCCCAGCTGCTGTAGTTCCTGATGAGTCGGCGGTAGAAATTAGCAAATCCCAGGAACTGCTGGAGCTGTTTCCTAGAGGACGGGACCGGCCACTCCACCACCTACTTAATTTTGCCCGGGCCTGGAAGGATTTCTCTCAATGAAATATTTTTTTTGCTGGTCATTAACATTTGTTTGTTCTCGCCCATAGATTGAGTCCCCATCGTGCTGTTTGCTCTCTACATGTCTGTTCTTTTCATCTTCTCTATCCCCTCACCCCCCAGCCAGTCGCAGCAGATGACTGCCCCTCCCTGAGCCTGGTTCTGCTGGAGGTTTCTTCCTGTTAAAAGGGAGTTTTTCCTCTCCACCGTCGCCAAGTGCTTGCTCACAGGGGATCGCCTGATTGCTGGGGTCTTTCTGCAACTGTGGGGGTTCCCCCTACAGTTGATAGTGCTATGAGATGACTGTTGTTGTGAAATGGCGCTATATAAATAAAGTTGAATTGAATTGAATTGAATTTCCTTATGAGAAATAATGAAGCCCAAGAAGAACGTCTTGGACGTATGAAACTCACATTTCTCAGCCTTGACGAATAACTGGTTCTCCAATAGCCGCTGAAGAACATGTCTCACGTGTACCCAGTGCTTCTCTAAGGAATTGGAGAAGATCAGAATATCATCCAGGTAAACGAACACAAACACATTAAGAAAATCCCTCAGAACATCATTGATGAGCCACTGGAACACAGCAGGCGCATTGGTCAGACCAAATGGCATCACCAGATATTCAAAGTGACCACTAGGGGTACGGAAACCTGTCTTCCACTCGTCTCCCTCGCGGATCCGCACCAGATGGTAAGCGTTGCGCAGATCCAACTTGGTAAAGCAAGAAGCCCCCTGGAGAGAGTCAAAGGCAGAATTAAGCAACGGGAGGGTGTACTTATCCTTGATGGTAATATTATTCAACTCCCTGAAGTCGATACATGGTCTCAGTGAGCCGTCCTTTTTTCCCACAAAGAAGAACCCCGCCCCCACCACTGAAGAGGACGAACGAATGATGCCT
This sequence comes from Pholidichthys leucotaenia, assembly GCA_020510985.1. Classification (NCBI taxonomy): domain Eukaryota; kingdom Metazoa; phylum Chordata; class Actinopteri; order Cichliformes; family Pholidichthyidae; genus Pholidichthys; species Pholidichthys leucotaenia. The sequence goes on from CM035837.1 coordinate 134,231,620, forward strand.
GAGCTCAGGGACTCCTTGATGTATGTGTCCATAGCAACCCGCTCCGGCGGGGACAGGCTATACAGCCGGCTAGACAGGACAGAAGCCCCCGGATGGAGGTTTATAGCACAGTCATACGGTTGGTGGGGGGAAGGGACAGGGTCCAGGACTTGCTGAACACAGCACCGAGATCATGATATTCAGGAGGCACTTTAGACAAGTTGGGAGGGAGAACGGAGGGAGCCCCTAGGGTCACTGAAGGTGAGCACGCCGCTGACTGCAGACAGGCACTGAGGCAAAATGAACTCCAAGTTTTAATACTTCCGGCACTCCAATCAATCATCGGGTTATGCAGGCGTAGCCAGGGGTAGCCCAGGATGACCGGGGATGTCGAGACGGGCAACACGAAGAAGGATAGCTCCTCACGATGATTACCAGATATGATAATAGAGACTGGGGCTGTCTGATGGGATACTGTAGCCATGGGGGTGTTAGACAATGCAATCAGCCGGAGAGGAGACTTAAGGGGAGTGCAGTGAAGACCCAATCGGGTTGCCAGGTCTCTGGACATAAAGCTTTGCTCAGCCCCGGAGTCAATTAAAGCCTGTGTAGGAATCTCTGTGTGTTTGTGTATGAACCTAATGGGAAGAAGCAAACTGGATAATGGCTCAGACCGGGGTGTGTCCGTGAGTCCCCGTGAGGCACAACCCAAGCTTGCGGCAACGCTGTTTTTCTGCCGCAGATAACTTAGAATGCCCCACCATCATAGGCTCCGCGGGTGCTGAGGGTTCAGAGGGTGGTAAAGCCAATAAAGAGGACTGACAGGCATGGAGAGACGGTTCCCCGGACCATCCATAGGACCTACGTTCAGCTGCTCGCTCCCTCAGTCTATTATCCAGACTAATGGCAAGGGAAATGAGCTCGGATAACCTAGTTGGTTTCTCTAGAGGGGCTAACTCATTCTGAAGGCTAGAACTGAGGCTTCTGATGAAAATACAGCAAAGAGAAGCGTCCTCCCAACCTACTTCGGTAGCTGCCACCCGGAAGTCTACAGCATAATCTGCCACCGTCTTAGACCCCTGCCTTAGATTTAATAGGTGGGTGGTGAGAACGCTATCTCGATCAGAATGATCAAACACCTCAATAAATTCGCTAATGAACTGGCCAAAAGTGAGACTAGCATAATTCGCCCTAGCCATTACCGCATAGGCCCAAGCTAGTGCTCTTCCCTCCAACAGATTAATAACGTAACCGATCTTACTATGGTCAGAAGGGAAGTCCTCTGGCACTCGCTGAAACACCACCTCGCACTGCATAACGAACCCTCTGGCTTCACCCAACTTGCCGCTGAAACGGCTGGAAGTTGGCACAGGAGCAAGCCAAACTGGAGGGCTCTGCCTGAGCTGGTTAGCTGGTATGCTAGCGGGAGTCGAGGAGCTGCTGGCGACAGGTAAGGCCTGAGAAAAGGGCTGAGAATTAGTCTAGCTAACCGGTCTGTAACACGAGTTAGTTGATTTAATATGGTTTGCTGCTGATAAACTAATTGATCAATTTGAATCTCCATACGGTTGACACGGCGCACCAAAGCGCTGTCAGCTGGGTCGTTCTGGTGGAGATGTACTGACATGGTTAGCTGACCCAGTGACGAGGCACAAACTCCAAATTGATACAATTAAATTTATTTACAACAATGTGAGTGAAATGTAGTGTGAGTGCAGGCTGGAACTGCCAGGAACTGAGCGAGACACTGTACGGCCTGGCAACCCTGGAGACACACAGAGAGAGGTGGTTACTGAGCGTCACAACTGGAGTTAGACAGTTCCCGTGTGACTTACTGTGGGAGCAGATGGTGAAGTTCTCCGGTTCAGCGTTACGGCTGTGGCCAGGGAGACAGTGCTCTTCAAACGGTGGAATAGTCCCGGCAGGGATGTGTAGATGAAGATGGTGAGGAAGGGAGGCTGGTAAGTTCGCTGCCCGGGAGGAAGAGGAAAGGATTCCGCCGCCACAGACTCCACTTGTGCACAGGGGACTAGTAGAAAGAGGTAAGTAGGCAATGGAGCTTACGTGGAGGACTGGTAGGATCTTTCCGGCGCAGGTGAGGGCTGGCTCGGCTGTGGCTTTGGCTGCTGAGATGATTCGGCGATGAAGCTCTCCTGGAGCGCAGTGAGACATCTCCGCACTGCCACTCCGGGCAGTGTGGAAGATATAGGCCCAGCCTAATGAGGATCAGGTGTGCGTGCAGCTGCGGATAATGAGCAGAGCAGACCATGACAGTCCTGCCAATTGCAAAACATCTCTCAACAGGTGAAGGCTGCGTTGCCCAAACCTGCTGAGGGTGCTCTTCACGATATAAGGCCTGGCGATAGGGTGATGATCAAAAGCTTCAAAAGAAAGAACTGGCACAGCAAACGGTGGTTGGACCCCTACCAAGTCCTGCTGATGACATTAACAGCTGTGAAGATCGTAGAAAGGGTAACGTGGATCCACGCAACACACTGCAGATAGGTTCCAGCGGTCAAGCCAGAAGAATCCAGTCCAGACGAGGATGAGAAGCAGAAGTAAGTGACTAGCCACAATCACCACCCTATGTTGTAGACTAGGAAGAGAAGAAGCCGAGCCGTGTGAAGACAGAAGATTGCATAACACTGCACCTGACAGCCGTCATAAACACCCTGAGTGTACGCTGAACGCTGCTCAGCAGAAACATACAGCACACATGCACACTTACACTGATACTGATATGACGAACAATTCAGACTCACAGCAGTGTCAGGCTGCCGAAGAGGAATGCCACCGAAGATGCCAGCAGTGCCGTCAGTTTTGGACCAAAACGGACACGGTGTGGGTGTGCTTTCTTATCACTTCTTAATTGGGGTAATCATATATCTATTAATGCACTGTTCCACCCCACTAATTACTTCTTTCCAGACAAGACGCGAGAAAAGCCGCCTGGAGCATGACGACTTTGACTATTCAAGCGACACTTATGACAACAATGCATGGTATCAAGTGGTGCGTCTGTCAGTCAGAAAAGCTAATGTGATTAGGTCTTGTTACGTCTGCACGTATTTGCCATATCATGTTATTCATTCTGTGCCTATGATTCCCTACCCTCTTAACAGATCAGAAACGATGGGAGCATTGTTAGCGCAGACTGCAATTGAAGAAGTGCACTGCAATGACACTAAATGTTATAAGGGCTTCACTGTTGAAACTGTGGGAAATACAACCAGCTGCAATGCATGGTTAAATGTCACGGTGGCAGATTTTGCTTATCGTCAAGTGAAAGTACATAATGTTTCCTGTATGAATGAGAAGGCCCAGAAGCCTGTATTCATTACGCATCCTACACTTTTCACTGCCTCGGTATGCTTCTGTCTTGGGTGTCATCACATTAAGTCCACCTATCTGGGAACCACACAGCAGTGTAACATCACTGTCAATGCCACATGTGGTTTCGGAGATAGCGGAATCCCATGTTTAAATGTATATGGTGTGCCATTCATTACTACACCTAATCTCACTTTACCACATGCCACATGTAGATGTGCCAATAGAACCTCATGCTCTGATAACCCCTAATTGTTTTTCCCTAGATTCAGACGGCTACGGCAGCCTCACAACCCATGTCTGGGTGTGTGGGTCACAGGTTTATCAGTATTTACCGCCGAGATGGTGCAGTATATGTTATATAGCTAAGCTGATTCTAACCATGTGCATCATGACTAATCTCACTATCACGCACACCACTCATATTCACACTACTTCCCACCGCACCAGCATCACCGTTGAAGAAGGGAGACACGGACAGATAGGGTTAGAATACATCCGGGAGTGAAACTCTTCGGTGCACTAATACCTTCTTGGGGTACTGTAAATAATGCACATAACCTTGACAAAATAGCCATTGATTTAGAAAATCTCACAGCACTGACAGAAATGGGGTTTTCAGCAATGTCAACCGAAATGAGAGCTATGCGTAATGTGGCTCTTCAGAACAGATTAGCCTTAGATATAACTTTGCCAGCACAGGGTGGGGTATGTCACATTACAGGTCAAGAATGCTGTACTTACATACCTGATGAGAGTGACAATATGACACATGTTGTAGCACATTTGAATGACCTACTTGCGTGACAGCTACAACAAGATGTGACCCCATCCTCTGGCTGGTATTTATGGTCCTGGCTTACCAGTGGTGGCTGGAGGGAATGGCTAATGCGGACAGATATGATACTGTTAATGATTCTGTTGATTCTGCTGTTTTGCGGCTGCTGCTTGATTCCAATCATCTGCAATATGATGTCGAAAATGTTTGCTATTAACATGATACATTACACAGCTCTCCCCACAGCTGAATAGGCTTTAGACACCACCCAGAGGAAAATGTTGAATCGCACTGCCTTAGACATGTCCGAGCTCCCTTTTCTCGATGACTATGATGATATTAAAACGTAAATAGAAATGCTTGCTGTTCATATGCTATACCGCTCTTCCCTATCCACATCTGACCATGACCCCCAGCCCCTTTCCAGGAAGTCCCCGTGGGGATTTTCTGACACCCCTCTTCCCACTTATTTGGCTTGCTCACGAGCTGAGTGTCTGTGCTCGCAAAAACAGCCTCTTGTGTTCCCTTACATACTGCCAATTTCCACATGTTAATGTTTATGATGCTCTTGTTAAAAATGTATAACAGGGTACAATAGCAGATGCCTCACATTGACATTCTTGTATATATGTGATCATATATGATCAGAAGAGGGGAAATGAAGTGGAAATGTACTGATATTATTGTTGATATGATGTTTTATTCTGTTTCTATGCCAGAAATTCTGATATGTCACCAAATGAGGTTTTGTAGGCCCTATTGGGGTACAATTTTAAGAAGCTGAACTACTGTCTTCCCATTTATGTGTAGCACAAAGAGTGTTTGCATGATAAGGTTATGCACTGTTTGATATGTTATCATATAAGGCAATGATGTGAGCACCTTGCAGAACTGTATAAAGGAGTCTATTTTGTGACCTTGGGGGAGAGAGCAGTACTCCGCTGTGAGACACGTATATCAGCAGCCTTCCCTCTTTCTGGGAGGCAGGAAAATAAAGGCTCTTCAAGCTTGCAGATCTCTGGTGTTATTTTTTCAGGACCTAGGGAGAAAGGGCAAATAAATTTTTTTCTACGCCATGTCCTAATTGACAAAGGACTTAAAAACGAATGGTGCTGGGCGTGGATTGAAGAAACGGGCAGAGACGGTAAGCCTTTTGATAGCTGGTGTAAAAAAAAATATATTAGAGAATCAGGAGCTTGTTTCTGCATATTGTGCTTGAAATAATGCAAGGGCATTGTATACAGTTCACTGTTGCTGTTTACAATTTGTTATTAAAAATACATGGTGCAAATGTTACACATTCCATTAAAAATAGTAAATCAATGGCCTTTTCCATATACCCTTTACTGAATGGTCGCTAATCAAATCTTATTCCCCCACTGAATTAGTTCGCTTGACTGAGTTTCACATACCCTTATAGGGCTGTCTACACATCCGGGTACTTGCATGTGAAGTGCAAACCTGGGAAAGTGCGGAGGTAAGAAAAACCGGAAGTTATTGAAACAATAGGGCATATCAATATTATGACGAGCTTTCACCACAAGATCAGATCAGATACGATCAAAAACTTTAAATTTGTGATCTCAAAAAGTGTCCCTACTGTCTGCCAGCCAGTATGTGGAAGAATGATTCAACAGAGTGGCCAGAAACAATATTGATATTTGTAACAACGAATAAATGTGCCAGCTTGGCTGTACATTGGCGGAACACTCAAATAATAGAAAATAAATTGTACCTGTGGGCAGCGCGGTGGCGGAGTGGTTAGCACTGCGGCAGCACAGCAACTCACCCTTGGCCATGGGATCCCTGGTTCAATCCCAGCCCCTGACCAGCAGTGATCTGTGTGGAGTTTGCATGTTCTCCCCGTGTCTGCGTGGGTTTACTCCGGGATTTCTCCGGTTTCCTCCCACATGCCAAAAACATGCAAGTTAGGTTAATTGGCCTCAAAAACTGGGGATTCTAAATTGTCCTTAGGTATGAATGTGAGAGTGAATGGTTGTCTGTCTCTCTGTGTTGGCCCTGCGATGGACTGGCGATCTGTCCAGGGTGTACCCTGCCTCTCACCCAAAAGATGCTGGGATAGACTCCAGCCCCCACCCCCCCCCCGGCAACCCGAAAAAGGATTAAGCGGAAGAAGATGGATGGATGGATGGATGGAATTGTACGTGCTGTTGAAATCCCCATAAAGTCATTATGTTTAGGTTTGCAAAATTTATCCACTGGAACTCACAGGAAAAACAGCCTCCTGTCTCCCGTACGGGAGACGCTGTTTATTTACATTCGTTCGCCCTGTTAATCCCGACACTTCGTTTCAGCTCTACAGAGCTGTGGCCATACGGAGATGTGGGTCATATTATCCCTCAGCCAACACATATGAGAAATCAGTCCACAAAATACTCCTTTGGTAATCTCTGCTGGCAGATATGAATCTAAAAAAAATTGTATTCTGATTGCTATCACCATCTTTCATAAGATGATGATGGTTACATGAGCCAGTTGCACACCATTTCGGCATTTTCTTTGTTTAAATTTAGCTAACACTGCCATAGAAATGCATTGAAATCAGCATTTTTTGATACCTTGACACGTTCTCTGCATTCATGAGATCGGTGACGTAGGCGTAGACAGCCCTGTTCATAAATTACATGTTATAGATTGTAGGTCATTTTGTACATAATTATATAACTTGAGAGCAGCAGCATCCTAAATGTTAGATGTTTGCACCATATTAGAGTGAGATGGAATACTATTTATTTATTTTTTTATTTAACCTTTATTTATACAGGGTAGTTCCACTGAGAGGCAACTTCTCTTTTCAAGGACGCTCTGTTCACACTCACACATTCACACTAGGAAGCTGCCCAGTACAACCACAGACTAACCTGTGGCCACTGAGCAGCTCCACTGGAGCAGTTGGGGTTAAAGGCCTTGCTCAAGGGCACCACAGTGGGGTTAAGGACTATTATTAAACTACTTTATACTTTATTGATCCCCAGAGGGGAAATTGAGGGCATCCACCTGGATGGATGAAGCAGCCATGATACGGCGCTATCCCTTAACCATTCACACACATTCACACTTAGGGCCACTTTAGAGTCTCCAATTAACCTAACCTGCATGTTTTTTGGCCTGTGGGAGGAAACTGGAGAAATCCCGGAGTAAATCCACGCAGATACGGGGAGAACATGCAAACTCCACACAGATCACTGTTGGTCAGGGGCTGGGATTGAACCAGGGATCCCATGGCCAAGGGTGAGTTGCTGTGCTGCCGCAGTGCTGACCACCGTGCCACCGCCACCTACTGACCTTCCTTGGTATTGCTGTTTCAAACGGTCCACCATAATATAGTCTGAATTTATCAATGGGTATGGTAGACATGTTACAAGCTAGTTTCAAGGAAAATCATTTTCATATACAGTATACAGTATATATTTAATCATTGTATATATATCTATATACAGTATATCTACAATGGTGTGAAGTAGTGTTTGACTCTTCCTGATTTCTCTTTTTTTGTGTGTGTTTGTGTGTTTATTAAGGGGGAAAAAAATCCAAACCTATATGGCCCTGTGTGAAAAAGTGATCCCCCCCCCAACATAAATTAACTGTGGTTTATCACATCTTTGGAAAGTGAGTTCAATTTCTCTAGCCACACCCAGGCCTGATTACTGCTACACCTGTTCTCAATCAAGAAATCACTTCAATAGGACCTGCCTGACAAAGTGAAGTAGACCAAAAGAACCTCAAAAGCTAGACATCATGCTGCGATCCAAAGAAATTCAGGAACAAATGAGAAACAAAGTAATTGAGCTCTATCAGTCTGGAAAAGGTTATAAAGCCATTTCTAAAGCTTTGGAACTCCAGTGAACCACAGTGAGAGCCATTATCCACAAATGGTGAAAACATGGAACAGTGGTGAACCTTCCCAGGAGTGGCCGTCCGACCAAAATTACCCCAACAGTGCAGCAACGACTCATCCAAGAGGTCACAAAAGACCCCACAACACCGTCCAAACAACTGCAGGCCTTACTTGCCTTAGTTAAGGTCAGTGATCATGACTCCACCATAAGAAAGAGACTGGGCAAAAATGGCCTGCATGGCAGAGTTCCAAGATGAAAACCACTGCTAAGCAAAAAGAACATACAGGCTTGTCTCAGTTTTGCCAGAAAACATCTTGATGATCCACAAGACTTTTGGGAAAATACTCTGTGGACTGACAAGACAAAAGTTGAACTTTTTGGAAGGTGTGTCCCATTACATCCTGCATAAAAGTAACAGCATTTCAGAAAAGAAACATCATACCAACAGTAAAATATGGTGGTGGTAGTGTGATGATCTGGGGCTGTTTGGCTGCTTCAGGACCTGGAAGACTTGCTGTGGCAAATGGAACCATGAATTCTACTGTCTACCAAAAAGTTCTGAAGGAGAATGTCCGGTCATCTGTTCGTGACCTCAAGCTGAAGCGCACTTGGGTTCTGCAGCAGGACAATGACCCAAAACACACCAGCAAGTCCACCTCTGAATGGCTTAAGAAAAACAAAATGAAGACTTTGGAGTAGCCTAGTCAAAGTCCTGACCTGAATCCGATTGAGATGCTGTGGCATGACCTTAAAAAGGTGGTTCATGCTCAAAAATCCTCCAGTGTGAATGAATTACAACAATTCTGCAAAGATGAGTGGGCCAAAATTCCTCCACAGTGCTGTAAAAGACTCATTGCAGTTGTTGTTGCTAAGGGTGGCCCAACTGGCTAATAGGTTTAGGGGGCAATCACTTTTTCCACACAGGGCCATGTAGATTTGGATTTTTTTCCCCTTAATAATAAAGACTTTCATTTAAAAACTGCATTTTGTGTTTACTTGTGTTATCTTTGTCTAATATTTAAATTTGTTTTGATGATCTGAAACATTTAAGTGTGACAAACATACAAAAAAAAAAAAGAGAAATCAGGAAGGGGGCAAACACTTCTTCACACCACTGTATGTATGTATGTATGTATGTATGTATGTATGTATCTATCTATCTACAGTGTGTGTGTGTGTGTGTGTGTGTGTACATAATATAAAAATATAAAATCGATAAGTGTGCACACACGTGTGTCTCCACCCCTGTGACCCTGCTCCTGGAAAAAAGTTCAGGTTCAGGATTTTTTTTTTTTTGCTTTAACCCATGTCTAATCTTGTTTTTATTTATCTCTGGAAAAGAAGGTGATTTAATTGCAGGTAAATAACAAAAATTAACCTTGTTTTACTCATTAAACAAAAGATAACAACTAGAAAAGCACTCAGAGAGCACATACCTCCGCCAAGGCTCCTTCAGTCTGTCATGGATCACCTCCAAAATGTAACTGGTTTGTGTGTAGGCCTAGAGCCACTTGTGGTGAAAATTGCATCAAAGTCTGTCCATTAGTTTTGGAGTATTGTGGGTGACACAGTGAGAAGAGCCTTGGCTGAGGTATGCATTCCCAGATCATCACCAAAATGTAATGGGTTCCTCTGTAGGCCAAGAACCACCTCTGGTGAAAATTTCATCCAAATCTATCCAGTAGTTGTTGTGTAATCCTGCTGCACAAATACAAAAAAGCCCTTGGTGGAGGTATGCACTCTCAGATCATCACCAAAATCTAATCATCTGTTCCCCGTGCCATTACACACCTTTCCTGAAAATTTCGTCAAAATCCGTTCATAACTTTTTGAGTTATGTTGGTAACAGGCAGACAGACAGACAAACACCGGTAAAAACATTACCTCCTTGGCAGAGGTAAAAATGCGTATTCTAACTGAGAAAAAGTTAGGACACCCTACCACCTAATAGCTAGTGTTGCCCCTTTTGGCTGAAATAACTTCAGTGAGATGCTTCTTGTAGCCATCTACCAGTCTCTGACATCGGTCTGAGGAAAGTTTGCCCCACTCCTCAATGCAGAATTCTTTCAGCTGTGAGATGTTTGAGGGGTTTCTTGCATGTACAGTCCGTTTCAAGTCACCCCACAGCATCTCGGATTAAGATCTGGGCTTTGACTCGGTCATTGCAGGACTCTCCATTTCTTAGTTTTTAGCCAGTCCTTAGTGGATTTAGAAGAAGAAGAGGAAGCCATCTCTATTGTCATTCAGTCCATACAGCCAAGCATGTACAGTAGAACAAAATTATGTTTCTCCTATCTACAATATTAATCACATCTAGAATCAAAGGGGTTACTGCAATGCAAGGCGCCGCCACAAACAACTTTTCCTTCCCCCATTCTATTACGCTAAGCACAAAGCTGAAAGGCGGGAAGTACCATTTTTATATGGTCTTTGGTATGACCCGGCTGGGATTTGACCCCCCAACCTCCCGGTTGTGATGCGGATGCTCTATCACCTAGGCCACCACTCCGGTACTGGTATGTTTTGGGTCACTGTCATGTTGCAGGGTCCAGTTCTGCTTCAGCTTTATTTTTTTTTTTATTTTTTTTTTTTTTACAGATGGTCTCACGTGATCCTCAAGCACCCTCTGATACGCGGTAGAATTCATGGTTGATTCTATAATGGTGAGCTGGCCAGGTCCTGCTGCAGCAAAGCATCCCCAAACCATGACACTTCCACCTCCATGCTTCACAGCTGGTATGAGGTTCTTTTCCTGAGATGCTGTATTTGGTCTACGCCAAACACGTCCTCTGTTCTGGTGTCCAAATAATTCAATTTTAGACTCATTTGTGCAAAGAACATTATTCCAGAAGTCCTGGTCTTTGTCTACATTCTCTCTGGCAAACTTCAGTCTGGCCTTCATGTTTCTCTTAGAGAGCAAAGGTTTCCTCCTTGCACGCCTCCCAGGCAAGTTAAGCTTGTGCAGTTGCTTTCTGTTTGTAAAGGCATGCACTTTCACATCAACAGTAGCAAGAGCCTGCTGTAGGTCTTGTGATGACATTTTAGGGTGTTTGGAGACTTCTTTTAGCATCTTGCAGTCTGCTCTCGGAGTAAACTTGCTTGTTGGTAATTGTTTTAAATGTCCTCCACTTGTAGACTATTTTCCGGACAGTGGAATGGCTGACTTAAATTCTTTTGAGATTTTTTTAAATCCCTTACCAGATTCATAAGCTGCTACAATCTTCTTTCTGAAGGCCTCAGACAGCTCTTTCAATCTCACCATGGTGTTCACTCTCACTTCAACAGTCAGGAGCACACCAAACTAAATGTCCGAGGTTTAAATAGGACAAGCCTTCTTCAAAATGCTGAGTAACGAAGTTCTAATCATGTACACCCGATGTGAGACACCTGTGTATGATTTTAGCCATTTTAAGTGAGAATAAATGTGGGGGTGTCCTAATTTATTCCTCACCAAAAACTGCATGTTTTTAGAATTACATTTTACAGAAAATTTTAAAAAGTCTTTTCTTCAGTTGTAATTGTTTAGTTATATTACTTAATCTCCCAGTATTGTTAAAATTGATAATAAATATCCGTATGTCCAAATATGTAAAAAAACCACAGAGGCTTTCATAGGGTGTCCTAATTTTTTCACATGACTGTAGATAGAACTATGGTATTGCTATGAAAAGCCTGCATCATTTCTTTCAGTAGTTATCACGCTTACAAGATTTAAGGAAAAACTGACCTCTGACCTTCACCTCAAGGTCTATAATTCAGTCAAAAATCATCTGATCAAAGTCAAATAACAATATGTGCATCATCGGTGTATATCAAAACCTGGTACCAAGATTGAAAATATTTGGAACAAAACTGTAGGAGGAGTTGATTTCATAAGACGGTTACCATCTATTAACTGAGGTAAAATTGGAGATCATAAGTGGGGAAAAAATCCTGCAAAAATCATCTGATTAAAGCCAAATTGCAATATGCACATCATTAGTGTATATAAAACCATATGATGCAATTCTACCTTCTACTTATACCCCTATCTGGAATAATCATGACTTTGCAATGAGCAACTCTCCTCTAAATATTACATCTTGGGCCAACAAAGGTATCACCCATCTTAAAAACATTATTGAAAACAACAATTTGATCTCATTCTGAATTGAAGTAGAGGTATGGTTTTGGGAACAATACTTTCTTACAATACTACCAAATTACTTCCATCAATAAATCCAGAATTAATCTCAAAACATCCAACTTGGAACTTCCAATATCCTTATCAAATATAATCAATATTAAAAAGAGAGAAAAATACTTCTTTGATATACAGTATCATTTCTAAGACTGTCTCTACTCCATCAATTCCAGTGTAACAGGCCATAGTATACCCCCAGTCCAGATTACTGTATACCCGGGGTTAAAGCAGCCTAGGCTAGATTATACAGTACAGTTTGGCCTAGGACAGTTTACCCCCCGGGGTATACTCTGGCTTGGGCCAAACTAAACCCAGGTTTAATGTGGGCAGGGGTCAATTTGGCCTGTTACACCGGAAGTTTTTTTCCGTTTCTTCCGACTTCTCCTGGGCCCACAGCGGGTTCATTTCACACGGTTCTTTGGAGGAGGAGTGTGACGGAGCAAGACGAAGCTCCATGGGGCGACATAGGCTACGGTCACACTGCAGGTCTTGATGCTCAATTCCGATTTTTTGCTGAGATCCAATTTTTTTGTGTGGGTGTTCACATTACAACTTAAATACGACCCCCATCAGACTCCAGTATGAACAGTCTACAGCTATGAAGTGACCTGCTTGCGCAGAAGAAAACGTAATGTCAGACACAGCATTGTAGAACGATTGAGGAGGCGGGGGGGACGATACAGAACTTCTTAACCCCGATGCAGTGCAGCAAAATAAAATGTTAAAATCATAAATATGAGACCAGCTTCATTCCTCTACAGGCCAAGTGACCGCTGTGATCAGCTCTGCTTTAACAGAACTGATCACCTCTGACAGCCCTCTTTAAAATGGGTAAATGTGCCGTTACTGTGCGCCTGTAATGTCTGACGGTTTCAGGCCCGAACTCCTCCCTGCCAAAATTTTGTAGTTATTGTGCAGTCGGAGCCGACAACAATTACAATCCAGTGATAAAAGGAAGGAGATTGATTAAAAAGAGAGCACAAATCAGCTGTGTCTGCCATGCTGGCTGCATCCTCCACCGCACAACTGTAGCGTCTGTCTCACTTCAGTGAGGAAAAAGTCAGATGAAATGCGACATGACCGTTCAGACGGAGGTCGCTTTGGAAAATATCAGATACGTATCCGAATTAGGACCACATATGAAAGTGGCCTGGGTCTGGTGTGAAAAAAATCTGGTATGTGTTGTTCAGACTGTCATTAAAAAAAAAAAATCAGCTATGGGTCACATTTGTGCAAAAAAAAAAAAAAAAATCGGAATTGAGCATTAAAACCTGCAGTGTGACTGCAGCCATAGGCTACGGGCTAGTCTAGGGGTGTCAAACATACGGCCCACAGGCCAAAACTGGCGTGTTAATTTGTGTAGTGTGGTGAGTGTGTTTAGGTGGTTAGGACTGAGGACTGATGTGGAAATGTATGTAAATTTAAAATAATTTCTAGATCTTGACAAGTTCTTTTTAATCATTAAGTGAAATACTACATTTTTAATGATTAAACTGCACTATTTGCACAGTGGTACAGAGGTTAGCACTGTTGCCTAATAGCTAGAAGATTCCAGGTTTGAATCCCCAGGCTGGGAGGGGTAGGAACCTTTCTGTGTGGAGTCTGCATGTTCTCCATGTGCTGTGTGGGTTCACTCCAAGTACGCTGGTTTCCTCCCACAATCCAAAGACATGCATGTTAGGTTAATTGGTGATTCTAAATGGTCCCTAGGCATCTGTCTCTCTCTTAGAGTAGAGGGTTAGTACTAGTGAAGCACTTTGAGTGGTTTTTGAGGATAGAAAAATGCTATACAAGTACAGGTCCTTGTCCTCGCAGTCAGTTTTAGAGATGTAACAGATGTTTTTATCGTGCTACAAGTTTTTGTCTTCAGCTAGATGACTATGAACCTCTGTAGCACCAGTGCTATGAGCAAAAGAAGTTAACATACACCCCTGCTGGTACCAAGTTTCAAAACAATCAGAACAAAACTGTAGGAAGAGTTGATTTCACAAAAATGGGACAAACGGACGGACGGACAGCCCCATAACATAAGACTAACGGAATAATAATAATAATAAAAAAAAACAACCATTTCCTACCCATCTCAGATTCTGCTTTGTCTGCCTCTCTGTCTCCTTCTGGTTCTCTTCCTCTTTCTTCATCCTTCTTTCCATTTTCTGCCTGCTTTTCCTCTTCTTCACTTGCAGCATCTTTGCTGTCCTGTGTGGCACAAGACAGACAGCAAAATAAGCTTCACAGTAAAACCACCAAAATAGCTACTTATAGCAAAACATTTTCATGGTACCTTTGGCTCCCTCTTTTCTTCATTTGATTGGCTGTCACTCTTACTCTCATCGCTGCTTTCATCTAGAGAAGATATTTTTTACATTATGCATTAGCTACCCAATTCTCCTGCAATGGTCTACGTATTGTGTGTGCCTATCCTACCAGGCCTGTCTCCCTCTTCCAAGCCTGTGCCAGCGATGCCACTCCCCTCCAGCCCATACAGAGGGTCTTGTCGGCCGCTGACTCTTGCCGCTTCCTCTACCCGCCGAACGTGAGCCTCCACAAGTGCTGCAGGAACCTCCTCCTTCATACGAGAAAATTCCTCTATAAAGGAGAGAAAGATCACATACTGATGTGACACAAAAACAGAAATGCAATAGAAAAGCTGCAAATTGATGATTTCAATTTAAAGTTTTTTTAAGGATACCAAAAAAAAAAAAACTGTAGTGGTTCCACTTGTGCATAAAATGAGCCATTACCACAAGGAAAGAGTCTAAAGTAGCTCAGCAACATGCCTTTACAGTGATGTTGACTGTATTTTTCTTCTTTAATCACTGATGCAGTTATATGAATTTTACATTAACTCCCAAATTGATACTAGCTTTTCAAGAAGCTGCACATATAATATGAGGACACTTTTTTTTGTGAAGTATTAATCATTTCTCACCCAGAGCAGATTTGGCAGCAGCCGACGCCACACGAGGGTCGACAACGGACGCCAGGAACGCCACAGTGCTCATGACTGGGTTTCCTGCTTGGCTAAAAGGTATCGGCTGGTAGGAAAGTGGGCCCAAGGATGAGGAGCTGTCCTCCAAATATGGGTCTTCGATGGGCAGCCGCAAGAAGTGCAGGATGCACTCATCTTGTGTACGGCTTCCCACGTGTTCAGACACCTTGTTCCAGTCATCCTTGTACATTTCCAATCCCTGTAGGAGGTGAGAGATATGTTTAGCTCCACTGTTAATACTGTTTGTTCCTGTTGTACTGATATTCTATTTCTAAAGACTGAGTGTACCTCAAGAAGAAGTAGCGTTTCCTGCTCCGTCCACTCTCTCATGGAGCTTGCTGCGTTCTTGCTCTGCACACAGAAGTATAATCAACATTTGGTCAATGACAGTGTTGTAATTCATTAGAGATTTCAGCAAAATAATCTTTGTTATCCATCTCAGTGACTTGTACCTTAGCAGAGCCAGTCTTCTTGCTGTACATGTCAGTCCGCAGACCAAAGTTTTGCAGATCTGCTGGCTTGTCCTTCACTTTATCTGGGAATGTCATCGGCTGGGTGGCAGGAGTCTATATGGACACAGTGATACAGCGTCAAATGTCAAATACCAGTGGTTCCCCTACTATAATAATGGACCCCCCCCCCGAGTGTCTATCTATCTATAAATGCAAGGAATCTGTGTGTTTGTTCTTCACATATCTCTCGAACCGTTCGTCAGACTGACCTCAGGTTTTATAAGTGCTTTGCTGAGGTTACGAGGGTGTCCATCCCCCAGTATGGAGTTGTTCAGTCAAAATATGTCATTTTTATCTATAAAAGTTTAGCCACCGCTCTGTCTCATGCCCTGGCTTCAGGAAGTGTGGACGGGGTTTTGGATTGACTCCGTACTGATTGGATAATACGTGGCATCATGACCAGTCACCAGAGTGCTCCGTGAACAAAACAAGGAAGTGAAAAGTGAGAAATTTGACTACAAAAAGATAATACTGAAGATTTAAAGTGTCTGTGACATGATGTAGGAACTATGGATCAATATTCAGTATGAATTTATCTTCAGTCGTCCATATACTGTAGTTGGTTCTGTTGACTTAGAATGCTAAATAAATGGAAAAATATTTCTAAGTGAATTCAAATTTAGCACTGTGTTGCAGTAATGCGATATCTGGAGACGCGCCTTGTTTCTGGATATGACATCATGAGGAGAGTTTCCTCTCGGCTGATCCGTGTGCCGTCAATGTAAACAAGCTGTTTAGCTTCTATATCAGCGAAGAAATGCCAAAACGTTGCGTGGCGGCTGGGTGTTCTAATTGCTCCAGTGAACGTATAAGCCTGTTCTCATTCCCAAAAGATCCAGATCTTCTTAAAAAATGGGCGAAGCAAGTACAGAGAACAAGGGACAAATGGCAACCAACACCTTCTTCTGTACTCTGTAGCGATCATTTCACTGCAGTTTTGAGGAGGCGCTGCTATACAGGAATCTTTAGGCTTGAAAGTTCATTACAAACGGGTTCTAAAACCGACGGGCATACCTATGGTTTTCAAACGAAAACCCACAGCTTAAGACGATATCAACATATCAAAACAGCGCAGAGAAGCAACAGTGTCAAAACTCGCCTGGAAAAGAGTTTGTGTAATTGATTTTTTTTCTCCACATAAGGCGTTTGTGATTTTATTATATTTTTTCCACTGGAAGTAAAATCCTCCCCTATGAATTTTGAAGCCAAGTGTTGACTTTACTCCAAATGGAATGACTTTGTGTTAAAAAACGTTACTTTTTTCAGTTTTCATTTTTATAAATCTCATTGCCTACCGAAACTGAATATCTGAGCTTTTTTTTTATTTCCCCGACCACCCGATCGGGTAAATTTAGATCTATCTGCATATTACCATTCAGTGTTTTGGAGGCGACCGATGTCCATCTCTAACCCTTCACGTTGGACCCATCATCCTCTGAGACGTGCGAGACATCGTCGCTTCCTGAACAATATGGTTCAAATAAATAGGGTTGCAATCCTTCATTAGAACCAACTCGCTCTTCTTCATCACTCGATCCTGCTTCTTCCTCAAAAACTATCGACAAATCTCTCAAATCTTCGCTGAAATCGCTCACAACTTCCTCCACTTCAGTGTACTCAGCCATGCTTGTTTACATCTTTGGTTCCCCTCATTATGTCACAAAATGGCAGTGGAGTTTGACCCAATTTCAACAAACGAACATCGCAATAGTCTGCATCACGATGTAATTTATGGTAGTATATGGAAACAAAATTTTATTGAATTTTTTTGTCTACATAGAGTAAAATCAGTAGTTCTTTCTAATGATGTCTTGGTTGAATTACAGTATGTCACAGACTCTTTAATGCTTAAAAATTATACCATAAAGTTGCTGTGATTGCGTAGTTCTAAAGGATAATTCTGCATATGTGGAGAACACACAGCACGCGTGCAGACTGGTAGGAGCGCCAGCATGGACATGGGGTCTGACAAAGCGCACCGGTGCACTATTGTCCAACTGGTATAATTAATTGTCTTGTATTATTTTATTTACTTTTTAGTTTTCTTTCTATGTGGATGGTAATATATGGCTGTTAACATGATCAATGTCAAGTGAATGAATGGTACAGTACTGTTCAAGGGATGGGGCTCTATTTGAGCACGGGTGGGGGGGTTATGTTCTACCTTTTATTTCCTGTGTGTGTTTTTATGCACCATGTATGCTAAATACTAATAAAAAGACTTGGAGCCAAAAAAAAAAAAAAAGAGAGAATGCGCACTGGTGTATCCAGCACAGGGCATGCTGGGAGATGCAGTGGCCCAACCGGCGGACCACGGTCCTTCGCGGGGAGGCAAGCCCAGCCTACCCAGTCAGTCGTAGACGGGAGTCCTGACTGCTGCTTCACCTGTGTGATACCACTGTCCTTTGCAAGATAACGAGTCCCCGATGGCGCTCCTCCCGCGCGAGTATCTAAAAATTAAAAACTTAATACCGCCATGATTGTGGAGCGGAATGGCTGGAATGACTTAACCCAACAGGATACAAAAATGCCCAAATAACGAAATAAATCATTTTTAGTCAAATATTTACTGACAAATTGGCAACACTGATGCAACAGTTGCAGTCAAACGGGTCCTTCTGCTGTGTATAATGTTGGCTGTTTTGTAGTTAATTTGATTGATTCGTTTTAAAAGACCTTTTAATAACAAAATATTGCTAAAATATAAAATGATGCAATACAATGGGTCTCAAATATTTGTAAACATTTCTTGTTATAGTACTGCATGAGTTTATTGAAGAAATTCAGTATTACACTGAACTCCATCCCTGAACAGTGATGTAAACTAAAATAATTATAATGATAAGATAAGATAAGATAAGATAAGCCTTTATTAGTCCCACAACGGGGAAATTCCAGGATTGCAACAGCACAGGGATAGCAACACTCAGAGCAACAATCAGAAGGCAAGAAAAAAAAAACAAGCAAGCAAGAGCAGCTAATAAACATATGTACGTATTACTATAAAATATATATATATACACACACACACAGACACACAGTGCAGAGCATTGTAGCTGGATGGAATAAATATATGAATATATGAACACACAGTGCAGAGCATTGTAGCTAGATGGAATAAATATGTAAATATATAAACACCCACAGTGCGGAGCAATGTAGCTAGATGGAATAACATGTAGATATATAAATATATAAACACCCACAGTACGGAGCATTGCAGCTAGGTGGAATAAATATGCAAGTATATAAACACACACAGTGCGGAGCAATGTAGCTAGATGGAATAACATGTAGATATATAAATATATAAACACCCACAGTACGGAGCATTGCAGCTAGACGGAACAAATATGCAAATATATAAACACACACAGTGCAGAGCATTGTTGCTAGATGGAATGAAACAGCATAACCGTCTACCCAGCTATCCTGCATGGTATGATTATGTGCCCATACACACTCTCACCCTCCATAGCGACCGGCATGCTCCTAGTTGTATGCCGGAGAGGACCACTGTGTAAGTCTATTGCATCTTCTGCATTCAAAAAACTATTAGTTTGTTACGTCTTTTTTGCTATCTCTGCGAGCAGCCCTGCTTAGGTTGTACAGTCTGACAGCCGTTGGTAGGAAGGACCTACGAAACCTCTCGGTTGTGCACCTGGGATGATGTAGTCTGCTGCTAAATGAGCTCCTCAGTGCATTCAGTATGTCCTGCATAGGGTGGAACTCGGACTCCAGCAGAGATGACAGTTTAGCCACCGTCCTTCTCTCTCCTATCTCCTCCATCGGATCAAGGCGCTGCCCCAGGACAGAGCTAGCTTTCTTAATCAGTTTGTTCAGTCTCTTCCTATCGGCTGCAGTAATGCCACTGCCCCAGCAGACCACTCCAAAAGTGATGGCTGATGCCACCACCGTGTCATAGAATGACTTCAGCAGCGCCCCTTGTACACCAAAAGACCTGAGTCTCCTCAGCAGGAACAGCCTGCGCTGTCCCTTCTTGTAGAGTGCATCAGTATTGTGTGACCAGTCTAGTTTATTGTTCAGATGAATACCCAGGTACTTATAGGATGTCACCATCTCGATGTCTGTTCCCTGTATATTTACTGGTACTGTGAGGGGCTGCCCATGCCTGCGGCAGTCCACCACCAGCTCCTTAGTTTTCCTCGCGTTGATCTGGAGGCAGTTCCGATGGCACCAGTCCACGAAGTCCTGGATAAGCCCTCTGTACTCAGCTTCATCTCCATTGGAGATGAGGCCAACGATCGCAGAGTTGAACAACTCCCGCTGAACAACTCCCATTTCCCAAGGTGCAAGATACACTATTATGAATATAAGTGATAAAAGATCACACAAATAAGTGATCTGACAAACGAATAAACAAGGGATCTGAAACAGTCACGAATATTGGATGTCCCATTCATTTTCAATAATTAGGTATTCTGTAATTAATATTCACACAATCAAATAAATCTTAGTGCCGTTCAGTCCCTTTATTTGTCAAATTCTGACATGTGTGATTGTCTACATATAGGCTACACCTCTTTATTCCGCTTTCAAACACAGCCTACATTTGAGCCTGTAAAGCCTCATTGGACTACCTGTTTTAGACAGGAATACTTGCTTTCTACAGGCAATGCACTAGCTTTATTTAATTTTATTTTTCTATATAGTGCCAGAACACCATGATTCCTTTAAGAGTTTGTTGTTGTCGACCTTCACGCTGCCCCCCCCCCAAAAAAAGGCTGTAAACCTAGGGGAAACACTGAATACCCACAACACAATCTATGTGTATGAGGTGAGACAGACAGAGAGAGAGAGAGAGAGAGAGATGCAGACCTGGGAGGTCTTGGGCTGCAGGGGTACCAGACTGGACGGAGTGTCTGCCAGCACGTGGAAGTGAGAGGTGGGTGGAGGACCCATGGGTGTGGGCCTGCTCTCAGAGTCCACCTGGTAGTTGATGAGCCCCCACTGCTCCAGAAAGGCGTGGACTCTGAGAGAAGACAAGCATGGCATACATTTCTCATGAGGTCAGGTCTGTGAGTATATGTGATTCCGTTATTCACCCTCCACCTACAGTACCTCATGATTGCACACACGTCCCCTGCCAGATTCCTACGGCAGGCGGTGGAGGTCAGGTATTCCTGAGGATTCAGCCGGTAGGTGTCAATCATGAAGTTCCTATAAGCTAGATAACTAAAATAAAGATGAGAAAATAAATCTGTTGTAGCACAACTCTGAGGTGGATTGTTCTCTTGCTTTCAGATGTCAGACAGAACAATTTTAAGAAAAATACTTTTGATAGAAGAAAAATCACCAAATACTTACATTTCTGGGGTTTTGGATTTGTTTTTCCCATTGAAAAATTCTGGCAGGGCTCTGCGCTCAATGGCATGAACACTGGGGGGGGGGGGGGGACAATTACATTTAACTTTCTGAGCTTATCAAAGATGTCAATCATGTGTTCTTCACACAGGGGTGGAGATCATTTAGAGATCAAAAACTGGCCAGATCTTTCAATAATCTTCCAGTGATCTCCACAGTCTCCTCAAAGTTTTGATTCAGTGCAAAATACACAGGGATCTCCCACACATTTACACACAAATGGCTTTTGAAGGCATAGGGAGATCATTGGGCCAATTTTTGATCTCTCAACGATCCCTGTGCTGTGTAAAGGGCTGTTAATGCAGAGATTGTGGAAAGTGTTTTAATCTTGAAAATCAGACAAAAATGGAGAAATAAAGCAAAATATGGTTTTAACCTATTATAGTCAAACCAGGCAGCATAGCTCGGTATGATGATATGGTGCGTTTGCTCTGTCACGTTGTCCTCGTGAAGGTCTGAGCCTTTCACTGGTTCACCCTTCACACTCGGAGAGCCTTCCTCCTCCTCCTGTTTTCTCACACACACACGATCAAGGTCATGCAAACATTTAACCTTTTTTATGTTTCTCTTCTTCAGAGCACTTCATTACCTTTCCCGTCGTTTCCATGGACTCGTCCTCTTGCTCATCTGTTCAAAAATGAACGGTGATGAAACATACATTACATCAAGCCATATCCCCTTACATAGCAATTAATAAAATAAATGACTGTAATTAAATTGAAGAGGCTCCACCACAAATCTGAGGTGGACACACGTAGGCTAATGAAACAAAAGAAGCTCACCCATATCCGTTCCCCCTTTGACCGGGGTTGACTCAGAGTCCTTCTTTGTGTTATCTGCAGAAAGACAAAAAAAGTGTTTTGTTTTTTTTCAAAATATTCTCAGCCAGTAATCTAAGCATGTTTTAAAAGGGGGGCACTATTAATACATTGTTATTTTTTTGTAGAATTAAGTGGAAGAAGATGGATGGATGGAATACTTGTCTTTGCTGGGTTGCCCTCCTCTGATGCAGGAACAGGTGAAGCTTCATCCAAATCCTTAGACATATCCTCCTGTTCTTCCTCCCTCTGTCCCCGTTTAGACTTGGTGTATGGGGTCGTCGGCCTGTCAAAAGTACAGTGTTAAACTGCGTCGTTTCTCAGTTTTTGACGGCTCTATTCCATCATGCATTAACACATGTCCTTACACACCCTTTTTTAGTGTTCTTCTTCTTGTTCTCCTGAGGTGGAGGAGTGGGGGAGGGCGAGGGCGAGCGTTTCCTCTTCTTGGCGCTGCCGGGTTTCTTGTCCCTCCGCTCGTCCGGTGTGGTCACCTCATCTGTCAGGGTCTTGGCGGAGATCCTCTTCCTCTTAGGGCAGCCCTCTCCCACCTCATAGTCCTCCTCGTTCATCCACTCATTATACTGGTCCAGGTCTAAAATCCACTTTGCGTGGACCTGCAGAAAGCAAAAACTGACCATTACCAAATTTACCCCCCCAAAAGCTTGCAAATTCAGAAAAAAAATTCACAAATTTGCAAGTAAAGGCAGCAATTTGATAATAAAATTACACAAATACAGTGGTGTGAAAAAGTGTTTGCCCCCTTCCTGATTTCTCCTTTTTTTGTATGTTTGTCACACTTAAATGTTTCAGATCAAACAAATTTAAATATTAGACAAAGATAACACAAGTAAACACAAAATGAAGTTTTTAAATGAAGGTGTTGAGGGTAAAAAAAAAATCCAAACCCACATGGCCCTGAGTGAAAAAGTGACCCCCCCCCCCCCCGTTAAAACATAAATTAACTATGGTTTATCACGTCTTTGGAAAGCTGAGTTCAATTTCTCTAGCCACACCCAGGCCTGAATACTGCCACACCTGTTCTCAATCAAGAAATCACTTAAATAGGACCTGCCTGATAAGGTGAAGTAGGCCAAAAAATCATCAAAAGCTAGACATCATGCTGCGATCCAAAGAAATTCAGGAACAAATGAGAAACAAAGTAACTGAGCTCTATCAGTCTGGAAAAGGTTATAAGGCCATTTGTAAAGCTTTGGGACTCCAGTGAACCACAGTGAGAGCCATTACCCTCGTCGTCGGCCTCCGTCGGTCTATGGTGACCATGGAAGAGAATCCTAAATGTCTACTCTGCTGGAACAGCACCGCCTGTGGCTGAACAGGCCGATGCACGAATGGCAGTCCCTGTCACACAGGTCGCACTTGTGGGTGGTCTCCGTGCTGCTGGGTCTGTGGCGGTTCTTCCTGCGGGTCCTTTTTTCATCTGCTGCAGCAGTCAGTCTCTCTTCACCCGCCTTGAGCTGTCTGGTCAGGGTGCCTCTCCATTTGGAGCAGTCCGTTGCAAGGTCCTCCCAGCGCTCTGTGTTGATCTCCAGGGCCTTCATGTCTCTCTTGCAGACGTCTCTAAAGCGCAGCTGTGGGCGGCCAACGTCTCTCCTGCCAGTCGCCAGTTCTCCGTAGAGGACGTCTTTGGGGAGTCTGCCATCCTCCATACGGTGAACGTGGCCTAGCCAGCGGAGCCTGCGCTGCCTGAGTAGAGTGAACATGGAGGGAAGGCCGGCGCGGGACAGAACTTCTGTGTTGGGCACTTTGTCCTGCCAGGATATGTCCAGGATGTGGCGAATGCAGCGCAAGTGGAAGGAGTTCAGTCTCTTTTCCTGCCGGGCGTATGTTGTCCACGTCTCACTCCCATAGAGCAGTGTGCTGATGACGCAGGCGTTGTACACTGCCATCTTCATCTTGACAGAGAGTTTGGGATTCTCCCAGACTCATGTGGTGAGGCGAGCAAGTGTGAAGGTGTGGGTGACACACATTGTGGGCTCACGTTTCCACAGAGACAGGACTGCATGTGTATTGAGGGTGTCACGTCTGCAAGGACAAAGGACTCGAATCTGCAGAAGATAACAAGGAGGTGTGAGATTTGTCTCTTTGTCCCACAGAAGATGCCCCGGAGAGATTTCCGGTTCATCAGGAAATGAGAGACAATGGTGAAGATTCAAAGGGATGCTTTGTGACTGTATGTTTACTGAAAACACCATGTGACTTGAATTCTGATGCTGGAAACATATAAAAGGGTGATGAGATATGATTCTTCCTCTTTCCTGCTTTGAGAATGCTAGAAGCTGTGTTCTGTCAATAAAGCTGGTTTACGACTAAACTCAGCCTCATCATTTGAGCACATCTTCTACACTGGTGACCTACAACGAGAAATGAGCAGACAGAATTCTCCCGAGCGGGGCTCGGCGGAAGCCAGCCTGATGGCCGCCTCCATGATCCGGCTGCCCGATTTCTGGCAGCACAGCCCGCGCTCATGGTTTAGCGCAGTCGAGGCGCAGTTCAACCTCCGGAGAATCTCCAACGACGACACAAGATTCTACCACGTGGTAGCGAAGCTGGACAGCAACACGGTCCAGAGAGTGGAGGATCTGGTTAATCATCCACCAGACAGCGACAAGTACAGCGCATTGAAGGACGCGCTGATCAGCCATTTCACCCCTTCAGTCCAACAACGAGCAGAGGGACTCCTGACGTTGACGGAATCAGAAAACGATAGACCTGCGGACCTGATGGTGAAGATGCTGAAGCTCAAAGACTCTGAGGATGGCGAATTCATTTTCGCCCACCTTTTCCTTCGGACCCTGCCGCCAGCAGTGAGAGTGGCCCTGGCAGAGTCACCCCGATTGGCCAGGCGAGACTACCATGGGTTGAGCAAAGAGGCGCAGCGGTTGGTTGACGCCCACAAGTGGAACGCGGTTTCGGCCGCGGCGGCTAGCCCGGGAACGGCGTCCGGAGACAGCACAGGTCCAGCGGCCGCGGCGCCAGACGCACCAACGACGGCGGCGACGGGAGCCAGACGACGCGGAGCGGAGGACGGCCCGTGCTTCTACCACCGCCGTTTTGCAGAGAGAGCGCACAGGTGCGTCCCACCGTGCAACTTTAAGCGCCAGGGAAACGCCAAGACCGAGGGCCGGTAGCAGCTGCGACCCTCGGCAACGAGAACAGGCTGCTTTACCTGACGGATGCACGCTCGGGGAAACAGTTCCTCGTGGACACGGGCTCTCAGCTGAGTTTCGTCACACCCACCTACGCGGAACGGCTGATGCCTTCTAAAGCTCCCTGGGTGTCAGTGTCAGCAGCGAACGGCTCCACGATTAAAACGTTCGGTGAGAGGACCATGCTTCTGTCCTTACAGGGCCGTTCATTTGAGTGGACATTTATTGTAGCAGCAGTCAGTTTCAACATGTTAGGGGCTGATTTTTTGTGCTCACATGGTTTATTGGTTGACCTTGCTAATAGACGTCTGATTAATGCACTGTCCTTTCATTCTATTCCCTGCACAGCTCGGGTGGCCCCGCCGACTGCACATGCCAGCGTCTCAGCTGCGGGTGGTAAGTTTCACACATTGCTTGCTCAGTTCCCAGCACTCACAGTCCCCACGTTTTCGGCAACGGTGGCTAAACATGGGGTGGAGCATTTCATAACAACCACCGGCCCTCCCGTTTTTGCAAAAGCTCGGCGCTTGGACCCAGCTAAACTGGCCATCGCGCGCGAGGAGTTCACTAATCTGGAAAAACTGGGCATTGTTAGACGCTCCAAGAGCTCTTGGGCTTTGCCGTTACACATGGTCCCAAAGGCTGACGGCTCGTGGCGACCTTGCGGCGATTTCCGCAGGTTGAACAACGTTTCAGCTCATGACCGCTACCCGATTCCGCACATTCAGGATTTTTCTGTTCATTTGGTGGGGGCGCGCATTTTTTCTAAAATAGACTTGGTGCGCGGTTACCACCAGGTTCCAGTGCGTGCGCAAGATGTACCCAAAACAGCGGTCATAACTCCTTTCGGCCTTTTTGAGTTTTTGCGCATGCCTTTTGGCCTCAAGGGGGCCGCGCAGACTTTCCAACGCATGATGGATGCAGTTTTATGCGACCTTCCTTTCGTGTTCGTTTATTTGGACGATATTTTGGTAGCCAGCGCGTCCGAGGGCGAGCACGAAAAACACCTCACAGCAGTTTTTCGGAGGCTGGCAGAGCACGGGTTAATAGTTAACCCAGCGAAGTGCCAGTTTGGGGTGGCGCAGATTGATTTTTTGGGACATCGCGTTTCGGCAGAAGGAGCGGTTCCTCTTCCAAATAAAGTGCGTGCCATAACGGATTTTCCGCAACCTCAAACGGTCAAGGCGCTTCAGGAGTTTCTAGGGATGGTTAATTTTTTACAACCGGTTCCTCCCAAGCGCAGCACGGCTCATGCAGCCATTGTACACCGCGTTAAAAAAACAAAAGCCCGCAAATAAAGTTGAATGGTCTCTGGAGCGGGAGCGCGCTTTTGCCCAGGTCAAATCAGCCCTGGCAAACGCAGTTTTGTTAGCGCACCCAGTTCCAACGGCCTGCATGGCGCTCACCACTGACGCTTCCGATGTAGCGGTGGGGGCGGTAGTTGAACAGTTTGTGGCAGGTACCTGGCAACCCCTCGCGTTTTTCAGCAGGACTTTGCGCGATAGTGAGCGTAAATACAGTGCGTTTGACAGGGAGCTTTTGGCCCTACACTTGGCCATCCGTCATTTTCAGTTCTGGTTAGAGGGGCGACGTTTCACCACGTTTGTGGATCATAAACCGCTAACGTTTGCGATGGCCAAAATTTCAGAACCCTGGTCAGGCCGGCAACAAAGGCAACTAGCCGCAATATCGGAGTTCACTACTGATATCCAGCATGTCGCGGATAAACACAATGTTGTGGCAGACTGCCTCTCGCGCGCGGTAGCACCACCAAGCCCCATAGGGGCAGAGTCTGTAGCCGTGGCCGTGGGCCCGGGCAGCGACGCGGGAGCGTGTGCAACCCCGGTCTGTGCTGGGTTAGATTATGCAGCCATGGCTGCGGAGCAGGTTAACGACGCGGACGTGCGCGCGCTCCAGTCTGGACCAACAGGGTTAAGGCTGGAGCACGGGGAGCAACAAAGTGGTATGCCCCCACTAATCTGCGATGTCTCCACGGGACGGCCCCACCCCGTGGTGCCAGCTGCATGGCGTCGCCGCGTTTTTGACTCGGTCCATTCTCTCGCGCACCCCATCGATTAAGTTGGTGGGGGAGAAATTTGTTTGGCCCGGGTTGCGCAAACAGGTCAAGGAATGGGCGGCAGCCTGCGTAGCGTGTCAGCGAGCCAAAATACACAGACACACTAAGGCCCCGTTGGAACCTTTTCACATCCCCGCTAAGCGTTTTGATCACGTGCATGTTGACTTGGTGGGCCCGCTCCCATTATCACACGGGCACACACATCTTTTGACGATGGTGGATCGCACCACGCGCTGGCCAGAGGCGATTCCTCTGACATCAACCACAGCGGAAAAAGTTGCGCGAGCATTTTTAGCAGCGTGGGTTGCGCGTTTCGGTGTACCGTCGGACATAACGTCCGACAGGGGTCCCCAATTTATTTCTGAACTATGGTCATCGATGGCCCGCAGCTTGGGGGTGAAGATTCATCGCACTACCGCGTATAACCCCCAGGCTAATGGTTTATGCGAACGCTTTCACAGGTCATTAAAAGCAGCCCTCAGAGCGTCGCTGACGGATACAAATTGGGTGGACAAACTTCCATGGGTTTTATTGGGGTTGCGTTCTGCACCTAAGGAAGATTTGCATGCTTCCCCGGTTGAATTAGTTTTTGCACAACCTCTCCGTTTGCCGGGGGAATTTCTCCCCGATAATCCCGCACCAAATGGTCCCCCTGCTCAGCCGTGGCAGAGCGACTCGGGAGCAAACACGCTCCCTGGCCCGGTCCATCACAGTTTACCACACATTTTTGTGCCAAAGGCTTTAAAAAATGCAGAGTTTGTTTTTATTAAACATGATGCTCAGCGTCCAAGTTTGCGGCCGTTTTATGACGGACCGTTCCGAGTGCTGGAGACCGGGCAGAAGCATTTTCCGCTAGATTTAGGGGGCAGAAGGGAGTTGATTTGCATAAACAGGCTCAAACCCGCCTTTGTTTTGGCTGATGAGGAAGTGCAGCTCGCGAGGCCCCCCCGCCGTGGCAGGCCGCCGAGAGGACATTCTCCAAAATCTTCACAGAAAGGTGCTAACAGCTTTAATCCACAGGTGCAGAGAGATGTTGCAGGTGCAGCCAAGCCAGGTTGCAGCAGATTCGGCAGAAAGTTAAAACCTAGGCAGTTGGTGGATTGATTAGCGATGTATGGAGTGTTTTGTGTTTTTCTTTTTTTTTTTATGCCATGCAGGTTTTGCCTTACTAGACGTTTGGGGGGGGGGTAGTGTGGGCGACACACATTGTGGGCTCACGTTTCCACAGAGACAGGACTGCATGTGTATTGAGGGTGTCACGTCTGCAAGGACAAAGGACTCGAATCTGCAGAAGATAACAAGGAGGTGTGAGATTTGTCTCTTTGTCCCACAGAAGATGCCCCGGAGAGATTTCCGGTTCATCAGGAAATGAGAGACAATGGTGAAGATTCAAAGGGATGCTTTGTGACTGTATGTTTACTGAAAACACCATGTGACTTGAATTCTGATGCTGGAAACATATAAAAGGGTGATGAGATATGATTCTTCCTCTTTCCTGCTTTGAGAATGCTAGAAGCTGTGTTCTGTCAATAAAGCTGGTTTACGACTAAACTCAGCCTCATCATTTGAGCACATCTTCTACAAAGGCTGATTTTCCAATCCTCTTGTCGATCTCTGTATCAAGGGAGAGGTTGTTGCTGATCGTGGACCCCAGGTACGTGAACTGATTCACGACCTCCAGCTCGTAGTCGTCGATGGTGATGGTTGGTGGTGCTTCCGTGCTTTGCGCCAAGATGTTAGTCTTCTTCAGGCTGATGGTAAGCCCGAAGTCCTTGCATGCCTGGGAGAAGTGGTCCATCAGGGTCTGAAGCTCCTGCTGTGTGTGGGTTGCGACTGCAGCGTCGTCTGCGAACAGCATGTCTCTGATTAGAGCCTCCCGTACTTTGGTTCTGGCTTTCAGGCGGGCGAGGTTGAAAAGCCTGCCGTCAGATCTTGTGTGCAGGTAGATTCCCTCTGTTGCTGTGCTGAAGGCATGCCTCAGGAGCATAGCAAAGAAAATCCCAAAGAGGGCTGGCGCAAGTACACAGCCCTGTTTCACTCCGCTGCGTATGTTGAATGGCTCTGAGACGTTGCCGTCGTGCTGCACTATCCCTTGCCATGTTGGTGTGAAACGATTCGATGAGGCTTTGCAACTTTGGTGGGCATCCTATCTTTGGCAGGATCTTGAAAAGGCCCTCTCTGCTGACCAGATCGAACGCTTTGGTGAGGTCGATGAAGGCGACGTACAGGGGCATGTTCTGTTCTCTGCATTTCTCCTGGAGTTGGCGGATGGAGAATATCATGTCTACCGTCGATCGCTCAGCACGGAAGCCACACTGAGACTCGGGGTAGACACGTTCGGCAAGCTTCTGTAGACGAATGAGAACAACTCATGCATAGACTTTGCCAACAACGCTGAGGAGGGAGATGCCCCTGTAGTTGTTGCAGTCGCTTCTCTCCCCTTTGTTTTTGTAGAGGGTGATGATCTTGGCGTCCCTCATGTCCTGTGGTACAGCACCTTCCTTCCAGCACTGGCAGAGGGCGTCATGCAATGGCAGCAGTAGGGCGGTCTTGCAGTGCTTGATCAGGTCGGGGGGTATGCCGTCGTTGCCGGGTGCCTTGCCAGCGGCCAAGCTATCAATGGCCTTGCTGAGTTTGTCGATGGTTGGCTCGGCATCAAGTTCGTCCATGGATGGCAGGCAGTCGATGGCATCAAGGGCTGACGGTGTCATGGTGTTCTGTCTGGAGTAGAGGTCGGAGTAGTGTTCCACCCATCTCTCCATCTGCTTGTTCTTTTCTGTGATCATCTCCCCAGTGGAGGATTTGAGGGGGGCCGTCTTGCGCTGAGCCGGACCAAGTGCTTTCTTGATGCCATCGTACATACCACGGATGTTCCCTGTTATGGCAGCGGTTTGAATGTCTTGGCTGAGCTGAGTCCAGTACTCGTTGGCACAGCGCCGAGCAGTCTGATGAACTTTGCTTCTCGCAGCCCTGAGAATCTGGAGATTCTTCTCATTTGGGTACTTCTTGTACTCAGCAAGTGCTGAGCGCTTGGCTTCAATGACGGGGGTCATCTCGGTCAACTTGGCATCAAACCAGTCCTGTGACTTCGAGGTCTTCCTTCCAAAGGTAGCCAAGGCTGTGCGGTGGATGGTGTTTCGCAGCTCTTCTCACTTCTGCTTTGCAGATTCTCCTTCTTGTGGTACACCAAGTTCCTTCTCAAAGGTGGTGGCAAACTGCTCAACAAGTTCTGGTTGGGCCATCTTGCTGATGTCAATCCGTGCCTTTCCGGGCTGTCTAGCATGATGGAATTTCTTCAGCTGCAGCTTGACCTTACAACAGACCAATGAATGGTCTGTGTCGCAATCTGCACTCTGGAACGAACGGGTGATTAGCACGTTCTTCAGTGAGGTGCGCCTGGTCAGGATCAAGTCCAGCTGGTGCCAGTGCTTTGAGCGCGGATGTCGCCAGGAAACCTTGTGTTGGGGCTTAGTCTTGAAGAACGAGTTTGTGATGCACAGATCGTGATATGTGCAGAACTCGAGCAGCTGCTGTCCGTTGTCGTTCATTCTGCCCACGCCAAATGGTCCAAGACAGGAGGGCCAGGAGTCGTGGTCAGCACCCACTCTGGCATTGAAGTCTCCAAGGAGAATGAGTTGTTCAGAGTTGGGGATGATCCTGACAGTTGTTGCGAGATTCTCGTAGAACTCGTCTTTTGCCTCTGGTGTGGCTGTCAGTGTTGGGGCATACACACTGACGAGGGTGACTGGGCCTTGAGTGGTGTTGAGGCGGAGGGTGAGGAATCGTGCAGAGCCATTGCTGCCTGGTTCCACCATCTTCAGCAAGGTGTTCTTCACTGCGAAGCCCACTCCGTGTTCCCTGTGTTCGTCACTGCCCTTTCCCTGCCAGTAGAACGTGTAGTCCTTCTCTCTCAGTGTGCCTGTGTCAGCCAACCGTGTTTCCTGGAGAGTGGCGATATCCACTCCCAGTCTCTTCAGCTCATTATTGATGATGGCAGTCTTCCTGGTGTCGTTGATGTCCTTGAGGTTAGCAGCGAGTTCTGTCATCATAGTGCAGACGTTCCAAGTTCCCAGTTTTAGAGTTGGTCTCTTTTGTCTTGCCTGGTGCGAAGGTTCTCAGCCTGCTGTTCGGACTTCTCCTCATCCCCATGCACCCAATGAGGAAAGCAAGCTGTGGCGGGACAACACCTTATTGGCTGGGGGCTGCCCAGCTTGAGGCGGGCGGTAGCTGTCCAGTGAGATCCGATGATTCCTTCCACCGTCGGGAACAACCCCTGGCGCCGCGCTCTACGCCAATTGAGCGGTGGCTTATAACCGGTAACTGTCATTCCCCGTGTTTTGTCTACGCCAAAGGCGAAGCTGGAGTGTCCTCTCCAGTGATCCGGTGTTCTACCTTCCAGCATTGGGCGCTGGTAGGATTCAAGCCTGAGCAGGAAGATATGGAGGACAAGATGTTGCCCATGCAGCATGTCCCCCCTCTCCACGTCACTGATGAATCCAAAGGAACAGCAGGGCTGCTACAGTTTGGCACCAGCGCCGTCGCAGGAGCTGCCAGAACGATGTTGAGTACAACAGAGAACTGCCTTAGGGGCTCCGACTCCGGATTTTTCCTCAGGGTTGACTCCCAAAGCCTTTCCCGTGACCGGGTGTGCCGCAAGGCAGCGGAGGTTTGAAATCAGGATTTACCTTCCCCTAGATGGGCTACCTTCCCAGGTTGACAAGCCACCATCTACCCGAAGCATCTGGTTTTAAGGCGCCAGATATCCGCCCTTGCCCCTTCTCCTATTAGTAAAAGCAGTTCCGCCGGGCTTAGAGACTAAACCACACAGGCAGGCTAGGAGTTGGACTTAGTTGTCAGAGGCTTTTCGAGACGCACGCCATAAGGAGCATTTTATGAGCACTGGGAGCTTAACCCCAGTGCCGCTCCTGGCTATGACAACCTTGGAACCAAGCCATTACCCACAAATGGTGAAAACATGGAACAGTGGTGAACCTTCCCAAGAGTGGCCAGCTGACCAAAATTACCCCAACAGCGCAGCGACGACTCATTCAAGAGGTCACAAAAGACCCCACAACAACATCCAAAGAACTGCAGGCCTCACTTGTCTCAGTTAAGGTCAGTGTTCATGACTCCACCATAAGAAAGAGACTGGGCAATAATGGCCTGCATGGCAGAGTTCCAAAACGAAAATCACTGCTGAGCAAAAAGACATAAAGGCTTGTCTCAGTTTTGCCAGAAAACATCTTGATGATCCCCAAGACTTTTGGGAAAATACTCTGGACTGATGAGACAAAAGTTGAACTTCCTGGAAGGTGTGTGTCCCATTACATTAGGCGTAAAAGTAACACAGCATTTCAGAAAAGAAACATCATACCAACAGTAAAATATGGTGGTGGTAGTGTGATGGTTTGCGGCTGTTTTGCTGCTTCAGGACCTGGAAGACTTGTTGTGGCAAATGGAACCATGAATTCTGCTGTCTACCAAAAAAATCCTGAAGGAGAATGTCCGGCCATCTGTTCGTGACCTCAAGCTGAAGCACACTTGGGTTCTGAAGCAGGACAACGATCCAAAGCACACCAGCAAGTCCACCTCTGAATGGCTTAAGAAAAACAAAATGAAGACTTTGGAGTGGCCTAGTCAAAGTCCTGACCTGAATCCGATTGAGATGCTGTGGCATGACCTTAAAAAGGCGGTTCATGCTCGAAAACCCTCCAATGTGGCTGAATTACAGCAATTCTGCAAAGATGAGTGGGCCAAAATTCCTCCACAGTGCTGTAAAAGACTCATTGCCAGTTATCACAAATACTTGACTGTAGTTGTTGCTGCTAAGGGTGGCCCAACCAGTTATTAGGTTCAGGGGGCAATCACTTTTTCACACAGGGCCATGTAGATTTGGATTTTTTCCCCCTTAATAATAAACACCTTCATTTAAAAACTGGATTTTGTGTTTACTTGTGTAAGCGTGACAAACACACAAAAAAATGAGAAATCAGGAAGAGGGCAAACACTTTTTCAGACCACTGTATATAAATATTATTTTTTATGATGGATTATAATGGGTCATGACAGAATTTTTACAACCCTCCCTGTCATCTTGACAGACAGCAATAATACTTATTTATACTCTTTTTGTCTGGACATTTAGTATCAATTTTGTATCAATTTAATAAGATAAGCCTTTATTAGTCCCACAATGGGGAAATTACAGGATTAGCCTCTAGTGACAAGCACTGTACCTCTAAAGGTACAATTCTGTGCTTTTATTTCTGAGAGTTGGATAACAGAAACATACATTAAAAACAACCACTCAAAGTACCTTCCTGGGCTTTTCTGGGCTGGGAGCGTCCTCCACCGCAGCCTCAATTTCACTGGCTGGGATCCAGGTGTCATAACTAAACAGTGAAAGGGTAAAATTTTTGTACTTGACAAATAACAGAAGGAACAGAAATGTATATTAAGCTTATACAAATCATATCAGGAAAAAGGAAATGTGGATGATTAAGTGCAAATGTGTTGTCTAGCTATACTGTAACTAACATCTGAGAACAAACCTGTCAGGAAAATATCCCCAGTGAAGCAGCACCTGCTTGTCTCTCTTCATCACAGGTCGGACCCACTCCTCTGGACCAAATAAAATGCATTATTAGCACAGATCTTCCTCGCAAGAAAGAAAATGCTCTTTGTTCAAAAAAGGGCCTCACCTTCCTCCAGACTGGTAGGAATAGGCACAACAACATGGGAGCTGGTGGCCTTGTCCTCAGTGACTGAGCCCTGAAACAGATTAAACCCATATACATCTATTATGCACATGTCACTTTGGTGGAAATACAGAGGCTATGGATAAAAAAAATATGACTATAAATGACTTTCAGCTTCTGTGTTTGAAGAAACAAGTATTATCAACTACAGATGAAACCAACCTGATGCCTTTTGATGATATCTTTCAGTTTCCCCAGCAGTTTTGGTTCGATGTCAGGGCTCAGGTAGATGACCGGTCTGGTCAGGCAGTTGTTCTGGAAGAAAATCAGCACCCGTGGGACTTCATAAAACAAATCAAGCATTTATTCAAGCATAAAGTAAAGCCATGCACAAAGCACATTCTGTTCTTTTTTCCCCTCTCTGCCCTTCCCTGAACCTTGTTAAACTCATCCAACCCTGCCTTTTTAGACCTCGTTTTGTGGACCAGAGTACAGTAATGCTGGAACAGAAAACAGGCCTTCCCCAGACTGTTCCTACAAAGTCGGAAGCATACATATGTCCAAAGCGTCTTGGCAAGCTGATGCATTAAGACTTCCCTGGAACATAACTCTTGAATTCAGTGATTGAGAGGTGTGGCCTAATTCTTTTGACCATAGAGAGAAGTGTATTTTGTAACTATGGGAGACTTTAAATCTATGCCCTGCAGAAAGAAAAATGTAACAAAAGCAGACTCGGAGTAAGAAAAGCTTTCCTCAGGAAAACAAATAAATAATATGCATTAACATGACAAAAAAGGCAAAACAACTTAGGCAAACTCACCTGCACTAAGGACTTTTCAATTGTCATGAACATCTCCACATTTCGGTCCATCCTTGAAGGATTCTGGAAGTCAAACCTGCGCCTACCAGGAAATTAGACTGGAGTTACACATGAAACGGCAACATAGCTAAAATCTAAAGCACAGACTGTAACTTTATGCTTACTAGCACCAAAATTCAATTGTAACCTGCCTCTCTATGCACCACTTTATGGCCCCATTTACACCTGGCATTTAAAATGCATTTTTAATGATTGGATTACAGTCGGGGAGTGACTGATCACATACATTTAGACCTGGTATTAACATGTAGCTCCCTTATTAAACAAACAAATAAATCAATAAATAAACTTTGATAAATTAAATGAATTCAGCCTTACATGATTTTGTAAGAGGAAGCACAAATAAGGCTCCTCACACCAGTGTACACTCAAGGTCGATTTAAAATGATTCCTCTGCACAGCAGACTTTCTTTCAATGTTCACCATTTTTAAGGGAAGGTTACTTAATCTATTTTTCATACATTTAATAAATGTAAAAGTTTAAAGCTTAAAAAGACATGGGGTTAGGTTTGAGTATCTGAGTGTTGGTCAGTCACAGTAACTTTTATAAGGAGAAGTCTTAACTAGAGTTAATATGTTGTAAAACGTGAAAATCAAACAAATAAAAAACACTCAAGCTAATGGAGTAAAAGCAAATTTAAAACCTAGAAACACCTTTCATAGATGTCGGTTGAGTGAGTTTTATGCTGATTATGAGTTATTTAAATGAGCAATTAACATATAAAGCTTAAAAAGACGTGGGCCTCTGGCTGGAGTCATATGCGGATCAGAGTGGAGATGCATTCTCGTTACAAGTGGTCAATGCGTTCCTGAAGCATGCTGACTACCTACAGCCGTGGACAAAACTGTTGGTACCCCTCTGTTAATGAAAGAAAAACCCACAATGGTCACAGAAATAACTTGAATCTGACAAAAGTGGTAATAAATAAAAATTCTATGAAAACTGACCAATGAAAATCAGACAATGCTTTTGAATTGTGGTTCAACAGAATTATTTTAAAAAACAAACTCATGAAACAGGCCTGGACAAAAATGATGGTACCCTTAGAAAAGATTGAAAATAATGTGACCATAGGGACATGTTCAACCAAGATGTGTCCTCTAATTAACATCACAGGTGTCTACAAACTTGTAATCAGTCAGTCGGCCTATTTAAAGGGTGACAAGTAGTCACTGTGCTGTTTGGTGACATGGTGTTTACCACACTAAACATGGACCAGAGGAAGCAAAGGAGAGAGTTGTCTCAGGAGATTAGAAAGAAAATTATAGACAAGCATGTTAAAGGTAAAGGCTATAAGACCATCTCCAAGCAGCTTGATGTTCCTGTGACTACAGTTGCACATATTATTCAGAAATTTAAGATCCACAGGACTGTAGCCAACTTCTCTGGACATGGCTGCAGGAGGAAACTTGATGAAAAATGGAAGAGACGGATAATACGAATGGTAAGAAAAGAGCCAAGAACAACCTCTAAACACATTCAAGGTGAACTCCAAGGTCAAAGTACATCAGTGTTAGATCGCACCATCCGTCGTTGTTTGAGCCAAAGTGGACTTCATGGGAGACGACCAAGGAGGACACCACTGTTGAAAACAAATCATAAAAAAGCCAGACTGGAATTTGCCAAACTGCATGTTGACAAGCCACAAAGTTTCTGGGAGAATGTCCTATGGACAGACGAGACAAAACTGAAACTTTTTGGCAAGGCACATCAGCGCTATGTTCACAAACGCAAAAATGAAGCATACCAAGAAAAGAACACTGTCCCTACTGTGAAAAATGGAGGAGGTTCTGTTATGTTCTGGGGCTGCTTTGCTGCATCTGGCACAGGGTGTCTTGTATCTGTGCAGGGTACAATGAAATCTCAAGACTATCAAGGTAGTCTAGAGAGAAATGTGCTGCCCAGTGTCAGACAGCTTGGTCTCAGTCGCAGGTCATGGGTCTTGCAACAGGATAATGACCCAAAACACACAGCTAAAAACACCCAAGAATGGCTAAGAGCCAAACATTGGACTATTCTAAAGTGGCCTTCTATGAGCCCTGATCTAAATCCTATTGAACATCTGTGGAAGGAGCTGAAACATGCCGTCTGGAGAAGGCACCCTTCAAACCTGAGACAACTGGAGCAGTTTGCTCATGAGGAGTGGGCCAAAATACCTGCTGAGAGGTGCAGAAGTCTCATTGACAGGTACAGAAATCGTTTGATTGCAGTGATTGCCTCAAAAGATTGTGCAACAAAGTATTGAGTTAAAGGTACCATCATTTTTGTCCAGGCCTGTTTCATGAGTTTGCTTTTTAAAATAATTCTTTTGAACCACAATTCAAAAGCATTGTCTGATTTTCATTGGTTAATTTTCATAGAATTTTTATTTATTACCACTTTTGTCAGATTCAAGTTATTTCTGTGACCACTGTGGGCTTTTCTTTCATCAACAGAGGGGTACCAACAATTTTGTCCACGGCTGTATACTACCAATCCCAAAAAATGCTTTTTAAGCTAGTTGTAAATGGGGCCTAAAACTGAAAAGTCAGATAGAAAGAAAGCCTTACCATCCTTGGTCACTCTTGAACTTGTAGGCAGCAGCTAGGATGTGGCACAGAGCGCCTCCTGACTTGAAGTCCAGAAAGCACTTCATCTGCAGATTTAACCAATTCAGAATGGATCACTATTAAATAAAGTATATGATCAGGAATTGGAACATGAAGGGAATGCATGTGACATACTGGCAGCTTGGTGAGTGGAGGGTTGCTGACATGTCGACCAAACACCTCCTCCTGGAACTGGAGCAGCTGAACCACCAGACTAGACAGAGACTTGTTGGTGGGTGGCTCGGCCTGGATGTACTGAGGGGACAACACAGAGGAGACCCATTCAAACACGCGCATCTTCTCACAGGGTGGCTTGACCACTGAAGGACCACTGTCAAATAGTTCCTTTACAACATAACGCGTATTTTGTTAACAAGTGATAGTCCTCTTAAATTAATCAACAGTGAGCAGAATTATGCTTTTTACTCGTAAGAACGTGAGTAAAGTGCGATGACGGGAGTCTGAAACCTGCAGCTTTGGAGCCCAGGACTTTGACAAAATGAACAAATAAATAGAGCTTACCCCTTTATGAGAAAAAAAGTTGCACATTTACAAGAAAAGTGTCAAATTTAAGAAGAAAAATGTAACAAATTTGACAGAAAAAAATACAAAATTGAGAAAAACTAAAATATCTGAGAAAAAAAATGCAAATTTATGAGAAAAAGTGAAGATAAAAGAAAAAACCCCACTTATAATAGCAAAGGTGGGTAATAACTTATTACATTTACTCAAGTACATGTACTCAAGTAAATTTTTCACAAAATTGTTTGCCCACTTGGATTGAAAATTGGTCACACTGCATAACTTTTGATTTCACAGATTTATAAACTGGTTAAAAATATGCTTTCTTGTTGCCAAATACACAGTGAAGATCAAAATTAGAGAACAATGTATTAATACTTGATTTATTCTAACATGTTATTCTTCATTGTTCAGAATTTGACAGAATATCAGCTGTAGCTATATCACTGCTAGCATGTTTTTTTTAAAATAATCAAGGCACTTCAACAAAAACATTTGTTTAAAAAAAAAATAAAACAGTGAGCAAAATTAGAGAACAGTGACCACTGTGTCAGAAGAGAAGATTTAAACAATGTTTTTTTTTTAGGGCTATACGATTCAAAAATTAATAGGAAGTGTAGAGGTCCTTGCTTTGAATGACTTCAGCACATCTGCACCCACAGGACATCACTAGTTTCTCACACTGCTCTGGTTTGATCTTGGCCCATTCTTCTTCAGTCTCTTCCACAGTTCAGTAACTGTATCCAGAGATTCTCCATGGGGTTTAAATCTGGACTCTGGGCTGGCCATTTCATTGTTTCAGTATTGTTAGATTCAAGGAACTATTTAACCCATTTTGCAGTGTGACAGGGGGCATTGTCTTGCATGAAAATTGCGAGCTGACTGGGAGACAACTGCAGTGAAGGAAACTGAATGTTGCCAAAGGAGGTTCACATAAACATCTGTACTCATCCTGCCATGTAGCTAAAATCCCCCAAACTATGACACTTCCTCCTCCAAATGTAACTGACTTCTTTACACACTTTGGGTTCCAGTCTTTCCCCAGTTTGATGTTGAACATATTGTTTCCCATCAGACCCAAATAAATTGAACTTACTCTCATCATTGAAGTGCACTCTGGACCAGTTCTCCTCTGTCCACACAACATGCTCCTCAGCAAAGGCAAGTCTAGCCTTTTTATTCTTTCTGCTGACGAGGAGTTCAGTGACTGCAGAGTGAGCTTTGAGTCCAAGCTCAAACACTGTGTGCTGAGACAGATCCTTGCCCTGTTCAGCAGTGAACTGGCAAGTAATTCCAGCTGCAGTCTTGAACCGATTCCCCAATGAGAGTCTTCGCATAACCCTGTCCCCCAAACCAGAGCAGTGTGAGAAACTAATGATGTCCTGAGGGTGCAGATGTGCTGAAGTCATTCAAAGCAAGGGCCTCTACAATTCGAATTAATTTTTGAATGCTATAGCCCTAAAAAACATTGTTTAAATCTTCTCTTCTGACACAGTGGTCACTGTTCTCTAAATTTGTTCACTGTTTTTTTTACAAAATAAATGTTTGCGTTAAAGTGTCTTTGTTATTTAAAAAACATGCTAGTACAGCAGTGGTATAGCCACAGTTAATATTCTTTCAAATTCTGAACAATGAAGAACAACACATGTTACAACAAATCAAGTATTAATACATTATTCTCTGATTCTGATCTCCACTGCTAACCAATATGGCCGCATCTTTCATCATGTTAGTAAATTATTAATCTTATTTTACTAAGTAATAAAGTTACTGTTCGTCTATTCAGCCTCAATAGCAAAGGAATGAAAAAGGTTACAAACTTTTATTAAGAAACGGCAAATTTATGAGTTAAAAATAGCAAATGTATGTGGAAAAAAGTCACAATATATTATAAAAATTGTCACAAATTTTGAAAAAAAGTAATACATTTCAAAGAAAACTGAATTTTTTTTTGTAAAACTCACAAAAAAGTTATAAATTTAACAAAAAAATAAAAAAGGTTACAAATTTTTAAGCAAAAAATTGGAAATTATGTGGAAAATATTTTAAATTTTCAAGAAGAAAGTTGTACATTCAGGGGAAAAGCGTCCTAAATGTACTGAGGAAAAAACAGTCAGAAATTTAGGATTAAAACAATCATTTCAAATTTAACAGCAGGAAAACTTGACTCACATGTAGTTCAAGCGAAATAAAAATAACTACAGAGTATGGCCAAATAAACTTTTCTTCATAAATGTAGGCAAACAAGATTAAAAGCATTATGCAATAAAACGACGCAGTAAAGTACACCTGTGGGGGGAAAAAAACACTTGAGTACATGTACTTGAGTAAATGTAACTACTATGGTTACAATCCACCTCTGGATAAGACATGTGATGATGGGATTAATCCACAAGTATGTCTTTACCATATTTATGTATATTTGAACATACTTTTATTCACAAATCAAGCCCCCATAGCAGCCTTCTGCTTTAGTGTTACTGATACCGCCTCTGGCTTCAGTCGGAGCCAAAATCTGGATACCGTTAGCCGATCAGCTAACTAGCCCGCTAGCCTGCTGGCCGGCGAAAATTACATCCCCAACAAAGATAAGTCTTCTAAGGTCACCCTGAGGGCTTCTTTTTTTGTCTGTTTGACTACAACATCCGGGAAAAGCGCTACTAGCGTGTCCCTGTGGAGCAGCTGCGGCGCAGCATCCTTTTGTACCGGAGTGAGTCAAACAGCTGGAGCAGCGCCTCCTCCTCTTTGTCACCGCCGCTGCCCAATAGGTAAGAGCCCGCATTTCAACACGATGACCGGGTGATGTCTGTGTGTGGTCACGAAACATGCGCTCAGTACCTTCTTGTAATTCTTTCCCAGCCAGACGCGAACATTATCAAACTGGGAGACGGTGTCGGATGCTTCGAAATATTTTACATTCGGGCCGCCGTCTTTCTTCCGCACCGCCATCTTTGCCTGCAGACAACTGGTAGGATGGCCCGCCCTCCAGCGGCCAGACAGCGCTACTGCAAATGCAGCCGATGTAGTAACAGCTGGTGTACAGCAGGGAGCAGAGTAGTGTAAATAATGACAAAATGAAGCGTTTATCTAGAGCGCGTCCTTATCGCTTACAGCAGTGGGGTTTGCATGTTCTCGCCGTGTCTGCGTGGGTTTACTCCGGGATTTCTCCGGTTTCCTCCCACATGCCCAGAACATGCAAGTTAAATTAACTGGCATCAAACTGGGGATTCTAAATTGTCCTTAGGTATGACTGTGAGAGTGAATGGTTGTCTGTCTCTCTGTGTTGGCCCTGCGATGGACTGGCGATCTGTCCAGGGTGTGCCCCGCCTCTCGCCCAAAGATGCTGGGATAGGCTCCGCCCCCAGCGACCCGAAAAGGATTAAGCGGAAGAAGATGGATGGATAATGTTCGTAATAAATGTCATATCTAAATGACCTATATGATATTAATAGATGAGCATGTTACATAAAGGTCGCCAAAGAAGGCAGAATTTGTACTCAAGTGAAAGTTGTTACATAATGAAATCAGCTGCTAAAGATGGGGAACTACATTTATTCAGGTGTATGGACTCAAGTAACCTTTTTCACAAGGTGTACATGAGGAGTTTCATTGCAGGAAATGTTTAAAGAAAAAAACTGCTTTTTCCTCAAGTGCATGTGGCTACTGTTGTCGAGTATCTTTTGATTTCACCGACTTCACTGAAATGAGTGTGAGTCAAGTGCTTCTCGACTCGATATAATGGCTTTTCTGCTCCGGCCCTGCAAATATTTGACCAGTAACCATTTCTGTATATGATTTGTATTATATCAGAGAGGACAGTTTACTTTTTACACAGCCTAGCACATCTAAGAAAAAAAATCATCACAAATTGCAAAATGGAAAATTTGCAAGAAAGGAACTGCAAATTTACAATTTGAAAACGTTTACAAAATTCATAAATTTATGTGAAGAAGTCACAAATTTACATAAAAAGTTGTATATTTATGAATTAAAAGCTGCACAGTGACATGAAAAAATACTAAATTATTTGTGGGAAAAAGTGAATCAAAGAGAAAAATACCTTTAATGTAAAAAGAGAAATTTCAAAAATCTACAAGAAAAACACCACTTACTGGCAAGACTGAAGCCATTACTCACTACTCAAGTATCTTTTTTTAATAGGTGCTGTGTTACTCATACTAAAGTATTTTTTGAGAGAAAACATGACTTCCACTCAGTTCAAATTCGGGAAATCAGAAGTAACTCAGCTGCTTTTGATTGTGCTTGAGTAAACGTGATTTTAATCATATATGTACTTAGATTAAAGAACAATTTTGAGAAAAAAATACTTTAGTACATATACTTGAGTAGTTACTATTCACCTCTGGTTTCACGCCACTCATTTTTGGCAAGAAAAAGTTCTACAGCATTAACATGTTTAATGAATTTAGTTAAAACTGAAAATGGGAAGAACATATTTGTGTGTTCAAAATAAACTAGTGCATGCCCGTAGAACATAACTGCTCCTATATGTAGGACTTTGACAAATATAAAAGGGAGTAAATGGCACTAAGATTTATTTGATTGTGTGAATATTAATTACAGGATAGCTGAATATTGAAAATGAATGGGACATCCAATATTAGCGACTGTTTCAGATCTCTTGTTTATTTGTTTGTCAGATCACTGATCTGTCTGATCTTTTATCCCTTATATTCATAACGGTGAATCTTTACTTTGGGGAATGGGAGTAGTTCAGTCGTCATTATCCCTTTTATATTTGCTCTGCACTGTGTGTTCATATATTCATATATTTATTCCATCCAGCTACAATGCTCTGCACTGTGTGTCTGTGTGTGTGTGTATATATATATATATTATAGTAATACGTACATATGTATATTAGCTGCTCTTGCTTGCTTGTTTTTTTTTTTTTTTTCTTGCCTTCTGATTGTTGCTCTGAGTGTTGCTATCCCTGTGCTGTTGCAATCCTGGAATTTCCCCGTTGTGGGACTAATAAAGGCTTATCTTATCTTATCTTATTATAATTATTTTAGTTTATGTCACTGTTCAGTGATAAAGTTCAGTGTAATATTGAGTTTCTTCTGTGTCTCATCAATAAACTCATGCAGTACTATAACAGGACATGCTTGCAAATATTTGAGACCCATTGTAGTGCATCAGTTTATATTTTAGCAATATTTTGTTATTAAAAGGTCTTTTAAAACTTTCATGCAAAGATTCAGGCAGTGCTTCTATCGTCATGCTGGGGCGATACTGAGGCCAAATAATGATCTGAACCTTGAGGGCGTGACTGACAAAGACTAATGATATGAGCACCACGGCTCTATTGTAAGCATTTGTTTTTTATTCATGTGAGAATATTATTTACTATATTATGATTCCGCCTAAACTATTGCATTTTTGACCCTCTAAACTTAACCAAAGCACATTGTTTTTCCCACACACACCTCAGACCCAGGGAAAAAATTTGTAAACTGGAAAAAATATGTGTCCCATGCTGAAAATTTATCCAGTGTATGGTTAATACAT
This sequence comes from Pholidichthys leucotaenia, assembly GCA_020510985.1. Lineage (NCBI taxonomy): Eukaryota > Metazoa > Chordata > Actinopteri > Cichliformes > Pholidichthyidae > Pholidichthys > Pholidichthys leucotaenia. The sequence goes on from CM035837.1 coordinate 134,274,925, forward strand.
CCCGCATTTGTGGAGTAAAGGTTGTAGGGCCTTCCCCCATGTTTTTTTTTTTTTTTTACCTTTGGTTAAAAAAAAGGTGGATCCAATCAGCTGATTGCTGGAACCACAGAGCTCAGCTGTTTTCCATGAATAATCAGCCTCAGGGAAAAATCACACTCCATGCATTATCTTTTTTTCTACTTTATTGAAAATAGCATTTTTTTTTTATCACTGTCAGTTAGCGTGCCTTTGAGCCAGGTCGTGTCTGGCCGCATAAGCTGTGTTTGAAAGTGGAATACAGAGGTGTAACCTATATGTAGGCAATCACATGTTAGACTTTGACAAATATGAAAGGGACTGAACAGAGATTTATTTGATTGTGTGAATATTAATTACAGAATAATTGAAAATGAATGGGATATCCAATATTAGCCACTGTTTAAGAACCGCTTGTTTATTTTTTTTTTGTCAGATCACTTATTTGTGTGATCTTTTATGAGTTGGTGAGCATTTTTGTGTCCAGTCTGGTGACAGTCGTCGTTTAGTTAAACCATACATGTGGTCACATATGATTTGCAGTTGATCTGGGCGCGCCGTTCCACAATTATTAACTTTTAATAATGAACTTTTAATAATTGTGTGAGCACACCGAGAGGAGTGCCACTGGCGACAGCGAGTCGTGGTCCTGCAAAGGGACTCCTGTCTACCACCAACTGGGTCAGGCTGGGTGTGCCTCCCTGTGAACGATTGTGGAGCGCCTGGTTGGACACCGGTGGGAGAAGCAGCAGCTGAACTAGTGGATCGCAGTCCTTTGCAGGGAGCCAAGCTCAGTCTGCCCGGTTAATGGGCGTCTTGGCTGTTGCGTTAGCGTGGTGCCGGTGGTTCAGCTGCTGCTCTACCCCCCCCTTCCCACAGCGCACCAGCGCCCCTTGTGTTCTCCATGCCAAATTATCCATTAGATCTATGCGATCACAGCAACTTTATGGTATAATTTTTTTTTAAGCATTAAATCTTAAGTATTATCTTTTTCTAGTCAAATTTGTTGTGTTTCACGTCCTTGTTTTGCACACAGAGCGCTGTGGTTACTGATGCAGTAATGTGCGTATTATCCAATCAGTAGGAGTCAATCCAAAACCAAACCCCGCCCACACTTCGAGAAGCCTGGGCATGAGACTGAGCGGTGGCTAAACTTTTAAAGGTAAAGCCAACTTTATTGTCATTCAGTCCATACAACCAATCACGTAATCCATCCATCTTCTACCGCTTTTCCGGAGGTCTGGGTCGCGGAGGCAGCAGTTCAAGCAGAGAAGCCCAGACTTCCTTCTCCCCAACCACCTGCTCCAGCTCTTCAGAGAGGATACCAAGGCGTTCCCAGACCAGCTGGGAGACATAGTCTCTCCAGCAAGTCCTGGGTCTGCCCCGGGGTCTCCTCCCAGTGGGATGTGCCCAAAACACCTCAAGTGGGAGGCGTCCAGGAGGCATCCTGATCAGATGCCCATACCACCTCAACTGGCTCCTTTCAATGTGGAGGAGTAGCAGTTCTACTCTGAGCCTCTCCTGGATGACTGAGCTCCTCACCCTATCTCTGAGGGTGAGTCCAGCAATCCTACGGAGAAAGCTTATTTCAGCCGCTTGTATCCACGATCTCGTTCTTTCGGTCATTAGCCAAAGCTCGTGACCATAGGTGAGAGTAGGAACATAGATTGACTGGTAAATCGACAGCTTTGCCTTAGAACTCAGCTCCCTCTTCACCACAACAGACTGGTACAATGTCCGCATCACTACAGATGCTGCTCCGATCCGTCTGTCAGTCTCTCGCTCCATTCTCCCCTCGCTCGTGAATAAGACCCCAAGATACTTAAACTTGTACAGTACAATCATGTACAGTAGAACGAAATTACGTTTTTCTTATCTACAATGTTAATCACATCTAGAATCAGAGGGGTCACTACCATGCAAGGCGCTGCCACAAATTTCCCTCCTCTGTTCCATTCTTGCTGAGCACCAAACTGGAAGGCAGGAAGTTCTGCTTTTTATATGGTCTTTGGCATGACCCGACCGGGATTTGAACCCCGGCCTCCCGTGTGTGGGGTGGATGCTCTACCAACTGAGCCACCACTCCGGCTTTATTGACAAAAATTACATATTTTGACTGAGCAACTCCATAGTCGGGGATGCACATCCTTGTAACCTCAGGAAAGCACCTTTAAAATCTGAGGCCAGTCTGACAAACAGTTCAAGAGATATGTGTGGAACAGTCAGACAGACACACAAGCACACAGACAGAAATTTCTTGCATTTATAGAGAGATAAAAATGTCAGCTACGGCATTAAAAGTAATAATCTTTGTATTCACAGTAGAGTGGGTTGAGAAAGTATACAGACCCCCTTCACTATTTTTTCACTGCAGCCCTCCACAGATCTGGGCTTTATGGCAGAGACTGAAGCCTCTCCTCAGTGCAAAACACAGGAAACCCCCCTTGGAATTTGCAAAAAAGCACCTGAAGGACTGAAGTGGGCTTTTGTGTTTTGCACTGAAGCGAGGCTTCTATCTAGCCCAGGGGTGGGCAGTGAGGGCCATTCCAGTGCAGATTTTCTGTTCCACCCAGTGTCTTCAGCAGGTGTTTTCAATTATTAGTGATCCTTGAAGCTGATCAGAGCAAACACCTGCTGAAGACACTGGGTGGAACAGAAAAACTGCAGTGGAATGGCCCTCCATGGCACATGATTGCCCACCCCTGATCTAGCCGCTCTTCCATAAAGCCTAGATCTGTGGAGGGCTGCAGTGATGGTTGTCCTTCTGGAACTTAGTCCCATCTCCACACATTCACACATCTCTGGCACTCAGTCAGAGGGACCATCAGGTTCTTGGTCATCTCTCTCATTAAGACCCTTCTTTGTCACTTGCTCAGCTTGGCTGGGCCGCACCAGCTCTTGGAAGAGTCTCGGTTGTGCCAGACTTTTCAATTTGAGTATTATGGAGGCCACTATGCTCTTGGGAACCTTCAGGGCAGCAGAATTTTTTTTTATCCTTCTCCAGATCTGTGCATTGCAACAACTCTGTCTCTTGAGTTCTGTAGGCAGTTCCTTTGACCTCATGGTTTGGTTTTTGCTTGGATGTGCATTGGAAGCTGTGAGGCCTTCTATAGAGAGGCGTGTATCTTTCCAAATCATGTCTAATCAGTTTAGTTTACCACAGGTGGACTCCAATCATTGTGCAGAAACATCTCAGCAATGATCAAGAGAAATAGGTAACTCAAATGTCAATTAATAGCAAATAAAATTTAAAAAATATATTGCAAATACAAAAATGTTTTTTTTTTTAATTTTATATTCAAATAATGTGCTGTAAAGTAAATGAAAAGTTGCCACCATTTATTCCTGGTGTGTGGCTGTTGAGACAGCATCACAATTATAAAAACTTCTTCTAACAGAGTTATGGATTATACAACATGTTGTCTGCCTGTTTTTATATGTTTATTTCAAACATGTAAAAGGAACAACAAAAGCAAAAAGGAAACATCCTAACAGCTGCCAGCAGTACCCCTCAGCCTACTGGCATTAAGAGAACTTGCTGGCTGAATTTTTGTTCAAAGTCACCTGAAATCAAAATCATCCCAGATTTTTCATATAGACAACTATGGTACCAATATCAAAAGCCTCCCTCATTACATTCAAGTTATCATGTTTACAAGAGTAATGGAAATCTGACCTCTGACTTTGAGGTCAATGTCACCCAAATTTGATCTTTTCCAAGATTTTTCTTAGATATAACCATGATATCGATTTGAAAAGCCTCCATCATTTCTTTAGTTATTGTGTTCACAAGGTACAATGGGAAAAATAAGTACTGAACACATCAACATTTTTCTCATTAAACATATTTCTGATGGAGCCACAGACCAGAGTTTCACCAGATATCAGTAACAACCCAAGTAATCCATATATACAAAGAAATCAAGGCAACTGTGTTCACAAAACAAGTTATATTTAATTAAGTGGAATGACAGGGAATAAGTATTGAACACATGAAGACAAAGAGGTGCAAAAAGGCATAGAAAGCCAAGAAACCAGCTGAAATCCATCAGAATTTAGGAAGCCATCCCATTCCCCATCAGGGCAAATTAATTTCAGCTGGTTAAGTCCTGACTGATAGCCTTTAAAAAGGTCTGTGAATATCAGATTGCCACATCACAAATAACTCATGATGGGTATAAGCAAAGAGCTCTCTCTAGATCGTCACAACCTTCTTGTTGCAAAACATAACTAGAAAAGCACTCGGAGAGCGCAGACCTCCGCCAAGCGCCACAGTTCCCCCCCATACAGTGTTTGTGTGTACGTTTTCAGATTCCTTGACCATGAAAACATATGACTAGCAATTGGATTCACAATGATAGGATTAGTGGTTCAGTAGTAAAAGCATTACCTCCTTGGCGGAGGTAATAAACTGAAGTGTTGGTGTTGTGTCCATCTCCTCCATGTGCAAAGTCCCAGGCTGCGAGCGTTTTCATAGATCACTGAAAGCAGCGGGCTTCACTGACAGATGCAAATTGGGTAGACAGGTTGCCGTGGGTTTTATTGGGTTTGCGCTCCGCGGAAAAAAAGAGGATTTGGAAGCTTCCCCGGCAGAGAGATGGTTTTTGCGCAGCCCCTATGGCTGGCCGGGGAATTTCTGCCAAATAATCCCGCGCCGGACAGCTGCCCGTCTCAGCTTTTGCAGCGTAGCGCAAACACAGGCACGCTGCCGGGCCCTACCCACCACTGTTTTCCGCATGCTTTTGCACCTAAAACTTTGAAGAACGCGGAGTTTGTGTTCGTCAGACACGACGACCAGCGCCCTCTATTGCCCCTGCACACATGTTGAAAATGGCCGTATCTCACAATGTTAAAGAATCCTTTAAAAAATTCCTGTATCCAGACGGTGATCCGGATCATCCCCAAAATTTAATCAGTTCTTCCTTGTACCATTTCCAACAACGTCTGAAAGTTTCATCGAAATCCGTCCAAAACTTTTTGAGTTATCTTGCTAACCAACAGACAGACAAACAGACAAACAAACAGACAGACAAACAGACAAACGCTGGCAAAAACATAACCTCCTGGCCTTCGGCCTGGCGGAGGTAATGATGGCATTGGTTACAGGCATATTTCTTAACTGCTGAATGTTCCAGTGAGCACTGTTGGAGTCATCATTCAGAAGTGGAAAGAACATAATTTTACCATAAACCAGCCACGACCAGGAGCTCCTCGCAAGATTTCTGACAGAGGAGTCAAAAGAATTATCAGAAGAGTTATCCAAGAGCCAAAGACCACTTGTGGAGAGCTCCAGAAAGACCTGAAGTTAGCAGGTACTGCTGTTTCAAAGAAAACAATAAGTAATGCACTCAACCAACATGGGCTTTATGCCCACTCGCCTTGCAAGACTCCATTGCTAAAGAAAAAGCATGTTGAAGATCATTTTCACAACATTTGGGCAAGCTAGTAAAATGCTGGGAGAATATACAGTAGTTGTGTTGATCTGAGCGCTGATTCCATTCGCGCTCAGGTTGCTCAGTATTTCCCCTTTTCCACCGTAGTATTCCAGGGTTTGTTGTTAGGGCTGCTCAGGGGCTTTTGTTATGACAGCATCACGGCTGCACTTCCAGCTGTCAAAGCCGAGCTGGCGCTGTGACAGCTGTTTGTCGTTTTTGTTAATTACCTCTTTTCTGATTTGTTTGTGCTTGGTATTTAAGGGAGCAGCTGAGGCTCACTCCTCGCTGCGACCTACACAATCTTACACCTTCGTCACGAGGGACTGGAGCTGCTATTCCCGACTCCCATCTTCCCATGTGTCTTGGACTCTTTGCTGCATGTCTTCGTGAGTGTTTTTTGTACAGCGCAGGCTCCGTCCTTGCTGCCATTCCTAGTTCATCTTCAGAGTCTATTATTTGTGTTTCCGTATATGTTCGTGTTTTGCCCCACATGGCTGTTTATTTTGCCATTTTGTCTTCATGTAAATAAACAAGCAAACTTACTGTTTGGCATCTGGCGTCTCACTAATGCTCTGCAAGGGGCATTCGTAACAGTAGGTTGCAGCCAAACGAGATGTCAGCCACAGTGAGTTTGTTTTTTTTTTCCACAATATCTTTATTGAACCTTTTTTTTTTTAACAAACATGATACAAACAATCAAACACTAACACTAAAGTACTACAAAAAAAAAAAAAAAGATGCACTAAAAACACCAACAACCACCAGGAAAATCAAATCTTCAACAATGCTCCTCTGTTTAGTCTAGACAATCCAATACATAAGTATACATATTATGTTCACCAGTTTGGAATTTACAAGGTCCACACACATCATTCACCTTCTTCTTCAAGAGTTATGTTTAAATTTTTTACATAATCAATAAAAGGTCTCCATATATTCTCAACCACAATTTCCTTTGATTTCAGTATATATGTTATTCTTTCTAATGGAAGGTTTGTTAACATATGTCTTAACCACTGAGTCACATCTGGTCTATGAGTCTTTTTCCATAATAGTGCAATACATTTTTTGGCATTAAGCAAACTGAGGTCTATGAATGTTCTTTCACTTTTATTAAAATTATGCTTTTCTGGGTACAGACCCAACAAAAACAATTGAGGATTCAATATGATTTGTTTTGAGATTATTTTTTCAATTGTTACCCTCACCTCTTCCCAAAACATTCTTATTAATCTACATTCCCATACACAATGAAATAGAGTTCCTTTACTTTCCATGCATTTTGTGCATGTATCTGGTATATTTTTGTTATATTTATTTAACTCCTCCGGTGTAACATACATCCGCATTAACCATTTGAAATGTATCAATTTAAGGCGTACATTTATTGATTTGGTTTGAGCTTCTGTACAAGCCAATTCCCATTGTTCCTCTGAAATTTCACTTTGCAGATCTTCTTTCCAGTAGTTTAATCTTTTCAGTGAATTTTCACTTGAAGATAGTGTCAATGAGTTATAAAACTCTGAAATAATACCCTTTCTTTTATTATCTTTCATCATCATTTTTTCCAAGGATGAATAAATAGGTCGAGTGAGAGCTTTATTTTGATTTGATCGAATAAAGTTTCTAAGTTGAAGATATTTAAAAAAATGTGTTCTATTGAGATTAAATTTGATCCTCAGCTCTTTAAGGACATTATGTTATCTGCACATGGCAAATATAAATCCTGAATCTTTTGTATCCCTTTTAAATTCCATACTTTAAATACAGCGTCCGCTCTTCCTGGTTTAAAATATTGATTACCCCATATTGGACTAAATTGTGACAATAACTGTGGTTCTTTTAAATAGTTTTTAGCTTCACACCATATTTTGATCATATGCTTTACAAATGGATTTTTAACTTGTTTTTGTAATTTTTTTGCCGAATCTGAGTATATGAATATGGGAAGAGGTAAAGGTAAATTGTATGATTCCATTTCAGTCCAGTGAGGGAGATCATTTGATGAAAAATAATATGTCATAGACCTCAGTTGTGCCGACCAATAATACAACATAAAATTTGGACATTTCAGACCTCCACGATCAAATGGTAAATATAATAAAGACAGACGTAATCTAGCCCTCCTGTTGTTCCATATAAATTCCACTAACTTTTTTTTTATTCTTGAGAATAAATCTAAAGGTGGTGATATGTATTGAAATAAATAAAGTATTTTAGGTAAAATATTACTTTTAAGTATATTGATTCTCCCGATCATCGACATTGGTAGTGACATCCATCTCTGAGTTAACTCATTGATATCTGTCATTAAGGCTTCATAGTTGACACTGGCGACTGATTCTAGCTTAGGCACAATTTGGATTCCTAAATATTTAAACTGATTTACAACATTGAATTGATTTACCTCAGGGGCTGGGTAATTTCTCTGGGTCTCATTTAGCATTAATATTGAAGATTTAGTTTTATTTATTTTATATCCTGATATTTCCCCAAAATTCTTTATTAAATTCAACAAGGTTGGAATTGATTTTTTTAGATTCGACATAAACAAAATTATGTCATCGGCGTACAGGGAGATTTTATGTTCTGTTGGTCCAACTTTAATTCCATATATTTGTGAATGTAAACGTATCGCTATCGCTAAAGGTTCAATTGCCATAGTAAACAGTAAAGGTGAAAGTGGACAGCCTTGTCGACATCCTCTATTGATTTTTATTGGTTTTGAAATATTGTTATTTGTTAGGATTTCTGCTGTAGCATTATTGTATATTATTTGAACCCATTTTATGAAATTATTTCCAAGTCCAAACCTTTGTAGGACTTCAAAAAGAAAGGGCCATTCAACTCTATCAAAGGCCTTTTCGGCGTCCAATGATAGGAGAGCTGTATCCGGTGCTTCTTTATTAAAATAAATAATATTAAATAGTCTTCTTACATTATGGAAGCCTTGTCTTCCCTTTATAAAGCCATTCTGATCTCGATTAATAATATTTGGTAAAATTTCTTGTATTCGTCTTGCTAAAATTTTACAGATTATCTTAAGGTCGGCATTTAATAGGCTTATTGGTCTCATATTTTCACATTTATTAGAGGGCTTACCTGGTTTTGGCAGCAGTATAATTAAGGCATTATTTATGTATGATGGTAAATTATTATTTTGAAATGCTTCTAAAACCATTTCCAAAAAAGGTTTTATTAATTTATTCTTAAATTTTTTATAAAGGTCAACTGGAAGACCATCTGGTCCTGCACTTTTTCCTGATTTCATATTATCAATGGCTAGCCCAACTTCTTCTTGACTAATTTTAGACTCCAATATCTCCCTGTTTTCATTTGGAATACACGGTATAGATAGTTCGTTCAAAAACCCATTTAGTTTTGTTAAATCAAATTCATTTTTAGTATCATATAATTTTTCATAGTAATCTCTAAAGGCTCTATTAATTTCTAAAGGATCTATAACTACCTGTCCTTTACTTATAATACTAGTAATTGGTGTTTTAATTTCTAATTGTTTAATCTGCCATGCCAATAATTTTCCTGATTTTTCACCTTGTTCATAAAAAGATTGTTTCAATCTTAGAAGACTCGAGGCAGCTCTATTCGCTGATTTTTTGTCGTATTCAGCTCTCAAAATCAGTAATTCATTCTCCAACCTTGGATCACTTCCTGCATACACTTTTTCCTGAAGACTTTTCATTTTATGTTCCAATTTAGCTCTCTCCTCTCGAGTCTTCTTAGATTTTGATCCTGTATAACTAATAATATGTCCCCTAATAAAAGCTTTGAAAGCCTCCCACTTTACACATGCTGATGTTTGTGTAGTATTGATGTCAAAGAACTCGTCTATCTGTTTTTCTATATACTTGACAAATTCCTCATCCTGAAGCCATTTATGCTGAAATTGCCATCTACCTGATTCCTTTGTCAATTTTTTATCTACATATATTAGACAACAGGGTGCATGATCAGCGATCACAATGTTATCATAAAAGCAGTTTTGAATCTTGGATCTTAATTCTGTGGAAATCAAAAAATAATCAATACGTGAGAATGTCTTGTAGGTACTGGAGTAACAAGAATAGGCTTTAACTTGTGGTTTCATTTCTCTCCATATATCTAACAATCTCAATTCTTTCATAAAATGATTAATAGTCATCCTACATCCATTGTGCGTACAATCCAGTCCTGTTGATCTATCTATACCTGGATTCAATGTACAATTAAAATCCCCTGCTATTATATGTTGCCCTGTAAGTGATGATAAAATAAGAAATAAATTAGCAAAGAACTTTTGATCATCTGTATTGGGACCATATAAGTTCACAAGATTTATATTTTCTAATAGCAAAGAACCTTGAATGATTACATATCTTCCGGGGGTCTCCCGGGTCGGCGGACGGAGCCACGGTTTGCAGCGGGAGACGTTACAGCGGGGAGGAGCTAGTGCTAGCTAGCACTTGGCCGCCGCCCAGTGCTAATGGGAAACTCGACATACCGGGAGCTGTAGCGAAAACGAAGCGGGTGCCGGGCTGGAGTTTAGGCGACGTGAAAGAAATATAAGACAGAATAATAAAGAGCGATGGCAAGAACCAAGCAGACCGCCCGTAAAATCTACTGGAGGAAGAAGCCCCCCAGGAGACAGCTAGCCACCAGGGCTGCTCGGAGAGGCGCTCTGGCCACCGGCAGAGTGAAGAGGCCTCGCCGTCACAGGTCCGTGGCTCTGAGAGAGATCCGTCGCTACCAGAAATCCACGGAGCTGCTCATCCGTAAGCTGCCCGTCCAGCGCCTGGTGAGGGAGATCGCTCAGGACTTCAAGACCGTCCTGCGTTTCCTGAGTTTCGCCGTCATGGCTCTGCAGGAGACCAGCGAGACCCACCTGGTGGTCTCTTCTTCGCTAAGGGGGTCACCATCATGCCCAAAGACTTCCAGCTGGCCCGCTGCATCCGCGGAGAGAGAGCTTAGACTTTCTGCTGCACATTCACCAGCCATAATGCTCTGCACTGTGTGTCTATATATATACATTTATAGTAATATGGACATATGTTTGCTAGATGTTGTTTTTTCTTGCCTTCTGATTGTTGCTCTGAGTGTTGCTGTCCCTGTGCTGTTGCAATCCTGGAATTTCCCCATTGTGGGACTAATAAAGGCTTATCTTATCTTATCTTATCTTAAGTTTGTCTCCAATTACATTTTTCACTTGAAAAGGGACTGATTTATGTATGAGAGTCATAACTCCCCTGGCCCGGGATGAGAATGATGAGGTGAATACACTTCCTTGCCATCTACTCCTAATTCTTTTTATATCCTCCTCTATTAAATGAGTTTCTTGTAAAAACACAATTTTTGAACCCATGTCTTTTATTTTATTCATAACTTGTTTAAGTTTTTTTAAAATTTTGTAGACCTCTGCAATTCCATGAAGTTAAATTAAGATTAACACTTTGGTTTATGATCAATAGAGAGTTTGGGATTACCTTGCAGTGTAAACATGCTCATACAGAGAAGCAAAAACATGAGTGGTTCAACATTCATCCTACAAACTACACACAAACAAATTTCCCCTTCCCACACTTGTGGCGAACCCCCCAAAATCAAAAGAAAAATTCCGTCTCCCGATATAGCCATCGACCGTTCCACATCCACGGGGAACAGCCTAAGCCACTCCTTCTTCATCCTCCCAATCACCCTAACTCTACTGCTTTTAATGACGTAACATTAACTCTCCTCTGTAGTTTTCCAACTTAACTCCAAAATTTTTAACAACTTTGTACATCATAGTTTTTTTTGTTTGTTTTGTTTTTGTTTTTTTTTAATATATAATACAATCTATATTTTGTAAACTTGCTATTTACTTCAAGTCAGTCAGATGCCTGTGCAAATGCTTAATTATTCTACCTTATATTTTGTTCATGCTTAGCTCCCACCAGTCTCCTCTTCTTCTTTGATCTTCTTGATGAACTCCTGCGCCTCCTCTGGGGTCTTGAAGATGTGGGTTCTGCCCTCATACGTGGTCAGCAGTCTCGCAGGATAGATTACACCATGACGAATCCCAAGGTTGCGCAGCTCCTTACGTATGGGATCAAACTGCTTCCTCAATTGTTGGATTCCTGTGGCCAAATCTGGGTAGAACCGCACCTGCTGATCCTGGTGTTTAATCTCTCCTTTAGCTCGTGCAGCGTTGAAGATCTTCATCCTGTCTCTGTTGCTAAGAAACTTCATAATTAAGGTCCTCGGCGGTCCCTTATCTCTCCGTGGGCCAATACGATGTGCTTTTTCCAGAACCACTGCTGATTGCAACTCCTCGCTGCCCAGCACCTCCGGAATCCACTTTTCCAGAAAGGAATATACGTCCCGACCTTCTGATTCCTCTGGAAGACCCACCAGCCTCAAGTTATTCTGTCTCGACCGAGATTCCAAATCCAAAATAGTATCTTCTAGACATTTATTTTTTTTTTTCCAAAGTGCGCACCTTTAATTGAAGACGGGTGACGTCATCTTCAGCACTAGCGAGACGGAGCTCCATCTGCGCCGTTCGTTCTACACAGTCACCCAGTTCCTTTCTTATTCCTTCCAACGCTGTCATAATCCCATCAAATCTAGAGGAAAAGTCCGCTCTCATTGAACTCATGGCAGCCATCAGCGCATCTGCGCCGTTCCCCGCAGATTTCGCACCGTTGCCAGACTCCTCCGCCATATATGGAGTTTTGTTTGCTGCGTCACAGACCTGAAAGTCCGTTAATTTGGACTGTTTCGGCGGCTCGCTTTTTCCTTTACCTGGTTTTCCAGCCTTAGGCTTCGCCGACATATCCTCGCCCAAACGCTGGGATACGTTCTGTCCCAAATGAGAGAGTTATTTGCCGATTTTTTTCTCCAGGAGCAGAGCAGAGTGAGACACGTCCGTCTTACGTGGCAGCCATAACCGGAAGTCGTGAGTTTGTTTTTGGCTTGAGTTTTTTTTTTCCACTTTTTCATGTGCCAGTCTGTTTTTGGGAGATGGCGTCATCTAAGACTGGTTATTCCTTGGACTTGGGCTATGAGCTGATCATAGCTCTCATAGAGGTAGATGACCTCCTCACCAACGCTCGTAGGCTCGCCACTCCTGACGACGCACGCTGGTACCTGGACCTCGCAGAGGCGGCAATTAAATGCATCCTTTGCCTCGCTGATCATGCTGAGGGCAGGGAGAGGATGGCCGGAATCGCAACGCTTCGGAGAAGGATCCGTGGGCCTGAGAGGACTCCCAGCAGGAATCCGAAGCCAGAGCCGACGGTGAGGCATCTCCGCTCCTCGCCTCGGGATCAGCTTCCTGCCACTCATCCAGCCCAGGGTTCTGCGTCACTGAAGGGCTGTCCCTGTCCACAGCAGAGGAGGAGGACAGTCGGGACCCCCTGTGAAGAGATACAGTGGGCAGCTGAGCTCATCAGGGGTTGCGTGGCTAAAGCACGCTCTTCCTTCCATCCCAGCAAGATCTTACGGAACGTGGTGGCAGCAGTTAGACTGGTGGAGGTCAATCCCGAACTCAGCGATTATCCTGAGTATGCCGAGCTGCTGGCCTCCGTCTCTGCAGCAGCGGCGCTTCCCGGACTTGAACTTCGCTTCACCCTCTGCCGGAAGACACCGTCACTCAGTCCGTAATCCCCCTCTGCGAGATCCCCATCTGGATCCTGTTCCGGGCCGCCGAGGGAACTCCACCTCCCAGCCAGCTGTTGTCCCTGCATCATGACGGGAGGGAAAGACAGCAGCCCCAGCCTCCGGGTCATTGGTTCCCACTGTTCCGTCAGCTCCTCGCCCCCGGACTGCCTCAGCTGCTCCTCCCTCCTCCTCGGCGCCCTCTTCAGCGGCTGTGAATCCAGCAAGTTCTGCCCTGGCTGCGCCCGTCGCCAATCCCGAGAGAGCAGCTCCTCCTCGTCTTCCCGGGGGGCCCTCAGTCACCATCCTCAGGGGAAAGGGGAGAACCAAGCCCGCTGCACAATCAGCACTTTAATATTGAGGTGCAGGATGTTAAAAGGGAGCTCTGTGCTGTAAAAGTGAACAAAAGTCAGGGCCCTGATAATATATGTGGGCGCTTGGTAAAGTCCTGTGCACATGAACTGAGTCCTATATTTCATTACATTTTCAATAAGTCCTTACAGACACAACATGTGCCTAAGATCTGGAAAGAAGCCGTGGTTGTTCCCATTCCAAAATCCAGCTGTCCTAAAACGGTAAACGACTTTAGACCAGCTGCTTTGACTTCAATTTTAATGAAAATTTTTGAAAAACTGGTCAGATGTGAGGTCCTAAAGCAGACTGAGCATGCATTGGATCCTCTGCAGTTTGCCTATAGGCCTCACAGAGGAGTGGAGGATGCCACTGTCACTCTGTTTAACATGCTTTTTAAACATCTGGATTTTAATGGGACGCATGCCAGGCTTTTATTTGTGGACTTTTCCTCCGCCTTTAATACAATCCAACCTCATATCTTAGTTGAAAGGCTCCTGCAACAATTTGATTTGAGCAATAATCTGGTGGGTTGGATTCTGGATTTCTTAACCAACAGGACGCAGAGAGTAAGGGTCAATGGTACATTGTCTGACCTAAAGTGCTCTTCTACTGGCTCTCCTCAGGGGTGTGTGTTGTCACCACTACTCTTCATCCTGTACACAAACATGTGTCGGAGCAGACACGACAACAGACACATTATAAAGTATGCTGATGACTCAGTTATTGTCAGTCTCCTCGAGGATGGTGAGAGTGGCCACAGCCCAGTAGTTGATGATTTTGTTCACTGGTGTGAGGATTCCTACCTGCAGCTGAATACGACAAAAACTAAAGACATGATTATTGACTTTAGGAGGAAAACTCCCAGGCACAAAGTCACCGTACTAAAAGGCCAGACCACCGAATGTGTACAATCCTACAAATATCTTGGGACGATTATTGATAGTAATTTAAACTTTAAAGAGAACTGTGAAAGGGTGTGCAAAAAGGGTCAGCAACATTTGCATTGCTTGAGAAAACTTGCACGCTTCCAAATTGACCGAACCATAATGACAATGTTTTATCGGGCTTTTATTGAATCTGTTTTATCCTTTTCTTTAGTGTCATGGTTTGGTCAGATAAAATTGAAACAGAGGAAATCCTTGGATCAGGTAGTTAGATGGTCCAGTCGTTTGCTTGGTGAGTCACAGCTGAGCCTGACTTCCCTGTACACCAGACAAGTACAGAGGATGGCTACCTCCATTTTAAATGATGACTCCCACCCTTTGCACTGCAACTTTCAGCTTCTTCCCTAAAGATGGAGGTTTGCTGTCCCAAAAAGTAAAACCCAGCGCTACAAAGCGCTTGATCTGTGAAGAGGAGGTGCGCCGGGTCTTTCAGAGACAAAAGATCAAGAAGGCTGCAGGACCTGATGGTGTGTCTCCGTCCTGCCTGAGAGTCTGCTCCAACGAGTTGGCCCCCATCTTCACCCGGATCTTTAACAGATCACTGGAGCTGCGTGAAGTGCCTTCCTGCTTCAAACGCTCCATCATCATTCCAGTTCCAAAGAAACCCTCTATTACAGGATTAAACGACTACAGACCTGTTGCCCTGACCTCTGTGGTCATGAAATCCTTGGAGAGATTGGTGCTGAACCACCTGAAGGTCATCACAGGCCCCCTGATGGACCCACTGCAGTTTGCCTACCGGTCAAACAGGTCAGTGGATGATGCAGTGAATATGGGACTACATTACATCCTGCAACACCTCGACTCCCCAGGGACGTACGCCAGGATCCTGTTTGTCGACTTCAGCTCAGCGTTCAACACCATCATCCCAGGCATTCTTCATCAGAAACTCCTCCAGCTCAAGGTGCCCCCCTCCACCTGCCAGTGGATCTCCAGCTTTCTGACTGACAGGTGGCAACAGGTGAAGCTAGGGAGATTTACATCCAGCTCCCGAAAAATTAGTACTGGCGCCCCCCAAGGATGTGTCCTTTCCCCACTGCTCTTCTCCCTCTACTCCAACGACTGCACCTCAGAGGACCCTTCGGTGAAGCTCCTGAAGTTTGCGGACGACACCACAGTCATCGGTTTGATCCGGGATGATGATGAGTCTGCATACAGGCGGGAGGTGGAGCAGCTGATCCTCTGGTGCAGCCAGAACCATCTTGAACTTAACCCAGCCAAAACGGTGGAGATGACTGTGGATTTCAGGCGACACCCCCCTTCATTCCCCCCACTCACCATCCTCAACAGCACAGTGTCCACTGTGGACTCCTTCAAGTTTCTGGGTACCACAATCTCCCGGAACCTGAAGTGGTCCTCCCATATTGACACTGTCCGGAAAAAGGCCCAGCAGAGGTTGTTTTTTCTGCGTCAGCTCAAGAAGTTTGATTTGCCTCAGGAGCTGCTGGTTGTCTTCTACACCGCCATCATCCAATCTGTCCTCTGCTTTTCCATCACTGTCTGGTTTGGATCTGCCACTAAACAGGACAAGACCAGACTGCAGCGGATCATTAAGTCTGCGGAGAGGATCATTGGTACCGACCTACCCCCCATTGAGAACTTATATCAGTCCATAACCAGGAAACGGGCGGGAAACATCTGTGCTGACCCATCACACCCCGGCCACAAACTGTTTGAACTTCTATCTTCTGGTCGTCGTTACAGATCACTGAAGGTCAAAACCACCCGTCACAGGAACAGTTTCTTTCCTCAAGCCATCACTCTGATGAACTCCTAACATTCACCTAGTCCTATCTGTTGCTGTACTCATGACTTTTCATCCATTATTACATTGCACATAACTCTCACACTGCTTTTTACTTCATTCACATTATATCACTGAATCTGAGTCCACATTGAAATACTGTGTGATTGTATATTTTTTCATATATTTCTGCAAAGTGTGGTTAGTCCGAGTAAATAACTGCATATATTCCTGTATATATTTGCATCCTTTTATAGAAACGTGGACAGACTGTAATTTACTGTACATACTCTGGTTGTCATTGAATCCTTATTTAAATCCTTCACCTGAACAATGAGAGCAAGTTTTTAGCCAAAGTCAAATTCCTTGTATGTGTTGTGCATACTTGGCCAATAAAGCTGATTCTGATTCTGATTCTGATTCTGAAAAAAACAGCTTTGTTCCTGCTGCTGTCAAAGAGTTGAACAAGCTGTAACAATATATTGCACATAATTTAGGTACCTATTTATTAACTCCATTTTATATTTACTTATTTTTGTAGGATGTTACTTGGGTTCTAAATCTTTTATTGGGTTCTAGACCTTTGAATTTTTAACCTCTTTGACTAGTTTTTAACTTTTAATATGACCCTTCTCTCTTACCTCTGGTTTTTCTCCCATCTCTTTGTCTTTTTATACCCTGATTGATGGAGCCTTGAGTATTTTTATCATGTTTATAGTCAGCTTCATGTGTGCCTGTGTTTGTGTCTGTGTTGAATATAATTTGTGGCTTGTAGATATGGATGTCACCAGACTGCAAAACAAATCTACCTACGGGTACAAATAAAGTAACCTGAACCTGAACCTGCAGCAGCCACCATCGTCCCTCGGGAGGACAGGCAAGTGTTATTTCATTCTCACTCTCAGTATAGTGAATTACCTTGTCTGACTCCTGGGGGTGGGGCTCGGAGTTCACAGTCCGCCGAGCTCCCACCACCTGCTGCAACCACTAACATTGAACCTGCTACTACTGTGTCTCCTTCTCCCCTCTCTGAGCGTCCCCCGGTGCCTGGAATTGACCGTCAGGCGAGGGAGGAGCCTGCGGCCCTGGAGAGCCTGCTTCCAGCTCCGCAGCCGCGTCATGGACGGAGGAGGAGACTGGACTGCCGTTTGGAGCCTGAGCCGATGAGTAAGCATCCCTGGGTCTCTGTGGAGGAGCAGTCGGGCCCAGCAGGTCTCGGATCCCCTGCCTCCATGCCGTGCGGGCCTTTGGCATGGGTTTCAGCGCCGGGGGGTTCCCAGACTGTGATGACCATCATGCCAGCTGCGGAGCCCACCGCAGTCGAGCCGGAACCCGGAATGGACCTCCGGATCATTGAGCCTGGATCATCGGAGTCCTGGACGGCGGTTGAGCCCGAGATCAGGCAAGTGCTCTATTTTGTCTTCTTACTTTCCATTCTGGAGCATTCTTACCTGTCTCTCGGGGAAGTGAGCCGGGTGCAGCTGACCGCTGCATCCGAGCTCGTCTCGCCAGGCTTTGCCGCTGCCGGTGATCCTGATCCCGGTCCTCTTTGTCTGTCTGAGCCTTCTCCCAGGGTCTCCGGAGACGAATCAGCTCCGGTTATCATCAACGAGGCTCCAGGGTCGTGTTCAGAGGCCATCCCGGGTGCTGCGCTGGCCCTATCGGGGCCCATCAAGGGTGCAGCGCCGGCCCAGTTGGGGTCCATCGTGGGTGCTGCACCAGTCCAATCGGGGCCCATCAAGGGTGCAGCACTAGTTCGATTCGAGGTTGGTGAGGGAGCTGCGGATTCCCTTCCACCGGACGCCGGACTGGTTCCTCCTGTTCCCTCCTATTTGTCTCCTCCGGGTGCCGCTGGGGTTCCCTTTATTCGGGTCGGCTCTCCCCCGCTGTCCCTCTCGGTAGGGAGGTCACCTCCGAGCTTCTCCCTTTGGCCCTGGTGGTCTAAGGATGTGGGTCGGCCGCCCAAGAGACTGCTTTGCTGGTTCTGCGTTCTGGGTTGGCCGCCCTAAGGACTGTCTTGTTGGTTCGGTGACCTGGTTCGGCCGCCGGAGAGACTGTGTCGCCTGTTCTGTGTCAGGGGTCAGCCACCCGAAGGACTGCCTTGTTGGTGCGGCAACCTGGTCCGGCCGCCTGAGGTACTGTTTTTCCCGGGTCTGGGACTTTGATGGGTCCCACTGAACTGTTTCCTTTTTCTGTTATCTGCTTTCTACTGGCTGACACTCTTGAAATTGTGTTCTTTTTTTCCTCTCTTTTTTGTTTGGTTCCACGTATATTGAAGGAGTCGCGATTCTTTGCCCAAAGTAGTGGTGTTTTTTTTGTTTGTTTGTTCCATGTATATTGTAGGATTCCCTGTTCTTTGCCCTAATTAGTTGTGGGGTTTTTTTTGTTTGTTTGTTGTTTCATGTAATCTGCAGGAGTCCCTGTTCTTTGTCGACTCTGCTACATCTTTGAAGATGGCTCTCTTAACCTTTGTGCTGAGCTATTAGCTATGGGCTGCAGATTCACGCTTGCACTTTCTTTTTTTTTCCTAAAGACATAATCTAATATCTAGAACTATATTGCCTTGTATACATAGTTTGCTCCTCAGTAAGAGGAAATAACCTTCACATCTCATACTCCTGGTGTTAGATGACCTGTGACGTACTCGCTCACTGTTGTGGCACGGAGTTACGATGGATCCTTGGGCCGGTGACCTACTTTGAGTAAACAGTTTCTCCCTTAAGTCTTTTTGATCACCAGTTAGAATTAAAGGCTACCCTGGCAGGAATTCCCCGTGTCACTCAAATGCTTGGTCACTGGAAGGGTGTTAATTTCCCTGTCGCAGAAAGGTGCTACATGAGGAAGTATACTATTTTCAGAGAGCTTTAATCACCAGTTACCGAATTTGACACTCACCTTTACCTCATGAGCATATTTGTCAGTTTAACTCATATTTTGAATTACCGTGTGCACCTTGCAGATACTTTTTTTTTCTCCCCTTGCTTTTTCTGTGGTGCTTGAGGGTTTTTTCCTGTGTTTTGTCTAAATATAAAGTGTTATTGGGCACTGAGTATTTTGAAATGTACCTGTATTTTGGTTCCCTCTTGTTTGTTTTATTGGGCTGTATGTTACATATTTTTTGTTCTTTCTGCTACTCGTTTTTTCTTTCTTTTTTTTTGTTGTTTGTATTTTTTTCTGTGTGTTATATGGTACTTAAGTATGTTGTAAGGGTGCCTGTATCTTGGTTAGTCATCCTGTTGCTATTGGTTAAGTGGAGTGTGTGACTAGTTACTGCCTTCTTCTGCCCATGTGATGCATCACCTACTTTACCCTTGATGCTGACATAACGCACGGCTCAGGAGACGCACACACACAGGCTCAGAGAAGTTCAAATAGTTTATTAGCAACAGGAGTGAATGGATGTGTGTCTGCGGGATGTAAATGTATTGGTGGCGGCGTCTGCTTCGGGCACAGAGGCAGGAGACCGTACAGCCGGCAACCCTATGGGAAAGAGCACGAGGAGAAAGGGTGACGGGCACACACCAACACAGGAGGAGAATGAGCGAAAGAGGAGCTTACTTGGAAGAGACAGATGACTGGCACCACAAGGACGGGACCCGGTAGACAGCCACCTGCAGGGCTCGGTGCAGCAGCGAGGAATGGCGAGGGAGAGGCGTTGTCCGCCGCTGAGGAATCCACCTGTGCACAGGGGAGCAGACTGGGAAAGAAAGGAGGTAAGGACTTCTTACCAAAATGTTGCGCTGAAGTAGAGGTTTGACTCACAACGATGAGTGACGAAGTCTGACGGCTTCAGGCTCGAAGCTCAAGGCGAGGCGGCTTATATTCCTCGCCGCTGATGATGTGCAGGTGTGCGTGCAGGTGGCGCCGCTGATGAGCGGCGCGGCGTGACAGATGCTACTTAACCACATAGTTGCATTCATGTCCTCTAGGGTTTGTGTGAGAGTCCCACTTGTTTTTCTGTAATCCATAACTTCTCACAGGCAGATTTTTTTTTTTTTTTTTTAATTTTGGTTTTGGTCATTTCTGTGTTAAGCCATGCAATTCTGTTATCCGTATTGTTATCTGTTCATTGTGGGTTTTTTTTCTTTCTTTCTTCCTCTGGGTGTCGTTGTTGCCCTTTTTGGTTTTTTTTTTTGGTTCTCTCCCTCCTGGCCTGTTTTTCCCCTCCACCCTCCCTGGGTCGGTCCTGTTAGCTTTCTGGTTGGGGGGCTCCTTGGATGTCACGTTGACGCCTAGAATGCGCCCTTTGAGCGGGGGGTACTGGGGTGATCTGAGCGCTGATTCTGTCCGCGCTCAGGTTGCTCAGTATTCTCCCTTTTCCACCATAGTATTCCAGGGTTTGTTGTTAGGGCCGCTCAGGGGCTTTTATTATGACAGCGTCACGGCCGCACTTCCGGCTGTCAAAGCTGATCTGGTGCCATGACAGCTGTATGTTGTTTTTGTTAATTGCCTTGTTTCTGATTTGTTTGTGCTTGGTATTTAAGGGAGCAGCTGAGGCTCACTTCTCGCTGCAACCTACACAATCTTACGCCTTCGTCACGAGGGACTGGAGCTGCTATTCCCGACTCCCATCTTCCCATGTGTCTTGGACTCTTTGCTGCATGTCGTGAGTGTTTTTTGTACAGCGCAGGCTCCATCCTCGCTGCCATTCCTAGTTTATCTTAAGAGTCTATTATTTGTGTTTCCGTATATGTTCGTGTTTTGCCCCACGTGGTTGTTTATTTTGTCATTTTGTCTTCATGTAAATAAACAAGCAAACTTACTGTTCGGCATCTGGCGTGTCACTAATGCTCTGCAAGGAGCATTCATAACAATAGTCTGATCAGATGAGACCAAAATTGAACTTTTTGAAAGCCACAACACCAGTGCAGGGAGTAACGCATTACAAAGTAACTCATTACTGTAACGCCACTACTTTTGCAGTAATGTGCTGTGTAATGAAATTACTATTTAAAAATTCAGTAATTCATTACAGTTACTGAAATTTGATCAGATGTGTTACTCGTTACTTGTTTTATTAATGCAGTGCATCCGGAAAGTATTCACAGCGCTTCACTTTTTCCACATTTTGTTGTGTTACAGCCTTATTCCAAAGAGGATTAAATTAATTTTTTTCCTCAAAATTCTACACACAATACCCCATAATGACAACATGAAAAAAGTTTTTTTTTTGAGATTTTTGCAAATTTATTAAAAATGAAAAACTAAGAACTCACATGTACATAAGTATTCACAGCCTTTGTTCGATACTTTGTTGATGCACCTTTTACAGCAATTACAGCCTCACGTCTTTTTGAATATGATGCCACAAGCTTGGCACACCTATCTTTGGGCAGTTTCACCCATTCCTCTTTGCCGCACCTCTCAAGCTCCATCAGGTTGGATGGGAAGCATCGGTGCACAGCCATTTTCAGATCTCTCCAGAGATGTTCAATTGGATTTAAGTCTGGGCTGTGGCTGGGCCACTCAAAGACATTCACAGAGTTGTCCTGAAGCCACTCCTTCGATATCTTGGCTGTGTGCTTAGGGTCGTTGTCCTGCTGAAAGACGAACCGTCACCCCAGTCTGAGGTCAAAAGTGCTCTGGAGCAGATTTTCATCCAGGATGTCTCTGCACATTGCTGCATTCATCTTTCCCTCTATCGTGACTAGTCTCCCAGTTCCTGCTAATGAAAAACATCTCTACAGCATGATGCTGCCACCCCATTGGCGTGGTTATGAGCGGTGTCTGGTTTCCTCCAAACATGACGCCTGGCATTTATGTCAAAGAGTTCAATCTTTGTCTCATCAGACCAGAGAATTTTGTTTCTCATGGTCTGAGAGTCCTGCAGGTGCCTTTTGGCAAACTCCAGGCGGGCTGCCATGTGCCTTTTACTAGGGAGTGGCTTCCGACTGGGCACTCTACCATACAGGCCTGATCGGTGGATTGCTGCAGGGATGGTTGTCCTTCTGGAAGGGTCTCCTCTCTCCACAGAGGAACGCTGGAGCTCTGACAGAGTGACCATCGGGTTCTTGGTCACCTCTCTGACTAAGGCCCTTATTCCCCGATCGCTCAGTTTAGACGTCCGGCCAGCTCTAGGAAGAGTTCTGGTGGTTCTGAACTTCTTCCATTTACGGGTGATGGAGGCCACTGTACTCATTGGGACCTTCAAAGCAGCAGAAATTTTTCTGTACCCTTCACCAGATTTGTGCCTTGAGACAATCCTGTCTTGGAGGTCTACAGACAATTCCTTTGACTTCATGCTTGGTTTGTGCTCTGACATGCACTGTCAACTGTGGAACCTTCTATAGACAGGTGTGTGCCTTTCCAAATCATGTCCAGTCAACTGAATTTACCACAGGTGGACTCCACTTATGCTGTAGAAACATCCCAAGGATGATCAGTGGAAACTGGCTGCACCTGAGCTCAATTTTGAGCTTCATGGCTAAGGCTGTGAATACTTATGTACATGTGATTTCTTAGTTTTTTTTTTTTCATTTTTAATAAATTTGCAAAAATCTCAAAAAAAAACAAACAAAACTTTTTTCACATTGCCATTATGGGGTATTGTGTGTAGAATTTTGAAGGAAAAATGAATTTAATCCATTTTGGAATAAGGCTGTAACATAACAAAATGTGGAAAAAGTGAAGAGCTGTGAATACTTTCCGGATGCACTGTATGGATAGATATTTTTAGCACAACTAAATGAATATACAAACTGACCCTACCATAGCTGAGATGAGCTGTCAGTCGATGGGACCTGTTGCAGAGAGCTGAGTTTTCACTCAGGAAGAGATGAAGCTACTTTGTTTTTGCGGAGACAGATTATTTTTCCTTTGTCACAGTTAAGGACAAAAGCATATTGGTGGGTTGCAAGCTAAAATGCCGGTTGAGACCTACTGCAGTCTTGAGAAGCGCTTGAAAACAGCAACAAAGCTCTGACAAAGCTAGTGCTATGTAACAGCTAGCTATGCTAACAACACCGTGTTAGTGGATCTATGCTATCTGAACAACTACGGCTGGATTTCAAGCACAGGTATGTATCTGGACAGTTTGTGACCCAGCAAGAATTAAACTGACTGATTGCCAGATACGTTGTTACTGACTGAAGATGTGATATAAACAGTCACTTTCCATCAGACAGCTGAGACTGTGAGCCACTGAAGTTAAAACATTTACTTGCTATCTGGATAAAGATTATTCAAAAATGGATTTTGATCTCCAAAAGGAATTTGAGGGACTGGATCACGTCTCTGTCACAGCAGACATTTGGACTGTGGATAATGGACATTTTCTTTGGATCGCTGCACATCAGACTAAATCCATATCATAAAGGTAAGATAAAGATGGTCAGCTTTATGCAGTGTTGCCAACTCTCACTGCAAAATGAGGAAATTATTGGCAATATCATGTTGATTTTCTTCAGATTTTTCCCACAATAAGAGCTCTCAAGGCAGGATAAAGCAGACTGAAGATGTTCTAAAAGCTCTGTCTGAAACAGTTTGTTTTCAGCGTGACATTAATAAGCCCGTAACGTAATCCATTAATTAAATTATCTTGCTATGTGTGCAAGATGATTTAAGTATGCATTTAAAAGTAACGTAAAAGTTACTTTTCCAAGGAACTAGCTACTTTAATCATGCAGTAATTGGTAAAGTAACTCAATTACTTTTGAAAAGAAGTAACTAGTAACTGCAATTAGTTACTATTTTTTAGTAACTTGTCCAACATTGCACAACACACAACAAGTTTGGAGGAGAAATGGCACTGCACATCAGCCCCAAAACACCATACCAACAGTGAAGTTTGGAGGCGGGAGCATCATGGTGTGGGGGTGTTTTTGCAGCACATGGTACAGGCAGACTTCATGTAATTGAAGGGAAGATGAATGGACAAATGTACAGAGACATCCTTGATAAGAACCTGTCGCCATCTGCCTAGATGCTGAAGATGAAATGAGGGTGGACATTTCAGCAAGACAATGATCCCAAACACACAGCCAAGGAAACCCTCAGCTGGCTCCAGAGAAGGAAAATAAAGCTGCTAGAATGGCCCAGTCAGTCACCTGACATGAATCCAGTTGAAACTAGAAAAGCACTCGGAGAGCGCAGACCTCCGCCAAGCGCCACAGTTCCCCCCATACAGTGTTTGTGTGTACGTTTTCAGATTCCTTGACCATGAAAACATATGACTAGCAATTGGATTGACAATGATAGGATTAGTGGTTCAGTAGTTATTCACGAAAATGACATTTTCCGTAATGGTGGCCACAGTTCCACCCATACAGTATTTGTGTGTACGTTTTCAGATTCCTTGACCACGAAAGCATATGACTAGCAATTGGATTGACATTGATAGGATTAGTGGTTCAGTAGTTATTCACGAAAATGGCATTTTCCGTAATGGCGGCCACAGTTCCCCCCATACAGTGTTTGTGTGTACGTTTTCAGATTCCTTGACCACAAAAACATATGACTAGCAATTGGATTGACAATGATAGGATTAGTGGTTCAGTAGTTATTCACGAAAATGACATTTTCCGTAATGGCGGCCACAGTTCCCCCCATACAGTGTTTGTGTGTACGTTTTCAGATTCCTTGACCACGAAAACATATGACTAGCAATTGGATTGACAATGATAGGATTAGTGGTTCAGTAGTTATTCACGAAAATGGCATTTTCCGTAATGGCGGTTTTCTTCTGGACGGTGATCCGGATCATCCCCAAAATTTAATCAGTTCTTCCTCGTACCATTTCCAACAACGTCTGAAAGTTTCATCGAAATCCGTCCAAAACTTTTTGAATTATCTTGCTAACCAACAGACAGACAGACAGACAAACCCCTGGCGGAGGTAAATATATGAAATGAACTGAAGATCAGAGTTCATAGAAGACACCCACGGAACCTTCAAGATTTGAAGACAGTCTGTGTGGACGAATGGGCTAAAATTACTCTTGAGCAACGCCTGTGCCGAGTTTCTCCATACAGGAGAAGTCTGGAAGCTGTTATTACCAGCAAAGGCTTTTCTACTAAATATTAAATTAATTTAACCAAGCATGTTCAATACTTACAGTATTCTCTGTGTCATTCCACTTCATTAACTATCACTTGTTTTGTGAACACAGTTGCCTCGATTTCTTTGTATGCATGGAATACTTGGGTTGTTACTGATATCTGGTGAAAATCTCAGGTCAATAGCTCCATCAGAAATATGTTTAATGAGAAAAATGTTGACGTGTTCAATACTTATTTTTCCCGCTGTGGGTGTTGACGCCGCCGCCCTTCCACCCAGTGGGGTGACGACAATACCTCATTAGCCTTTTAGAAGCTGAAGGGTAAAAAGTGTTTTTTGTAGTCAGTTAACCCAGTGAAAATAAGAATACAAAAATACAAAATATGCTCAGTACAAAAACAACCCAAATTATATGTCGAAAAGGAATGAGGATGAAGTATGTTCTCATTTAATTCCACTCAGCTCAATATTCTATCTATATTTCATCTCCATTTTTGGTTTTGCACAGTTTAGATTTATTAGACTGTAGTGTTTTGGTCAAATAAACCTACTGAGCCATAATAATAGCTACATAAATACGCATTAGAAGCATTCAGTTCTGTACTACTGTATGTGTGTCAAACTGTTAGATTTATTTGTGCTGAGCCCACTCATAACAATCGTTATCAACAGGTAGAATGATGTAGCAAAGAGCGCCACTATTGCTTAGGTTGGAAAAATAATATATCAAATTAGAAATAATGCTGATGCAGCCTTGTCAAATACTTCCTTCCCTCCCAAGAGTGACTGGGAGGTTATTAGTGAACAAAGGCACACAATGTTAACTCACGAAAATAAAGCACTCACATTTAAATTTGTGAGGAAATGTGAAGAAAAATTGTCAATCCATTTTAATTGGCAGTGAATGACCTTCTTAGTCATAAAATGACCTGCAACAGGACCTGAGTGCCTATGCTGATGAGACACTTCTGAAAGAAGCCAGGCGAGGGGCTTCATTTTGAATGCACAATTGAATAAACTCATGATTCATGTACTGTAATTACTCTATGTCATGGAATCATGTATATTGTCCACCAGACCTATGAATCACTGTGACTAAACTGTGAAGGCAATTGGTTTCTGACACTTCATTTCTCAATTTGCACAGCATTGCTTATTATTTTAAATCAACTTTGATTGATTCAGGTGAGTCAAGGTGTGACAGCAGGGGTGAAAGCAATAATAATCCAATTTAACCTTTGTGTTTTTTCACCACTTAAATCACCTGTTCATGTAATGGAAAAAAATACAACTGTGCAGGGCTTCATTTTTAAAGGTCATGGAGGAGACATGTTGGGAATATTGTCAGAATTAAAAAGTTGAACTTACATTTTAGTAAAATTTCATATATTTTTGTTTTAGTCCTTACTAGTAAAGAGAACTATTTCAAGCTTTTTGTGTTAATTTTGATTATTATGATTTATATCCTATGAAAATCAGAAATTTGATGACTCACATGCATAGCTCCTTGACCAGTTCAGCACACACAACCACAATCATGGGAAAGACTCCTGACTTGACAGTTGTCCAGAAGACAATCATTATTGACACACTCTACAAGCCACGGAACATCATTGCTGAAGAGGCTACCTGGTCAGAGTCCTGTATCAAAGCAAAACAATGGGAATCTGACTTGAAGGGAAAAAAGTGTGATAGAAAAAGGTGCACAAGCAACAGGGATGACCGTAGCTCCAACAGGACTGTCAAGAAAGCTTGATTTAAGAACTTACACACAGACATCGATCTTCAGGAAAGTGGCTACATCATGTTCCTAACAGTAAGACACTCCTAAACCAGAGACAACATCAGAAGCATCTTAACTGGTTTAAAGAAAAACCAGAGTCTTTTCTTCTGGAGAAAGAAAATTTTACATTTCATTTGGAATTCAAGTTTGTAGAGTTTAGTTGAGACCTCCTCAAGACCAGAGTCGACCGAGACCAAGACTTACATACACAGTGGTGTTGGACACAACTTGGTCCTGGTGTTTGGAGACTCTGGCCTCAGTCTGGCCTTGACTACGGCACTACTAGAGTTTGGAGGAAGAGTGGTGAAGCACAGAATCCAAAGTGTTTAAAGTCCAGTGTGAAGTGTCCAGTCTGTGATGATTTGGGGAGCCATGCCATCTGCTGGTGTTGGTCCACCATGTTTTAGGAAGTCCAACATCAACACTAATGTCTACCAGGAAATTTAAGAGCACTCCATGCTTTCATCTGCTGAAAAACTTTATATCAATGCCAATTTCCTTTTTGAACAAGACTCAGTACCAGCCCACAGTGTAAAAACTACTGTAAAATGGTTTGCTGACTGTAATATTAATTCAATTCAATTCAACTTTATTTTTTATAGCGCCATTTCACAACAACAGTCATCTCATAGCACTTTCAACTGTAGGGAGAAGCCCCACAATTGCAGAAAGACCCCAGCAATCAGGCAATCCCCTATGAGCAAGCGCTTGGCGACGGTGGAGAGGAAAAACTCCCTTTTAACAGGAAGAAACCTCTAGCAGAACCAGGCTCAGGGAGGGGCAGCCATCTGCTGCGACTGGCTGGGGGTGAGGGGGTAGAGAAGATGAAAAGAACAGACATGTAGAGAGCAAACAGCACGATGGGGACTCAATCTGTGGGAGAGAACAAACAGATGTTAATGACCAGCAAAAAAAGAAAAAAATAATTGAGAGTGAAGAAAGGAGTAAAGCCCAGTGCAATTATTGGAGGTCCCCCGGCTGTCTAAACCTAGTAGCAGCATAACTAAGGGAGGGTTCAGAAACACATGATCCCTCCCTAATTGTAGGCTATATCAAAAAGGAAGGTTTTAACCCTATTCTTAAAAACAGAGATTGAGTCTGACTCCCAAATCCAGATTGGCAGCTGGTTCCACAAGAGAGGAGCTTGATAACTGAAGGCTCTGCCCCCCATTGTACTTTTGGAGATTCTCGGTATTACAAGTAATCCAGCATTTTGGGAGCATAGTGCTCTGTTAGGATAATAGGGTAATATCAGATCTTTTAAATAAAAAGGGGCCTGATTGTTTAGAGCTTTAAAAGTGAGAAGAAGGATTTTAAACTTAATTCTAAACTCTATGGGAAGCCAGTGAAGGGAGGCCAGAACCTGAGAGATATGATCTCTCTTTCTAGTACCTGTTAAAACTCTTGCAGCAGCATTTTGGATCAACTGAAGACTTTTTAGAGATGTTTTAGGACAACCTGATAATAAAGAGTTACAATAATCTAATCTAGAGCTAACAAAAGCATGGATCAGTTTCTCAGCATCACTCTGAGGCAAGATGCTCCTAATCTTGGCAATATTACGCAAATGATAGAAGGCAGTCTTAGAAACAAATTTAATATGTGAATTAAAAAACAGACCTTGATCAAAAATAACTCCAAGGTTCCTCACAGAGCTATTAAGAGAAAGAGTAACTGCATCCAAACTAAAAGTTTGATTTGGAAAGGTATTTCTAAGGTTTTTTGGACCAACAAGAATGACTTCTGTCTTATCTGAATTTAATAGCAGGAAATTACAAGTCATCCAAGCTTTGATTTCCTTAAGACAGGCTTCTAACTTGGCTTATTCATTACTATCATCTGGCTTCATTGACAGGTATAACTGTGTGTCATCTGCATAACAATGAAAATGTATACAGTGCTTCCTAATAATGTTGCCTAACGGAAGCATATATAAACTAAAAAGAGTAGGGCCTAGCACAGATCCCTGTGGAACTCCATGACTGAGCTTTGAGTTGAAAGAAAACTCATTATTGACATGAACAAACTGGAACCTATCAGATAAATAAGATCTAAACCACTGCAACTAAGTTCCATTAAGTCCAACATAGTGTTCTAATCTATCAAGTTGAATATTATGATCAATAGTATCAAAAGCTGCACTAAGGTCTAAAAGGACAAGTACAGAAACAAGTCCATTATCAGATGTGATCAGGAGGTCATTAGTGACCTTCACTAAGGCTGTTTCAGTACTATAATGGATTCTAAACCCAGATTGAAACTCTTCAAATAATCCATTTCCCTGCAAGTGGTCAAATAATTGCATAGCAACAACTCTTTCTAAAATTTTTGAAATGAAAGGGAGATTAGAGATTGGTCTATAGTTAGCTAAAACTCATGGATCCAGTGTTGGCTTTTTGAGTAAGGGTTTAATTACCCCTGACTGCACAACAACCACTGCTGCCTCTGAAGACATCAAGTCCTGCTGCCCACTCCCCACTCCACCATCACCCCCCCACTCTCAACACACAGCCCCCCAACCTGACCCTCACTAAGACCCAGGTGAGGACAGAGCTGAGGAAGATCAAGGCGAGGAAGGCATCGGGACCGGACCGCATCAGCGCAAAGCTCCTCAAGTCCTGTGCAGACCAGCTGTGTGGGATTGTGGAGTGCATCTTAAACCTGAGCCTGAAGCTGGGGAGGGTACCACAGTTGTGGAAAACATCTTGTGTGGTACCTGTACCAAAGACTTCCCACCCCAAAGATCTGAACAGCTACAGACCAGTGGCCCTGACGTCCCACTTGATGAAGACCCTGGAGAGACTGCTCCTTGCTCACCTCTGCCCCTGGTGGGACCAGCGATGGATCCACTCCAGTTCGCCTACCAGCATGGCATTGGGGTGGAGGATGCGGTGATCTTCCTCCTTCACCGTTCTCTGTCCCACCTGGAGAAGCCCGGGAATGCGGTGAGGATCATGTTCTTTGACTTCTCCAGTGCTTTCAACACCATCCAACCGATGATCCTGAAAGACAAGCTGCTGTGCGCAGGGGTGGACCAGCACCTGTCATCATGGATCCTGGACTACCTCACAAACCGGCCACAGTTTGTGAGAACCAGGGACTGTGTGTCCGACACGATCATCGGTAGCACGGGGCCCCCCCAGGGAACGGTTTTGGCTCCCTTCCTGTTCACCCTTTATACTGCGGACTTCTCACACAACGCAACACATTGCCATCTACAGAAGTTCTCTGACGACTCTGCGATCGTTGGCCTCATCTCCAACGGAGACGAAGCTGAGTACAGAGGGCTTATCCAGGACTTTGTGGACTGGTGCCATCGGAACTGCCTCCAGATCAACACGAGGAAAACTAAGGAGCTGGTGGTGGACTGCCGCAGGCAAGGACAACCCCTCACAGCACCAGTAAATATACAGGGAACTGACATCGAGATAGTGACATCCTACAAGTACCTGGGTGTTCATCTGAACAATAAACTAGACTGGTCACACAATACTGACGCACTCTACAAGAAGGGACAGCGCAGGCTGTTCCTGCTGAGGAGACTCAGGTCTTTTGGTGTACAAGGGGCGCTGCTGAAGTCATTCTACAACACGGTGGTGACATCAGCCATCACTTTTGGAGTGGTCTGCTGGGGCAGTGGCATTACAGCAGCCGATAGGAAGAGACTGAACAAACTGATCAAGAAAGCTAGCTCTGTCCTGGGGCAGTGCCTTGACCCAGTGGAGGAGATGGGAGAGAGAAGGATGGTGGCTAAACTGTCATCTCTGCTGGAGTCCGAGTTCCACCCTATGCAGGACATACTGAATGCACTGAGGAGCTCATTTAGCAGCAGACTACATCATCCTAGGTGCACAACCGAGAGGTTTCGCAGGTCCTTCCTACCTACGGCTGTCAGACTGTACAACCTAAGCAGGGCTGCTCGCAGAGATAGCAAAAAGACGTGACAACCTAATAGTATTGATTGCAAAAGATGCAATAGACTTACACAATGGTCCCCTCCGGTATACAACTAGGAAAATACCGGTCGCTACGGAAGGTGACAATATGTATGGGTACATAATCATACCATGTAGGATAACTAAGTAGCCGGTTATGCTGTTTCATTCCATCTAGCTACAATGCTCCGCACTGTGTGTTTATATATTTATATATTTATTCCTTCTAGCTACAATGCTCCGTACTGTGTGTGTTTATATATTTACATATTTATTCCATCTAGCTACAATGCTCCGCACTGTGTGTTTATATATTTATATATTTATTCCATCTAGCTACAATGCTCCGCACTGTGTGTGTTTATATATTTACATATTTATTCCATCTAGCTACAATGCTCTGCTCTGTGTGTGTTTATATATTCATATATTTATTCCATCTAGCTACAATGCTCCACACTGTGTGTGTTTATATATTTACATATTTATTCCATCTAGCTACAATGGTCCGCACTGTGTGTGTTTATATATTCATATATTTATTCCATCTAGCTACAATGCTCCGCACTAACTAACTAACTAACTAACCTGCACTTATATAGCGCTTTTCTAGTCACAAAGACCACTCAAAGCGCTTTCATTAATACTAACCCTCTATTCTAAGGGCCTATAGGAAACAGATATCTAGGGACAATTTAGAACAGCCAGTTAACCTAACATGCATGTCTTTGGCATGTGGGAGGAAACTGGAGAAATCCCGGAGTAAACCCACGCAACACGGGGAGAACATGCAAACTCCACACAGATCACTGTTGGTCGGGGGCTGGGATCGAACCCACGATCCCCACAATCCCCCGGCCAAGGGTAAACTGTGCTGCCGCAGTGCTAACCACTGCGCCACCGTGCAGCCCAACTGTGTTTATATATTTATATATTTATTCCATCTAGCTACAATGCTCCGCACTGTGCGTCCATATATTTATATTTATATGTACATATGTATACTCGCTGCTCTTGTTTTTTCTTGCCTTCTGATTGTTGCTCTGAGTGTTGCTATCCCTGTGCTGTTGCAATCCTGGAATTTCCCCATTGTGGGACTAATAAAGGCTTATCTTATCTTATCTTATCTTATTACAGCTGTTTTAAAAGCCTGTGGTACATGGCCTTAAGTTTTTTTTTTCCACAATATTTTTTATTGAACCTTTTTTTTTTACAAACAGCACACACAGTCAGATACTAACACAAAAGTAATTTGAAAATTAAAAAGAACAATAACAAAATAACAACAACAAAAAAAAGTATAATAAAAACAACAACAGCCATTAACAAAAACAAGTCAACAACAATGCTCCTCTGTTTAGTCTAGGTAATCTATTACATAAGAATACATAATATACATTCACCAGCTTGGAATTTGTGAGGTCCACACATATCATTCACCTTCTTCTTCAGAAGTTATGTTTAATTTTTTTACATAATCAATGAAAGGTCTCCATATATTCTCAAACACATTTTCCTTTGATTTCAGTATATTTGCTGATTTTTTGTCACATTCAGCTCTCAGAATCAGTAATTCGTTCTCTAACTGTGGATTACTTCCTGCATACACCTTTTCTTGAAGAATTTTTATTTTACGTTTCAATTGGACTCTCTCCTCTCGGGTCTTCTTAGATTTTGAACCTGTATAACTAATAATATGCCCCCTAATAAAAGCTTTGAAAGCCTCCCACTTTATACATGCCGTTGTTTGTGTAGTATTGATATCAAAGAACTCATCTATCTGTTTTTCTATGTACTTAACAAATTCCTCATCCTGAAGCCATTTATGTTGAAAATGCCACCTAACTGGGCCCATTGTCAATTTCTTATCTACATATACTAGACAGCAGGGTGCATGATCAGAGATCACAATGTTATCATAGAAACAGTTTTGAATCTTGGACCTTAATTCTGTAGAGATCAAAAAGTAGTCAATACGTGAGAATGTCTTTTGGGTATTAGAATAACAAGAATAGGCTTTGACTTGTGGTTTCATTTCTCTCCATATATCTAGCAATCTCAATTCTTTCATAAAATGATTAATGGTCATCCTACATCCATTGTGCGTACAGTCCAGTCCTGTTGATCTATCTATACTGGGATTCAATGTACAATTAAAATCCCCTGCTATTATATGTTGCCCTGTAAGTGATGATAAAGTGAGGAATAAATTAACAAAGAAGTTTTGATCATCAATATTGGGGCCGTATAAGTTCACCAGATTTATATTTTCTAATAACAAAGATCCTTGGATAATTAGATATCTTCCAAATTTGTCTCTAATTACATTTTTCGTTTGAAATGGGACTGTTTTATGTATGAGAATCATAACTCCCCTAGCTCGGGATGAAAATGATGAGGTGAACACGTTACCTTGCCATCTTCTCCTAATTCTTTTTACATCCTCCTCTAATAGATGAGTTTCTTGTAAAAATACAATTTTTGAATCTATGTCTTTTATTTTATTCATGACTTGTTTAAGTTTTTTAAGATTTTGTAGGCCTTTGCAATTCCATGAAGTTAAATTAAGATTAACGCTTTGATCTATGATCAATAAGGAGTTTGAGATTACCTTGCAATATGAACATACACTTACAGAGAAGCAAAAACATGGATGATAGAACATTCATCCTACAAACTAAACAAAAACAGATTCCCTTTCCGCACATTCGTGGTAATCCCCCCAAAATCAAAAAAATTCCGTCTCCCGTTATAGCTAGTGACTGTTCCACACCTGCAAGGATCAGTCAAACCACTCTCTCTTTCTCCTCTCAATCACCCTGACTCTACTACTATTCTTATAACATTAACTCTCTTCTGTAGTTTTTTCAACATAGCTTCAAAATTTTATAACACCGTTGTACATCATAATTTTTTTTTTAATAATACAGTCTGTATTTTGTAGACATGTTTATGTTTCAGATCAATCAGATGTCTGTACATATGCTTAAATGTTCTACCTTTGTCATGTTCATGCTTAGCTCCCGCCAGTCTCCTTTTGGATCTGCTTGATGAGCTCCTGCGCCTCTTGAGGTGTCTTGAAGGTGTGGGTTCTCCCCTTATATGTGACCAGCAGTCTTGCTGGATGAATTACTCCGTGACGAATCCCTAGGTTGCGCAGCTCTTTGCGGGCGGGGTCGAACTGTTTTCTCAATTGTTGTATTCCTGCAGCCAAATCCGGGTAAAACCGCACCTGTTGGTCCTGGTATTTAATTTCCCCTTTAGCTCGCGCCGCATTGGTGACTGTTATCTTGTCTCTGTAGTTGAGGAACTTCATAATCAGCATCCTCGGTGGTGTCTTATTATCTCTCAGTGGGCCGATTCGGTGAGCTCTCTCTAAAACGACCGATGACTGCAGATCCGCGTTATTCAGCGCTTCTGGAATCCACTTTTCCAAAAAGGAACATGGGTCCTGTCCCTCCGCTCCCTCCGGGAGGCCCACCAGCCTCAAATTATTCCGTCGCGAGCGGGATTCCAAGTCTAGGACGTTATCTTCCAGACGTTTGCATTTTAATTCCAGTGTTTGCAGTTTAGTTTGCAGGCTGGTGACGTCATCTTCAGCGCTTGAAATTCGGAGCTACGCCTGCGACACTCGCTCCATGCAGTCGTTTGTTTCTTTTCTCATACCTTCTATCGCTGCTATAATCCCGTCGAATTTAGACGAAAACTCTGTTCTCATGGAGTTGATGGCAGTGAGCACTGCATTTGTCCCCTCTTCAGCAGTTCCCGCTCCGCCGCTGGCTCCCTCCTCCGCCATTGACTCTGGAATTTTCTCTGTTTCACCTCGAGCGTGGAAGTCTGTTAGCTTGGGTTGTTTTGTCGAGTTACCTTTTCCTCCACCTAATTTTCCAACCTTAGTCTTTACCATATCCGCGCCAAAACGCTAGGATGGGTTTTTGTTCCAATTAAGAGAGTTTTAGTAATTTTTTTTTATTTTCAAGAGCAGAGCAGTGTGAAACACGTCTTCCTACGTGGCCGCCATAACCGGAAGTCACATGGCCTAAAGTTAATGAAGAATTGATTATTTGAAGAATAAAGCTAAAAATAAATGGGAAGACTTCTTTAAATAACCTGGTAGGAATAGGGTCTAAAAGACAAGTTGAAGGCTTGGATGAGGAAACTATTTTGTCTAACTCTAAAAGGTCAATTGGAGTAAACTGATCCAAACAGATGTCAATTGAAGGAGTTGTAGTAGTTAGTGTATTTAAGTTAACGGTGGGAAGAAAAGTCCTGACTAGTAAGCTCTAAGGGAATGCTAGGATTGACAGAGTCCTGACTCTTTGTCAGTCTGGCTACAGTGCTGAAAAGAAACCTGGGATTATTCTTGTTCACTTCTATTAATGCAGAATAATAACTCGTTCTAGCCTTTCTAAGAGATTTTTTATAAATTAAAAGATGATTTCTCCAAGCTAAACAGATTTCATCTAAATTAGTGGAGCGCCATTTTCTTTCTAATTGACGAGTCTTCTGTTTTAAACTACGAGTTTCTGTGTTGAACCAAGGAGTTAGAAATCTCTGATTAGACTTTTTCTTTTTTAAAGGGGCTACCATGTCTAGAGTCTGATGCAGAGAAGCTGTAATACTATCTACCATGCTATCAATTACAGAAGGACCAAGCTGTCTATAGCTTATTTCCATTGTGTTGACACATGGCATAGAGGAAACAATCTGCATAAATTTGGTAACAACATCATCTGAGAGGCATCTACTGTAGTAATATTTTTCCTTAGGAGCCAAATAGTCAGAAGTAGTAAAATCAAAGGTTAACAGACAATGGTCTAACAGTACAGGGTTACGAGGAGACACTACAAGATTTTCTATTTCTATGCCATATGTCAGAACAAGGTCCAATGTATGGTGGAGATAATGGGTAGAATTTCTTACTTTCTGAAAAACCCCATCATGTCTAATATTGAATTAAATGCCATATTAAGGCAATCACTATCTACATCTACATGTATATTAAAATCCCCTACTATAATTATTCTATTTGATTTCAGCACTAAATCAGCTAAGAATTCGGCAAATTCGGATAAAAACTCTGAGTAGGTTGATGGGGGACGATAAACTAAGGCAAATAAAATTGGATTTAGCCTAAAATTGCTAAAGTGCCCAATACTGAGGACGAGGCCCTCAAAGGAATTATAATGTGTTTTTTGCTTTACATTAACTAGTAATTTGGAATGGTAAATTGTTGCTACTCCTCCTCCACGACCAGAACTTCTGGGATTTTAACAGTTTAAATAACCAGAGGGAGTTGATTCATTTAAACCAACATAATCCTCTTGCCCTAACCAAGTCTCTGTAAGGGATATTAAATCAATCTGATGATCAATTAACAAATCATGGACTTGCAGAGACTTGGGAGTTAGAGACCTAATATTTAACAAACCACATTTAATTTTTAAATTATAAGGAGGAACAGAGGCCAAATCATTCAATTTAGAGGCTTCATGTTTAATTTGAGTTTTATCAACTTTTTGTTTAATTACTTTGGGATTCTTATACATTATATTTTTATTTGCTTTGGAGGTAGCAGACAATGATTCTCTGATGGGGAAGACAGGGGCTAAGTTGAGGAGTGGCCGATGAAGAGGAGCTGCAGAGAGGCGTGTAAGACTGCGACTCTGCTTCCTGGTCCCAACTCTGAGTTGTCAAGGTTTTGGAAATTTGGATAAAAATGATGCCAGATTGTTAGATAAATGAGACACACCATCCAAAGTGGGATGGATGCCGTCTCATCTAATAAGACCAGGTTTTCCCCAAAATGAGCTCCAATTGTCTATGTAGCCCACGTTGTTTGCAGGACACCACACAGACAGCCAGCGGTTGAAGGATGACAAGCGGCTAAACATGTCATCACTGGTCAGATTGGGGAGGGGCCCAGAGAATACTACAGTGGCAGACATTGTTTTGGCAAAGTCACACACCGATTCCACGTTAAGTTTTGTGACTTCCGACTGCCGGAGTTGCATGTCATTAATGCTGGCGTGGATAACAATTGTGGAGTATTTACAGTTACTTTTAGCCAGCATTTTCAAATCTGACTTGATGTCGCCTGCTCTGGCCCCAGGAATGCATTTGACTATGGCCGCTGGAGTCTTTAGGTTCACATTTCTGACTACAGAGTCACCACTGATCAGAGTTTTTTCCTCAGCGGGTGTGTCGCTCAGCAACACACCCGCTGAGGAAAAAACAGTGCTTTTACACTGCTATTACAGTGCTTGACTTGGCCAACCAACGGCCAAGCCCCACAGAGAATCTATATAGTCAAGAGAAAGACGAGAAACACCTGACAGATGAGCTGAAACAAGCTATCAAAGCAACTTGAGTTTCAGTAACACCTCAGCTTTCACACAAGCTGTTCACTTCCATGCCACGCCATATTACTCCAGTAATTCATAGTAAAGGATGTATAAATGGACACACTTCAGAAGTTGTACATTTCCGTATTGTAAATCCTTATTTTGGATTGATCTTGAGGAATATTCTAATAATTTAAGATTTTAATAGGCAGTAACTCCTCATCAAAATGAAAACAAAAAAGGCTTGAAATATTTCCTTGTAAAGAAAATAAAATATACAAAAGTTTATTTTTGGAGTTAAATTATGTAAATAAATGAAAATTTTCACAATATTCTTTTTTTTTTGATGCACCTTCATTTGTTTTTTTCCCTTGTCATTTATTTCTGACTATATGCTAAATAAGCAAAATAAATGTCTCCATTCTGAAAAGAATAATTGTTTAGGTCCTCATTAATAGATTTAAATATGAAGTCATAATAAACCAGCAATTAATATGAGAAACATTGGCTCATGGCATTATTCTTATTGGCCTGCAGCTCCACATCTATAGGATTTTCATGCCATGTTGTTCTACAAAACTAGTTTATTATTCCATTTTCATCATCCGTACATATATAGGATAATATATGAGAGGATAATTGCATGAGAGTCCAAGGAACAGAGACCAGAACAGAAGTAAGTGAGCAGAATTTAGACGTGTCAGACTGTTTTCATGTCTCTGACCTTTTCACTGGTCCTCATTTGGTCAGCGGTTTAAATTAACCCTCATTAACGGAGAGACAGAGCAAGTGTGTGTGTGTTTTACATAACCCAGACTAATTTGTGAAAGTCCAGAGACAGCGGAAAGCCCAGTGCTCCTTCGACTGGTATTCCTCAGGCTGCTGGTGTGTGAGCCTGGGTGCACATATTTTTGTAACATTGTGCACGTGTCTCACACCCGTCCGTCTGTGCTGAAGGAGAGAGAGAGAGAGAGAGAGAGAGAGAGAGAGAGAGAGAGTGAAGCCTATTGATTATTTTAATCCTCCTATTTGTGAGTCTGTGATCCTCTCGGCTCAGCCTTCCACAGGGGGATTGCTAATGGGCCTGAACGCTTTCCTCCTTAGCCCTCTCTCCCTGTCCAATTAACTTAACGCTGGAATCTGCAAGGAGGGGGCACTGGGACTCACAATGGGGCGGTGGTGGTTGGGGAGGGGGGGTGGGGGTGCTGAGATACATGCTCCACAGGCCCCCCTCCAGTACAGCATCTCTCAAACCTTTTGTCTGCACCGCATTCAGCAAGATCCTCCTCATCCTGAATAGCAATACCTCTCACCTTTAATTAAAGATCCATCTTCTTGTTTTTATTCCGGGGAGGTGAGAACTCCCCTTCGTATTTCTGTGTTTCATCTCTACCGGGTGGCTTTACAGAGGCTGGAAGCAGAAAAAGAAATTGTACAATGGGAAAGCCTCCTTCAGACAGGTTCATGTAACTGAGATGAATTTCTGACATTTCAATAATTAGCTATTTCTTTATGGTCTGCTGTTACTGAGGAGAAATAAGCCATTAATTATTATATACTTGATGCAGATAAATAGTACTGTTGACCACAAAATCACACTATCATCTGA
Organism: Pholidichthys leucotaenia; assembly: GCA_020510985.1. Classification (NCBI taxonomy): domain Eukaryota; kingdom Metazoa; phylum Chordata; class Actinopteri; order Cichliformes; family Pholidichthyidae; genus Pholidichthys; species Pholidichthys leucotaenia. The sequence continues at coordinate 134,313,717 of CM035837.1, forward strand.
TAGCTTTAGAAGGAATCAGTTAAATTTCAAAGTTTGATGCCGTATATTTTCCATGTGCAAAGGCAGCATGTCTCGTATGAAATGAGCGATCCCATATTGTGCACTTTCCAGCGATCAAATTTAAATTTTTGCTTCTTCATGGAAATACGTAGGCTGCAGTTTTAAAGACCAAAAACCATTCCTGTGTTATTTTACAGACCCTCAGAAAAGCTGTTTGTAAAACTCTGCCTGAAGCAGTTGGATTTCCACCTGCCCATTAGTCTGACTGAGTAAAGGTTTCTGGAGTTGTCCAGTCGCACATAAGGAGACAGTGAGGGCGCATTTGAGAACTAAAGACAGGCCTTGTTGGTTTGTGATGTCGTAAAGATTAGGAACAGCAATCCACTTGTTTCCCTTAGAGTGCCTGATAGGGTTAGATATACAGAGTGATGATATAGAGTGAAGTACGTGGCAATGCACATGTAAGCTGGTTGCCAACCGCCAATCAAATCTAAAAGAAGAAGAAGAAGAAAACTAAATAAAGGAAATGTGTTTTTATTTGTGAGTTGAACTTTTTAGTAGTTTTAACATTGTACATGTGACTCATTTTAAATGCAAGTGAAAAAGCACCATTTTGCACAATGTTAAGATGCTGAGGATTTAATACTGTAAATTACATACAGTTTACTTTGCATTCATTGTCATCATAATTATCATTCCATTGATGTTGATTTAGTATTTATTATCTTTTACTACTGGCTGTGTTTTGCCTATAAAGTGCTGTGAAAAAGTATGTGCCCCCTTCCTGATTTTTTGTATTTTTGCATATTTGTCACACTTAAATGTTTCAGATCAAACAAATCTTAATACTAGACAAAGATAACCCGAGTAAATACAAAATGCAGTTTTTAAATGATGATTTCATTTATTAAGAGAAAAAAGCTTTCCAAATCTACCTGACCCTATGTGAAAAAGTAATTGCCCCCTAAATCTAATAACTGGTTGTGTGACCCTTGGAGGCAACAACTGCAATCAAGCATTTGCCATAACTGGAAGTGAGTCTTTTACGTCACTGTTAAAGAATTTTGGCCCACTCTTTTTAGCAGAATTGCGTTAATTCCAAAAAGTTCAAATTTTGTCTTGTCAGGCCACAGAATATTTTCCCAAAAGTCTTGGGGATCATGAAGATGTTTTTTTTTGAAAATGTGAGATAAGCCTTTGTATTTTTTTTGGTCAGCAGTGGTTTTGGCCTTGGAACTCTTCTGTGGATGCCATTTTTGCCCAGTCTCTTTCTTATTTTGTGAGTTAGACAAAATAGTTTCCTCATCCAAACCTTCAACTTGTCTTTTAGACCCTATTCCTACCAGGTTATTTAAAGAAGTCTTCCCACTTATTGGTAGCTTTATTCTTCATATAATTAATTCTTCATTAACTTTAGGCCATGTACCGCAGGCTTTTAAAACGGCTGTAATTAAACCCTTACTCAAAAAGCCAACGCTAGATCCAGGAGCTTTAGCTAACTATAGACCAATCTCTAATCTCCCTTTCATTTCAAAAATCTTAGAAAGAGTTGTTGCTACGCAATTATTTGACCACCTGCAGGGAAATGGTTTATTTGAGGAGTTTCAATCTGGGTTTAGAATCCATCATAGCACTGAAACAGCCTTAGCGAAGGTCACTAACGACCTCCTCATTGCATCTGATAATGGACTAGTTTCTGTACTTGTCCTTTTAGATCTTAGTGCAGCTTTTGATACTATTGATCATAATATTCTACTTGATAGATTAGAACACTATGTTGGACTTAATGGAACTTCGTTGCAGTGGTTTAGATCTTATTTATCTGATAGGTTCCAGTTTGTTCATGTAAATGATGAGTTTTCTCTCAGCTCAAAGCTTAGTCATGGAGTTCCACAGGGATCTGTGCTTGGCCCTACTCTTTTTAGTTTATATATGCTTCCGTTAGGCAACATTATTAGAAAGCACTGTATACATTTTCACTGTTATGCAGATGACACACAATTATACCTGTCAATGAAGCCAGATGATACTAATCAATTAGCCAAGTTAGAAGCCTGTCTTAAGGAAATCAAAGTTTGGATGACTTGTAATTTCCTGCTATTAAATTCAGATAAGACTGAAGTCATTCTTGTTGGTCCAAAAAACCTTAGAAATTCCTTTCCAAATCAAACTTTCAGTTTGGATGCAGTTACTCTTTCTCTTAATAGCTCTGTGAGGAACCTTGGAGTTATTTTTGATCAGGATTTGTCCTTCAATTCACATATTAAATTTGTTTCTAAGACTGCCTTCTATCATTTGCGTAATATTGCCAAGATTAGGAGCATCTTGTCTCAGAGTGATGCTGAGAAGCTGATCCACGCTTTTGTTAGCTCGAGATTAGATTATTGTAATTCTTTATTATCAGGCTGTCCTAAAACATCTTTAAAAAGTCTTCAGCTGATCCAAAATGCTGCAGCAAGAGTTTTAACAGGTACTAGAAAGAGAGATCATATCTCTCCGGTTCTGGCCTCCCTTCATTGGCTTCCCATAGAGTTTAGAATTAAGTTTAAAATCCTTCTTCTTACTTACAAAGCTCTAAACAATCAGGCTCCTTTTTATTTAAAAGATCTGATACTACCGTATCATCCTAACAGAGCACTACGCTCCCAAAATGCAGGTTTACTTGTAATACCTAGAATCTCCAAAAGTACAATGGGAGGCAGAGCCTTCAGTTATCAAGCTCCTCTCCTGTGGAATCAGCTGCCAATCTGGATTCGGGAGTCAGACTCGATCTCTGTTTTTAAGAATAGGGCTAAAACCTACCTTTTTGATATAGCCTACAATTAGGGAGGGATCATGTGTTTCTGAACCCTCCCTTAGTTATGCTGCTAATAGGTTTAGTCAGCCGGGGGACCTCCAGTAATGCACTGGGCCTCACTCCTTTCCTCACTCTCTATGAAATATTTTTTTTTTTGCTGGTCATTAACATTTGTTTGTTCTCTCCCATAGATTGAGTCCCCATCGTGCTGTTTGCTCTCTACATGTCTGTTCTTTTCTTCTTCTCTGTCCCCTCACCCCCCAGCCAGTCGCAGCAGATGACTGCCCCTCCCTGAGCCTGGTTCTGCTGGAGGTTTCTTCCTGTTAAAAGGGAGTTTTTCCTCTCCACCGTCGCCAAGTGCTTGCTCACAGGGGATCGCCTGATTGCTGGGGTCTTTCTGCAACTGTGGGGGTCCTCCCTACAGTTGATAGTGCTATGAGATGACTGTTGTTGTGAAATGGCGCTATATAAATAAAGTTGAATTGAATTGAATTGAATTGAATTGAATTATTGTTGAATTATGGACCAGTGACCAAACTGAGGCAAATGAGGCCTGCAGTTCTTTAGGTGTTGTCCTGGGTTTTTGTTTCTCATCTGTTCTTGAATTTCTTCAAACTGGAACATGATGTGTTGCTTTTGAGATCTTTTAGCCTACTTCACTTTGTCAGCTTCTATTGAAGTGATTTCTTGATTCAGCAGGTCTGGTAGTAATCAGACTAGGGTGTGGCTAGTGAAACTGAACTCCGCTTGCCAAAAAATGTGGTTAATCACAGTGAATTCAAGAGCTAGCAGAGGGACGGGGGCTTACTTTTTCACATAGCACCAGGTAGGTTTGGATAGCTTTTTCCCTTAATAAATGAAATCATCATTTAAAAACTACGTGCTGTATTTACTTGGGTTATCTTTGTATTAATATTTGTTTAATGGTCTGAAACATTTAAGTGTGACAAATATGCAAAAATATAAGAAATCCGGAAGGGTCAAATACTTTTTCAAAGCACTGTTTGCATGCAAAAATACAATATTTAACTTTGTACACATCATCAAAACAAAACATGCATTGCAATTGTAGTGTTTGGATGTTAAGTCTAAAATTGAGATTTAAATTTACTTAACAATGACAGCAGTGATCTTACAAGATGGTGTCACACCTCATTTCTGTAAGATTTTTCCCCAGAAAGGCAACTGAAGTTAAAAACCCCAACTGCAACAATGTGCGATTGCGTTTAATGAGATTTTTGCATAACCCAACCACTTATTTGATTTTATTATTTGTCTTGTTTTCTGTTTCGCATAATCACATATACAAATTATCTGCCGTTAGATAAATTACAAATATGATCTTTACAGCTTATAGTTTATTTGGTTCAAAGTATAGTGTCGTTTTATTTTTAATATACAGTATGTATCTTTGCTTTTTGGTCCTTGCCTTTTAAGTGTTTATGTGTTTATAGTAATTTTATATTTCTATGGTCTTGATATATATATATATATATATATATATATATATATATATATATATATATATATATATATATATATATATATACTGTATATATATATTTGTTTTGTTTTTTTGTTTGTTTCTAGTTAGCATACAAAAATAGTAAGAAAAACAGAGCAACAAATCTCTTTGTAAACCAGGACAATATTACATGTAATTATGTAAATAAAGACACTAATATAATATTAAAATAAGCATTATATGCCTCACAGAAATAGATGAGGACAATTACGTGCTTTTGTGCACACTTCTCTACTAATGTTTGGCAACTTAATTGTGTAACACTGGGAGATAATTTTTTCCACACTTTATTTTCCTATGATTAAAGGAGGAAATGAAAGGAATTAAAATTGATTAAATCATTTGTTTTTCAAAGTGACAGCAGAGTAATCCTGAATCTTCTTTTTTTTATTGTATTTTGTGATCTTCAGAGGCAGAGAAAAAAATATATGCAGAGTTCATACATAACAAATACACACAACTCAGCTTGCAAAGTACAGTGAGAGCCATGGAGCCATACTGAATCGTGAACAAAGGCAACAATGTTGAAAAACACAGTTGGAAGCAGCATGGCACAGAAGTTAAATACAGCTTCTCATGGGGGGGTTTCTGTGGACAGAATACAGCGTTACATAACAAGAACAAAGTGTCAATCAGAATAATTCACATCCAAAATATTGTCTGGGTTCAGTCATGCTATCTAGCGTTAAAGCCGGACCTGAGCCACTTTGCTGGGGTTAACAGTCTCTCTACTACTCACTGTGACAATTATATTAGGCCAATATGACACTCTCTATCTCTATGGTTCCAAACTGCAATAGGTATTTTTATATTGGCATACAAAACCATATCATTAAAAAAAAAATCAACAATTTAACTATTACAACATATTGATAATGAGAGTAGTTGTTAAATTTTAGCGACACAGTAGCATTCTTCTGCTGTTTGTTCCCATCTTACAGAAATAAACAGTTTTTGGGGGGCTTTGAGTAACTTAGCAACTGGATTACATACAAAGTGTCACAGTCTGTAGGTAGCATCTGAATTTCACTGAGTGAGTTTGCACCAATATTTGTAAGAGCGCCTCTGACGGAAACAGCAAATCTCTCTCTCTGATTGCTGTTTGTGTTACATGGATCAGCTTCTTCATACATCTCAGATTTAGCTAGGGAAACCATCTCATGCATATAAAATGAACATTAACAGTAAGACACAATGAACCTATAGGTATGGTGTATGCCAGTAAAATATCAATCGCAGTCACCTGTGTTTTAAACATAGTCACACTGATGCATTCACATTATGTATATAAAAAAAAACAAAAAAATAAATAAATTGGAAAATGGACTGGAAATCTTTTTTTCTCCTTACACACATTTATACCCACTCCACACCATGAATGGCTTGCTGTGCAGAGGAAATTAAGGATTGTTTTAAACTCTCTAGCTCTCTGTTTTTTTAACTAACTACTAGCAATTGACTTTGTTGTATTTAAAATAAAAAGTATGGTATTCAAACTTTGTCATGACACTATGTTGTTGCTAACACCTCTCTTGCTAATATTCTCTCTCAAAACTCCTCATAAACTGACCAAAATACCCCTTTGTAATATGATGCAAATCCTTCAGATATCTACTGTACGTTTACCATGGATTTTCAACATGTAGACAACCTTTAGTTTCTGAACTGATCTTTTCCATTCCATTGATGTGTTACATCATTAAATTACATGGTTAGGCCAAGGCACAAAAAACACAACGGTAGATTTGTTGTATGTAACAGAACTGGATGGTTAGTCTTAAGGAATATCGTGGTTTGGGTCATAATATAATAGACAAGGTTTTCTGACATTTCCATGTTTACCACATTTACACATCTGCTTGCAAAGCATAAGCATTCAAAGATGAAATATACCAGAAGTGGGTAGTAACTAAACTGAGAGGCATAAAAGGCGCTAGAGACAACATTCTGACTTCCTGGCCAGTAGGTGTCTCACTTACTCTTTCACTAACTGGTTCGTAGAGACAAGTTACATCAACCCAGTTACACTATTGGCTGTGACCAGCTGTGACATCTTTACTGGCTATAGATACATAAACACTAGATAGGACATGGCTTGCGGACTGGCTAGTCACGTTCCATATTCATAGCTTACTTATATGATTACAATAAATACAACAAACAATTGTTTGTATATCCTGTTGTCACAATGCTGAAGGTGCTGTCAGCCATTATAATTACCTACAGAATATGATGCCTCCATTTGCCATGAAAATGTTAGATGTCCTCTCTAGTGTTTATATATATATATATATATATATATATATATATATATATATATATATATATATATATATATATATATATATATATATATATATATACAGTATATATATATATGTGTGTGTGTGTGTGTGTGTGTGTGTGTGTGTGTGTGTGTGTTACCGGCCACAGGAGTCTTTTCATCTAACTGTTCAGATGTAAATATTATGATTATTCCAGACTCGTAAAAATTTGGGCTTCTGTTTCAGTGGCTGGAGGCTCTCAGTCCTCCAAGGGATGGTGTGCTGTTGTGTGGTCCTTTCAACTGTGCTTGGAGATTCCTTGGCTTTGGGCTCCACTTCTCTGTGGCATTTCGGGACCACCATGGCATCAGGGTGGGGTCAGCATTTTACTCATGTTGCAGGAGCCTTCATTTTCCATGGGGACACAGGTCTTTGTACACGGGGAGGACGGTAGACTGTGTTGTTTTCTTGGCTTGCCCTGAGGTTGGAGGTGGCTTCGCTGTGCGAGGTGTGTCCAGAGTTGGTTGATTTTTACCTGGCGCTGTTTTGGCTTGACTGTCACCCCCTAATGCTGCTGCCCCAGGATGGTGCAGAGAGGAGTTTGCCAACCTGCACGTTCATAATGTTCCCCAAGTGTTTTTTTTTCTTTTTTTCATGCGGCACTCCTTGCATGTTGTGTCATGTCAGGGTCTTTCATTCAGTCTTTGGTATAAAAGCCAAAAAAGGCCTGACATTTGAGATTTTTCTCTTTCTCTAATGCCATTTTTCCAATCACTTCTTAATTTGTACACCTGGCTGTGAATCTCATGAGACAAGCTATGACTTCACCTGCCAGTGTGTGCTTACGCTGCCCAATGTAGTGGACTGAAAGCTCAATTGATTAATTAATATTGAAGCGTTTGCAACATTTACATATATATTGTATATAATTAATAAAAGATCAATATGTCTGTTTGGGGATCGATGCATAATCACGAGTGCCAAGTGTCACAATATTACGCCAAATTGAGCTTTTCTCCACCTCTGGGTAACACTCAGAAAGAGCTTTTCTTAACTCTTGCACACATAGAGGATCCTAGTCAAACCTATTAGACTAACCTACACATTGAAAATTAATGCTAAAAGCATGGTGAGGGCTCAGACTACACCTATGAGTATATACTGTATGATGCAAAATCCAAGTTTATTTGCAGACCTGAGTGGTTTGCAAGATGTATGCAAATGTTATGTAGGTGTGGTCAAGTAGAAAAAAAAAATTAAAACTTAAAAATGTTCCTACCTGCCAACACCTGCATGGCCAAGTGTGATTTCATACAAAGTTCTTTTCTGGTTTAAACTGACTGATGTCACTATGCTCACTAACTGAAGGCCACAATATTCCCATTAAAGCCTTGGGGGGAGGGGGGGGGCAAACAAGGAATACAGCACACTATATAGATGTATGCTTTATGTGTGACTAAACTGTGGAAGCAGCCTCAGCTCATTAGTGCAACATGATGAGAAGCTGGGGATAAATCTTAAAGGCAAACCTCATTAGTAATATGGTGTGTGTTAAAGGACGGTTACCAACAGCTCGACACACCTCCTCTCTCCTGGAAGAGTCAGAGACCGTTCAAGTCAAGCTAACGGCAACACAATGCTTTTTGCGCCTTAACACAAAATGAAAAACAGACGAACACAGATATGCTTGCACAAAGGCGTAAACACAAACATACGCACTGGATAATGATCGTGGAGTTGGCTGTATTATCAGCAGCGGTCAATATATTCATGAGTTTTCTTGTTTGGTGTCTACGACCATATTGAAAATCCATCTCACAGTGAAGGCGAGAGGCGGCGGATCAAAACACACACACACACACACACACACACACACACACACACACACTCTGACTGACCACTCTACATTCACGTATCATTTCAGTCGATCTCAGACTGGTGGCTGAAATGGTCATTATGTCTCCAAGCAACACTGAAGCTCAATTAATGCATCTGTGTGTGTTTCTGTGGCTAATGTGTTCTTACAGAACTGGTGAATCACATTTTAGCCATGCTTACACATACTGTACATGGCGCAGGAAAATGATTATACAGGTGTGTGTCTGGTAATATATACAATGCTATATTCATTTTTACACACTTTCTCTTCAAGCGCTATCTATTAACACTAGTCGTATTATTACATATTTCAGTGAAATGACAAATTACATAAATGAAAGATGAGGTGTTAGAAGAAGAGAGGAAAGTTTTTGCTTGGTTACAGATAGAGAGAGTATAAGAATGTGAGCGCATTGTCAGTCGGGGTAGATGAGGAAGCCGGAGAAAGTGCTGTATTTGTTGGTATTTCCCCCGTGAACTTTTCCTCCATCCAGTTGTACACACACTTCATCTCCCACGTCCAGGTGCAGGATAACACTGTTGGAGGCATAGTCGTAGTTCTGATCTGCGTCTTGAGCAATTGCGCTGGCCCTCACCTTTTGAAAAAGGCAAAACAGACAATGATGGAACACCCAAAATATAAAGAAATGATTTATATGAATTTCACAAAGCAATTCTAAATTATATAGATTAATTAGCTTGTGTTTTAGTAAATTAAGTTGTAATAATTGTAAATATTTTTATTTTATTCTTTTTTTAGGGTTTATTACATATATTGTGGGAGAAAAGGTAACTGTAGAATATTTAAAAATATAATTTAAGCATATTTTTAGAAGATATACTATAATGATATAAATTAAAAGTTATAGCTTCTGCCAAAATAGAAGAAAAATAGAGCATGGGTTATACAATCTTTAACTGGGGCTTTTTAAACGCCTGTTCGATATGCATACTATAATATTTATTTGGATGAGAGAATTAAATTGTATCTCTGACCCTGATTTATTGGTGACCTGTTCAAGATGTATAATGCTTACACTTCACCCAACCTGCGACTAAAGTTAAAACAATATTTTACAGCAGAGTGCTCCCATGATCTTGGTCTATATTTGTAAATCATAATTTGCTCCTGTAGCTCAAGAACAATCAATTCAAATTGCCAGTAATGCTGAAATAACCCAATGAAACATATTAAAGATAGCATCACATTATTCATAAAATCTCTTTTGTTTGCATTATTTTTATCATGTCTCATATTTTCTAGATTTCCACATTATTTGAATGCAGCAGGTGCCATTTCATTTCTAGTTTTGTGCTGAGATCTTGGTATAATGTCATCAGCACTGATGCCTTCCTGTCCACTGGGTAGATAAATGAGATGTGCAGTGATCTCTGGCCTCAAACCTCCATCTGAGAGCACAACCTTTCTTAGTCACATTCAATTTTTCTGGAGGATTGTTGCTCTCACACCTGATCCACCTGTTGCAGAGTCTGATAGGAGATTACAAGGTATCATGTATGGGAGCACATTAGTTTGTCAAACAGTTACAGGAAACCAAGAGTGATGTACTATATGTGTAGACAGTGCTATGAGATGACTGTTGTTGTGAAATGGCGCTATATACTGTAAATAAAGTTGAATTGAACTGAATTGACTTGTGTTGGTTCCTACTGATAAAAAAACAACTGTTTGTCAATGCTCTTTTAAAAATTACTGTTATAATTTGGTTACAAAAAAGAAAAGAAATAAACTAAGTATCTAGAGTGCAACCGTATTATTTGAAATCACATCTGATGAGTGTCTCATGTTCAGTTTTCTTGAACTTTGATTTTTGTCTCGATACCAGCCGATAAAAATCCTCATCTACTGTATGTGCCATCTGCTGTGTTTTTACTGTATCATCCTGCAGGGCGAGGAAATTCTGTCAAATACCTCCTGCCACATCATAAAACTGGGACCAAAATCTAAAACAAATTAAATTAAGTTAATTTATTGTAATTTTAAATAAATTTAAAAATTGCCAACACTGAAGTGCTCACCCAATTTCTAACGCTTCCACAATGTCTGGATCCACACGCGATTTGATAAATATCTCAGTCCACAGCGTGTTTTACACACTTACATATATACACAGTTTTTAAATGAAGACACTTTAATGAAACTAATATTTTGCTAGTATCCTATCTTCTACTTTCTCCTCCTCCCTTTAGTGGTTGCCACAGTGGATCATCTGTTTCCATCTCATCCTATTCCTTGCAAACTCTTTTCTCACACCAACACTCCATGTCCTCCTTCACTACATCCATGAATCTTCTCTGTGGTCTTCCTCTTTTCCTCCTATTTGGCAGCTCCATCTTCAATATCCTTTGTCCAATATTGGATATTTTAGATAAAGGATCCCTCCTCTGCACATGTCCAAACCATCTTAGCCTTGCCTCTTTTACTTTTTCTCCAAAGTAGCATCTTCAATCCTGCCACCCCGAGCTCCACCTCTTCTCTATTTGTCAGTGCCACCATCTCCAACCCATACATCACAGCAGGTCTCACTACTGTCTTGTAAACTTTCTCTTTCACTATAGCTGCTATATTTCTCTCACAAATAACCTCTGGCACTCATTTCCACCCACTCCAAACTGTCTGCATTCTCTTCTTCACCTCTCTTGTGCATTTTCCATTGCTTTGGATGGTTGACCCCAGGTATTTAAACTAATCTATCTTCACTACCTCTGCTTCTTGCATCTTCACTGTTACACATAAAATTACATGAGATTAAAACTAGTGTTGTAGTTGTAGCGATATTTAATAAAATATAGTGTAATAAGGTACAGGAATTATTTATTTTATTTAGAAGTGGATGTGCATGGGGGACAGAGTTAAACAATCACGACAACACTCACTAAATGAAATAGAAAAGCACTCGTAAAAGGGGGCACCAGTTCTAAAAGAACGAATTATTGATTAATTAATTTCAATACCTTCACTTACTTAATGAATCAGTCTCAAAAATTAGTGAGTTCTTTTACTGCCATGACCCAGGAAAGCATATATGCAAAGGAAAATGCTTCAACTTCTCTTGTTTACAAGTTTATTAAATGAAACTCATTCAGGTTACATAACAGTGCATTCAGATGGTGGGTAAACAGGTTCAAATGGTCAACAGGTGTTAGATATCACATCAACTGTTAATGGATTCCTGAGCATAAAATCTATAGTTAAACCTTCGCAGAACCAAGAGGAAACCAGATTTTATATTTCAACTGTAATGCAATGGAAGGCTGAGGTATCTAACAAAATCAGAATGCAACTTTATGGTGAAAAATTACATAAGCTGATTATCTGGAAAAGGAACTTTTGAATTACTCTACAAAAATTACTGGAGGTTATAAAAAATTAATCAGAATTTTCCTTCAGTTTATAGCTTTGTCCTACGGCTGAGGGACTAACTGTACCATGAAATATTGGTTATGTTCAATTATAATTGATATTTAGGCCATCTTGTTTAAACCCAGCAGATAGGAAAGTGGTAGTCTCACTTACAAACAGCCCGTTCCAGGTATTCAACGGTGGTCGGCGCCAGTAGGGTCGCACACAGGGGGAAAGCGATTGCTGGTTGTCTTTCAGGTCGTTCACAGCTGTGAAAAGCGTAGACTTGGCTGGGGGCTCCGACGGGGCATGCGGTGAGGAGCCGGCGACAGAGTGAAGGCTGGCCCCGGAGCAGGCATGACGTCCTTTGGCAACCAGTCCAAATTTAATATGTCCACGGCCCACAGGACAGCTAAAGGCTGGAGGAAAATTTCATTTAGGCAGTTTCACCCACCAACTCCTGGTTTCTTAACGTGATCGTACGTGGGTGAGGCAGGAAAAGAAGGTCCAGAAATCTCTATCAGTCCACTTTAACGGCAGGAAAAGTCAAAAAGTCCAAGAAAAACATTTAAATAGGGTAAGAACGGCTTCTGAGGTGAAGAAGAAAAGGATTTGAGAGTTTAACTCTCTTTAAAGGTGAGCTCACAGAAAAAAAAAGGATGGTTTCCCCTCAGCTAAGCAGAAAACAGGCAAAAGCTTATCAAAAGACGATTTAAGAAAGCTAACACAGGACTTGACAAGGTTCAGACACACACAAAAGACTTCTTAAACCTCGAACATACAGGACTCACAAAACAACTTAAAGACAGCTGAAAACCAACTGAAAACAACAACTGAACTGCCAGGGCAGCTCTGTTGGCATTTAACTGAAGCACGCTGCTGGGTTATAAAAATGGACTGGCAGCAAGACGGACCAGTTATCTTCCATAAAGAGGAGTTTGAATGGGCTTTTGTCTAATGAGGGAACAGTTCTTTGTCTGTGAACAGCCAATCAAATGCGGGGGCGTTATCCAACAGAGAGGCTGCCTGGTGATTGGTGGTTACAATGTTAGATGACACACAAGTTTCAGCAAACATTCAGTTACCATGAAATTCATTTTATATACTTAATATAAAATCTAACTAAATTAAGTGACTCAAGGCTAATATTCAGTGACCATGCATTTATACTATTACTAATAAGTTTAACACTCATTTGAATAACATTCATGAAAAAGACATTCCTAAGACATGCACTCATATTTAAATCAAGGATTAATGAATTATTGCAAACCATTATTGTCCATCAAAAAGGGTGAATATCTTAACAGTGTCCAGAGTTATTCTGAGGGATGAGAGCTTGAAGAAGAGTTAATGTTCAATCGGAATTAACAGTTCCAGATTGCACAAGTAATGAAACATATTCCGTAGATGTCCACTAGGAGGCACTGTTGAGCTGTAGATACTTTTTGGATTTTGGTATGTGAAGAGGTGCCAGCCTACAGAGTTTTATGAGGCTTCTGGAAAGGCTCCAAGAGTTTATCAGCATAACCTGATAGGTTAAGGAGTGAAAGTTTAGAAGTTCATGACTTTTTAAGAGTATCAGTTCCTGATACAAACTTATGCTATCAGCATGAACTGTCTAGTTGGGGTTTGACTACATAAGTTTTATAGTCCACTTAAGCCTTAAAAAGCAAGTCCTTATCAGGTTTCTCTACAAAAGGGAGATTGTTTACACTGAGGTCCTGATGATGAAGAACACAGCAATTCTTGACCAGAGTTGAGTGAGAGTTTCTTTAAGATGAAGAAGAGTGATTTCCTGAATTAGCCTGAGGAGAAGAAGATGCTACATATTCAAGACCACACTAAACAAAATCAAGACAAGACAAAGACTTCAAAATTTTTTAGACTGAGTCAAGAGCAAGACCAAGAGAGATCAAGACCGAGTCGAGACCAAGACCATATCATATACAGTATATATACTGTATATATATATATATTCATTCATTCATTCATTCATTCATCTTCTTCTGCTTAATCCTTTTCGGGTCACGGGGTGGGGGGTGGGGGGGGGGCTGGAGCCTATCCCAGCATCTTTGGGAGAGAGGCAGGGTACACCCTGGACAGATCGCCAGTGTATGTATATATATATACAGTATATATATATATATATATATATATATATATATATATATATATATATATACAGTATATACTATATATATACAGTGGGGCAAAAAAGTATTTAGTCAACCACCAACTGTGCAAGTTCTCCCACTTAAAAGATGAGAGAGGTCTCCAATTTTCATCATAGGTATACCTCAACTATGAGAGACAAAATGAGAAAAAAAAATCCAGAAAATCACATTGAAGGATTTTTAATGAATTAATTGGTAAATTCCTTGGTAAAATAAGTATTTGGTCACCTACAAACAAGCAAGATTTCTGGCTCTCACAGACCTGTAACTTCTTCTTTAAGAGGCTCCTCTGTCATCCACTTGTTACCTGTATTAATGGCACCTGTTTGAACTCATTATCAGTATAAAAGACACCTGTCCACAACCTCAAACAGTCAGACTCCAAACTCCACTATGGCCAAGACCAAAGAGCTGTCAAAGGACACCAGAAACAAAATTGTAGACCTGCACCAGGCTGGGAAGACTGAATCTGCAATAGGTAAGCAGCTTGGTGTGAAGAAATCAACTGTGGGAGCAATTATTAGAAAATGGAAGACATACAAGACCACTGATAATCTCCCTCGATCTGGGACTCCATGCAAGATCTCACCCCGTGAGGTCAAAATGATCATGAGAGCGGTGAGCAAAAATCCCAGAACCACACGGGGGGACCTAGTGAATGACCTGCAGAGAGCTGGGACCAAAGTAACAAAGGCTACATCAGTAACACACTACGCCGCCAGGGACTCAAATCCTGCAGTGCCAGACGTGTCCCCCTGCTTAAGCCAGTACATGTCCAGGCCCGTCTGAAGTTTGCTAGAGAGCATTTGGATGATCCAGAAGAGGATTGGGAGAATGTCATATGGTCAGATGAAACCAAAATAGAACTTTTTGGTAAAAACTCAACTTGTCGTGTTTGGAGGAGAAAGAACACCATACCTACTGTGAAGCATGGGGTTGAAAACATCATACTTTGGGGCTGTTTTTCTGCAAAGGGACCAGGACGACTGATCCGTGTAAAGGAAAGAATGAATGGGGCCATGTATCGTGAAATTTTGAGTGAAAACCTCCTTCCATCAGCAAGGGCATTGAAGATGAAACATGGCTGGGTCTTTCAGCATGACAATGATCCCAAACACACTGCCCGGGCAACGAAGGAGTGGCTTTGTAAGAAGCATTTCAAGGTCCTGGAGTGGCCTAGCCAGTCTCCAGATCTCAACCCCATAGAAAATCTTTGGAGGGAGTTGAAAGTCCGTGTTGCCCAGCGACAGCCCCAAAACATCACTGCTCTAGAGGAGATCTGCATGGAGGAATGGGCCAAAATACCAGCAACAGTGTGTGAAAACCTTGTGAAGACTTACAGAAAATGTTTGACCTCTGTCATTGCCAACAAAGGGTATATAACAAAGTATCGAGATGAACTATTGTTATTGTACTGTGTATATATATATATATATATATATATATATATATATATATATATATATATACAGTGGGGCAAAAAAGTGTTTAGTCAGCCACCAATTGTGCAAGTTCTCCCACTTAAAAGGTGAGAGAGGTCTCCAATTTTCATCATAGGTATACCTCAACTATGAGAGACAAAATGAGAAAAAAAATCCAGAAAATCACATTGAAGGATTTTTAATGAATTACTTGGTAAATTCCTGGGTAAAATAAGTATTTGGTCACCTACAAACAAGCAAGATTTCTGGCTCTCACAGACATGTAACTTCTTCTTTAAGAGGCTCCTCTGTCCTCCACTCGTTACTTGTATTAATGGCACCTGTTTGAACTCATTATCAGTATAAAAGACACCTGTCCACAACCTCAAACAGTCAGACTCCAAACTCCACTATGGCCAAGACCAAAGAGCTGTCAAAGGACACCAGAAACAAAATTGTAGACCTGCACCAGGCTGGGAAGACTGAATCTGCAATAGGTAAGCAGCTTGGTGTGAAGAAATCAACTGTGGGAGCAATTATTAGAAAATGGAAGACATACAAGACCACTGATAATCTCCCTCGATCTGGGGCTCCACACAAGATCTCACCCCGTGAGGTCAAAATGATCACGAGAACGGTGAGCAAAAATCCCAGAACCACACAGGGGGACCTAGTGAATAACCTGCAGAGAGCTGGGACCAAAGTAACAAAGGCTACCATCAGTAACACACTACGCCGCCAGGGACTCAAATCCTGCAGTGCCAGACGTGTCCCCCTGCTTAAGCCAGTACACGTCCAGGCCCGTCTGAAGTTTGGTAGAGAGCATTTGGATGATCCAGAAGAGGATTGGGAGAATGTCATATGGTCAGATGAAACCAAAATAGAACTTGACTGTAAAAACTCAACTTGTCGTGTTTGGAGGAGAAAGAACACCATACCTACTGTGAAGCATGGGGATGGAAACATCATACTTTGGGGCTGTTTTTCTGCAAAGGGACCAGGACGACTGATCCGTGTAAAGGAAAGAATGAATGGGGCCATGTATCGTGAGATTTTGAGTGAAAACCTCCTTCCATCAGCAAGGGCATTGAAGATGAAACGTGGCTGGGTCTTTCAGCATGACAATGATCCCAAACACACCGCCCGGGCAATGAAGGAGTGGCTTCGTAAGAAGCATTTCAAGGTCCTGGAGTGGCCTAGCCAGTCTCCAGATCTCAACCCCATAGAAAATCTTTGGAGGGAGTTGAAAGTCTGTGTTGCCCAGCAATAGCCCCAAAACATCATTGCTCTAGAGGAGATCTGCATGGAGGAATGGGCCAAAATACCAGCAACAGTGTGTGAAAACCTTGTGAAGACTTACAGAAAACATTTGACCTCTGTCATTGCCAACAAAGGGTATATAACAAAGTATTGAGATGAACTTTTGTTATTGACCAAATACTTATTTTACCAAGGAATTTACCAATTAATTCATTAAAAATCCTTCATGGTGATTTTCTGGATTTTTTTTTCTCATTTTGTCTGTCATAGTTGAGGTATACCTATGATGAAAATTGGAGACCTCTCTCATCTTTAAAGTGGGAGAACTTGCAAAATTGGTGGCTGACTACATACTTTTTCCCCACTGTATATATATATATATATATATATAAGATAAGATAAGATAAGCCTTTATTAGAGACTGAACAAACTGATCAAGAAAGCTAGCTCTGTCCTGGGGCAGCGCCTTGATCCGGTGGAGGAGATAGGAGAGAGGACGGTGGCTAAACTGTCATCTCTGCTGGAGTCCGAGTTCCACCCTATGCAGGACATACTGAATGCACTGAGGAGCTCATTTAACAGCAGACTACATCATCCCAGGTGCACAACCGAGAGGTTTCGCAGGTCCTTCCTACCAACGGCTGTCAGACTGTACAACCTAAGCAGGGCTGCTCGCAGAGATAGCAAAAGACGTAACAAACTAATAGTTTTTTGAATGCAAAAGATGCAATAGACTTACACAATGGTCCCCTCCGGCATACAACTAGGAAAATACCGGTCGCTATGGAGAGTGAGAATATGTATGGGCACATAATCATACCATGTAGGATAACTAAGTAGACGGTTGTGCTGTTTCATCCCATCTAGCAACAATGCTCTGCACTGTGTGTGTTTATATATTTACATATCTATTCCATCTAGCTACAATGCTCCGCACTGGGTGTGTTTATGTTTATATATCTATATATTTATTCCATCTAGCTACAATGCTCCGCACTGTGTGTTTATATATCTACATATTATTCCATCTAGCTACATTGCTCCGCACTGTGTGTTTACATATTCATATATTTATTCCATCCAGCTACAATGCTCTGCACTGTGTGTCTCTGTGTGTGTATATATATATTTTATAGTAATATGTACATATGTATATTAGCTGCTCTTGCTTGCTTGTTTTTTTTCTTGCCTTCTGATTGTTGCTATCCCTGTGCTGTTGCAATCCTGGAATTTCCCCGTTGTGGGACTAATAAAGGCTTATCTTATCTTATCTTATCTTATCTTATCTTATCTTATTAGTCCCACAATGAGGAAATTCCATGGATTGCAACAGCACAGGGATAACAACACTCAGAGCAATAATTTAGAAGATAAGAAAATAAGAGCAGTGAACATACATACATATGTACACATAAATATATATATATATATACACACAGTGCGGAGCATTGTAGCTAGATGGAATAAACAGCATAACAGTCTATTTAGTTACCCCACATAGTATGAGTATGTACCTATACATATTGTCACCCTCTGTAGTGATTGATATTGTCCTAGTTGTATACTGGAGGGGACCATTTTGTGTAAGTCTGTTGCATCTTTTGCATTCAATACTATTAGGTCATCACGTTTTTTTTGCTATCTCTGCAAACAGCCCTGCTTAGGTTATAAAGTCTGACAGCTGTAGGTAGGAAGGACCTGCGAAATCTCTCGGTCGCGCACCTAGGATGATGTAGCCTACTGCTAAATGAACTCCTCAGTGCGTTCAGTATGTCCTGCATAGGGTGGGACTCGGACTCCAGCAGAAATGACAGCTTAGCCACCATCTTTCTCTCTCTTATCTCCTCCACTGGGTCAAGGCGCTGCCCCAGGACAGAGCTAGCTTTCTTGATCAGTTTGTTCAGTCTCTTCCTATCGGCTGCTGTGATGCCACTGCCCCAGCAGACCACTCCAAAAGCGATGGCTGATGCCACCACCGAGTCGTAGAAGGTCTTCAGGAGCACCCCTTGTACACCAAAAGACCTGACTCTTCTCAGTAGGAACAGCCTGCGCTGTCCCTTCTTGTAGAGTGCGTCGGTATTGTGTGGCCAGTCTAGTTTATTGTTCAGATGAACACCCAGGTACTTGTAGGATGTCACCATATCAATGTCTGTTCCCTGGATGTTTACTGGTGCTGTGAGAGGTTGTCCTTGCCTGCGGCAGTCCACCACCAGCTCCTTAGTTTTTCTCGCGTTGATCTGGAGGCAGTTCCGATGGCACCAGTCCACAAAGTTCTGGATAAGTCCTCTGTACTCAGCTTCATCTCCGTTGGAGATGAGGCTGACGATTGCAGAGTCGTCAGAGAACTTCTGTAGATGGCAGTGTGTTGTGTTGTGTGAGAAGTCCGCAGTATAAAGGGTGAACAGGAAGGGAGCCAAAACCGTTCCCTGGGGGCCCCCGTGCTACCGATGATCGTGTCAGACACACAATCCCGGGTTCTCACAAACTGTGGCCGGTTTGTGAGGTACACACACACACACACACACACACACACACACACACACACACACACACACACACACACACACACACACACACAAAGTGGTGTGAAAAGTGTTTGTCCCTTCCTGAGTTCTCATTTTTTTGTATGTCACACTTAAATGTTTCAGATCATCAAACAAATGCAAATATTAGACAAAGATAACACAAGTAAACACAAAATGTAGTTTTTAAATGAAGGTCTTTATTATTAAGGGGAAAAAAATCCAAACCTACATGGCCCTGTGTAAAAAAGTGATTGCCTCCTAAACCTAATAACTGGTTGGGCCACCCTTAGCAGCAACAACTGCAATCAAGTGTTTGCGATAACTGACAATGAGCCTTTTACAGCGCTGTGGAGGAATTCTGGCCCACTCATCTTTGCAGAATTGTTGTAATACAGCCACATTGGAGGTTTTTTGAGCATGAACCTGTGATAATCTGGTGAACGTGCTCCCCCTCCCTTTCTGTGGGAGGTCCTTTGTTTCCCAGGCTCCACAGGTCATCAGTGCACCTGCATGAGTGGATGCACCAGCTGCCTCTTCTCTGCCAGCTCTTTAAAGGGCTGGTTGGTGAATGCTTCTGCGCTGGCTCGTTGGGTACTGCTGCCTTTAAATAAGGTTAAGAATTGTTTTATCGGGAACTCAGCCTAACCCCCCTTTTCCTCCTCCCTCCCCAGGTTGCTGCCATCTCAGCGGTGGGTCTCCAGGGTTGCAGTGCGCTCACCTGCCTCATCATGATCATCACCCAAAGAACTGCCTTCTCCACCCAGTCAGGCTACCCCCAGCTCCTCTCCTCTCCACCTCCTCATCAGCTCTGCCCTGCTGACTTCTCTACTCCTTTGCTGAGTTCCTCTGCTGGGCTCTCTGCTCATCAGTTGTAAGATAAATCCCAATTCTCATCCATTATCCCCAACAGTACTCCTTGTTCTTACCAGCTCTCATCTCTTTCTCCCTACAGGCTGTGTGTTCCTCTGGTGTGTGCCACTTTTCCTTCAATTGCCGAGTTTTCAATAAAATTGTGTTTAAACTTTTACTCCATGTCTGAGTGCCTCTTTCTGGTGTTAGCTTCCTTGCACTTGAGCTTCTAGCTTTGAGCCATGACAGAATGAGCCAGCCATGATCGAAGCTCAGCAGGCGCTACATCGGGGGAGCACTCCGCCGTTTCCCTGTAAGACGCCACAGAGCGGCAGGTGGTGGTGCTTACCGAACAGCTGCACACTATTACGCAGCAGCTGACCACAGTCACCGACCACCTCTGCCACTTGTCTCGTTCGGGTCCTTCCTCTCCACCTGTCGCCTCAGCGGGCGCTACCGTACGCCGTACTATCTCCGTCCCTTTGCCTGCCCCATACACGGGGGAGGTGGCGAGATGTAAGGGGTTTTTGCTCCACGTACGTCTCTATCTGCGACAGGTGGGCAGGGAGTACCCGGATGACAAATCCAAAATTCACTTTATGACCCTCCTGCTCCGGGATCGGGCACTTAATTGAGCCAGTTCGTTCTTGGTAGCACGGAGGGGCCCAGCTATTCTTTCAAGCGTTTTGTTCAGGAAGTTTCCCGTGCGTTCGACCATTCAGAGAGCAAAGGGAATATTATGAGCTGCCTAATGTTGCTCCAACAGGGTAATCGGTCAGCGGCCGATTTCTCTGTGGAGTTCCAGGTCGAGGCGGCGGACTCAGGGTGGAATGACGTTGCCTTATGCAGCGCCTTCCTTGTGGGTCTGAATGCCAATCTCCACGACAACCTGGTGGTTCACGCTACACCCTCCTTTCTGGATGAGCTTATCGAGCGGGCCATCAGCTTGGATAACCAGTATCGCAAGCGCACAAAATAGCAGAAGGCCTTCTTCGGTTTGCCGTCCTCGCGTGCACCCCCCCCCCCCCCCCCAGCTTCTAGTTCCATCAGGTCCGATTCCTCCCCTGATGCAATGGTGTTGGGCAATGCTCATTTAACTCTGGAGGAGTATCACCGCCAGAGAAAAGCCGGCGCGTGCATGTATTGCAGCTCTTTAGAGCATAAACTACCTAATTGCCTGGTGAAGCCAAAAAGATGCAGCCCGTCATTAGCCGTGGTGAGTCTGGTGGGTGGACATTCTAACAGTTCCCCTTGTAACTTTTCGTTCCCGGCACTCATTCAGTTACCGGGGGCTGAGAAGAAGGTCTCGACATTAATTGACTCAGGGGCAGAACAAAACTTTATTTTCTTTGCGGCTCGTGTGGGAGATAGGCATACCTACTATTAAACTGCCGGCTGTGCTTAGTGTAACGGCACTATCCAGCTGTAGCCTAGCCTCTGTTACTGATCGCAGGGCACCAGTTTCTGTCCTTCTTTATGGGAACCACTGGGAGACTCTCTTTTTCTATATTCTCCCTAGTTCATTCTCCCCGCTGGCTCTGGATTACCCTTGGTTCCAGAAACATAACCCTATCTTCAATTGGGCACAAAACTCAATTTCTTCCTGGAACCCCTTCTGTTTATTCTCCTGCCTTACCTCGGCTGCCTGTTCACCTTCACTCCTCATCGCCTCCCTTCTGGCAGAGCCGCTGGACCTCAGCCTCGTACCCGAGGTCTACCATGACCTTGGGGAGGTCTTTAGCAAGTCGAGAGCGCTCTCTTTACCACCTCATTGCTCTTATGACTGTGCTGTTGATCTCCTCCCAGGAGCGCGGTTGCCGTCCAGCTCTACAGTCTTTCAGGGCTGGAGAGGGAGACGATGGAGAGGTACTTCACGGACTCCCTGAACGCCAGCCTTATTCGGCCTTCCTCAGCTCCTCTTGGGGTGGGGTTTTTCTTTGTCAGGAAGAAGGACGGATCCATGCGCCTGTGTATCGATTACTGGGAGCTAAACATGATAACTGTGAAAGATAAATATCCGCTGCCCCTGATCAACTCTGCTTTTGAGCTCCTTCAGCATGCGCAGGTATTCTCCAAGCTCAACTTGCGCAACGCGTATCACCTGGTTTGCATACGCAAAGGCAATGAATGGAAGACGGCGTTCAAAACACATTTGGGGTATTTTGAATATCTTGTGATACCATTTGGGCTCACTAATGCTCCCCCCGTCTTCCAGCGTATGATCAATGATGTTCTTCGCGATATGGTGAACCAGTTTGTTTTTTTTACCACAATGATATTTTGATTTTTTCCCCGCACGCCGGAGGAACACATGGTCCATGTCTGGGCCAAGTTACAGTGGCTTCTGAAAAATCAGCTTTTTGAGAAGGCCAAAAAGTGCGAGTTTTCCACCCGCTCCACTTCCTTCCTGAGCTTTATTGTAACCGAGGGGTAGTTGAGGGCCGACCATGCCAAGGTGGGGACAGTGTTGGATTGGCCTACACTACAATCTAGGAAACAGCTTCAGAACTTTTTGGGCTTTGCTAATTTCTTTCTTTCAAAGGTCTTTTTATTATTATTAATTGAAGTATCAATACAATACAAAGTATTAGAAATTTTCATTTTTGTTTTAACCAAACAGTGCAAAACTAGAATTTAAAACTAACAAATGTGGATGCTTCAAAACACAAAAACCTTTAAATAAACAATAATAAAAAAATACAAAAAAAAAAAGAAAAATTGTGTGTGTGAGGTGGGGGTGGGGTAAAGGGGATATGAGCTACTCAGAAACTATAATCGTGGGTCTTTCAAAGAAATCAAGAAACGGGCGCCATAATTTATAGAATTTGTTTTCAGAGCCACGAACTGTATATCTGATTTTTTCTAAATCCAAACAGGACATTATATCTTTTATCCACTGTAAATGTGAAGGGGGCGAAGAGTCTTTCCACTTCAGTAATACAGCACGTCTAGCCAATAATAATGAAAATTTGAATACTTTTAATTTTGAATTTGGCAAGACAAGTTCTGGAGCCACACCAAAAATGGCGCATAATGGATCAGGTTTAATTTGATATTGCAGGACTTCAGACATAGTAATAAAAACAGAATGCCAAAAATTCATCAATGAAGGGCAGGACCAATACATGTGAAGCAAAGTGCCAGGAGCGCTACCACACTTTTCACAAGTTGGGTCTATATCCGAGTAAATACGTGCTAACTTAACCTTGGACAGGTGCACCCGGTGTACAATCTTAAATTGAATAAGAGTGTGACGAGCACACATTGATGCAGTATGAACCTGGCCAAGAATAGAGTCCCACAGTTCATCAGTAAAAGTAAAATTAAGATCTTGTTCCCAATTCAATTTAATAGCGGCCATAGAAGAAGATTGTAAATTTGAAATTAAATTATATAAAACTGATATTACCCCCTTAGAAGTTGGTTTAACTAATAAAAAATCATCTAGAGGATTATCAGAAGGTTTTTGAGGGAATTGTTTTGTCATGGTTTGCACATAATGTCTGACCTGGCGGAAGCGGAAAAAATGTGTAGAAGTGATGTCGAATTTAGTGGAAAGTTGAGAAAAACTTGCAAATTGACCATCAAAATATAAATCCGCAAAAGATTTTAAACCTTTTCTGTGCCATAAATGAAATGCACTATCAATAGTTGATCAGGTAAATACAGTGGGGCACAAAAGTATTTAGTCAGCCACCAATTGTGCAAGTTCTCCCACTTAAAAGATGAGAGAGGTCTCCAATTTTCATCATAGGTATACCTCAACTATGAGAGACAAACTGAGAAAAAAAATCCAGAAAATCACATTGAAGGATTTTTAATGAATTAATTAGTAAATTCCTCAGTAAAATAAGTATTTGGTCACCTACAAACAAGCAAGATTTCTGGCTCTCACTGACCTGTAACTTCTTCTTTAAGAGGCTCCTCTGTCCTCCACTCATTACCTGTATTAATGGCACCTGTTTGAACTCATTATCAGTATAAAAGACACCTGTCCACAACCTCAAACAGTCAGACTCCAAACTCCACTATGGCCAAGACCAAAGAGCTGTCAAAGGACACCAGAAACAAAATTGTAAACCTGCACAAGGCTGGGAAGACTGAATCTGCAATAGGTAAGCAGCTTGGTGTAAAGAAATCAACTGTGGGAGCAATTATTAGAAAATGGAAGACATACAAGACCACTGATAATCTCCCTCGATCTGGGGCTCCACGCAAGATCTCACCCCGTGGGGTCAAAATTATCACGAGAACGGTGAGCAAAAATCCCAGAACCACACGGGGGGACCTAGTGAATGACCTGCAGAGAGCTGGGACCAAAGTAACAAAGGCTACCATCAGTAACACACTACGCCGCCAGGGACTCAAATCCTGCAGTGCCAGATGTGTCCCCCTGCTTAAGCCAGTACACGTCCAGGCCCGTCTGAAGTTTGGTAGAGAGCATTTGGATGATCCAGAAGCGGATTGGGAGAATGTCATATGGTCAGATGAAACCAAAATAGAA
Source organism: Pholidichthys leucotaenia (assembly GCA_020510985.1). NCBI lineage: Eukaryota > Metazoa > Chordata > Actinopteri > Cichliformes > Pholidichthyidae > Pholidichthys > Pholidichthys leucotaenia. The sequence continues at coordinate 134,338,281 of CM035837.1, forward strand.
CTTTACTGTAAAAACTCAACTTGTCGTGTTTGGAAGAGAAAGAACACCATACCTACTGTGAAGCATGGGGATGGAAACATCATACTTTGGGGCTGTTTTTCTGCAAAGGGACCAGGACGACTGATCCGTGTAAAGGAAAGAATGAATGGGGCCATGTATTGCGAGATTTTGAGTGAAAACCTCCTTCCATCAGCAAGGGCATTGAAGATGAAACGTGGCTGGGTCTTTCAGCATGACAATGATCCCAAACACACTGCCCGGGCAATGAAGGAGTGGCTTCGTAAGAAGCATTTCAAGGTCCTGGAGTGGCCTAGCCAGTCTCCAGATCTCAACCCCATAGAAAATCTTTGGAGGGAGATGAAAGTCTGTGTTGCCCAGGGATAGCCCCAAAACATCACTGCTCTAGAGGAGATCTGCATGGAGGAATGGGCCAAAATACCAGCAACAGTGTGTGAAAACCTTGTGAAGACTTACAGAAAACGTTTAACATCTGTCATTGCCAACAAAGGGTATATAACAAAGTACTGAGATGAAGTTTTGTTATTGACCAAATACTTATTTTACTGAGGAATTTACCAATTAATTCATTAAAAATCCTTCATTGTGATTTTCTGGATTTTTTTTTTCTCATTTTGTCTCTCATAGTTGAGGTATACCTATGATGAAAATTGGAGACCTCTCTCTTCTTTTAAGTGGGAGAACTTGCACAATTGGTGGCTGACTAAATACTTTTTTGCCCCACTGTAAATGATTTGCGGCAATTGGACTTCTAATGGAGAAAAACTGAAGACCGAAATTTTTCCTGAATTGAGACCAAATTCTAAGAGACTGACAAACTACTTTATTATTACCCAGTGTAGACAAAGCAAGGGGAAGTGGTGAACCTAAAATTGCCGGTAGGGAGGTTTGATTGTCCACATGTGAATCCATAAGGATCCAAATGGGTGATTTGGGTTCCAGATAGAAATGTTTCCAATATAACATACACCTGATATTTGCTGCCCAGTAATAATACTGAAAGTTAGGCAGAACCATGCCACCCACTGATTTGGGTCTTTGAAGAAAAACTTTCCTCAATCTCAGATGTTTACCATTCCAAATAAATGAGGTAATCAGAGAGTCCAAAGACTTAAAAAAGGATTTAGGAATAAAAATGGGGAGACACTGAAACAAATACAAACAAAAACAAATATAAAAACTTTGGAAGTAACATCATTTTTACAGAATTGATTCTGCCAATTAAGGACAAGGATAATGGGGACCATTTGGAAAGTATTAGCTTGCACTGGTCAAACAAGGGGAGAAAATTATTTTTAAACAAGTAATTAAGTTGTTTAGTGACACATATCCCAAGGTAATTAAAATGATCAATAACAACCTTGAAAGGAAAATTTTCAAGATCCTGAACTCGAATCTTTTCATTAATCGGAAACAATTCACTCTTATTAAGATTAATTTTATAACCAGAAAACCTACTAAAACTATCCAAAATGTTGAGTATAGCGGGTAATGAAGTAAGTGGGTTGGAGAGAAATAGTAAAAGATCGTCGGCATAGAGTGAAACCCTATGCTCGATGTCACCCCTACGAATGCCTAGAAAGTCCCGGCTCCCACGGATTGCAATAGCTAACGGCTCAATTGCCAAGGCAAAGAGCAACGGGCTCAAAGGACAGCCTTGCCTTGTACCACGGTAAAGTCTAAAATAGTCAGAATAGCGACAGTTAGTTAACACTGAAGCTAAAGGACTAGCATAGAGAAGTTTAATCCAGGAACAGAAGGAAGGACCAAAACCGAACCTCTCCAAAGTAAAAAACAAATACTCCCACTCAACCCTATCGAATGCCTTTTCAGCGTCCAAACTAATAAGACATTCAGGTATGTTGTGGTGAGGAGTATAAATAATATTAAACAACTGCTGCAAGTTAAAAAAAGAATGGCGATTTTTAATGAAACTGGTTTGGTCCTGTGAAATTATAAAAGGAAGAATCTTTTCCAACCTTGAAGCTAACAACTTTGACAAAATTTTAACATCGGTATTTAAAAAGGAAATAATTCAATTCAATTAAATTCAATTCAACTTTATTTATATAGCGCCATTTCACAACAACAGTCTTCTCATAGCACTAGCAACTGTAGGGGGGACCCCCACAGTTGCAGAAAGACCTCAGCAATCAGGCGATCCCCTGTGAGCAAGCACTTGGCGACGGTGGAGAGGAAAAACTCCCTTTTAACAGGAAGAAACCTCCAGCAGAACCAGGCTCAGGGAGGGGCAGTCATCTGCTGCGACTGGCTGGGGGGTGAGGGGATAGAGAAGAAGAAAAGAACAGACATGTAGAGAGCAAACAGCACGATGGGGACTCAATCTATGGGAGAGAACAAACAAATGTTAATGACCAGCAAAAAAAAAAAAAAAAAAATATTTCATAGAGAGTGAGGAAAGGAGTGAGGCCCAGTGCATTACTGGAGGTCCCCCGGCTGACTAAACCTATTAGCAGCATAACTAAGGGAGGGTTCAGAAACACATGATCCCTCCCTAATTGTAGGCTATATCAAAAAGGTAGGTTTTAGCCCTATTCTTAAAAACAGAGATCGAGTCTGACTCCCGAATCCAGATTGGCAGCTGATTCCACAGGAGAGGAGCTTGATAACTGAAATAGGCCTGTAAGAAGCACAATCAACAGGATCCTTATCTTTTTTAAGCAACACAGTGATACAGGCCTGATAACATGAAGGAGGAAGTGTAGAGTCAAGCGACTCTGTAAAAACTTTACAAAGGAAAGGGGCAAGGTCGTCAGAGAATTTTTTGAAAAAATCAGCGGAAAACCCATCAGGTCCTGGAGATTTTCCTGATTGCATGGATGATATTGCCAGCTGAATTTCTTTTTTTGTGATGGGAGCTTCTAGAATTTGCTGAGATTCTGAGGAAATCAAAGGGATATCAATAGAATCAAAAAAAAATTTCAAATCCTTTAAGTATGTTGTATATTCTGAGGTATATAATTTGGAATAAAATGACCTGAAAATATCATTAATCACTTGTTGGTCAGATGTCACCTCTCCTTTATCTGTCCTAACTCCAGTAATAATTTGCTTAGCTCTAATACCACGCAGTTGATTAGCTAGAAGTTCACTGGTTTTTTCGCCATGTTCATAAAATTCACTCTTGTTCCTTATTAAACAACCTTCAATTTGTCGAGTAGAAAGTAAATTAAGTTTGGTTTGTAATGTCATACGTTCCTTGTACAGAGCGGGTGATGGAGATTGAGCATATTGTCTGTCAATGTCCAAGATTTGATCTAAAATAGCCGTCTGTTCCTGTATTATGGATCGTCTTTTAAATGCTGCCAATGAGATAAATTCCCCCCTAAGAAATGCCTTCATGGCCTCCCATATCGTTTTGTTTGGCATACCAGGAGTTTTATTTTCTTTCAAAAAAAAATTAATTTTAGAAGAAATATTCGCAACCAATTTTTCATCTGTAAGTAATAATGGATCCAATCTCCAATGCTTTCTCATGGAGTCACATCCATGGAGGATCATTTTAAGTACAAGAGGGGCATGATCAGAAACCGAGATGCTATCATAACTGCAAGAGCAAAGGTTATTAATTAATAAATTGTCAACAAAAAAATAATCTATTCTGGTATAAGTATGGTGTACGTGAGAGAAAAAAAGAATAGTCCCTGCCGTTAGGATGTAAAAAATGCCAAGGGTCTGTAAGGCTATATTCCTCAAAAAAAGACTTAACATAAGTTGCAGATTTATTAAGACTAGCAGGTTTTGAGGATGAGCGGTCTAAGATCGGATCCATATACAAATTAATGTCACCCCCAAGAATTAGAGAATGAGTATTTAAATCTAGAAGTTGCGAAAAAAGGTTGTGAAAAAAGTGTACATCATCAAAATTCGGTACATACAGATTAGCCAAGGTGACATGTTTATTGCCAAGTTTACCTGATACTATTACAAATCGTCCATTTTTATCTAATACAACATTAGAGGGAATAAATGGTATATTTCGATCAATAAGAATAGCAGCGCCCCTTTCCTTAGCTTTAAAATTTGAATGAAAAAATTGTCCTGACCAACATTTTGACAAGCGCAAGTGGTCGGAATCCTGCAAATGGGTTTCCTGCAAAAACAGTACACCAGGCTTAAGTTGCTTTAGACGTGACATGACTCTCTTTTGTTTAATTGGATGGTTCAACCCCTTCACATTCCAGCTTACCAAAGTAAGATTAATATTCATTCAAAGAGTAAAATTTATATATTGTATTGTGTAGCCCAAAAAAGAATAGGGTGAGGTACGGGTTAAAAAAAAAGGGGGGGGGAGGGGGTGAGGGGGATGTAAATAAATCCATAACAAAAAAAAAACATTAAAAAAAAAATTCAACAACCAAACCTATAACAACACTCCAGCCGGTTGCAAAAAACAGCAACCGCTCCATCTCCTGCTCTATTCTCATCCTAACAAAATACTCCCATACATCTGGCTTCAATCCTGCATAGTATGAACATTTTATCCTAAAAAAAAAAAAAAAAATTAAGTAAACAACAACGTATAGGGAGCCAATTTTACCTTGTTTTTGAACATCTAAAAATGCATCAATGTCCAGTCAGTGCAGCTTTAATGAAGTAGTAATCAAGTAGTCCAGTGTGGTAGTTGGTCAACCCAGGAATGTCCAGTTCAGGGCGAAAATTGCTGGTTTCTCTCCATGGTTTGCATGAAGCAGGTGGCCTCCGAGACGGACGCCAGCCACTGGTTTTTGCTGTCTGGAAGAGTTATCCGGAGCCTGGCGGGGAAGAGAAGAGAAGGACGAAAACCTCTCTTGTACAATTCGGACATAACCTCCTTATATTCAGCTCGTTACTTCTGAACGTCGGCATTATAATCCTTGTAGAACTAGAGTTTATGTCCACGATATTCCAAAGTCCCACGGCGTCTCCGCGCTTCTCTCATCACCAAGTCTTTGGTCCGAAACCGGTGGAAACAAATAATGACAGCGCGCGGCTTCCTGTTCGGACCCGGCTTGAGCGTGAGGCTGCGGTGGGCTCTATCCAGCTCTGGAGGAGATGGCAAAGTTTGTGTGCCAAAGACGTCCACCAACAGCCGAGAAAAAAATTCAGATGGCCGTGGACCCACATCAAAGGACTCCGGCAGACCCACCAGACGAATATTCAGCCTCCTGCTTCTTCCCTCCAGGTCAGAAAATTTGTTTTTCAAAAGCTTGTTCTCCTCCTGCATTGACTCACACGTAACTTCAAGCGCCGCTAGGCGCTGGCTGACGTCCTCCATGTTGCTTTCAAGGTCGCCAATGCGTTGCTCCTGGTTCGCCACATCTGCTTGAATCTTGTCCAGCTTACCATTAATAAGTTCAAATGAAGCTTTAAAGTCAGCAGCTATGGACATTCTGTGTTGCTCAAGCAAGGCAACAAGTGCAGGGTTAAGGCTTATATTAGCATCCTCAGCTAAGCTGGTGTTAGCATTGTTCACTGCTGCCTCCTTTTCAGTCTGCTTTCTTGTTTTGGACATATTTCTCAACTCAAAACAGATTCCACACATATTAATTGTCCAAAACGTTGACAGCTTACAGCAAAGTAGGGTTTAAAAAGTAAGACTGAAAAAAAAATATAGCAGGAGCCAGCAACACACACACCTACTCCATTGCCAGCACACCTGATGCCAATAGGCTTTGCTAATTTCTATCGAAGGTTTATCAGAAACTACAGTAGGGTTGCGCAGCCTCTGACTCAGCTGACCTTTACCAAGGTCCCCTTTAAATGGTCCGAGGCAGCAGAGCAGGCCTTCACTGAGTTAAAGACCCTGTTCTCTAACATGCCCATCTTGACGCAGGTCGACCCTCAGCTCCAGTTTGTTGTTGAGGTGGACGCTTCTAATTCGAGGGTGGACGCTGTCCTTTCGCAGCATCCGGCCTTGAATCAGAAGCTCTACCCATGCGCGTATTTCTCTCGACAGCTGACACCAGCTGAGAGAAACTACGATGTAGGAGATCGAGAGCTGCTGGCCATTAAATTGGCACTTGAGGAGTGGAGGCACTGGTTGGAGGGAGCCATTCATCCTGTCATTGTGCGGACAGATCATAAAAATCTAGAATACTTAAGGTCGGCCTGCATGTTGAACTCTAGACAGGCTTGCTGGGTTTTATTCTTTCTTAGGTTCAACCTGGTGATCACCTATAGGGCCAGTTCATGCAACATCAAGCTGATGCTCTCTCCCACCAGTTCACCTCCAATCTGTTGTCCTCCCCATCCACCCTTGAGTGTACTGTTCCCCCTTCCTGTATCCTTGGCGCCCTCTCGTAGGACATTGAGCAGAGGGTTCGGCAGGCCCAGTCCAATGAACCCAAGCCCTCCCTTTCTGTGGGAGGTCCTTTGTCTGTTTCCCGGGCTCCGTAGGTCAACAATGCACCTGCGTGAGTGGACGCACCTGCTGCCTCTTCTCTGCCAGTGCTTTAAAGGGCTAGTTGGTGAATGCTTCTGTGCTGGCTCGTTGGGTACTGCTGCCTTTGAGCAAGGTTAAGAATTGTTGAATCAGGAACTCAGCCTAACCCTCCTTTTCCTCCTCTCTCCCCAGGTTGCTGCCATCTCAGCGGTGCGTCTCCGGGGTTGTGGTGCGCTCACCAGCCTCATCATCATCATCATCACCTAAAGAACTGCCTTCTCCACCCGGTCAGACTACCCCCAGTGCCTCTCGTCTCCACTTCCTTGTCAGCTCTGCCCTGCTGACTTCTCCACTCCTTCGCTGGATTCCTCTGCCAGCTCTCTGCTCACCAGTCATAAGATAAATCCCAATTATCATCCATTATCCCCAAGATTACTCCTCATTCTTACCAGCTCTCATCTCTCCCTACAGGCTATGTTCCTCTGGCGTGTGCGACTTTTCCTTCAATTGCCGAGTTTTCAATAAAATTGTGTTTAAACTTTTACTCCGTGTCTGAGTGCCTCTTTCCGGTGTTAGCTTCCTTGCACTTAAGCTCCTAGCTTTCAGCCATGACAGAACTGCCTTTTTAAGGTCATGCCACAGCATCTCAATCGGATTCAGGTCAGGACTTTGACTAGGCCACTCCAAAGTTTTCATTTTGTTTTTCTTAAGCCATTCAGAGGTGGACTTGCTGGTGTGTTTTGGATCATTGCCCTGTTGCAGAACCCAAGTGCACTTCAGCTTGAGGTCACGAATAGATCGCCGGACATTCTCCTTCAGGATTTTTTGGTAGACAGCAGAATTCATAGTTCCATTTACCACAGCAAGTCTTCCAGGTCCTGAAGCAGCAAAACAGCCCCAGACCATCACACTACAACCACCATATTTTACTGTTGGTATGATGTTCCTTTTCTGAAATGCTGTGTTGTGGGCACATATGTTGGTTACATATGCTCCACAAATATATTGCTGTGTGTTTATTGTGTGCTGCACGTCTCAGGGAACAAAGGGACTGAGCCTCCGAGAGATAACGGGAGAGTGTGAGATTTGGCCTTTGTTTCAAGGAGATGACCTAGAGAGATTTCCGGACCACCGGAGGCTAAAGGACGATGGTGTGAAGATCAGAGGAGTTACATTGTGACTGGGATTAAGTACCATGTGACTGTATGTTTGATTAAACACCATGTGACTGCAGTTTTGATGTCCGGGGTATAAAAGACAGATGTGAGATGATTCATCCTCTTTTTCCTGCTTTGAAATTGTTGGAGTATGTGATTGTGAATAAAGCTGAACCTGAGGAATAAACTCAGTCTCATCCTTCCGCACATTCTCCACACTGGTGACCTTACGACGAAGCATGAGCAGAGATAATTCTCCCGAGCGGGGCTCGGCAGAAGCCAGCCTGATGAATGCCGCCACGTTCCAGCTGCTGGACTTCTGGCAGCATAGTCTGCGCTCCTGGTTTAGCGCGGTCGAGGCGCAGTTCAACCTCCAGAGAATCTCGAGAGATGACACAAAATTCTACCATGTGGTGGCGAAGCTGGACAGCCACACAGTCCAGAGGGTGGAGAATCTGGTCAATCACCCACCGGACAGCGACAAATACAGCGCATTGAAGGCTGCGCTTATCAGCCACTTCACCCCCTTGGTGCAACAGCGAGCAGAGGGGCTCCTAGCGTTGACGGAGTCTGAGAACGACAGACCCGTAGACCTGATGGTGAAAATGCTGAGGCTGAGAGACTCCGAGGATGACAACTTTATCTTCGCCCACCTTTTCCTCAGGACCCTGCAGCCAGCGGTGAGAGTGACCCTGGCAGGCTCACCTCTGTTGGCCCGGCGAGACTACCATGAGCTGAGCAAGGAGGCGCAACGACTCGTCGACGCCCACAAACGGAGCGCAGTTTCGGCCGCAGCAGCAGAGCTAGGCACAACGTCCGGAGACGGCATGGGGCCAGTGGTTGCAGCACCAGACTCACCGACGATGGCAGCCGCAAGGGCCAGGTGACACGGAGCGGACGACGTCCTTTGCTTCTACCATCGCCGCTTTGCAGAGAGGGCACACAAGTGCCTCCCACCGTGCCACTTCAAGCGCTCGGGAAACGCCAAGACCGGGGGTCGGTAGCGGCTGCGGCCCTCGGGGAGGAGAACAAGCTGCTCTACCTGACGGATGCACGCTCGGGGAGGCATTTTCTCGTGGACACAGGCTCCCAGCTGAGCTTCATCACGCCTTCCTACGCGGACCGGCTGACGCCGTCTAAGGGTCCCCGGGTGTCAGCAGTGAACGGCTCAGTGATTAAGACCTTCGGTGAGAGGACTCTGCTTCTGTCTTTGCAGGGCTGTGCATTTGAGTGGACTTTTGTTGTAGCGGCAGTCAATTTCAACATGTTAGGGGCTGATTTTTTGTGCTCACATGGTTTATTGGTTGATCTTGCTAACAGACGTCTGGTTAATGCACTCTCCTTTCACTCTATTCCCTGCACAGCTCGAGTGGCGCCGCCAAATGCACAAGCCAACGTCACAGCTGCGGGTGGTAAGTTCCACGCACTCCTCACTCAGTTCCCAGCACTCACAGTCCCAACGTTTTCGGCGACAGTGGCTAAACATGGGGTGGAACATTATATCACTACCACCGGCCCGCCCATTTTTGCAAAAGCTCGGTGCCTGGACTCAGCTAAACTGACCATAGCGCGCGAGGAGTTTGCCAACCTGGAAAAACTGGGCATCATCAGGCGTTCGAAAAGCCCCTGGACCTCGCCACTGCACATGGTCCCAAAGGCTGATGGCTCGTGGCGACCTTGCGGTGATTTCCGCAGGTTGAATAACGCCACAGCACACGACCGCTACCCAATTCCGCATATCCAAGATTTTTCGGTTCATTTGGCGGGGGCGTGCATTTTTTCTAAAATAGATTTAGTACGCGGTTACCATCAGGTTCCAGTGTGCTCTCAGGACATACCCAAAACAGCGGTAATAACTCCTTTCGGGCTTTTTGAGTTTTTGCGCATGCCTTTTGGACTCAAGGGAGCGGCGCAGACGTTCCAACGCATGATGGACGCGGTCCTACGCGACCTCCCTTTCGTGTTCGTCTATTTGGACGACATTTTGGTAGCCAGCATGTCCGAAGACGAACACGAAAGCCACCTCACAGCAGTTTTCCGAAGGTTGGCAGAGCACGGGTTAATAATTAACCCAGCGAAGTGTCAGTTTGGGGTGGCGCAGATTGATTTTTTGGGGCATCGCGTTTCGCCAGAAGGAGCGGTCCCTCTGCCCGATAAAGTGCGCGCAATAACAAATTTTCCCCAACCTCAAACGGTCAAAGCGTTGCAGGAGTTTTTGGGAATGGTTAATTTTTATAACTGTTTCCTCCCCAGCGCAGCGCAGCTCATGCAACCATTGTACGCTGCACTAAAAAAACAAAAACCCACAAATAAAATCGAATGGTCTCCTGAGCGGGAGCGCGCATTCTTTCAAGTCAAATCAGCCCTGGCAAACGCTGCTTTGTTGGCACACCCAGTTCCAACGGCCCGCATGGTGCTCACCACTGACGCGTCCGATGTAGCCGTAGGGGCGGTCGTTGAACAGTATGTAGCTGGGGCCTGGCAACCCCTCGCGTTTTTTAGCAAAACTTTGCGCGATAGCGAGCGAAAATACAGCGCGTTCGACAGGGAGTTGTTGGCTCTACACTTGGCCATCCGCCACTTCCAGTTCTGGCTGGAAGGGCGCCGTTTCACCGCGTTTGTGGACCACAAACCGCTGACTTTCGCGATGGCCAAGATTTCAGAACCTTGGTCGGGCCGGCAACAGAGACAGCTGGCCGCGATATCGGAGTTTACCACCGATATCCAGCATGTGGCAGGTAATTATAATGTAGTGGCAGACTGCCTCTCATGTGCTGTGGCGGCTCCAGTCCCTGTGGGGGCAGACTCTGCAGCCATGACCGCGGGCCAGGGTAGCGATGCGGAAGCGCGCACAGCCCCGGTCCGCGTAGGGTTAGATTATGCAGCCATGGCCGCGGAGCAGGTTAGCGATGCAGATGTGCGCGCGCTCCAGTCCGGACCAACAGGGTTAAGGCTGGAGGACAGGGTGCTGCAAGATGTTATGCCCCCCCAATCTGCGATATCTCCACTGGACGGCCGCGTCCGGTGGTACCAGCTGTGTGGCGCCGCCGCGTTTTTGACTCGATCCATTCTCTGGCGCACCCGGGAGTGCGCGCATCGGTCAAAATGGTAGGAGAGAAATTTGTATGGCCGGGGTTGTGCAAACAGGTCAAGGAATGGGCGACAGCCTGCGAAGCTTGTCAACGAGCCAAAATACACAAACACACTAGAGCTCCTTTGGAGCCTTTTCACATCCCGGCTAAGCACTTTGATCATGTGCATGTCGACCTGGTAGGCCCCCTTCCGTCGTCACAGGGGTGCACACACCTTTTGACAATGGTGGACCGCACCACGCGTTGGCCGGAAGTGGTCCCACTGGCATCAACCACAGCCGAGGAGGTGGCGCGCGCATTTTTAACAGCTTGGGTAGCGCGCTTTGGAGTTCCGTCAGACATAACGTCCGACAGAGGTCCTCAATTTGTGTCCGAGCTCTGGTCAGCGATGGCCCGCAGCCTGGGGGTAACGATCCACCGCACTACCGCGTACAACCCCCAGGCTAACGGTTTATGCAAACGTTTCCATAGGTCATTGAAAGCAGCCCTCAGAGTGTCGCTTACGGATACAAATTTGGTAGACAGGCTACCATGGGTTTTACTGGGGTTGCGTTCTGCACCTAAGGAGGATTTGCAAGCCTCCCCAGCTGAGTTAGTTTTTGCACAGCCTCTCTGGCTGCCCGGGGAATTTCTCCCGGATAATCCTGCGCCAAATTGCCCCCCCGCTCAGTGGTTGCAGAGCGACACGGGATCAAACACGCTTCCTGGCCCGGTTCATCACAGCTTCCCACGCGTTTTTGTGCCGAAAGCTTTAAAAAATGTGGAGTTTGTTTTTGTCAGACATGATGCCCATCGCCCAAACTTGCGGCCGCCGTACGATGGACCGTTTAGGGTGCTGGAAACAGGAGAGAAGCATTTTTTGCTAAATTTGGGAGACAGAAAGGAGGTAATTGGTATAAACAGGCTCAAACCCGCTTTTGTTTTGGCGGATGAAGCTGTGCAGTTGGCGAGGGCCCCCCGTCGCGGCAGACCCCCTAGAAGGCATTCTCCAGAACACCCACAGAGATTGACTAACAGTTCTAATCCACAGGCAACAGTCCCACAGCAGGAGGACACTGCAGAGGCAGTAAAGCCGGCTTACAGCAAATACGGCAGAAGACTTAGGCCTAGGCAACGGGTGGATTGATATGTAGTAATGTTATTATGTCATGCATCTCTAGTTATGATTGTTCCATCTTAGACGTTTGGGGGGGTCATGTGGGCACATATGTTGGTTACATATGCTCCACAAATATATTGCTGTGTGTTTATTGTGTGCTGCACGTCTCAGGGAACAAAGGGACTGAGCCTCCGAGAGATAACGGGAGAGTGTGAGATTTGGCTTTTGTTTCAAGGAGATGACCTAGAGAGATTTCCGGACCACCGGAGGCTAAAGGATGATGGTGTGAAGATCAGAGGAGTTACATTGTGACTGGGATTAAGTACCATGTGACTGTATGTTTGATTAAACACCATGTGACTGCAGTTTTGATGTCCGGGGTATAAAAGACAGATGTGAGATGATTCATCCTCTTTTTCCTGCTTTGAAATTGTTGGAGTATGTGATTGTGAATAAAGCTGAACCTGAGGAATAAACTCAGTCTCATCCTTCTGCACATTCTCCACAGTGTTACTTTTACGCCAGATGTAATGGGACACACACCTTCCAGAAAGTCCAACTTTTGTCTCATCAGTCCACAGAATATTTTCCCCAAAGTCTTGGGGATCATCAAGATGTTTTCTGGCAAAACTGAGACGAGCCTTTATGTTCTTTTTGCTCATTAGTGGTTTTTGTCTTGGAACTCTGCCATGCAGGCCATTTTTGACCAGTCTCTTTCTTATGATGGAGTAATGAACACTGACCTTAACTGAGGCAAGTGAGGCCTGCAGTTCTTTGGGTGTTGTTGTGAGGTCTTTTGTGACCTCTTCGATGAGTCGTCGCTGCGCTCTTGGGGTAGTTTTGGTTGGCCGGCCACTCCTGGGAAGGTTCACCACTGTTCCATGTTTTCGTCATTTGTGGATAATGGCTGTCACTGTGGTTCGCTGGAGTCCCAAAGCTTTAGAAATGGCTTTATGACCTTTTCCAGACTGATAGATCTCAATTACTTTGCTTCTCATTTATTCCTGAATTTCTTTGGATCGTAGCATGACGTCTAGGTTTGGATTTTTTTCCCTTTAATAATAAACACCTTCATTTAAAAACTGCATTTTGTGTTTACTTGTGGAAATAAAACAGACGAGCTTACAGCGCTGGTCAGGATGCAAAAGGAATATCGTGAGTGTAGTTTCATGTGTTTTACGGAGACGTGGTTACACTCACAGATCCCGGATGTAAACGTAGCGATACCTGGCTTCAAGACTATACGGGGGGACAGAGACGTGAAAAGCAGCAGGAAAAGCAGCATTGAACTGGAGGATTTCCATGCTATACAGGCAGACCGAACATCAGACAGTGGCAAAGCAAGGGGCGGTGGAGTGATAATGTATGTTAACAACAACTGGTGCAGACCGGGACATATCACTGTTAAACAACAACACTGCAGCAAAGACATTGAGTTGCTAGCTGTTAACATGCGGCCTACATATCTCCCGAGGGAATACTCACACGTGATCTGCATTGTTATTTATGCAAATCCGACAGCGAACGCTGGGACAGCGCGTGACGTCATCCATTCAGTAACTGGCAGGCTGCAGACAGAACACCCAGATGCTCTTCTCCTCATCTCAGGGAATTTCAACCATGTTTCACTGTCTCCCATTCTACCCACGTTTACCCAGTATGTCACATGCCACACTAGAGACAATAAAACACTGGACTTATTCTATGCAAACACTAAGGAGGCGTACACCTCATCACAACTCCCCCCACTCGGGAGATCGGATCACAACTTGGTTCATCTCCGGCCGGTGTACAAACCCCTAGTGCACGGACAACCTCCGGCCATGCGCACAGTGAAGTTATGGTCTGTGGAGGCAATGGACACTCTAAAGGGCTGTTTTGAAACCACCGCCTGGGAGCAGCTCTGCGATCCACATGGTGAGGACATCGATGGCCTCACTCACATCATCATGGACTACATTAGCTTCTGTGTGGACAACACCGTTCCCACCAAGACCATACAGTGTTGCTCAAACAACAAACCCTGGATCAACCCTGAGATAAAAACACTTCTGAGAGAGAAGAAGAGGATCTTCAGGTCGGGGAACAGGGAGATGCTGAAGTCCGTACAGAGGGAGCTGAGGAGAAAGATCAGAGAAGGCAAGGACAGCTTCAGGAAGAAGATGGAGGACAAGCTGCAACAGAGCGACATCAGCGGGGTCTGGAGAAACCTTAAAACCATCTCTGGGCTCCAGAATACCTCCCCCCAGGCCACGGGGGGCAGGGAGTGGGCGAACAATCTGAATCTGTTTTTCAATAGGTTTGACCAACCGCCCTCCTCCCTGACTGCACAACAACCGCTGCTGCCTCTAAAGACATCAAGTCCTGCTGCCCACTCCCCACTCCACCAACACCCCCCCACTCCCAACACACAGCCCCCCAACCTGACCCTCACTAAGACCCAGGTGAAGACGGAGCTGAGGAAGATCAAGGCGAGGAAGGCGTCGGGACCGGACGGCATCAGCGCAAAGCTCCTCAAGTCCTGTGCAGACCAGCTGTGTGGGATTGTGGAGTACATCTTCAGTCAGAGCCTGAAGCTGGGGAGGGTACCACAGCTGTGGAAAACATCTTGTGTCGTACCTGTACCAAAGACTTCCCACCCCAAAGATCTGAACAGCTACAGACCAGTGGCCTTGACGTCCCACATGATGAAGACCCTGGAGAGACTGCTCCTTGCTCACCTCCGCCCCCTGGTGGGACCAGTGATGGATCCACTCCAGTTCGCCTACCAGCATGGCATTGGGGTGGAGGATGCGGTGATCTTCCTCCTTCACCGTTCTCTGTCCCACCTGGAGAAGCCCAGGAATGCGGTGAGGATTATGTTCTTTGACTTCTCCAGTGCTTTCAACACCATCCAACCGATGATCCTGAAGGACAAGCTGCTGTGCGCAGGGGTGGACCAGCACTTGTCATCATGGATCCTGGACTACCTCACAAACCAGCCTCAGTTTGTGAGAACCCGGGACTGTGTGTCCGACACGATCATCGATAGCACGGGGGCCCCCCAGGGAACGGTTTTGGCTCCCTTCCTGTTCACCCTTTATACTGCGGACTTCTCACACAACACAACACACTGCCATCTACAGAAGTTCTCTGACGACTCTGCGATCGTTGGCCTCATCTCCAACGGAGATGAAGCTGAGTACAGAGGGCTTATCCAGGACTTCGTGGACTGGTGCCATCGGAACTGCCTCCAGATCAATGCGAGGAAAACTAAGGAGCTGGTGGTGGACTGCCGCAGGCAAGGACAACCCCTCACAGCACCAGTAAATATACAGGGAACAGACATCGAGGTGGTGACATCCTATAAGTACCTGGGTGTTCATCTGAACAATAAACTAGACTGGTCACACAATACTGACGCACTCTACAAGAAGGGACAGCGCAGGCTGTTCCTACTGAGGAGACTCAGGTCTTTTGGTGTACAAGTGGCGCTGCTGAAGACATTCTATGACACGGTGGTGGCATCAGCCATCACTTTTGGAGTGGTCTGCTGGGGCAGTGGCATTACAGCAGCCGATAGGAAGAGACTGAACAAACTGATCAAGAAAGCTAGCTCTGTCCTGGGGCAGCGCCTTGACCCAGTGGAGGAGATGGGAGAGAGAAGGATGGTGGCTAAACTGTCATCTCTGCTGGAGTCCGAGTTCCACCCTATGCAGGACATACTGAATGCACTGAGGAGCTCATTTAGCAGCAGACTACATCATCCTAGGTGCACAACCGAGAGGTTTCGCAGGTCCTTCCTACCTACGGCTGTCAGACTGTACAACCTAAGCAGGGCTGCTCGCAGAGATAGCAAAAAGACGTGACAACCTAATAGTATTGAATGCAAAAGATGCAATAGACTTACACAATGGTCCCCTCCGGTATACAACTAGGAAAATACCGGTCGCTATGGAGGGTGAGAATATGTGTGGGTACATAATCATACCATGTAGGATAACTAAGTAGACGGTTATGCTGTTTCATTCCATCTAGCTACAATGCTCTGCACTGTGTGTGTTTATATATTTATATATTTATTCCATCTAGCAACAATGCTCCACACTGTGTGTGTTTATATATTTACATATTTATTCCATCTAGCTACAATGCTCCACACTGTGTTTATATATTTACATATTTGTTCCATCTAGCTACAATGCTCCGCACTGTGTGTTTATATATATATTTATATATTTAGTCCATCTAGCAACAATGCTCCACACTGTGTGTGTTTATATATTTACATATTTATTCCATCTAGCTACAATGCTCTGCACTGTGTTTATATATCTACATATTTATTCCATCTAGCTACAATGCTCCGCACTGTGTTTATATATTCACATATTCATTCCATCTAGCTACAATACTCCGCACTGTGTGTTTATATACTCATATATTTATTCCATCCAGCTACAATGCTCCGCACTGTTTATATATTTATATACCTATCCCATCTAGCTACAATGCTCCGCACTGTGTATATATATATATATATATATATACTGTATATATACAGTATATACTGTATACATGTACATATGTATACTCTCTACTCATGTTTTTTTCTCTTGCTTTCTGATTGTTGCTCTGAGTGTTGCTATCCTGTGCTGTGCAATCCTGGAATTTCCCCATTGTGGGACTAATAAAGGCTTATCTTATCTTATCTTAAAAAGAGAGGAGGAGGAGTGGCACTTCTTGTTAATGAACGATGGTGTCACCCCAGGCACATTTATGTGAAGGAAAAGTGCTGCAGCCTGGACATTGAACTGCTGGCTGTCAGTATGAGGACCCTATTATATGCCGCGAGAAATGAAGTGCGCTTTAATTGTTATCGTCTACGTCCCTCCGTCAGCTGACGCAGCGGTGGCCTGTGACGTCATCAGCTCCACTGCGGCCACATTAGTGGAGAAACACCCGGATGCATTCATGGCCATCACAGGTGATTTTAACCATGTCTCAGTGGGAAAAACACTACCAAACTTTCACCAGTTTGTTGACTGTCCCACCAGAGAGAACAAAACACTGGATTTACTGTATGCCAATGTCAGTGATGCATATAGTGCCACAGCTCTACCCCCCATTGGTAAATCAAATCACTGCATGGTCATGTTATCACCCAAGTACATTCCCCTTGTGCAAAGGCAGCCTGCTTATACACGGACTGTGAGGAGGTGGACACAGGAAGCTACTGATGCACTACAGGACTGCTTCGAGATGACGGACTGTAGCGTACTCTGTGAACCACATGGGGTGGACATAGACAATATGACCGACTGCATCACAGAATACATTAGATTCTGTGAAGACATGACCATGCCAGCTCAGACTGTACACTGCTTCTCCAACAACAGACCATGGGTCACCAGTGACCTGAAAGCACTTCTGAACAAAAAGAAGAGAGCTTTTAGGGCTGGAGACAAGGAGAAGCTGAAGGGAGTGCAGCATGAGCTGAGAGAGATGCTGAGGAGGTGCAAGGACAATTATAGGAGGAAGTTGGAAGAGAAACTCAGGCAAAACAACACTAAAGATGTGTGGGAGGGAATGAAACAAATAACTGGGTACAAGGGGAGAGTCTGGGAGCCAGGAGAGAGCTGAGGAACTGAATCTGTTTTTTAATAGGTTCAACTCACAGTCTGTCACCTGGGCAACACAACCAGACCCCCACGCACCCCTCCCCACCCACGCTCCCGTGCAGAACCTCTCTCCATCTTCCCCCTCCTCCTACTCAGGGGGCACCAGGACCCTCCCTCACTTCACGGTGACTACAGATCAGATGGAGAAACATCTGGAGAGACTCCGTCAACGGAAGGCTTCGGGCCTTGACGGCATCTCTGCAAGGACCCTGAGGACCTGTGCCAACCAACTAGCTCTGGTACTGAAACACCTGTACAACCTGAGCCTGAGTCTTGAGAAAGTACCGGTGCTGTGGAAGACATCCTGCCTGGTTCCTGTCCCCAAGAAGTCATCTCCATCGGATTTGAATGACTACCGACCAGTTGTCCTTGCATCTCATGTGATGAAGGTCCTGGAGAGACTGGTCTTAGCCCACCTGAGGCCGCAGGTGAAGACGTGGCTGGACCCTCTGCAGTTTGCATATCAGCCCCATTTAGGAGTTGAAGATGCTGTCATCTACCAGCTGCAACGAGCCCATCTGCACCTGGATGGTGGAGGAGATACTGTGAGAATCACTTTTTTTGATTTCTCCAGTGCCTTTAACACCATCCAGCCACTGCTGCTGGGTGAGAAGCTGTGGGTGATGGGGGTTGACAGCTCTGTGATCTCCTGGATTACTGACTACCTGACAGGCAGACCACAGTTTGTCAGGCTGGGCAGTGTCTTGTCTGGAGTGGTGGCTAGTGATACAGGAGCACCACAGGGGACTGTGCTCTCTCCTTTTCTTTTTACCTTATACACCACTGACTTTCACTACAACACTGAGTCATGCCACCTGCAAAAATTCTCTGATGACTCAGCTGTTGTGGGGTGTATAAGAGGAGGAGAGGAGGGGGAGTACAGGGCACTGGTAGACAGATTTGTGGAGTGGACAGAGCAGAATCACCTGAGGTTGAATGTCAGCAAGACCAGAGAGATGGTGATTGACTTCAGAAAGAGGAAGGCTCCTTCTCAGCCACTGCAGATTAGGGGGAAGGATGTGGGAGTGGTTGAGGACTACAAATATCTGGGTGTCAGGATCAGTAGCGGGTTGGACTGGAGATCCAACACCGATGCTGCGCACAGGAAGGGGATGAGCAGACTCTACTTCCTGAGAAAGCTGAGATCCTTCAACGTGTGCAGCAGGATGCTGGAGCTTTTCTACCAGACTGTTGTCGCCAGCGCCATCTTCTTTGCTGCGGTCTGTTGGGGTAGCAGTATCAGGGCCAGAGATACCAACAGACTTGACAAGATTATCAAGAGGGCTGGCTCTGTAATTGGTCTCAGACCGGAGACCTTTGAGACAGTGATGGAGAGGTTAACACTAAATAAATTGCGATCCATCATGGACAATCCTGATCACCCCCTCCACCATACACTAGATAGACAGCGAAGCACTTTCTCCAGTAGACTACTACAGCTTCGTTGTCGAACGGCCAGGTACAGGAAATCTTTCCTGCCACATGCAATTTCACTGTACAATAACTCACTATGATGTTGTATTCTGGCATAGCTATGCTACCACACTGCATCTTACAGACTAACTGGTACATCACTTTTCACTCTGCTCCTGATAGTCCTTCTTTGCGCAATGGGATGATTCATGTGTTTATACGGGTCATCATATATTAAGCTATGATGTATATAGGTTTTATAGTCGTGTTAGTTTTTTACTTTCCATGCATAATCCCTTTGTCTGTCATGTGTGTGTTTCTGTTGTTTGGTTGTCAACTGTCATGCTGCTGCTACACTGTAATTTCCCAGTTTGGGATCAATAAGGTACATCTATCTATCTATCTATCTATCTATCTATCTATCTATCTATCTATCTATCTATCTATTATGTCTATTATCTGTCTAATAATTACATTTGTTTGATGATCTGAAACATTTAAGTGTGACATACAAAAAATGAGAAATCAGGAAGGGGCAAACACTTTTTCACACCACTGTATATATGCACACGCACGCACGCACACACACACACACACACACACACACACTGGGGAAATCCTTTTTACTGGTGAACTTAATTTGACCTTCTCTAACTTTTTGAATGCACATTTCCAACTGTTCAGTGTTACAGTACTTTTTGCATAACTTGCTGTTGTCTAACAAGGTGCTTAATGGCAAAATTCACAACTGGTGTTTGATCCATGAATCGACCAATAAATTTTCTGGTTCAATTAGAATTGGTATTTAAACAGTCCTCTTCATTATGTTGTTCACATTTTGACATCATGAGACCAAGATGACACCTAACAATTGATCAACAGTACCTCACCATTGCGAGGCTTCAAACAGGATGTTCTTAGAGGGAAGTGGCCACTGAGCTTAGAGTGTCACAGAGTGTCATCAACAGGTTGTAACAGAGACACAGAGAGACTGAAAGAGTCACAGAAAGGCACAGAAGGGGATGTCCTTTGCCCACATCCCACGCTAATGACTGTTCCATTGTGAACAGTGCCCTGCGGAGCCAGATGATGAATGCCACTCAATTCCAGGCACATTTAAGGAAGGTGAGAGGCACCCAAGTATCACGTCAGACCATTCAAAACGTTTACATCAGTGTGGTCTGCGTGCTAGATGGCCTGCAAGGGTACCTGACCACACCATCAGGCACAGGCATCATTGTCTTGCATGGGCCAGGGAGCATTTATGCTGGACAAGGGACCAGTGGGCCTCATTGCTGTTCTCTGATGAAAGTTGATTCACGATAAGCAGAAATGATGGCCGCCATTGATGTTGGTGACATCAAGGAGAGCGCTATGCATCAGCCACTGTTGTCACCATGTTACAGTCTGGGCAGGTGTGTCTAGTCAATACAGAACTGCTCTACACTTTGTGAATGGTACAATGACAAGCTACTGCTAACTACCTGAATAACATCATTAATCCAGTCATTGTGCCCCTGTATGAACAACATAGGCCTAATTTCATCTTCATGGATGACAATGCTCCAGTTCATCGAGATTGCATCATTAGGGAACGGCTACTGGAGGCTGAGATACCTCAAATTGAGTGGCCTGCACTTTCTCCAGACCTGAATCCTATAGAAAAGCTATGGGATCACTTGAGTCGCTGTGTAGAGGCTCGTAACCCTGCACCCCACAACCTCAGTGACCTGAAGGCCACCCTTCAAGAAGAGTGAAATGCCATGTCTCAGCAGATAATAAATGGACTTGTGAACAACATGAGACATCGTTGTCAAGCTGTAATTGATGCTCAAGGGCACATGACAAGTTATTGAGACATTGACATTTTTTGTTGTGGTATACCCACCACTGTTGTTGGCTTTTGTTTCAATAAATAGTTTGAGATGAGGAAATCACCATTGCATGCTTCTACTTAAATGCCCTACTTTCATGATATTATATCACTGTAGCATGAACTTCTTATATAAATTTCACCCAAAAGCCAAATATCCCTAACTTCTTGTGAATAGTCTATAAAGACTGATGACACAAGAACTCTTTAAGCCCTGCCTCTTCTCATTATTGTGTATCTGAAAACTAAAAATAGTCCTTGAATAACTTTTTTCCCAAAAGATTTTTTCTGTTCTCTTAGGCAGTTTTTATCAAGCTAACATGTTTGTTTTTCAGATCAGTTTAGTTTGAGTTATTTAATGCTATAAAATGTGATGTGGTCACTATTGAGTGAAGCTGTAATTGAGTGGGGCTGCCAAAGACTGTACAATGGATGGAAGTGGTGCTACAGTATATCGCCCATCTTTATTATTGCTGTGAAGGAGGTAATGTGGTTGGAGTGTTTTGTTTGCCCGTCTGTCTGTTAGCAGAATTATACAAAAACAACTGAATGGATTTTGATTACATTTTTACCAGAAATGACCCTTGGGCTATAGATGAACCCATTAGATTTCGGATGTGATCCAAGAGTGCATACCTCAGCCAAGGCCCTCATCTCGCAATGCAATGTGATCGTCTGGCCATCCATCCAGGATAACGTAAAAACTACAAACAGAAGGGTCGGACAGAAGAAGTGAGGGCTGGATGGAGCCTTGGCAGAGATATGCACTCTCTGAATGCTCTCTCGTTTTATACTGTATGGTTGGACCTGCGGTACTTCTTCTGCACCCACAAGTTGGTTTTAGGGGCATTTTTCAGCTTGTAAAGTTGGGTAAACCATTACTTGACCGAGATGAAAATTTAAGTTGGCTGCATGAATGCCCAGTGTACAAAGGTAGGAATTAGCATCCACAACCTGCCAAATGTGAATGAATTTCTTAAATGGCTGGAGAATCTGATTAACCTAATGGGCACTGTAATGGGTAAGAGTGGAGCCTTCCTTCAGAAAAAGCCTATTCTGTCATCAGGCTTCTATAGACCATTCAGTCTTTGGGCTTCCTCCATAAAGTACAGTATTGTTACCCTCCAGAGGTGAGGGTAGGCAGCAGCAGATTTAGGTATAGGTGACACACATATTTCATCATTGTCATCCATATTTATTTTGACAGGACACAATTAATGCCTCAGTTGGGGTGGGTCCTCTTACAGTTGAAGCTGAGTTTTTATGCTGGATGCCCTTCCTGACGCAACCCTGTCCATTTTATCTGGGCTTGGGACCGGCGCAGGGAGTGCACTTGCCTTGTGCACCCACTGTGGCTGGGTAACCAACATTTCCCTCCTCCGTTCCAATATTGCTGAGCACCAAGCTGGATGGCAGGAAGCTCCACTTTTACATGATTTTTGGCATGACCTGGCCGGGATTTCAACCCCTGCCTCCCTGTTGTGGGGCGGATGCTCTACCTCTAGGCCACCACTCCGATACACTACATGTAAAACTACAATCACAAAATAGTGTCTGATGAAATTTATAGAAAAATAAATTAGTTAAGAAAAGTTAGTTAAGTTTAGAAAAAAATTAGTTTCCAGCACTGCCTGTGTATCAACAGTATTGATAAAATGCATTATTTATTCAAACTTATCTTTTATACTTCTACAGTATCTCTGAACATGTCACAATGATGTTTTTTGTCCACAAACATATGTATTGTATGTATTGCGTTATTTTCAGTCACTGCTGCTAATAATAGCTAATAAGAGAGTCAGGGTTTACTATCTTGTACTGGAATGTGGTCTACTTGGACAGGACAACATTTCAACATCTGGTTTTTGACCTACAGACGCAGAAGGAATTCACTGTTATCAGCTTCATAACAGTGGCACTGTCACCAGGTAACTTGGTATTCAAAGCAAAAACACAAAGAAAACCACAGAACCAAGTACTTTGCACCGTTTTGAAAAATGTAGTCTGTTGAAACATTCTTCACGCTTTCATCTACAGCTGGACAGGTTTATGCTTCTATGACAGAATGTCATCCATATGATGCTGTCACAGCCCCATGCTCCCGAGGTCTGACAAAAAAAAGGGAGTCCACTCTTACTATTTTAAAAAGGGCTTAACAATTATCTAGTGATGGGATGGCAGGCTCTGGAGCTTCGAGGGTGCTCTGAGCTTGTCCAGAAAATATTTGGCGAAGCGCGTTTTGAGGCGTGTATTGCTGACATCATACCACATGACTGGGTCAGGAAGCCGTTCATGATATTGCACGCAACATGAAATAAAGTGAGCAGTGATACACAATGGAAATCCCCATCCCTCACATTTTGTGTTGTCCATGTTTGACTGTGTAAGGGATTTGTCACAGCCAATTTTCAGATGAAACCAGCACCAAAAACACAGACTTCTATGGCAAGCCGTTTTAACATTTAATAGCTAGCCTGGATATGTATTGTAGATATCAATAATTCAATTTTTCCAAGTAAAAATAAACATTTCAGATATCCACAATGAAATTCTCCCTCTCTATAATGATCATTTCAGATATCTGTGACATCGTTCTTCCGAGGAAAAAGACATCACTTTTCCCCATTTATGTGTATTGGGTTTTCACCTCCAGATCTACAATTACATTCTTCCTATCTAGAATGAACTTTCTGGATATCTGAAATAGAATTCTTACTAGGAGAAACTCTTATTTCAGATATCTACAATCCAATTGTTACTAGTCATAATTTTCATTTTGGATATCCACAATGAAAAAACATTCCAGCTAAATATCTGAAATGATCATTACAGAGAGGAAGAATTTCATTGTGGATATCTGAAATGTTCATTTTTACTAGGAAAAATTGAATTATTGATATCTACAATACATATCAAGGCTAGCTATTAAATGTTAAAACGGCTTGCCATAGACTTCTCCCATTTGGGAACAGTTTGAGCTCATTTCTTCCACTGATATATTTTTCACAAATAGTGGCTGTTTATTGTAACTGAAGTGATAGCTTTGTGGTAAAGCATCTGCTGCTGTAACTGGGAGGCTAGAGTTTAAGTCCCAGCTAGGTCATTCTTGTAATTTTGTTTTTGTTTGCAAGGTGAAGTGTCTGTTGTGTTTCAAAGAGCTTGGATCATTATGCTGAGGCACTATTTTTGTATACTTTATTGATCTCCAGAGGGGAAATTGAGGGCATCCACCTGGATGGATGAAGCGGCCATGGTACGGCGCTATCCCTTTACCATTCACACACACATTCACACCTAGGGCCACTGTGGAGTTTCCAATTAACCTAACCTGCATGTTTTTGGCCTATTGTGCCCTGCATGACAATAAGGACAGAGGTTAATGTACTGGGAGAGACAGAAACTTGTCTACCCTACAGTGTCACTCATTGATATTTCTTAAAAGACTGTGCATTTATTGAAATAGAAAAAATACACATTAAACCAATAATGCCTTTGCAAAATTCTGCATGTTGTATACTTTTTGTTGACTACATGGCCTTGTAGAGCAATGGAGTTTCACATGAGGCTTCGTTTATATGAAAAATATTAATGAAAAGCCTCAAGCCTTCAAGAAAGCCTCATCTAGCCATCACTAAGTAGTAGCTTAGAGATAAAGCATCTGTCTTTCACCTGGCAAAGCTAGGGTTCAAGTCCCAGCTGGGCCATTCTTATAATTTATTTTCATTTGCACAGTGAAGTGTCTGTTGTATTTCAAAGAGCTTGGATACAACAATAACACATCATTATGCTGAGGCACTATTGTGCCCTGCATGACAATAAGGACAGAGGTGAATGCACTGGGAGAGACAGAAATGTGTCTACCCTACACTGTACAAACTTGCAGTAGCCTTCCTTTGCACACCTGCATCCTCTGTGCTCTCAGAGTATTCTCCAAAGCTTTTTAAAAAAAAAAAAAAAAAAAAGAAATCACCTTAGTCCAAAGACTGTAGAAAAGTTATTATTTCTTAATAAAAATGGATAAGTACCAGAAGCACATTCACTGTAGTCACCTGAGTTTTATTATTTTTTCTCTTATTATCATTGATATTTCTTAAAAGACAGTGCATTTATTGATATGGGAAAAAAAATACATATTACACCAATAATGCCCTTGTAAAAATCTGCATGTTGTATATGTTTTGTCCTCTAGATGGCCTAGTAGAGAAACTGAAGTTTCACATGAGGCCTCGTCTATATGAGCCATTCAAGTCCTCTAGAAAGCCTCATCTGGTCATCACTACAGTTACCATATTTTTTGGACTATTAGGCGCACTTAAAATCCTTTAATTTTCTCAAAAATCGACAGTGCGCTTTAAAATCCGGTGCGCCTTATGTATTAATTCTGGTTGTGCTTACTGACCTCGAACCGATTTTATGTGGTACACGGCGCTCAAAAATCTGTCAAAAATGTTTTAGTACGACTTTAGTAAGTTACGAAGGCAAACCGCTTGATGGATTGTCGGTGCATTACGGTAGTCAGGAGCCTCGCGGAGTAATATGTGCTTCAACATAATGGCCGGATGGCTTTTTCCACAAATCTCCATCCCTATTGATCTGCCTCTCCACGTGCGCCCATCTCACCAATACTGTCAAAACCCAAGTGAAGCAAACTAATTCAGAGCTTGCCATCAATCCGGGTGGATTTTTTTTTATTTTTTTTTTGTTACTTATTTGTACCCGTAGGTAGATTTGGTTTGCAGTCTGGTGACAAGCCACCGGCTGCCGGTCGCTGCGTGCGCGAGCGCCCTAAACCTACATGTTTTTGGTATGCGGGAGGAAACCGGAGAAATCCCGGAGTAAACCCACGCAACACGGGGAGAACATGCAAACTCCACACAGCTCACTGTTGGTCGGGGGCTGGGATCGAACCCACGATCTCATGATCCCCGCGATCCCCCGGCCAAGGGTAAACTGTGCTGCCGCAGTGCTAAACCACTGCGCCACCGTGCAGCCCAGGATTAACCAAAGAACTCCAACCGCTATATTGGTGTCAACAGGTCGTTCAAAGTTAAATTGCTAGCGAGTTACGCCACTATCTGCCAATGGATCGTGGATCGAAACTGCTCCTGTTTAGCTGTAATTAATATTCAAAAATGATATTTTCGGGACGAAAGAATTCAAGTGACCCGGCATTTGTTTGCATTGTTTACTTCTCGGGGCTGCCGCCGGAGAGCGAGCCGTATCGATTACTGAGCGAGTATCCTGGCGATGTAAGCAGCCACGGACCAAAAACGTACATTTGCTCATGGAACAGGTCATTCACACTCGCAGACAATCGCGCTATATGTGTCTATAATGACTATAGATAGGATTTTCTTTCCATGCACGCAAAAAAAAAAAATAAAATTCCCAGATCCGACTACCTCGCGAGGTAGTCGATACCCAAAAGCCGATGGTGTATAGAACACGTATATTAGGATTTGTATGTGAAATTTCAGCATCGAAACTGCTCCCGTTTAGCTGTAAACGGGAGCAGTAAATACGGCTGTAAATACGTATTTATGGCTGTTGATTACCAAGCGAGTACCGAACGAGTATCCTGGCCAATATGGTGATGTAAACAGCTACAGACTAAAAACGTTCCGCCTACTCATGGAACAGGTCATTCACATTCACAGACAATCGCGCTATATGTGTCTATAATGACTATAGATAGGATTTTCTTTCCATGCACCCAAAAAAAAAATAAAAAAAATTCCCAGATCCGACTACTCCGCGAGGTAGTCGATACCCAAAAGCCGATGGTGTATAGAACACGTATATTAGGATTTGTATGTGAAATTTCGGCATCAAAACTAATACGGCTGTAAATACATATTTACGGCTGTAAATACGGCTCGCTCACCGCCGGAGAGGGAGCCGTATCGATTACCGAGCGAGTACTAAACAAGTATTCTGGCCAATATGGCGATGTAAACAGCCACGGACTAAAAACGTTCCGCCTGCTCATGGAACAGGTCATTCACACTCGCAGACAATCGCGCTATATGTGTCTATAATGACTATAGATAGGATTTTCTTTCCATGCACGCAAAAAAAATTTTTTCCCGGCTCCGACTACCTCGCTTTAATGCGCCTTATAATCCGGTGCGCCTTATGTATGAAATTAGACCATCAAATAGACCGTTCATTGATAGTGCGCCTTATAATCCGGTGCGCCTTATAGTCCCAAAAATACGGTATCTTTATTAAATGGAAAAATGCAGCTAGGAGGCCACGGCCAAAAAAAGGAATCCAGTCGAAGAGGTCAGAGAACTTCTCTCCAAGGAAGCCTTTTAAAGCTCCTAAAATTGGCCAGCTCAGGTGCTTCCAATTCTAAAGTTCCACCCTTTCAGCCTGCAATTAAAGCAAAAACACAAATAAAAACTGCAAACAAAACTAGGGCTGAGCCCATCACAATGCCTTGAATGGTATGACAACTATTTAGGAGTGTGCCTTTACATCCAGTAATTGCTGCACATTTACATAAACAGTGCTAATATGAATCCACTGAACCCTGATAAAATAATGCCCTCATATTAAAGAGGATAATGGCACATCCAAATAAGTCCAGGAGAGGTCAAATCCACTGTAAACACACACAGTATCAGATACAATGTAGCCTCCATCTGAAGAACAGTCCAGTGTGCCAGAATCTAATCAGACACATTTTTATGCTGTAAAACAGCTTTTCATTATCTCATTCAGTTTCCAAATGTATGTTATTTCATCTGTGCACAATAGTGTGTGAGTTATTTTCACATTGCTAACTAAATCTCTTCATCATAAATTATGACGAGGCAAGTGACAAATTATCTAAGCAGGCAATCCATTTAATAGTGGAAAATAAAGTACACATGCACATACATATTAATGAATGCAAATATGATAGCCTAGTTCCATCCTTGTCTCCTGCTCTGGGTCTGAATAAGGACATGCCCCATCATCTCCACTAATCATCAGGTTTCTCTTAAATGATCTCTATGACATATTAGATAACATTCCACTAATTTCTTCCCATCCTCCATCCAACAATAATTCTTTTCCTCAATTTAACTAAATATATTCTTTGTTTTTCCATGCTGAGAAGGTGAAGATTTTTTATTCCCCTCCTTAAGACAGAAATGAATCGATACAATTTCTTTGTTTTAATTCAACTCACATCACTCCATTAATTGTTGTCTCCCCCTCCACACCCCATGCCCCTTCTATCATCCCGCTCCCATTTGCCATCCTATTCCTTTCTTTTCATTCTGGACTCATCTATCCATCTTTTTGTGTCCGCGCCCTGGAGTAAGATGCAGGTCACGCACACACTTTCTCTCCCCTGCCATCGCAGTGTTGGCAGGGGCTGTGACTAAGTGTGTCCCTGTCCGGTCTAAATCGGATTGATTAACGACGTGCTGCTGTGGCAGGCCTCCTGAGGACCCCTACCAAATCCCCCCAAAAGCCCCCCTTCTTGCATCCTCAACCCCCCTCCTTCCCCCCAGCATTCACCACCTCTCTCCCCCTCCAGATGCATCTGGGAAGGCTGTACATGGCTGCTGGCTAGTAATTGGTAGTCAGACAGCCATGGCAGCTCTCTGCCTAATAGGTCCAACACCTCGATAACTCCATACAATCACAATAAAAGGGGGCACAGGATAGGCTACAGTGGTCAAATGGGCCCATGAAATACTAGCAGGTCAGGATTAGATACTGCACACACAAGCTCTCACAGATACACCACACGCCATTTTGCTCTCTCTATACATATCAAACCAACAGCTCCCACTACTATTTGCTGTTAAAGCCTCAAGTGAATACCGAAGAAAAACATGGAGAATAGAAGTCATTTTCTTAATTGATATTGTTAGACTGTTGTTCTTTGAAGCGACTGAAAAAGTCCCCTGAGAAGACCTGATAGGTCTTGAGAAAAAAAATAATGGTAACAATATTCCAGCATCTAGTACATCAGACATCTGTCTACATGGCTGATAAGAATCCCCTGACAGTACTGTGAATTCAGTTAGAGGATGACAGACTGCTATGAGAGCAGCAGCAGCAAACAAAAACTACTGGTACATATGAGATAAAACAAGCACATAGGAAGTTAATTATCTCATTAAGCTTTGTGTAAAGTGTAATTTATACACTGGAGAAAATATCTGTAAAGACCAGAGCAACTATACAAACTGACTTGAGAATCTCCAAAATGGCATGGTACATAGCCATGATAATTAAAGATGCATAGCCACAGTGACAAAGGAAGTGTCAGAAGCTTCTGGCAGAGCAAATAGTGGCGCCACTGAACCAAGCTCACATACTAGACGCGTGGTGGGCACCCCCAGTTTTCAGCTGATAATGATTAAGTGATCAGGTTGCTTTATTTGTACCCGTAGGTAGATTTGTTTTGCAGTCAGGTGACATCCATATTTACAAACCACAATTACATTCAACATGAACACAAACACAGGCACACATGAAGCTGACTATAAACATGATAAAAGTACTCAAGGCTCCATCAATCAGGACATAGGACAAAGAGATAAGAGAAAAAACAAGGAAATAAGAGAGAAGGGTCATATTAGAAAGTTAAAGACTAGTCAAAGAGGTTAAAGACACAAAAGTCTAAAACCCAATAAAAGATTTAGAACCCCAATAAAAAACCTACAAAAATAAGTAAATATAAAATCAAATTAATAAATTAGGTAACTAAATTATGAGCAATATATTGTTACATCCTGTTCAACTCTTTAACAGCAGCAGGAACAAAGACGTTTTTGTAGCGCTGGGTTTTACTTTTTGGGACAGCAAACCTCCGTTTGGAGGGAAGAAGCTGAAGGTGGAAGTGCAAAGGGTGGGAGTCATCATTTAAAATGGAGGTAGCCATCCTCTGTACCTGTCTGGTGTACAGGGATGTCAGGCTCAGCTGTGACTCACCAAGCAAGCGACTGGACCGTCTAACAACCTGATCCAAGGATTTCCTCTGTTTCAGTTTTGTCTGACCAAACCATGACACTAAAGAAAAGGATAAAACAGATTCAATAAAAGCCCGATAAAACATTGTCATTATGGTTCGGTCAATTTGGAAGCGTGCAAGTTTCCTTAAACAATGCAAATGTTGCTGACCCTTTTTGCACACCCTTTCACAGTTCTCTTCAAAGTTTAAATTACTATCAATAATCGTCCCAAGATATTTGTAGGATTGTACACATTCAGTGGTCTGGCCTTTTAGTACAGTGACTTTGTGCCTGGGAGTTTTCCTCCTAAAGTCAATAATCATATCTTTAGTTTTTGTCGTATTCAGCTGCAGGTAGGAATCCTCACACCAGTGAACAAAATCATCAGCTACTGGGCCGTGGCCACTCTCACCATCCTGGAGGAGACTGACAACAACTGAATCATCAGCATACTTTATAATGTGTCTGTTGTCATGTCTGCTCCAACACATGTTTGTGTACAGGATGAAGAGTAGTGGTGACAACACACACCCCTGAGGAGAGCCAGTAGAAGAACACTTTTGGTCAGGAAATGTACCATTGAACCTTACTCTTTGTGTCCTGTCGGTTAAAAAAAAATCCAGAATCCAACCCACCAGATTATTACTCAAATCAAATTGTTGCAGGAGCCTTTCAACTAAAATATGAGGTTGGATTGTATTAAAGGCGGAAGAAAAGTCCACAAATAAAAGCCTGGCGTGTGTCCAATTAAAATCCAGATGTTTGAAAAGCATATTAAACAGAGTGACAGCGGCATCCTCCACTCCTCTGTGAGGCCTATAGGCAAACTGCAAAGGATCCAATGCGTGCTTAATCTGCTTTAGGACCTCAAATCTGACCAGTTTTTCAAAAATTTTCATTAAAATTGAGGTCAGAGCAACTGGTCTAAAATCATTTATCGTTTTTGGACAGCTGGATTTTGGAACAGGGACAACCACAGCATCTTTCCAGATCTTAGGCACATGTTGTGTCTGTAAGGACTTATTGAAAATGTAGTGAAATACAGGACTCAGTTCATGTGCACAGGACTTTACCAAGCGCCCACATATATTATCAGGGCCCTGACTTTTGTTCACTTTTACAGCACAGAAAGCCCTTTTAACATCCTGCACCTCAATATTAAAGTGATGATAGTCTTTGAGTTGCTGTTTCAAATCTTGGGTTTCTGTGCTAAAATCAAATGAATCAAAACAACCATAAAAACAATTAAGAGCATTAGCCAGCTCTGTGTCTGAATTAAAACCATCTAAAAACACATGATTACTGCGCTCTGTGCTCTGAAGGCCTGCAATAGTTTTCATACTGGCCCAGGCTGAACCAAGCTTGTTTGTTGCCATCTTGTTTTCCAACTCTGATTTATAATTCTGTTTTGCTCTTAAAATTTCATCCTTCAGCTCTTTTGTGGCAACCTGCAGCTCAGAAACAACCCCCTGTTTAAAGGCAAGTGCTTTCTTCTGTAAGCAGGATTTAACTGATTTTGTAACCCATGGCTTGTTGTTGGGATATATTTTGACACATTTACGTGCAACGATCATGTCTCTGCAGAAAGCCATGTATAAGCGTGTCACGTCCACTAAAGAGTCCAAATCTTCTCTGCAGTCTAGTATGAACACCTCCCAGTCTGTACAGTTAAAGCATTCCTGGAGGCAGTGCACTGAATCCTCTGTCCAAACGTTTATGTCCCTGGTCTTTGTCTTCTCTCTTTTGAGAGCAGTTTTATATGTGGGCAGCAAATGTACACAGTTGTGATCTGAGGATCCTAAAGGAGGAAGGGGAAGAGATTTATAGGCCCTCTCTATGGATCCATAGCACAGGTCCAATGTCTTTTTTCGCCTGGTTGGGCAGGCAACATACTAATAAAAGTTTTTAAGTGTCTTCTTTAGAGACACATGGTTAAAATCCCCAAGTATGAAATTTGGAGCCTCCGGGGAAATTGACTGCAATCGCTGTACCACATCAAAGACGGTGCTGGAGGCAGAGGCAGCATTGGCCCTCGGGTGAATGTATACAGTCGTTATGAAAAGTTGGGGGAACTCGTGGGGCAGATAAAAAGGGCGTAGTGACATGGACAGCAGCTCCACATCTGGTGTACAGATGCGCTCTCTGACCGTGACAGATGTACAGTACTGTTTATTAATATATAAATATACGCCACCCCCCTGACGTTTCGCCGTTACCTCTTCCTGCCAATCCAAGCGAAGTGGGGCTCCAAAGCCGTCAATCCACAGGTCTGGGTGTCGGTCATGCGCCGTAAGCCACGTCTCCATGTAAGCCATGACACAGCAGTTCTTGAAATTCTTCTGATATCGGACACTTCCTTGAATTTCATCCACTTTATTTCTCAGGGATTGTACATTCCCCATAATAATGGAAGGAAGAGGAATGCGGTTAAGCTGATGCCTCCTCAGTCTTAATCTTACGCCTCCATGCTTTCCGCGTTTCCTCCTCATGTCTCTGTTTTCATCGCTGTGTCCATGAAAATCTCTTAAAATAAAGTCCGGCAGTTGCGGCACAGACTCAAACACAGATGCTGCATTATCCATGTTTAAATGCAGTAACGTGTCTCTGGAATACCGTATTCTTCCCGGCGAGATTGCGATCACGCTTACCTCCAAGACAAAGAGCCGGTAGGAAAGAAACGACAGTGCAAAAACAGGAAGGAAATCCATACTGATGGAACCTGGGAGCTCTTCGTTATATAGTCCACAAACATTCAAGGACAAAAACGGCAAAGAGAATCACGTTAAAACACATTAAAGTGCATAACCCAGCCAAAACGGTGGAGATGACTGTGGATTTCAGGCGACACCCCCCTTCATTCCCCCCACTCACCATCCTCAACAGCACAGTGTCCACTGTGGACTCCTTCAAGTTTCTGGGTACCACAATCTCCCGGAACCTGAAGTGGTCCTCCCATATTGACACTGTCCGGAAAAAGGCCCAGCAGAGGTTGTTTTTTCTGCGTCAGCTCAAGAAGTTTGATTTGCCTCAGGAGCTGCTGGTTGTCTTCTACACCGCCATCATCCAATCTGTCCTCTGCTTTTCCATCACTGTCTGGTTTGGATCTGCCACTAAACAGGACAAGACCAGACTGCAGCGGATCATTAAGTCTGCGGAGAGGATCATTGGTACCGACCTACCCTCCATTGAGAACTTATATCGGTCCATAACCAGGAAACGGGCGGGAAACATCTGTGCTGACCCATCACACCCCGGCCACAAACTGTTTGAACTTCTATCTTCTGGTCGTCGTTACAGATCACTGAAGGTCAAAACCACCCGTCACAGGAACAGTTTCTTTCCTCAAGCCATCACTCTGATGAACTCCTAACATTCACCTAGTCCTACCTGTTGCTGTACTCATGACTTTTCATCCATTATTACATTGCACATAACTCTCACACTGCTTTTTACTTCATTCACATTATATCACTGAATCTGAGTCCACATTGAAATACTGTGTGATTGTATATTTTTTCATATATTTCTGCAAAGTGTGGTTAGTCCGAGTAAATAACTGCATATATTCCTGTATATATTTGCATCCTTTTATAGAAACGTGGACAGACTGTAATTTACTGTACATACTCTGGTTGTCATTGAATCCTTATTTAAATCCTTCACCTGAACAACGAGAGCAAGTTTTTAGCCAAAGTCAAATTCCTTGTATGTGTTGTGCATACTTGGCCAATAAAGCTGATTCTGATTCTGATTCTGATTCTGATTCTGATAAAAACAGAGACACAGACGTCAAACTTTTTTCACCCGCTGCCAGTCGCTGCGTGCGCATGCGCCCAGTCCAATAAGTGATGATTTTATCTATTATTTTGAAAGACCAAGCTAAACATGTGTACATTTATCTTGATTTAATATGTTATGTCGTACAGAGATTTTCCATTTTTGTCATTTAAAACACCCTATTAATTTAATAAAACGTTTATTGTTTTTCAATATAGAAAAACCCCAAAAGCATCTGTGCCAAAATAAATGTGTAAAAATCAGATTGCACTTATATAAGAATGAGTCTGTGCACTAGATGTTAGGAAAAAAAAAACAAAACAGGAACAAACTCCCCCTCCCCCAATTTGTTTTAATGAGCCGGCTGCACGACGTGCGCCAAGTTACAAAAATCAAGAGAGATGCATTACTAGCAGAAACGACACATAATCACCCCACACAACACTACCTGTGACATAATTTTTGGTGCACGCAGCCCTTCGCGAGGGCCAGCATGTCAAGTATACACAGGGCTTAAGCCCACACTGACTTAAGAGAGCGCTTTTATTTTCTTTCAGTTTTAGTCAACCCACTGGACATCCCCGTTCTCACCTGGTTCATTAGTGGGTTGATCTGTCTACTGCATTAGAACTGTACTTGATGGGGAGATGCCAATAGTTCAGGCCACCTAGCATTAGCAGAGTCACCCATTCACTTATTCATGGTTATTTTTGTGCTTATTGTATCTCAAGGACCAGTTATAGCCTATTAACCAGCCATACCACACACCCCTGTGTTGTGTGTGTGTATGTGATGCTGTGCCCACCAACAGGCCCACCGTGTATATAGTCCCATGTTCTGTGTAATAAAGAGAGCTCATTAGCTGCATGAAGACTGACTCAGGTCCCCTTATTCTCAGACATAACATTTGGCGATGAGGAGACTAATGGGAGCGTGCAGGTTGCCTCCGACATTGCCTCCGTTTCTGCAGTGGGTGGGAGAGCTGATGATCCTGTGGCTGTATTGGAGGACCATGTTTGAAGATTATATTAGAGCGCTGGGCTTCCATAGGCTCGGCGGGAGACAATGGTGGGCACTCCTGGCCCACAACCTCGGTGTGGAGGGCCGAAGAATTCTCGATACGCTGGATGGAGCAGAAGGCTGCGAGGATGCTGTCGAGCAACTGGGCGAGTACTTTGACGAGCAGACGTGGTCCGTGAAGCTGCAGATGCTGGAAATGATGGCGCTAGGAGTATCTAAGCTAGTTAGGTTCAGGAAGCTAAAGGCCCATTCTACGCCTGTGGACAGGCTAGCTGGCAAGCTAACTTCATGCCAAAATCAGGCTACAAGTGGCCAGCGAGACCTCGAGGCAGAACCAAGGCTATGTGTGGAAAAAAACCCGGTCATGGAGGATGGCGGGCCAGTCATGGAACTCAGCACGGGGCAGGACCATAGCGCTGACGGGTTGGACGGCGCGGTGTGTGACAACGGCGGAAAGGGAGAGCAGCAAGAGCCACCACCCCCACAACTGCAGGCTAGACAGCAAATGAGCGGGACCACACAGGCTGAGAACCACGGGGAAGGGCAGAGACAGCTTGGCGCAGAAATGACGCAGCGGAGCACCTGGGTCAAGGGTGTTGGGAGCAGCGACGAGGCACCTGGGTTGGAGAGTAGAGCCGACGAGAATGACGTTGAGAGTCCAGAGGGAGAACAGCCGCAACCGGTCAGGGAGTCAACGCAGCAGAACACTTGGAATGAGGGGGCCAAGGGCAGCAACGAGGTGCTCGGCTCAGAGGGTAGAGCCGACGGGAGTGACGCTGAGTTCCCCAGGACAGAGCAGCTGCAGCCGGACGTGGATGACGGTGCAGTTCGGGACACAGACTGGCCTGGCGAGCTGGGAGGTGATGGTGACTGGAACCGCGAGGACCCAGCGAGGGTGGACCCCGATGCCGGTGTCCGCGTTGCCCTTGTTGTGGGAAAATGGCACAGTGGGGTCCCCGGGAAGACGGCTGCTGGGTCTAAAAGAAAAGAGAGTGGAGCGGAACCAATTGGTGCGGTTCTGCGGCACGCCAAATGCCATCATCGTGGTGAGAGTTCTGATCGGGTCGGCGGGACGGCCCGAGTCAGGAAGGAGGTCCAGTGGCAATGTGGTGAGCATGGGAGGCCGGGTCGGTTTCCCTTGTGGTTCGACAACGAAGTCCGGCCCAGACAAGGGAAGCAATTAATGGCGGGAAGGGACATTTTTGCCGGGGAGGGGGGCTTCGACCCTGGGGGCAGACAGCGGCCAGGGGCACATATGCCCTGGGGCTGCCCGGGGCCTCCAAGGCAGTTTAGTGAATGGTGGCTGTCCAGGGACATTGGAGTGACTTAAAAATTTTATGTAAATATATGTATTTTGTATATATGACGCTGGGGTGCATGTGAGTGAGTGTGTGTAATATGGGATTCATTTTACATTTTAAGAGACACGGTCCAGTTTTGGTTGTTTTTGTGTGAATGTGATAGGTTATTTTATTACAGTATATTGTTCCCTGTGTTTGAGTGCGTGATTCAGGTTCTAAATTTGGGAGGGTTTCAATTGTGTGGTTTTGGACTTTTCTAAGGGGGGAGAGAATTTTGTGTGTATGCTGCACCCGATCTCTTCCTCCCACCCGGGAGGGACTGGAACAGAGCGCTGCAAACCTCAGTAGACCCCCGCACAAGATGGGGGAGACCCTCGGTCGGTGAAAGCACCAGGAGAAGGAGCACTCCATCTCCCCACAGGCCGGGAACAACTTCCACACCATCATTAGTGGAAGTTTATCAAGTTTGCAAAGGCATCATCCTCTTTTCCTGGTTTCAAACCCATTCCCGTCTGTGTGTTGCATTTGTGTGCACTACATTAAACCATTCAGCTGATTTTTCAGCTGGGTATTCTTCCTCATTTTTTCTCTCTAAAATAACTAACTGGGCATCAACTGTGCGTAGGCACGTAAGGCCAGCATGCAGCCGGGGCTTAGCCTTAGCACACCTGCTAATGTTTGGGCTAGCGCAGCCGTGTTGGAGACGACAGAAAACATTTATGAAAAGTCCAGTGACAACGTAACCAAAGAAGACACCGA
The DNA here is from genome assembly GCA_020510985.1 of Pholidichthys leucotaenia. Lineage (NCBI taxonomy): Eukaryota > Metazoa > Chordata > Actinopteri > Cichliformes > Pholidichthyidae > Pholidichthys > Pholidichthys leucotaenia. The sequence goes on from CM035837.1 coordinate 134,374,795, forward strand.
AACAGACGCCACCCAATGCTCAATAAACAAGGAGATTGTTGAAAAGAAGGGTCCGAGTAATTCAATAGTATTGTAGAGACTGGGTTAATCATCTCAGACTCGATGCAGAGGGTAAACAGAGAAGGACAATGGCTATGGAGATTATGGTGAGGTAGCAGGAAGAAGGAGTTGGGGGGAGAAGGGATGAATGTATTGTGATGTGAGATGTCATGCAGATGTGAGATGGGCAGTTGGTATAAAAGGAGAACCCATGGTGTATTGAGACATTCTTTTCTGTGTATGACTGATGTGAGAGTGAATAAAATCGTCTGCTGCATAAATCAGTCTCGTTATTTACACTCTCCAGACTGGTGACCCCTTGATGAATTATGGAACACGAGGCAAGAACCCCAGAGTCGGCCCGGACGGGAAGCCCCAGCGACGCGGCAAGCATCCCAGAGACGGCCCGGACGGGAACCCCCAGCAACGCGTGCGCTGTTTCGGTCAAACTACCGGACTTTTGGCTACACGACCCGCGGTCTTGGTTCCACCACAACGAGGCTCAGTTCGCTCTCTGGGGAATAACGGCAGACGACACCAAATATTACTATGTGGTCGCAGCGCTGGACGCTCACACGTCTCAGCAGGTAGCATGCCTGCTCCAACAGCCTCCAGCCCACGACAAATACGGGACTCTCAAGGCCGCGCTGACCCGGCGCTACACGCTCTCGGACCGTGAGAGAGCAGAGAGGCTCCTGAGGTGCTCCGAGTTAGGAGATGGTTCGGCGGTCGAACTGATGGAGAAGATGTTGGCGTTAATGGGCACGGACGACGGGCATTTTCTGTTTGCCCACCTTTTCCTCCGGAACCTCCCAACAGAGGCGAGAGCAGTCCTTGCCAATTCACCATTGCTGGCCGCGCGTGACTACCGTGCGCTAGCCCAGGAGGCAGATCGGATCACCCTCACCACCAGAGCCCTCACAGTGAATGCGGCGGCGTCGGAACCCAGCGAGACGACCATCGGAGGCAAGGAGCTGCCAACGATAGCAGCAGCGGAGGCCAGGAAGTGCCAGAGAGACACACTCTGCTTCTACCACCGCCGCTTTGGAGAGAACGCACGCAGATGTGCGCCACCGTGCCAATTCAAGCGCTCAGGAAACGCCAAAGCCAGCAGTCGGTAGCAGCTGCGACCGCCGGTGAAGAGAACAAGTTGCTCTACGAGACGGACTCGCGCTCAGGGAGACGGTTCCTCGTAGACACCGGAGCCCAGAGGAGCATCATCCTGCCGTCCTATGCCGACCGGCTAGCAGGACCTAGCGGCCCTGGGCTGGTAGCAGTAAACGGCTCGGGCATTAAGACTTCTGGTGAGAGAACACTGACTTTATCCCTACACGGCCGTATGTACGAGTGGACTTTTGTCATAGCGGCACTGAGTTTTCCAATCCTGGGAGCTGATTTTCTGTGTGCACATGGGTTGCTAGTCGATGTTGCTAACAGACCGCCTGGTTAATGCAATGTCTTTTGATTCTCTCCCCTGTACATCTCGAGGGGCTGGGCCAATAACGCAAGCCAACGTCACAGCTCCAGGCGGTAAGTTCCACACACTGCTCACTCAGTTCCCAGCACTCACGGTCCCGAAGTTTTCGGCGCCCATCGCTAAACACGGGGTGGAACACTTTATCACCACCACCGGGCCGCCCGTTTTCGCACGACCTCGGCGGTTGGATGCAGCTAAACTGGCCATAGCGCGCGAGGAGTCTGCCAACCTGGAAAGGTTGGGCATCGTTAGGCGATCGAACAGCCCATGGGCATCCCCGCTACACATGGTTCCTAAGTCCGAGGGATCGTGGCGACCGTGCCGAGATTTCCGCAGAGTGAATAACACCACAGCGCACGACCGCTACCCGATTCCCCATATTCAGGATTTTTCCGTTCACCTCACGGGAGCACGCATTTTTTCTAAAATAGACCTGGTCTGCGGTTACCACCAGGTCCCAGTGGGCGCGGAGGACATACCCAAAACAGCAGTAATAACTCCGTTTGGCTTGTCTGAGTTTTTAAGCATGCCCTTCGGATTAAAAGGAGTGGCACAGACATTCCAACGCATGATGGATGCGGTGTTGCGCGATCTCCCGTTTGTGTTCGTCTACCTGGATGATATCCTGGTGGCCAGTGCGTCCAAGGACAAACACGTAACCCACCTCAGGACGGTTTTCCGGAGGTTGGAGGAGCACGGGTTAATAATCAACCCAGCGAAATGCCAGTTCGGCGTGATGGGGATTGATTTTTTGGGGCACCGCGTCTCACCGGAGGGAGCGATACCCTTGCCCGACAAAGTGCGTGCCGTGGCGAATTTTCTCCGGCCTCAGATGGTCAGGGTGCTGCAAGAATTTTTGGGGATGGTTGACTTTTATAACCGGTTCCTCCCCCGCGCAGCTCAACTCATGCAGTCATTATACGCCACGCTCAAGAAACGGAAACCCGCGGACAGAGTCAAATGGACTCCGTTGGCACACCCGGACCCGGCGACCCGGATAGCGCTCACTACCGACGCCTCAGACGTGGCCATAGGGGCCGTCGTGGAGCAACGTGTCGCCGGTTCCTGGCAGCCACTCGCTTTTTTCAGCAGGGCTTTGCGCAACAGTGAGCGTAAATACAGCGCATTCGACAGAGAGTTGCTGGCTCTCCACCTGGCCATACGCCACTTCCAGTTCTGGCTGGAAGGGCGCAGCTTCACCACGTTCATGTACCACAAGCTGCTAACGTTCGCGATGGCCAAGGTTTCGGAACCATGGTCGGGCCGGCAGCAGAGACAGCTGGCTGCGATCTCGGAGTTTCCGACCGATATTCAGCATGTGTCGGGTAAACTGAATGTGGTGGCGGACTGCCTCTCGAGCGCAGTTGTGGCCCCGGTCTGCGTAGGGATAGATTATACAGCCATGGCCGCAGAGCAGATTAGCGATATGGACGTGCGCGCGCTCCAGTCTGGACCAACAGGGTTAAGGCTAGGGATACGGGTTAGGGGATGCAGGTTAGGGATGCAGGTTAGGGATACGGGGCCCTTGCGCACGCAGCGACCGGCAGCTGGTGGCTTGTCACCAGACTGCAAAACAAATCTACCTACGGGTACAAAATAAGTAATAAAAAAAAAAAAAAGGCTGGAGAGCAGAGTACTGCAAGATGGCAAGCCCCCCCTAATCTGCGACGTCTCCACGGGACACCCGTGCCCGGTGGTCCCAGTCGCTTGGTGCCACCGCGTGTTTCAGTCAGTTCACGCTCTGGCGCACCCAGGGGTGCGCGCGTCAGTCAAAATGGTGGGAGCGAAGTTCGTGTGGCCAGGCCTGCACAAACAAGTGAAAGAGTGGGCTGCAGCCTGCGTAGCGTGCCAACGAGCCAAAGTACACAGACACACGAAGGCTCCTTTGGAGCCGTTTCGTATCCCGGCTAAGAGGTTCAACCATTTATACGTGGACCTCGTGGGCCCCCTCCCGCCATCGCAGGGGTGCACGCACCTTCTGACAGTGGTGGACCGCACCACGCGCTGGCCAGAAGCAGTCCCGCTGGCAGCAACCACGTCCGCGGACGTGGCGCACGTTTTTTTGATGACATGGGTGGCACGTTTTGGAATCCCGTCGGACATCATGTCCGATAGTGGCCCTCAGTTTGTTTCAGACCTCTGATCCGCGATGGCGCGTAGCCTGGGTGTGACAATTCATCGCACAACCGCATACAACCCACAGGCCAATGGGTTATGCGAGCGTTTTCATAGGTCACTGAAAACAGCACTCAGGGCTTCGCTGATGGATGCAAATTGGGTAGACCGGTTGCCGTGGGTTTTATTGGGGTTGCGTTCCGCACCAAGAGGATTTGGAGGCTTCCCCGGCGGAGTTTGTTTTTTCTCAGCCACTGCGGCTGCCCGGGGAATTTTTGCCAGATAATCCTGCGCCAGCTGGGCAACTGCCCGTCTCAGCGTTTGCAGCATAGTGCAGACACAGGTACGCTGCCAGGCCCGGCCAACCACTGTTTTCCACGCGCTTTTGTGCCAAAAACTTTGAAGAACGCGATGTTCGTGTTTGTCAGTCACGATGCCCACTGCCCTCCATTGCGCTCACCCTACAATGGCCTGTTCAGAGTGCTGGAAACAGGGGACAAACATTTTTTGTTAGACTTGGGGGGTCGTCGGGAGAAAACATGCATAGACAGACTTAAGCCTGCCTTTGTGGTGGCGGACGAGCAAGTGCTGTTGGCTCAGGCCCCTCAGTGCGGAAGACCCCCACTGGGAACTCCCCAGGTAAATGATTCATCAGAGCAGCCACATGGGCAAGTCGAAGGTTTCACTCCCCTCGCCATGGCCCACCTGCAGACAGACACACCCTCAGGAGTCCCCTGCCGGCACAGTAGCACCGCGGAGGCGGTAAACCCCCGTTACAGCAGATATGGTTGGAGACTGAAGCCAAAAGGACATGAGGACTGAAACTCGGTCTGAGATTCTGGGGGGGGGGAGCGGTGTAGAGACTGGGTTAATCATCTTAGACTGGATGCAGAGGGTAAACAGAGAAGGACAATGGCTATGGAGATTATGGTGAGGTAGCAGGAAGAAGGAGTTGGGGGGAGAAGGGATGAATGTATTGTGATGTGAGATGTCATGCAGATGTGAGATGGGCGGTTGGTATAAAAGGAGAACCCATGGTGTATTGAGACAGTCTTTTCTGTGTATGACTGATGTGAGAGTGAATAAAATCGTCTGCTGCATAAATCAGTCTCGTTATTTACACTCTCCACAGTATGGAGATATTTTGACTATTTAAAGTCTCACACAAAGCAGATTAGCGTGCACTGCAAACTGTTGCAAGCATGTTCCCACAAAATCAGCTAACACTACAAATCGTTTTTTACCATCTGAAGCAACACCATCCTGTTGAGCACATAGAATGTCAGATTTAAGTGGCTGATTAAAGTAATTGACCCTCGTTACCAACTTCCTGGCCGTAAATATTTCTCCCAGATTGCACTTCCCCAGCTGTACACAGAATGTAGAGAAACTGCTGAAAATGAGCTACAAAGTCTGCCATACTTCACTACTACGTCATATTTGTGGTCAAATCGCACATCTGGACCATATATGAGCCTCACTGCTCACTTCATTGATCAAGATTGGAATTGGAAAAGCAAATGTCTTCAAACTTTCCTGAAGACCATACAAGTGACGTCATTGCTTTAGGACTGACCAAAGCACTTGCATCCTGGAGACTGAATGAAGACAAGTCTGCACCACGACAGACAGTGGGACAAACATAGTGAAGGCCACATCACTAAACAAGTGGACATGGCTGCAGTGCTTTGGGCAAGTACTTCACTCAGCTATTGGTAAGTTGATGAGCAGAATACTGTATTATAAGACATTTATATTTTATGTTATATAATTATTTTTATGTTTTATAATTATTTGAAATACAGTTGTATAATGTTCTACACTATAATATATCAATATGAATTTTTTTTTTTATCGTGACTGGAATTTTTTCATATTGCCCAGCCCTACTATTGCGTGTATTTTTGCTCACAGGCACAAGCTTTGGCCAGCATAAAACCCGTCTTAAACCATCATGATCACAGTTCACTTTAGATAATGTGCTTCTTTGCATTAAACACACCACTGAAAAATTAGACAGGCCTCCTTGCATCATGCACTGGTAGAAAGTTCATTGTTTTGCTGCTGTGATAAGGAAATTAACTTGGAAACGCCCATAAATGCATGTGGGATGTGCAGCTTGACAATGTGCAAAAGTCTCCTGTGATTCCCATTAGAGTGCTGAAACTTTAACCAGGGGGCTCACAGCTACAATTTACTCAGTTCTAGGCAAATCAGTTCACGTAACTCAATGCTGGACCTAAGGAATTTTGAAGTAGTTTTGGTTCCTAAAATCGGAGTGGTGGCTTAGTTGGTAGAGCATCTGCCCCACAACCAGGAGGTTGTGGGTTCAAATCTCAGCCAGGTCATACCAAAGACCATACAAAAATTGTACTTTCCACCTTCTAGCTTGGTGTTAAGCATAACGGAATGGGGAAAGTTAACGCACAGAGATACCAGAGGACTGACCCCCCAATGTAGCTTTCACTGCTTACAGTAGCTGTGTGGCCTAGGGTCAGCGAAATGGAGATAGGTGCCGCCCCTATACACCACCTGGTGTCCCACATGTTGTGGAAGGGAATTAATTTAACTTTGGTTCCTAAACTGCACCAGTACTGACAGAAGAGAAAAGTGAATGGGCCCTACTTTGATGGTCAACAGCCGACTTTTCCACAGACTTTCCATCATACACCAGTGCTTTTGTTAGTTTCTGTCAGGGCATTGTCTGTTTTTTACACTTTGCATCACACTATCTAATTACCAATACACAGTGTGCCCACTTTGCGCTGAGAGGAGGTGAATCGTTTCAAAGAGGTGTGGCGGCGTGCAGTCTCATGCATGTCACTATTATGGGGTATTTCATGACAATCCGCTTTTGATCAGGCAAAAGGAGGTCTGTTGTCAGAAGCGCATTGTTTAATGATATTTCAGTGGTGTGTTTTGAAATCGCGCAGCTCCGGAGCTCATGAGGAAAGAGCATGCACTGGGATCTTCTGTTATTTTAATGGAGAGAGTTATAACAGTCATAATACTGTATAATCGCACGTCATTTTATGTATTTATAATATGATCACACACCAAGTAGTGTTTTAATTCCATCCACACTCTCATTTTAATTGTGGACTTACCATTGGAGTCTATAGTTAAGTTAATCCCTTCCACAGCATGTGGGACACCATGTGGTGTATGGGGCGGCGCCTATCTCCATTTCACTGACCTCAGGCCACACAGTTACTGTGAGTATTGAAAGTTACAGTGGGGGGTCAGTCCTCTGGTAGCTCTGTGCATTAACTTTCCTTTCCCCGTTCTATTAAGCTGAGCAACAGGCTAGAAGGTGGAAAGTACTTACAGGATCATCTCAATCAGAACAACCTCTTGTCTGGTTTCCGCTCTGCACACAGTACAGAGATAGCTCTTGTGAGAGTCACAAATGACCTCCTAATGGCGGCTGATACTGGTTCTCCTTCTCTCCTCATCCTCCTCGACCTATCTGCTGCATTTGATACAGTTGACGATATTATCCTCCTAAACTGGTTTCACCATCTCAGTGGACTCACTGACACTGCCCTCAGTTGGTTTCACTCATATCTCACCAACTAGACAGAATACATCTCTCTTGGATAGGCTCTATCAAACCCACATACAGTCACCTGCGGGGTCCTCCAGGGGTCAGTCCTTGGCCTCATCCTCTTCATCATCTATCTGCTCCCCCTTGGCCAAGTCATCAGGTGCCATGGAATTTCAATCCATTGTTATGCCGATGACACACAGTTGTATGTCAAAACCACTGCTACAGCTCCATCGCCATCATCATCGCCATCATCTCCATCACCTCTCACCATCTGTCTGGAGGAGATAAAGGCTTGGAGGGAGCACAACTTTCTTCATTTCAACAGCTCCAAAACTGAAGCCATCATGGTTGGCACATCTCACCAGATTTAGTCATCATCCATAATCTGCATCACTTTCTGTGGTCACAATATCTCCCTTTCCTCATCAGTCACCAATCTCAGTGTAAAAACTGACTTAAACCTCACCATGTAAATCACCTCTGTAAGATCTCTATCACCTTTGTAACATTACAAAAGTCCGCCCCTCTCTCACCCTCCCAGATGCTGAAAATCTGGTCCATGCCTTTGTCTCCTCCAGACTGGATTACTGCAACATGCTCCTCATTGGGATCTCTGGCAAGAGTCTTCAAAGACTGCAGTATATCCAAAACTCTGCAGCTAGGGTCCTGATGAGGGTGCGAAAATATGAACATATCACACCCATTCTTAAATCACTTCACTGGCTTGCTGTTTCCATCAGGATCAAATATAAGGTCTCCTTCCTCACTCATCAGTGCATCCATGGAAATGCCCCCTCACACATACACACCTCAAAAAACTGCTAACTCCACTAACCACAACACATTCCCTCCGTTCCACTCACTCAAATCGCCTTCATACACCCAGGACAAAATTCAGCACCATGGGGGATAGGGCTTTTTGTGCTACTGCCTTACATCTGTGGAACGCCCTCCCTCACACCTTGAGGGCATCACAATCCACAGACTGTTTTAAAAGAGGACTCAAAACCTTTTTTTAGTAGGACATTTGATTATTGAGTTGCTGTTTTAACCTCTTCTATTTTTTATTTTTGGTTTTATCTTCTTATCCCCTTTTTTTCCTTTTATGAATTTGAGTTTTATGTTTTTTACATGTAACACTTTGAGATTTTTTTTATGTAAAGTGCATTGCAAATAAAATGTATTATTATTAAGTACCATTTCTATATGGTCTTTGGTATGACCTGGCCAGGATTTGAACCCACAGCATGCTCTACCAACTAGGCCACCACTCCAGTATTGGAGTCTGTAGATTAAGCATTAATGTATGATTTTTTTTTTTTTTAGGGCAATGAATAAATGAACAGGGAGGATGTGTGCACTCCATAGGGATGTGCAGTACACGGGGGGAGGCGTGTCAGTCTGAAGATTTTTATTCTGTCCTCATTTTTGTTTTCATCACGAACTTATTAGGCATTACAGTAATGTGTTTATTTTTAGGGGAATAAATGAATGAACAAGGTATGTGCAGCGTTGTACTTTTTACTGTAACTCCCCAGACAGATGAGATGCATCCACATCTGCCTCGGCTGCATGCCCCCAGGTTACAGCTGGGCTGAGGCCGCCCGCACTGCGCCAACAGTTGCGGTTCTCCCCCATCAAGCACTCTGACTGTCACCACAGAGCCCCCAGGAGGGGCAGGCGAGATCGGGCTCGCTTTGTGGCGGAGGTCAACAGCGGAAGCCGTGCCAGATCTCCTTCTTCCCTCCCGCCCTGGAGGGACTGGGACAGAGTCCCACAATCCTCAGCAGACCCCTGCACGAGATGGGGGAGACCCTCGGTCAGCGAAAGCAACAGGAGAGGGAGCACTCCATCTCCCCACAGTCTGGGAGCGACTTCCGCACCATCATTAATGAAAGTTTATGAAAATTTGCATAGGCATTATCCTCTTTTCTTGAAGTTTCAAACCCATTCATGTCTATGTGTTGCATTTGTGCGCACTACATTAAACCATTCAGCTGATTTTTCTGTCCAGAATTCTTACCCATTTGTTCTCTCTAAAATGACTAACTGGGTATCAACTGTGATTGATGTCTTCCTTCTTACTAGGAAGTTTACTATCAGGTGCATTTTTGCTGGCATGCATGGGCTTTGGGCAGCACAAAACCCATCTTAAACAAGCTATCATGATCACAGTTCACTTTACAGTAGATAATGCACCTCATTGCATTAAATGGATAGGCAGGAGCGCTTTGGATTGGATTATCCAAAACACACCTCTGAATAATTAGATCGGCCTCTTTGCAATTTGCGCCTGGTGGAAAATTAGTTTCTGCGCTTCTGTGACAAGGAAATAAACTTGGAAATGCCCATAATGAACTTGACCTTGGAAATGGCCAGTCAGTCAGTGACAACTGATGACTGACTGCATCCTTGTAATACGGCCCAATGTCTCTGGAACATTAAAGGTATTATATTGACCCTTTTGGAAACTCATGTTGCAATGACATATCTTAGTTTTTTTTTGTTTTTTTTAAGTTTAGTTTAGTTTATTCACACACACACATCATACATTATCAACAGCATGAATGAATGAATTGCAGTATGAGTTATCATCAGCATGAATTACAGTACACAATAAGCGTTTTTTCACATTGATTTGGAGTGTGAAAGGGTCACCCCAAGTAAGCTATTTAAAGCTTTTAGTAGGGGGCCCATTTCTACAATAAAATGATAAGGGATTAGATACTGGTTGGATGGCTTTGTGTACAGCAACATACAAACATATAACAGACATTTAGCACATAATCTCAGCATTTGTTTACAAATGGGGCGGCTGTGGCGCAGGTGTAGTGTGGCTGACTACTGATCAGAGGGTTAGGGGTTCAAGTCCAGTTCTGTCTGCAATTTGCATGTCGAAGTGTCCTTGAGAAAAACACTGGGTCAGGCCAGCACCTGTGTATGGCAGTTCTGCTGCCATCAGTGTGTGAATGTGAATGGATGGATAGCAGGATCTGTAAAGTGCTTTGGTCATCTAGAGATGAGAAAAAGTGCTACATAAGTGAACTCCATTTACACTGAATTAGTAGGTAAGGTCAAAATACATTGGCAAGTTATTAAATACTTGTGGAGTGACATCAATATATAAAATAGCAATGGGGTGACAACTCATCAGTAAGCAAGTTTTGTGTAACAAATAGTGGATTAATTATATAATGATAGGAGTTGCATTTTTAGTTTTTTCTTGACGATGGAGATGGAAGGTGACATTTTTAGATTCTCATCAAACTCATTCCAAATCTGCGGTCCTCTGCGCACGACACTAAAGCTGGTAGATTTTAGTTTTTGTTTTTTTTTTTCCCAGTAATTTGCTTTTTATTTCTGGTGGTATAGGTGTGCGTGGGAAGGAAGACTGTGTCCTTTGTTGGAGAATGTGCTACAAGAAGTCAGATTTGACCTGATGAATGAAGATAGTTATAATGCTGAGATGTCATAACATATAGTAACTGCAACCATAATAAAGAAGTTTACTTCTCAATATTGCAAGCCCCTTGTTTACCTAAATCAGCCACATTTAAGGGTCACTAGAGAAGCTGCTGCACTGATATTCACACCACCTCATTGAAACGTGAACATTAGCTAATTACATTTGCCAACCAAAAGGACACATTGTTATTTATGGCTTTTTTATGGCTGACTTTCTTATGAGTAACTCTAGTTTGCTTAGCCTCTATTCAGACAGTGGAGATGCTGACATTTAATGTGGTGTGTTTATGATTAATTCATAGTTTCATTTTCCTATCATATACAGTAGCCCCCCCACACACACACACAATTAGGGCTGATGTTATACACATATTTACAAGACTGTGACATTCAAAACATTAACACTAACCATTTTTTCTATTATTGATCACATTGAGGGACAACAAAATGTGAGTAAAATCATGAATAAAATGTGATATAAGTTGTAAAAAAAACAGAAAAGTGCATGTAACGTGACAGGAAAATTATTTGCCCATTTTTTTTTTTTTTTGTTACTTATTTGTACCCGTAGGTAGACTTGGTTTGCAGTCTGGTGACAAGCCACCGGCTGCTGGTCGCTGCGTGCGCGAGCGCCCTAAACCTACATGTTTTTGGTATGCGGGAGGAAACCGGAGAAATCCCGGAGTAAACCCACGCAACACGGGGAGAACATGCAAACTCCACACAGCTCACTGTTGGTCGGGGGCTGGAATCGAACCCACGATCTCATGATCCCCGCGATCCCCCGGCCAAGGGTAAAACTGTGCTGCCACAGTGCTAAACCACTGCGCCACCGTGCAGCCCATTTGATGTCATATTAAATGCTACTGAAATATGAGGAAAAGCTGAGTTATCTGAAGTGTATTATCAGCCACTTTAAGCCAAGTTAACATACTGTAAGAACTATTTTAGGAAGAATTACAATTGAAAATATTTACAGATTGGTTCAATAATATATTTAATTAAAAAGTTTAAAATTGATTTAATTTTATTAACTACCAAAGATGAATTTGAAAAAGAGTTTCAGGATAGCTTGCTTCATTTTTATTTAAGATTACAAAAAATTAGGATTTAATCATTTATAACCCAATATTGTTGACAGATTGAGAGTATTTAGAAACTAAAGTCAATAAGGGCCAATATATTAGGTCTATAAAGGATAAGGACTTGTACTTATACTTTTTGTAGCCACAAAGGCCACTCAAAGTCTTTAACTAGTAAGTACACTAACCTTCTATGCTAAGGGTCAATCAGAGACAGACACCTAAGGGCAATTTAGAGTCGCTAATTAACCAAACTTTGGATTGTGGGAGGGAACTGGAGCACAGGGAGAACATACAAATGCCAAACAGAAAGGTTCCCACCCCTGCCAGCCTGGGGATTTGAACCTGGAACCCTCTAGCTGTGAGGCAACAGTGTTAACCACTATCACAGAGACGGTGTCAGGTCTCAGTGCATTTCAAAACATTCACAATTTTAACATCAGCTCAGAATCATTGTCAGTAAACAATTGCACTCACAGATGAAAAGCCTCTACTGTACAAAGAAAACACGTGTAAACCAGATCTAAAAGTGCTGCCCCCTTCTCTGAACCCGAACTCATTTCACATCAACCAAGGTGAAGTTAGATAGGAGAGAAGCAATCGAGCTTGCTACCAGCACACAATTTAAAGGTCAGCATGTGCAATGGCATGGGGTGCTTTTGTGCAGTATAGCAAGGGTGACGTATAGCTTATCTTGTCAAGACAATGAAAAAACGACATCTTGAAGAAGAGGAGTGCAGATGAAAATATTGTACGCTTTAAGAAGCAGCAAAATGAAAGAGCTCACAAACGCTCCACCAGGTGACTCACTTCAACACCAACTATTGTCAGTTCTCAAATAAGTGTATTTGTCCTAACCTTACCCACTTACAAACTGCATATTTAACGCTTCAAGGAAGTTAATAGCAAAATTGGAAGTGATTCACAAAAGAGGAAGTGAAAGTTAACACAGACAGCAGTGATGGGGACCAAGACAGGGTGGAAGTGCTAATTTTTGTGTTGTGCCCCATCTCCAGCCTTAAATCTTTAAACAGATTTAAGTACATTTGAATAGGGAAACACAGTGAAAGCTGATGACATGACTGTATATGGTCATATTCAGATGTTGGGAATACACTACTTGTTTTTACATTTTAGTTGGAGGGCTTGTTGCTTTTAAAACAGGGTGTCAATGCTTAGTTTTACATTGTGGAGTTGTCTTTTTGTTCATGAATATCTAATGTAATATAGATGGTATACGTACAGTTTACTATGATATCAGTTTTGTGGTGATACCAAAATCGGCACAGATTAGCCTGCAGGTTCAGCTGTCAGCAACAATCACAGTGAAACTTTGCTTTCTTAAAGTAGGCAGGAGGCACTGGGGCTTTGGGAGTGAAAACAAGAGGGAAAGGCAGATCAGGATTATTGTCAACAGAGGCGGAGATTGATAGTGACAAGGGAGTGAATTTCTGTCTGTTGGCCCAACGCTGTTCTGACTCGATCTGCTGCTGTTGAGAAGAGGAGAGACCCAGGGGACAATAGAGAAGATTACACTGCCTACACTTTTCATTAGGGGGGCAACATTAAATCGGAAAAGAAAGAAGAGGGGAGGTATTAGGGAAGCGGGAGGAAGAAGAAAATGACAGCATAGAAATAAATCACTAACAGTTCATAATAAAATCTACATTTTAAGCTGTGTGGCAGTGATTTGTGAGACATATTTAAGCGTTGACACATGTATTTCAAATTTATTTACCCATAACATATTTGCCAGTTTTTATCTGTGAGTGTACATAAAAGCTTTGTCTCAGAGAAATTAATGTAACAAAGGAAATGGACATAGAGAGGGAAAGGATGCAGAGGGAAATTGTGGATGTGAAAGCAGACACTGGGATTGGGTCGCACAGCCAAGCAAGCAGCTGCATACGCTTTAGCAGTCTGAGCACAGGATTCGAGGAAAGGAAGCCAAAGTTGAGAGAGGCCTTGAGTGATGGGGAGGGAGCTTGTTGGATAACAAACTGTTCAAGCATGCCTGTTTCTGAGGAGGAGGGGGGTATAAATGAGGTTTGGGAGGTGGGGCGTCCATGTAGTGTGTTATTTTTTTCAGTTTTGTTTTGTTTCACAGTGGCGCCTTGATCCTCCGGTAATAAAACTGACAGGATTCATTCACTGTGATGTACAGACCTCTCAGAGCGGAGCGAGAGATTGAAACGGGGTCTCTTAAACTTACCTGAGGGACCTCTAAGGGTGAACTAGAAAAGAGAAGAAGGACAATTGAAATGGCCTTTTTTGCAAAAGCTTTAGTGTTTGCTCTGTCCCCTTCAGTGTGCATACCAGCCAGGGTATCCTAATTCTATTATGCAGGTCGACATATAACCCACCCCCTGCACTGCAGGCTCAAACACTAATTGGCATACAAAATGCTAATATTTTGCTATGACACTCAAGATCTAAGGTGTCAAGATGTTGATTAAAAAGTATCTAATTGGCTCTAGACCAAAACCTTAGAGGGTAAAAGAGATGGTTTAATTGGATATAAATGGGTTCTCTGTTTGCTGTACCTGTGGAGCTTCAGGAAATAGTCAGTTTTCAGGGTAAACAACAATGTTCCTTTGCAAGATATAATTTATTATTTATAAGAAACAAACAGCAGCATCCACTGACAAGTGACAAATTACCCAACACTCATTCATCACAAAGGAAAACAAAATTCTGTCATAGGTCAGAAGGGAATATTTCTCTAATTCTGACACCAATACTCTAAATTAAACTCTTAGTTTGGATGCGGTTACTCTTTCGCTTCATAGTTCTGTGAGGAACCTTGGAGTTATTTTTGATCAAGATCTGTTTTTTAATTCACATATTAAACTTGTTTCTAAGACTGCCTTCTATCATTGCGTAATATTGCTAAGATTAGGAGCATCTTGCCTCAGAGTGATGCCGAGAAACTAATCCACACTTTTGTTAGCTCTACATTAGATTATTGTAACTCTTTATTATCAGGTTGTCCTAAAACATCTTTAAAAAGTCTTCAGCTGATCCAAAATGCTGCAGCAAGAGTTTTAACAGGTACTAGAAAGAGAGATCATATCTCTCTGGTTCTGGCCTCCCTTCATTGGCTTCCCATAGAGTTTAGAATTAAGTTTAAAATCCTTCTTCTTACTTACAATTCTCTAAATAATCAGGCTCCTTTTTATTTAAAAGATCTGATACTACCCTATTATCCTAACAGAGCACTACACTTCCAAAATGCAGGATTACTTGTAATACATAGAATCTCCAAAAGTACAATGGGAGGCAGAGCTTTCAGTTATCAAGCTCCTCTCCTGTGGAACCAGCTGCCAATCTGGATTCGGGAGTCAGACTCGATTTCTGTTTTTAAGAACAGGGTTAAAACCTTCCTTTTTGATATAGACTATAATTAAGGAGGGATCATGTGCCCCTCCCTTAGTTATGCTGTAAACAGGTTTAGACAGCCGGGGGACCTCCAATAATGCACTGGGCTTCACTCCTTTCTTCACTCTCAATGAAATATTTTTGCTGGTCATTAACATCTGTTTGTTCTCTCCCATAGATTGAGTCCTCACTGTGCTGTTTGCTTTCTACATGTCTGTTCTTTTCTTCTTCTCTATCCCCTCACCCCCCAGCCAGTCACAGCAGATGACTGCCCCTCCCTGAGCCTGCTTCTGCTGGAGGTTCCTTCCTGTTAAAAGGGAGTTTTTCCTCTCCACCATCACCAAGTGCTTGCTCACAGGGGATTGCCTGATTGCTGGGGTATTTCTGCAATTGTGGGGGTTTCCCCTACAGTTGAAAGTGCTATGAGATGACTGTTGTTGTGAAATGGCGCTATAAAAATAAAGTTGAATTGAACTGAATTGAATATATTAACAACCCTGCCACATTTTAACAATTGTTCAGACTGGGTCTGAAAATATCACCGTCAACCTCTGTGGTTCATGCTGTTTATAAAAGAGATAAAATACTGCTTCCTTGCTAAGGAGAGATAATGATATAATGGGAAGGCAAAAGGAGAGAACAACAAAGCAGAGGCAACACACAGTAACGACCAGCCACGTCCTTTTAGTCTGCAGAATATAATGGCCTCTACCATTATAACAGAAACATATAGTAAAATAATGGCTGTGTGGAGCAGGTGCATAAAAAGGTGTAGTCTTGGAGAAAAGACAAGGGAAAAAAAAAGAGAGCAGACTGCAGGATACAGGAGGGTTCTCTGTGTTTGCTTAAAGAGAAATGCTGCCTGGAAGGACAGTCCTTCATCTTTTATCAGCCCCATATCATCCCCATTAAAATGTTAGGCTATTGTAACAAAGCAATGCAACACACAGGAAGAGTAGCTTATCAATTATTCTACCAAGGTGAGCACAAAGAATGGGAGAGAGGGGGCACAGCAGCTCAAAATGTGGCAAAATTAAATAAATTTGAAACTCTCTCATAAAGTGCCGCATGAGGCCCATATCAACACCTTGTCTGGTTTACTGTAATTAGCCTCTTGCACCTTATTCAGCTGCATCACACCTCGCTACTGGTGGCGAGTCGCTCCTTCCTCTGTCTGAGTGCAAGTTTGTCATAACACTAACTTTTGAGCATAAAATTTTGTTATCTAATTTGCTTGAATATCTCATTACTCACTTTATATGCACACTATGAGCTTGAATTATAATTAAAGGTTATAACAGTAACAACATGGTCCTGTTTATGGTAATCACAATGAAAATTATTAGGTTACAGATCATTATCTCTACTGTTTTATGCTTGAGAGCCAATACCGCCTTTGCACAATCCATCTTTATTAACAAAGTTCCTGAAATTAATGCGTGTTTAATCATACGTTAAGCAATACACTTTATTAACAGAAGGAAATATTGTCTGACTTTAACAGCATTTCTACAGGTATCAGCAAATCTCATACTTTTTTAAGGCAATTTTTGAATATTTTCAATGCCACAGACAACCCACATCATAGCACAGACCAGTGTTTTTCAACCCTTTTTGAGCCAAGGAATGGTTTTTACATTGAAAAAAAATTCAGGGAACCTCCACCAGCAAAAAATGTTTTAACATTGGCTGCACGGTGGCGCAGTGGTTAGCACTGCAGCAGCACAGTTTACCCTTGGCCGGAGGATTGTGGGTATCGTGGGTTCGATTCCAGCCCCCGACCAACAGTGATCTGTGTGGAGTTTGCATGTTCTCCCCGTGTTGCGTGGGTTTACTCCGGGATTTCTCCGGTTTCCTCCCACATGCCAAAGACATGCATGTTAGGTTAATTGGCTGTTCTAAATTGTCCCTAGATATCTGTTTCCTTTAGGCCCTTAGAATAGAGGGTTAGTATTAATGAAAGCGCTTTGAGTGGTCTTTGTGACTAGAAAAGCGCTATATAAGTGCAGGTTAGTTAGTAGTTAGTTAGTAACATGGCACATTGCAGCCTATAGAGGGGATGCAATCAAACAGAATTCTTGGCAGTTACAGGACAGTTACCATAGCAACACAGCACTGAGTGGCAATTACATGTGACAGCTTTATTTTGTATGCAGCAAAACATAAAAATCACACTAAATATTTAATCACAGCAGTGCATAGAGTACCTTTTTTTTTTTTTTTACTTTAGATGCTAATACCACACCATTTACTTGACTGTAGTGATGTGTGGGTAAAGCACATGGTAAGTGAAGAACTGATTCAGAGTCTTTAATTATTTCTTTATTAAATTTTTGCATATTCATCAAGATGGAATGATAAGATTAGCTATTTACAGTGCAAGCAGGTGCTGTACTCTGTGTACTGATGTGACTGAATATTTACTGCATACACCATAATGCTGCCACTCAGTGCTTTTTAACTGCCACGAGTTCTACTCAGTGACAACATATGCATACCCTCTATAAGAGGTGGACTGGGAGAAAAAATCAGGCTGGGAATTTGACTCTATCCCTGGCCACCCCATTGTTAAAACCCAGAACCACCACTGCTGTATTAGTAGACCACCATATCAGGTATCAAACAAATTATTAATGCGGCAACCATCTTTAACTGGGATGAAAATGATCTATTTTTAAATATTTTTCAGTCACTTAATCTATTGATTATTGAAACCATTCACTGACTAATCAGACTATAAACTGCATAATAACTCAATGGTTTTTATTTAGCTATCAGAATATAAATTTAGCTTGAGGTTGTTTTAGGCATGTGAATATTAACAAAAAAAATAGCAAAAAATATATAAATAGAAATTCTGCCAATTATAAAACTCAAAATTTGCTGTGAATTAGACTCATATTTCTAAAGTTAAAAACAATAAATAATTAAAGATATGGTTTTGCCTATTTAAAGTACGTGCAAACTGCTGATATAAAAAAAGCACTCTACTTCCATTATCACCTCCAGGAAAACAATGTTTATTTCAGCTTCACAGCCTGAAAAATACATGTGATGATGATCTTCCTTGGTAGTCTCTCGGGACCCGAGAAAGACGTGTTGTGCAGTCATCTGTGGACATGCATGTGACTTCGGAGGCCAAAGTCCAAAGCACACAGTTGGTTGCTGACATAATGCACGGCCCAGGAGACACACACGCAGGCTCAGGATAGATTTAACAGCTTTATTAGCAACAAGGAAGTGTATGGCTGCGTGTCTGTGGAATAAGAATGTATTGGTGGTGGCGTCTGCGTCAGGCACGGGGGCAGGAGGCCGTACAGCCGGACAACCCTGTGGGAGAGAGCAGAGGGAGAAGGGTAACGGGCACCACACCAATACAGGGAATAATGATGATAGCTGGCTTACTTGGTTATGACAGGTGGCTGGCGTCGACAAGGGCGAGGCCCGGGAGACAGCGACCTGCAGTACCTGTGGCAGCAGCGTAGAGCCAACGGCGAGGTGAGGAAGTCCGCCGCCGGGAATGTCCACCTGTGCACAGGGGAAGGCTAGAGGAGAGAGGTAAGGGGAGCTTACCCAAGTTATCTTCACTAGTCGGTTTGAGATCCGTAGTAGCAAAGGGGCCGAAGTTGAGAGACGGCTTCAGGCCGAAGCCCAGGGCAGAGTGGATTAAATACCTCGCCGCTGACGAGGAGCAGGTGTGCGCGCGGCTGGCGCTGCTGATGAGCCGCGAGTCATGACAGTACTCCCCCCTCTAGCAGCGCCTCCTGGCGATGGTCTTTCCGGGTGTGCTCAATGAAACTCAGAAATGAGTGACCAGTCCAACACCAGCGAGGAAGGCACCCACTGTCTCCACTCGGGTCCATAGCCCTCCCAATCCACCAGGTACTGCAATCCGTGACCCCGGCGTCGGGCGTCCAAGATCTCAGCGACGGTCCAGGCCGGATGGCCACCAATCATCCGGGGAGCGGGGTGCGCCGCAGGTGGAGGGCAAAGGGGATCAGAGACCACCGGTTTAATTTTGGAGACGTGGAAGGTGGAATGGATGCGGAGGGAGGAGGGAATAGCCACACGCACAGCCACCGGGTTGATGATCCTGGTTATGGGATAAGGGCCGATGAACCGTTGGGCCAGCTTTCTCCTCTCACCCTTTAGGTTAACGTCCTGTGTGGATACCCAAACTTGCTGTCCCACCTGGTAGGCAGGTGCAGGTCTCCTATGTCGGTCCGCCGTAGACTTATTGTGCTCCGCCGTGCGTAAAAGCGCATTACGCGCCGTGGACCAAAGGGAGCGACACCGCCTCAGATGTGCCTGGACAGAGGGGACAGCCAACTCGCCCTCCTGCGCGGGGAATAGAGGTGGATCATAGCCCAAGGATGCTTTAAAGGGCGACATCCCGATGGCAGTAGAGCGAGAGGTGTTGTGGGCGTACTCCACCCAGGCGAGATGAGAACTCCAGGACGTGGGTTTGGATGAAGTGACGCAGCGGAGCATAGCCTCCAGCTCCTGGTTAGTCCGCTCACACTGCCCGTTAGACTGGGGGTGATGGCCGGAGGAGAGGCTTACCTTGGCTCCAAGGGCGTTGCAAAATGACCTCCAGACGTCCGAAGAGAACTGGGGGCCGCGGTCGGAGACCACGTCGACCGGGATTCCATGCAGTCTGACCACGTGCTGGATGAGGAGGTCCGCCGTCTCCAAGGCTGAGGGGAGCCCACGTAGGGGCACAAAGTGGGCGGCCTTGGAAAAACGGTCTACAATGGTCAGAACTGTGTCAAAGTTGTTGGAGACCGGGAGCCCGGTGACGAAGTCTAGAGCGATGTGCGACCAGGGCCTGCCAGGGACGGGCAGGGGCTGGAGCAGACCCGCAGGGGGAGCGTTACCTGACTTATTGGTAGCACAGATGGGGCAGGCCCGGGCGTAACGGGCGGCATCCTTCCGCAGGCCTGGCCACCAAAAGGATCGCTGGAGAAGGTCAATCATCCGTGAAGCTCCAGGATGGCAGGTGAGCTTGGAGGTATGGAGCCAGTGTTTAACGTCCCCCCGGACGGCAGATGGCACGAAGAGCCTCCCCTCCGGTCCGCTGCCAGGGTCCGGTTCCGACTCCTGCGCCCTCCGGATCTTGTCTTCTATGTCCCATGAAACAGCCCCCACGACGCATGACCTGGGCAAGATGGTGTGAGCAACGTCTTCTGCGGCCTCCAGGGCAAATTGCCTGGAGAGGGCGTCGGGCAGGCCGTTCTTGGAGCCAGGCCTATATGTGATGCTGAACTTAAACCTTGCAAAGAACAGGGACCAACGCGCCTGGCGGGCGTTCAGACGCTTAGCAGATCTCAGGTACTCCAGGTTCTTGTGGTCAGTGAGGACCACAAAAGGCAAGGCTGCCCCCTCCAGCCAGTGACGCCATTCTTGAAGGGCAAGCTTGATGGCAAGAAGCTCTCTGTCCCCCGCGTCGTAGTTTCGTTCCGCTGGGGACAGGCGCCGAGAGAAGAAGGCGCAGGGTCGCTTGACTCCATTGGTTGGGGACCGCTGGGACAACACCGCCCCCACCCCCGTGTCCGAAGCGTCCACCTCCACAATGCACTGCAGCGCGGGGTCAACCTGGCTGAGGACCCGGGAAGAGAACTCCGTCTTCAGCGCCTGGAAGGCCGTAGCGGCCTCTTCAGTCCACCGGAACGGGGTCTTAGGAGAGATGAGGCGGGTCAGGGGCCCGACGATGGCTCCAAAGTTCGGGACAAAGCGGCGGTAGAAAATGGCGAACCCGATGAATTGCTGAACCTGTTTCCGAGAGGTAGGTGTGGGCCAATCCACCACCGCTTTGATCTTCGCTGGGTCCGGAAGCACCTGGTCATGGGAGATGACGAACCCCAGGAAGGAAGTCGTTTTGGCGTAGAATTCACATTTTTCCGCCTTAACGTACAGACGGTTCTCCAGCAGTCTCTGCAGGACCCGCCTCATGTGGACCCGGTGTTCATCCCTGGACCTGGAGAAGATGAGAATATCGTCCAGGTAGACGAATACAAACAGGCCGATGAAGTCCCGGAGGACGTCATTGATAAGGCGCTGAAAGACGGCTGGAGCGTTGGTCAACCCAAACGGCATCACGAGGTATTCAAAATGACCGTTTGGGGTACGGAAGGCGGTCTTCCACTCATCTCCCTCCTGGATCCGGACGAGGTGGTAAGCGCTGCGGAGATCCAGCTTAGTAAACCAGGTCGCCCCCTGGAGGGAGTGGAAGGCAGTATCCATAAGGGGCAGGGTATACCGGTCCTTCTCCGTGATATCGTTGAGAGCTCGATAATCGATACAAGGACGAAGAGATCCGTCCTTCTTTCCCACGAAGAAGAACCCTGCACCTACTGGAGAGGAGGATGGTCGGATGATCCCAGCACTGAGCGACTCCTTCAAATAGCTGTTCATTGCCTCCTTCTCCGGCGCTGACAGGCTATAGAGGCGTCCTGAAGGTAAGGGCGCCCCCTGGCGGATGTTAATGGCGCAGTCGTAGGGCCGGTGAGGAGGCAGAGACATCGCCTTGGACTTACTGAAAACAGCACCCAGGTCGTGGAACTCTGAGGGCACAAGGGTGAGATCCGGGGGCGCGGTGTCCAGAGCTGTGGGAGGCGAGGACGGGGCGCAGGCCGCGGATTGGAGGCAGGTGCCCATGCAGAAAGTGCTCCACGCTGACACCTTCCCAGTCTTCCAGTCCAAGGCGGGGTTGTGGAGGCGGAGCCAGGGATATCCGAGGATGACAGGAGTTACTGAGGTGGGCAGGACGTAGAAGGAGATATCCTCCCGATGGTTTCCAGAGATGATCACCGGGATGGGGGATGTTCAGTGAGTTACTTTTCCCAGAGAAACTCGGGAGAGATTAACCAGGGCAGGAGGAGTGTCGAGGGGGTGACAATGGATGCCCAGTCGGGTTGCCAGGCTTTGTGAAATAAAGCTACCCTCCGCGCCTGAATCCACCAGTGCATGTGTGAGGTGCCCAGTGAGGTTGTGACAGAAGCGGATGGGCAGCGTCAAATGTGTGAGGGGATTTAACCGATTAGCGTCCGCGAGGCCCCCTACAGTGACTCGCGGACCACCTCGTTTGGCTTCTCCGGACAATGCTCCACCATGTGCTGGCTACCTCCGCAATACATGCAGAGGCCCAGGTCACGACGGCGCTGTTTCTCTGCCAGGGGGAGCTTTGTCCGGCCCGTCACCATTGGTTCCGACTCCTCGGAGACCTCCGGCGGCGGCAACGCCAGGTGGCGAGCTTGGGGCAGGCGTGCAGAGGCGCCCCGCGAGCGAGAAGACTGCTTCCGCTCGGAGGCGCGCTCGCGTAGCCTGTTATCCAAACTGATGGTGAGAGAAATCAGCTCCGCCAGCGTCTCCGGGGTATCCCGTCCGGCCAGCTCATCCCTCACACCAGAATTTAGGCTGCGGAGGAAGATGCCGCAGAGCGCACGCTCTTCCCAGCCAACTTCCTCTGCGGTAACCCGGAAGTCGATCGCGTAGTCGGCCGCCGATCGGCTCCCCTGTTGGAGTCCGAGAAGGCGGTCGACCTGGACACTGTCCAAACGCGAATGATCGAACACTTCCAGAAACTGTCGCACAAACTGGCCATAGGTGAGGGTGGCATAGCTGGGCTTCACCATAATGGCGTAAGCCCAGGTAAGCGCACGACCCTCAAGGAGATTACCTATATAGCCAATTCTGCTATGGTCTGAGGGAAAATCTCCGGGAACGCGAAGAAACACGGACTCACACTGCATAATAAAACCCCGAGCTCCACCCAGCTTACCGCTAAAGCGAGCAGGAGTGGGGATTGGTGTGAGCCGTGTTGGCGCACCCGGAGCGGGCAGGACGGCCACCGGAGCCGCAGGAGCCGCGCCACCCGGACAAGCCGAGAGGAACGGCTGCTGGGGGTCCAGACGGTCTAATTGGTTAGTAATGACAATTAATTGATTTAATATCACCTGTTGCTGATGGGCTATTAAATCCACCCGAGCCTCGAGGGTGGAAAGACGGTGTGCGAGCCCGCTGTCTGCCGAGCCGCTCTGCTGAAGCCGTACTGACATAATGCACGGCCCAGGAGACAAACACACAGACTCAGGATAGATTTAACAGCTTTATTAGCAACAAGGAAGTGTATGGCTGCATGTCTGTGGAATAAGAATGTATTGGTGGTGGCGTCTGCGTCAGGCACGGGGGCAGGAGGCTGTACAGCCGGACAACCCTGTGGGAGAGAGCAGAGGGAGAAGGGTAACGGGCACCACACCAATATAGGGAATAATGATGATAGCTGGCTTACTTGGTTATGACAGGTGGCTGGCGTCGACAAGGGCGAGGCCCGGGAGACAGCAACCTGCAGTACCTGTGGCAGCAGCGTAGAGCCAACGGTGAGGTGAGGAAGTCCGCCGCCGGGAATGTCCACCTGTGCACAGGGGAAGGCTAGAGGAGAGAGGTAAGGGGAGCTTACCCAAGTTATCTTCACTCGTCGGTTTGAGATCCGTAGTAGCAAAGGGGCCGAAGTTGAGAGACGGCTTCAGGCCGAAGCCCAGGGCAGAGTGGATTAAATACCTCGCCGCTGACGAGGAGCAGGTGTGCGCGCGGCTGGCGCCGCTGATGATCAGCGAGTCATGACAGTTGCAGGTCGGGCATGGAACGCCGGCTGTCAGGACAGTGGAAGATGTTCTGTGTTGTTGAGCACTTGCTGCTGCAAGGCGTTGGCGGCGATTGTCTTCAAATGCTGTTACAGCCCTCCTTATTGCAGCACGCCAAGCAGTTCTCTCAGCTGCAGTGGCCTCAAGTTCTCGCGGCTGGAGGTCTATCCACTTGAGGTTTGCTTTGAGGTTGTCCTTAAACCTCTTCTTTGGGCAACCCTGGTTGTGACTGCCCTGCGCCAGTTCTCCGTAGAAGAGCCGTCTAGGAATTCGGGACTCATCCATGTGGATGACATGACCAGACCATCGAAGCTGGGCCTGGATGATCTTGGCTTCGATGCTTGTAAGGCCTGCTCGATCGAGGACCTCTTGGATGGTAATGCGGTCCTGCCAACGTATCCACATGACTGACCGCAGAAAGCATGTGTGAAACTGTTCCAGCCATTTGATGTGTCTGTGGTACAGGGTCCGCGTCTCACAGCCACACAGCAGTGATGATAGGACCACAGAACTATACACCTTGAGCTTGGCGGAGAGATGGATGTCTTTGTGCTGTAAGACTTTGATACAGAGTCTGCCAAATGCCTGGCTTGCTTTCTGGATCCTTGCTGATATTTCGCTGTCCAGGGATCCATCACATGAGATGGTGCTGCCCAGGTACTTGAAGTTGTCAACATTCTTCAGCAATTTGCCATTTATGGTGATGCTTGGCTGTTGGTAGACACTGCGTGGTGCGGGCTGGATGAGGACTTCTGTCTTGCTGAGGCTGATTGTCAGGCCGAACATCTTAGATGCTTCGGAGAACTTATTGACAATTAACTGTAGGTGGTTTTCCTTGTGGGCCATTAGAGCACAGTTGTCAGCAAACAGAGCTTCTGTTATGAGCCTCTCCGGTGACTTGGTCTTTGCCGTGAGGTGCCTCAGGTCAAACAGTGATCCATCCAGACAGTATCTGATGTAGATACCCAGGTTGAGGACTCTAACAACTCGCAACAGCACTTGCGTGAAGAAGAGGTTGAACAATACAGGTGCAAGGATGCAGCCCTGCTTCACGCCATTGGAAATATTGAATTTCTCAGATGGTTCATCGTCTTGACAGAACTTCTCCTGCCATGTTGTCATGAAACAGCCGGATGAGCATGGTGAGCTTCACTGGGCAGCCGAGTTTACCCAGAATGATGATCAGAGATTGCATCTCTGTTGACAGTGTCTAATGCCTTCGTTAGATCAATGAAGACTGCGTAGAGGTTCATGTTCTGCTCCAAGCATTTCTCCTGAATCTGTCTCACTGCAAAGACCATGTCAACAGTGCTGCGATTAGGGCGGAAACCACACTGTGACTCAGAAAGGTTCTTATCTGAGACTGTGGAGATCAGCCTGTTCAGGATGACACAGGCAAGGATTTTTCCAGCAGTGGAAAGAAGGGATATGTCTCTGTAATTCCCACAGTCTGCTCTGGAACCTTTGTTTTTGTACAGGGCGACGATCATTGCGTCACACAGGTCTGCTGGCATTACCTCCTCTTCCCAGATACTGGTAAGAACAGTATGAAATGCCTGTAGAGCCTCTTCGCTAAGTGCCTTGTGCACTTCTGTAGGAATTTTTTTTTTTTTTTTTTTTTTTTTTTTTTTTTTGTTACTTATTTGTACCCGTAGGTAGACTTGGTTTGCAGTCTGATGACAAGCCACCGGCTGCTGGTCGCTGCGTGCGCGAGCGCCCTAAACCTACATGTTTTTGGTGTGCGGGAGGAAACCGGAGAAATCCCGGAGTAAACCCGCGCAACACGGGGAGAACATGCAAACTCCACACAGCTCACTGTTGGTCAGGGGCTGGGATCGAACCCACGATCTCATGATCCCCGCAATCCCCCGGCCGAGGGTAAAACTGTGCTGTCACAGTGCTAAACCACTGCGCCACCGTGCAGCCCGTGCAGGAATGCTGCCATTGCTAGGTGCTTTGCCACAACTCATCTGTTTGATAGCCTTCCTGACTTCGATCATGGAAGGAGGGTTGTCAAGTTCTTGGATGGCCGGCTGTTGAGGGATTTGGTCCAGTGTAAATTGATCAACTGAAGAAGGGCGGTTCAGAAGTTGGCTGAAGTGTTCTTTCCATCTGGTGTTGATGGCAGCCCTGTCCTTGATGAGGGTGGATCCGTCTGCTGACAGCAAGGCGGTGGAACCAGATTTCAAAGGACCAAAGACCGACTTGATGGAGTTGAAAAGCTGCTTTGAGTTGTTGGAGTCAGCGAAGCTTTGAACCTCCTCAGCTTTCTTCTCCCACCACTTGTCATGCATCCTGCGAATCTCCCTTTGGGCTAGAGCCTGGTAAGATTTGAACCTCTCCCTCTTGGGGATGGAGCCTGGGTTGTTTTTCCACTCCATGAAAGCCTTGTTTTTTTTGGTAAGTAGATCTTCAATGGCACTGTCATTCTCATCGAACCAGTCCTGATGGGTCCGGAGCTTGGGGCCAAGCACTGGCTTCGCTGTCTCTGTCACCACTTCTCTGAACTGGTTCCACTTCTGGGTTGGGTCTCCAGTCAGTGGTCCCTCAGCAGACAGCTTCTTGTCCAGTCTGTCCTGGAACTTATACAGGTGGGAAGGCTGTAGTAGTTTGGCTGTGTTGAATGTAAAGTGGACAAGCTTCGGGCATTTTAGATAGTGTGGGGTGATGTGCAGTTTCAGGGTGGAGTGAACAAGTCTGTGATCTGTCCAGCATTCTGCTCCACGCATGGCTCTGGTGACAAGAACATCCTGGGTACCTCGCTGATGTACAATGACATAATCTATCAAGTGCCATTGTCTGGATCTGGGGGGCATCCAAGTAGTCTTGTATTTGTCCGCCATTCAGAATACCGTGTTTGTGATGACAAGGTCATATTCTGCACACTTGCTCAACAACAGAACACCATTACTGTTCATCTGGCCAATGTCGTGTCTGCCAAGTATCCCCTCCCACCTACTGTGGTCGTGACCAGTTTGGGCATTGAAGTCTCCGAGCAGTATGAGTTTGTCACTGGAGGGGACGGCACCCAGGGTGGAGCTGAGGTTGGTGTAGAATTGCTCGATTGCTCCCTCTGAGCTCGTCAGGGTCGGGGCATATGAGCTGATGATAGTTGAGTGGCGCTTGTGGCTGAGGGGTATGCGCAGCTTCATAAGCCTTTTATTGATTCCAATGGGTAAGTCTGGGAGCTGATTCATCAGACATGTCTTGACAGCAAGGCCAACTCCGTGAATCCTGTCCTCTGCCTGTGCCTTCCCTTTCCAGAAGAAGGTATAGCTGCTGGTAAGTTTGGTGAGAGAGCCTTCTTCTGCAAGCCTAGTCTCACTTAAGGCTGTGATGTCAATGTTGTAGCGTGCCAGCTCCTTGGCAATTAATGGCGTTCTCTTCTGGGGTCTTGCAGTGTTCTTTCAGTCTAAAAGGGTACGGATGTTCCATGTTCCAATAAGGAGCTTTCTTTTTCTGCTATGATTTCGACCGCATTTGTGGATGATTTGCCAACTGCGTCTAGCTGGCCAGATGCATGTAGGGAAGGCAATTTTTAGGCCACCTTTTCTAGCCCCCCCCCCCCCCCCTTACTGGGGTGAGCAGTGCTGTCCCGAAAGAGGGCTGCTCAGTCACCGTGGATGCTGCCAAACTTCTTTGCTGCCCTGGGTAAAGGGAAGAGCGACCACTTGTCCATGGCCGCCAATGTGCAGGTTCATGACTACAACTGCCAGTGGTCACCTCCTCCTGTTGCTTTGCCATTCCCTCATCGCCGCAGGACTTCGAGAGAGATGTAGTGCACAACGTAACCTGTGTGTGAAAGGTATTATAGTGGAAAAGTCGTTGCACAGGGACAATCCCACTCTCTCGGCCTCAGAAGTCCGGGTCCAGTGGCACGAAAAGATTGTTACGTCTGGGGGCTTCTTCAGCTGCAGTGGATGGTCGTAATGTCTTGTGTGCCCTGTCATGCCCTTCGCACTCCACAGTACGTTGCTGCATCGCCTTCACAGCTGTTGAATCAAAGAAAGATTTCCTTCGCCTGGTCCGCCGAAGCAGTCTTTGTGGGTTATTCGGGTGAGCAACTCCCTAGGTGGATGGCCTACCAAGGCTGTCGAGCTCCATCTGCTGTGCCCCATCAAGCGCGCCTTTTCTTTTAGTGTATGGTCCCTTAGCCTTTTACTAAATAGTCTTTTCACAAGGCAATGGAGCTGTACCCCAGCAAGGGAGGCTTACAGGTACTACACTTTGCCCAAGGGTGACCTGGGAGATAGTTGCAATTCAAGGTAACCCCATTCTGTCCTTTAACAGAAGCTTAGCAACCGGATAGTTTATACTCATATCCAGGAGTATACTCATATCCAGAAGTAGATCAGCCATTAAATTAGTTAGCAACTAAATGTGTCATTCATTTTTGCCAACCATATGATTATGATGAATGATTATATGATCATATGATTATGATCATATGATTATATGATTATATGATCATATGATTATGATCGCATGCCTTGTCATACATAAACCTCCATCTCAACAATAGTTTGCTATCTTTCTAGGTAAAACAATTTAAAGGTGTAAACACCTTTTAAAAAACCCTACAGAAAATGCACACATAAGAGATGCAAGGAGAAACACAGTGATTTAAAAAAATGAATAAAATATACTTAAATAATTTGCATGCACTTGAAAACTGCTATGATTCGAGGAAGGAATTATGAGGAAGGAATTAAAACCCACACGCAGGAGATAGTTGTCCATATTTTAATGACAGGATGTGATTCAACAGTACAAAATAACAGGTGAGTAGTTCGGGATACACAGGGACGTCCTCCAGTACGCTCTATGGAACAGGTGAGTAAAACACAGGGAAAATGTTCCGTGGCAGACAGGACTGCAGAGGAGGAATGGATAAAGTGCCCGCGAAAGGAACCACCAGATGGAACTGGACGGCAGGGGCGAAACAGTTTGTACTCACACAGCTGGAGTAGTCCGAGTAGTCCGAGCAATATCCAAAAACCAAACTGTAGGAAAAGATCAACGCCACCCAGAGCGATGCGGTACCACGAACAGCAGGCAGGGCATCTAATCATGAGAAGCGGATAACAAAAACTGAGTGGAACAGACACAGTGTAGGACAATGATCCGGCAATCTGCTCCCGCAGACACAGGGCTAAAATAATGCCAAGCCTAATCGGGGAGAGATTGCCGGTGTGGGTAATGAGGGAGAGAGAGTGTGTATGAGTGTGTAAGTGGAAACAGGTGTGTGAGCATGTGAGTAAGACTGAGTGGGTGTATGTGTGTAACAGTGTGCATGAGAGGAATGTATATGAGTGTGTGTGTCCGTGAACAGAGGGGCGAAAACTAATAATGACAAACAGCTGATAATCCTGAAGGGAGAGAGAAGCATGGCTGAGCTGTCAGGAAGCCGAGCAAACCTCAGAGGCTCCCTGAGAGCGCCTGAAGGAAAACAGAACAAAAATACACAAAAGAGCAAACAGCCACCGCGTCACAGAACTGGACAAAAACACTATAAAAAATGGGTTAACAGAGCATAAGCTACAGTATGACTTTAACCTGGATGGAAAAAAAATATTATAGTTTATATATTTACTCACAGTGTGAGGATTTCTTTTGTAAAAATTGTTTGGATTATTACTGAATGCCCATGATAATTAGTTTTGCGATGAGCCACACAGAGGCAAAACGATTAATAATAATAGTCTAATTGTTACGATCCAAGCGTTGATCTTGTCCGCGCTCGGGCCATATATCATCTCTGCCGGCCTTGACAGCTGTGGATTACATTCTGGCTCCACCGGGCTCTTATTGTGACAGCGCTCGGTGGGGTTTCCGGCTGTCAAGGTCGATCAGCTGTTCGGCACCACTGCTCGTTAGCGACCGGCTTTATTAGCAGGCGCTGGCAGCAGTTGATTGCTGGAGTATCGTCAAACATTCCTGGTCCTCGTTCATGTCAGGTTCGTGTATATTCTTGTTCATGTTCATAGTTAAGGTCGTAGTGGCTGGGGTTAGCCCTACGATCCCTTGTATTCTGTAGTGTGTGTTTTGTCCTCAGCAGCTCACAGCTTTGTGTCTCGTCTTGCCTTTGTTATAATAAAACATCAATGCAAAACTCACTGGAGACTTTTGGTGTCTTATGGTGGGCCGTGAGGGTCACCGCTTGATAGTATACTCCAGCCAAGACGTCTAAACGGAGACGCCACACGGAGACGCCGTCCCGGTGAGTTTTTGCTTAATTGGACGATTGTTCTTCCCTGTCTGGATAACTGCGTGCTGGGAGAATGCCGTCGCGGAGGGGCCACGCTCGGAGTCGGGACTACGAGCTGGCGGAGGCTTTGGACTATGTGGATGAAACGCTCATCACTGCCTCCCTCCTCGACTACCACAGCGACGTACGCTGGTACCTGGACTGCACTGAGGATGTCCTAAATCATCTCCCCCGCTATGCCGACCACCCTGAAGTCGGCGTGAGGAGGGATGACATCGCCGCACAGCGCGAGATACTCCGTATGGTGGAGGAGGACTACGGCCGGAAGCAGAGGAGGAGGCATCCTCGCTCTCCGCTTTGGGATCCCGTTCCTATCTTCCATCCAGTCCAGGAGTTCGCGCCATCTGGGGGCCGTCGAAGACGTCGGCGCTGCAGCCAAGGTGAACCTCAGCAGAATCCCCGGCTGGACCCGCTGCCGGCAAAGCCCGCCAGCAGACCTTCGAGAGCGGCTCCTCCTCATCCTTCCAGGGGGCCCTCTGTCGCCATCCAGCAGGGAGAGGGAGGAACTACATCCCCTACAGCAGGCACCATCCTCCCTCCGGGAGAAAGGCAAGTGCAAGTTCGTTCTTTACACCATAATTGTAACCTTCCTTGTCTGACTCCTGGGGGTGGAGTTCGGGGTTCGCAGCCCCCCGAGCTCCTGCCACCTGCTGTAGGTATAATAACTAAACCTGCTGCCTCTGTGTCTCCCTCTGCTGAGTGGTCCACGACGCCAGGTCTACGTCGCGGAGTGAGGAGGGGGCCTGCGGTGCTGGAAAGCCTGGATCCAGCCCTGCAGCCACGTCGTGGACAGAGGAGAAGAGCGGACTGCGGCCCGGAACCTGTGCCGATGATGAAGCGTCCCCGGGTCTCCTCGCCGGAGCGGTCCGAGCCAGTGGGTCGAGGGTCCCCTGCCTCCACGCCACACGGGTCATCAGCGTGGACATCAGTGCGAGAGGAACCTCGGGCTGCGGAAACCATCTCGCCAGCTGCGGAGCCCGACACAGCTGAGTTGGAGCCTGCACACAGACTTCTTCGTCCTGAGCCTGGATCGACGGAGTTCTGGATGGCAACAGAACCCGAGTGCAGGCAAGTGCTCCCTCTTGTGTCTCTGTCCCCTGTTTTGGAGCATTTTTGCCTGCCTCTCGGGGAGGCGAGTGAGGGGCAGCCGCCTGCTGCGCCCGAGCTCGTCTTGCTGGGTTCTGTTGCTGCCGGTGATACTGATCCCGGTTCTTCTGTGTGTGTTCTGAGCTTCCTTGCAGTGTCACTGGCACAGAGCCAGTCGGGGTCACTGAGTTGGAAGTTCCAGGTTCGGGGGTGGAGGTCATCAGCGGAGCTGCACCGACCCAGTCGGGGTCCTTTGTGGAGGCTGCTGTGGCCCAATTGGGGTCCGACGTGGGTGCGCCCGAGACCCAATCGGGGTCCATCGCGGGAGCTGCTTTGGCCCAATCGGGGTCTGACGTGGGTGCGCCCGAGATCCAATCGGGGTCCACCACAGGTGCTGTTCTGGCCCAATCGGGGTCCGACGTGGGTGCAGCTGGGACCCAATCGGGGTCCAGTGGAGGTGCAGCGCCGTTGTGGTCCGAGGACGGTGGAAGAGCGGCAGTCCTTTCGCCGCCTGGCTCGGTATGGGCTCATTTTGGTCTTCTGTCCCCTCTACAGAGCCATCGCCCCTGCGCATCTTCGCCTTGGGCCATGGGGGTCCTGCTAAGCTCGCCCCGGCTCTCCCAAGTTTTGTCCTTGCCAGGGAAGCCGCCGTGGGTCGTTTTCCCCCGGTACTGATGGCTGAGGGATGCGGGTCGGCCGCCTGAAGAACTGTTTCGCCGGTTCGGTGCCTCGGGTCGGCCACCCGACATGTCGCATGTATTGCTGGGTGACCTGGTTCGGCCACCTGAGGAACTGTTTCGCCGGTTTGGCGCCTCGGGTCAGCCACCTGAAATGTTGTGTGTTTTTCTGGGCAACCTGGTTCGGCCACCGGAGGAGTGGACTTTCCGGGCCTGGGACTGTGGTAAGCCGCCCGGTCATGTTCCACCCCCCATGACCACCCGTCGGCCGTTGGACGCGGGGAGGCCGCTGTTCCCGTGGTGTTTGGTCTCTGCCGGTCGGCATGAACTGCCAGGGGTAGAGGTCATTCTTGGTGGTAGTCTAGCCCTGTAATTGTTCTGTTTTTTTTTTTGCTGTCCTGTGTGTAATTGATTTGTGCATTTGGGAGTGGTATTCTTGTCATTGTGCTTTGTATTGTTTTTTTTTTCTTGTCTTGATCTTGATTTGTGCTTTAAGGAGTGTTGTATTTTTCTGTTATCGTGCCTGTGTAATTGTGTTTCATGTATTTTGGAGTGGTAATCTAGCTCGGTAATTGTTCTGGTTTTTTTTTGTTTTTTTTCTCCGCTATCCTGTGTTTTGTTTCTTGTAATTGTTATTTGTGTATTTTGGGAATTTGTGTTTTATGTTCTGCAGTTGTCTCACGTGTCCTGTGTGTATTTAATTTGGGTATATGATATTTCTTATCATCGTGCTTTGTATAGTTGTTTTTTCTTGTTTTATGCCCTAGTAGTGAGTGTATCTTCTGTTGTCCTGTCTGTGCTACGATTTCATGTGTTTTTTTGAGTGGTTTTTTTTTTTCTCTCTTTGATGGTCTGTGCTGAGTCTCGGCTTGTGCCTCTCTCCCGCTGGGCCTGCCCCATCCGCCCACCCTGGAGGGGGTGGGGGGGTGGCATGGATGACTATGGGTGTTCTGGAGCCCGCCCTCGGAGGGAGGGTACTGTTACAACCCGAGCGTTGATCTTGTCCGCGCTCGGGCCATATATCATCTCTGCCGGCCTTGACAGCTGTGGATTACATTCTGGCTCCACCGGGCTCTTATTGTGACAGCGCTCGGTGGGGTTTCTGGCTGTCAAGGTCGATCAGCTGTTCGGCATCACTACTCGTTAGCGACCGGCTTTATTAGCAGGCGCTGGCAGCAGTTGATTGCTGGAGTATCGTCAAACATTCCTGGTCCTCGTTCATGTCAGGTTCGTGTATATTCTTGTTCATGTTCATAGTTAAGGTCGTAGTGGCTGGGGTTAGCCCTACGATCCCTTGCATTCTGTAGTGTGTGTTTTGCCCTCAGCGGCTCACAGCTTTGTGTCTCGTCTTGCCTTTGTTGTAATAAAGCATCAATGCAAAACTCACTGGAGACTTTTGGTGTCTTATGGTGGCCCGTGAGGGTCACCGCTTGACACTAATAATAAAACTACATTTATAACACCAATATAATGATTGAAAAACAGGAGCAATACCTACACAGAAGCCTCCTTAGCCTTTGTAAATATCAGTTGTCTTCACTGACCTGTAGTTTTAGCTTGAATCATTTCGATTATTTTACTGCATTTTTCTGCAGTTGTGGTGTTTTTTCTTTTTAATTTGCACCCTCTCTGTTCCTTCTTTCCTTTTCTTTTGACCACCACCACGACCTTCCATTTTGCCGCTGAAAGGACATTTATCTACATTGTTAATAGCAATTCATTTTTATTTAACCAGCAGCTGAGAAACTTAGGAGCTAAGCTCTCCTATCACTTTCATCCACTTCTGCTGTTCCTTTTTCTCTAACCTTGCGATGTGTTCAGTGTACCTCAGATGACACAGAACTACTGAAAAATAACAAATACCTGAATATATCCGAGCACATAATACCAGACAGACTCCAAACATGTCTGTACATAGCTGGGTGCAGACTGGACTGCTCGTTCAGACCACTTTGACTCCTGATTGGCCAATCCACCGGGAGTTGTTTTGCCTCTCCCGATTCTCAGTCCACACCTGCCCTCTATTACAGCTTATGTATTGACAATTTAGTCCTGTAATTAGTTTATATTCAGTGTGAAATCTGGGCCTGTTTAGTTGAACACAAAGATGATATTCTGGCAGGAACATGTCAACGTTATGTTTATGTTTTGTCTGTGCTTGTAAACAGGTTTTCAACTTTGTCTTGCATCCATGTATTCAGTTCAGTCAGATGCCAAAATATACCTGCCAGGTATGCCAGCCTTGCACACCACTCATCACTTGCAAGCAGCTTTGAGTCATGGACCTCTCATTGGTCAAAAAAAAAACCTTTTAGTTTCTCTTGGAGCTCATGCGTGCGGGTGTTAGAATAAAATAAATAGCGAAGATTAGTTAGATATTACATAAAGGGTTCTCACACACAAGCCACACACACACACACACACACACACACACACACACACACACACACACACACACACACACACACACACACACACACATCCAAAAAGTGCTTTAGCTCTATACATACCCACATTATCTTTAGTTTCCGTTTCCTGCATCCAGATGTGGACGTGGAGGTTGGGTAGGGTTGAAGAGTCTTAAACAGGAGGTGAATGCCATAAAGGGACTAAAACGGTGCCATAAAGCCATAAAACGGGAGACATCTGGACCCTGAATGGAAGGATGTGGAAACCATTAAAAGCCATAAAGGCAAGAGGACATCTGGAGCAGCTAAGAGGAAGGATGCGGAAGCTATTTTGGACCCAAGAAGACTAAAGTGGACAAACGGACTTGCTTTGTCGGAAGAGTGGATGAGACCGCCTACCAACTCAGAAGCTATATGTCGGAGGGATTTTCTTTGTTCGGGGTCTCAGAACAGACTGTGCTGCTGAGATCCGGCCGTGTTGACTGCGTGATTCAATAAAAGTTAAGCTGAGAAATAGTATTTCTTCTTTGATTATTGGTTGGTTAACTGAAAAGATTCTGCTAACTGTCCAAAATTAATTTTTACAGTTCTGTGGTGGGAAATGTGGGCAGTTTTCCAACTATTATTCTGACAATGGATATCATCGGGACACAAGCCTTTGTCTGGGTGTTGTGGCTAACAAGGCCCCCTGATCAGAAGGTGAGAACCTTATTTAAAAATCTCTGTAGGATTGTCTGTGACATTCAGTCAAAGTAAGCCTTTTGTTCTGTTTTTAAAATTCTACTGGGAAAATTTAAAATAAAGATAATAATTTGTGGCTGTTTATATGATTGTAAGAACACACAGATAGTCAAAAGCATGCATGCATTCACATGTTAGGGACAGATTAATGAGCTGCTTTTTAAAGATAAATAGGGAGTTTTAACCCTTTAACTGCCCAGATTAAATGGACAGGTTGCGCACCCCCAGTGGCACAGCACAGCAACTGCACCGGTCAACTTATTGACGTCTCCCGGCTATACTGAGAATTTGTACTAATCTGTATTGATCTGACAGTTTAGAAGGTGGCAGACACGCGCCGAAGGAATCATGGCTGACATGGAATACAGCAAAGAAGAAGAAATCCTCATTATTATTATTATTCCTTTTTCCACTTTGAGCTCACAGCACCAATATGGATGTCTTCACGATCAGTCATTGCAGCAGCGATGATGACTGAAACTGCATGAAATGGGGAAAATAGCCACATAATACAAACGAAATTCACATGGGATAATCATAAGAGTTTGTAGATGTGGAAGCAGGTGTAAATTACTAAAACGTGATACATTGACCACGATGGATGAAAAACTGAGCTCCCATTACCAAGATGGCAGCGCCCATGAGCGGCTGGATTCCCACAGGAAAAATGCACCAAACAGAAAAAATAGCCGCATAATACAAACAAAATTCAAGTGGGATAATCATAAGGGTTTGTAGACATGTAAGCGGGTGTAAATTACTAAGTAAACGCGAAACATCGGCAACAATGGACAAAAACAGACCGGTCACGTGGGCGAGCGAGCCCCCTCACCTGGCAACAGGTAAGAGAAATATATGTTGTTGTTTTTTTTGACATTTTATTGATTTTCTGGTTCATACACTTTGAAGATTAGACAAAAGCATACCCCTGTAGACAAATTGGCGTCAAAAAAACTGGACCATTTTTTGTGTAAATGTGTCCAAAGTCCACTTTTGACTGAATTATGTAATTTATATAGCTGCCGTGGCATTATGCAAATTAGATGCATAAATTTATTCCTATCTGAAACTTTGGATCATATTCTACATCATTCTAATTGACAATAAGCCATTATCTCTTGTAAGTTTTAATTTATAGCCTTGGAAATCTGGACTATTTTATTGACAAAATTTTTTTTCAACTGTTGACCACTAGGGGGGCCTTGAGTTGCCTTGCTTTTCCCCAGGCACCACACGGCGCCTAGGGCAATTAAAGGGTTAATATAAAATAAAGCTTTCATATGTTATAGATACATAGAAAGTCTTAGGATTTTCACATGTTACTAATGATACATGGAAAATCTTGAGACTTTTATATGTTACCAAAAGATACTTAGAGAGTTTTGATGTAAAACAAGGCTTTCATATGTTAATGGAATAAGAGGTTCCAGTAATTAATTGTAACCACCAGTTTGTTAAAATTAGTTGGACTAATCTCCTTACTAAGCTATCACTTGTTCTGATTCCGGACGCAGGTCAGGGAAAATAGCCTCTGTATGGAGTCAAATTACAAATAAAGCGGCAGGGACATAATAAATCTGTAAATATTGTGCATATTGATGTTGTACGGGGATAAATGTGTGGGTGGTTAACCTCTTATATCCCAATTTAAGACACGAAGAGGTAGCTCCTGAGCGTCCAGGACACAGTCCAAGGGCTGATAATTTTTTTCACACATAAGGAGTTGTTCAGAACTCCTTATAAGAACTCCTTATACAAAGATATACAGTGATGATATAGAGTGATAATATATAGAGTTTACCAACGAAGATATATAGAGTGATGATACAGAGTGAAGTACATGGCAGTAATGCACCTGTACCTGGTTGCCAACCACTAATCAAATCTAAAAGAAGAAGAAGAAGACACGAAGAGTGGCATAGGGTGAAAGGAACTAGCCCTGATCCCGAATTCCCATTTCTGGTTGTCTGGAATAAGAGGAAGTGCATTTTGAGGGTTGGAAATAAAATCGAAAGCCCCCCGGGAAATGTAGTATTTTTTTGGTCTACCAGAAACAAAGAATTTACAATTTCCACTGGCATTGCAGGCCATATGCTCTCCCACCTGTCTCATTAGGATTCAGGTAGAAGCTTGGAGAGGCTGCAATTTCCAGAAAGGGGTTGAAAATCGGTGTTTCAGGCACGTCCCACTGGGAGGAGACCCCGGGGCAGACCCAGGACTCGGTGGAGAGACTATGTCTCCCAGCTAGTCTGGGAACGCCTTGGTATCCCCTCTGAAGAGCTGGAGCAGGTGGCTGGGGAGAGGGAAGTCTGGGCTTCTCTGCTTGAACTGCTGCCTCCGCGACCCGGACCTCCGGAAAAGCGGTAGAAGATGGATGGATGGATGGATGGGTTGAAAATCGGAGTTTGGACCGCAGGGCTGTAAATATCTACTAACTTTTTCCCCATAGTATATATAGTTAGGTGATTTAACTAAACCAGCACACGTCTTGCCATGCGGAGAACAAAGGTGGGTCTGTGGGTCTTTTCACAAAGGGGAGGGGTTGGTTCACCTGCTCTCCAAAGTTGAGCTGAACGGTTGTATTTAAAGCATGATAAAGTTACTGAGAGGAGATTATTTGAGGAACAGTGTTGAATTGAACACTAAGTTAAAGTTGTAAGATTAGTCTTGCATGTTTAGAGCTAAATTTAAGGAGATGGTTCTCCAGTTTCTTTGAAACAACCACGGCATGGTTTGTGGACAATAGGCTTCGTGGCCACGATGCGCATTCACATTTGCGCGTGACTGAAGCGACCACGTGGCATTCAGTGCGCATGTGCGTGTAAACGCCATCTTGAAACGTCTCTAAGCGACGTCACTGTTTCTCCTCCTCCTTGAGTGCAGAGAGAACTGCCTCCATCTTGTGGTAAACTACAAGAATTGCATTCTTTCATAAATTTACCTTCGAATTAAACAAAGTCCTATTTTATTAAGCTAATTTATAACTATATCAAGCTTCCAAGTTAACTTCAAAGGAAATTCTGTGGTCATGGCAGCGGGAAGGTCAGCATTTACTGTTGGTGAAACAGTAGATAGAACACAGAAAGTCATTGAGAGACGGACAGTAGAGAAAGCTAGAAAGGAGGAGGAAAGAAAGTTTAAAAAATGGGTGGCTGAGTTACAGGATCTAGGATATTTGCCAGGTTCATCAAAACTGATGCCCTCGCCAGCTAAACTGGCAGAGATCCTGCAAATAATTATACTGTGGCGGGTTGATTCAACCCCCCCACAACACACAGAGACAGTCAGCTCGTTACTCCTGGTTTTTTTTCGCTGCATGCTGAGTTTACAGCTGTGAGGTTAAAGTGTCATCCATGCATTGTGTTCATGCATCCTGTCTGTACCTCTGATATGCAAATGCCCAGATCGACTGCTGTGAATGTCTTTGATGTATTGTCTGAGTTGGGTATATATGCTGCACTGTTCTGTAAATCTGCCTCTCATTCACTGACTCCTTCAACTGCTGCAGACACGCACTTTGTGTCTCCTCTCTGAGAGCCTGAGGACATCACCTCAGCCCGCAGCACGAGGGCTGGGGAGGTGTTCCGATGAAGGCGGTATGATTCAATAAACCAACTAAAAACTCCATCGCTGCCTTTATTTTATCATGCCGCTTCACTGGTGACCCCGAACATGCACACGCTTTGTGCAACGCAACCTTCTGGTCTGGACAGCCACGCTGGCGACCTGACGCTGAAGAAAACGAGCTGCCGGCGAACGCAGCACCGGGCAGCGATGCTCTGCCGACGAGCGAACGCAGCAGCCTGACTGATCTGCCCTCCCTGTGGCTTCAGGGAGGCCTCAACGCAGAGCCCACGGCAGGCGAGTTACTCTCCGGACATCGCCCAAGACCGGGTAAACGGCAGTAAACGTCATGGCACGACCCTCGCCGAGATCGGGGCGTCCATGCGGGACAGCCTGAGGGACAAAGATCGTCTCTCTCCCCTCAATGCTCCAACGCAACATGACTAATCTGCAGCCACGGCTCACCATAGATGTTTTTCGGCGCCGACTGTGCCGATCTCCACCAAGTTTCCGACCCTGGTTTCCTCTCCAGCGGGCCCACCCACGCAAGGAGCCCCGGCACACGCACCGGGGGTGACGAGGATGGCGCAACACGCACGGAACAAGAATGGCTCCAGAGACCGCCATCATCCTGCGCAGCTGCACGCAGAACCTTCAGGGCTGTGCGCTTACCTGAAGCAAGCACGCGCGCAGCGCGCTCACAGGATTCACTGATGGTTTCAGCCACAGCGCACAAAGGATTCAGCCGTCTGCTTTTCCCGAGGGCTTTAAGGCTGCGCACGCACCTAAAGTCAACACGCCAAGTTCCTCTGCTTTTGTTTACGCAACCTCGCCGCTCCTGTTTTCTTCATGGCCACGAGAGGAGTCAGAGACTAATTTTTCTTCTGGTGATCTCCACAAGTTCAACGGGACAGCCCCTTGACATCACGGAGCAGCAAACAATTTTTTGGCGCGGCCCAAACGATTTCACCGCGCCCGGTCAGCACTTACTACCCCCTTCCCCCTCCCCCTCCACCTGCACAGAGCTTTTCCCTGCTCGCTGCCCAAACTGCAACATCGAGGTCTCGGCCCCATGCCGTGCCCTCTGGGGGGGGAGCGTGTGGCGGGTTGATTCAACCCCCCCACAACACACAGAGACAGTCAGCTCGTTACTCCTGGGTTTTTTTCGCTGCATGCTGAGTTTACAGCTGTGAGGTTAAAGTGTCATCCATGCATTGTGTTCATGCATCCTGTCTGTACCTCTGATATGCAAATGCCCAGATCGACTGCTGTGAATGTCTTTGATGTATTGTCTGAGTTGGGTATATATGCTGCACTGTTCTGTAAATCTGCCTCTCATTCACTGACTCCTTCAACTGCTGCAGACACGCACTTTGTGTCTCCTCTCTGAGAGCCTGAGGACATCACCTCAGCCCGCAGCACGAGGGCTGGGGAGGTGTTCCGATGAAGGCGGTATGATTCAATAAACCAACTAAAAACTCCATCGCTGCCTTTATTTTATCATGCCGCTTCAATACAAAGTTATAATACTGCTAAGGAAAATTATGACACAAGAGGAAATCCCAGGTGGAGATTGATACATAAAAAAAATGAAAAAATTCAGAGAAGAGGAAGATTAGGGCCATGTGTTATATTCCTAAACTGGTGGCTGCGTTGCGTGGAGGACAATTGGTAGTCTATGATAATGGAAGGGTCATATTACAAACACAGGGGCAGCAAGTAGTATTAGAGTCGCCACCCCAATATGACGATGTGGCCCTGCCTCCACCATCTCTGCCTCCACCAGCCCCTTCAGCCCCCACCCTGATACAGACAGGCCCATACACAGAGTGTGTAAACATGCTTTCTAAACAAATGCCTCTTACTACTTTTGTTGAAGGGACCAAAGATACAATGCAGGCAGTAGCAGGAGTTTTACACATGAGGCCAATGTTATCCAAGAATGATAGCAAAACAGCTGGAGATAAGATGCACCAAATTATCAATCAATACACTCCCATATAACCTATGAGTCAGGCTGAACAGGATTATGACAGACAGGAGGAGGAATCCCCTGTCAATACAGGGATACCTGCTGCCTCCACCCCTACAACAAACCAAAAAGTAGATGGAGACCCTGTTGATGCCTAGCTGCGTGGGTTTAATGACTAGGCTAGGGAACATGTCAAGTACTGGTGAGGGAGCGGCCCTAAAAAAGTAACTGTCATGAGCTGAGTACTGGAGGGTTCCTCCATACTCAGTCTCATGAATTTTTCTCTATATTTATATATTCGTTGTATTTTGTGCTTTTTGGGTTCTGTTATTCTCGTACTGTTTTCTGCTTTCCTGTTTATGTTTTAGTTTTGTTACGTTCATATTTTGTATTAATTTGTAATTATTTATCAGTCTGCATTTGGTGATGTTTTATTCTTTATATTCTTACTGTGGTGTTCTTTCTCGGGGTTGACAGCTGTCAAGTGGCGTTTCCGGTTTTGTGCTCAGTGTGGGCATCGCCCTGTCAGCTGTCAAGTCCAATGACTCCTCTCTCATTACTCCCATCTGATCCAGATTATTAATCATTGTTTTCTACTGCCTTCTGTGGTCTGTGGCCCATTGTATTATGCCTTATTTAAGACCGCTGCTCTTTGTATTCCTCGCGGCAGTCTTGATGGATGTCAGAACTCTCTGAAGTAAGTTTTACGCTCTGCGTTTTCTCCTTGTCATCGGGTTTATCTCTGTCTGGCTTTTGGGTTACGTTGTGCACTTTATGTTCGTAATAAATTACCACAAGCTCACAGTCCAGCGCGTCGGTCTTTCTCTCTGCCCTGAGGGGCAATTCATGACAGAAGACCGCCGCCAGTAAAAGACCCAGCTGCTGTGAGTTATGGGTTTTTCGGGTTTTTTTTTTTGTTTCACTCACCTGTTTCTCTGGAGTGAATCATGTCGGACTCTGCAGGTGGACGCAGCTACCCGATGAGCCTGGGGTGGGAGTGCTGCAAAGCCCTGATGGAGATTGATGGTCTAATCTCTGCAGCGCACATTGGCCCAACCTCGAAAGACACATTATGGTACTTGGGCCTCACGGAGGCAGCTGCTCGCCGGTGCCTTCAGCTTCAGGAGCATGCTGAGGGTGTGGAGAGGATTTCTCTGGTGGCGGCGCTGCAACGTGAGAACAGTGAGATGGTGAGGAATTCCCAGAGGAAACCTGGGCCTGCGCCGAAGGGGAGGCGTTCCTGGGCCTCTGTAGTATTGGCGCCTCACCAGTCTCCGGCACCCATTCCCGCTCCACCTGCTCCAAAACGCCGCTATCCAGGGAAATCCCGGTGGAAGAATGCCTCCACCTTTCACGCAGCAGTTTTTCCTTCGCCGAGGCAGAAGACTCCCGCAGCAGTGCGCTCTCTGTGTTTTCCCCCCCGGCTGCTCCGCCAGCTTCTCCTCTCTCCGCAGCTGCTGTTTTCTGCTTCCCATCGGCGAGTCCTCCTGCTGCTGAGAGGTCAACCGTTTCCTTCCTGGCTCCGCCTGTCACCGTGTCTGCAGGGGAGGCTCCTCCACGTTCCATTGAGGGGCCCACAATCGCTGAAGCCACGGAGAGGGCGGATGCTACACCGACTGCAGCAGAAAGCGTCATGCCCCGGGAACACAGGCAAGTGTCTTTTCATTCTCTATTACCCACGTATAAATTATGTTGCCTGATTCCCTGGGCAACGACAGTGAAACCTGGAGGGGGGTGATTGGGAGGAACGGCCTGCCCGATCTAAACCCGAGTGGTGTTCAGTTATTGGACTTCTGTGCTAACCACAGTCTGTCCATAATGAACACCATGTTCAAGCATAAGGGTGTCCATATGTGCACCTGGCACCAGGACACCCTAGGCCGCAGGTCGATGATCGATTTTGTTATCGTATCATCAGACCTGCGACCGTATGTCTTGGACACCCGAGTAAAGAGAGGTGCAGAGCTGTCAACTGATCACCACCTGGTGGTGAGTTGGATCCGATGGCAGGGGAGGAAGCCATTCAGACCTGGTAGACCCAAACGTATAGTGAGGGTGTGCTGGGAGCGTCTGGCTGAGGCCCCTGTCCGGGAGGTCTTCAACTCCCACCTCCGGAAGAACTTCAACCACATTCCGAGGGAGTCTGGAGACATGGAGTCTGAATGGGCCATGTTCTCCACCTCTGTTGTTGAAGCGGCGGCCCAGAGCTGCGGCCGCAAGGTGGTCGGTGCATCTCGTGGTGGCAACCCCCGAACCAAGTGGTGGACACCAGTGGTGAGGGGGGCCATTAAGCTGAAGAAGGAGT
This sequence comes from Pholidichthys leucotaenia, assembly GCA_020510985.1. Taxonomy (NCBI): domain Eukaryota; kingdom Metazoa; phylum Chordata; class Actinopteri; order Cichliformes; family Pholidichthyidae; genus Pholidichthys; species Pholidichthys leucotaenia. The sequence continues at coordinate 134,417,564 of CM035837.1, forward strand.
CCTATCAAGCTTGGTTGGCTTGTGGGACTCCCGAAGCAGCTGAGGTGTACCGGCAGGCCAAGCGGAGTGCAGCTCGGGTGGTTGCTGAAGCAAAAACCCGGGTATGGGAGGAGTTCGGTGAGGCCATGGAACAAGACTTTCGGTCGGCTTCAAAGAGATTCTGGCAAACTGTTCGGCGGCTCAGGAGGGGAAAGCAGCTCCCCGTCCACACTGTGTATGGTGCGGATGGGACACTGTTGACTTCAACTGGGGATATCGTCGGGCGGTGGAAGGAATACTTCGAGGATCTCCTCAATCCCACTGATATGCCTTCCACAGAGGAAGCAGGGTTTGGGGACAAGGGGGATGACTCGCCTATCACAGGGGCTGAGGTCGCCAAGGTGGTTAAAAATCTCCTTGGTGGCCGGGCCCCAGGGGTGGACGAGATTCGCCTCGAGTACCTCAAGGCCCTGGATGTTGTTGGGTTGTCATGGTTGACACGCCTCTGCAACATTGCGTGGAGGTCGGGGGCAGTGCCTTTGGCATGGCAAACCGGGGTGGTGGTTCCTCTCTTCAAAAAAGGGGACCGGAGGGTGTGCTCCAACTTTAGAGGGATCACACTCCTCAGCCTCCCTGGGAAGGTCTATGCCAAGGTACTGGAGAGGAGAGTCCGGCCGTTGGTCGAACCTCGGATTCAGGAGGAGCAATGTGGTTTTCGTCCTGGCCGTGGCACATCGGACCAGCTCTTTACCCTCTCGAGAATTCTTGAGGGTTCGTGGGAGTTTGCCCAACCAGTTTACATGTGTTTTGTGGACTTGGAGAAGGCATTTGACCGCGTCCCTCATGGATTTTTGTGGGGGGTGCTTCGGGAGTATGGGGTATCGGGCTTGTTGTTACGAGCTATTCGGTCTCTGTACGACCATTGTGAGAGTTTAGTTCGTATTGCCAACACTCGGTCGGAGTCATTCCCAGTGAGAGTTGGACTCCGCCAGGGCTGCCCTTTGTCACCGGTCCTGTTCATAATTTTTATGGACAGGATTTCTAGGCACAGCCAGGGAATGGAGGGTGTCATGCTTGGTGACCACAGGATCTCATCTCTGTTGTTTGCAGATGATGTTGTCCTGTTGGCTTCATCCAGCAATGACCTACAGCTCTTGCTGGGACGGTTTGCCGCTGAGTGTGAAGCGGCTGGGATGAGAATCAGCACCTCCAAGTCCGAGTCCATGGTCCTCAGCCGGAAAAAGGTGGATTGTCCTCTCCGGGTTGGGGACAGGCTCCTGCCCCAAGTGGAGGAGTTTAAGTATCTTGGGGTCTTGTTCACGAGTGAGGGGAAAATGGAGCGAGAGATCGACAGACGGATTGGAGCAGCATCTGCAGTGATGCGGACGTTGTACCGGTCTGTTGTGGTGAAGAGGGAGCTTAGTTCTAAGGCAAAGCTCTCGATTTACCAGTCAATCTACGTTCCTACTCTCACCTATGGTCACGAGCTTTGGGTAATGACCGAAAGAACGAGATCGCGGATACAAGCGGCTGAAATGAGCTTTCTCCGTAGGATTGCTGGACTCACCCTCAGAGATAGGGTGAGGAGCTCAGTCATCCGGGAGAGGCTCAGAGTAGAACCGCTGCTCCTCCACATTGAAAGGAGTCAGTTGAGGTGGTATGGGCATCTGATTAGGATGCCTCCTGGACGCCTCCCACTTGAGGTGTTTCAGGCACGTCCCACTGGGAGGAGACCCCGGGGCAGACCCAGGACTCGGTGGAGAGACTATGTCTCCCAGCTAGTCTGGGAACGCCTTGGTATCCCCTCTGAAGAGCTGGAGCAGGTGGCTGGGGAGAGGGAAGTCTGGGCTTCTCTGCTTGAACTGCTGCCTCCGCGACCCGGACCTCCGGAAAAGCGGTAGAAGATGGATGGATGGATGGATGGATGGATTCCCGTGGTGAGGCTCAGCCCCCGCAGGCCAGTGAGCTCTCACCACCTGCTGCAGTTAAAGACTTTTCACCTGCTCTCTCCATGTCTCCTCCTCTGCCCCCTGAGTGCCCGCCGTCTCCAGGATTGAGCCACCAGATGCTGGAGGAGCCTGCGTCCCTGGAGGACCTGGTTCCAGCCCCGCAGCCACGGTCTGGATGGAGGGTGAGCGTTGAGACTGAGCCCACACCTGCACCAATGAAAGAGTGTCCCCAGGCTTCAGCTGGGTAGGATCCAGCACCAGCAGGAAACCGACCTCCTGTCACCACGCAGGGCGAGCCACCTGATTGGGTCACCTTGCTGGGGGGTCCCAGGACTGTATTGACCACCATGCCTGCTGCAGGGACCGCCGCCGCAGAGCTGGAGTTGGACCTCCAGAGGGCCAGGCCTGAGGAACCATCGCCTGGATCAACAGAGTCCTGGACGGCGGTGGAGCTTGAGCTCAGGCACATACTCTCCTTTGTCTTTGTTGTCTCTATTTTGGAGAGATCTTGCTTGGCTCTTGGTGGGGAGAGCCAAGTGCAGCCGTCAGCTGCACCTGAGCTCACCTTGCTGGGCTCCACTCCCGCCGGTGACCCTGACCCTGTTTCTTTGCCTCTCTTGCCTGAGCTTTCCCCCAGGGTCACCGAGGATTGTCCAGCTCTGCCAGAAGTCTCTGTGGGTCCCGGCTGGCCGCTCGAGATCCCCATGGGTCCAGCTCCTCCTGCTGAGGTCGTCGCAGGCGCTCTGTCCCAGCCTGGGACCTCCGTGGGTGCTGCTTCCCCTCCGACTGAGGTCGTCATGGGTGCTCCGTCCCAGCCCAGGACCTCCGTGGGTGCTGCACCCCCTCCAGATGAGGTCTTCGTGAGTGCTCCGTCCCAGCCCGGGACCTCTGTGGGTGTGGCTCTTCTTCAGTCCGGGTCTCTGTGGGTGCTATGTCGTAGTCGGGGACCATCGTAGGTGCTGCGCCCCAGCCTGAAACCAACTTAGGTGCTGCACTCCAGTGTGGGCCCACACTGTGCACCCACTGTGGGTGCAGCTATGGCCCAGATCGGGCCCACCGCGGGTGCTACAGGCTAGTCCAAGGGCATCGTGGTTCCCCCTCCTCTGCCTGACGCCGTCGTGGTCCCCCCTCCTCTGCCTGACACCGTCGTGGTTCCCCCTCCTCTGCCTGACGCCATTGTGGTTCCCTCTCTTCTGGCTGAGGCCGTCGTGGTTCCCTCTCCTCTGGCCGAGGCTGTCGTGGTTCCCTCTCCTCTGGCCGAGGCGGTCGTGGTTCCCTCTCCTCTGCCTGAGACCATTGTGGTTCCCTCTCCTCCACCTGACATCGTATTGGTTCCCCCGACTCCTCTATTGTGCCCATAATTTGTTCTTCCCATTGGGAAGAAGCCACCTCTTGGACCACCCTTTCTGTTCAGGTGGCTAAAGAACTCTGGCAGACCACCCGACAGACTGTGTTGCAAGGTTTGGTGGCCCACATTCTCTGGTAGGCCACCCGACTCTTTCCATCATGCCATCTGCCGGGCCTGGGACTTTGGCTGCCCACCTGAACTGTCCAGCTCCTCAGTCCAGGGGGCTTAGGGGGTTGGGGTGTTGCCTGGTGTGGGTCCTGAATGGTGTTTATTGTTTTATTCCCTCCTAGCCTGTTCCTCCCACCGCCCACCCGGGGTGGGTTATTGTTTTGCTCCTATTCGGGGGGGGGGGGGGTCTTTTTCTTTTGTTGTTACCCTGGGGTGTCTGGTCTCCACCACTTGAGAGGAGGGCTCTGTCATGAGCTGAGTACTGGAGGGTTCCTCCATTCTCAGTCTCATGGATTTTTCTCTATATTTATATATTCATTGTATTTTGTGCTTTTTGGGTTCTGTTATTCTCGTAATGTTTTCTATTTTCCTGTTTATGTTTTAGTTTTATTACGCTCATATTTTGTATTAATTTGTAATTATTTATCAGTCTGCATTTGGTGATGTTTTATTCTTTATATTCTTACTGTGGTGTTTTTTCTCGGGGTTGACAGCTGTCAAGTGGCATTTCTGGTTTTGTGCTCAGTGTGGGCATTGCCCTCTCAGCTGTCAAGTCCAGTCACTCCTCTCTCATTACTCCCAGCTGACCCAGATTATTAATCATTGTTTTCTCCTGCCGCTCTGATATCCACACCTGTGGCCCATTGTACTATGCCTTATTTAAGACCGCTGCTCTTTGTATTCCTTGTGGCAGTCTTGACAGATGTCAGAACTCTCTGAATTAAGTTTTACACTCTGCGTTTTCTCCTTGTCATCTGGTTTATCTCTCTCTGGCTTTTCTGTTATGTTGTGCACATATGTTCGTAATAAATTACCACAAACTCACAGTCCAGTGCATGGGTCTTTCTCTCTGCCCCGAGGGGAGATTCATGACAGTAACTGACTACACAGACAAAAAAGTACCTCTAGGCACACGAAAACAGTGGAAAATTGGTGATTATGGATCCACAATAGAAAATCTGACCGAAAAGGCACCTCAGCACACACGGTTACAAACAGGAGCCATACCTAAAGTAAAGTATACACAAATGCCCATGATAGCTACTGAAACTGGGGTGGCACAATATGTAGAATTGTCATTTAAGGCCCTAAAAGGCATTTGTCACACATTGCCTCCGCTGACATCAGGAGCCTCTCCGTGGATCAGAGCTATGCAGAAGGCCACAGTTGGTTGCTGTTTGTGCTTGGCAGATATTAGAAGGACAGTGGCCACTCATACTTCAGCCTCTATGCTAAACAACATAGAAGAAGAGGCTGGCACCACTGATGAGCCTGATGAGGCTCCATTCAGAGAACACAGTGATGAGATTCTTGCAGTAATGAGAAAGATGTTCCCTGTAAATCTAACTAGTGCAGAATTAACAGACATACCAGTGAAAAAAGGAGAGGAAGCAGGAGCCTATGTGGATAGGTGTTTGGCAGTTTGGACTGACATTACTGGGGAAAACCCATGTAACAGTGCTACTACATCAGCGGTATTCTGCAATGTGATACAGACATCAATACCACCGCCTGTGAGAGCTGCACTAGAGGGGTTAGTGGGATTGAATACCTGCCCTTGGGCAGAATGGCTGTCACATGTGCATCATTATGTGAAACAATACAATATAAAACAAGATGAAAAAGAAACAGAAACAGCAGATTTATCAAATCAGCTGGTAAAAGCCCAGCTGAAAGCAGCGAGGGATGTAATGAACAAAGACAAACTCCAAAAAACTACTGTACAGGCTCCAGCCGTTACAGTGGCAACCCCTCAGGCCATTATTGGTCCAGTCCCTACTGAACCCTTTGTGTTGGCGCGCCAACAACAATGGAATCCTCGCCTACCGCAACCAGGGCATGGGAGAGGTGTATACAGAGGAAATAGAAGGCCACCTGGCCTGCCACAGGATATGTGCCTTTAGTGTGGCAAACGAGGCCACTGGGCTCATGAAAGCTGTCCCTAATCTTCAATCTGAACCTATCGAACATCCAAATTTGAATCTTTTTTGTGATGGATGTTGCTACAGGAGAGCAGATGGGTCTCTGAGTGCCTCATATGCAGTGGTAAAATATGATGAGAGGACAGGTGCATTTCAAACTGTAGAAGCAGGAGTGGTAGACCAGCCTGCCTCTGCCCAAAACGCTGAAATTGTAGCTCTTACTAAAGCATGTCAATATGCAAAACAACAAGGGGTAAACATATACACTGATTCAGCTTATGCCCACCAGGCTGCGCATGTTGATTTACCACATTGTAGAAGGAAGGGATTTCTCACTTCATCGAACACACCAATTAAACACTTAACAGAAATGGTTGAGCTGTTGAAGGCCATGGATCAACCAAAGAGGTTAGCGATTCTGAAGTGTAAAGGGCATCAAAAAAGAAATGCAACTGTGACCAAAGGAAATGAAGCTGCTGATTTAGCTGCTAAACAAGCAGGTGGCTATGTTACACAGGCAAATATGATGATTCAGAAAGAGGATCAAGAGTACCTGGAACTAGGCACAGAGGAAATTAAGCAGTTGCAGGAGAAAGCAAGTCCTGAGGAAAAGAGCAGGTGGATAAAGAAAGGAGCAAAGAAACAGGTGGAGGTCTGCAGATGGAAGATTGGTAGCCCCTGCAAAGGTGTTGCTGCTGTACAAAGAGGCACATACAAAAGGTCATGTTTCAAAAACAAAAGTATCAACTAAAGTATCAAAACTATCAAAAACAAAAGTATCAAAAGTATCAACTCCAACTGAAGCACGTTGGTGGCATCCTCATTTGTCAGATGTGACAGAACTAATGGTGTCTGAGTGTGAAGCATGCCAGAAGTTTAATCCCAAACGCATGTTAAGGGCCTCTATCGGAGCTTTTCCAGCCCCTGAGGGGTCATGGAAGGACATAGTGATAGATTTCAAAGACATGGACCCAGAAAACAGATGCAGAGGCTACAGATATCTGTTGGTGTGTGTGGATACATTTTCAAGATGTGTTGAAGCAAAAGCATGTAAAATAGAAAGTGCAAAAGAAGTGATTAAATGGCTGACAGAAGAAGTGATTCCCAGACATAGTTTTCCAAGAGTGATCAGGTCAGACAATGGCAGTCATCTTGCAAATAAAGATTTGAAGGAAGTTGAATGTGCCTTAGGCTTAAGGCATAAATTTGGTTCAGTAGTGCATCCATCCTCCCAAAGGCTAGTAGAGAGAACAAATAGGACTCTAAAAAGAATGCTAGCCAAGCAATGCATGGGGACAGGCATGACATGGGCTGATGCACTGCCATTAGTGCTGATGGCACTGTGATCCACCCCCAACAGGACGCTCTGCCTGATTCCTCATGAGTTGCTAACAGGGAGAAAGATGCCAGGACAATTTGTTGATTCACCTTTGACTCCTAGGAATAGTCAAGCTGTAGAACTGTCACAATACATTAAAAGTCTAAGGAAAATATCTGAAGCTCTCTCTCAACAGGTTCCGGACATTCTCAACAGGAGCATCCAAGGCAGTGCTGCCCCATTGGAACCTGGTGACTGGGTGTGGCAAAAAGTAATAAGGCCCCATTGAGACTCTCCTAAGTGGCAAGGACCTTTTAAAGTGAAAAAAAGCCACATCACATGCAGTGCATGTTTGGAAAAAAAGGAGGGCTGAGTAACTGGATATACGCAACTCATTGTGCAAAAGCCACAGAACCAAGTTGCCAATTCCTTCAAACCATAGACGACTTGGCAAACTCAGAAAATAAATAAAAATGCCAACCACACCTAATGTTAGTACAAGAGCAGTTCTTTGTGATCTGCTGCTCCTGTTTTTGATTATTTTATTCTCTTTTTTTCTGGGGAAAATTCCAACAACCTAAGCAAATACAGGAGGATAGACTTGTACGTTCTGCCACACCTCAGAGTGTGGACCCCTATGGAGCCAAAATAGAGATATCAATAATTCCAGGCAACCACACAGTAGTGTTATTAGATTTGTGTGATATAGTCGATTGCACAGTTGGGAGTTTTATCTGGGGAGAACATTCACTTATGATGTTTGTGATTAAGGGTAAGCCCAATATAAAACGGGACAGAGAGAAAGGTTGTGGAACTGTGCTATGGTCTTTAGCCTTAAAAAATTCTATTTGCACCTCACTGTGGAAGGATGATTTATGGTGTAAAAGTATAAAGTTCTTTAAACCTAAGACTACCGAGAAGCAGGCAAAAACATTGGGATTTAGTCTGCATATTCCTCCAGCCCAGACTTCTCCATTCTATTTATATGTGGAAGCATTTATAGGAGCAACCAAAGAGGATTCAGTTGTACTACAAGGATTGGTAAAAGTCATACCAGTTAACAAGACTACACTGGCTCTTAATGAAGTTGAATCTAAACCTGGATCTGATGTGGTGGTATATGTGAATATCAAAGCTATGAAAGATAGAGTTGCAGTAGTAGGAGTTGCTGGTTATATTGACTAAAATGAGTGGTTAAACTGGGTTCAATATTCAGTTAAGACGGTGGTCCAGAATAAAGTGGATTGTTATGCACGTGCAGCAGCTAGGCCAGGTCTAGGCCAGGTCTAGCTATGGTCCCGTTTCCCCTCAATCCCTACAATGATCCTATGGGTTTCAAATGTTTGCTCCATTTGTTCACCATTAAAACTCCAACTAAGAACTGTGTCACCCTCCATCATTTGTTTCCTCCAACAATAGAAATGAATCCCTCACCATTCCAACCTTATGAAGGTAATTATACCTGTTTTGAAAAAAACATCAGGGTCCCTATCAGTGGGGAAGTTAACTTCCTGCTCAACCACCTCACGAGTGAAGGATACTTACAACAATGAACTGGAAAATATGGTCCTCAGCCGGAAAAAGGTGCATTGTCCTCTCCAGGTTGGGGACAGGCTCCTGCCCCAAGTGGAGGAGTTTAAGTATCTTGGGGTCTTGTTCACGAGTGAGGGGAAAATAGAGTGAGAGATTGACAGACGGATTGGATCAGCATCTGCAGTGACGCTGACGTTGTACCGGTCTGTTGTGGTGAAGAGGGAGCTTAGTTCTAAGGCAAAGCTGTTGATTTACCAGTCAATCTACGTTCCTACTCTCACCTATGGTCACGAGCTTTGGGAAATGACCAAAAGAACAAGATCGCGGATACAAGCGGCTGAAATGAGCTTTCTCCGTAGGATTGCTGGACTCACCCTCAGACATAGGGTGAGGAGCTCAGTCATCCGGGAGAGACTCAGAGTAGAACCGTTGTTCCTCCATATTGAAAGGAATCAGTTGAGGTGGTATGGGCATCTGATTAGGATGCCTCCTGGACGCCTCCCACTTGAGGTGTTTCGGGCACGTCCCACTGGGAGGAGACCCTGGGGCAGACCCAGGACTTGCTGGAGAGACTATGTCTCCCAGCTGGTCTGGGAACGCCTTGGTATTCTCTCTGAGGAGCTGGAGCAGGTGGCTGGGGAGAGGGAAGTCTGGGCTTCTCTGCTTGAACTGCTACCTCCACGACCCGGACCTCCGGAAAAGTGGTAGAAGATGGATGGATGGATGGCTGGAACTGGAAAATATGATACAACCAAGAGCTGATGTTTGGTTTTGATGTGGACAAATGAGGTTGTGGCCAACCCTACCCAAGGAGTGGAAAGGAACCTGTGCACCAGTTCAGCTGGTAATGCCTTTTATGATCCTGCCATTGGGACCAATTACTAGAAATCACAATAGGCCAAAGAGAGATGTATCTTCGATTATGGGAAAAATTGAAGACACCCTAGGGGGAGTTACACCATATGTAGACAGGATGGGCATGGTTAGAGGAGTCCCTGATGAATTCAAAGGCAGAAACCATTATGCCGCAGCTCTGGTACACGTTATTCCATAGTTGGGAGCCACAATAGAATCTATTAAAATGCAATCTTGGATTGAATACTGATAATGAACAAAGAATGTTAAATTATACTGCAGATGCTCTTAAAGGAGTGCATGAATAATTAAAGGCAACCTCCCTCATGATCTATCAGAACCACATTGCCCTTGACATGCTTTTAGCAGAGTCAGGGGGAGTGTGTCAAATTTTTGGCTCTGTCTGCTGTACTTTTATTCCTAATCACACGAGCCCAGATGGGAGCATGACGTGCTATAGAAGCTTTAGAAGGCCTTAGGATAGAATTTGGGCAAAACACAGGTTATGAGGAAGATGCTTTTACTGCATGACTGCAGTCAATATTTGGATGTTGGGTGAGTGTGATATGTTCAGTAATTCTGATTCTCACTAGCAGTGATACTCGGGGTGGGGTGTTGCTGCATCCTATGTTTGAGAGTGTTGCTGGAGAAATGGATAACAGCCCTATCCAATGAGCCAATCCAGAGGATGATGGCCCAGGTCTACTCCCAAGAGGAGTCTAGGTTTCTCCTCCACAACAAGAACCACTATGAATTTGATTCTGACAGTGATGAAGAACAGGCCATTGTTTGAAATGTATATATTGTGTCTTTCTGCTGTCCACTGTTCTATATACTGTACACACATCCAACACTGCCCACATACATATAATTTTACATGAAACAGGGTGCGCTGAAGTCACCCTCCTGTGGTGGGTCATGTGCTAGTAACCTCTTGCCCCTTCCTTTTCCTTTGTTTTCTAGCAGGTATCTTCAAAATATTATGCTATTTGCGGTCATGTAGTTAGAATAGAATTAGAAGGTTTGAAGCTCTGTTATGTGACTGGTATTGAGTCTCAGACACAACACACAGATAAGAAATGGTTTAAATGAAATGTTTTGTTTTGCATATGTTTATTTTCCTGATATAATATGTGTTAATAAAGTTTCCAAAAAAGGCTGCCAAGGGCAGTGGGGTCTGAGATCAGAATTTTCATCTGTGAATATGTACTAAATAAAGAATTTGCATTACAATGATTACTCATAAAAATATATACTGCCTACAGGTTCTTTGCCCATCTCACATGAAAATAATATCAAGTGTCTGATGCCTGCTTATTATTAAGCCTGCCATAGTTATTAACTCCATGAAAATGGAGTCAAGAGTGGAAAATTGTTAGAATAAAATAAATAGTGAAGATTAGTTAGTTAGATATTACATAAAGGGTTCTCACACACAAGCTACAAACATACATACACACACACACACACACACACACACACATCCAAAAAGTGCTTTAGCTCTACACATACCCACATTATCTTTAGCTTCCGTTTCCTGCATCCACATGTGGACATGGGGGTTGGGTAGGGTTGAAGAGTCTTAAACAGGAGATGAATGCCATAAATGGACTAAAACGGTGCCATAAAGCCATAAAATGGGAGACATCTGTATCCTGAATGGAAGGATGTGGAAACCATAAAAACTCATAAAGGCAAGAGGACATCTGGAGCAGCTAAGAGGAAGGATGAGGGAGCTATTTTGGACCCGAGAAGACTAAAGTGGACAAATGGACTTGTTTTGTCGGAAGAGTGGATGGGACCACCCACCAACTCAGAAGCTATATGTCGGAGGGACTTTCTTTGTTCGGGGTCTCGGAACAGACTGTGCTGCTGAGACCCGGCTGTGCTGACTATCTGCATGATTCAATGAAAGTTAAGCTGAGAAATAGTATTTCTTCTTTGATTATTGGATGGTTAACTGAAAAGATTCTGCTAACTGTCCAACATTAATTTCTACACGGGCCAGCACTTTGCCATGTGACAGCCATCAAACCTCAGTATGGAGCAATAAGGTTTTATGCTCCACTTCCATTTCTTCACATAAAGATGCAAATGTGCAGCTTTTCAGAGGTCCTCTCTTTACAAAGTTTACCATCCACATAATATCATCTAACACGGGAGCTAGGTCTACTGGTAAAATCTTGGCAATAAGTGCCTCACGATGCAAAAAACAGTGGATAACAACATCTGGGTGTCTCTCTTTCACTCTGCTAACGAAACCTTTGGTGTGCCTGATCATGGTGGCTGCTCCTTTAGTACAGGGCCCACCTTCCCAGATCCAAGATGGCGCCCACAGCGGTCGACATGGTGCTTCGCTGCGCTCTTTGTTTGTTTTTGTTTGTCAATTGTGTGTCTGCTTGCACTTATACCCGTGAAGAACTTCTAAATATCAGGACTTTCACCCCCACGGACCTCCTCCCAGTTTTTCTAGCCCCTGCCGCCGATCTGGTTTATTGTTTGGCTCGGAAAGTGAGACGGCGGAAGAGAGGAAGACGAGCGGGCGCTCTCGTACGACTTCGCAGGAGAGGCTCGCGAACGGCGCTGCCTGGCATATTTCTGTCCAATACCAACTCTCTCTCTAACAAGGTGGATGAACTGAGACTGCTGATGCATTTTAAGGACCTCGCCTCCTCAGCTGTCCTCTGCTTTACTGAGACCTTGCTCCGGGAAAATATACCGGACAGCGCGCTGCGCCTCGACGGCTTTCAGCTCTTCCGTGCTGATCGTGACACAGAGCTTTCCGGCAAGACCACAGGAGGCGGTGTCTGCTTCTACATCAACTGCAGCTGGTGCTCTGATGTAACGGTAATTTCCAAACACTGTTCTCCTGCCTTGGAATTTCTTGTTATCAATTGCAAGCCCTTCTATTCCCCGCGGGAGTTTGCTTCTTTTATAATGATCGCTGTGTACGCCCCTCCCGACGCAGACACGCGCGAAGCTCAGCGCGTGCTCGCGGATCACACTCAACACACAGAGCGGAGTTTTCCAGACTCGCTGATTATTGTGGCTGGCGACTTTAATCAGTGCAATCTGAGCCACAATCTCCCCCGCTACAAACAGTTTATTAAATGCCCCACCAGAGGATTAAACACACTGGATCACTGTTACACCACAGTGAAAGACGCATATCGCGCTGTCCCTCGAGCTGCGCTGGGATTATCTGATCACGTGATGGTTCACCTCATTCCCACATACAGACAGAGATTGAAGCTCACTAAACCTGTTGTGAGCACTACGAAGATACGGACCAGTGATGCTGAGGAGAAGCTGGAAACGTGCATGGAAATATCTGACTGGGGCATGCTTAAAGGAGCCACGCATGATCTGGATGAGTACACGGACACTGTGAACTCATATATCCACTTTTGTGAAGAGAACATTCTTCCATCACGCACCAGGGTGAGTTACTCTAATGACAAACCCTGGTTCACAGCTAAGCTCAGACAGATCAGGAAGGAGAAGGAAGCAGCGCTGAAAAGTGGAGACAGGGACTGCTACAGGGAGGTTAAATACCGGTTTAACAGAGAGCTGAAGAGGGCTAAATCTCTATACTCAGAGAGACTCCAGCAGCAGTTCACTGCTAATGATTCGGCTTCCGTGTGGAGAGGACTGAGGCAAATCACCAACTATCGACCTAAGGCTCCTAAAGGTCAGGATGACAAAGCCCTTTGTCAGAGACTGTCCCAACACTATGCCCGTTTTGACACCTCGTCATCTGTGTCCAACTCCCCCCCTCCCTCCAGGTCCACAGCCTCCACATTCCCTACTTCATTTAAGGCACCCCCCCCCTCCTCCCCCCCTCCCCTTATCATCAGTGAGCAGGATGTGCTCAAACAGTTCTCCAGACTGAACCCGCGCAAGGCCCCCGGCCCAGACGGCGTGTCTCCCTCCACCCTGAGACTCTGTGCGAAACAGCTGGCTCCTGTATTCACAGACATTTTTAACACCTCCCTTAAGTTATGCCACGTGCCGTCCTGCCTCAAATCCTCCACCATCATCTCTGTCCCCAAGAAGCCACGGATCACTGGACTTAATGACTACAGACCTGTAGCGCTCACCTCTGTAGTCATGAAGTCCTTTGAGCGCCTGGTCCTGTCCCACCTCAAGTCCATCACCACCCCTCTCCTGGACCCGCTGCAGTTTGCCTACCGAGCCAACAGGTCTGTAGACGATGCAGTCAACCTGGCCCTCCACTCCATCCTGCAGCACCTGGACTCCCCGGGAACCTACGCCAGGATCCTGTTTGTGGACTTCAGCTCCGCATTCAACACCATCCGCCCCGCTCTGCTCCGGGACAAGCTGTCCCTGCTCAACGTGCCTGACTCCCTCTGCAGGTGGATCATCGACTTCCTGACGGACCGGAGGCAGCATGTGCGGCTGGGAAAGACTGTCTCAGACTATACTAGCATCAGCACCGGATCACCCCAGGGCTGTGTACTTTCCCCCCTACTCTTCTCCCTTTACACCAACTCCTGCACCTCCAGCCACCAGTCTGTCAAGTTGATCAAGTTTGCGGACGACACCACCCTCATCGGGCTCATCTCCAACGGCGACGAGTCCGCCTACAGGAGAGAGGTGGCCCAGCTGGCGTCCTGGTGCAGCAATAACAACCTGCAGCTGAACGCTCTGAAGACAGTGGAGATGATTGTAGACTTCAGGAAAGTCACTACTCCTCTGCCCCCCCTCACCCTCTCAGGCTCTCCCATCACCACTGCTGATTCCTTCCGCTTCCTAGGCACTACCATCACCAGGGACCTCAAATGGGAGCTGACCATCAGCTCACTCATCAAAAAAGCCCAGCAGAGGATGTTCTTCCTGCAGCAGCTGAGGAAGCTCAAGCTACCCACCAAGATGTTAGTGCAGTTCTACACAGCCATCATCGAGTCCATCCTCACCACCTCCATAACCGTGTGGTACGCAGGAGCCACTGCCAGGGACAGACTAAGGCTGCAGCGCGTCGTGCGCACTGCTGAGAAGGTGATCGGCTGCAAGCTCCCATCTCTCCAGGATCTGTACATCTCCAGGACCCGGAGGCGTGCTGGCCGGATCATAGCCGATCCCTCACACCCTGGTCACGTACTGTTTGCCCCCCTCCCCTCTGGTAGAAGACTTCGGTCCATCCAGACTAAAACCTCCCGTCACATGAACAGCTTCTTCCCCTCTGCCATTAGACTGCTGAACACTAAGTGACTTATTGACTCTCGTGCACCATGTACAGCAGCTCAACCAGACTCATGTCAATCATCACTGTTTTCTTCCTGCATTACCGACTGCACTATATAGTTCTCCACAGTATCTGCTGCTGGCTAATATATATTTTAACTGTTGACCAGTATCACTTAATCTTATCCTACACTTTATTACATGTATAGTTTATTTCTCTTATCTTATCATGTTTAATGTTGCAGCATTGTACCGAGACAAATTCCTAGTTTGTGTACTACATGAACAATGGCAATAAACCTGATTCTGATTCTGATTCTGATTCTGATTTCGGAGTTTGAATCTTTCCTCTTCAAACATTTATTCATTGCTGTTTTTTTTCTCTAGTAATCATGATCTGCACCATATCTTAACAAGGTCATTAACCTCCATAAAACATATGAAGAAGAACAAAAAAACGGTAGCCATAATTGCATTCATATGACCACCTACTGATGTGGAAGAGTCAAATCAGGCACCCATGTACAACAGTGGCAAATTATTTGCAATTTTTTGGACCAATTAAGAAGGAAAATTAAACAATTTTCTGTGGACCCCTGAACATTCTTTCAAGGACCCCATGGGGTTGTAGACCCAGGTTAAAAAACAAGGGCACAGATAACAAAGTAGGAGGAGTATTTTTGGGCCAATACCCCCTCCACAGTTGAAGTTTTACAATTTTTTAAGCTGTAAATGCTGCTTTCTAATGTACTTTTAAACAAATATTTTCTTAAGGGCTTGAAAAAAATCTCTTTAAATAAGAATTTGCATTTTACAAACAATGGGCTGGGATCGAACCCAGGATCCTCCGGGGTTCGATCTCAGCCCCCGACCAAAGGTGATATCATCTTCATTAATTGATATTCATCTTCCGGTTCCGGTTCCGCCGGACCGGTGGCGCCACACGAGTAGGCTGCCTGTTGCAACAGCCTTTTTTTTTTATCTTCCTTCTTCTTTCTACACCTTTCACTCTGTATATATATCACGGATGCACGGATCGCCCCGGGGGTCTCCCGGGTCGGCGGACGGAGCCACGGTTTGCAGCGGGAGACGCTACAGCGGGGAGGAGCTAGTGCTAGCTAGCACTTGGCCGCCACCCGGTGCTAATGGGAAACTCGACATACCGGGAGCTGTAGCGAAAATGACGCGGGTGCCAGGCTGGAGTTTAGGCGGCGTGCAAGAAATATAAGACAGAATAATAAAGAGCGATGGCAAGAACCAAGCAGACCGCCCGTAAAATCTACTGGAGGAAGAAGCCCCCCAGGATGCAGCTAGCCACCGTCACAGGCCCGTGGCTCTGAGAGAGATCCGTCGCTGCCAGAAATCCACGGAGCTGCTCATCCGTAAGCTGCCCGTCCAGCGCCTGGTGAGGGAGATCGCTCAGGACTTCAAGACCGTCCCACGTTTCCTGAGCTTCGCCGTCATGGCTCTGCAGGAGACCAGCGAGGCCCACCTGGTGGTCTCTTCTTCGCTAAGGGGGTCACCATCATGCCCAAAGACTTCCAGCTGGCCCGCTGCATCCGCGGAGAGAGAGCTTAGACTTTCTGCTGCACATTCACCAACCAACCATAATGCTCTGCACTGTGTGTCTATATATATATATTTATAGTAATATGGACATATGTTTAGTAGATGTTTTTTCTTGCCTTCTGATTATTGCTCTGAGTGTTGCTATCCCTGTGCTGTTGCAATCCTGGAATTTCCCCATTGTGGGACTAATAAAGGCTTATCTTATCTTATCTTATCTTATATGTGTGGAGTTTGTGTGTCCTCCCCGTGTCTGCCCGTGGGTTTACTCCAGGATTTCTCCGGTTTCCTCCCACATGCCAAAAACATGCAAGTTAGGTTAATTGGCATCAAAAAAACTGGGGATTCTAAATTGTCCTTAGGTATGACTGTGAGAGTGAATGGTTGTCTGTCTCTCTGTGTTGGCCCTGCGATGGACTGGCAATCTGTCCAGGGTGTACCCTGCCTCTCGCCCAAAGATGCTGGGATAGGCTCCAGCCCCCCCGTGACCCGAAAATGATTAAGCGGAAGAAGATGGATGGATGGATGAATGGATGGATGTATGACATACAGTATGTGATATATATGATACTGTGGAGTGTGTCAAATAAGAGGCAGATTCATGGCAGACGGTTTATTACACACTTCACATCTCTCAAGCACAGAACAGACTGAATCATTTCCACAAGCTCTCTGCTTTTACCCCAATCACTCTTCACAAGTTTCACGGCACTTCTGAACACAGCATGACATTTACATTACACTGCATTCAACCCCCTATGTCCTTGACTCCTTCCTGCCATCTCGCCAGGAACTCCCTGGGCATTGTTCTCCTATGCTTATTCACTGTCTCTGTCTGAGATGCTAAATAAGGTCCCATAATACAATATATAATATATATGAAATATAACTCTTGTCTGTGCTGTGGGACATGGACCAAGGGGAGAGGATTCAGTTTCCTTTAAGACATTTTTTTTTAGAATCTTTTTAACCACTTTAACTGCTTTTTAAATTCCCTGTTAAAAAAACAACAAAAAAACAAAACAAACAAACAAAAACATGTAAAAGAACTGTTATTTTGCAGCCAAAAATGTACATAATCATGATTTTTGTTTTATCCAGCTTTATTCACTGAGTTTGAATTATGACATCCAATTATATTATATTATACAACAGTTAGTTCCAACCAAGCTAGAGTTGGATTTATTGTCTCGACTAGCAAACGATAATGCCTTTGTGGCAATGGACTGTTTATTTAATCTGGAAATGCCCCAGAAAGTGAGCAAAGTGCCAGAAACTAACAGGAATATCCACAGAAGCTAACAAGCTAGCAACAAACTAGCTACCGGCGAGTCACACAAAACCTACTCAACAGGTGAAAAGTGTGTATGTAAACACACCAACTTCTGCACTAGACAATATTTATAATGGATTGCATTTATATAGCACTTTTCATGACACTTAAAGATGCTTTACAGTGAGTCCATTATTCATTCACTTCACAGACAATGGTAGTGGTAAGCTACTTCTGTAGCCACAGCTGCCCTGGGGCAGCCAGACAGCTTGGATTGGCAGCCACATTTCCAATCAACAGTCTCTCCGACCAGCACCGAACATTTATTCACATTTATACAACAGTTAATTCCGACCAAGCAATTTGATTGGACAACAGGAGTTACTATATGTGATTTCCCAGTTTGGGACCAATAAAGTACTTCTATCTACAGTATCTACCTATCAATTCCACGATAATTGCGCTCCAGCGTTTCACTGGATATGTATCACTCTGCTTCAGAGGTGTTCTAGTAACCGTTAATTTACTGTCAAACTTGCAGACTTGGGAATTGCAATACTGCGTTGGATACCTTAATTTCCACAACGAGGCACTGTTTGACAAGAAACTGCACATCCGTGACCCAGAAGTCCTACCCTTTTGAAATTTTTTTTTACAGAGTTTACAAAGTCTGCCCTTGTGTAAACATCGTTCAGCTATTTCATATCTGTTTAAAAAACAGGCAGTGCTAGAGTTGGATTTATTGTCTTGATTAACAAACCACAACACCTTGTGGTTCCTTGTGGTTCACCTTTCATCTGAAAATGCCAAGAAAAAGTAAGTGAAGAATGGTGAAGTCAAATCACTAGCATGCTAACTAGCCACCGGCATTGGCCACACTTTAATCTTGGCCCTTCTGCGGTGCGGACTCAACAGATGGTCGATATATATTCATGATCAATTACTTTTGCACTTGATAATATTTAATTTGTTTACATGTATGTATGTGAAATGACAATAAACGTCTTCATGCTGATTGAGATGTTTAGCAGCAGTTACTGGCTACATTTAGAAGGGACTATTTTTTTTCTCAGCTGCACAAAATAACTGGTTAAACAAGCAAATCCAATTATTTTGTTCAGTATTGCTGTTATTTAATAAATTGTGCTTGCAGAACAGTTGTATAAAAGCTAGACATAAAAGATACATCTAATGCCCTCCGCTACGCTACGCGTCGGGCATTAGACATATCACACCCACAGTTACTATATTCATTGATACCATACTCCTTCTCTTGTAATATTGCTTAACTAGAAAAGCACTCAGAGCACATACCTTCGCCAAGGCGACTTCCGTCTCTCATGGATCACCGCCAAACTGTAATGGGTTTGTGTGTAGGCCTAGAGCCAGTTGTAGTGAAAACTGCATCAAAGTCTGTCCATTAGTTTTGGAGACCTGTTGCTAGCACACTGTGAGAAGATAAGAACCTTGGCTGAGGTATGCATTCTCAGATCCTCACAAAAATGTAATGGGTTCCTCTCTAGCCCAAGAACCAACTCTGGTGAAAATTTCTTCCAAATCCATTAGTAGTTTTGCAGTATTGTTGCTAACACTCTGTGAGAAGATAAGAGCCTTGGCAGAGGTATGCATTCTCAGATCATCACCAAAATGTAATGGGTTCCTCTCTAGCCCAAGAACCACCTCTGATAAAAAATTTCATCCAACTCCATCCAGTAATTTTGGAGTATTGTTGCTAAAACTCTATGAGAAGATAAGAGCCTTGGCGGAAGTATGAATTATCAGATCATCACTAAAATGTAATGGGTTCCTCTCTAGCCCAAAAACCACCTCTGGTGAAAATTTCATCCAAATCCATCCTGTAGTTTTTGTGTAATCCTGCTGCACAAATACAAAGCCGTTGGTAGAGGTATGCACTCTCAGACTATCACCAAAATCTAATTATCTGTTCCCCATGCCAGTACACACCTTTCCTGAAAATTTCATCAAATTCCATTAATAATGTTTTGAGTTATGTTGGTAACAGACAAGCCAACAGACAAACCAACCAAGAAACCAACTCACGCCACTGAAAACATTACCTCCGAGTTCGGTATCATACCATTTTTTTTTTTTACAGTTATCAACTACAAATTCACATTGTTTAATGCAGCAAAGTTCAGCCTCCACCTCCCGTTCTCGTCTTCTTGTACCGGTGTCCTATGTCCTGCCCTTCCTTAATTTTGATTGGCTGCTTAGAAGAGGTCTGACATTGATGAGCGCAGCTGTACAGTAGTCTGACAAGTTGAAGTTTTCTCAGCCCTGAGCACCGTGACAAAAGCCGCCACCACTCAAAGTGTTTCAGCGCCGAGGGCACTCAGCGCTGTAAACGCTGGACTACATAGTGAATAAACAGAAAATAGTAACCCACAGCAGGAAAAACGAGTTTGGTGGACACACCCCTCCAATACTTTTTCTGCAGTGTTTGGCTTCCAGGTTGCCGAGGTGCGTGGCCCTATGACGTGACCATGCACGTAACTGAGTGGACACATCTTAAAGGGGCAGTACATGAAAAACACCAGATTACTATATAAAATAATACTCAAAAAATTCCTGCATCCACATCGTGATCTGGATTACCACAAAAATCTAACCATCTGTTCCCCGTGCCATTACACACTTTTCCTGAAAATTTCATCAAAATCTGTTGATAATTTTTTGAGTTATGTTGCTAACAGACAAACCAACCATCATCATAGCAGTCTGTTGTGGGCGACAATGACTGTTTCATTTAGGTCTGATCGGATTCCTCCACACAGCTCTGTCCTTAGCCTTCCGCTGCCAGGAACTCCTGTCTATGTCCAACTTCTTCAAGTTTCTTTTTACAGTGTCTTTAAATCTGAGCCTTGGTCTACCCTGATTGCGTTTACCCTTGCATAACTGTGAGTAGAGTAACTGCCGAGGGAGACGCTGGTGGCCCATCCTCTCAACATGTCTGAGCCATCTCAGGTTCATCTGTATTAGCATGTCCTCCATTGATGGTAGACCAGCTCGTTTCAACACTTCTATGTTGGTTATCTTGTCTTTCCATGAGATGTTCATTATGGCTCGAAGGTGTCTCATCACATACGCGTGGTGTTTCTTCACCTGCACTCTGTAGACAGTCCAAGTTTCAGAACCGTACAATAGAGTAGCCAGTACTGTTGCTCTGTACACTTTGCATTTCACACGGATAGACGCGTCGATTGTTCCACAGTCTCTCCCTCAAGTTTCCAAACATAGCGCTCGCTGTTACCATTCTGAGAGATAGTTCATCCTCCAGCCTAGCATTCTCTGAAACAGTACTCCCTAGGTACTTGAAAGTCTTGCACTTGACTAGTGGCTCTGTACCAATGCTGATCTCTTCTAGTAGTGATGTTGATAATTGGAACTTTGGTGGTTGATAAAGGCACTCTGTCTTCTTGATGTTGATTTTGAGGCTGAATTGGCTAGCTGCTCTTGCAAATTTCTCCACTAAAGATTGCATATCTTCCACGCTGTGTGCAACTAGAGCACTGTCGTCGGCAAAGAGCATTTCTCTTACTACCTTTATCGATGTCTTACTCTTAGCTTTAAACTGTGCCACATTGAACAAGTCTGCCTCTTTCCTTGTTTGAATGTACAGTATACTCCTTCTGAAGTGTCTTTGAAGGCCACCTCAAGCATGGCTGCCAGATATAGCGAGAAGAGTGTAGGTGCCAGCACACACCCTTGTTTCACCCCATTGCTTACTGAAAAGTCTTTAGATACTGAACCACTCATTGCCACGTTTGCTTGCATACCTGTATGAAGTGCCTCGATCAGGCTGACAAACTCCTCTGTACAACCATATTTCTTGAGTACCTGCCAAAGTCCTTGTCACAAAACAGTATCGAAGGCTTTACTGAAGTCTATGAAGACTACATAAAGCGGCATGTTCTGTTCGATACACTTTTCTTGAACCTGTTTCAAGCAGAAAATCATGTCCATTGTGCTTCTTCCACTTCTAAAGCTGCACTGGGTTTCCGGTAGTATATTCTGCGAGATGTGTTCACTGAGTCTGTTAAGTAGTACACATGAGAGAATCTTACCAACAGTGGCTAGCAGTGATATACCTCGGTAATTTCCACAATCCTTCCTGTCACCTTTCTTGAACAAAGGCACAATACTTGCATCCTTCCAGTCTTGAGGTACTTTCTGGGCATCCCATATCTCTTGGATGAGCTTGTGCAGGCAGTTGGTCAGCTGAACACCACCAAATTTCCACACTTCTGCTGGAATTCCATCCCCTCCTGGAGCTTTACCATCCTGTGTTGTCCTGATAGCTGCCATTAGTTCATCAAAATTTGGTGGTTCATCCAGACTTGATACAGCTGGTCACTGCACTAGAGCTTCTTTAGCCTCTTCAGTGAGATCTCCAGGGTTGTTTAGTAGTTGGTCAAAGTGGTCTGCAAATCTGTCCAGAATCTTGTCTTTCTCCTGCAAAACCATTTCACCATCCATAGCCTTTAGTTGAATCAATCCTCTTGGTTTAGGGCCGTAGATTTCTCTCAAACCTGTGAAGAATGTTTTCATGTCCTTCCTGTCTGCTGCAGTTTGAAGTTTCTCTGCTTTTTCATCCCACCAGTTGGACTTCATCTCTCTGGTGTACTTCTGTAGCTCACTCTGAGCCTTTGAGCATTTCTTCTTCTTCGACCTTGTGTTACACTGTAGGTTTTCCTGCCTAGCTGTATTCCTCGCTTCTAGTAGTTTCTTCAGGTGTTCATCATGCTCATCAAACCAGTCTTGATGTTTCCTCTCAGGGTAGCCTAATACATCACTCGCAGTCTGATACACCGTATCCTTCAGTGTTGCCCATTTCTCTTCTATGTCATTCTCTGAGTTGTTGCTGTCCCAGTCTTTCAAGTTTTCATCCATTTCCTGGGTAAGTTCTTCCTGCTTCTTTTGGCCTTTCAGTGCACTAGTGTTTAGCTTCCGTGGTGGCTTTGCACCTGTCCTGCAGTGCTGTTTTCATCTCCAAATCCTTAATCTAGATCTCAGCATAACATGATCAGTGCCACAGTCCGCGCCTCTCATTGCTCTGGTGTCCAATACATCCCTTCTGTCTCTCTGCCTGACTATGATGTAGTCTAATAAGTGCCAGTGCTTGGATCTTGGGTGCATCCATGTCTTCTTGTGTGTGTCCTTGTGCTTAAATAGAATGTTGGTTATCACAAGGTTGTACTCTGAACATAGTGCAAGTAGAAGTTCTCCATTAGCATTGCACTTGCCTTCTCCATGACTGCCTAGCACTCCTTTCCATTTCTCGGTGTCCGAACCAACTCTGGCATTAAAATCTCCAATGAGTATCAGCCTGTCATCAGTCGGTACACGCCTGATAGTCTCACGTACAGTAAATCACTGTAGAACTCTTCCTTCACCTCCTCTGTGTTGGTCATTGTTGGGGCATTGGCCTACAACTTCCATTGGCCTACAACTTCCAGTCATATACAGCCCAAGGAAGATGCGCTGGAACTTCCGCAAAGCCAACTGGAAGAAATTCAGTGAAACTCTGGACCGGAGCGTTGTTACCATCCCACTCCACACCATCACTGTAGATGAAGCATACAACCGCTTCTGCAGCGCAATCTTCAAGGCTGCCCATACTGCAATCCCACGAGGCTACCGACCCCTCTATGTCCCATGTTTGGACGGAGAAAGTGCTGCCCTCCTACAATCCTATCAAACATCAGGGGACCCAGAGATAGCAGACCATCTCATTGAATCGCTAAATACAGCTCGGCGAAAGAAATGGGAGGAGACAGTTGCTGACCGGAGCTTTACCCACTCTAGCAGGAAATGTTGGAGCCTCATCCGTCGCCTAGGAGCTGCACAGAAGCCCCCTAGCCAAAGCCGAGCATCCGTCACACCCAACCAAGTTGCATCCCACCTACTGACTATCGCCAAAGCACCCCAAGACAAAGACACCAAAAGAGCAGTTACAACTGAGCTAAAAAAACACCAAAAAATGCCTGTAGAGGAAACGAACCCTGAACCCTTCGAGGCTGCTGAACTGGAGAAAGTCCTACAGAGCCTGAAATGTGGAAAGGCAGCAGGATACGATAACATCTTCCCAGAATTCATGAAAAATCTTGGCCCCCGAGCCCTAACCTGGTTGACACAATTCTACACAAGGATCACACAAACAAACTCGATCCCAAAGAAATGGCGGACAGCAAAGGTCATTGCCACCCCAAAACCTGGCAAAGACCACAAATTACCAGCAAGCTACCGCCCAATCTCCCTACTCAGCGTTCCTTACAAAATCATGGAGCGCCTAATTCTGCAACGCATTTCCCCAGAGGTAGAGGATATTCTAAGTGTGGATCAAGCAGGTTTCCGCAAGGACCGCAGTACAGGAGAACAAGTACTGGCCCTAACCACCTTCATCGAAAATGGCTTCGAGAGCAGACTGAAGACAGGGGCTGTGTTTCTCGACCTTACAGCCGCCTATGATACGGTCTGGCACAAAGGCCTCCTCCTGAAACTTATAAAGGCGATCCCTGCTTGGGCAACAGCAATTATAAAAACCCTGCTGACCAACCGAAGGTTCAGAGTCCACCTCAGTCAGAAGACAAGTGCATGGAGAATGCAGAAAAACGGACTCCCACAAGGCTCAGTTCTAGCTCCAACTCTGTTCAACCTCTACATAAACGACCTGCCTACTACAAAATCCCGCAAATTCACCTATGCAGACGACATCTGTTTGGCATTCCAAGCACCAGACTTTGAACCACTGGAACGGGTGCTCACGGAAGATCTTGCCAAACTGGACCAGTTCTGCAAAATCTGGCGTCTAAAACCAAGCCCAGCAAAAACCGTCTCCAGTGTATTCCATCTCCACAATGCAAAAGCTGCCAGAGAACTAAACATCCACCTGAGCGGACTCAAGCTTAAGCATGCCCCAAATCCAACTTATCTTGGAGTGACCCTTGATAGGACCTTATCCTTCAAGGAACATCTAAAGGGGACGGCTGCTAAGGTGAAGGTACGAAACAACCTGCTCTGCAAGCTCGCTGGTGCAAAATGGGGGGCGGCAGTCTCCACCCTGCGCACCTCAGCACTGGCCCTTTCATACTCTGTAGCAGAATATTGTGCCCCTGTCTGGTCCAGGTCATCTTACACACACCATGTAGACACCCAGCTCAACACAACCATGAGAACTATAACTGGAACAATCCGCTCAACACCACTCCCCTGGCTCTCTGTACTGTCAAACATAGCCCCTCCACACATCCGGCGAGCAGCATTAACTCAAAGGATGCTCCAAAAAGTTAAAGATTCTCCTCACTTACCAATCCATGCAGATATCTACACTCCACCCACTGCCCGACTTTCATCCAGACGGCCGATTTGGAAAAACCCTCCCCCAGCTGACTTTACCATCCAGACAGCTTGGCAAGAGGAATGGGAGACCAAGGAGGTCCCAAACAAACAGCTGGTGATAAACCCCAACCAACAGGTCCCGGGCACCAACCTCCCAAGGAGACAGTGGTCTACACTCAATCGCTTCAGGACTGGACATGGCCCCTGCTTGGCCAGCCTTTACAGATGGGGCAGTAGCCCTAGCCCTCTGTGCGCATGTGGAGAGGAGCAAACAATGGAACACATCATAGAGGCTTGCCCGCTCCAAAGACTGGAAGGAGGATTACACACCCTCCATACAGCAAACCAGGAGGCAACTGCTTGGCTTAAGGACTTTGCATTCGCTAAATAAATAATTGTTGGGGCATATACACTGATGAGTGTGGCATACATCTTCCGCTGTAGTGGGAGTCTCATAGTCATTATCCTGTCGTTGATTGGCACCGGTTCCTCATCAAGCATTGCTGCTATCTCCTTTCTAACTGCAAAGCCCACTCCTGCTTCTCTCCTTTCTTGAGTTGATCTCCCACTCCAAAACAAGATGTATCCATGGTCTTCCAAGCTGTCATCTCCAGGCAATCTTGTTTCACTAAATGCAGCTATGTCTACATTGTACCTATTTATTTCCAGGGCCACAAGCACGGTCTGACTTTCTGGGCGCTGTGATGTTGTTCTGTCCAACAGAGTGCGTATATTCCATTCTGCTACACACAAGGTTGCTGTTTTCCTCTTCTTTTGTCTTCCTGCTCCTAGCTTACTTTTCGCTGCCTGCCGGGAGTGTGAACAGATCAGCGTGGCCCTTGTAAGCCCGGGCGACGTCCGAGCCGGTATGAGTTGCTTTCTGATTGACCATTTCATGAAACTGCTTGCAAAGTATTTGAGTACTGCTAGCTTTTGCTGGACTAGCAGCACATTCTTGGCAGATAAAGGTATTATCAGTGGCAAGGACAAGCCAAGACAAACTGACTCCAGTATCTGTTGCAGTGACTGACCAGATGATAGGTTTGTTTATCTCTGCTCTTTGTGTAGTGCATGTCACAATGCACCGACTGGCACAGTCCACCACAGACCTTGCGACAGATGTGTTTATCTGCCAGGATGTCCAGTCTCGCCCTGTGTAACTGGAAGTGGTCCACCACAGACCTGTGACAGATATTGTTTTTAGTTCTGCCAGGATGCCCTGTTTCACCCTCCACGCCCTCGGAAGAGCGGGGATGCCGGTTGAGTCGCCGACGGCCCGACCCATGAGACAGGTAGTACCGGTTTTCATGGTTATCTGGTAGCAAGCAAGCCAATACCTGACCTGACACAAACCAACCAAAGCCACTAAAAACATTATCTGTCCTCCCTTGGCAGAGGTAATTATAATTATATAATAATTACCTCCGCCAAAGGGGGAGGTTATGTGATCATCGGCGTTGGTTTGTCTGTTTGTTTGTCTGTTTGTCTGTTTGTTTGTTTGTCTGTTTGTTTGTCTGTTTGTTAGCAAGATAACTCAAAAAGTTATGGACGGATTTTCATGAAATTTTCACAGATTGTCAGAAATGGGGTATCCTACAGATGATTAGATTTTGGTAGTGATCCGGATCACCGTCCACAAGAAAACTGCCATTACGCAAAATGCCATTTTCGTGAATAACTACTAAACCACTAATCCTATCATTGTCAATCCAATTGCTAGTCATATGTTTTCATGGTCAAGGAATCTGAAAATGTACACACAAACACTGTATGGGGGGAACTGTGGCGCTAAACCGCCATTACAGAAAATGCCATTTTCGTCAATAACTACTGAAACACTAATCCTATCATTGTGAATCCAATTGCTTGTCATATGTTTTCATGGTCAAAGAATCTGAAAACGTACACACAAACACTGTATGGGGGGAACTGTGGCCGCCATTACGGAAAATGCCATTTTCGTGAATAACTACTCAACCACTAATCCTATCATTGTCAATCCAATTGCTAGTCATATGTTTTCATGGTCAAGGAATCTGAAAACATACACACAAACACTGTATGGGGGGAACTGTGGCCGCCATTACGGAAAATGTCATTTTCGTCAATAACTACTGAACCACTGCTTGTCATATGTTTTCATGGTCAAGGAATCTGAAGACTGTATGGGGGAAACTGTGTCGCTTGGCGGAGGTCTGCGCTCTCCGAGTGCTTTTCTAGTTATAATGGCAACAAGTCAGAAAAAAAAAGCAGTCATTGAGTTGGATAAAGGTTCACCCCCTTGTGTCAGTATTTTGTTGAACCATGTTTTGCCTTTATTACAGCCTTTATTCTGTTGGAATACATCTCTACCAACTTTATACATCCAGATTTTGCAATATTTGACCACTATTCTTTGCAGAGCTGCTCAAGTTCAGTTAACTTGAGCACCGTTTGTTGACTACAGTCTTCAAGCTATTCCACAGATTTTCTGGTGTCTGAGTCTAGGCTCTGACTAGGCAATGCAATAACATTCATCTTTTTCTCCTTCAAACACTATGTTGTCAATTTTGTTGTGTGCTTTTAGTCTTTGGAACTTTCTTCCCATTGACAACTTTCTGACAGAAGACAACAGGTTTTCCTCAAGAATTTGACAGTATTTTGTTCCATCCATTTTTCCTTCTATCCTGACATGTGGTCCAGTCCCTACTGCAAACTCCCCCACAGCATGATATTACCACCTCCATGCTTTACTGTAGGAATGGTGTAATTTGGATGGTGAGCTGTATTGGCTTTTTACCAGACATTCTTTTTACCAGTCGCTACTTCCGGTGGCACGGCACTGTAGTGACCCGGGCTCGTGCTATACTCTGTATAACTAATATATAACTAGGCAGTAATAAAACTAGCTATAAAAATCTCAGGAGACTCAATATACCCTCTGTTTTTTGAATATGAATTTCTCCCACCAGGAAGAAGATACAGATTGGTAAAATGTAAAACAAATCAGTGTAAACTACCATTTGTTCTGGCCTTTATTAAGCTCCTGAACAATGATAAACACTAGTACAATAGAGCAACGCACAATAAACTCTTTTCTTGTGTGTCCATGTATAGTCAGTTTGCCTTTAGGGTCAGTGTGTATTAGGGGTGTAATGGTACATATATTTGTATTCGGATTTTTCGGTAT
This sequence comes from Pholidichthys leucotaenia, assembly GCA_020510985.1. NCBI lineage: Eukaryota > Metazoa > Chordata > Actinopteri > Cichliformes > Pholidichthyidae > Pholidichthys > Pholidichthys leucotaenia. Next base: position 134,445,208 of record CM035837.1, read on the forward strand.
GGCACCTTTGGTTTGGTACAGAGGTGTACCGAGGTTCCACATGGACCATGTTGAGTAATAGACAGGAAGTGTAACTGCCTTGCGCTGTACATGTAAACAAACAGTGCAGCCCACCCTCTGACTAGCGAATGCCATAACTGGCTGTACAGAGAAGCCAGAGCTTGAAGACCATCTTCACAAGTCTCCTGACTGGGAACACTTTGGCTTTCCAGTGAAATATGTGAACAGACAAAGGCAAGTGAATAAGACGAAAACAGCATCAGATATGCTTTATACCCCCTTGTCCTGTCAGGCAGCTAGGTGAGCAGAACAGACATTTGCTACCCTTATTGTGCCAAACAGATTTACTTTGCCAAAAGGAGCTTTATACAGCACATATCTATGTACTGTATATTGTTGTAAACTCCTCTTGTAATAACTTTTAATACTTTATTTAAATTATTCTACCCATGAAGGACCCAACAGGAGGGGAATGGGGAAAGGAGGTGTGGGGAGGGGGAAAGAAAAGGGACAGGGATAGACACAGAACACAAACAAACCAACAACTAAAACAAACAGAAGACAGACTGCTTCTTCCACCGAAGAGGTCTCAACACGAGTCTGGTATCCGTACCTGTTAAAGGAGAGACATATGTGTATGTGCATCCATGTGCATGTGTATGCATGAGAGCATGCGCAAAATAAGTGTGTGCATGTGAGTGGTTTGTCGGGAAACATATGAAGAGGGCAGCCGGTCACAGTACCCCCCCCCCCCCGGAGACCCCGAGCAAGTAGGACATCGCCACCAACCCCCACAGAGCACAAATGTCTGAGGCCAACAAGCCCCAGGAGAGCCAGGCATCCACCCCAGGAGGGACCGCCAAGGGAGGCCGGGACGCCAGGCAATTGGCACGGCGGGCCCTCACTCCCAGACGGGCCAACCCCCCCAGCGGGGCCAACGCCAGCCTCTGGGCCCCAGGCACCGGGAGGCCGGCGCCCCCAGCCCCAGGGCCGGAGACCAGCCCACGCCCCCGGCGCAAGCCCTCCCAGGCACCCCCACAGTGGGTCCGCCCGCACCCCAGCACCACCACTGCACACCCCGGAGACCCCCATGCCCAAAGAAGGTGCCTCCCCTATCCAGGGGAGCCCATGCAGCCAAGAGGCACTACCCCATCAATCCAGCACCTTCCAACCAGAACACACACCCATTCCCATTCATTCACACCCTCATGCCCTCATACGCACCCACACGCCCTCACTCACTCTTGCTCACCCTCTCCCCTACACAAACCCCCACTCGCACTCCCAGACCCACCCACTCTCTCCCACTCCTGTACCCGCTCTATCTTGTTCCCACTCCCACTCACCCGCAGAGTCACCCACACTCACTTATGTTCACCCATAGACACACACTCACTCGTGCGGCGACCTACTCACATCCATTCGTGCTTTCCCCCACACACTCACCCACAATCATTCACCCTTATTACTTAGGGTGACTGCAATGCAGATGCAGCGGGCATGAATGTGCACCAGCGCCCGGCAGTGGCCGGGGAGACCACCGGCGAAGGCCAGCAGCCACACACCCGTTGACCCACTCCAGGGCAGTCGCGGCCACAGAAGCAGACCACCACCCCCAACGCCCACCTGAGTGACTGATCAGCAGACCACCGCATGCGCTCCAAGATGCCACCTGACATGCAAAGCCCCACACAAAATCGATCCACCACCTCCTCTCATCACTCCCTCATTCTCGCTTACTCTCTTGTTCAATCACTCTCTCACTCCCCTGCTTGCATCTATTCATTTGGCAGCACCGAGGGATGCTGACAACATGACGAGCCCCAGGTGAGCCCCCAGGCCCCCGGCAGAAGGAGGGCAACGGGGTGGGGGAAAACCCCCACCCCCCTCCTCCTTGCACAAATCATGATGGGTGTGTGTCAGTTGTGTGATGTGACTGCATGCAGGTGTGTGAACTACCACAGTGCAGTTAATATTGGGGGGATGGTGGTTGGAGCAACACTAGCCACTGCGATAGGCAGCAGGGCTCCCATCCCCCAAGCCCTCAGTGTCCAAAATGCAATTAAAATTGAGAAAAGGGTGGCCCCACTGCGGAGCAGACACAGGGATCCACTTCACCGAGACAGTGCGGCATTCTTCCACCCCAAAACCCTAAGTGTATCCAAGAACATGTATGTTCCACCCAGAATTGGGGGGGGGGGGGGGTAAGACTGGGAGTGAGGTGGTCCAAAAGGGAGCTGGTCCCCACCCAGAAGCCAGCTCACAAGTTGGTTCAGGAGGCCATCCACTGGCCCCAGATCCCAACCCAGGGGAAGAGTCACCAGGCCGAGCAGCCCAGGACCTGCCAGTGTTGCGCCCCGGTGTTCCCAGCACCACAAGCATGATGGATCAGCCACACCCATACCCACTCCCACATCTCTTGCATACACGAACATACACAGAAACAATAATCACAATAATGAACAATGGTCCAGACCCATACGGTGCCCCACAAGCCAAGCGACACCGCAGAATGCCCACCAACCACCAACCACCCACTCCAGACACACACCGACAGCGGTAGGCCGCCTTGCAGCCACCACCACCCTGGAGCAAACCGATAGCAACACAGCCACCCACCCGTGCCAACGGCCCCCATGACCACCCCCAAGCACTCACACACATCTGGCGCCAAGGACACCAGAAGCAATGCCATAAAGCGCCTTGCCCCATGACACAACAGCAGGGCGGCACAAAAGCAGGCCCTGAACCGCCAACCCCCAGGCCACCAGATGGCCCGCCTCACCCCGCCACCCAACGAGATCCCCCCACCCACACACATCTTCCACCCCCGCACGTCCACACACAAGTACCAGCACCCACACACACACCCACGCCTACCCTCATGTGCACCCACACATTCACCATCACACATGCCCACCTACACCCACACGCAACCCCGCATACCCACACACAACACACACATGGACACACCCACATCTGCACCCGCACACACACACCCACACTAACGCACACCTGCACACACACTCACACATGTACACACACACACAAACACACACACCTACACTCGCAGGCTCCGGAGGACGGGGGGGTGACCCCCCTGGGACGCAGACACCAGACCCCAGAGCACTACCAGGGCCCCGGGGGGGGGGGCATGACCCCACTGTGCAAGGACACACCAGGGCTGGCTCACACCACCGGTGCACACCTGACCCCGACCCAGAGGGGGAATGCCCCTCCCCCAGCACCAGGGACCCAGGGCCAGCCCCAGCCCCACCCGGGAGACAAGGCCAGCTGGTCCGGGGCCACAGACCACCCCCCGGCCCACTCCGCAGCCCCCCCCCCCCCACTTTGTACACAAATTATTTCTTGTTTTCCAATTCAAAAGAATAGTTTTATTTGTGATGCATAAGGTAGTGAGAACCATGTGTGACATCCTTGCCTCTATATTTGTTTCTTACTTAAATCACCTAATATGCAAAGTGTGGGTGAGGATGGGATACGATACCCAAGTCATGCCGATAAGTCTTCACATGCCTTCTACCAGAACTTTTGGACCAGTGCACAGGAACACATAGCATGCATATAACTATCCAGGACTTTGCTGGTGCAGTGGGAGCAGATATTTGTGTGACTCAGGCCCATTTTGAACATCCTTTGTCCTGTGTAATGAGTTCTATGTAGAACTTTGTACTGTATGAGTTGTAAATTAGAGTTTTTAGTCATCTTAAAAGTGTTTGAACATATTTGTGTCCAGAAGCTTTCATCTTTATTGATTGATAGGTCCGTCTCCCATTTTGATTTTGGAAGAGATACTGACTCATCCAGTTTTGATAACAGTCTGTGTATTTTCAATATCAATTTAGGGGAATGAAAATTTAGAAACTCTGTCACCTTAACTGGTACCTATAAATCTGTCTGATTGAGATTGAATCTTGCTTTTATTATGGATTTAAGCTGTTGGTATTCAAGAAACTTTTTATCACTGATGTCATACTGTGACACTTGTTCCTGAAATTGGATAAAATTTCTGCCTCGAATAAGATGTTCTATGTTTTTTATTCCTTTCTCATACCATAGTGGAAAATTTAACATCCTGTTTTGTTGCAGGATATCGGGATTATTCCAAATAGACGTGAGTTTGCAAGGGACAAGTGAAGACCCCATTATTTTAAAAAATTTCAACCAGGCTGTCAGAGATGAGCTAATATTAATGCTTTTAAAACAGTCATGGCATTTGACACAGGGATTCATGAGAGGTAAGTCAGAGATTTTTAGTGACCCACAGAGACAGCATCTAACCATGGGTTTCCTAGTGGGGTTGATTTTGTCCATTTAGAAACAAACTGCAGTCTATTAGATAAGAAGTAATTAAAAAAGTTTGGTAAATCTAAACCTCTGCACTCTTTTGCTTTTTGAAGAGTTTTTAAACTAATCCATGATGGTTTATCCTTCCATTAAAAAAACCCCCAAACTTATATTTGAGTCTAGAGACTTAAACCAGGCCATAGATGGTTGGGTAGGAATCACTGAAAATAAATAGTTGATTTTAGGAAGGACCATCATTTTTACAGTTGCAGCTCCTTCCATTAGTGACACAGGTAATGTCCTATAACGTGCAAGGTCATCTTGTATTGTTTTTAGAAGGGGAATGAGATTTAGTCACAGTCACTCTGAAAGCCTGGGGGAAATATCTATTCCTAAATATTTAATATTGCCTGATTGTACTGGAATAGTGGATATATTTGAAAAATTATAATTTATAGGTAAGACTGTTGATTTACCCCAGTTAATAGAGTAGTCTGATAATGATGAAAATTTATCAATGCGCGCCACCATCTGAAGAAGAGATCTTTGTGAGTTTTCAAGGAAAATGAATACATCATCAGCATAAAGACTTATCTTGTGTTCTTTTTCTCTGGTTTGGATGCCTCTAATATCAACATTTTGTCGTATGGCTGCTGCTAATGGTTTGATAAAGATGGTAAAAAAAGTGAGCGAAAGAGTGGACAACCCTGCCTGGTGCCTCTTTGGAGATTAAAGTTTTGAGAAGTTTGATCATTTGTTCAGACAGATGCAGTTGGACAGCTATATAGTATTTTAATCCAATTTATAAAAGATGAACGAAACCCAAACTTGTTTAACACCACAAAAAGAAATGTCCAATTAACACAAAGGCTTTCTCTGCATCCAGAGATAAAATTGTGGATTCTAAGTTATTAATCTTACATTTGTCTATTAAATTAAATAGCCTGTGTGCATTATTAACCGAGTGCCTACCCTTGATGAAACCTGTTTGATCTGGGTGTATAATAAATGGAATTATCCCTTCCAGTCTTTTGGCAAGAGCTTTGCAAATTATTTTCAGATCGACATTCATAAGTGAGATGGGACGGTAGCTGGATGGAAGCGTAGGTTCTTTTCCGGGTTTAAGGAGCAGGATAATGCTAGCCAAATTCAAATTTGGAGGGATTGCATTATCTTCTTTAATTTGGTTCACCATTCTAATGAAGGTAGGTGCCATCACAGGCCAGAATTCTTTATAGAATTCTGCTGGAAAACCATCTGGTCCCGGAGCCTTGTGGTTTGGGATATGCTTAAGTGCCTCCTGGAGTTTGGACATTAGAAGAGGTGAGTCCAGAGCTGTAATCTGTTTATTATTTAATCATGGTAAATTAACACTGAACAGGAATTCATTTATCTCTGAGTCAGATTCCGGAGCATCAGAGGCAGAACCACCAGACTGATTAACAGCTTCCTTCCACAAGCTGTTAGAATGCTGAACAGTTGATCCGGAATCTTTCATACATACTACTGCACCTTATGGACATTATGCATATTATTTGTATATTATAGTTCTAGTCAGTTTCAAGTATGTCTCAGGGATGTGTGAATGGCTGTGTTGGGGTGGGGGGTGAGGGTGTGTGTGAGTGTGTCTTAAATTATGTTCTTTTTACTTATATGGATGCCTAGAGAAACGTAATTTCATCTTGCCTGCACTACAGTTGTATGTACAGCAACATGACAATAAAGGTTGATTTGATTTGAGATGGATTAATCTGAGATGAGTAGAGGCTTTCATAAAACTTTCTGAAGGAGTTATTTATTTCTTCAGGCTCATGGGTGATATTTCCAGTCGTATCCTTAATAGAGTGGATAGTTGTCTTTTCTTTATTCAATCTAAGCTGGTTAGAAAGATATCTCCCCAATTTATTACTGTGTTCAAACTTCTCAAGATGCAGTATTTGTATTAAAAACTGTGTACTTTTGTTTGTAATTTCTTTTTGCTCCAGTTTTAATTTTCTCAGATTGTTTAGTGTCTGTTTCTGTGGAGAAACGGCACAGGTCATCTCCAGTGATTTAATTTTCTGTTCTAACTCTAGTACCAGTGCTTTTTCTTTTTTATTCTTATACGAACAGTACCGTAAGAGATTATTTTACCTTGCATGACTACTTTTGCTGCTTCCCAGAGAACACACGGTGATATTCCTGGAACGTCACTATATTCCAGATATGATTCCCACTCTCTATTAAAGTAATAAATAAAGTCTTTGTCTTTGAGTAATGATGTATTAAATTTCCAGTTCCTAGTTTTCCTTGTAGCTTTTTTATTTACCAGTGAAAGAGATACTGGATGGTGATCACTTGATTTGAGCAAATTTCAGTGTCTGTGATATCCCTCACAATGGAGTTACACTGGTGCACTGGTGAGAAGGTGTATTCACTAAGAATTGGGTGAAGAGAGCGCCAAAGAAAAAAATCACTCATGTCAAACTAGGTTTCTGAAGACTGACATCTTGAAAATGGAAACAACTTGTGGAATAAAGTGAACATGAATTAAAGCAGCAAGATGGATGAGAAACACCCTGCAGCAGTTCAGTGGGTGTGGCCAGAACAGCTTGGGTGGAGCCACACTGACCATATTGAGTAACAGACAGGAAGTGTAACTGTCTCGCGCTGTACACGTAAACAAACAGTGCAGCCCAGCCTCTGACTAGCGAATGTCATGGCTGGTTATACAGAGAAGCTAGAGCTTGAAGACCCTCTTCACAAGTCTCCTGACTGGGAACACTTCGGCTTTCCGGTGAAATATGTGAATGGACAGAGGCAAGTGAATAAGACAAAAACAGCATCAGATATACTTTTGGCAGTATGTTGAACTTGTTAGCTCACTTGAAACGGCACTACGCAGACGTGAATATCAGTGCAGCACAAAAAACAAACTAGTGTGGTACAAGCGCAGCTTCCAGCAGCATTTAGACAGCCTCTTGGGGCTTTTCCGATCTAGCCAAAGCAATAACAAATGCCACTGGTGTTTTTATAGCAGCGGATCCCCGTGACCCGAAAAGGATTAAGCGGAAGAAGATGGATGGATGGATCAAAGGCCATATTCAGTTGTTAAGAACACTGGGTTTAAACACATGCTGAAGGTAACTGAGCCCTGGTATGAAGTTACTTGTTGTGCCCACTTCAGCCAGAAAATAATACCATACTTTTAAGAAAAAGCTAAATCTGTTAATGCTGCACTTTGGGCCTGTGTCTTTCAAGGGTGCCTTGGTATGTTCAGATTTTTAGGGGACATTGTTTAACTTCTTAATTGTCCAAAAAATTGCAAATAATTTGCTGCTGTGCATGAGTGCCTTCAGAACCTATACACAACAATCACAAAATATTTGCAATTTTGTTGACCAATTAACAAGCGAAATTAAATAATTAATTTCCCCCAGAAACCTGAGCATACCAGAGCACCCTGGTTATAAACACTGCTTCAGGCAATAAGGAACTTTAATTTCCCCAGAAATTCAGACTACTCAAACTTCTATTGTTGCACTTGTCTGCATCGTTCATTTGCTAAAATGAGAATTTATTTTACTGTATACATTTCATTTATTGGCGATAAATTTACTGGATAGATTTATTGGAGAATTTACTGCTGGCAGTTTGCAGGTTGTTTTTTTTTTTTTTTTTGTCAAAGCTGTTCCTGATTATACAAAAGATAAGCAGTTTTATGTTTTGCATTTTGTTTCCTTACTGTACCGAAAATGAACCGAGCCGTGACCTTAAAACCAAGGTACGTACCGAACCGTGATCTTAGGTGTACCATTACACCCCTAGTGTATATGGATTAGGATTTTAATGAGAGGCTCTGGGTGTTTTTTTATGTTGCGTGATGATTTGATTCTGTAATGTTTCTCTTTTACTTTTTTTTATCTTGTGTATCCTTGTGTTGTCATTATGAAACGGTTTTAGTATATTTTAAGGAAAGATTTTTGTCAATACTGTGAAACAGTTTTTATTCTGGAATGATTTTTTTTTTTTTTTTACTTGCAAAGCAATGGATGTAGCACTATGTGTTATGTAGGAATGATGGAGAGCTTCTACTGTTGAACACTGAACACCCTTTATTGAACTGCATAGCACAATATATATCCCAGCCATAGCCCGCCTGACGTCACTCACCCTCCCAACCTCGGCTCAGCTACGGCAAGCCCCAAAGTACAATTCCCATATGTAACATTCTCTCCCCACCACCACCACAAAGTTCCAGGCCCCAGTTCAATAACCCAACAAAGAACACAGTGTACAAATATCACCATTGTTTTATTTTTCTTTTTTTAAACATATGTACATGAAAACTATAAACAGAAGAACCCCTTGGGTGTCTGAGTCGACTATCAGTACACCCGGCCAAGTTGGAGTGGATTATTCTGCTACTAGATCCAACTGGCATCAAACACAGCAGTTCAGGTAACATAGTCATCCAGGTACCTAGGCCTCTGATAAATTCTAGCCGGGCATCCCCCAGGAGGAGACTCTGCACCTGGCACCGTCGGCCTACTTTGTGGGCCCTCATCAGGCAGGGCCCCCCAGTCACAGCTCACACTAAAGCATCCCGCTGCAGGCTCAGTCCTTTGCCCTGGTGGCAATCTCCTCAGTCTACTGGCGTGCCACCGAGACTCATCATCCAGCTCAAATTTGTCCAGGCCCCTTTTCCTAGCGATTCGCGGTGGTCCCATCCACAGTGGTTGGAGCTTATGAGTGCGGACAGGATGCTTGATCCACACCTGGTCCATCTCCTTCAGTCCATGGTCCCTTGCTCACTCTCACCCTCACTGGGTCCCGCTCCGACTCCTCCCTGAGTTCCTGAGGAGATACTGTCCTATGAAGGTCTCCATGGAGTGTGTGAACTAGGTCCACCTCAGCTGTGTCACTGTCACCAGCGTCTGGTTGGAAGGAATGGACCGTGGCGCGAGACAAGAGGTCCACCACGATGTTCTCTTTGCCTGGGGTGAACTTGGTGGTAAAATTGTAAGCTCTCAGTCTTTCAGACCACCTATGGATCCTCAGCAGTCTGTGTCCCAACCTCGACGTTTCCAGCAAAGTCGTGAGTGCCCGGTGGTCCGTTCATAGGGTAAAGTGGTGCCCGTAGAGGTAAATGTGCCACCTCTCACATGCCCAGACACAGGCCAGTACCTCCCTCCCACCTACAGCGTATTTTTGCTCCATTGCCGAGAGAGACCGTGACATGAATGCCACCGGGCACTCCGTGCCATCCTGCACCTGCAACATGACTGCACCCAGCGCCAAACCCGATGCGCCGCAGGTCACAATGGTCTCACAATTGGGGTCAGAATGGGCCAACACCGGTGGGGAGGTGAGCTGTTGCTTCAATTTGGAGACCGCCGCCAAGCAGGCTGGGGTCCACACCCATGGCGCATCCTGCTGCAACAGAGCTCGGAGGGGTTCAATTGTCTCTGAATAGCAAGGGATGAACCGTAAATAAAAGTTGACCATACCCAAAAATGACAAGATCTGAGCAGGCGTGGAGGGATCCGGGATGTGCAGGACTGCTTCTGCGTTTGAATGTAGTGGTTGGAGCCCTCTTCCTGCGAGCCAAAATCCCACAAACTCTATGGTGTCCGCTGCGGAGATACACTTCTCGCCATTCAGGGTAACCCCATGATCTTGGAGTTTCGTCAGGACCCTCTCCAGCCTCTCGTCATGTTCTTCCCACGACGTGCCGTGCACCACGATGTTGTCCAAGTAGGCCTCCACGCCCATGAGACCAGCCAACATCGTTGACATCACCTTTTGAAAACAACTGGGTGCAGAGCTCAGGCCGAATGGCATCTGGGTATACCTGGAGACCCCCATGTGGGTCACAAACGCTGTCAGGTTCCTGCTATCCAGGTGGAGTGGCACCTGCAGGTAGTCCTGGCAGAGGTCCAGCTTCATGAAGACCTGAGACCCACTGAACACCGCCGTGAGCTCCTCCATGGTTGGGAGTGGGTACCTGTCTGGAATGACTGCCTTGTTTACCATCCGGAGATCTATGCATGGTCGAATGCCCCCCCTTTTTCTTGGCTACTACCAGGTTGGAGATCCACGGCGAGGCGTCCACCTTCTCAGTGATGTCGGACTCCAGTAGTTTGGACAGCTTCACTGAGACCTCATCCCGCAGCACCAGGGGAAGTCGCCGCAGTGGCTGGATCCTCAGTGTACGCTCTTGTTGATGAGGGGCCAATGGTGAAAAGCGTCTATACAGCCAAGGCCCTTAGACAGCGCTGGTCATCGGCGGTGCCAATCTGGGTACACCGTCAACACGGTCGAGCCCTCCGGGTCCTTTATGGAGAAACCCAGCACCCCCAGCAGATCGATTCCCAACAGGTCTGTCCCCTGGCGTGCCACCTGAAAGGTGAATCTGGACACCGTCTTCGACCCACAAGTCACTAAAAATTCTGCTGTGCCCACCATCTCAATTTCCACGTGTCCATAGCCGAACATCTTCACTGCTCCCATGCTAATAGTCTTCGAAGGGAACAGTCTCCTCAGCGTGGCCAAACACAAGATAGATTTACCCGCTGCGGAATCCACCATCAGGGGAACGTCAACCCCATTGAGCTGGAGCACATACCACTTTAGCGGTCCTTTCCCCATATGTGCTACACACACCGCTTCGGTACTGCTGGCCTCCGCCATCTCTAGGCCAGGGGCCTAGAGATGTGCCCTTATCCACCTTTTCTTCTTCTTAGCTCATTTTCGAGGTCTGGTTAGCATGCTAACTGTCCTTTCTGGTGGGAAACCACGAGCATTCGGCTCCTCGACGCTCCTCCTGACGCTACTAGCTTCTGCAGGGCCAGAGAGTCTCTCTGCTTAACCAAGTCCAACACAACGTCCAGGGACAGGGTTTCCCGGGTTAGCCTTAGCATGGATTTTAGCCACTCATTGCTAGTGCTGTGGGCCAGTTTCTCTCTCACTAGCTCCTCTTCGATGCGCCCAAAAGCGCACTCTCTCACTAGTCTACGTAGCTCCAAGGCAAATGACAATGTGGACTCACCCGCTCGCTGTCAATGGTCAAAAAATCCATACCTCCTTTCACTGATGTTAGAGCTGTCACTGAAAGTTCTGTCTATTAGAGTTAGCCCGTCTTCCAGCGAACCACTACCACACAGCCCGAAGAACATATGCTGTCCTTCGGTGACAAGATAATGCACCAACAGGCCTCTCTGTCTCTCCTCGCTTATGTCACTGAGCCTGGCTGCCATCACATACACGTGGAACATGGACTTCCAGTGGGCCCACGGTATGGCTGCCGTACCCTGGTCTTGAAGAAATGGAGGTGGCTCCCTGACGCACGCGCCCATTTTCCTCGTCACCAAATGTTATGTAGGAATGAAGGAGGACGGAGAGCTTCTACTGTTGAACACTGAACACCCTTTATTGAACTGCACAGCACAATATACAGTATATCCCAGCCATAGCCTGCCTGATGTCACTCATCCTCCCAACCCCCAGCTCAGCTACGGCAATCCCCAAAGTACAATTCCCATATGTAACACGATGACCAAGACAAATTCCCCTTGGGGGACAATAAAGTTTACTCTACTCTGTTCTACTCTACTCTATGATATATTGTTTGGTGTTGAGGTCAAATAGTTTGATTTTAGTTCTGTCTGACCATAACATCTTTTTTCACTTGTCATCAGAATCTTCAAGGTGTGTTTTGGTAAAGCTGCATGTGGCCTTTCTTGAGGAGTGGCTGTTTTGTTGCAACCCCTTCAAACAAGCCACATTTGTGGAGAATTTGTGATATTGTATTGATGCATTCTTCATCATAAATTTCTGCAACTGCTTTAAAGTTGCTGTAGGCCCCTGGATAGCCTCTCTGACCAGTTTCCTCCTTACTCCTTCATCCAGATTGGAGGGATGTCCTGATCCAGGAAAGGTCTCAGTTGTACCAAACACCTTCCACTGCCTTTGAATATTTTTGTATCCATCTCCTGGCTTTTGCCTGATCACAACTTTATCCAAGAGATCTTTCGAGACATAGTCGATCATTTGCTTCAGTTGCACTACCAAGGACTGAAATGCTCTTTTTATTTTGAGCTAATCAAAATGACCACAGTTGATCACTGGTGGAAGTCAAACAGTTTGACGTGCCATTGAGACAGTGATTAGCTACAAGTGATGGAGTTTACAAATCATTTTTAGGAGGGTGGTTATACTTCATACTATTCAGTGATTCTGATTTTTATTTTTTTCTGACTTGATGCCATTACATCTTTCAGTTGGATGTTAAGCCTCAGTCACAACAGGCCATACGTGACATGAGTTCAGACCCAGGGAACACGCACACAGGCTCGAGTCAATTGCAACAATGATTTATTGAATAATGAACGTGTGTGGATGCGTGAGTGCGAGAGTGGATGTGTTGTTGGAAGACAGGATGCACCGAAGGCGGAGCAGCGTGTCGTGCAGCCAGGCAACCCTAGGGCAGAGCAGAGGAGAGATTAGTCACCGAGCCTGACCCAATGGGTTAACACTCAGATTGTGGCTTACTTGCAGATGTTTTTGGTGGTGAACCGCAGGTCTCCTGCCTGGAGGACAGCGCTCCAATGCGCGCTCGGCGCAGCGGGTGAGAGTGGGATGCCGACGGGGGGAGAATCCGCCACCAGGGAGTCCACCTGTGCACAGGGGAGAAGGACTGGAGAAAAGGTGAGAGGTTGGTAGATTGCTTACGTGGGAAGCGATGGTAGAGAGTCTTTGGGAGCGTCGAAGAGAAGGCGAGTGCGGGTAGCACGGTCGTTGATGAGCAGACGGCTCCAGGCTGAAGCTCAAGGCTGAACGGGCTAAATAACCCGGGCTTGATGAGGCGCAGGTGTGCTCACAGCTGGAGCGGGAGATGGGCGAGAGTGAGCTGTGACAGTACCCCCCCCCCCCCGAGCAGCGCCTCCCGGCACTGGCTTACCTGGGTGCGCCAGATGGAACTCCGTGACGAGGCGTTTGTCCAGCATGAACGATGGGCGCACCCAGGACCTCCACTCGGGGCCATACCCCTCCCAATCCACCAGGTATTGCAGCCCGCGACCTCGGCAGCGGGAGTCCAAGATGGAAGAGACCCTCCATGTCGGGTCGCCGTCGATCATCACAGGAAGGGGTGGAGCCCTAGGAGGAGGACAGAGAGGATGAGACACCACAGGTTTAATGCAGAAGACATGGAACGTTGGACAGACTCGGAGGGAGGGGGAGGAGAGCCAGACGCACAGCCACCGGGTTGATGATTTTCGTGATGGGGAAGGGACCAATGAAACGTCGAGCCCGCTTCTTCCGCTCAGCCTTCAGGTTGATGTCCCGCATAGACAGCCAGACTTGCTGACCCACCTGATAGCGCGGTGCGGCCCTCCTATGGCGATTAGCTGACCTGATGTTGCGCTCAGCCGTGCGTAAAAGCGCACGGCGCACCGTCGTCCATATGCGCCGACAACGCCTGAGATGGGCCTGGATGGAAGGCACTGCCACCTGCCCCTCTTCTTCAGGAAACAACGGGGGGTCATACCCAAGCGATGCCCGGAAGGGGGACATCTCGATCGCCGACGACAAAGTGGCGTTGTGCGCATATTCAATCCAAGGCAGATGGGCGCTCCAGGAGGAAGGGTTAGAGGAGGTGACGCAGCGCAGTGCAGCCTCCAGTTCCTGGTTCGTCTGCTCGCACTGCCCGTTGGACTGGGGGTGGTGACCGGAGGACAAACTCACCGTGGCCCCCAAGGCCTTGCAGAAGCACGACCAGACTCTGGACACAAACTGGGGACCCCGGTCAGAGACGATGTCCGCTGGAATCCCATGCAGCCTCACGACGTGTTGGACCAATAGGTCCACCGTTTCCCGAGCCGTAGGAAGACCGTGGAGCGGCCCGAAGTGGGCGGCCTTGGAGAATCTGTCCACGATCGTCAGGATGGTGGTGAAGGAGTTGGAAGACGGGAGACCGGTAACGAAGTCCAAGGCCACATGGGACCAGGGTCTGCTGGGGGTCGGCAAAGGGTGGAGAAGACCAGCTGGGGGAGAGGAAGACGTCTTGCCAGTCGCGCACTGGGGGCAGGCGTGGACGTAATTGGTGACGTCACCCCGGAGGCCCGGCCACCAAAAGGACCTCTGAAGGAGCTCAATCAGGCGGGAGATCCCAGGGTGACAGGCGAGCTTGGTGGTGTGAGCTCAGTGGATGACGTCACTCTGGACCGAAGAAGGAACAAACAGCCTACCTGCTGGTCCACCGCCCGGGTTGGGTTCGGTTACCTGTGCCCTCCGGACCTTATCCCTGATGGACCAGGAGACGGCGCCCACGACACACGAGGCCGGGAGGATGGTATGGTCCCGGTCCTCGGGAGCTTCTGGGGCAAATTGCCTGGACAGAGCGTCCGCCTTATCGTTCTTTGAGCCTGGATGGTAGGTGATCGTGAACCTGAAGCGGCCAAAGAACAGAGACCAGCGCGCCTGGCGGGCATTCAGACACTTGGCCGCCCTCAGGTACTCCAGGTTCTTGTGGTCGGTCCAAACCACAAAAGGCTGAGCCGCCCCCTCGAGCCAGTGACGCCACTCCTGGAGCGCGAGCTTGACTGCCAGGAGCTCTCTGTCGCCGATGTCGTAATTCCTCTCCGCAGCCGATAGACGCCGGGAGAAGAAGGCGCAGGGGCAAATCGCCCCATCCACCGGTGAGCGCTGAGACAACACCGCCCACACCCCCGTATCAGAGGCGTCCACTTCCACAAGGCACTGCAGAGCGGGGTCCACCTGGGCCAGGACCCGGGAGGAGGAGAACTCAGTCTTCAGCGCCGCGAAGGCGGCCTCAGCATCCTCAGTCCACTGAAAAGGCACCTTGGGGGAGGTGAGGCGGATCAGGGGAGAGGCAATGGCGCCGAAGTTAGGGACGAAGCGCCGGTAAAAATTGGCGAAGCCGAGGAACTGCTGGACCTGCTTCCTGGATGAGGGGGTGGGCCACTCGACGACCGCCTTGATCTTGGCAGGGTCGGGGAGGATCTGATTGTGGGAAATAATGAAACCCAGGAAGGAGGTCTTGTCAGCGTAGAATTCACACTTCTCCGCTTTTACATAGAGTCTGTTCTCCAAAAGGCGCTGGAGGACCCACCTCATGTGAACCTGGTGCTCCTCCCGCGACCGGGAGAAGCTCAAGATATCGTCTAGGTAAACAAAGACGAACACCCCCAGGAAATCGCGGAAAACATCATTGATTAGGCGCTGGAAGACAGCCAGCACGTTCGTGAGCCCAAACGGCATGACAAGATATTTGAAGTGTCCGCTGGGCGTCCAGAACCCCGTCTTCCACTCGTCGCCCTCCCGGATCCGGACGAGGTGATATGCGCTGCGGAGATCCAGCTTCGTAAATGAAGGTCGGACCTTTAGCTCAGCACGATCGTGCTGTGTGTGTCTCTGACCAGTTAACTGTGAGGTCGCGGGTTCGTGTCCTGTGTAGGGCGAACTGCGCTGATGACCTCAGTTAGTTAAAAGTGGTGCTGTGAGCCCCGGATGGTAGCGCTGAGCTACCGGTCGGACCTTTAGCTCAGCGCGATCGTGCTGTGTCTCCCATGCTCGAACTGTGTAGTTGACTGAGAGGTCGCGGGTTCGTGTCCCGTGTGGGGCGAACTGCGCAGGATGATCTCTGTCACACTGAGCATGTGTCACACAGAGCATGACCTGATGGACATGCTCTGCACTGTGTGTCTGTGTGTGTGTGTATATATATATATTTTATAGTAATACGTACATATGTTTATTAGCTGCTCTTGCTTGCTTGTTTTTTTTTTTCTTGCCTTCTGATTGTTGCTCTGAGTGTTGCTATCCCTGTGCTGTTGCAATCCTGGAATTTCCCCGTTGTGGGACTAATAAAGGCTTATCTTATCTTATCTTATCTTAAACCAGGTGGCCCCCTGCAGGGAATCGAAAGCTGAGTCCATCAATGGCAGTGTATACCTGTCCTTAACTGTAATATCATTTAGCACCCGGTAGTCGATGCATGGCCGGAGGGACCCATCCTTCTTGGCAACGAAGAAGAAGCCAGCGCCGACAGGAGACAAAGAAGGCCGAATGATGCCGGAGCTAAGCGATTCCTTGATATAGGAGTCCATGGCTTTGCGCTCCAGTGCTGACAGGTTGTACAAGCGACTGGAGGGCAAGGGCGCCCCCGGGCGGAGGTTGATGGCACAGTCATAGGGGCGGTGGGGGGGAAGAGACAGCACTTTAGACTTGCTGAAAACTATACCAAGGTCATGAAACTCCGGAGGAACTAAGGAGATGTCCGGAGGAGGCACGTTGGAGGAAGGAGGAGGGAGTGACGGGGCACAAGCGGCGGACTGGAGGCAGGCGCTCAGACAGAAGGTGCTCCAAGAGAGGATGCTCCCTGACTGCCAATCAAAGGTTGGGCCGTGCAGGCGCAGCCAGGGGTAGCCCAGAATGACGGAGGCGGCCAAAGTGGGCAGCACATAGAAGCAAAGGTCTTCCCGGTGATTGCCGGAAATAATGACCGGGACTGGGGCTGTCCGGTGAGTAACCTGCTCCAGGGGAGTGGCGGCGAGGGAGACCAGGTTCAAAGGGGCCGGCAGAGGGAGGCAGGGGATGCCCAGACAGGTTGCCAGGCCCTTGGAAATGAAACTCTGCTCCGCCCCCGAGTCCACCAGTGCATGAGTGAGATGTTCAGTGGGATTGTGACAGAATCGAATTGGCAGCTCGGAGAGCCGCTCCGGCAGATCCTTGCAGGCCAGTTCGACCCGAAGGCTGTTGCTCAGGCTACGGATGAAAATGTTGCAGAGGGCAGCATCTCCCCATCCAACTTCCGCCGCCACAACCTGGAAGTCAACAGCGTAGTCGGCGGCTGACCGGCTACCCTGGCGAAGGTTTAGCAACCAGGTTGTTAGCACGTTGTCACGGTCTGAATGGTCAAACACCTCGTTAAAATCTCGGACGAATTGGGCATAAGTTAGATTAGCGTAGTTGGGTCGCGCCATGACGGTGTAGGCCCAGGCTAACGCTCGCCCTTCTAAGAGGTTGGCGATGTAACCAATTTGGCTGTGATCCGTCGGGAAGTCCCCGGGGACACGCTGGAACACCGACTCACATTGGAGAAGGAACCCACGCGCCTCACCGAGCTTGCCGCCGAAGCGCGTGGGCATGGGAATAGGAGTGAGCCGGGTCGGTGCCCCCGGATTAGCCTGGACAACCGGAGGAGTGGCGGGAGCTAGCCCGCCCTGAGGACCCGGAGGAAACACCTGCGGGGGATCCAGACGATCCAACCAGCAGGTGATTACGGTGAGCTGGTTCAAAATCACCTGTTGCTGATGTATTACCTGATCGACTCGAGCCTCTAAGTTGGTTAACTGGTGTGCGAGCTCGCTGTCCACTGGGTCGCGCTGCTGGAGCCGTACTGACATGAGTTCAGACCCAGGGAACACGCACACAGGCTCGAGTCAATTGCAACAATGATTTATTGAATAATGAATGTGTGTGGATGCGTGAGTGCGAGAGTGGATGTGTTGCTGGAAGACAGGATGCACCGAAGACGGAGCAGCGTGCCGTGCAGCCAGGCAACCCTAGGGCAGAGCAGAGGAGAGATTAGTCGCCGAGCCTGACCCGATGGGTTAATACTCAGATTGTGGCTTACTTGCAGATGTTCTTGGTGGTGAGTCGCAGGTCTTCTGCCTGGAGGACAGCGCTCCAATGCGTGCTCGGCGCAGCAGGTGAGAGTGGAATGCCGACGGGGGGAGAATCCACCGCCAAGGAGTCCACCTGTGCACAGGGGAGAAGGACTGGAGAAAAGGTGAGAGGTTGGTAGATTGCTTACGTGGGAAGCGATGGTAGAGAGTCTTTGGGAGCGTCGAAGAGAAGGCGAGTGCGGGTAGCACGGTCGTTGATGAGCAGACGGCTCCAGGCTGAAGCTCAAGGTTGAGCGGGCTAAATAGCCCGGGCTTGATGAGGCGCAGGTGTGCTCACAGCTGGAGCGGGAGATGGGCGAGAGTGAGCTGTGACAATACGGGCTGCTATGGCCTGTCTGCGTGTAGATTTTGGACCGAATGTCACGCATTGTGCCATGCAAGTGTTTCGCAAATTTTTAGAGATTTTTGAGCACGTAAGCATGTACGGAGGATGATAGACATGTTCAACAAACTCCACAAATTCTCTGCGAGCAAGAGGTTGGAAGTGTGATGTGCTTCACCTGAAGGCGTTTGTATGTTAGACATATGATTTTTAAGGCCCCTGGGAAGAAAAACCATGATATAACACAATAAAACTATATGTATTATAATGTGTTATAATGTGTTATAATGGTCGTTCGTTTCTTTTTCACTCTACTAATAAAAGGTTTTGACATGATTTAGTATTAAGACCAAGAAGCAGACAACAAACTCAGTTAGCAGATAAACAGTGATTTTATTAGTGTGCAGGTAATGATGATGGATGAGAGTCTGACAACCCTGTGGAAGGAAGAGGGAGAGATGGATGAGTAAAGGGTGGCACACACTATATTCATGTTAATAGTGGCCTTATGGGTTGGAGAGCAGCAGGCTGTGGAAACTGCCGGTGGTGCAACGTTTCCTCCTAGCTGTCATCATCAGTGAAGGTAGATGAACTTCTAGTGCTGATATATACAGTGATTGTGCAGAAGAAAGCCATGGCTGAGGCAATTTGGGGCACAGTTCAAAGGGATAATTACAGTCCACTTATAGGAGGAGGAGTGAGCTGAAGGAAGCCCCTCCTCTGGGAGGAATTGGTCCTTGTCCGCCGAGAGGGGTAATCCTGGTCTGCCTGGAGGATGGTCCACCTATCCTGGGGAACAAACAGAGGAACAGAGCAGAGTTGAGGTGGAATAGGTTGCTTACAAAATCCCACATTGGAGGAGAGGGTCAAGCATGAAGGCTGCACACAATGTGGAGAGACACTCTGCGGCATGTTGTAGTCAACGTCTCCATGCTGCACTGAAGCTTCTGCCCTCTATTTAAAGGTTGCCTTGATTAGGAGTGGCTGGTGTGGAGCTGCAGCAGCTGTGAAGCATAAGAGTAATTAGAGGGGAAAAAACAACAGTGTGCAGCCTGGATCACTACAGGTCCCCCCCCCCCCCATCCTGCCAAGGGACGTCTCCTGGTGTCTGGCCCAGTTTCTCCGGATGGGGGCAATGAAATGGCCAGACCATCTGAGGATTGGTGATGAAGGCCCTCAGAACCCAGGATGTCTCCTCCGGCCCATATCCCGCTCAGTTGACCAGATACTGGAAGCCTCGTCCCCTGTGTCGGACATCCATGATGTGGTTATCTTACAGACCAGCCTCCTATCAACTATTTGCGGAGGCAGTGGCAGCTTGGAAGGTGGACAGAGGGGACTGGTGGAAACTGGCTTCACCCGTGAGATGTGGAAAGTAGGGCAGATTTGGAGAGACCGGGGGGGGGGGGGGGCAAGGCACATAGCGGTAGGGCTAATGACCACAGAGATGGGAAAAGGACCAAAGAAGCGTGGCGAAAGCTTCCTGGAGTCAGTTTTAAGATTGACAGTCTTAGTGGACAGCCATACCTTTTGCCCCACATGGTCTGAAGGGGCCGGGGTCCTCCGTTGGTTGGCGATCTTGGAGTTTCAGTCAGCGGTGCAGCGGAGGGCAACTCTGGTGGTTCTCCAGAAATGGCAGCAGCATTTGATATGGCCTTGGATGGATGGTACTGCAACCTCCTCCTCTGAGGTGGGAAACAGGGGTTGGTTGTACCCCAACGAAGCCTCGAAGGAGGAGAGGCCTGTAGTAGTGGAGGTGGTGGAGTTGTGGGCATATTCAATCCATGGTAAATAAGAACTCCAAGATGCCAGATTGGTTGCTGTGACGTACCTGAGGGCTGTCTCCAGTTCCTGGTTGGCTCGCTCACACTGGCTATTGCTCTGGGGGTGATACCCTGAGGTCAGGCTGACCGTGGCTCCAATGAGTTTGCAAAAAGTTCGCCAAAACCTGGGAGATGAACTGGGGACCCCGGTCCAAGACCACGTCTATGGGAATACCGTGGAGGTGGACCACATGGAGGACGAAAAGGTCAGCTGTCTCTCTGGCCGTGGGAAGCTTGTTCAGAGGAATGAAGTGGGCAGGCTTCGAGAATCAGTCCACAATGGTGAGAATAACCATGTGACCAGTCCGGGGGGGGGGGGCAGTGATAAAGTCCAGTGCCATGTGGGACCAGGGCCTGCTGGGGATGGGAAGAGCATGCAACAGTCCGGCGGGGGGTAGATGGTGATTCCCCCATTGAGCATTACAGGCACGCTTTCACATAGTCGCTGACGTCCTTTCTCATGGACGGCCACCAGAATGTTCTTTGGAGGTAGGAGAGAAGTCCAGGAAACCCCTGGGTTTCACGTAAGCTTGGTCGTGTGAAGCCAGTCAACAATGGCCCCCCGAACAGAGGAAGGAACGTACAGCCGGCCCGTAGGTTCCTTCCCCTCCAGGTCAGGCTCAGTCCTTTGTGCTTCTGACCCTCTCCTTGAGCTCCCATGACAGTGCTCCCACAATGCACGACGGAGGGAGGATAGCGTGCTGCTCTGCTGAGACCTGGTCGGTGGTGAACTGCCTGGAGAGGGCATCAGCCTTGGTGGTTTTGGAGCCTGGGCGGTAGGTGATACTAAACCTGAACCTGGCAAAGAACAAGGACCAGTGAGCCTGCCTGGAGTTCAGATGTTTTGCAGACCTGAGATACTCCAAGTTCTTGTGGTCCGTCCAAACCACGAATGGCTGCGTGGCTCCCTCCAGCCAGTGACGCCACTCTTCCAGGGTGATTTTAACAGCCAGAGCTCTCGATCGCCAATGTCATAATTTCTCTCGACCGGACAAAGGCGCCAAGAGAAATATGTGCACGGATGGACCTTGTGGTTGGTGACTGAGCACTGTGACAGGACTGCCCCCACTTCGGAGTCAGAAGCATCCACTTCATCGATGAATTGTCGCTCCAGGTCCACCTGGGTGAAGTTGGGAAGAGAGGAGAACAAGGACTTAAGGTGAGCAAAGGCTTGACTGGCCTTGTCAGACCAACTGAAAGGGATGTTGGTAGAAGTGAGTCTGGTGAGGGGCTGAGCCACAATGTTATAATTCCGAATAAAACGGCGATAGAAGTTAGCAAACCCCAAAAATTTCTGCAGCTGTTTCCAAGATGAAGGGACGGGCCAGTTGGTGACAGCCTTCACTTCGGCAGGGTCTGCAATAATCTGTTTGTGAGAGATGATGAATCCCAGAAATGAGGTGGTGGGTGTATGGAACTCACATTTCTCCACTTTGATGTATAGCTGGTTCTCCAGCAGTCGCTGCAAAACAGTCCTCACGTGGATCCAATGCTCCTCTAGGGAACGAGAGAAGTTCAAAATGTCATCAAGGTAAACAAAAACAAATGAGTTTAGAAAGTCCCTAAGCATATCATTAATGAGCCGCTGGAATATAGCCAAGTTAGGTAAATTGGCATCAAAAACTGGGGATTCTAAATTGTCCTTAGGTATAAGAGTGAATGGTTGTCTGTCTCTCTGTGTTGGCCCTGCGATGGACTGGCGATCTGTCCAGGGTGTACCCTGCCTCTTGCCCAAAGATGCTGGGATAGGCTCTAGCCCCCCCGCGACCCGAAAAGGATTAAGCGGAAGAAGATGGATGGATGGATGGATGGAATATAGCCAGGGCACTGGTTAATCCAAACGGCATCACCAGGTACTCAAAATGTCCGATATGGGTACAGAACATCATTTTCCACTCATCGCTCTCTCTAATCTGGATCAGATGGTAAGCACTACGAAGGTCCAGTTTAGTAAAAACAGAGTTACCTTGTAACAGCTCAAATGTGGAATTGATTAAATTCAACTCAACTTTATTTATATAGCACCATTTCACAACAACAATCATCTCATAGCACTTTCAACTGTAGGGGAAACCCCCACAATTGCAGAAAGACCCCAGCAATCAGGCGATCCCCTGTGAGCAGGCGCTTGGCGATGGTGGAGAGGAAAAACTCCCTTTTAACAGGAAGAAACCTCCAGCAGAACCAGGCGCAGGGAAGGGCAGTCATCTGCTGCAACTGGCTGGGGGGTGAGGGGATAGAGAAAATGAAAAGAACAGACATGTAGGGAGCAAACAGCATGATGGGGTCTCAATCTTTGGGAGAGAACAAACAGATGTTAATGACCAGCAAAAAAAAAAAAAAAAATATTTCACTGAGAGTGAAGAAAGGAGTGAAGCCCAGTGCATTATTGGAGGTCCCCCGGCTGTCTAAACCTATTAGCAGCATAACTAAGGGAGGGTTCAGAGACACATGATCCCTCCCTAATCGTAGGCTATATCAAAAAGGAAGGTTTTAACCCTATTCTTAAAAACAGAGATCGAGTCTGACTCCCAAATCCAGATTGGCAGCTGGTTCCACAGGAGAGGAGCTTGATAACGGAAGGCTCTGCCTCCCATTGTACTTTTGGAGATTCTAGATATTACAAGTAATCCAGCATTTTGGGAGCATAGTGCTCTGTTAGGATAATAGCGTAGTATCAGATCTTTTAAATAAAAAGTTTCATGATTGTTTAGAGCTTTGAAAATGAGGAGAAGGATTTTAAACTTAATTCTAAACTCTATGGGAGGCCAGAACCGGAGAGATATGATCTCTCTTTCTAGTACCCGTTAAAACTCTTGCAGCATTTTGGATCAACTGAAGACTTTTTAAAGATGTTTTAGGACAACCTGATAATAAAGAGTTACAATAATCTAATCTAGAGCTAACAAAAGCGTGGATCAGTTTCTCAGCATCACTCTGAGACATGCTCCTAATCTTGGCAATATTACGCAAATGATAGAAGGCAGTCATAGAAACAAATTTAATATGTGAATCGAAAAACAGATCTTAATCAAAAGTAACTCCAAGGTTCCTCACAGAGCTATTAAAAGAAAGAGTAACCACATCCAGACTAAAAGTTTGATTTAGATAAGGAAAAGGACCTGCGCTTTTTCTAGCCTCAAAGACCACTCAAAGCGCATCACTCGTACTAACCCTCTATTCTAAGGGCCTATAGGAGACAGATAACTAGGGACAATTTAGAACAACCAATTAACCTAACATTTGGAAAGGAATTTCTAAGGTTTTTTGGACCAACTAGAATGACTTCAGTCTTATCTGAATTTAATAGCAGGAAATTACAAGTCATCCAAGCTTTGATTTCCTTAAGACAGGCTTCTAACTTGGCTAACTGATTACTATCATCTGGCTGGAATTGATGAGAGGTAGGGGATATTTATCCTTGATGGTGATGTTATTCAGTTCCCTAAAGTTGATACAAGGCCAAAGGGAGCTGTCTTTCTTGCTCACAAAAAAACCCCTGCCCCCACCGCAAATGACAAGTGTCTCATGATGTCTGAGCTTAGTGACTCTTTGATGTACCTCTCCATAGCCTCGCGTTGTTGAGCTGACAAATTATAAAGTCTGCTAGATGGTAAAGTGGCCCCTGGGTGGATGTTAATGGCACAGTCATAAGGGTGGTGTGGGGGTAAGGAGAGCTCCATGGCCTTGCTAAAGACTAGCACCAGGTTGTAATACTCAGTGGGAACATTGACAAGATTAGGTGTTTGAGTCGGCAAAGGGTTCAGGGGAACCGATGGGGAACATGCAGCTGACTGAAGGCAAGCGGACAAACAAAGAGCTTCATGACATAATTCTCCCTGCCTGCCAATCAATCACAGGATTGTGTAGGTTTAGCCATGGGTAACCCAGAATAACAGGGAAGGATAAGGTGGGTAAAACAAAAAGGCGTAAATGCTCCCTGTGGTTTCCAGAAACTACAGTGAAAATGGGTTCTGTTCTCCTAGAAACCTTAGTGAGTGGCTCTCCAGAAACGGCTACCAAATGTAATGGAACCTCTAGATCTTGGCATGGGAGCTTTAGTCGGGTTTCCAGACTCGCCAAAATAAAGCTCTGTTCCACACCAGAATCGATGAGAGCAGTGCTACAAAAATCAGTGTGACCATGGTTGAAACGAATAGGAAACAGAAACCAAGTAAGGGCATTAGATGGTCTCTTGCCGGTCAGTCCCCCTACTGTAACAAATGGGCTCCCCCATTTTTGGCTGACTGGGGCAGTGGGTAATCTCATGTTCAGAGCTGGCACAGTGCATACACAACCCGAGGTCTCGGTGGCGCTCGCATTCGGCAGGTGGTAACCTAGACCGGCTCAACAGCATGGGCTCAATGGCATCAACGGATCCGGATGGTGGAAGGGCTGGGAGGTGGGGCCGGGTGGGGGAGTGCAGCTGAGAAATCAAGCTGCTGGCCTGACGACACTCATTAGATCCTTCCCTAAGGTGATTTTCAAGCTTGATGGCCAGGGAAATTAGCTTGTTTAATGAAGAGGGCTTCTCTAACCGAGCAAGTTCATCACAGAGGCTGGAGCTAAGACTAAGTGTGAAAATGTTGCATAGAGATGCATCCTCGCACCCTACCTCCACTGCTACAACCCAAAAGTCCACCGAGTAGTCGGCCACAGCCCTGGCCCCTTGTCGGAGGTTGAGAAGACAAGTGGTGTTAATGTTGTCCCGATTGGAATGATCAAACACTTGAGTGGATTCAGACATGAACTGATCATAAGTGTAGTTTTGATAATCGGGGCGGTCCATTATAGCGTATGCCCAAGCTGAAGCTCATCCCTCCAGCAAATTCACCACGTAGCTAATACGGCTGTGGTTAGTTGAAAAATCCACCAGCACCCGCTGAAACACTAGGCTACACTGGAGAAGAAAGCCCTGAGCATCACCCAATTTACCGTTAAAAGGGGCTGGTTTGGGGACCGGCATAATGTGCTGGGAATGTGCCAATGGGGACGAGGAGGGCAGCAGAATAGTCGGCGTCGCGGACGCAGCTAGCACATGATGGGCAGTGGTGAGTTAGGTTTGTGTGAAGCCGATTCAAAATTACCTGCTGCTGATATGTAACCTGATCTAACTGGGCCTCAACGATGTCAAGGCAGTGTGAATGTGCGCAACAACCTTATATGTATAATATATATGTATATCAATATGGTTGTGACTGAGGCTTTATAAGCACCGAGTAAATCCAGCAGCATAAAACAAAAACTGTGTCCATCTTTTTAAGGCTGAAAAACACCAAAATGTGATTATTTTGTAGGGGGTGAAACTTTCTACATCACAGGTGTCACTGCATGTGGCGGTAGAACGATCCAACCAAAACTGAAGCTATCACAACATGAGACTGACCAAGTGACCACCCTAAAATCATCAAGACTGGACCATCTATAAATATTCATACTAACACTCCATGCTCATCACTGTAAAGGGCAAAGTACATATTGGTGGTGAATTATATATCCATTGAAAAGGTCACCTACCTCAACACCAATCTTTTGATGAGTTATGGGACACAGCGAAGGAAGAAGATTCTTTTCACTGACCACTTAATCTCCACATATGTGGTTTAAACTTCCACATCAGATATACAGTAAATTTCATTAGCCAGTTTTTGACATGTTCAGCAGGTAGCATGTCTTATTTTCTATATAACTAAACTGCTTCATACTCAAGTCTTCAGCTCGTCTCTTCATTGGACAACCGCTGTCCAGTCTCCTGTGAATATCCATCCATCTCTCTGTC
This sequence comes from Pholidichthys leucotaenia, assembly GCA_020510985.1. Lineage (NCBI taxonomy): Eukaryota > Metazoa > Chordata > Actinopteri > Cichliformes > Pholidichthyidae > Pholidichthys > Pholidichthys leucotaenia. The sequence goes on from CM035837.1 coordinate 134,471,131, forward strand.
AACCTGCCTGTCTGCATCCTGCCTGTCTCTGCAGTGATCTCTCCCCAGGATGTGTCTTGTTCTTCGTTCTCTTTGACAAGACATTGATCAACACTGTGTGTATCAGTCTGACAATTTTTGCAGGGCTTCTACACACACCTGAGCACACACATCCGCTCATGCTGTGAAAATGCTAGGGATAGACATGGCAGATGTTGAAGGAAAATATATTTTATAAAAAATATTTTAGGGATAAAGCTTGAGCAAATAGGTAGAAAAATTAGCAATGATTTCTTTAAACCAATCTAGGGCTTTACAGCACAGACGGGGCCTCACAGGGGTCAATGTTGACATGGTATATGGTATAAAAACTTTAAATTTCTGTGGCCATCATGACAGGACAGGTGGTAAAACAGTAGATACTAACGTAAATTAAGGCTCTACATACAAAAGGCCCTTCATTAATTAGGACTTACAAATGTTAGAATAGCTGTCAGGATCTGAGCATGGTCGGGGGACCATGCTCATGCTTCATGTTTATTTCTGTTATTCTCTGCGTTTTCCCTACCTCATCTCAGTTTGGTTATTGTGTTTACGTTCACGGTCATGTCCCTAATTAGGTTCCTTTGTATTTACCATTTATTTCTGCCTGCCATGATTATCTTCTTAGTTCTTTTTTGAATTCACGATATTAGTATTTGAGAGGTCTTGCCTTACTCTTGGCGGGGAGACCCAGATGCAGCTGCCATCTACTCCTGAGCTCTGCCCGCTGGGCTCCACTGCTGCCAGTTATAGTGACCCAATGTTTGTTTGTCTGTAATTCCCCTTCCGAGGTGGCCGTGTCGGGGATGGATTCCCCAGCGGCTGAGCTTGAGATGCCCCAGCCTGAGTCACCTGGGTTTTTTTCTGATCAGCTTTCATCATCTAATTTCACCGCTGATCAACCTGCATTACCTGGCTTAGCCACTGATCATCAATCATCACCTGGTTTCGTCGCTGGTCGGCCCTCATTGGCGATTGATGCTCCCCAGCTACCATCTCACAAGCTCCGTGCTCCAGCCCCTGCGGTCCACGAGGCACACATTTCTCAGCTGCAGTCTCCGGGAAGGGGGGGGGGCATCATGCACCCTGTTCTGGCGACCCATAGATGCTGAGAGGCTACCCGACGCATCGCGCTCTTTGGTCTGGTCGCCAGGGACTCTGGGAGGCCACGCGACGCATCATGCTCTTTGGTCTGGTGGCCCAGGGATGCTGAGAGGCTACCTGACACATCACGCTCTATGGTCTGGTGGTCCAGGGGTGCTGGGAGGCCACCCAATGCATCATGCCCCTTGGTCTGGTGGCCCAGAGACTCTGGGAGGCCACCTGACATATCACGCTCTATGGTCCGGTGGTCCAGGGACGCTGGGAAGCCACCCGACAGCACGCTGACTGGTCTGGGGACCCTTGGATTTGGGCAGGCCCCCTGAACCGCCTCATCTTGTGATCTGGTGACCTTGGGATGCTGGAAGACCACCTGACCTGCTATGTTTTTGTTTTCAGGGGTCTGTGAATATTGGGAGGTCACTCAATCTGTCTCATTTTTGTTTAAGATCTTGGACTCTGGTTGGCCTGGATGAATTGCCTTGATTCTGTTTTGGACTCTGTGGGGGGGTAGGGGCTTGTTCCAGCCCACCTGGCCTTGTGGCCCCACTGTGGGAGGGTGTTTTGGTTTGTTGGTGGTATTGTTTTGGGGTGTCTGGACTCTACCCCTTGGGGGGGGGGGGCTCTGTCAGGATCTGAGCATGGTCGGGGGACCATGCTCACACTTTAAGTTTATTTCTGTTATTCTCTGTGTTTTCCCTTCCTCATCTTAGTTTGGCTATTATGTTTATGTTCATGGTCATGTCCCTAATTATGTTCCTTTGCATTTGCCATTTATTTCTGTCTGCTATGATTATCTTTTTAGTTCTGTTTTGTCATTCTCCTTACCTTAGTCTTAGTTTAGTTCTTCATTATCCTGTTTATTAGTGTTATGTTTATCATGGTCATGGTTATGTTTGGCGTATTATTGTCTTGTCTGTTATAGGGATTTGAATCAGGCCATGTCCTCACTTTAAGTTCATGTTTAGACTTCATTTATTAATGTTATCATATTTTTGGCTTTGTTTGGGTTTTATTATCATGGTCACGGTTTTGTTTGGTGTTGTTGATGATTATTATTTTCATGGTAATGTTGTTATGTTTATTCCTGTGATGATCTAAGTTTGGGCTTTTGTTTTGCTACCAGTTTTGCGTTGTGAGTTTTTGCTTTGTTAATTATTCACAGCTGCTTTTGATTTCTTGATTACTGATTGTTTACGGTTGTTCTTGACTTCGTTCCCTTATTTGTAGAGGTCAGGTGTTGCCTTCGGCATGGCGACCTTCACGTTATCACGCTTTCATGTCACGTTATCATGTTACCATGCTATCATGTTCGGTTCTTGCTCACACCTTGAAAATTTGGTTTTGTTAATAAAGATCATGCTTAAGAGAAGAAAGCCTGTGCATGGGTCCAGTCCTTTTCCCCAGAGGGGCACTCATGACAATAGCCAGTGTATTTTTTAAGGCAATACATGCGTTTTCTTATTTATATCCAGTTCATTAATCAAAATGCATTTTAAGGTTAAATCAATCGACTTTATTATTTATAAAGCACTTTAAAAGCAACACTCGCTACACAAAGTGCTGTACAGCAAGAAAACATAAAAGCAGGAAGCAGGGCACTAACACAAAAACAATATAGAACCACAGTCAAAATAAAATAAAAGGTAAAATGCATTAATAAATAAAAATCTATTTCATTCAATAAAATCAATGTCTCACACTGGGTCGAAGGCCAGGGAGTAAAAGTGTGTTTTAAGACGGGTTTTAAAATGGACAGTGAAGGTGCTTGTCTGATGTCCAGGGGTAAATCACTGACATATTGGAAAGCTCAGTTAACATGATCAACTGATTAGTGAAAACCCTCTGCTATTTTTTTCATTACAATATAAAGCATTGAGTGAATTAGAGAAAGTCCAGATTTTCTGATGTCCTTATCCAAGTCATGTTTTTTCTGCAGCGGCAGGGTACACAAAAGATAAAACTAAGGATTAGTGGCAGATAAAATTAAAGAACATTAAAACAAAAGTCAACTGGCTACAGCAATAATTTACAGTCTTTCCAAGTTGTTTGTTTATTCACTCATTTGCAAATAGTCATCTCCCAAATCAGACATCATTATTAAAGCTTCCTAAAAATGATCTTGTACAGATGGAGATCAGATATACTGTAGTTACTTGTCAACTCAGTTCACTCCAATTTTCAGTGTCATAACATACAGTGGGACAAAAAAGTATTTAGTCAGCCACCAATTGTGCAAGTTCTCCCACTTAAAAGATGAGCGAGGTCTCCAATTTTCATCATAGGTATACCTCAACTATGAGAGACAAAATGAGAAAAAAAAATCCAGAAAATCACATTGAAGGATTTTTAATGAATTAATTGGTAAATTCCTCAGTAAAATAAGTATTTGGTCAATAACAAAAGTTCATCTCAATACTTTGTTATATACCCTTTGTTGGCAATGACAGAGGTCAAACGTTTTCTGTAAGTCTTCACAAGGTTTTCACACACTGTTGCTGATATTTTGGCCCATTCCTCTATGCAGATCTCCTCTAGAGCAGTGATGTTTTGGGGCTGTCACTGGGCAACACGGACTTTCAACTTCCTCCAAAGATTTTCTATGGGGTTGAGATCTGGAGACTGGCTAGGCCACTCCAGGACCTTGAAATGCTTCTTACGAAGCCATTCCTTCGTTGCCCGGGCGGTGTGTTTGGGATCATTGTCATGCTGAAAGACCCAGCCACGTTTCATCTTCAATGCCCTTGCTGATGGAAGGAGGTTTTCACTCAAAATCTCACGATACATGGCCCCATTCATTCTTTCCTTTACATGAATCAGTCGTCCTGGTCCCTTTGCAGAAAAACAGCCCCAAAGCATGATGTTTCCACCCTCATGCTTCACAGTAGGTATGGTGTTCTTTCTCCTCCAAACACAACAAGTTGAGTTTTTACCAAAAAGTTCTATTTTGGTTTCATCTGACCATATGACATTCTCCCAATCCTCTTCTGGATCATACAAATGCTCTCTAGCAAACTTCCGATGGGCCTGGACATGTACTGGCTTAAGCAGGGGGACACGTCTGGCACTGCAGGATTTGAGTCCCTGGTGGCGTAGTGTGTTACTGATGTAGCCTTTGTTACTTTGGTCCCAGCTCTCTGCAGGTCATTCACTAGGTCCCCCCCATGTGGTTCTGGGATTTTTGCTCACCGTTCTTGTGATCATTTTGACCGCACAGGGTGAGATCTTGCGTGGAGCCCCAGATCGAGGGAGATTATCAGTGGTCTTGTATGTCTTCCATTTTCTAATAATTGCTCCCACAGTTGATTTCTTCACACCAAGCTGCTTACCTATTGCAGATTCAGTCTTCCCAGCCTGGTGCAGGTCTACAATTTTGTTTCTGGTGTCCTTTGACAGCTCTTTGGTCTTGGCCATAGTGGAGTTTGGAGTCTGACTGTTTGAGGTTATGGACAGGTGTCTTTTATACTGATAACGAGTTCAAACAGGTGCCATTAATACAGGTAACGAGTGGAGGACAGAGGAGCCTCTTAAAGAAGAAGTTACAGGTCTGTGAGAGCCAGAAATCTTGCTTGTTTGTAGGTGACTAAATACTTATTTTACCCAGGAATTTACCAATTAATTCATTAAAAATCCTTCAATGTTATTTTCTGGATTTTTTTTTCTCATTTTGTCTCTCATAGTTGGGGTATACCTATGATGAAAATTGGAGACCTCTCTCATCTTTTAAGTGGGAGAACTTGCACAATTGGTGGCTGACTAAATACTTTTTTTGCCCCACTGTACAACCTGATAATCCTGATGTTTAACTGTGATAGTAAACTGTCATTTTTTTTCCCAACAAAAAACTAATGTATAGTTTTTTACCAGGAGAAACTATTCCCAATACTTATTTCTGAAAAAAATTGGCATGTAGTGGTTGTGAAAATAACTTGGTTTAATGAGCTTCAGTCCCTCTCCCTCTCCTTTATTATTATTTATTTATTATTAATTAGTTATTATTGATCAAGATTTGTCCTTAAAAGTGTATATTAAACTTATTTGTAAAACTGCTTTTTATCATTTGTGTAATATTGTCAAGATCAGGAACATCTTGGGCCGTATTACAGGGACGCGGTCAGTCATCAGTTGTCACTGATGCAGAACACATTTATAGTATGGGCATTTCCAAGTTCATTTCCTTATGACAGTAGCGCAGAAATAAATTTTCCGCCAGGCACAAGGTACGACGAGGCCAGTCTAATTATTCAGAGGTGTGTTTTGGATAATCCAATCCAAAGCACTCCTGCCCATGTCTATGCTAACAGGTGCATTATCTAAAGTGAACTCTGATCATGATGGCTTGTTTAAGACGGGTTTTGCGCTGGCCAAAACTCGTGCTTGTGAGCAAAAATGCATGTGATAGTAAAGCTGCTTAGTAATAAGGAAGACATCAATCATAGCTGATGTCCAGTAAGTCATTTTAGACAGAACAAATGGGGAAGAATGCTGGGCTGAAAAACTGAGCTGAATGGTTTAATGTAGCATGCATGGATGCAGCACAGACATGAATGGGTTTGAAACTTCAGGAAAAGTGAATGATGCCTGTGCAAACTTTCATAAACTTTCACTAATGATGGAGCAGAAGATGCTCCTGGCCTGTGGGGAGATGGACTGCTCCCTCTTCTGCTGCTTTCACCGACCAAGGGTCTCCCCATTTTGTGTGTGGGGTCTGCCGAGGTATGTGGCTCTCTATCCCAGTCCCTCAAGGGCGGGAGGGACGGAAGGGATCCGAAGTGGCTTCCCGTCCGCCATGACCCCCGCCACAAAGTCAGCCCACTCTCGGTGGCCCCTCCTGGTGGCTGATGGGTGGCAGTTTGGGTGCTTTCTGGGAAGAACTCAACCGTAGGTGTGGTGTGGGCGGCCTCAGACCAGCTGTAAACCTGGGGGCGCGCGGCCGAGGCAGATGTGGACACATTTCCTGTCTCTCTGGTAGTTCCAGTCAAAAGTCAAAACACTGCACACTCCTTGTTCATTCATTTATGCCCCTAAAAATAAACATTAATATCTAATAAGTCCATGATGAAAACAAAAATGTGGATGGAATAAAAATCTTCAGACTGACAGGCCTCCGACGAGCGCCAAATCCACACACAACACACACATGCTCCCTGTTCATTCATTCATTCATTTCCCTAAAAAAAAAATCATGCCTAATCTATAGACTCCAATGGTAAAGCCACAATTAAAATGAGAATGGGGATGGAATAACAAAAAATATTGAGTGCATCATCATATAAATAAAATGACAGGTGATTATATTATGACTGTTACAACCCTCTCCATTAAAATAACAGAAAATCCCAGTACATGCTGCTTCCTCAGAAGCTCCAGAGCTACACAATTTCAAAACACACCACTGAAATAGCATAGCAATGTGCTTCTAACAACAGATCTCCTTTTTCCTCATCAATAGCACATTGGCATAACATGCATCATAATGTGCATGAGATTACGTGCTGCCGCACCTCTTTGAAATGATTCTCCTCTTCTCAGTGCAAAGTGGGCACTCTGTCTACTGGTAATTAGATGACATGATGCAAAGTGTAAAAAACAGACAATGCCCTGACAGAAACTAATAAAAACACTGGCGTATGGTAGGAAGTCTGGCGCAAGCTGATGACTGCCAAAATAGGGCCCCTTGTCTTAGAGTGATGCTGATAAACTAATCTACACTTTTGTTAGCTCTAGATTAGGTTATTGTAAATCTTTATTATCAGGCTGTCCTAAAATGTCTCTACTGTGAAAAGTCTTCAGTTGACCAAAAATGCTGCAGCTAGTTTCAACAGGTACTAGAAAGGGAGATCATATTTCTCATGTTTTATCCTCCCTTCATTGGCTTCCCATAGACTCTAGAATTAAAGTTTAAAATCCTTCTCCTCACTTGCAAAGCTCTAAATCATGGATGGACAACTTTGTTGGTAGTGAGGGCCACAAAATTTTTTCCTCACTTCCCGAGGGCCAGATTTACATCTAAACATTCCATGGGGGGATGGGGGGGGGGGGGGGGTTATTATTTTCTGCAAAGTCAAAAGTTTCACTTTCATAATTGAAAATATAAATGAAAATAAAAACTACTCAGTGTTTTATCATATTAGAATTAAAATTACTGATAAAATTATATCTGCCCTACAATGGACTGGTGATTTGTCCAGCGTGTACCCTGCCTCTCGCCCAAAGATGCTGGGATAGGCTCCAGTCCCCCCACCACCACCCAAAAAGGACTAAGCAGCAGAAGATGGATGGATGGATGTGGATGGATAATATTATATCATGACCTAATTTTTAAAACTCTCTCCATCAAAATGATGACCAAAGAGAAATTCTGGATGATAATTTACAAAAAAAAAAAAAAAAAAAAAAAAAAAGCCAAGAAGAATAGGAAATTATGATGAGGCTTAGCTTGCTCTTGAGAGTGTGGAGGGGCAGAGAAATAGCTGTGGGTAGGGTGGGCTTGTTAATGGCTCCCCAAAATGGAGAGTAAAGAAAAAAGTTCATGAGCCACTTGTATAAATGAACAAAAAAAAAATAAAATCAGCAGATTATAACGATCACAGTCTCTGAACTTTTACTGCTGACATGGATTTGAAACTATCAGTGCTTCAGCCCACTCTTTAGAAAGGAACCTCAAAGCTCTGAATATTTTTCTGCACAATTAGAAGAAAAGCTTCTGAGCTCCATGAGGCTTCACCTGCCAAGTAAGAATAAATGCTACAGCTCCTCAGCAGTATTTATTCTTGTTTAAAAGCAGCCTACTTTGTACATTCACTGCTGTTTACAGCCTATTAATGCAGTCTTAGCAGGCAACATATCTTAAAAACCTGTTCTCTGACAGTGCACTTTTCCCTCTGGCTCCCTCACTCTGACTGTCTCCTTGACTGACCACTTGCATACAGAGCGGCACCTAGGTTTCAATTAGCACTCCCTCTGCTGGTGGACTCTATAATTGCATTTAGGAATGCAGTTCCAAATACAACAAACCTGATATAAATAAATAATTTATTTTTTGAAATGGACTGGCAGGCCGCAGTGGTCAGTAGTTGGCAGTGGGCCACCAGTTGCCCATCCCTGCTCTAAATGATCAGGCCCCTTGTTACTTAGATCTGATAGTACTTTATCATCATAACAGAACACTATGCTCCCAAAATGCTGGATTACTTGTAATACCTTGAATCTCTAAAAGTACAATGGGAGGCAGAGCTTTCAATTATCAGGCTCCTTTCCTATTGAACCAGCTGCCAATCTGGATTCAGAAGACAGACTCGATCTCTGTTTTTAAAAATAGGGTTACAACTTTCCTTTTTGGCAAAGTTTATAGTTAGGGTTGGATCAGGTGACCCTGAAGCCTCCCTTAGTTATGCTGCTAATAGGTTTCGACAGCCCTGTCTTCACTCTCAATGTAATATTTTGCTGTTCATTAACATCTGTTTGTTCTCTTCCATAGATTGAGGCCCTATTGTGCTATTTGCTCTCTGCATGTCTGTTCTCTTCTTCTTCTTCTTCTTCTTCTTCTTCTTCTTCTTCTTCTTCTTCTTCTTCTTCTTCTTCTTCTTCTTCTTCTTCTTCTTCTTCTTCTCTATCCCCTCACCCGCCAGTGAGTCACAGCAGATGACCACCCCTCACTGAGCCTGGTTCAGCTGGAGGTTTCTTCCTACTAAAAGGAAGTTTTTTTCTTGCCACCAAGTACTAGCTTACAGGGGATTGCCTGATTGTTGGGTTTGTTTTCTGCAACTGTGGAGTCTGCCCTACAGTTGAAAGTGCTATGACGCAATTGTTGTTGTGAATATGCTCTACTGTATATAAATAAAGTTGAACTGAACTGAAACCCTAACCCTAACGAGTTAAGTCATAATCATCAAAATTTAAAAGAAAAAAAATATTGAAATAGCTCACTTTATATGTGATGAATATATTAAATATGAAATTTTACTTTTAAATTTTAATTATTTTTAAGCCAAGGACCACCTCTTGTAAAAATTTCATCCAAGCCAGCCAGTAGTTTTGGAGTATTCGTGCCAACACTCTGTGAGAAGATAAGAGCCTTGGCAGAGGTATACGTTCTCGGATCATAACCAAAATGTAATGAGTTCCTCTCTAGCCTAAGAACCACCTCTGGTAAAAATTTCATCCAAGCCAGCCAGTAGTTTTGGAGTATTTTTGCTAACACCCTGTGAGAAGAGCCTTGGTGGAGGTATGCATGCTCAGATCATCACCAAAATGTAATGGGTGACTTCCGGTTATGGCAGCCACGTAGGAAGACATGTTTCACACTGCTCTGCTCCTAAAAATAAAAAGTTTACTAAAACTCTCTTAATTGGAACAAAAACCCATCCCAGCGCTTAGGCGCGGATATGGTAAAGACCAAGGCTGGGAAATTAGGTGGAGGAAAAAGTAATTCAACAAAACAACCCAAGCTAACAGACTTCCACGCTCGAGGCGAAACAGGGAAAACTCTAGAGACTATGGCGAAGGAGGGAACCAGCGGCGGAGCGGTAGCTGCTGAAGAGGGGACAAACGCAGTGCTCACTGCCATCAACTCCATGAGAACAGAGTTTTCGTCTAAATTTGATGGAATTATAGCAGCGATAGAAGGAATGAGAAAGGAAATAAGCGACTGTATGGAACGAGTATCGCAGGCGGAGCTCCGAATTTCAAGCGCTGAAGATGACGTCACCAGCCTACAATCAAAGTTGTAAACACTGGAATTAAAATGGAAACGTCTGGAAGATAACATCCTGGACTTGGAATCCCGCTCGTGATGGAATAATTTGAGGCTGGTGGGCCTCCCGGAGGGAGCGGAGGGACAGGACTCATGTTCCTTTTTGGAAAAGTGGATTTCAGAAGCGCTGAACAATGCAGACCTGCAGTCATCGGTCGTCTTAGAGAGCACTCATCGAATCGGCCCACCGAGAGATAATAAGACACCACCGAGGATGCTGATTATGAAGTTCCTCAGCTGCACGGTGGCGCAGTGGTTAGCACTGCAGCAGCACAGTTTACCCTTGGCCGGGGGATTGTGGGATCGTGGGTTCGATCCCAGCCCCCGACCAACAGTGATCTGTGTGGAGTTTGCATGTTCTCCCCGTGTTGCGTGGGTTTACTCCGGGATTTCTCCGGTTTCCTCCCACATGCCAAAAACATGCATGTTAGGTTAATTGGCTGTTCTAAATTGTCCCTAGATATCTGTTTCCTATAGGCCCTTAGAATAGAGGGTTAGTATTAATGAAAGCGCTTTGAGTGGTCTTTGTGACTAGAAAAGCGCTATATAAGTGCAGGTTAGTTAGTAGTTAGTTAGTTACAGAGACAAGATGACGGTCACCAACGCGGCGCGAGCTAAAGGGGAAATCAAATACCAGGATCAACAGGTGCGGTTCTACCCAGATTTGGCCACAGGAATTCAACAATTAAGGAGGCAGTTCGACCCCGCCCGCAAAGAGCTGCGCAACCTCGGGATTCGTCACATTGTGATTCATCCGGCAAGACTGCTGGTCACATATAAAGGGAGAACCCACATCTTCAAGACCCCTCAAGAGGCGCTGGAGCTCATCAAGCAGATTCAAAAGGAAACTGGTGGGAGCTAACCATGAACATGACAAAGGTAGAACATTTAAGCATTTGTACAGGCATCTGATTGATCTGAAACATATAACATGTCTACAAAATACAGACTGTATTTAAAAAAAAAAAAGCTATGATGTACAAAGTTGCTATAAAACTTTGAAGTTATGTTAAAAAAAACTACAGAAGAGAGTTAATGTCATAAGAATAGTAGTAGAGTAAGGGTGATTGAGAGGAGAAAGAGAGAGTGGTTTGACTGATTAGATTAGATTAGATTAGATTCAACTTTATTGTCATTACACATGTATGAATACAAGGTAACGAAACACAGTTTAGCATCCAATCAGAAGTGCAAAGGACAGCAGTGCAGTATATACGGTAATTAACAGTATGTGCAATTTAAGCAAATATATGCAAATATATGCAGCAGTGCAGAAAGTTAAAAGTACTGTTATGTGCAAATAATGTTCAATAAGTTAGATGTAGTTATGTAGTTATGCAGTTATGTACAGGTGAGGATGGTAAAAGATGATTGTAAGAGAGTCAGCGGGGAACTAAGTTCAAGAACGTGACAGCTGTTGGAAAGAAACTGTTCCTAAACCTGCTGGTTCTAGTCCGAAGGCTTCTGAAACGTCTTCTGGAGGGGAGAAGATCTGATCCTCGCAGGTGTGGAACAGTCACTAGCTGTAACGGGAGACGGAATTTTTTTTGATTTTGGGGGGATAACCACGAATGTGGGGAAGGGGAATTTGTTTTTGTTTTTGTTTGGTTTGTAGGATGAATGTTCTATCATCCATGTTTTTGCTTCTCTGTATGAGCATGTTCATTTTGCAAGGTAATCTCAAACTCCTTATTGATCATAGATCAAAGCGTTAATCTAAATTTAACTTCATGGAATTGCAGAGGTCTGCAAAATCTAAAAAAACTTAAACAAGTTATGAATAAAATAAAAGACAGATTCAAAAATTTTATTTTTACAAGAAACTCATCTAATAGAGGAGGATGTAAAAAGAATTAGGAGAAGATGGCAAGGTAAATTTGGAAGATATCTAATCATCCAAGGATCTTTGTTATTAGAAAATATAAATCTGGTGAACTTATATGGCCCCAATATTGATGATCAAAACTTCTTTGTTAATTTATTCCTTACTTTATCATTACTTACAGGGCAACATATAATAGCAGGGGATTTTAATTGTACATTGAATCCCAGTATAAACAGATCAACTGGACTGGACTGTATGCACAATGGATGTAGGATGACTATTAATCATTTTATGAAAGAATTGAGATTGCTAGATATATGGAGAGAAATGAAACCACAAGTCAAAGCCTATTCTTGTTATTCTAATACCTATAAGACATTCTCACGTATTGACTACTTTTTGATCTCTACAGAATTAAGGTCCAAAATTCAAAATTGTTTCTATGATAACATTGTGATCTCTGATCATGCACCCTGCTGTCTAATATATGTAGATAAGAAATTGACAAAGGAACCAGGTAGGTGGCATTTTCAGCATAAATGGCTTCAGGATGAGGAATTTGTTAAGCACATAGAAAAACAGATAGCTGAGTTCTTTGATATTAATACTACACAAACAACGGCATGTATAAAGTGGGAGGCTTTCAAAGCTTTTATTAGGGGGCATATTATTAGTTATACAGGTTCAAAATCTAAGAAGACTCGAGAGGAGAGAGTCCAATTGGAACGTAAAATAAAAATTCTTCAAGAAAAGGTGTACGCAGGAAGTAACCCACAGTTAGAGAACGAATTACTGATTCTGAGAGCTGAATATGATAAAAAAATCAGCGAATAGAGCTGCCTCGAGTCTTCTAAGATTGAAGCAAACTTTTTATGAACAAGGTGAAAAATCAGGAAAATTACTGGCATGGCAGATTAAACAATTAGAATTTAAAACACCAATTACCAGTATTATAAGTAACAGACAGGTAGTTATAGATCCTTTAGAAATTAATAGTGCCTTTAGAGATTATTATGAAAAACTATATGATACAAAAAATGAAACTGACTTAACAAAACTAAATGGGTTTTTGGGTGGATTATCTATACCGTGTATTCCAAATGAAAACAGGGAGATACTGGAGTCTAAAATTAGTCAAGAAGAAGTTGGGCAAGCCATTGATAATATGAAATCAGGAAAAAGAGCAGGACCAGATGGTCTTCCAGTTGACCTCTATAAAAAATTTAAGAATAAATTAATAAAACCACTTTTGGAAATGGTTTTAAAAGCATTTCAAAATGGTAATTTACCACCATACATGAATAATGCCTTAATTATACTGTTGCCAAAACCAGGTAAACCCTCTAATAAATGTGAAAACATGAGACCAATAAGCCTATTAAATGCTGATCTTAAAATAATCTGTAAAATTTTAGCAAAACGACTACAAGAAATATTACCAAATATTATTAACAGAGATCAGAATGGCTTTATAATGGGAAGACAAGGCTTCCATAATGTAAGAAGACTATTTAATATTATTTATTCCAATAAAGAAGCACCAGATACAGCTCTCCTATCATTGGACGCCGAAAAGGCCTTTGATAGGGTCAAATGGCCCTATCTTTTTGAAGTCCTACAAAGGTTTGGACTTGGAAATAATTTCATAAAATGGGTCCAGATAATATACAATAATGCTACAGCAGAAATCCTAACAAACAGCAATATCTCAAAATCAATAAAAATCAATAGAGGATGTCAACAAGGCTGTCCACTTTCACCTTTACTGTTTACTATGGCAAATGAACCTTTAGCGATGGCAGTACGTTTACATCCACAAATATATGGAATTAAAGTAGGACCAACAGAACAGAAAATCTTCCTGTATGCCGATGACATAATTTTGTTTATGTCGAATTTTAAAAAATCAATTCCGACCTTGTTAAATTTAATAAAGAACTTTGGGGAAATATCAGGATATAAAATAAATAAAACAAAATCTTCAATATTAATGCTAAATGAGACCCAGAGAAATCACCCAGCAAGTGAGGTAAATCAGTTCAAATATTTAGGAATTCAAATTTTGCCTAAGCTAGAATCAGTCGCCAATACCAACTATGAAGCCTTAATGACAGATATTAATGAGTTACTTCAGAGATGGATGTCACTACCAATGTCGATGATCGGGAGAATTAATATACTTAAAAGTAATATCTTACCAAAAATACTTTATTTATTTCAAAACATTCCTTTACCACCACCTTCAGATCTATTCTCAAAAATTAAAAAAAAGTTAGTGGAATTTATGTGGAACAATAGGAAGGCTAGATTACGTTTGTCCTTACTATATTTACCATTTGATCGTGGAGGTCTGAAATGTCCAAACTTTATGTTGTATTACTGGTCAGCACAACTGAGGTCTATGACATATTATTTTTCATCAAATGATCCTCCTCACTGGACTGGAATGGAATCATACAATTGACCTTTACCTCTTCTCTTATTCATATACTCAGACTCGGCTAAAAAATTACAGAAACAAGTTAAAAATCCAATTGTAAAGCACATGATCAAAATATGGTGTGAAACCAAAAAATATTTAAAAGAACCACACTTACTGTCACAATTTAGCCCAATATGGGGTAATCAATATTTTACACCAGGGAGAGCGGATACTGTATTTAAAGTATGGAATTTAAAAGGGATTCAAAAGATTCAAGACTTATATTTGTCACGTTCAGATAACATAATGTCTTTTGAAGAACTGAGGATTAAATTCAATCTTAATAGAACACATGTTTTTAAATATCTTCAGCTTAGAAATTTTATTCGATCAAATCAAAATAATGCTCTCACCCGACCTACTTATTCATCCTTGGAAAAAATTTTGATGAAAGACAGTAAGAGAATTCAATTCAATTCAATTCAACTTTATTTATATAGCGCCATTTCACAACAACAGTCATCTCATAGCACTATCAACTGTAGGGAGGACCCCCACAGTTGCAGAAAGACCCCAGCAATCAGGCGATCCCCTGTGAGCAAGCACTTGGCGACGGTGGAGAGGAAAAACTCCCTTTTAACAGGAAGAAACCTCCAGCAGAACCAGGCTCAGGGAGGGGCAGTCATCTGCTGCGACTGGCTGGGGGGTGAGGGGACAGAGAAGAAGAAAAGAACAGACATGTAGAGAGCAAACAGCACGATGGGGACTCAATCTATGGGAGAGAACAAACAAATGTTAATGACCAGCAAAAAAAAAAAAAAATATTTCATAGAGAGTGAGGAAAGGAGTGAGGCCCAGTGCATTACTGGAGGTCCCCCGGCTGACTAAACCTATTAGCAGCATAACTAAGGGAGGGTTCAGAAACACATGATCCCTCCCTAATTGTAGGCTATATCAAAAAGGTAGGTTTTAGCCCTATTCTTAAAAACAGAGATCGAGTCTGACTCCCGAATCCAGATTGGCAGCTGATTCCACAGGAGAGGAGCTTGATAACTGAAGGCTCTGCCTCCCATTGTACTTTTGGAGATTCTAGGTATTACAAGTAAACCTGCATTTTGGGAGCGTAGTGCTCTGTTAGGATGATAGGGTAGTATCAGATCTTGATAGATCTGATAAAGAGAGAGATAAAGAGAAAGCGTATTATTTCAGAGTTTTATAACTCATTGACACTATTCTCAAGTGAAAACTCACAGAAAAGACTGAATTAGTGGAAAGAAGACCTGCAAATTGAAATTTCAGAGGAACAATGGGAAATGGCTTGTGCAGAAGCTCAAACCAAATCAATAAATGTAAAACTGATACATTTTAAATGGTTAATGCTGATGTATGTTACACCAGTGGAGTTAAATAGATATAACAAAAACATACCAGATACATTCACAAAATGTATGGAAAGTAAAGGAACTCTATTTCACTGTTTATGGGAATGTAGAAAAATCAGAATGTTTTGGGAAGAGGTGAGGGTAACAATTACCACACTTCCTTGTGGTAACGTATCGTCACTTCCTGTTTTGCTGTCTGCCTGTGTGGTTTGCTCTCCAGCTCTCGAGCCACTAGCTATGGCTACTAGCTCTCTTTCCTCTCCTCCTCTGGTGTGCTCTCTCTGTCAGATGTTTAGCTACACCTCTGCCTCTTTTAGTGATAACGGTAAATGTAATAAATGTTGTCTTTTTGAGGCGCTCGAGGCGAGGTTGTCTGATTTGGAATCCCGGCTCCGCTGCATTGAAACACCGTCTGCGCCAGTTACTCTCGACGGATGCCCATTAGCTGCAGCGGAGCTAGCTAGCTTAGGCCCCCCTATCACCGGTTCCCCGGCTCTCCTCTGCAGCGAGGAGACTGGGTGGGTGACGGTGAGAAGGAAGCCTAGTCGCAAAGCCCCGGTTCACCACCAACCTGTTCACGTTTCTAATCGTTTTTCCCCGCTCAGCGACACACCCGCTGAGGAAAAAACTCTGATCATTGGCGACTCTGTAGTCAGAAACGTGAACCTAGAGACTCCAGCGGCCATAGTCACATGCATTCCTGGGGCCAGAGCAGGCGACATCGAGTCAAATTTGAAAATGCTGGCTAAAAGTAACTGTAAATACTCCACAATTGTTATTCACGCCGGCATTAATGACATCCGTCTCCGGCAGTCGGAAGTCACGAAACTTAATGTAGAATCGGTGTGTGACTTTGCAAAAACGATGTCTGCCACTGTAGTATTCTCTGGGCCCCTCCCCAATCTGACGAGTGATGACATGTTTAGTCGCTCGTCATCCTTGAACCGCTGGCTGTCTGTGTGGTGTCCTAAAAATGACGTGGGCTACATTGACAATTGGAGCTCTTTTTGGGGAAAACCTGGTCTTATGAGACGAGACAGCATTCATTCCACTTTGGATGGTGCTTCTCATTTATCTAACAATCTGGCATCTTTTTTATCCAAATTTCCAAAACCCTGACTACTCAGAGTTGGGACCAGGAAGCAGAGTCGCAGTCTTACACGCCTCTCTGCAGCTCCTCTTCATCCGCCACCCCTCAGCTTAGCCCCTGTCTTCCCCATCAGAGAATCGTTGTCTGCTCCCTCCAAAGTAAATAAAAATATAATGTATAAGCATCCCAAAGTGATAAAGCAAAATATTGGTAAAACTCAAATTAAACATAAAGCCTCTAAATTGAATGATTTGGCCTCTGTTCCTCCTCATAATTTAAAAATTAAATGTGGTTTATTAAATATTAGGTCTCTAACTCCCAAGTCTCTGTTAGTCCATGATCTGTTAATTGATCATCAGATTGATTTAATTTCCCTTACAGAGACTTGGTTAGGACAAGAGGATTATGTTGGTTTAAATGAATCAACTCCCTCTGGTTATTTAAACTGTCAAAATCCCAGAAGTTCTGGTCGTGGAGGAGGAGTAGCAACAATTTACCATTCCAAATTACTAGTTAATGTAAAGCAAAAAACATGTTATAATTCCTTTGAGGGCCTGGTCCTCAGTATTGGGCACTTTAGCAATTCCAGGTTAAACCCAATTTTATTTGCCATAGTTTATCGTCCCCCATCAACCTATTCAGAATTTTTATCCGAATTTCCTGATTTCTTAGCTGATTTAGTGCTGAAATCTGATAGAATAATTATAGTAGGGGACTTTAATATACATGTGGATGTAGATAGTGACTGCCTTAATGTGGCTTTTAATTCAATATTAGACTCGATTGGGTTTTCTCAGAAAGTAGGAAATTCTACTCATTACCTCCACCATACATTGGACCTTGTTCTGACATATGGCATAGAAATAGAAAATCTGGTAGTGTCTCCTCATAACCCTGTACTGTCAGACCATTGTCTGTTAACCTTTGATTTTACTATTTCTGACTATTTGGCTCCTAAAGAAAAATATTATCACAGTAGATGCCTCTCAGATGATGCTGTTTCCAAATTTATGCAGATTGTTTCCTCTATGCCATGTGTCAACACAACGGAAATAAGCTATAGACAGCTTGCTCCTTCTGTAATTGATAACATGGTGGATAGTGTTTCAGCTTCTCTACATCAGGCTCTAGACTTGGTGGCCCCCTTAAAAAAGAAAAAGTCTAATCAGAGATTTTTAACTCCTTGGTTCAACACAGAAACTCGTAGCTTAAAACAGAAGACTCGTCAATTAGAAAGAAAATGGCGCTCTACTAATTTAGATGAAATCTATTTAGCTTGGAGAAATCATCTTTTAATTTATAAAAAATCTCTTAGAAAAGCTAGAACGAGTTATTACTCTGCATTAATAGAAGAGAACAAGAATAATCCCAGGTTTCTTTTCAGTACTGTAGCCAGGTTGACAAAGAGTCAGGACTCTGTCAATCCTAGCATCCCCTTAGAGCTTACTAGTCAGGACTTTATGAACTTTTTCAATAATAAAATTTCATCCATCAGAGATAAAATCAATCAGATTCTTCCCACAGTTAACTTAAATACTGTAACTACTACAACTCCTTCTATTGATGTCTGTCTTGATGAGTTTACTCCAATCGACCTTTGTGAGTTAGACAAAATAGTTTCCTCATCCAAACCTTCAACTTGTCTTTTAGACCCTATTCCTACCAGGTTATTTAAAGAAGTCTTCCCACTTATTGGTAGCTTTATTCTTCATATAATCAATTCTTCATTAACTTTAGGCCATGTACCGCAGGCTTTTAAAACGGCTGTAATTAAACCCTTACTCAAAAAGCCAACGCTAGATCCAGGAGCTTTAGCTAACTATAGACCAATCTCTAATCTCCCTTTCATTTCAAAAATCTTAGAAAGAGTTGTTGCTATGCAATTATTTGACCACCTGCAGGGAAATGGTTTATTTGAGGAGTTTCAATCTGGGTTTAGAATCCATCATAGCACTGAAACAGCCTTAGCGAAGGTCACTAACGACCTCCTCATTGCATCTGATAATGGACTAGTTTCTGTACTTGTCCTTTTAGATCTTAGTGCAGCTTTTGATACTATTGATCATAATATTCTACTTGATAGATTAGAACACTATGTTGGACTTAATGGAACTTCGTTGCAGTGGTTTAGATCTTATTTATCTGATAGGTTCCAGTTTGTTCATGTAAATGATGAGTTTTCTCTCAGCTCAAAGCTTAGTCATGGAGTTCCACAGGGATCTGTGCTTGGCCCTACTCTTTTTAGTTTATATATGCTTCCGTTAGGCAACATTATTAGAAAGCACTGTATACATTTTCACTGTTATGCAGATGACACACAATTATACCTGTCAATGAAGCCAGATGATACTAATCAATTAGCCAAGTTAGAAGCCTGTCTTAAGGAAATCAAAGTTTGGATGACTTGTAATTTCCTGCTATTAAATTCAGATAAGACTGAAGTCATTCTTGTTGGTCCAAAAAACCTTAGAAATTCCTTTCCAAATCAAACTTTCAGTTTGGATGCAGTTACTCTTTCTCTTAATAGCTCTGTGAGGAACCTTGGAGTTATTTTTGATCAGGATTTGTCCTTCAATTCACATATTAAATTTGTTTCTAAGACTGCCTTCTATCATTTGCGTAATATTGCCAAGATTAGGAGCATCTTGTCTCAGAGTGATGCTGAGAAGCTGATCCACGCTTTTGTTAGCTCGAGATTAGATTATTGTAATTCTTTATTATCAGGTTGTCCTAAAACATCTTTAAAAAGTCTTCAGCTGATCCAAAATGCTGCAGCAAGAGTTTTAACAGGTACTAGAAAGAGAGATCATATCTCTCCGGTTCTGGCCTCCCTTCATTGGCTTCCCATAGAGTTTAGAATTAAGTTTAAAATCCTTCTTCTTACTTACAAAGCTCTAAACAATCAGGCTCCTTTTTATTTAAAAGATCCGATACTACCGTATCATCCTAACAGAGCACTACGCTCCCAAAATGCAGGTTTACTTGTAATACCTAGAATCTCCAAAAGTACAATGGGAGGCAGAGCCTTCAGTTATCAAGCTCCTCTCCTGTGGAATCAGCTGCCAATCTGGATTCGGGAGTCAGACTCGATCTCTGTTTTTAAGAATAGGGCTAAAACCTACCTTTTTGATATAGCCTACAATTAGGGAGGGATCATGTGTTTTCTGAACCCTCCCTTAGTTATGCTGCTAATAGGTTTAGTCAGCCGGGGGACCTCCAGTAATGCACTGGGCCTCACTCCTTTCCTCACTCTCTATGAAATATTTTTTTTTTTGCTGGTCATTAACATTTGTTTGTTCTCTCCCATAGATTGAGTCCCCATCGTGCTGTTTGCTCTCTACATGTCTGTTCTTTTCTTCTTCTCTATCCCCTCACCCCCCAGCCAGTCGCAGCAGATGACTGCCCCTCCCTGAGCCTGGTTCTGCTGGAGGTTTCTTCCTGTTAAAAGGGAGTTTTTCCTCTCCACCGTCGCCAAGTGCTTGCTCACAGGGGATCGCCTGATTGCTGGGGTCTTTCTGCAACTGTGGGGGTCCTCCCTACAGTTGATAGTGCTATGAGATGACTGTTGTTGTGAAATGGCGCTATATAAATAAAGTTGAATTGAATTGAATTGAAAAATAATTTCAAAACAATTCACATTGAACCCTAAATTGTTTTTGTTGGGTCTGTATCCAGAAAAACATAACTTTAATAAGAGTGAAAGAGCATTCATAGACCTCGGTTTGCTTAATGCCAAAAAATGTATTGCACTACTGTGGAAAAAGACTCATAGACCAGATGTGACTCAGTGGTTAAGACAGATGTTAACAAACCTTCCACTAGAAAGAATAACATATATACTGAAATTAAAGGAAGGTGTGTTTGAAAATATATGGAGACCTTTCATTGATTATGTAAAGAAATTAAACATAACTTCTGAAGAAGAAGGTGAATGGTATGTGTGGACCTTGCAAATTCCAAACTGGTGAATGTATATTCTTATGTATTCTTATGTAATAGATTACCTAGACTAAACAGAGGAGCATTGTTGTTGATTTGCTTTTGTTAATGGTTGTTGTTGTTTTTAGTTCTTTTTTTTGTTGTTGTTGTTAGTGGTTTTTTTTTTATTTTTAAATTACTTTAGTGTTAGTGTTTGACTGTTTGTGCCATGTTTGTAAAAAAAGGCTCAATAAAAAATATTGTGGAAAAAAAATGTAATGGGTTCCTTTGTGGGCCAAGGACCACCTCTGGTGAAAATTTCATCCAAATCCATCTAGTAGTTCTGGAGTATTGTTGCTAACACTCTGTGAGAAGATAAGAGCCTTGGCAGAGGTATGCATTTTGAGAGCATCACCAAAATCTAATCATGTGTTCAGTGTGCCATTACACAGCTTTCCTGAAAATTTGAATGAAAGACGCTATATAAATGCAATCCATTGTTATTATTATTATTATTATTATTATTATTATTATTATTATTATTATTATGGGGGGCAATGGATCAGCGTTCTCGTCGCGCCCTCCGCCAGTACCCGGGCTCGCCTGGGGAAGCTAATGATCCTACCAGCAGACTAAATTCGAAGAGACGACGCCTCTGTGCCAAGTCAAAGAAGAATCCTAGTCACAGTCCTAAAGCCGAAAGCAAACAGCCCCAAGAGCACTTTGTGTTGAGCAAACTATGGAACACATCATAGAGGCTTGCCCGCTCCAAAGACTGGAAGGAGGATTACACACCCTCCATACAGCAAACCAGGAGGCAACTGCTTGGCTTAAGGACTTTGCATTCGCTAAATAAATAAATAAATTATTATTATTATTATTATTAACAGAGAAATGACAGCAAAAACAATATGACTACATTATATGAATAATAATAATAAGACTGTCATAATTGTACTGACCATACATTGGGGCTGGGCAGTTCCACCTTAAATTAAATTAAATCACCCTTATTGTCATTCAACTGTACAACCAATCATGTACAGTAGAACGAGATTGTGTTTTACCTATCTACTGTGTTAATCACACACACCCCAAGTGCAGAATCAGAGGGCCGCTGCCATGCAAGGCGCCGCCACAAATTTCCCTCCTTCATTCCATTATTGCTGAGCACCAAGCTGGACGGCAGGAAGTTCCACTTTTATATGGTCTTCGGCATGACCCGGCCGGGATTTGATTGTTGATTTAAATCAACATCATGAGTAAATGGTTGTCTGTCTCTCTGTGTTGGCCCTGCGATGGACTGACGATCTGTCCAGGGTGTACCCTGCCTCTTGCCCAAAGATGCTGTGATAGGCTCCAGCCCCCCCGCGACCCGAAGAGGATTAAGTGGAAGAAGATGGATGGATGGATGGATGGATGGTTTATTGATTTTTTCAAGTCGTTTTTTGTTTTTTGTTTTCCCCTCCTCTCCTCTCCATTACAGTTTACTGATAAGGTTCATAATTATTAAGCAATATTACACAACAGTGCGGTATCATACCGTTTTGTTTTCCTTTTTGCAGTTATCAACTACAAATTCACATTGTTTGATGCAGCAAAGTTCAGCCTCCACCTCCTCCACCGTCACCTCCCGTTCTCGTCTTCCTGTACCGGCGTCCTATGTCCCGCCCTTCCTTATTTCTGATTGACTGCTTCAAAAGGTCTGACATTGACGAAAGCAGCTGTACAGTAGTCTGACAAGTTGAACTTTTTTCAGCCCTGAGCACCGCGACAAAAGCGGCCACCACTCAAAGCATTTCAGTGCTGAGGGCGCTCAGCGCTGTAAACGCTGAACTACATACAAAATGAACAGAAAATAGTCGCCCACAGCAGGAAAAATGAGTTTGATGGACATGCCCCCTAATACTTTTTCTGCAGTGTTTGGCTTCCGGGTTGCAGACGTGTGTCGCCGTATGGCGTGACCACGCACATAATTGAGTGGACACGTCTTAAAGGGGCAGTGCATAAAAAGTGCCAGATTGATATATAAAATAATATTCAAAAAGTTCCTGCATCCACATTGTGATCCAAATCATCACCAAAGTCTAATCTTCTGTTCCCTGTGCCACCTTTCCTGAAAATTTCATCAAAATCCGTTCATAACTTTTTGAGTTATGTTGCTAACAGACAAACCAACCAACTGCACAAAAAACATTATGTCCACCCTCCCTTGGCGGAGGTAATAAGTGGAACTAAAACCTGTGGTACTGGTTTTCTTTTTCAGTCTCTTAACTGGCAAACTGTTAGTGATTTAAAACAAATAATATCTCTTTGGCTGTGCAATTTATGCAGCCTGTAAAAATCAAGTTAAAAATAAAATTGTGACTGAAAAAAATAGAATATTATGGAAGTCAGGTTATTTCGCACCTCAGACAGAGACAATGAATACACATGGGAGAACAATGCCCAAGAGGGTGAGAGGGGGTTGAATGAAGTATAGTGTAAATATCATGCTGTGTATGAGGAAGTGCCCTGAAGCTGCCTCTTCATTTACACACTCCACACTGGTGACCCAAGACGTATTATGGAACACGAGGCAAGAACCCCGGAGCCGGCCCGGTCGGGAAGCCCCAGAGACGCAGCAGCCATTCCACAGACAGCCAGGACTGGAACCCCCAGCAACGCGTGTGCAGTTTTAGTCAAGCTACCAGATTTCTGGCAGCACAACCCGCGCTCTTGGTTCTACCACACCGAGGCCCAGTTCGCCCTCCGGGGAGTAACGGCAGACGACACCAAGTTCTACCATGTGGTAGCAGCGCTGGACTCCCGCACAGCCCAGCAGGTAGCGAGCCTGCTTGATCAGCCACCAGCCAGCAACAAATATGAGGCACTCAAGGCTGCACTCACCCAGCGCTACATGCTCTCGGAATGTGAGAGAGCGGAGAGGCTCCTGGCGCGGACCGAGTTAGGAGATGGGTCGGCCGTAGACCTGATGGAGAAGATGCTGGCGTTAATGGGCACGGACGACGGGCACTTTCTGTTTGCCCACCTTTTCCTCCGGAATCTTCCAACAGTGGCGAGAGCGGTTCTGGCCAATTCGCCGTTGCTGGCCGCGCGTGACTACCGTGCGCTAGCCCAGGAGGCAGACCGGATCATCCTCACCACCAGGGCAATCACAGTCAATGCAGCAGTGGCGGAGCCCAGCGAGACGACCAGAGGAGGCGAGGAGCCACCGACGGTAGCAGCAGCGGGGGCCAAGGAGCGCCAGAGAGACACGTTCTGTTTCTACCACCGCCGCTTCGGAGAGAACGTACGCAGATGTGAGCCACCATGCCAATTCAAGCGCTCGGGAAAACGCCGAGGCCGGCAGTCGGTAGCAGCTGCGACCCTCGGTGAAGAGAACAAGCTGCTCTACTTGACGGACGCGCGCTCGGGGAGGCGTTACCTCGTGGACACTAGAGCCCAGAAGAGCTTCATCCTGCCGACCTACGCCGACCGGCTGGCAGGACCTAGCGGCCCCGTGATGTTGGCAGCAAACGGCTCGGAAATTAAGACCTTTGGTGAGAGGACACTGATCTTCTACACGGCCGTATATACGAATGGACTTTTGTCGTAGCAGCACTGAATTACCATATCCTGGGGGCTGATTTTCTGTGTGCACATGGTTTACTAGTTGATGTTGCTAACAGGCGCCTGGTTAATGCACTGTCCTTTGACTCTCTCCCCTGTATAGCTCAAGTGACCCAGCCAACAGCACAAGCCAACGTCACAGCTCCAGGCGGTAAGTTCCACGCACTGCTCACTCAGTTCCCAGCACTCACAGTCCCGACGTTTTCGGCGGCCATCGCTAAACACGGGGTGGAGCACTTTATCACCACCACCGAGCCACCCGTTTTTGCAAGACCTCGGCGCTTGAACGCAGCCAAACTGGCCATAGCGAGCGAGGAGTTCGCCAACCTGGAAAGGTTGGGCATCATCAGGCGTTCGAACAGCCCATGGGCATCCCCGCTACACATGGTCCCTAAGGCTGAGGGATCGTGGCGACCGTGCGGGGATTTCCGCAGGTTGAACAACGCCACAGCACACGACAGCTACCCGATTCCCCACATACAGGATTTTTCCGTCCACCTCGCCGGAGCACGCATTTTTTCCAAAATAGACCTGTTCCGCGGTTACCATCAAGTCCCAGTGCGCGCTGAGGACGTACCCAAAACAGCGGTAATAACTCCGTTCGGTTTATTCGAGTCCCTGCGCATGCCATTCGGGTTAAAAGGCGCGGCACAGACGTTCCAGTGCATGATGGATGCAGTGCTGCGCGAGCTCCCATTCGTGTTCGTCTACCTGGACGATATCCTGGTAGCCAGTGCGTCCGAAGATGAAGACGAAACCCACCTCAGGATGGTTTTCTGGAGGTCGGAGGAGCACGAGTTGATAATCAACCCGGTGAAATGCCAGTTCGGTGTGACGAAGATTGATTTTTTGGGGCATCTCTCCAGAAGGAGCGATCCCACTGCCTGACAAAGTGTGCGCCGTGGCGGATTTTCCCCAGCCTCAGACGGTCAGGGTGCTGCAGGAATTTTTGGGGATGGTGAACTTTTATAACAGTTTCCTTCCCCGCGCGGCGCAGCTCATGCAACCATTGTATGCCACGCTCAAGAGACAGAAACCCGCGGATAGGGTCGAATGGACCCCGGAGCGAGAGTGGGCGTTCTCGGAGGTTAAAGCAGCCCTGGCAAACGCCACACTGCTGGCGCATCCGGACCCGGCTGCCCGGATAGCGCTCACCACCGATGCTTCAGACGTGGCCATAGGGGCTGTCGTAGAGCAGCGCGTTGCCAAGGCTTGGCAGCCGCTCGCTTTTTTCAGCAGAACTTTGCGCGACAGCGAACGTAAATACAGCGTGTTTGACAAGGAATTGCTGGCTCTCCACCTGGCCATACGCCACTTCCAGTTCTGGCTGGAAGGGCACAGCTTCACCGCGTTCGTGGATCACAAGCCACTAACGTTCGCGATGGCCAAGGTTTCAGAACTGTGGTCGGGCCGGCAGCAGAGACAGCTGGCCGCGATCTCAGAATTTACTACCTATATTCAGCATGTGTCGGGTAAACTGAATGTGGTGGCGGACTGCCTCTCGCGCGCCGTGGTGGCCCCGGTCTATTTAGGGATAGATTACGCAGCCATGGCCACGGAGAAGATTAGCGATGCAGATGTGTGCGCGCTCCAGTCTGGACCAACAGGGTTAAGGCTGGAGAGCAGGGTGCTGCAAGACGGCATACCCCCCCAATCTGTGATGTCTCCACGGGACGCCCGCGTCCGGTGGTCCCGGTCGCGTGGCGCCGCCGTGTGTTTGAGTCGGTTCACACTCTGGCGCACCCAGGAGTGCGTGCGTCGGTCAAAATGGTGGGAGAGAAGTTTGTGTGGCCGAGCCTATGCAAACAAGAAAAAGAGTGGGCTGCAGCCTGAGTGGCGTGCCAACGAGCCAAGGTACACAGACACACGAAGGCTCCCTTGAAGCCGTTTCGGGTACCGGCTAAGAGGTTCGACCATGTTCACGTGGACCTTGTGGGCCCCCTCCCGCCATCACAGGGGTGCACGCACCTCCTGACAGTGATGGACTGCACCACGCACTGACCAGAAGCAGTCCCACTGGCAGCAACCACGTCCGCAGACGTAGCACGCGCTTTTTTTAACAGCATGGGTGGCACGTTTTGGAGTCCTGTCGAACATTACGTCAGACAGGGGCCCTCAATTTGTTTCCGAACTCTGGTCCGCGATGGCCCGCAGCCTGGGTGTTACAATTCATCGCACAACCGCATACAACCCACAGGCCAATGGGTTATGCGAGCGTTTTCATAGATCACTGAAAGCAGCACTCAGGGCTTCACTGACGGATGCAAATTGGGTGGACAGGTTGCCGTGGGTTTTATTGGGGTTGCGCTCCACGCCAAAAGAGGATCTGGAAGCTTCCCCGGCAGAGCTGGTTTTTGCGCAGCCCCTACGGCTGCCCAGAGAATTTCTGCCAGATAATCCCGCGCCGGACAGCTCCCCGTCTCAGCTTTTGCAGCATAGCGCATACACAGGCACGCTGCCGGGCCCGGCCCACCACTGTTTTCCGCGTGTTTTCGTGCCTAAAACTTTGAAGAATGCGGAGTTCGTGTTCGTCAGACATGACGCCCACCGTCCTCCATTGCGCCCACCCTATGATGGACCGTTCAGAGTGTTGGAAACAGGGGATAAGCATTTTGTGCTAGACTTGGGGGGTAGACGGGAGAAAATTGGCATAGACAGACTCAAACCCACCTTTGTAGTGGCGGATGAGCAAGTGCTGTTGGCTAGGGCCCCTCGGCGTGGAAGACCCCCATGGAGAACTCCCCAGGGGAACGATTCATCACAGTAGCCACACGGACAGAGTGAACCCCCCCACCCCCCCCACCATGGCTCACCCGCAGTCGGACACACTCCCAGCAGCCCCCCACCGGCACAGCAGCGCCACGGAGGCAGTAAACCCCAGTTACAGCAGATATGGGAGGAGATTGAAGCCGAAAGCAGCATGTGGATTGATATTCTATTGTTTTATCTAAGATGCTGGGGGGGGCGGTATGGAAGTCAGGTATTTCGCACCTCAGACAGACACAATGAATACACATGGGAGAACAATGCCCAAGAGGGTGAGAGGGGGTTGAATGAAGTGTAGTGTAAATATCATGCTGTGTATGAGGAAGTACCTTGAAGCTGCCTCTTCATTTACACAATCCACAATATCATGATTTAGAGCAAAGGTATAATCAACAAAATTTAAAACAAAAAAGACGGAACTTTTTTAATTGAATTATTTTTTAAAAATAATGTTAGGTTAATTGGCATCAACTGGGGATTCTAAATTTTCCTCATGAATGTGAGAGTGAATGGTTGTCTGTCTCTCTGTGCTGGCCCTGTGATGGACTGGCGATCTGTCCAGGGTGTACCCTGTCTCTTACCAAAAAATGCTGGAATAGGCTCCAGCATCCCCTTCCCCATGACCCAAAAAGGATTAAGCCGTAGAAGATGAATGAATGAATGAATGATTGAATATTTTAAAAATAGGTTTTTTTTCCATAATATTAAATATTTTTGATTTTTTAGTTGCACTAGTATCTATTAAAGTTTTCTCACTGACCCAACTTCACTATGGTACAGCGGCACCTGTCTATTCAGGTAAAAAAGCACAAAGTGCAGTGGAAAGGGCAAGATCAGCACTGAATTGGGTTAAATAATTTAGTTGTTGGAAAAGATAATTAATGTGGAGTCAATAGCTAGTGTGCACAGGAATGGTGTAGTGTGTGTGTGTGTGTGTGTGTGTGTGTGTGTGTGTGTGTGTGTGTGTGTGTGTGTGTAAAGGAGAGGCACAGGTGAATGGGAGAAGATCTCATCTAAAAGCTATGAAAGATTTAACAGAAGGAGAAGACAGGAATGACAATGTCTGTGAAGGCACGCTGCAACAAACCAAGTCCCCCAATTATATCTGGCATTTAATGGCCTGTTCTCCATAGTCTGCACCTTATGGATCTGCTGTCAAATCAATAAAACTGGATATAACTATCTTTATGGACTTGATCAACCACGTACAAGATTCACTATTGATATACTGTATGTACTATGGAGAAGCCTGTAAAACAAAGCTGAGCTATACTTCAGTTCAATATGACTTGATTTTAGCCATTATGTAAGACTACAGATACATTTTCTCCATAATAAAGTCTCCATCTAAAAGATAAAACTATTTCTGTTTTGAAGAATTGTTTAACAACATTTTATTAAATACAAATAAGATATTTTTACATAAAAAATATTGAATTCAAACTTGTAATCTTCCTTTCTTTTTTCAAATAATCTTAAGTCAGTGGTGCCTATTAATTACATTTGTACTTGTCAAATTTAATAAGTTAATTGTTTTTCATATAAATCACTGTGAATGCCAACACATTATATCTGCAGGTTTAACTAAATTAAATGTAAGACTTTTGATCAAGCGTTCTTTTCAAGAACACTTTTCTTTTCAAGAACATTTGACCAAATTTACACTGCTAAAACTGAAATCAAAATAAGATGAAATGTCTTAAAGTTATGTCTAATTTTTGATAATCTGAATTGTGAAATTTAATACAGCATAAAATTCTAACTTTGCTTCATTGTTATACAATCCCTCTTAAGTACAAGCTGTTGCCTTTTCCATACCTTAAGATAAGTGCTTTTATACAAAGGAAGAGGGTCCTTCTCCATCTAAGCGGCCATCTTGGAACACCATAATATCTTTCCATATTTTTATGTCAAACTTGAATGAGTCAAGATTATTTCTGCAGGTTCTACTGTATGTTTTGGAAGAGGGTAACGACTGATAAAATGTGAAATGGTTGCATTTTTTTTAATTAGACTTCTAGATTGTGCTAAATATTACACACTGTACCTTTAAAGGTCTGATGACATGATTTTGACATTTTTTAGCATGTTGTGTAAACCCAAATCATCATTGTCGATGATCAATATAATATTTACAACCGCGCCTGCATAAACTAGTTATTATCAAAAAACAGCAGCCGCTGACTGGACTGTGGTGCCGCCCATCGGATGACGTAAGCGACAGAATGGATGCCGGTGTTGTTGACTGGAATGACAGCAGCTTTGTAGCTCACAGTTTCTCTGGTTTCTTGTTTTAATTTTATGGCTATGCCTTTGTGTTGTGTCGCAGGCTTAGATAAACAGCAGGCCGTGAAAGACCACATCACACGATTCAGCTCCAACTGTCATAAGCCTCCTCGTGCGCTCCTCGTATGCTTTTACGCAGGAGGAGTGCAAGAGGAGGGGAAGGATTAATGGATTTACGTGCAGCTTTGACCTACTTTCTGTGATCGCATGCTGACTCTTGCCGGTCCGGCCACATCCCCTCTCTCACTATCACCAGCTGATTCAAACTTCCGCTGATCATCTTTCCCGGTCCTTGCCCAGGTGCTTCTCATCACACCATCACCAGCAGTGCGTGTACTTAGCGGCTGTTTGCCAGTCACGCACTGCTGGTCCATAATATTGTCATCTGAGCTGTCAGTCTGCCAGTATTTTCAGCACTCTCATGACATTTTAGTCACTCCATGTTCGCCGTGGTTCTCGTGCGTCCTTGAAGTGATGTCGGCTCTGGGGCGCACCTGTGGATAACACGTCTCCTCTCATTCATTCTCTGGGTGATGCTGGCCCCCGAACACCATCAGTAAGTGTGTTTGTGTTTTTTGTACGTCTTCACCTTTTTGGGAATTGTCTGTCTTTCTGTATTACATGTGCTGTGGTGAACCCTGCATGCAAATCCTCGTTATTTCATCCTCCCTCTTCGTGCCCTGTGTAAGAGCACACGGAGGGTCATGATGAATGGATTTACACACAGGATTCACCAGATAATACATAATACATAAAGATGATGCATAATAAACCCAATGCCTGAGCCACATAGAATACACTGCTTTGATTTTATTGAAAAATTGTGTTTAAAAAATTATATTTATGAATAAATAATTTGTTGCAATATCTGTAACAAAAGCATAACACTCGGTGTTCCCCTGCCGTGTGTTTGTCACTGCTGCTGCATTGGCCATGTGTGCCTCTCCACTGTCACTCTCTGAGTCTGACTCGCTTGGCACAATGCCTGCTTGGCACGGCTCAAACCCATACGGTCTGATGCCCCCAGATTCTTCATTGTCATCCCATTCTTCGGAACTATAATCGTCTGAAGATTGGACAACACAAACCAATTCCAGACTACATGTGCTGGAACCATCGTCAATTTTTTCTACCGCTTCCATCCTGCGTGTACTATTGGCAGCCAAGTGCTGTGTTTAGTCGATGATGTTACAAGATGGCCAGGGGGTTTTCCAGCCACTGGCGCAATTGGTGAAATGGCGCTCATGAAAACGTCAGATATTCGAGTGAAAAAAAGCCTGTTTGACTTAGAACTGCACAGACCAACCTATTTCGTCATATTGTATTATTATGTGTTGAAAAATTAGATGAAGTCAAAAACGTGTCATCAGACCTTTAAATCAAGGCTACGTATGCCCCCCCCCACACACACAAGACATTTCTTCTGCATGCAGCTTTTATGTAAGAGCATATGACATGCACTACACAAAAAGCAGAGATAAACAAACCTATCATCTGGTCGGTCACTGCAACAGATACTGGAGTCAATTTGTCTTGGCCTGTCCTTGCCACTGATAATACAGTGATCCCTCGCTACTTCGCGCTTCACCTTTCGCGCCCTCAGTGCATCGCGGATTTTTCAAAAATATTCATCAAAAATTCAAAGTTGAGAAAAAATGGGCGGGCGCTAGCAGAAGGCAGGGAGACTACATTAGAACATCAGGTATCAGAATCAGAATCAGAATCAGAATCAGAATCAGGTTTATTGCCATTGTTCATGTAGTACACAAACTAGGAATTTGTCTCGGTACAATGCTGCAACATTAAACATGATAAGATAAGAGAAATAAACTATACATGTAATAAAGTGTAGGATAAGATTAAGTGATACTGGTCAACAGTTAAAATATATATTAGCCAGCAGCAGATACTGTGGAGAACTATATAGTGCAGTCGGTAATGCAGGAAGAAAACAGTGATGATTGACATGAGTCTGGTTGAGCTGCTGTACATGGTGCACGAGAGTCACTTAGTGTTCAGCAGTCTAATGGCAGAGGGGAAGAAGCTGTTCATGTGACGGGAGGTTTTAGTCTGGATGGACCGAAGTCTTCTACCAGAGGGGAGGGGGGCAAACAGTACATGACCAGGGTGTGAGGGATCGGCTATGATCCGGCCAGCACGCCTCCGGGTCCTGGAGATGTACAGATCCTGGAGAGATGGGAGCTTGCAGCCGATCACCTTCTCAGCAGTGCGCACGACGCGCTGCAGCCTTAGTCTGTCCCTGGCAGTGGCTCCTGCGTACCACACGGTTATGGAGGTGGTGAGGATGGACTCGATGATGGCTGTGTAGAACTGCACTAACATCTTGGTGGGTAGCTTGAGCTTCCTCAGCTGCCGCAGGAAGAACATCCTCTGCTGGGCTTTTTTGATGAGTGAGCTGATGGTCAGCTCCCATTTGAGGTCCCTGGTGATGGTAGTGCCTAGGAAGCGGAAGGAATCAGCAGTGGTGATGGGAGAGCCTGAGAGGGTGAGGGGGGGCAGAGGAGTAGTGACTTTCCTGAAGTCTACAATCATCTCCACTGTCTTCAGAGCGTTCAGCTGCAGGTTGTTATTGCTGCACCAGGACGCCAGCTGGGCCACCTCTCTCCTGTAGGCGGACTCGTCGCCGTTGGAGATGAGCCCGATGAGGGTGGTGTCGTCCGCAAACTTGATCAACTTGACAGACTGGTGGCTGGAGGTGCAGGAGTTGGTGTAAAGGGAGAAGAGTAGGGGGGAAAGTACACAGCCCTGGGGTGATCCGGTGCTGATGCTAGTATAGTCTGAGACAGTCTTTCCCAGCCGCACATGCTGCCTCCGGTCCGTCAGGAAGTTGATGATCCACCTGCAGAGGGAGTCAGGCACGTTGAGCAGGGACAGCTTGTCCCGGAGCAGAGCGGGGCGGATGGTGTTGAATGCGGAGCTGAAGTCCACAAACAGGATCCTGGCGTAGGTTCCCGGGGAGTCCAGGTGCTGCAGGATGGAGTGGAGGGCCAGGTTGACTGCATCGTCTACAGACCTGTTGGCTCGGTAGGCAAACTGCAGCGGGTCCAGGAGAGGGGTGGTGATGGACTTGAGGTGGGACAGGACCAGGCGCTCAAAGGACTTCATGACTACAGAGGTGAGCGCTACAGGTCTGTAGTCATTAAGTCCAGTGATCCGTGGCTTCTTGGGGACAGGGATGATGGTGGAGGATTTGAGGCAGGACGGCACGTGGCATAACTTAAGGGAGGTGTTAAAAATGTCTGTGAATACAGGAGCCAGCTGTTTCGCACAGAGTCTCAGGGTGGAGGGAGACACGCCGTCTGGGCCGGGGGCCTTGCGCGGGTTCAGTCTGGAGAACTGTTTGAGCACATCCTGCTCACTGATGATAAGGGGAGGGGGGGAGGTATCGACACGGAGACACCGCACAACTCAAAATCCACCTCTCTGTTCGCTGTTCTCGTGTTGGCTCGGCTCGGGAATCTCGCAAGCTGATTGGCCGAGACGTTTTTTTTTTCCAAAACTTTATTGAGAACAAAGTGAAAGTACAGAAATATGACGTAGAAAGTGCCCATACCCAGCGAAGGAAGACCGCATTCATTGTTCTTTATCGCTCGTGTTGCTTAGTCTCGCCGCGTGGAACTTTTCGCTGTTCTCTTGTGCCTTTTTGTGCAAAATAGTCTTCCCGTCGAGCCACTACGCTGCCTCCTGCAGCTTCTCCAGCTGCCCTCGACGATCCTGCGCCTCTAGCACCTGACGATGAGGCGTCACCTGAGGAGCAGTAAAGCTCTCATTAACCTGTGCAGTAAATCATCTTCATCTTGAGTTACGTATCTTGTTATAAGAATAAAAGAGTTCTAAAAACATATTTATGTACACTTTATTTACATCTACGTATGTATGTACACTTACACACACACACATATCATATGAGAGAGAGAGTGAGAGAATGAACGTACGTATTATTTATGGGTGACGTCATTAGGGGTGACGCTACTTTGCGGTTTTTCAATTTTCGCGGTCGGTTCTGGAACCCATTAACCGCGATAAGTGAGGGATCACTGTACCTCTATCTGCCAAGAATGTGCCGCTAGTCCAGCAAAAGCCAGCGGTACTCAAATACTTTGCAAGCAGTTTCATGAAATGGTCAGTCAGAAAGCAACTCAGATGTCACCCGGGATAACAAGGTCAGGAGTTCCTGGCAGCAGAGTGCGAAGGACAGAGTTGCGTGGAGGAATCTGATCAGACCTAAATGAAACAGTCATTGTCGCCCTCGACCGACTGCTATGATGATGATGATGATGATTTCACTTGCTTCAAGATCATTTTATTCTTTTTAAGAAAACTTGGTAAGGTAAGGTTGTTCTGTAAATAAATTTACTAAATATAAGCTTAAATTAAAAAGAAAAGTTGGCCCATCAAGAGTTCTCAAAACAAGTACAATTATCTTAAAGCAGTGGAAAATACATTAAAAACTGCATGGGAAGCAGAAACATTTTGTCAGACAAAAACAACCACATGTTGCCTTTATTTAAGGTATGCATTGCAAAGCTGTTCATTTGTGAAACAACAAAATCATGTGACCACATTATGATAAGTTTTGGCCAAGTCCCTAATAGAAATTAAAGTGCCACTCATATTAAAGCTACTAACACTAATAACTGAAGCCCCTTCCCAACAACTGAATCATGGTGGGTCCTCTCATTCTGACTTCCTTTATGCTGAAATACAAACAACAGTTACAAATTCACAAAACTTTATTAACCCCTTGCACTCTCGTCAATTTCACTAAAAACGCCAAAAAATAACGTGCCCAAAGTAAATCCAAAGCTGTTCTTCAACCCTTTACAGCATCTTCATGGGGTTGGTCTCATTTAAAAGAAAACACTTTGAATTTTTTGGCAAAACAGTCATAATCTCTCTAAGTGCTCCGACCACTGAGTAACAGTCATCTAAACATACTGAACTTGAAGAAAATAAATTTAGCCTGGGTGTTTGTTTGGATACAAATGCTTGCAAATAACACACAGCTTCAGATCCGGGCTGGAAAATGCAACAGAAATGTAGAACCAAGTGTTATCCAGCTGAGGTCAAAATTTTGTAACAATACCACAAAAAATGAATATATTAAACAGCTTTGTTCTCAGGTAGTTCCCAGGCGTTTTTGAACTGTGCCAAATTGTGCCAAATGGCACAGTTTGGAAAAACGTCTGTAACTTTTGAATGATTCAATATAGAAGCTTCATCTTGGGCTCTAATGAAAGGTGACACTCAGGGCTGTGTGTGTGTGTGTGGGGGGGGGTTGTTTATTCATTCATTCATGAATGAATGAACAAACAAGCCCCCACACACAAAGAAGTATGCCACGTAAAAAATGTGTGGCTTTTTTTTACAAGAAAAAATAACCTACAGTGCACTAAAAATTATTCTAAAATATTTGTAATGTAGAAGATAACAACTCCCCCCCCACCCCCCCGCTACAGAGGACAGACATCGGCCATCGCTACATGACTGTTCCGTCATGTGGCGATGTGGCGACCGCGGCGCACAGTCCCCGCGGTCCCCGCCCCCCCCCCCCTCGCTACAGAAGAGTAGCGGGGGGGGCGTTCACGGTCCGGACGCGACGCACGAACCGTGTACCACGGCGCACGGACTTCGGACTTCGTGCGCCGCACAGTTGTAATTTACCGATCGGTCAAAATGAGGCGGCATGAAAAAATAAGCAGCAGTGCTGTGGTTTTAAGCAGGTTTTATTATATCATGTCGCCTTCACGGGATCCCCTCTCCGGTGCATAGTGGAGCAGCCCGGAGCGGGATCCCTAAGTTCTCAGAGAAGGAGAGGCGGACACGTGTGTGTCTACCTGTTGCAGGATCAGAGTGAGAGAGTAAGAGAGAGATTGCGTTACAGAGTTGCACCTTAAATACTTGATCATAACAATACATCAAAAAGACATACCCCACAGTCTAGAATGATCAAAGGGACAACAGAACAGGCAGGAGGTATTTGCATTTGTAAGCCATACATCACAATGGGCAGATTAGCTAGACCTCGCTCTAAGTGCAAGACAAAGAGGCTAACAAGCACATCTACATATTGATCTGAGTCTCTAGGTCACAGTAAGGACAGGATGCATGAGTACAAAGGATGAAAGGCATCGATTAACATCACATAGGTGAGACAGAAGAAACTCGTCTACCTGTAGACATTAATACACCAAAGCACATCTAAGATGCTCAGAAAAAGCATAGTAAGGACAAGCCATATGCACACTATACAGAATGGCGCATTACATCACAACACATGCATGTTTGCATCACAAATACATGAATGGCACATTGCTTCTCAGTAATGCAGCAGAAAAACAGAAAAGAGGGCTGAGTGTCCTTAGTCTGTTGTGGGGTTAAAACGAACCGCCACAAAAAGTCATTTTTGATTACAATTTTCAGGGATAAAGAATAATTTAGCTTATAACACTTACCTCTTCACAATAGCAGCGTAGCTGGCGAACTTCTCTTCCTCATTGTCAGACGAACATGAAGCTGGTCCGCTTATTACGGACTCGTGGTTCTGGTCACGCGACCCGGTCAAAACATAATTCCATTATTGCGGTTTTGCGCTTCCATGATTGCAGTTTTGGCGAACGATTTTTCAAAACAAATAACAGTAGTAATAAAAAAAGACTGGCAAACGCGTGTGTGTCACCCAGCCTTCGTCGTCGGCCTCCGTTGGTCTATGATGACCATGAAAGAGAATCCTAAACGTCTACTCTGCTGGGACAGCACTGCCTGTGGCTGAACAGGCCGATGCGCAAATGGCAGTCCCTGTTACACAGGTCGCACTTGTGGGTGGTCTCCGTGCTGCTGGGTCTGTGGCGGTTCTTCCTGCGGGTTCTTTTTTCATCTGCTGCAGCAGTCAGTCTCTCTTCACCCAGCCTTACACAAAACAGCTTTCGAACTTCTGTGCTTCAATTGGCTCGCTGCATTCGCAGCCGTTGGTAGGCGGGTCCTTCTTGCTAGGTTTTCAGTCATTGGTTCTTCAAGGTTTCAGAAACCCAATTCAAGGCTCTTATTAGTCGAATGAGAGGTCAATCTGTACACTTCTGAATCTGTTCGCGGCTGTGTCTGTAGTGGAAGAACGGAAACGCAGCTTTTTTTTTCAGTGCGTTCTAGGACGCAGCGCCCTCGTGCGCCCTCGTGCGCTCTAGGACGCAGAGACTTGCCCGCCTGCGGTACACCAGAGTGCAAGAGGTTAAAATATTTCACTGACCATATAGCAATCCTATAGTGACTATAGAAAAGAATCACCCCTGCAAAATAATCACTTTTTATTGCTTTGCAGCCTGAAATGAAAATGAACGCAAGTTTTGTTTTATCCGTCTCAGCAGTACTATTTAGTGCAACTTATAACATCACACTGAAAGACGTAACAGCATCAGGTCAGGAGAAAACACATTAAAAGCAGAATCAGTGAGCTGGAAAAAGCAGTGTTTTTCAACCTTTTTTGAGCCACGGCACCCTTTTCCCATTGAAAACATCCCACAGCAACCCACAAACCAAAATTGTTATAAAATGACACACTGTAGCCTATTACGACAAATGTAATGATAATTTAGTCTTGTAATTTGTTTATAGTCAGTGTGAAATGTGGTGCAACTACATACAAGTCAGTGGAAAGACACAAACACATGCACATTTGCTCCAGCTGAATCGAATACACGTGAATTTGTATCTGTGCAAGTTGCATTTTGTTCAACTCAGGCCAAAAATTAATTTGATGCTAGGTCACAATAGCCAATCAGCATTGATATTCTGCCATTAACATGAGAATTAATTAGTTTGAAAATGATACAGCCACTTTCCAGAGACAGACGTGCTCCGACAAAGAGGGTGACACTTCATGGCATTTTTTGTCCCCCACTTGTTTGGTGCTGGGGGCAGCTGATGTCGGGACGTGGTTTTTAGAGAGGGTGTTAGATTTTTTTGGCTAACATGCCCCTCTGAATAGTGTTGTTGGTTCAGGCATGGCAGCGTTTTTGGGGGATTTCCATGGCAGGTGCAGTGACTGCAGAGGTTGTGGGGGTGAAGAAGAAGAAGAAGAAGAAGAAGAAGTACATTCACCCACTTACATGGAAGAGCAACTAAGGCACTGATGCACAACAAAGGAAAATTATTTGCAATTTTTGGACCAATTAATCCCGCTTACCCCCCAAAAACATTTGTAAACTGAATTAGATGTAGCTAATGTACCGTCTGAATGGCACCCCAAGCCATTTTACTTCCATCTGTGAGCAACTGCAGCCATTTTGATTAGCTCAACATAAAAAGAGCTATTCCTGAAGCATTTCAGTCCTGGGAAATGCAGCTGAAGCAAACAGTCAACTATGTGTAGTAAGGCACTGTCAAAAGATCTCCAGAATAAGTTGTGGTCAGGCACAAGTCAGGAGATGGATATGACAATAAAAAGGGCTTTGTCAATCACTAGAAGCATAGTAAAGGTTATCAAAAAAAAACTGGAAGCTTTTGGTATAACTGAGACCCTCCCTGGATCAGGACATCCCTCCAAACTGAATGAAAAAGTGAGAAAGAAACTGGTCAGAGAGGCCAAGATCCTCCAGCAACTTAGAAACAGTTTTGGGAATTCATGACAACGAGTGGTCACTGTATGTGACAGCAAGATCACAAATTCTCCATAAATGTGGCTTGTGTGGGAGGGTTGTAAGAAAAAGGCCACTCACCAAGAAAGGCCACGTGCAGCTTTACCAAAACACAACTTAAAGATTATAAGACCAGGTGGGAAAAAGGTGTTAAATTCAAATGAGAGTAAAAATACTTAATGACAGAGAGCAGTTTTCAACTTTTCAATATAATTACTGTGGCAGAACTGAAAAATTATGATAAACCCATCATCCATGAATATACAACAAAGTACACAGCCCATAGCTGTAGGACAGGATCCTGAGGTGAACCTGTGTAGCAAGTTAGGTGACCGTAAAGAGCTTTACACATTCTACACTAAGGGTGTTTTCACACCTAAATTTGTTTAATTTGGTCTGAATTAGTTGAAAAGTTTGTTACTTTGTATCATTTTCTCCTTGGTTCGGTCCCCTTTCACACAGGCAAAAATTGAGGCAGACCATAAGTAGACAAAACTGCGTCACGTTAAAACCCATGAGACTTACGTTAGAACGTTCTCTGTTCTTATAATTCGAACTGAGACCACCTCTTTCAGGTGGTCTCGGTATGGTTGTTTTGGTATGCACTTGAGTGCGATTACTGTGTTCTCACCAGACAAAACGAACCACACTAACGGAGAAAACAAACTTGAGTTCAACTGAATCAGACTAAAGCCTGCAGGTGTGAAAGCACCCTAAGGATGCATTCACACAAGGATAGTCCGGGGGTCTCAGTTCGACTTGGCGGGGGATGGCGAGAATTTTCACACCTTCGTTTGGTTCAGTTTGCATTCACACAGCCGTTCACACAAGCGGACCAAACTGCTTGGACAACGTCACACAGTTACAACAGCTGCTCGTTTCTGGCACTGCAGCCGAAGCCACCACTGACCAGGAAGAAAAAATCTCGGCGAAGAAGAGAAATCCGGCTCATCAATTGGCCAGGACCGGTGTTATGCCGAGAATTGCTCGCTTGCCAAGAATTGCATCCCATGCACCAAAACTATAAAATATAACACTACAGCCAGGCTTGTAACCATTTGTGCATTTTTAGAAGTACCCATTATACATTTCTAGAAGTAAAAATTGTTATTACCTCTTTAAATTATCTTTAAATAAGATAAGATAAGATAAGATAAGATAAGATAAGCCTTTATTAGTCCCACAACGGGGAAATTCCAGGATTGCAACAGCCCAGGGATAGCAACACTCAGAGCAACAATCAGAAGGCAAGAAAAAAAAAGCAAGCAAGCAAGAGCAGCTAATATACATATGTACATATTACTATAAAATATATATATACACACACACAGACACACAGTGCAGAGCATTGTAGCTGGATGGAATAAATATATGAATATATAGACACAGTGCGGAGCATTGTAGCTAGATGGAATAAATATGTAGATATATAAACACCCACAGTACGGAGCATTGCAGCTAGGTGGAATAAATATGTAAATATATAAACACACACAGTGCGGAGCAATGTAGCTAGATGGAATAATATGTAGATATATAAACACACAGTGCGGAGCATTGTAGCTAGATGGAATAAATATAAATATAAACACACCCAGTGCGGAGCATTGTAGCTAGATGGAATAAATATGTAAATGTATAAACACACACAGTGCAGAGCATTGTTGCTAGATGGGATGAAACAGCACAACCGTCTACTTAGTTATCCTACATGGTATGATTATGTACCCATACATATTCTCACCCTCCATAGCGACCGGTATTTTCCTAGTTGTATGCCGGAGGGAACCATTGTGTAAGTCTATTGTATCTTTTGCATTCAAAAAACTATTAGTTTGTTACGTCTTTTTGCTATCTCTGCGAGCAGCCCTGCTTAGGTTGTACAGTCTGACAGCCGTTGGTAGGAAGGACCTGCGAAACCTCTCGGTTGTGCACCTGGGATGATGTAGTCTGCTGCTAAATGAGCTCCTCAGTGCATTCAGTATGTCCTGCATAGGGTGGAACTCGGACTCCAGCAGAGATGACAGTTTAGCCACCGTCCTTCTCTCTCCTATCTCCTCCACCGGATCAAGGCGCTGCCCCAGGACAGAGCTAGCTTTCTTGATCAGTTTGTTCAGTCTCTTCCTATCAGCTGCAGTAATGCCACTGCCCCAGCAGACCACTCCAAAAGTGATGGCTGATGCCACCACCGTGTCATAGAATGTCTTCAGCAGCGCCCCTTGTACACCAAAAGACCTGAGTCTCCTCAGCAGGAACAGCCTGCGCTGTCCCTTCTTGTAGAGTGCGTCAGTATTGTGTGACCAGTCTAGTTTATTGTTCAGATGAACACCCAGGTACTTATAGGATGTCACCATCTCGATGTCTGTTCCCTGTATATTTACTGGTGCTGTGAGGGGTTGCCCATGCCTGCGGCAGTCCACCACCAGCGCCTTAGTTTTCCTCGCGTTGATCTGGAGGCAGTTCCAATGGCACCAGTCCATGAAGTCCTGGATAAGCCCTCTGTATTCAGCTTCATCTCCGTTGGAGATGAGGCCAACGATCGCAGAGTCATCAGAGAACTTCTGTAGATGGCAGTGTGTTGTGTTGTGTGAGAAGTCCGCAGTATAAAGAGTGAACAGGAAGGGAGCCAGCACCGTTCCCTGGGGGGCCCCCGTGCTACCGATGATCGTGTCGGACACACAGTCCCAGGTTCTCACAAACTGAGGCCGGTTCGTGAGGTAGTCCAGGATCCATGATGACAGGTGCTGGTCCACCCCTGTGCGCAGCAGCTTGTCCTTCAGGATCATCGGTTGGATGGTGTTGAAAGCACTGGAGAAGTCAAAGAACATGATCCTCACCATATTCCCGGGCTTCTCCAGGTGGGACAGAGAACGGTGAAGGAGGAAGATCACCGCATCCTCCACCCCAATGCCATGCTGGTAGGCGAACTGGAGTGGATCCATCGCTGGTTCCACCAGGGGGCGGAGGTGAGCAAGGAGCAGTCTCTCCAGGGTCTTCATCGAGTGGGACATCAAGGCCACCGGTCTGTAGCTGTTCAGCTCTTTGGGGTGGGAAGTTTTTGGTACAGGTACCACACAAGATGTTTTCCACAGCTGTGGTACCCTCCCCAGCTTCAGGCTCAGGTTGAAGATGTACGTCACAATCCCACACAGCTGGTCTGCACAGGACTTGAGGAGCTTTGCGCTGATGCCGTCCGGTCCCGACACCTTCCTCGCCTTGATCTTCCTCAGCTCCGTCCTCACCTGGGTCCTGGTCAGGGTCAGGATGGGGGGCTGTGTGTTGGGAGTGGGGGGGGTGTTGGTGGAGTGGGGAGTGGGCAGCAGGACTTGATTTCTTTAGAGGCAGCAGTGGTTGTTGTGCAGTCAGGGGGGAGGGCGGTTGGTCAAACCTATTGAAAAACAGATTCAGGTTGTTCGCCCACTCCCTGCCCCCCGTGGCCTGGGGGGAGGTATTCTGGAGCCCAGAGATGGTTTTGAGGTTTCTCCAGACCCCACTGATGTTGCTCTGTTGCAGCTTGTCCTCCATTTTCTTCCTGAAGCTGTCCCTGCCTTCTCTGATCTTTCTCCTCAGCTCCCTCTGTACGGACTTCAGCATCTCCCTATTCCCCGACCTGAAGATCCTCTTCTCTCTCAGAAGTGTTTTTATCTCAGGGTTGATCCAGGGCTTGTTGTTTGAGCAACACCGTATGGTCTTGGTGGGAACGGATTTGTCCACACAGAAGCTGAGGTAGTCCGTGAAGGTGTGAGTGAGGCCATCGATGTCCTCTCCATGTGGATCGCAGAGCTACTTCCAGGCGGTGGCTTCAAAACAGCCCTTTAGAGTGTCCATTGTCTCCTCAGACCATAACTCCACTGTGCGCATGGCCGGAGGTTGTCTGTGCACTAGGGGTTTGTACACCGGCCGGAGATGAACCAAGTTGTGATCCGATCTCCCGAGTGGGGGGAGTTGTGATGAGGTGTACGCCTCCTTAGTGTTTGCGTAGAATAAGTCCAGTGTTTTATTGTCTCTAGTGTGGCATGTGACATACTGGGTGAACGTGGGTAGAATGGGAGATAGTGAAACATGGTTGAAATCGCCTGAGATGAGGAGAAGAGCATCTGGGTGTTCTGTCTGCAGCCTGCTGGTTACTGAATGGATGACGTCACGCGCTGTCTCAGCGTTCGCCGTCGGATTTGCATAAACAACAATGCAGATCACGTGTGAGTGTTCTCTCGGGAGATATGTAGGCCGCATGCTAACAGCTAGCAACTCAATGTCTTTGCTGCAGTGTCGTTGTTTAACAGTGATATGTCCCGGTCTGCACCAGTTGTTGTTAACATACATTATCACTCCACCGCCCCTTGCTTTGCCACTGTCTGGTGTTCGATCTGCCCGTATCATGTGGAAACCCTCCAGCTCAATGTTAGCATCTGCTGCTAGTTCAGTTAGCCACGTCTCAGAAAACAAAAGGAGAGAGCACTCCCGATATGTGCTATTGTAACAGCAGATAGCCGCTAGCTCATCTACCTTTCCCAGTAACGACCGTACATTTCCCATGACAATAGATGGAAGGGAGGGTCTGTACCATATATTTTTTGTCCTCCGCCTTACTCCAGCCCGGCAGCCGCGGCGTTTTCGCCTCAGTTCTCTCGGTATGTCGAGTTTTTCCAATGGGACCGGGTGGCGGTTGAATGCTAGCAGCTCTTCCCTGCTGTATCGTATCCTGCTATAAACAGTGGCTCCGTCCACCGGCTCAGGAGACATTTGGGATGATCTGTGTGTCCGTGATATAAGTGGAGTGAAAAAAAGACAGATCAAAAAGAGAGAGGAAGGGAAAAAGACTCGGAATCGAGCCGCTGTTGCAAAGGGCGGCCGACTCGTGTGGCGCCGGGAGAGGAAAAAAAAAAATTAAATAAATTAAACATAATTATTAAATTATGTTTATTCAACGATAGGATGAATTCTCAGCAAGTGAGCATTTCTCAGCATAACACTGTTCCCTTCAGCCGAGGTGTTTTACGTGCCACAAACTAATAAAAATGAAAAGCTCCGCTGTCTGTATAAACCCCCGCGCCGCTATCATGTCTCTAAACGTTTTAAAAACATCAGTACTCTTGTGTGTAGCCACAAGCAGCTAAGAAATCTGGTCCTCAGACCAAATATCTGTCAGAGCCTGCATCTCCTCCTCACTCCTTCAAGTCCAAGAGACATTTTTTTTTAACTTTTGTCCTCAATTTTCTCCGGTAAAATTATTTCTTGGATCTGTGCGGTTGTCTGTTATTTTCTACCCAAAAGGGAGGCTGAAGAACCAGGAGCTCTTCAGCTGAATCAGGGTGTTGGATTTATTTTACCCACGGATTCCTGCCACGGAAACACAAATGGAGTTTTCAACAGGAATAACTTTTTAAGGTGAGTGCCAACTTTGTCTGTCTGCATCTCACCCAGACGGTGAAGTCACGT
Organism: Pholidichthys leucotaenia; assembly: GCA_020510985.1. Classification (NCBI taxonomy): domain Eukaryota; kingdom Metazoa; phylum Chordata; class Actinopteri; order Cichliformes; family Pholidichthyidae; genus Pholidichthys; species Pholidichthys leucotaenia. The sequence goes on from CM035837.1 coordinate 134,514,399, forward strand.
CTTTTCATGTATTTACATTGAGTTATAATGTAATCGTGCTGCGTGAAAAATTTGCCTGTTCGCGTTTGAAATGAAGGCACCTTTACAGTAAACGCCACTTTCGCTTCTCACTGTGTTGCTGTGGTTACACAAATGCTGAGGGGCATGACCGCCCTTTGGTCCGCTGGATACTCTGTTTGCATTCACATGGCAAGCGAAGCGCATTAGACTGCATTTGCAAACGAACCAAGACGCCCCTTTTCAGGGGGCCCAGAGTTCGCTTGTTTGGTGCTGCACCAGAGCTCCAGGTGCATTCAGACGACGCCAAACGAACCAAACTATCCACGGAATACACTTTGGTCCTTTAGTCCGGACCAACCAGTGGCCGTGTGAATGTGCTCTAAGAGGATATAGGGAGTGCAAAACTTGACTTTTAACCTTTTGACCCCAAACCTGTAGTCAGAGGTTATGGTCTCAGGGTGAACCTGTGTACCAAGTTTGGTGACCCTGTAGGACCTTGGGGAAGTCAGATTATTTAGCCTCTCAGAGGGAGACAGTGAATAAGCATGGGAGAACAATGCCCAGTGAGTTCCTGGCAAGATAGCTGGAAGTAGTCAGGGACATAGGGGGTTGAATGCAGTGTAATGTAAATTGCCATGAAACGTGTGAAGAGTGATTTGAGTGAAGAGAGGGAAGCTTGATGAGATCATTCATTCTGTTCTGTGCTTGAGAGATGTGAAGTGTGTAATAAACCGTCTGCCATGAATCTGCCTCTTATTTGACACACTCCACAACCCTAGCTTTCTTTGTTGTTGAGATATAGTTTATAAGCCATTTTGATGTTGACCTTGTGATCCCAAAATCATAGTCACACTTCAGGGTCACAGGGTGAACCTGTGCACTAGGTTTGGTGGCCCTAGCTGTACTCATTTTATATTAATAGTGCAAATGGAATGCTAACCTTGACCTTTGACCTTCTGACCCCAAACCCATATTCAGAGGTCATAATCCCAGTGTGAACTTGTGTGGCAAGTTTGGTGACCCTAGCTTTCTTTGTTGTTGAGATACAGTTTATAAGCCATTTTGATGTTGACCTTTGACCTTGTGATCCCAAAACCATGCTCACACTTGTGTGCTTTCAATTGGAAATATTGTCTAACTCCACCCTGTGCTTCTGCTAATTACTGATCAGTGACACCTGTGTTGATTTTGGGATGTGCAGTACCTGTGGCTGCACACCAGATATGTGCTCTGGCAGTCCAGAGAACAGAGCCCTGCCTGAGGGAAGCCCGGCCAGATGAGAGCCTGCTGGACAAGAGGATGCTGCTGGTGACAGAGGAAATGGCTGAAGGAGGGCATGACTGAGGAGGAGGAGGAGGAGCAGTAATGGCCCAAGCCCACCATGATGCCGGCATTTGGGGGAGGACACTTCTGTATGGAGCAGTTGGGGTGCTGCAGGTGAAAGACAGCAAAAGGCAGAGTGAGGAGCTCTGCCTTCGCTGTAAGTATCTGGTTTACAGATAGCAGCACCCCATGATGATGATGATAAAAATGATAATGAAATCTGGATATACTGCTGACAAGTGTCTTCTCCTACACAGGTTTCCTAAAGATGTCGGTGTTGTGGTGACAGATGGAGCCTGGCTTCCTCAGCTTTTACTGACTTTGTTTTTTAGCCTACTTTTAGTTTTTTAGCTTAGTTTTTAGGTAGCATTTTATCCTATTTTAGTTTGGTAGATAGTTTTAATTTTTAGGTTTTAGTTAGCTTTTTACTTGGGTGACTAGAGTGAATGTGCTTGTGGTACTTATCCATTTTTATTAAGAAATAATAACTTTTCAACAGTCTTTGGACTAAGGTGATTTCTTTTTTTTTTTTTTAGATTATTTCTCAAGCTTTGGGGAATACTCTCTCAGAACACAGAGGATGCAGGTGTGCAAAGGAAGGCTACTGCAAGTTTGTACAGTGTAGGGTAGACAAGTTTCTGTCTCGCCCAGTACATTCACCTCTGTCCTTATTTTTATGCAGGACACAATAGCGCCTCAGCATAATGATCCAAGCTCTTTGAAACACAACAGGCTCTTCACCTTGCAAATAAAAATACAAGAATGGCCTAGCTGGGAGTTGAACCCCAGCTTTCCAGTTGCAGGGCAGATACTTTACCACTAGGCCATCACTTCAGTTACAATAACAATACACTATTTGTGAAAAATGTATCAATAGGAGAAATGAGATCAAACTGTTACCAAACAGGAGAAGTCCGTGTTTTTGGTGCTGGCTCCAACTGAAAATTGGCTGTGACAAATCCCTTACACAGTCAAACAACACAAAATGTGAAGGTCGGGGATTTCCATTGTGTATCGCTGCTCACTTTATTTCATGTTGTGTGCAAAATCATGAATGGCTTCCTGACCCAGTCACGTGGTACAACGTCAGCAATACACACCTCGAAACACGCGTTGCCAAATATTTCCTGGACGAGTTCGGAGCACCCTCGAAGCTCCGGAGCCTGGTGCCCCATCACTAGGAGAAACGGCAACAAAGAGACAGCAGCTGACAGAACACACCTGTCTCCGCTCTCATCGATCAGATCACTGGGACAACTGCCCCTGATCCCCCGTTGTCCCAGCGGTGAATAGCTAATAACCTGTGCTCTTCCCCATATCAGCTCCTACCTCAGTTGTTAATATTATTTTTAGAGCAAGAATCTCCTGCTATCTGTCTGCAGTTGTACAAATGTAAGTTTTTGTATGACAGAGAAAGTGACTGCACTTTGATATGTTGCTGTAAAAAGCAAATTAGGCTTCTTCTGAGGTGAACTTTTTATCTGATTATCTATGACATCTGTGATATGCAGCTATTTCATGGAGACAAGAGCACACTGAGGCGAGTACAATATACCCCCACCTCTGTTTTCTGTGATGATCCCAATACTTACTGATGGACAGCAATTTTCAACTTTTCAGTATAATTACTGTGGCAGAACCAAATTATAATCAGCCCATCATCCACAAAACTACAACAAATAGTTGTAGGTCAGGATCCCGAGATGAACCTGTATAGTAAGTTTGGTGATCCTAGAGAGCTTTACACATTCTATAATAAGAGAGCACTGGGAGTGCCAACCTTGACCTTTGACCTTTTGACCCCAAACCCATAGTCAGGTCAGGCTGTAAGCCATCCAAGATGTGTATTAGACACAACCACTGTATTGATTTGAAAAGCCTACATCATTTCTTTCAGTTGTTATTGTGTTTAGAAGATTAAGGGAAAATCTGACTTCTGACCTTTGACCTCAAGGTCATCCGATGAGAGTCAAATTGCAATATGCACATCATCAGAGTATATCAAACCATGGCACCAAGTTTCAAAACATTTGGAACAAAACTGTAGGAGCAGTTGAATTCACAAGACAGTTACTATCAATGAAGTAAGGTGAACTCAGAGGTCATAGGTCAGGGGCTACAACTCCTGCAAAAACCATCTGATCAGAACCAAATTGCAATATGCACATCATCAGAGTATATCAAACCACCCTACCAAGTTTCAAAACATTTGGAACAAAATTGTAGGAGAAGTTGAATTCACAAGACAGTTACTATCTACGAAGTAAGGTGAAATCAGAGGTCATAGGTCAGGGGCTACAACTCCTGCAAAAATCATCTGATCAGAACCAAATTACAATATGCACATCATCCGAGTATATCAAACCACCCTCCCAAGTTTCAAAATATTTGGAACAAAACTGTAGGAGGAGTTGATTTCAAAAGACAGTTACTGTCTATGAAGTGAGGTGAAACAGGAGGTCATAGGTCAGGGGCTACAACTCCTGCAAAAATCATCCGATCAGAACCAAATTGTAATATGCGTATTATCCGTGTATATCAAATCATGGTACAAAGTTTTAAAACAATGGGAACAAAACTGTAGGAGGAGATGATTTCACAAAAGTGGGACAGACGGATAGACGAACTGACCCATAACATAATCCCCATTCGGTCTTCGCCCAAAGGGCTCTTTGTCCCTTTTGGGCTTGGGTCGGCAGGGGATAATAAAACCTCTAAATATGTATTTTTAATGTGCTGGTCCAGGGGTGTCAAACATATGGCCCACTGGCCAAAAACAACCCATCAGGGGGTCCAAAAATTTTTTCTGTGAATTTACAGCTTTCTTTTCTGTAAATTTCTGACTTTTTCTACTGATTAGAATTGTTAATGTAAATTTGAAACATTTTCATCCTTAAGATGAGACTTTTTTTCTCATCAGTTTTCTTTTTCTTCTTTTTTCTGGTGAAAACAGGTAGTGTCCATTTAGATTAAATCCATCAGCAACTACTAATGCAGCCCTGAAGGGGTGTCCCAATTCATAGGGGTGATTTTCAACCTCTACCTCTGGGGTGAGGGTAGGCAAAAGGGAAGGGGTACAAATGAGAATTGGGACGGACCCCAAGTCTACCTGTGCTTCAATCTCATACTGCAAATATTATTTTCGACTGTTTTACAGTATCTACTGCTGTTAATAAATAATTAAACTGTTTCTCTTGCTATTTTTATGTATGTATAGGGGTCATTTACATTTAAAAAGTTTGTAAATTTAGTTCAAGTAAAATTTAGCATGCCATCATCAAATTTGATCATATCAAACATAATTTCCCAACCACAAAATTGTGGCTAGTGAAAAGGCTGAGTGGCTAGTAACTTTGGAAAATCACTAGCCACAGCGGCTGGTGAGCAAAAAGTTAATGTCAAGCCCTGCTAATTACATAAACAAACTAGACTGCACTCAACTGAGATGCAGACCCACGCCTTTTGCAGGCCTAGATTTACAGAATATATATAGCATTCAAAAGCATGATTGGAACCAATGCCTAAATTTTTCTAGTACTTCCTTTGGATGTGAAAAAAATGCTAGCCTAAATTTAAATGTATCTGTTTTTATTTTACAGTACTTGCAATAATCATGGTAATAAGCCATAAATTTAATTATTAGCCACAATACCTCATTGCCGGCGTGGGTAGGGCGTCCGGCTATGTCCGTGCTCTAACTTGACAGGGAATGATGCTACGGCCACTAAATTTGGTACACAGGTTGATGTTGAGACTAATACCTATGATTATACTGCACTTTTGGGGTCAAAAGGTCAAAGGTCATTATTTGCATTCCCTATGCGCTATTACTATAGCGCATAGGGAATGCATAGTCAAGCTAGGGACACCAAACTTGGTACAAGGGAATTGTACCAAGGAAGGAACACCTGGGGATCCTGAACTGTGACTATGCGTTCTGAATTGCAAGGTCAAAGGTCGAGGTCAAAATGCCACATAAACTAAGACTGTGTTTGAAATGTTCACTCGTTCCCCATATAGTGTACTAGATAGTGAATCAGCCATTTTGTAGTGCTGTTCGAAATCTTAACTGAAAATTTCATTCACTATATAGTACACTCAAAAATCTCATAATGCATTTTGAATACTAGTGTACAATGGACGATCACTCCATTAGCCTCCTTCTATCTCTCTCTCTCTCGTGCGCGCGCATGCTTGAGCATTTGTGGGAGCAGGTGTGTGGAGTGGTGTCAAGTGAGTACTCAAAACTTTGTTTTCTAACGTTTCTCTGTCTTGTGTGTTGAGGTGTGTGTGTTTATTATATAGTGGTTTGAGTGTGTGTGTGTGTGTGCTTGGGTGTGAGTTTTGGAGTGAGTGTGTTGGGGAACGGTAGCTTCTGCTGTCCGTTTTTTCCCGGCTGGCATCATGCCGGTAGTTGACGATGATGTGGAGTTTGAGCGTTTGACGCGGAGGCATGGTGTGAGAATCCTCCCAACAGTTTCCTGTTCTGTGGAGGAGGCTGGCCTCGCAGTGGGACAAGTGGTTGGGCATGACAGTATAAAGTCAGCATCAAGGATGAACAGTGCAATTGTCATTTTTTTTGGATCAAACTGAAAAAGCTGATCAAGTGGTGGAACAGGGAGTTGTCATAAATGACACTTTTACTCCTGTTTTACCGCTGGTGAACCCTTCTAGGAGGATCATCATCTCTAACGCTCCTCCTTTCATTAAAAATGATCAGCTGATAAGAGAGTTATCCCGTTTTGGCCAAGTTGTTTCCCCCATCAGAATGGTCTCTCTGGGTAGTAAATCACCCCAGCTAAAGCATGTCGTGTGTCACAGGAGGCAATGTTTCATGGTGTTAAAAGACAGCGCTGCAGAACTGAACGTGTCTTTTAACTTCAGGATTGATGGCTTTAGCTATTTAGTTTTTGCAACATCTGAAACAATGAAGTATTCTGCATGTGATGCAGAAGACCATCTTATCAGATCATGTCCTGAAAAAAATGAACACGAATAATACCGGGATCAAGAAAAGTGATACTGGTGTTTCTGGTGGTCCAGGGTGTAGCGCTACGCGTGATGCGACGGATGCCGCTGCTGCATGTGATTCTGCTGGGGCGGCGGCGCTTTGCACCACGCCCACACCACACACCACTAGCGTTGACAGGGGCATGGCGGGGGAGGCGGCGGCGGGCACAGTGGGTGCTCCTCCAAACAGTGATATTGGGGAGTTTCTGTCTAGCGGCAGCTCTGATCTTTGTGACGAGCCTGTCACCCAGGGTAAAAAGGTGAAGGACAAAAAGACTGCAGTTAAAGGAAAAAAGGTGAATAAACAGACTTTGCAGGCAGAGGAGGAGCAGACCGGGGCTGTGACGGACACACCAACTAAACACTGCATGACAAACACTACAGTTGATGAAGAAATGCAGGAAAATGAATTGGTTGAGGAGGATCCTTGTAAAGCTGCACAAAAAGAAAAAGTGCGGAAAACTTGCAGAGCACTGCTAAATCTAGTCGGGTGGGGAGTTTGGAAGTGCTGGATGAGAGCGCCTCTGATGACAGTGAAGCCGAGTCTGAGCTGATGCAGACGCAGGAGGAGGGAAGCTCCTACTTCTTTATGAAGATCAGGAAGTTTCTTCAAGTGACTAAGGGGAGTAGAGCTGTGAAAGTAGAAAATTACTTTACTTTTGGAATTATTTGTTGCATCAGCTCGCACGTTTATGAAAATAAATGATGGGGATGAGACTTTCACTGATCAGGAATTATATCACTTAAAGAAACTTGTGCTTAAACTGAAATCACAAGTCACTAACAGTCATGTTGACGTTTAATTTGTCTTTTACTTTTTCTGCTACGTGTGTGGATTTTTTTTTTACTGTATCTTATTTTTATCCTTTTTAATGCCTCACCTTAGAATTGGCACTCTTAATATGAATGGGACCATGGATGACATAAAAAGGGCCTCTTTATACAAGCTTTTTAATTTAAAGAAGCTTGATGTGCTGATGCTACAGGAGACTCACAGCACTGTAGACATTGAGAGCCAGTGGAGAAAAGAGTGGGATGGCTGCATTTTTTTTTAGCCACAAATCGAATAGCAGTGGGGGGGTGCTGTACTTTTCTCCAGGGGTTGCGTGCCTGTCTCTCATGAGGTAGAAGAGGTGATGAAAGGCCATTTACTCTTATTAAAGGTACAGTTTGAAAACATGAACTTGGTTTTTATAAATGTGTATGTGCCCGTGTTATCGGATACGGTCAGATCCTGTAATCTGAATAGTTTTTTTTATTTCTGGGGGGTGATTTTAATTGTACATTAAACCACAGACTAGACAGGAACCATCAGGAGCCTAAAGGGCCTTTTCCACTAGCCTCGCTTAGCCCTACACCGCACCACTCAGCCCGCGTTTGAGCATTTTCCATTAGCCCCAGCACCGGTTAGGAGGCGCTATTTTAGTACCTGATCCAGGGCAGGGTCTAACCGAGCTGAGTAGGGCTGAGTATGGCTGTGATGTGACTTTAACAGACTGGTCGCCACCAAAAGCGACTTTTTCTGCTGAATCTTCTACACCACCACCATTTGTAGTTGTTCAGCCAGTGAACACAGTGTGCCCCTTTAATACAGTATTTTCACACTCTGAAGATGTCTTCTCGTAAGGCTATCCCCTGGTCAAACGAGGAGGTGCGCAATTTTCTTTCTATATTAGCCAACGATCGCATCCAGCGCGAGTTGGACGGATCTACTCGAAATGAAAAAATATACCAGCAGGTGTCCGAGCAGATGGGTTCCCAAGGGCACATCCGTACTGCCAAACAGTGTCGGGAGAAGCTGAAAAAGCTGAAAAGCGATTACCGAGCAGTGAAGGACCACAATGCTCGAAGTGGAGTGGATCGGAAGGAGTGGAAGTGGTTCGCTGAGAGACATTGGGCTTGACACGGCCTTGGAAACCGTGGCTGGTGAGTGTTGTTTTGATATTGCGCGTCTTTTCACCAATTTATCCTTTCTGTGCCAAGATCACTGTTTTTAAGAAATAGGAAGGTTGTTAGATTGTGGGTAATGGTTGTTACTGAGGCTTGCCTATTGTTTTGCAGCCAACTGCAGATTCACGCTTGCTTTGTGTTAAGTATTAGCGCGAACAAAACGCTGAATTACGCTTATTGTATTCCGGTTAAAAACTGTAGAGTGTTGTGTACATGTTGCACTTTGGTGTTAAGTTTTAAATTGTGTGCATTTTCTTTCTAGAATCGCAGTTCATATCACAGGGGTCCACCTCAGTGGACATGGACACACCGGACTCTCCTGCGTCTGCCTCTGCGTCTGCGTCTGGCGGAGCGCCAGCTGGATCGACTCCGATGTCAGCCACATCACCAGCTCCATCTGGATCACGTTCAAGTTCCGGTAAGGCACAATAACCACGATTTTTTTTTTTTTGTTGAAACAGGTCCAGCGGAAACCAGGGTCGAAAATCCATCTATCCATCCATCCATCTTCTACCGCTTAATCCTTTACGGGTCGCGGGGGGGGGGGGGCTGGAGCCTAACAAGTTATGTACCAAATTGATTAATGCAATTTCCTGTAGCTGCATATTAATTAATTGAAAATGTCTTTTTAAATGTACAAAAAGGTTATTCTTTGGTCTTCACTTATTATCGGTGTTCCACAACCCGGTCCCATTTTTAGGTGTGGTGATTGAAGTGCTGTTGTAACTCCTGTTTTAGAAAAACAAATAAAGCTCATGAACTGCCGTTGAAATCAACATGCTTCATTGAAATGCTTCGCGTCAGCTGACTGTATTAACCCATTCAGATTTCTGCGGCCACACTACAAGCAACTATTTTAAACATTACCCATCCATCCATCCATATTCTTAATCTTAATCCTTTTTAGTTTTGCAGGGGGCTGCAGCCGAAGACAGCACCCTGCGTGTTGCAAAATCCACTCTACTGAGGGGCAGCAACATGACAGTTCAGTTTATATACAGCAATGAAGCATAAAGTAATAGTGACATTCCACCACAGACTTTCACCAGTGTAATTCCATAATATATGTAGTGATCCAGCTTTAACAACCATGCCTTTCTGTCTTTCAATGTAGCCAAGAGGAAAAGGAACAACTCCATCGCTGACCTTACATCAGCAATGGTCAACATGCATAACGAGGAGATGCGGCTCTTGGAACAGCAACATGACCAGCGGCAAGAACACCATCAGGAGTACATGCAGCATTTGCGACAGGTGGCCGCAGATGTGCGGGCAGATGCGCGTGAAGCCCTGGAGCAGGACGCTGTGTTGCAAAGGGAAGAGCTCGCAGAGATGTCATCATTCAACAGAGATTTCCTGACCCTATTTGGCAGGCTGGTGGATGCATTTAGCAGTCGGCGTGTCTAACCATGTCTCCCCATGCCCAGTCTGTTTTTTTTGTTTGTAAATTTCGCTTCTGGAATAAAATTGTATTGTTTGCATCAAAAGTCTGGTTTATCTGTTATGACACCGTATGAGAAAAGCCAATAATTACATACACATTCCATTCTCTGTTCACTCCACATGCTGCTGTTCATCAGGTCAGGTGTATAGCCTTCTAATGGTAATTTACTTTTTAACAACAGAACGAAACGTAATGTCTTGGTAAGTTTTTTTTTTATTTTAAACAAATTTGCAATGCTGAATCCATTTCTCTCGAACGGGTACATTTTTTAGGTTATAAGCAGTTGTACAGGTGTACTTTAACTTGTACAGTAGACACTGATAAAGGTAAGTACGTGTAAATTGAATGTTGCATCACCAGTCAAAATTTAATAAATTAAGAAGGAATCTAGCAAAAATTTGGCACTAATGACAGTAGACACATCGGACGAGACACAACTGTGTTTTTGTGGCACACAACTGTTGTTACCAACAAGTTGTGCAAAATTTATATTCCCTTTTCCCAAAAATTAAAAATCAATTTGTAAGTAAAAGTGAGAGACCTTTACATGGGAATATGACATGTATCAGCACATGATTTATTGTTCAATTTGCATTTCCACCTAAGCAAAAGTAGCTTGTCGAGCTGGATTTTTGTGAAGATGGCCTGTGCGGTGTTTCTGCATGTAATTACATACCTGTCAAGTGATACGGTTTCGCCGTATTTTAATACGGGGAAAATGCAATTTTAGCAAATACGAGCATATTGCCATTTCTGTACGCCAAAAAGAAAAATATACGGGAAAAAAAATTATTGAAAGTGTGGAGGAACACGTCGTGTGTGTGACCCCCACAGCGTACGGGGCTGGCAGAGTGCTCAGCGTGAGCAATTATCACAACAGTGAGAAGTGTGGACTGATCATTATGCTGATGGCCTTGCACCTTCTGTTGTCCTGCGGCTCCGGAACAGTGAGGAATCGCTGGATGGATAAAGGCTTCTCCAGAGGGCCCTACACACTCCTTCTGTGTTCCATGTAGGAAGAGCATAAAAGTGACTGCATCGGGGATTTTCGACCTGAAGTCGCACTTCGCTACACAGGGCCACAAAAACTGTGTAGCCAAATCGAAAACGTATCGATCGATGGATGAACATTTTCAGCCAGTGAGAGAACCGACGCCTTCCAAATCCAATGCATCACTAGCAGAAGTGATGGTTTGTCATTTTGTGGCAGAGCACAATCTACCCCCATCGGTGGCAGATCACTTCTGATCTGCCACCTGATCTGATCTGCCACTTCAGAAATGCTAGTCAGCAAAGGCTGCTACTTGGAACTATAACAAGCAGCATCAGTGAACATTTTCTTGTTTCAAGTTCATCCAAGTGCATTAGTGTAACAAAGCTGACAATTAAAAACTCTTTAATTCCAAGTGTATATACAGTATCTAGCTGACAGTTAAGAACTATAGTCAGAATAATTCTTATTGTGTACTTTCAAATTAAGCAATCTACCTTGTGCTAATGTAAATTTGAAAAATATTTTTTATTTATTTTTATTTATATTAAAAATAAATGATAATATAAAATAAATGATATTATTAATATCATTTATTTTTTATTTATTTATTTTTTTTATTTATTTATTTTTTTGTGCTACTTGGCTTATTATTTTCACATTACCAAAAAGTTATGGCTCAAGATTGTGTCCATATAAGTGTACATTTGAATAAATATGTTTGAAATAGTTCATGTTGCAGTTGCTGTTTGTTTAGTTTTTGTTTTTTTTTTCCTTCAGTTTTCTTTCATCTGCCGATAAATACAGTTTTTAAGTACTCAGTACAGGTGTGAAAGCCCCCCCAATAAGGGAGGCATGAGGTCAGTACAGGTGTGAAAGCCCCCCCAATAAGGGAGGCATGAGGTATGCCTTGACAGGTATGTAATTACCTGTACCTTAACAGATAAGCGTTATGAACAACAGAGGACAGGTAGATGGAACATGCACAACATTTTATTTACAAAAAACATTTTTGAAATATGTATGTACATAAATGTGGACAAAATTACATTTCTACCTATTGCTAGACAAGTACTGCATCACAGCATCTCGTATATCGGCACCCTGCTCCTCTGCTCCCTGGGTCGCTGCCACCACTGGTTCATCTACTGCATCATCCAATGTAGTGTCATACGTCTCTCCATGACTCTCACACAGATTATGCAGAGCACAACAAGGCAGCACCATAGATTTCACCAGTTTCATGTCACAGTCATTCCTCTCTCCTTCCTCCTTCCTTCTCTCCTCGTCATCAGCCATTTTCTTTGTTGTGGAGGATTCGGTCGCGTGTTTCATGTCACGAGAGTGTGGCGCCGCCTCGCTGTTCAAGAAATCCCACCCACCGCAGGTGTGCCAGCAGTAATGTCGAAAAGCAACCGAGGCAGAACCGAATCGAAGTGAGTCGAGTCGGGTTTTCTAATCGGGGCTAATGGAAAAGCGCCTTTACCCTGCTTCTGCCAATAGGCTGAGGGAACTGGTGAAGGCACACGAAATGGCCAATGTGTGGAGATCACATCGTAGGGACCAGAAGCAGTACACCTGGAGCCATGTTAAAGATGACCTTTTATCTATGGCTAGGTTAGACCGTTTTTATGGTTTTAAACATCAAATGAGTATTTTTAAAAATAGTTGTATCTGTCCTGTTGGTTTCACTGATCACTACCTGCTGTTTTGTTCTGTTTTTATTGAAAATGTAAAGTGTAAGAGTGCTTTTTGACATTTTAATAATACACTTTTAAATGATGTGTCTTTTAAAGGAGTTTTTCATTGTTTATGGAGGTCACACAGGGAACAAAAAAGCTCTTTTAAATCTCTCCAGATGTGGTGGGATTTTGGTAAGGCACAGATAAAACAACTCTGTCAACAGTACACTGGAAATGTCACTCGTAGCTTGACCAAATCCTTGAAAGCTCTGGAGACTGAGGTGGTAGAGCTAGAGGAGTTACTCAGTTCTACAGGAAAACAAGAGCACTTAGAGGCTCTTAAATCAAAAAGGTCAGCCTTGGCTAGCCCGCTAGGGGTCACCGCACAGGGAGCTCTGGTCCACTCACACTACATGGACGTAGCTCTGATGGACTCGCCCTTCCAGTACTTTTTTGGACTGGAGTGGAAAAATAGCCAGAGAAAGCTCATTGACTCCTTGTTGGACGATGACGGGAGAACAATCTCCACAGCAGCAGAGATCAGGAAATATGCTGCTAGTTTCTACAGTGAACTGTATAAAGCGGAGTGGAGGGAAGACACGTCACTGGGCCAGAGTTTCCTTGGTGGTCTTCCAGCGCTCTCAGATGTCTCACATGTTCCACTGTCTCTGTCTGAGCTGCATGCAGCGCTTATGAGCCTCCAGAATGGAAAGTCACCAGGCATGGATGGTCCCTCTGTGGACTTTTATAAGGAATTCTGGCCCTTGCTTGGTCCAGACCTGCTGGAGGTTCTCCAAGATAGTTTGAAAAGGGGGACTCTACCTATGACCTGCAGGAGGGCCATCATCACACTGTTGCCTAAAAAAGGGGACCTACGGAGCCTAAAGAACTGGAGGCCAGTCTCTCTTCTCTGCACGGACTATAAAATTATTTTTAAAGCTCTGGCCCTAAGACTGAAAAAAGTGATGAGCGAGCTCATTCATGTAGACCAGACTTACTGTGTGCCTGGCAGGCTGATTAGTGACAACGTCACTTTAATTCGGGATGTTTTGGAGGTCTCTGGTTCATTGGCTGTGGAAACTAGTCTGATTTCAATTGACCAGGAAAAGGCTTTTGACCGGGTTGAACACCAGTATTTGCGGAAAGCTTTAGCTGCTTTTGGGTTCAGCCCAGGCTTCATAGCCAGGATACGGGTCTTGTACAGTGACATTGAGAGTGTACTGAAGATAAATGGGGGCCTGTCTGCCCCTTTAAAAGTCCAGCGGGGGGTTCGGCAGGGCTGCCCTCTCTCAGGGATGCTGTACTCCCTCGCCATAGAGCCTTTGCTTCACCGTTTGAGAAGGGACCTAACAGGAGTCACTTTTCCCGGCTGTGAAGCCATGTTTAGGCTGTCGGCCTATGCAGATGATGTAGTCATTCTGCTAAACAAGCAGAGTGACACTGACGTTTTGGTTAAGAGTGTTAATCTTTTTGGCCAACTTTCTTCTGCAAAAATAAACTGGGGAAAAACAAGGCTCTGATGGTGGGGGAAAAACTAGAAAATCAGCTTAAGCTGCCTGGTGGGCTGAATTGGAAAAAAGGAGGATTCAAGTATCTTGATGTTTTTATTGGAAATCAACTGAGCAAAAAAATTGGGACTGGGTCATAGAGAAAATCAAGGGGAGACTTAACAGATGGAAGTGGCTAATGCCAAAAATATCCTTTAGAGGAAGAGTGCTCATTTTAAATAATCTTGTTTCCTCATCCCTATGGCACCGCCTCATGTGCATGGACCCCCCTGCTGGTTTGTTGTCCAAAATTCGATCTGTTATGGTGGACTTTTTTTTTGGGGGGGGGGGACTCCACTGGGTCCCTCAAGCCCTGTTATTTCTTCCCAAAGAGGAAGGGGGGCAAGGAGTGGTTCATTTAGCTAGTAGAGGTGCTGCTTTTAGACTGACTTTCATACAGAGACTGCTGACGGCCCCCCAGGATCTGGTGTGGAGGCCTTTGGTCTGTGTTATTTTACAGAGAGTCCTTGGGCTTGGGCTAGACCTCCCTGTGTTTTTAATGGATTTTAAGAACTCTAGTGCACTGCCTTTACCTAGTTTTTACCGCAGTCTGTTTTCAGTGTGGACACTTTTTAAAAAACAAAGAGGGCCTTGCGATTCCCTCCACTGGTTTTTGAGGAAGCCGCTGGTTTTTGGTGGCCGTCTTGGTGTCCTGCCGGGAGTTGGAAGGACCATCTTTGATAGGCTATGTTCCAGGAATGTTCTCACTTTGAAGCAAGTGGTGGAACTGGCTGGTCCTGGCCTCAACAACGCCTCAGCTTTAGCAGCACATCTCAGTTTTAGATCAAATCATTTCATTGGTGGTCTTCTTTCACTCTGGAAACAGGAACTTCATGGACTTGAACGCTCTCTACTCATGGACTTTAGCAAAGGCACGCTGCAGCCAGAAAGCATGGACCCTTTTCCCTCCCTCACACTTCATATGGACTGTGACGTTTCTCCTAGCTCCTTACTGGCATCCTCTGCTCCCTCTGGTGTGGACTTTGGAGGAGCCAGTGGTAAGGCGCTGTACAGACTTGTGGTGATGGTGCTCAACAAGGACAGATTGAACACCTGTGTGGACACTCAATGGAGAGCCTACTTTAGACTGGAAAAAGGGCACTGACCTGCCTGGAGGGCTCTTTATAAACCCCCTCTTCCTAAGAAGCATGGAGATTTACAGTGGAGGGTCCTGCATGGCATTATAGCTGTCAATGCTTTTGTCTGTGTGATTAACAGCAGTGTCAGTGATCAGTGTGTTTTCTGTTCCTCCAGAGAGACAGTTTTTCATTGTTTTACTGAATGTCAGCATGTAAATGGTCTCTTTGAACTACTCACATAACTTTTTCACAGCTTTAAGGAAGTTTTCTCCAAGCAGGTTTTCATTTGTGGTTTTATGTACAATCGTCGTTTTAAACAGAAGTGTCACTTACTGAACTTTGTTTTAGGGCGGGCAAAGTTGGCTATCTATGTAAGCCGGAGAAGAAAACTTGAGAATGTTGAGAATGATGTTGATGCCAAAATTTTATTTGTGAGGCTACTTAACCCCTTGCACTCTGGTCAATTTCCCTAAAAACGCCAAAAAATAACATGCCCAAAGTAAATCAAAAGCTGTTCTTCAACCCTTTGCAGCATCTTCATGGGGTTGGTCTCATTTAAAAGAAAACACTTTGAATTTTTTTGGCAAAACAGTAATAATCTCTCTAAGTGCTCCGGCCACTGAGTAATAGTCATCTAAACATACTGAACTTGAAGAAAATAAATTTGGCCTGGGTGTTTTTTTGGATACAAATGCTTGCAAATAACACACAGCTTCAGATCCGGGCTGGAAAATGCAACAGAAATGTAGAACCAAGTGTTATCCAGCTGAGGTCAAAATTTTGTAACAATACCACAAAAAAATGAATATATTACACAGCTTTGTTCTCAGGCAGTTCCCAGGCGTTTTTGAACTGTGCCAAATTGTGCCAAATGGCACAGTTTGGAAAAACGTCTGTAACTTTTGAATGATTCAATCTAGAAGCTTCATCTTGGGCTCTAATGAAAGGTGACACTCAGGGCTGTGTGTGTGTGTGGGGGGGGGTTGTTTATTCATTCATTCATGAATGAATGAACAAACAAGCCCCCACACACAAAGAAGCATGCCACGTAAAAAATGTGTGGCTTTTTTTTTACAAGAAAAAATAACCTACAGTGCACTAAAAATTATTCTAAAATATTTGTAATGTAGAAGATAACAACTCCCCCCCCACTCCCCGCTACAGAGGACGGACATCAGCCATCGCTACATGACTGTTCCGTCATGTGGCGATGTGGCGACCGCGGCGCACAGTCCCCGTGGTCCCCGCCCCCCCCTCGCTACAGAAGAGTAGCGGGGGGGGGGGCGTTCACGGTCCGGACGCGGCGCACGAACCGTGTACCACGACGCACAGTCCCCACGGTCCCCGTGGGCTCCCCAACCCCTCGCTACAGAAGAGTAGCGGGGTGGGGGGCGTTCACGGTCCGGACGCGGCGCGCGAACCGTGTACCACGGTGCACGGACTTCGGACTCCGTGCGCCGCACAGTTGTAATTTACCGATCAGTCAAAAGTCATTTTTGATTACAATTTTCAGGGATAAAGAATAATTTAGCTTACAACACTTACCTGTTCACAACAGCAGCGTAGCTGGCGAACTTCTCTTCCTCATTGTCAAACGAACATGAAGCTGGTCCGCTTATTATGGACTCGTGGTTCTGGTCACGCGACCCGGTCAAAACATAATTCCATTATTACGGTTTTGCGCTTCCATGATTGCGGTTTTGGTGAACGATTTTTCAAAACAAATAACAGTAGTAATAAAAAAAGACTGGCGAACGCGTGTCACCCAGCCTTCGTCGTCGGCCTCCGTCGGCCTATGATGACCATGGAAGAGAAACCTAAACGTCTACTCTGCTGGGACAGCACCGCCTGTGGCTGAACAGGCCGATGCGCGAATGGCAGTCCCTGTCACACAGGTCGCACTTGTGGGTGGTCTCCGTGCTGCTGGGTCTGTGGCGGTTCTTCCTGCGGGTCCTTTTTTCATCTGCTGCAGCAGTCAGTCTCTCTTCACTCAGCCTTACACAAAACAGCTTTCGAACTTCTGTGCTTCAATTGGCTCGCTGCATTCGCAGCCGTTGGTAGGCGGGTCCTTCTTGCTAGGTTTTCAGTCATTGGTTCTTCAAGGTTTCAGAAACCCAATTCAAGGCTCTTATTAGTCGAATGAGAGGTCAATCATATCTAATCTGTTCGCGGCTGTGTCTGTAGTGGAAGAACAGAAATGCAGCTTTTTTTTTCAGTGCGCTCTAGGACGCAGCACCCTCGTGCGCACTCGTGCGCTCTAGGACGCAGAGACGTGCCCGCCCGCGGTACACCAGAGTGCAAGAGGTTAAAGCCAGAATAAGGCTGGATTTTGAGTTTTTTATGGGGAATGGGGATGTGGAGAGTTTTAGGACCCTCTGGTCCCTTGAAGATGTCCTTTGTTTAGTCTGTAACAGGCAGCTCTTGTTCGGGCATTTTTGGGGGGGAATAATTCGACTTTGTAATGTAGTATGGCATTGTACTGAACGATGGAAAAATGTGTTTATTAAAGACCTCTTAAAAATCAAAATCTTTCTCTCTCTCTCTCCCTCTCTCGCTCTCTCTCTCTCACTCTCAACTAGTTCTGTAGTTGCAGTAGTCTTAGACATCCAGTGACAGCAATCAGTCCTTCACACTGAGCACCACTTTGCTTAAGCCATTGTATCCCATAATGCAATGTGCAACCAACGGAGCAGTGAGAAGAGAGCTTCACATCACAACATAAACTACCTTAAGGTATTTTTAGTCATTAATACAGCAAAAGCAAAAAAAAAAAAACAAACAGCAAAAATTATTTAATATATATTTAATACAAAATACATGGAGGCATTCATTTTTTACCACCATTAATCTGGTACGTTTTACTGTCTCACCATGATGTCATTAACCGCGTCGCAAAAACATGATGAGTAGTGCTCAAAAGTTGACAATTTTATTGTTATATTGAGTTTACTATATAGTCCACTAGATAGCAAACAAATGGCAAATGGCGTTCACTTATATAGTGCTTTTTTTTACTCATCTCTGGATGACCAAAGCACTTTACAGATCCTGCAATCCACCCATTCACACACTGATGGCAGCAGAACTGCCACGCACAGGCACTGGCCTGACCCACCAGGAGCAACTGGGGGTTTAATGTCTTGTTCAAGAACACTTCGACATGCAGAATGCAGACAGAATGGGAATTGAACCCCTAATCCTCCGATCAGTAGTTGGCCACACTACACCTGCACCATAGCCGCACCAGGTAGGGCGTGAGTGAACATTCCGAACACAGCTTATCTCAAGAACAACGAAAGCTAGGGTCACCAATCTTGGTACACAAGTTCACCTTGACACCCTGACTTCTGACTATGAGTGCTGGGTCCAAAAGTCAAGGTTTTAAATCATTAGGGCTGCAAAAGCTATGAGTCTGCATCTCGGTTGAGTGCATTATTTTTTTTTTTTGTTCTTGGTGACCTATGTTGTGTTCAAAATGTTCACTTGTTCCCCATATAGTGTACTATATAGTGGATCATCCATTTTGTAGTGCTGTTCGAACTTTAAACTGAAAATTTTAGTCACTATATAGTACACTCAAAATCTCCCTCAATGCATTTTGAAAAGTAGTGTACAACGGATGGTCACTATATTGGCCAAGATAACCCATAATGCAATGTGCAGCCAACGGAGCAGTGAGAGGAGAGAGGTATTTATATTTATTAATTCAGCAAAAACAATGTGATTTAATACATATTTACTACAAATTACAAGCAGGTATTCATTTTTAACCACCGTTATTCTGTAATGTTTTACTGTCTCATCATGATGACATCATTAAACGCGTCGCGAAAACAAGCCCATTAGTGTCCGAAAGCTGTTAATTTTATTGTTATATTGAGTTTACTATATAGTCCACTATATCTAAAGTCATTATATAGCAAGTAGGGAGGCAGTGAATGAGTGAACATTCCAAACACAGCTCTAGTAACCTAAATTCACATCCTACTAGGGCTGCAGTGATTACTGGAATAGTTTGAGTAATTGGATTACAAAAAATTCTCGATTCAAAATCCATGATTGGTGGATTGGTGGTGGTGTTTCTCAAAGTCAAGTATCCTTCTTTGGTAGTACACTTCCTTCCAATTCAAATCCTTGGTAGAGTGCAAGAGTCCTTCCTTGTCGTCGGAGAATGGCAAGGAATGGAACAGCTCTTCCAAGTGTATGAGCTGCGTCACTTCCGCTTTCAGGCTACTGGCAGTTTTTGCTCTTTTTCAACTTTTTTCCTCTCAAATTCATGAAAATAAAAACAGATCATCATCACAAACAGGCAGCAAGATATTTGGAGGAGGCGGCTGTACTGCCTGTACCGCTGCAACCGATGTGGTCAGGTAAGTTAAATCTATCATATAAATGGCTAACTACCTCATTAGTTATTAATTAGCATACCGGAGGGCTGTTAAATATTACTACAGCAGCTGGATGTTGCTGTAACAACTATGAAACACCGTAGGTTTTTTTGTGAAAATCTTATAGCCTCGTGTCATGTGTGCTTTTTAAAATTTCCAACAATTGCCATTGTTGTCAGAAAAAAATATTCTGATATTAGCAGATCTATCCATCCATCCATCCATCGTCTACCGCTTTTCCGGAGGTCCGGGTCGCGGAGGCAGCAGTTCAAGCAGAGAAGCCCAGACTTCCCTCTCCCCAGCCACCTGCTCCAGCTAGCAGATCTGTAAGTTATATTTAATATACGGCAATATTACCACGTCAGATTACATAATTGGCAAGGTATAAATTATAGTAGATAAGATGGTAAAAGCACAAAAAATAAACTGTTACAGCATGAACTTTGTTTGAAAATTGTGGAAAAAACTCTTAGCCATCTCCCCGTGTTGTTGAATTACTGCTGCAGTTCACTTAAAAGGATTTCATATTCACATTTTTCCTAGCATCATTTCTCAGAGAATATATTTAAAATGGAGTAAACAATTAATAGGGTAAGAAGGGTTACACTGGGTAGTTAAATCTATTTTTTTTTTTAAATTAGCACATCTTCACATTTAGAGTTTTTTAAAAAACTGATTAAAACAAAATTGCACACATTACTTATACTAAATGTTTTGACTTACTTATGAGATTTATAACTGCAGTGTAAGCAAACCCCCCCTTCCCCCATTTACTTGAGGCAGAGCCAAAAAAAAGGAAAATAGACTTTAGGAAAACATTTTAAATGGTGTTTCATTTATAATTATTTGGAGGTAATTATATGATGTAATTCTGTACAAGATGGTCCATCTCAACTTGTTCTGTATTTTGTTGTGCAGGTCCGTGATTACTTCTGACTAAGCCCCGTGGTACCAGTTCTGCAGAGGAACTTCAGAGGAGACGACACACATCCTGACTCCTCACTGAGCCGTGCTGACATTAACCAGCTCCTGGTGTCTGTGGTGATGAACCGGCATCAAAAACTTCCTTCTGCAGCCTCACCACCACCATCGGACAGTTTACACAAACACTACTAGTTCACACATACCGGTTCAAAGACATGGACATCTGTTCTGTAATTAAATACATTTTCATTTTTCTTAGTAACCTTTAAAGCACATTTGTAACTGAAGTGTTTAACAAATTTACCAGATGTATTCTCATGTGTTATATATTTATAACTTCAGTTTCAAACCAGTTCATTGTGTTATTGTTTTAAATTTGTAAATACCTCTTAATCACCTGTATGTTTCTATGATTTTTATAAAAAGTTTGAATCTTCATCATCTGTTGTCTATCTTGCTTCTTTTCCATGCCAGTCCACATTGTAGCTGTCATGATTTAATGTGTTTGAGGAGGTTTAAATGCTGGGCAACCACTTCAGAAGAACACTCTGACGCACATGAAAAGTTACACCGTTTTAATGAAAAAAAAAAAAAAAAAACCCTATACACAACACGCCACTTTAAGGAATAAATGCACACACCACAATTAATGAAACCCACAACCAAGACGCCACACTATATACAGGAAAACAGTTGCACGCTGGAGCCACATGCAGCCTAGAATGAAAGAGAGGAGAGGAATGATTAGTGATGGGAATGGCACACGGGAGAATGACAACTGAGGTAATGGGTCTTAGGACACTGGCAGAGAGCCCGGCAGTGAACTCCAGTGTAGGAAAGGTGAAGGGTTCTGGAGGCTGCAGGACATGAGGAGGAAGGGCTGAAGAACCGGAATGGAGAAGCCATTGTCTGGAAGGAGAGATGACTCAGGCGAGCATACAAACACAGCTCCGGAGACACACCCCTGGAGGAGGCAGCAAACCTGAGTGGAGGAGAAGAGAAGGTGAGATAATTCTGAACAATTAATTTTTTACACAATAAGAACAACAGTTGTGAGGCGGCACAAACCAAATGATCCAGCGGAGAGCTCTTTACACTCTGGCCCTTAAATAAGCTGGTGAATCAGGAGGCAGCAGGTGTGTAATCACGTAGGTGAGCTGATGAGCTCCAGAGCTCAGGAAGAGAGGAAAACAGAAGCAGGAAGGGAGGGGGGAGGCACGCTTGCCTGATCATGACAGTAGCACACATTACAAAAATCAGGTAACACAGTTGGACTCAAAACATTTTATTCAACAGTAGAAGTAAAAGCCATTTCAAACAACTATACCAGAACAAAAATAACAACAATTATTTCTCAATTACCCTTTCCAACAAACAAAAATATTTGTCAGCTCTCTGCCTGGCCTCCTCCTGTTTGTTCCTTTGTACCTGTGAAAAACACATAAAATATAGAGTTCATCTAAGAGTGTAATTTACTGTGTAGTGTAATTAATATAATATGCATAATTTTAGTAATTTTGCTGTTTAAGGACAGAGGTTAGTAGAAGTATTTGGATGATATTAAAAGGAACATGCTTATATTTTATTCCCCTTAGACTAAAACACTGAGGAAAAAAAATCAAAAGAATAAAGTAGAAAATGTATGGGAAAAGTTGTAAATTTGCTTCTCAACAGTTACAGATGTAAAAGAGAAAATTTGCAATAATATTTACAAATTTAAGGGCAAAAACTTTAAATTTCCCATAAAATAAGCCACAGGTGTATCTTAGAAATGAGCAGAAAAACTGCTGAATTAAGGGAGAAAAAAAAGAATTTAAAAGGAAAATCCCAAGTTTAAAAGACAAACGTACTGAATTTAAAAGGAGGAAAGTCACACATTTATGACGAAAAGAGTCAGAGTTAGCAGTAAGGTTATGCAGCTCCAAGGGTTTAGGAGAGAAAACCATAACCTCGTACATATTTTTTTTCAGTAAGTAGTACTTTTTTTTTGCTATTTAAATGACTGTTTCTGCATACATCAGGTGACTTGCATACAGTTTCTGATAACTTTTGGTTGTGTGAGGCAGAATGAAATATTACTTTTAAACGTACAGTATAATATTTAACCGGATTACTTTTCCGTCAGACAGCTGTTTTCACCGGAGTATTTAAATGTGAGAATGTTTTAATTTCAGTCAGAAAAGTCACAATTTAATTGGTAAAATGGTAAAGTATTTTGTATAGTAACTCATCGTGCAGTAAATATGTAAAAATACTTACATTTAAACATGTCCTGTGGTTCCTTTCCTGCTCCGCAAAACCATTTAATATTCGCAAAGCATTGTGGGGATTTTAAGAACGCGAAGTATCCACAATTGAGAGAAAGAAGGACTTTGTCCTAGCGAGGATCCTCGACTTTGGAACAGTCCTTCGACGTGATGTGATAACGTCATGTCCTTGATTTGCGGCCTTGGAAGGATGCATCCTTGACTTTGAGAAACACCCGTGGGTTTGTTTAATGGCACGATATCCTGGATCCAGCGGAGCAGGGAGAAAAGCAACAGAGTGACAGAAAAAAGCACGAAAGTCAGAGAAAACAACAAAAAGTATCTCAAGTCTGGGATCATTCCAAGCTCAAACTGAAGGAAAACACTGTGCAGTGTGTACACTGTAAAGCCAAGCTAGCATACTACAACAGCACAACATTGCTGTAACAGCATTTCGACAGAAAGTATCAAGTCATACCATGCATGAGTAGCGGACAAGAGACAAGGTACTGTATATGCATGAGTGAGATTGTAAATTAAGATGAATAGAATGTAGTCAGGTGTGGCGGTTTGGGAAACCCCCCACAAACAGACTAAGGACAGACAGCTCGCTACTCCTGGTTTTTTTCCGCTACACTACTGAGACGTAATGTGCCATTCATGCCTTGTGATGTTAATGTTGCCTTTCATGCATTGTGTTCATGTGTCCTGTCCTTACTGTGACCTAGAGACTCAGATCAATATGTAGATGTGCCTTTTAACCTCTTTGTTCTGCAGCTGGAGCAGAGTCTAGCAAATCTGCCTATTGTGATGTATGTCTCACAAATGCAAATATCTCATGCCTGTTCTGCAGTCCCTTTGATCAGACCAACTGCTGTGAATCTGCTTTGATGTATTGTTTGAGTTGGGTATAAATACTGCACAGGTTCTGTAACACAACCTCTCATTCTCTCACTTCAACCTCTGCTGCAGGACACAGACTTTGTGTCCCCTCTTCACTGAGAGCCGTGGGCTCGCTCCCAGCGCGCACGCACGGCGCCGGGAGAGGAGCTCGTGACGGCGGTATGATATAATAAAACCTCCTTAAAACCTCAGCATCGCTGCCTTATTTTATCATCCGCCGCACAGGTACCGTAATCATGCTTATATGGCAAAAGAACATATAGCAGCTACTGCTAATAGCCAGCCAGTGTTTTTTTTAAATTTTTTTTTCTATGTTGTGAGTTGAAGCTAACTCTACAAAACTGAACTTTATGGTGTAATATAACATGAGAATGTCATGATCCTGTGCATGGGCGGGGGCCATGCCCAGCTGTCTGATTAGTTTTGTCTTTTTCTGTTTGTTTATTTTTCTGCACTCCTTGTTTGCTGTATTTGGTTCCTGTTTTTGGTTAGTTCATTATTAGTTTCTGTATTTCCTTTTTTGGTTTATTGTTTTGATCTTTGCTGGCGCTGTGACAGCTTGCGCGTCACTTCCAGCTGTCAGATTCTGTTCACGGGCTGTCACGGCTGCCAATAATGATTGCCACTCATGAACCCACAGGGGTTGCCAGTCCGGGGGTTTCCTATTTAAGCCGTGGGCGCCACTTCCCTGGCGCAGTGGCGAAAAATCTCTCCAGTCGGGAAATCCCTGGACGTCTTGTCAAGCTAAGTTTATTTTTTTATCTGGCTTTACTCACGTCTTTGTTTATCCTGGTGTTTATCGCTCCAGCATCAGAGCTGTATTTTTCGTTGGTGTGTGTTTTGTATTTTGTGTTTCTTTTAGTTACTAAATTTGCTAACTCATAGTCTGCGTTTGGTGTCCTGTTTGCCCTCGGAGAGGGCCATTCATGACAGAGAAAGCCTTTGTCACTTTATATCTATACAAGGAAATTTAAAATGCAGCTCTTCTTTGTGGTACAAAATGGGAAAAAAGTGTAAGAAAGTGCGATAAAGGAAAATAAGTCATTGTGCTGCATAAAGTACAGTAGGATCGTGTCATCAGTTCTAGTCAAAAACTGAATTCAGATCTTTTTGGCACACAGCTATTTTAAGTTAAAGATGGAAGCTGGAGGCTTCCTTCAAAGAGCATTTAAAAAAAAATTATATATTTGAATATTATGGGTACATGAAATCCAAAAACTAAGATTTTCTAGTGAACTTAGTGGTATCTCTATACATTTTTTATTTTTATGTCATACAGGCCAACCTTGCTGACAGTGATTCCAGCAAAGCAGAAGACCCAGTAATGTATGCAGGCACCAGGGGTGCAACATCATTCCTCCAGAACTTTCTGGGGTCGTGGGACTCCACTGCCAGGTAACTTGAGATTTAAGAATTTGTGCGTCTCATATATTTGCATATTCTCTGTCCTTTCCTGATTGTGTCCTTACAACTTGTCTTTTATTGATGATGAGCAGGATGAAGAGCAACAGTTAAGTCAAGCTGTGCAGAGTGAGATCCTTATGTACTTTGGAGAACATCCACTGTCCAAGAAGGAGAATGCGTTGTCATGGTGGTAAAGCAATGCAGCACAGTATCCTACGCTGTCAAAACTGGCAAAGTCATTGCTGTGTATTCCAGCAACATCTACACCATCAGAGTGTCTGTTTTCTGCAGCAGGAAACATCACTTCAAAGCGCAGGGCAAGCCTTAGTTCTGAGCATGTTGATACAGTATGCTGACTTTTCCTCATGGAAACTACATGCTCCTTTAAAGGATTTCCTCATAGAAAGTTAGCAAACATAAGATGACATAAAGAAACTCTGGTTTTGGTCTGTATGGATAAAGACGGTTCAAGTGTGATCAGATTAATAGTTTTGTTTTGATACAGTTGACACAAATCTATACATTACTATAAAAGTGGCTATTTTCAGATCAGCTGTAATTTAGCATAATAGTTTTGTTTATGTTGATTGGTAGGTATGTACAGTGGATATAAAAAAGTCTACACACCCCTGTTCAAATGCCAGGTTTTTGTGATGTAAAAAAATGAGACCAAGATAAATCATTTCAAAACTTTTTCCACCAGTAATGTGACCTATAACCTGTACAACCCAATTGAAAAACAAATTGAACTCTTCTACGGGGAAAAATAAAAAACTTACAATAACCTGTTTGCATAAATATTCACACCCTCTTATAACTGGGGATGTGACTGTGTTCAGAATTAACCAATCACATTCAAACTCATGTTAAATGGGAGTCAGCAAACACCTGCCACCATTTAAAGTGCTTCTGATTAACCCCAAGTAAAGTTCAGCTGTTCTAGAAGGCTTTTCCTGACATTTTTGTAGTCACATCTTACAGCACCAGCCATGGTCTGCAGAGAGCTTCCAAAGCATCAGAGGGATCTCATTGTTTAAAGGTATCAGTCATGAGAAGGGTACAACAGAATTTCCAAGGCATTAAATATACCATGGAACACAGTGAAAACAGTCATCATCAAGTGGAGAAAATATGGCACAACAGTGACATTACCAAGAACTGGACATCCCTCCAAAATTGATGAAAAGACAAGAAGAAAACTGGTCAGGGAGGCTGCCAAGAAGTCGACAGCAACATTGAAGGAGCTGTAGGAATTTCTGGCAAGTACTGGCTGTTTAGTACATATGACAACAATCTCCCGTCTTCTTCACATGTTTGAGCTACATTTTGCAAAAACACATTTGAAATCTCCCAAATGCATGTGGGAAAATGTGTTATGGTCCGATGAAACCAAGGTTGAACTTTTTGGCCGTAATTCCAAAAGGTATATTTCATTTTCATTTCATTTTTTCATTTATTTCAAACATGTAGACAGTGCTCTGCACAAGATATGCAGTGGTGTGAAAAAGTGCTTGCCTCCTTCCTGATTTCTCATTTTTTTGTATATTTGTCACACAAATGTTTCAGATCATCAAACAAATTTAAATATTAGACAAAGATAATACAAGTAAACACAAATTGCAGTTTTTAAATGAAGGTGTTTATTATTAAGGGGAAAAAAATCCAAACCTACATGGCCCTGTGTGAAAAAGTGATTGGCCCCTAAACCTAATAACTGGTTGGGCCACCTTTAGCAGCAACAACTGCAATCAGTCGTTTGCGGTAACTGGCAATGAGTCTTTTACAGCTCTGTGAAGGAATTTTGGCCCACTCATCTTTGCAGAATTGTTGTAATTCAGCCACATTGGAGGGTTTTCAAGCATAAACCACCTTTTTAAGGTCATGCCACAGCATCTCAATCGGATTCAGGTCAGGACTTTGACAAGGCCACTCAAAAGTCTTCATTTAGTTTTTCTTAAGCCATTCAGAGGTGAACTTGCTGGTGTGTTTTGGATCATTGTCCTGCTGCAGAACCCAAGTGCGCTTCAGCTTGAGGTCGCGAACAGATGGCCGGACATTCTCCTTCAGGATTTTTTGGTAGACAACAGAATTCATGGTTCCATTTACCACAGCAAGTCTTCCAAGTCCTGAAGCAACAAAACAGTCTCTTTCTTATAGTGGAGTCATGAACACTGACCTTAATTGAGGCAAGTGAGGCCTGCAGTTCTTTGGATGTTGTTGTGGGGTCTTTTGTAACCGCTTGGATGAGTCATCGCTGCGCTCTTGGGGTAATTTTGGTTGGCCGGCCACTCACCACTGTTCCATGTTTTCCCCATTTGTGGATAATGGCTCTCACTGTGGTTTGCTGGAGTCCCAAAGCTTTAGAAATGGCTTTATAACCTTTTCCAAACTGATGGATTTCAGCTACTTTGTTTCTCATTTGTTCCTGAATTTCTTTGGATCACAGCATGACATCTAGCTTTTGAGGATCTTTTGGTCTACTTCACTTTGTCAGGTAGGATTTATTTAGTTGTGGCAGTAATCAAGCCTGGGTGTGGTGAGAGAAATTGAACTCAGCTTTCCAAAGATGTGATAAACCACAGATAATTTATGTTTTAACGGGGTGGGGGGATCACTTTTTCACACAGGGCCATGTAGGTTTGAATTTTTTTTTACCCTTAATAGTAAACACCTTCATTTAAAAACTGCATTTTGTGTTTATGTGTGTTATCTTTGTCTAATATTTAAATTTGTTTGATGATCTGAAACATTGGGACTTCAATGCGCACGTGGGCAACGACAGTGAAACCTGGAGGGGGGTGATTGGGAGGAACGGCCAGCCCGATCTGAACCCGAGTGGTGTTCAGTTATTGGACTTCTGTGCTAACCACAGTCTGTCCATAACGAACACCATGTTCAAGCATAAGGGTGTCCATATGTGCACCTGGCACCAGGACACCCTAGGTCGCAGGTCGATGATCGATTTTGTTATCGTATCATCAGACCTGCGACCGTATGTTTTGGACACCCGAGTAAAGAGAGGTGCAGAGCTGTCAACTGATCACCATCTGGTGGTGAGTTGGATCCGATGGCAGGGGAGGAAGCCATTCAGACCTGGTAGACCCAAACGTATAGTGAGGGTGTGCTGGGAGCGTCTGGCTGAGGCCCCTGTCCGGGAGGTCTTCAACTCCTACCTCCGGAAGAACTTCAACCACATTCCAAGGGAGTCTGGAGACATGGAGTCTGAATGGGCCATGTTCTCCACCTCTGTTGTTGAAGCGGCGGCCCAGAGCTGCGGCCGCAAGGTGGTCGGTGCATCTCGTGGTGGCAACCCCCGAACCAAGTGGTGGACACCAGTGGTGAGGGGGGCCATTAAGCTGAAGAAGGAGTCCTATCAAGCTTGGTTGGCTTGTGGGACTCCCGAAGCAGCTGAGGTGTACCGGCAGGCCAAGCGGAGTGCAGCTCGGGTGGTTGCTGAAGCAAAAACCCGGGTATGGGAGGAGTTCGGTGAGGCCATGGAACAAGACTTTCGGTCGGCTTCAAAGAGATTCTGGCAAACTGTTTGGCGGCTCAGGAGGGGAAAGCAGCTCCCCGTCCACACTGTGTATGGTGCGGATGGGACACTGTTGACTTCAACTGGGGATATCGTCGGGCGGTGGAAGGAATACTTTGAGGATCTCCTCAATCCCACTGATACGCCTTCCACAGAGGAAGCAGGGTTTGGGGACGAGGGGGATGACTCGCCTATCACAGGGGCTGAGGTCGCCAAGGTGGTTAAAAATCTCCTTGGTGGCCGGGCCCCGGGGGTGGATGAGATTCGCCCTGAGTACCTCAAGGCCCTGGATGTTGTTGGGTTGTCATGGTTGACACGCCTCTGCAACATTGTGTGGAGGTCGGGGGCAGTGCCTTTGGCATGGCAAACTGGGGTGGTGGTTCCTCTCTTCAAAAAAGGGGACCGGAGGGTGTGCTCCAACTTTAGAGGGATCACACTCCTCAGCCTCCCTGGGAAGGTCTATGCCAAGGTACTGGAGAGGAGAGTCCGGCCGTTGGTTGAACCTCGGATTCAGGAGGAGCAATGTGGTTTTCGTCCTGGCTGTGGCACATCGGACCAGCTCTTTACCCTCTCGAGAATTCTTGAGGGTTCGTGGGAGTTTGCCCAACCAGTTTACATGTGTTTTGTGGACTTGGAGAAGGCATTTGACCGCGTCCCTCGTGGATTTTTGTGGGGGGTGCTTCGGGAGTATGGGGTATCGGGCTTGTTGTTACGAGCTATTCGGTCTCTGTACGACCGTTGTGAGAGTTTGGTTCGTATTGCAAACAATCGGTCGGAGTCATTCCCAGTGAGAGTTGGACTCCGCCAGGGCTGCCCTTTGTCACCGATCCTGTTCATAATTTTTATGGACAGGATTTCTAGGCGCAGCCAGGGAATGGAGGGTGTCATGCTTGGTGACCACAGGAT
This sequence comes from Pholidichthys leucotaenia, assembly GCA_020510985.1. NCBI lineage: Eukaryota > Metazoa > Chordata > Actinopteri > Cichliformes > Pholidichthyidae > Pholidichthys > Pholidichthys leucotaenia. The sequence goes on from CM035837.1 coordinate 134,543,728, forward strand.
CTCATCTCTGTTGTTTGCAGATGATGTTGTCCTGTTGGCTTCATCCAGCAATGACCTACAGCTCTTGCTGGGACGGTTTGCCGCTGAGTGTGAAGCGGCTGGGATGAGAATCAGCACCTCCAAGTCCGAGTCCATGGTCCTCATCCGGAAAAAGGTGGATTGTCCTCTCCGGGTTGGGGACAGGCTCCTGCCCCAAGTGGAGGAGTTTAAGTATCTTGGGGTTTTGTTCACGAGTGAGGGGAAAATGGAGCGAGAGATCGACAGACGGATTGGAGCAGCATCTGCAGTGATGCGGACGTTGTACCGGTCTGTTGTGGTGAAGAGGGAGCTTAGTTCTAAGGCAAAGCTGTCGATTTACCAGTCAATCTACGTTCCTACTCTCACCTATGGTCACGAGCTTTGGGTAATGACCGAAAGAACGAGATCGCGGATACAAGCGGCTGAAATGAGCTTTCTCCGTAGGATTGCTGGACTCACCCTCAGAGATAGGGTGAGGAGCTCAGTCATCCGGGAGAAGCTCAGAGTAGAACCGCTGCTCCTCCACATTGAAAGGAGTCAGTTGAGGTGGTATGGGCATCTGATTAGGATGCCTCCTGGACGCCTTCCACTTGAGGTGTTTCAGGCATGTCCCACTGGGAGGAGACCCCGGGGCAGACCCAGGACTCGGTGGAGAGACTATGTCTCCCAGCTGGTCTGGGAACGCCTTGGTATCCCCTCTGAAGAGCTGGAGCAGGTGGCTGGGGAGAGGGAAGTCTGGGCTTCTCTGCTTGAACTGCTGCCTCCGCGACCCGGACCTCCGGAAAAGCGGTAGAAGATGGATGGATGGATGGATGGATCTGAAACATTTAAGTGTGACAAACATACAAAAAAAATGAGAAATCAGGAAGCGGGCAAACACTTTTTTACACCACTGTATACAAAAAAAAGTATTATATTGTAGCGGACTCTAGAGACATAATTCACCACAATATGTGCTCATGTACAGAATGATCTGTTTCACGTATGATCTGTTTAGGCAGTTACAGTTGTGCTCTCAGGTTTTCTTATCAGGCACCTATCTAGGCAGCTAGGGGAGGACCTAAATTAGATGGAAAGGAGAGCTAGCATTTTCAGCTAGTGTTGCCAACTTGGCAACTTTCTCGCTAAATCTGGCGTCTTTTCAAACCCTCTTGGTGACTTTTTTTTGTCAAAAGCAACTAGCAATAAGTCTAACAACTTTTCCTGATGTAATCAGAGAATTTTCTGGTGTTTTGGAGACTCTGACGTGCAGGGCTTGGCGGGTTGTAGTTTCCTTAGAAGGCATCTAAAATAAAAACCTGTAATGTGAGACTACGAAATTACAACTCCCAGAAGCACTATCTGCAGACAGTGTGTGCTCATTGGTCCACTGTCACCTGGACCCCTAAAGCCGCAGACAATCTCATCCGCGGGTGGGTTTCCTGTCCTGCCCCAGTTCACACCACAACCCGGTGGAAAGAAATGGCGTGGCGGTGGCAACTTCTTATATCGAGCCCTGATCACCTATTGTCCGAGCGGCGAGTAGCCCCCAACATCAGCTCCTACCTCTGCGGTTAAATATGAGTCTTTTTAGAGCAAGAAGCTTGCATTTGATGTCCGCAGTTGTGCAAATGTAAATTTTCTTACCACACTGTGAAAAAGTGACTTCTTGTTGTAAATATGCAACTATTTCATGGAAGTAAATCCTCTAAATATGTATTTTTAATGGGCTGGTCCAGGGGTGACAAACATATGGCCCGTGGGCCAAAAACAGACCACCAGAGGGTCCAAAATTTTCTCTGTGAATTTACAGCTTTATTTCTAGTAAATTTCTGACTTTCTACTGATTAGAAAAGTTTGTGTAAATGTGAGACATTTTTTCTCTGTAAGATGAGACTTTTTTCTCATCAGTTTTCTTTTTCTTCTTTTTTCTGATGAGAACAAGGTGTTATGTCTTAATAATGTGAGACATGAGCCATGTTATACCGAGCAACAAACTGACCTTTATTGAGATTCCCACTCAATATACATACTGGCCGTAGCCCGCCTGATGTCACCACCTCGACTACCTGGCGTCGGCTACAGCAAGCCCCAAGGGCTAAATCCCCATACAACATTCCCCCCCTTACAAAACGTGAAAGGGACCATATAAAACAGAACCCCCCCCCCCCCCCATTAAGGTTAGTATGAAAGAACCCCACAGAACACATGCAATATATAAATTGTACTGTATGTTTTCTCTTTTTTTTCACATATTGGCTTTTTTTTTACACACATAGAACAACAGGGCTAATAAGCTAAATGGGCACCTGGGTAGACTGCCAGGGTACCCTCCCGTGTTGGGGCGGATTATTCTGCCATCCATGCCCAACACGCTTCAGCTAAGACTACTTCTACTACAAAGTCATCGAGGTATCTGGGCCTCTGACGCGTCCTAGCTGAGCGCCTCACCAGAGGAGGACCTGCTCCAGGCTCCGTCGGCTGCACCTGAGAGTCCCCAACAACCCCCATCAGGTAAGTCCCAACCCTCATCAGTCAAATCCGCCGCAGCTCCCAGGCCCTGGGCTGGCAATGACTTCCTGAGCTGGCTGGAATGCCACTGTGACCCGTCTGAGAGCTTGAACGTGTCCCGGCCCAGCCGCCTCACGATCTGCAGGGGCCCCATCCAGAAAGGCTGCAGTTTATGCGTGTGGTTGGGGTGCTTAATCCAGACCCGGTCCGACACATCGAGTCCATGGGCCCTCGCTCTGTGCTTCCTGTCGAAACGTTGTTTCATTTTCTGCTGCTGGGTGACAACCCAGTCTTGTGGAGGATCTGTGTCCCCCGAAGGGGAGGTTGTTGGGGGCCACAGCTGGTTCAGAGGCAGATGGCATTCATGCCCCAGCATGAGTTTTGGTGGGGAGCACCCTATCGTGGCATGGGCCGCTGCCCTGTAGTGGAGGCGCGTGTTCTGAAGGGCATCAGGGAACGCAAAGTTGTTCACCAGATGGGCTCTCAGAGTGTTTTACAGAGTCTTGTTGAAATGTTCCATGCCCCCATTGGCTTGGGGGTGGTAGAACGCGGTTCTGATGTGCCCCTATCACCCAAAAACTCCTTAAACCCTCCAGAGCTGAACTGTGGGCCATTGTCCATTGTGATGGCATCCGGGACTCCCCAACTAGTGAACAGAGACGAGAGGAAACCAATGACAACATCTGTCGTGACCGAGTTAGTGGGCAGCAATTCCAGGCATTTGGAGAACTGATCGTAGACCACCAGTAAAAACCAGGGGGGACTGTGTGTAGTTCACCACAAACGTCCAATTGGATGTGCTTCCAAGGGCCCTCTGGGTATGGTAGCGGTTGCAGGGGTTGGGGGGGGGGGGCGCCAGTCTTCCCACTCTCCAAACACAGAACACAGTTCTTAATCATAGTTTCACTGTCCTTATCGATGCCAGGCCACCAAACCAAATCCCTGCAACGCTGTTTCACCCTGACCACACCCAGAATCAGAATCAGAATCAGAATAAGTTTATTGCCAAGCACATTTACAAGTAAATAAACAGGTAAATATACGAGGAATTTGACTTGACATTGGAAACGTCATAGATGACATTCCCAATGACGCGGCAAGCCATGGAGGCGCCTGTCAGCAGGAGGGGAATAGAAGGCAGGGGTGGGGGTGGGGGGAGGGGACACAATAGGAGAGAGAAAAAAGCATTGTTGATCAAAATAAAGTTCATTTATATGACCGATATTGTGATTACAAGAAAAAAACTCTCAATGGACAATTAGCAGACAATAGAATCCACACAATGACACAGAGAGAGCAGTGAATGAATATGTCTTCGTCAGTATAAATGGGTCAGTATGTGTGTGTGTTGGATGCAATCAGTGGCAATCAGTGGGTGAACAGCAATAGTCTCTCTCTCAGCAGATGTTATGACTAGTGTCTAAGGCAAAGGCACGTGTCCTTGAGCACGGCAGATGGAATAGTCTGAGCCAGACAGCTGTCCTTGAGAGTCAGATACTGTCCGCCAATGTTATGAAAACAATTATACTGTTGATCATCAGGAGGACTGAGTGCTGAGGGTGCCGAAAAACAGGTCGAATAGCACTGACTTCAGAGAAAAAACTTTCCATTCTCTTACGGATTCAGTGCTCCAGATCCATCAATGCCAGGCTTTGAAATCGAGTCGTGAACAGCTCTCAGCGTGATCGTGATGTATTCCATCTTCCTGTACAGTTCTCCATTGGCCGCTGTCAGAGTCCTGTCCAGTTGGTCGAATTGATGAGAGAGCTTCGCCGGGTCTGCTTTTTGATAAGCTCTGTCCATCTTCTTCAATTTGCCGTGCACCAGAACAATCCCAAGGCCGATCAGTAGAATTCCGGTGACCATTGCTCCGAATAGACATAAATCTTCAATATCTTCAATAGAAAGATCACACAGACACAAGAGTTTCCAATTGCTTGTATCCTTAATGTAACCCGCAGCAGCAGTCCCTGCGGGATAAATAGGCTCCCCCGGACCTGATTTCCTCGTTGAAAACACAGTGTCAATTGCGTTCAAAGCCCAGCTTATTAAATCCATAATTTCGTTGGATGAATCAGCAGTAGAGAGACACGCAGACACAGACAATAGCAAGCTGGGATCCAGTCAGTTAGGGAGGGAGAGACAGGGAGCGGGAGCAGAGAAAAAATGCGACTGCTCTCTTTGGAGGGCGGAAGTGACTGACCTTTGTGGAGCACTGCCAGAACGCGTGATCTCAGCAACACTGGAATCAATGTGCAGTGCCCCCTTGCAACACACACACCATTCAAGCAACTCAGTTCGTCTCTGAACTGGTGAAAGGGGGCCAGATCACCCTGTATCTTTGTGGGCCAACCCTCCCTGATGACTAAGCACAGTTGTGACAACGTGGGGTCCCGTTCCGACTCCGCCTGGAGCTCTTGGAGGGACACCATGTCCTGGAGGGGTCCATGCAGCGCATTGACTAGATCCACCTCTATGGGGTCGTCGTCGTCCGGTTGTGCAGTGTTGGCCGTGGCACAGGACAGGAGGTCTGCCACTATGTTCTCTTTGTCAGGGGTGAACTGGGTAGTGAAATTGTAGGCCTGCAGCTGCTCAGTCCACCTGTGGATCCGTAGGGGCCTGTGTCCCGAACCCGCTGTTTCCAGCAGTGTCATCAGCGCCTGGTGGTCCGTTCGCAGGGTGAAATGGCGTCTGTAGAGGTAAATGTGCCACCGTTTGCATGGCCAGACACAAGTGACTGCCTCTCTCTCACCCATGGCGTATTTCTGTTCAGCCAGTGAGAGGGATCTCAAACGCCACTGGGCACTCGGTACTGTTTTGCACTTAAGACATAACCGGCCCCACCGCTGAACCAGATGCATCACAAGTCACAAAAGTTGGCCATTTTGGATCAAAGTGAGCCAACACTGGTGGGGAGGTGAGTTGGGACTTCAGCCTAGCAACCGCCGCTGAGCAGGCCGGAGTCCATTGCCACGGCGCGTCCTGCTTCAAAAGGGCTCGGAGGGGTTTAATAGTCTCTGAATAGTGGGGAATGAAATGCCCATAGAAGATCACCATGCACAAAAATGAGGAGATTTATGCAGGTGTCGTGGGGTCGGGAAGGTGCAGTACCGCCTCCACGTTCAAGTGCAGGGGGCTCAGGCCCTCAGCCGCCAGCCGAAATCCAACAAACTCAGTTTTATTCTGTTTTACTGCTTCAGGACCTGGAAGACTTGCTGTGGTAAATGGAACCATGAATTCTGCTGTCTACCAAAAAAATCCTGAAGGAGAATGTCCAGCCATCTGTTCATAACCTCAAGCTGAAGCGCACTTGGGTTCTGCAGCAGGACAATTATCCAAAGCACACCAGCAAGTCCACCTCTAAATGCCTTAAGAAAAAGAAAATGAAGACTTTTGAGTGGCCTAGTCAAAGTCCTGACCTGAATCCGATTGAGATGCTGTGGCATGACCTTAAAAAGGCGGTTCATGTTCGAAAACCCTCCAATGTAGTTGAATTACAACAATTCTGCAAAGATGAGTGGGCCAAAATTCCTCCACAGCACTGTAAAAGACTCACTGCCAGTTATTGCAAACGCTTGATTGCAGTTGTTGCTGCTAAGGGTGGCCCAACCAGTTATTAGGTCTAGGGGGCAATCAGTTTTTCACACAGGGCCACGTAGGTTTGGATTTTTTTCCCCCCTTAATAATAAACACCTTCGTTTAAAAACTGCATTCTGGGTTTACTTGTGTTATCTTAGTCTAACATTTAAATTTTTATAATGATCAGAAACATTTAAATGTGACTGTGGGCGACACACATTGTGGGCTCACATTTCCACAGAGATATGACTGCATGCGTATTGGGGGTTTCACGTCTGGAAGGACAAAGGACTCGAATCTGCAGAAGATAACGAGGAGGTGTGAGATTGGTCTTTTTGTCCCACAGAAGATGCCCCGGAGGGATTTCCGGTTCATCAAGGAATGAGAGACAATGGTGAAGGTTCAAAGGGATTGTGACTGTATGTTTACTGAAAACACCATGTGACTTGAGTTCTGGTGCTGGAAACATATAAAAGGGTGATGTGATATGATTCTTTCTCTTCTTCCTGCTTTGAGAATGCTAGACGATGTGTTCTGTCAATTAAGCTGACTTAAGAACTCAACTCAGCCTCATCATTCGAGCACATCCTCTACACTGGTGACCTACGACAAAGAATGAGCAGACAGAATTCTCCCGAGCGGGGCTCGGCGGAAGCCAGCCTGATGGCCGCCTCCACGATCCGGCCGCCCGATTTCTGGCAGCACAGCCCGCGCTCATGGTTTAGCGCAGTCGAGGCGCAGTTCAACCTCCGGAGAATCTCCAACGACGACACAAGATTCTACCATGTGGTAGCGAAGCTGGACAGCAACACGGTCCAGAGAGTGGAGGATCTGGTTAATCATCCACCAGACAGCGACAAGTACAGCGCATTGAAGGACGCACTGATCAGCCATTTCACCCCTTCGGTCCAACAGCAAGCAGAGGGGCTCCTGACATTGACAGAGTCAAAGAACGATAGACCTGCGGACCTGATGGTGAAGATGCTGAGGCTCAAAGACTCTGAGGATGGCGAATTCATTTTCGCCCACCTTTTCCTTCGGACCCTGCCGCCAGCAGTGAGAGTGGCCCTGGCAGAGTCGCCCCGATTGGCCAGGCGAGACTACCATGGGCTGAGCAAAGAGGCGCAACGGCTTGTCGACGCCCACAAGCGGAACGTGGTTTCGGCCGCGGCAGCTAGCCCAGGAACGGCGTTCGGAGACAGCGCAGGTCCAGCGGCCGCGGCGCCAGATGCACCAACGACGGTGGCGATGGGGGCCAGGCGACGCGGAGCGGAGGACGGCCGGTGTTTCTACCACCGCCGTTTTGCAGAGAGAGCGCACAGGTGCGTCCCGCCGTGCAACTTCAAGCGCCAGGGAAACGCCAAGACCGAGGGCCGGTAGCAGCTGCGACCCTCGGCGACGAGAACAAGCTGCTTTACCTGACGGATGCACACTCGGGGAAACAGTTCCTCGTGGACACAGGCTCCCAGCTGAGTTTCGTCACACCCACCTACACGGAACGGCTGATGCCGTCTAAAGCTCCCTGGGTGTCAGTGTCAGCAGCAAACGGCTCTGCGATTAAAACGTTCGGTGAGAGGACCATGCTTCTGTCCTTACAGGGCCGTTCATTTGAGTGGACATTTATTGTAGCAGCAGTCAGTTTCAATCAGGGGCTGATTTTTTGTGCTCACATGGTTTATTGGTTGACCTTGCTAATAGACGTCTGATTAATGCACTGTCCTTTCATTCTATTCCCTGCACAGCTCGGGTGGCCCCGCTGACTGCACATGCCAGCGTCTCAGCTGCGGGTGGTAAGTTTCACACATTGCTCGCTCAGTTCCCAGCACTCACAGTCCCCACGTTTTCGGCAACGGTGGCTAAACATGGGGTGGAGCATTTTATCACCACCACCGGGCCTCCCGTCTTTGCAAAAGCTCGGCGTTTGGACCCAGCTAAACTGGCCATCGCGCGCAAGGAGTTCACTAATCTGGAAAAACTGGGCATTGTTAGACGCTCCAAAAGCTCCTGGGCTTTGCCGCTACACATGGTCCCAAAGGCTGATGGCTTGTGGCGACCTTGCGGCGATTTCCGCAGGTTGAACAACGTTTCAGCTCATGACCGCTACCCGATTCCGCACATTCAGGATTTTTCTGTTCATTTGGCGGGGGCGCGCATTTTTTCTAAAATAGACTTGGTGCGCGGTTACCACCAGGTTCCAGTGCACGCGCAGGATGTACCCAAAACAGTGGTCATAACTCCTTTCGGCCTTTTTGAGTTTTTGCGCATGCCTTTTGGCCTCAAGGGGGCCGCGCAGACTTTCCAACGCATGATGGATGCAGTTTTACGCGACCTCCCTTTCGTGTTCGTTTATTTGGACGATATTTTAGTAGCCAGCGCGTCCGAGGGCGAGCACGAAAAACACCTCACAGCAGTTTTTCGGAGGCTGACAGAGCACGGGTTAATAGTTAACCCAGCGAAGTGCCAGTTTGGGGTGGCGCAGATTGATTTTTTTGGGGCATCGCGTTTCGGCAGAAGGAGCGGTTCCTCTGCCAGATAAGGTGCGTGCCATAACAGATTTTCCGCAACCTCAAACGGTCAAGACGCTTCAGGAGTTTCTAGGGATGGTTAATTTTTACAACCGGTTCCTCCCAAGCGCAGCACGGCTCATGCAGCCATTGTACACCGCGTTAAAAAAAACAAAAGCCCGCAAATAAAGTTGAATGGTCTCCGGAGCGGGAGCGCGCTTTTGCCCAGGTCAAATCAGCCCTGGCAAACGCAGTTTTGTTAGCGCACCCAGTTCCAACGGCCCGCATGGCGCTCACCACTGACGCTTCCGATGTAGCGGTGGGGGCGGTAGTTGAACAGTTTGTGGCAGGTACCTGGCAACCTCTCGCGTTTTTCAGCAGGACTTTGCGCGATAGTGAGCGTAAATACAGTGTGTTTGACAGGGAGCTTTTGGCCCTACACTTGGCCATCCGCCATTTTCAGTTCTGGTTGGAGGGGCGACGTTTCACCGCGTTTGTGGATCATAAACCGCTAACGTTTGCGATGGCCAAAATTTCAGAACCCTGGTCAGGCCGACAACAAAGGCAACTAGCCGCAATATCAGAGTTCACTACTGATATTCAGCATGTCGCGGGTAAACACAATGTTGTGGCAGACTGTCTCTCACGCGCGGTAGCAACACCAAGCCCCATGGGGGCAGACTCTGTAGCCGTGGCCGCGGGCCCGGGCAGCGACGCGGGAGCGCGCGCAGCCCCGGTCTGTGTAGGGTTAGATTATGCAGCCATGGCTGCGGAGCAGGTTAACGACGCGGACGTGCGCGCGCTCCAGTCTGGACGAACAGGGTTAAGGCTGGAGCACAGGGAGCAACAAAGTGGTATGCCCCCACTAATCTGCGATGTCTCCACGAGACGGCCCCGCCCCGTGGTGCCAGCCGCGTGGCGTCGCCGCGTTTTTGACTTGGTCCATTCTCTCGCGCACCCGGGGGTGCGCGCATCGATTAAGTTGGTGGGGGAGAAATTTGTTTGGCCCGGGTTGCGCAAACAGGTCAAGGAATGGGCGGCAGCCTGCGTAGTGTGTCAGCGAGCAAAAATACACAGACACACTAAGGCTCCGTTGGAACCTTTTCACATCCCCGCTAAGCGTTTTGATCACGTGCATGTTGACTTGGTGGGCCCGCTCCCACCATCACACGGGCACACACATCTTTTGACGATGGTGGATCGCACCACGCGTTGGCCAGAGGCGATTCTTCTGACATCAACCACAGCGGAAGAAGTCGCGCGAGCATTTTTAGCAGCGTGGGTTGCGCGTTTCGGTGTACCGTCGGACATAACGTCCGACAGGGGTCCCCAATTTATTTCCGAACTATGGTCATCGATGGCCCGCAGCCAGGGGGTGAAGATTCATTGCACCGCCGCGTATAACCCCCAGGCTAATGGTTTATGCGAACGCTTTCACAGGTCATTGAAAGCAGCCCTCAGAGCGTCGCTGACGGATACAAATTGGGTGGGCAAACTTCCATGGGTTTTATTGGGGTTGCGTTCTGCACCTAAGGAAGATTTGCATGCTTCCCCGGCTGAATTAGTTTTTGCACAACCTCTCCGTTTGCCGGGGGAATTTCTCCCCGATAACCCCGCACCAAATGGACCCCCTGCTCAGCCGTGGCAGAGCGACTCGGGAGCAAACACGTTCCCTGGCCCGGTCCATCACAGTTTACCACACGTTTTTGTGCCAAAGGCTTTAAAAAATGCAGAGTTTGTTTTTGTTAGACATGATGCTCAGCGTCCAAGTTTGCGGCCGTTTTATGACGGACCGTTCAGAGTGCTGGAGACCGGGCAGAAGCATTTTCTGCTAGATTTAGGGGGCAGAAGGGAGTTGATTTGCATAAACAGGCTCAAACCCGCTTTTGTTTTGGCTGATGAGGAAGTGCAGCTCGCGAGGCCCCCCCCCCCCCGCCGTGGCAGGCCGTCGAAAGGACATTCTCCAGAATCTTCACAGAAAGGTGCTAACAGCTTTAATCCACAGATGCAGAGAGATGTTGCAGGGGTAGCAAAACCAGGTTGCAGCAGATTCGGCAGAAGGTTAAAACCCAGGCAGTTGGTGGATTGATTAGCGATATATGGAGTGTTTTGTGTTTTTCTTTTTTTTTTTTATGCCATGCAGGTTTTGCCCTTACCAGACGTTTGGGGGGGGCGGGGTAGTGTGGGCGACACACATTGTGGGCTCACATTTCCACAGAGATATGACTGCATGCGTATTGGGGGTTTCATGTCTGGAAGGACAAAGGACTCAAATCTGCAGAAGATAACGAGGAGGTGTGAGATTGGTCTTTTTGTCCCACAGAAGATGCCCCGGAGGGATTTCCGGTTCATCAAGGAATGAGAGACAATGGTGAAGGTTCAAAGGGATGCTTTGTGACTGTATGTTTACTGAAAACACCATGTGACTTGAGTTCTGATGCTGGAAACATAAAAAAGGGTGATGTGATATGATTCTTTCTCTTCTTCCTGCTTTGAGAATGCTAGACGATGTGTTCTGTCAATAAAGTTGACTTAAGAACTAAACTCAGCCTCATCATTCGAGCACATCCTCTACAGTGACAAACATAAAAAAATGAGAAATCGGGAAGGGGGCAAACACTTTTTCACACCACTATATGTATATTACAAAATAAGGCAACATACAATAAAGAATCTTATACTACTTCATGTTTAGTATAGTCTACATATCTGAAAAGGAGTGGGTAGAAGTTTACACTTATATAATCCCACTTCTTTTCCATAAGTCATCCACTTCTTAGGGTTCAAGGACTCAACTTCTTTATACATATTGTGGAGAGTGTGGGAAATGAGGAGGCAGGTTTATTAACAGACGAAGTTTATTAACACTCACATCAGTCATATGCAGAAAAAGCATGATACAGCCAAGCACAGTTTCTCCTTATATCCCAACAGATCATCTCACCTCTGCATGACATTTCACATCACACTGCATGACATCTAACAACACAATACATTCCCCTTGAACCCCCATCTCCCTCTCCTTGCCAACACCCCATGACGCCCCTGACTATTGTCCTCTTATGTTTAACCACTGCATCCTGGCTGAGACGCTGTCTGACTCACACTAGCCTCTACAATATGCATTTTGTGTCTGCTACAATATAATAATAAAAACAAATGTTAAAAAAATACAAAAAACTAATATACAACTTTTCCACTCACATAAGCACCACAGTGTCGTTGTGTCTCTAATTAATGAGGAGTCGAGGTGACGTTTTATAGTTTTATTAGAACACGAGCCAGGAACACAGGAGTCACTACCGCTAGCATGAGAGCTCCAGCAAAGACACAAGATGGCTCCCGCTGTGGCCTCTTATACCCCAGGTGACACCACCCCCCGGAGGCGGGGCGTCACCCCTCTCTACTACAGGGCCCCACCATACAAATATATATACAATATACTATACAAAATTCACCCCCCCCCCCCAAAAAAAAAAAAGCAGTCACACTAATTAGGCCCACCCAAAATATACACCCGACTCACTCTCTAAGCACAGAAACATACAGACCTATTCATTCATACCACATTGGCCTGGCAGACCACCCCGCCTTCAGAATTAAACAGTCAGTAAACAAATAGGGCCACACACAAAATAAATTAATCCCGAAAAGAAAATATGCATTATAGATACATTAAGCAATAAATAACTATGTACATTATACAATGGCGGTCCCAAGACTCCACACTAACATAGACACTCTGAAAAGAAAACGGCACATTTGCATATCACACACTCCATTCAAACAGTCACACCTCAGTGTAACCACCCTCAAATGCACACACACACTCCCAGGCACCCCACATGCACACACAACGGTGGTCATTCCTTTTGTTCTTATTATTATTATTATCAGTATTTATTATTTTTTCTAACCATTAGCCTTAACTACAAAACACCAAAACATTATAATTAGACACACTGTAAACCCCAAGAAAAACAGTCTCAACCCGGGTCTCCTGTAAGCTCCCTCTGGAGTGTCTGTCCCACGGCCCACTGCCAGAGCGTCTCCACCTCTTTTTAACCGGAGACGGGCTGCACTGGCATTTCTTCCCTTCCGAACGCCGCAACTCGTTTGGGTGCCGTCTCGACCCATCTGTCAGTTCCAGGTAACCGTCGTCGCCAGCCCGAACCACACGCAGGTCACCCTGTCCATCTCGCTGCTTCCTTGACCTGCGAACACATCCTAGCCGCGACTCAACCCTAGGGCGCACATCATCACCCACACCCAGGGGAGTACTCACTGGCTTCCTTCTTCTCTGGCGTCGTGAACCGGTACCCATATGGCTCTTTAGCGTCCCACCAAGCTTGCTCGAGCCTTGTCCCTTGTTTTCATTCTGGGCACGTCTAGGGTTCATGCCATCTGGTCTTGCCCCGATCGCTTTCATTTCTTGTGTCGTAGCGGCACTGACCGCGCCCGGCTCAATGGTGGCACTCGGTCGACCACTGGAGCTTCGCTGAGCCTGCTCTCTGGAACTATCCGCCCCCACGGGTGCTAATCCATGCCGTTCGGGTCCCTCATCCTAAGGACCGCAAACGCTGGAATGGAGTGCCCACAGTGGCGGCGTACTTTGGTGCTGGTGGCGGCCCTCTTCACCGTGACTGGGCCAGCCTAAGCCCCACTTTTCATCACCACTTCCCACATAAAATGGCCGGTCTCACAGTCCGCCACCTGATCACTCCTCCACTTCTCCGCAGGCGATGGAGAACCCAAGCCCATAAGACAAATCACAGCCCATCAAGTTGTTACCATTACGGGCCACCATGAACTTAGCTGCACACATAGAGGCCGCCCTGTACCTCACCGATACCCACACTGAGCCCCCAATGTCCAGAGGGTTGTCGCCATACCCGTAACAGGCAATGTTCGTTTTACTCACGGTGTAATGAGGAAAGAACTTCTTTACCGTTGCCAGATTCAAGATGGAGGCCGCCAACCCCGTGTCCACCATCAACGGTATCGACACGCCATCCAACAATATGTTGCACAGAATACGTCCGTCTGTGTTGGGCGAGACGGTGTGGACCACTGTAGGCGTCTTCTTAACTGAAGGCCCCTTTTCCAGTTCTCCGTTCCTCCTTCTCAAAGTTCCAGCATACCCTGGTGGTGGAACAACCCGCACCGTCCACAACGCTTGCCCCTCGCTGCGAACTCCACCCCTCTGTAGCGGTGCCTGCTGGATCTGCAGCCGTAGCATCTCGGCGTCCCCGGGGCGGATCTAATCTTCACAATAGCCACGTACTCATCGTCGCTGCCATCTTCCGGATCCAAGGCCAGTGCCTTCCACTGCTTGTCGTTCTTGGGTAGGGCCTTCGTGTCACCGAGATTCCTTGTTAACTTTTCCGCTGCCTTGTGTTGTTGCGCTAGCTCCATGGCCGCTAACAGTGTTAGCTCACCAGTGTGGATTAGCAGGCGGACCCTCGCGGAGGAATAGGCCACGTGTTCTGCTAGCTGGTCATAGATCATCTCCTCCTCCAAAACCTCGAACCTGCACTCACCTGCTAGCTGCCGAAGGTCCGCCAAAACTGTTGAACCGACTCTCCAGGCCGCTGGCGCCGCTGTCTGAACTAGATGCACCGCATTATGGTGTTCTCAGGGGCGCGAAAGTAGCCCGCCATGAGCCTCACAACATCTCCGAATGTGTCATCTCCTCCCAGAGTGCTCAGGATCCTCTGGCCCTCCAAACTGAGGTTGTGGACCAGAATAGCCCTCGCGCGTAATTTGTCCAGGTCGCCGAGGTCCAGTGCTGTAAGATAATTCTTGAAGGCCGCATACCACCTGGCCCAAGGGACCAGCGGCTCATCTGGAGTCTCCAAAAACGGACAAAATGCAGTAGCAGCCCTCTCCATTTCCGTATATCCTCGTCTCCAAATGTTGTGTCTCTAATTAATTAATGAGGAGTCGAGGTGACATTTTATAGTTTTATTAGAACATGAACCAGGAACACAAGAGTCACTACTGCTAGCCTGAGAGCTACAGTGAAGGGACAAGATGGCTCAAGCTGTGGCCTCTTATACCCCAGGTGACACCACCCCCCGGAGGTGGGGCGTCACCCCTCTCTACTGCAGGGCACCACCATATAAATATATATACAATATACTATACAAGAAGTATGTAACAAACTAAATATCCTACTTCTTCACAATTTATACTTACAGTAAATATCCATACCACATAAACATAAACTTCCAATTTAAGCTCTGTAGTTATGATGTAAAAAAACAGACTTTTGTTAATTATCAGTTTTCACCTACTTTCTTATATTTATGGACCTCTTTTTAAACAACTTTGTGTCTGGACATTGCTTCAAATCAATATTTAGCTTGTTCCATAATTTTACACCACATACAGAAACACAATCTCTCTTTCTGGTAGTGCATGCATTAATAATTTTAAATTTATATAATCCTCTTAAGTTATAGCTTCCTTCTCTTTCTATGAATAAACTTTGGATGTTTCCTGGTAGCTGATTGTTTTTTGCTCTATACAAAATGTATACTGTTTGAAATTCAACCAGATCTGTAAACTTCAAAATTTTAAGCTGCAGGAAAAGTGAATGAGTATTATCCCTATAACCTGCACTGAAAATAATACGAACTGCTTTCTTTTGTAAAATAAAAAGTGAATGTAAAATGCTTTTATAGTTGTTGCCCCAGATTTCTGCACAGTAAGTTAAATAAGGTGAAACCAGTGAACAGTATAGAATGTGAAGTGATGGATGATCTAATACCTGATTTACTTTACCCAATATTTTTTTTTTTTTTTAGATTTAGTATACTTTATTGATCCCCAGAGGGGAAATTGAGGGTCATCCACCACCTGGATGGATGAAGCAGCCACGATACGGCGCTATCCCTTAACCATTCACACACACATTCACACCTAGGGCCACTTTAGAGTCTCCAATTAACCTAACCTGCATGTTTTTGGCATGTGGGAGGAAACCGGAGAAATCCCGGGGTAAACCCATGCATACACGGGGAGAACATGCAAACTCCACACAGATCACTGTTGGTCGGGGGCTGGGATCGAACCCACGATCCCCACGATCCCCCGGCCAAGGGTAAACTGTGCTGCCGCAGTGCTAACCACTGCGCCACCGTAACTAATATGTGATTTTCAACTTATTTTCTCATCTACTCTCACCCCAAAAAATCTGATTTCAGTTACTCTTTCAAGATCAACCCCATTTATTTGAATCTTTACATTTGTATTTGTCAGGAACTGAGCCGGTGTTGTCCTTCGGGCTCGGTTGTGACCGTTCTCTGTGGCTCAGGTTCGGTAAATTTGTGTATTTTGTTATCTTTTAAGTTCTTGTAGTTTCTATGTCTTTTGTTCCTTTCTTTTCCGTGCCTGTAGCCACCACTCTGGCCGGCAGCTGTTAGGCAGCTTCCTTGACCTACATTCGTGTGGGTGTTGTCTAACACTTGCTGGTCCAACCACGCCCCCTATCTCTTGACAGCCAGCTGATTCCTCTCCGGTAATTGCCTTTCCCGCACTTCGCCTAGGTGTATGCAATTTGTGGGGCCAGCAATGCTTGTACTTAAGCGGCCTTCGCCAGTCAAGCATTGCTGGACCATTGTGTGTGTAAACTCCTATGGATGTCTATTGTCATATGGATGCATCGTCTAATGAGGGAGCCGGGAGCTACACTGTGGCTACTCTCCTCAGTGTAGTTACCCATTGTGTGTGCTCGCTGGTTTAACTTGGACTACTCGGACTGCTCCTGTTCTGTGAGTACATACTGTTCGCGTTTCCCCTTGCAGTCTAGCTGCTACACCTTGACACTGTTGCCCAGTATCAGTCTCCTGAGCCTGTAGAGCGTCCTGGAGGACTCTTGAGTTAACCTGAGCAATTTATGTTATTTTGTACTGTCTGTAGTGTGACCACGGTACACTGTGGTCTGCCCGCTGCACGTTTATCGTGTGAGTCCCTTTAGTGTACACCGTTGCCTTTTTGTAAGTCTTTATTTTGGAACTGTTTACTTTTTGAGTTAATAAATGTGGTTGTGGTGTAACCTGCGTGTAAATCCATTCCTCCTTCCCCTCCTCCGTGCGCTGCACGGAGTGACGAAGGAGACCCCCTTCGTCACTAGGGGTCTCCGTGGATCCGGTCTCACTGCCCAGCGACATCGTGAGTCCTTCTCCCCCCGCCGCGATCATCAGGGTGCCTCCGATCGACCGTCAACTCAGCTTGGTGCTCTGGCGGATTGGCCCGCTCACCATGGGTGCAGCATTGGCCCGGTCGGGGTCCGCTGCGGGTGCTGCAGATCTCCAGCCAGGAGCCACCGCAGGTGCTGCAGAGCTCCAGCCGGGAGCCACCACGGGTGCTGCAGGGCTCCAGCTGGAGTCCACCGCGGGAGCTGCAGAGCTCCAGTCGGAAGCCATCGTGGGTGCAGTGTTGGCCTGGTCGGGGGCCACCGAGGGTGCAGCGTTGGCCCAGTCGAGGTCCACCAAGGGTGCAGCGTTGGCCCGGTTGGGGTCCACCACGGGTGCAGCGTTGGCCCGGTCTGGGTCCACCACGGGTGCAGCGTTGGCCCGGTCTGGGTCCACCGCGGGTGCAGCATTGGTCCGGTTGGGGCCCACCGTGGGTGGAGCTTTGTCCCAAGCCAGGACCACCAAGGACGCTGCGGGTCAGCCTGAGGACGCCGTACCCTCCTTCTCCTTCCTGTCCGATGCCGTGGGGGTTCCCTTCCTACTGTTCCGTCACCCACCAGTGAGCCTCCCAGCGGGCAGGCCACCTCCTGCTTCAACCCTTCAGTCCTGGGCACGTGCATAAAAAAACTATCATTAACTATCATTAACTATCATTAAAACTATCATCAACTATCATTAAAACTATCATCAACTATCATTAAAAAAAACTATCATTAAACTTGGTTACGACAGTATTTATTTTGCTGTTTCCAAAGTCCATTATTTTAGTTTTATTCAAGTTTAATGATAGTTATGCACAGAGCTACCTCTGGTAGCTCTGTGCATAACTTTCCTTTCCCCGTTCTATTATGCTGAGCACCAAGGTAGAAAATGGAAAGTACCATTTTTTATATG
Source organism: Pholidichthys leucotaenia (assembly GCA_020510985.1). Taxonomy (NCBI): domain Eukaryota; kingdom Metazoa; phylum Chordata; class Actinopteri; order Cichliformes; family Pholidichthyidae; genus Pholidichthys; species Pholidichthys leucotaenia. Next base: position 134,561,411 of record CM035837.1, read on the forward strand.
GTCTTTGGTATGGCCCGGCCAGGATTTGAACCCTGACCTCCCGGGTGTGGGGCGGATGCTCTACCAACTAGGCCACCACTCCGGCGTGAGTAGTTCATGCTTATCAATAAATGTTTCCACTCTATTATTAAAAAGTTTTTCAAGAATTTTTGAAAATTCCGGTAGTAAGGAAACAGGACTGTAGTTTGTGAAGTGATGCTTGTTGCCAGATCTATACAAAGGCATAACGTTGCTATTTTTGGTGCAAACACAACACTGCTCATCACCAAAAGAACACCATACCTACAGTGAAGCATGGTGATGGCAGCATCACGCTTTGGGGCTGTTTTTCTTCAGCTGGAACTGGGGCCTTAGTCAAGGTGGAGGGAATTATGAACAGTTCCAAATACCAGTCAGTGTTGGCACAAAACCTTCAGGCTTCTGCTAGAAAACTGAAGATGAAGAGAAACTTCATCTTTCAGCACAACAATGACCCAAAGCACATATCCAAATCAACAAAAGAATGGCTTCACCAGAAGAAGATTAAGGTTTTGGAATGGCCCAGCCAGAGTCCAGACCTGAATCCGATCGAACATCTATGGGGTGATCTAAAAAGGGCTGTGCACAGAAGATGCCCTTGCAATCTGACAGATTTGGAGTGTTTTTACAAAGAAGGGTGGGCAAATATTGCCACATCAAGATGTGCCATGCTGATAGACTCCTACCCAAAAAGACTGAGTGCTGTAAAGGCCAAAGGTGCTGCAACAAAGTATTAGTTTAAGGGAGTGCATATATATATTCAACCAGGCTATTGTAATTTTTTTTTTCCCCATTAAAGATTTCTGTTTGTTTTTCAATTGGGCTGTACAGGTTATAGGTCACATTAATGGTGGAAAAAGTTTTGAAATGATTTATCTTGGTTTCATTTTTTTACATCACAAAAACCTGGCGTTTGAACAGGGGTGTGTAGACTTTTTTTTATATCCACTGTATATTTTTCAAAACAGCTGAGGCTTGTGCCAGAAAACATTCTAAAATTGAACTTTCATTTTATTTATTTTTCATTTTACTTATTCATTTTGCTTGTTTTCTTTATTTTACTTCAGTAATTATAAACTTTTTGTAAAAACTTTACGTTTGTTTTATTTTATCTGGTAATACTACCTTAATACTAGGCACCTAATGGTATATAAGGAGGGGCTGAAAAGTTCATTGACTGAAAAGTTCATAGTGGTCAAATCTGACCAAATGTGGTTTATTTTTCAGCTTCGGTCCACACACTTCTTCCATTGGTGCTGCAGTTGCTTGGATCCCTGCAGCTGAAAAATAAACCACATTTGACCACTATGAACTTTTCAGCCTATGAATTTTTCAGCCCCACCCCACCCCCATACATCAACAATTTTGTCATCACAGTTTAAAGGCAAAATATAATGCAGCAACTGCAAATGGAGTTATATGCAATAAACATTGCAATAAGCATTGGAATAAATATGTATCTGTGTTACTGAGTGTTTGATACAATTACTACTTGTCATGAGCTGAGCGCAGGGGGTTCCACCGCGCTCAGTCTCATTGTCTTTTTTGGTATTTGTATATTTGTTGTATTTTTGAGTCTTAGTTTTCTGTCAGTTTATCCTTGGCTGGTTTTCATATATCTTGTATTGTGTCTTAGTTCTACTCATTCTCCTGTCATACTACCGCAGTCTTGTTTTTTATATATTTGGCATTTGCTTGTACCTTTCCTTCAGTCCTTATTTGTCGTCATTTTAGTCCTTGCTTTATATTTGTACTTTTGTGTTCTCTCTCTCTCTCTCTCTCTCTCTCCCTCTCCAGGGCTGCAGCTGTCAGTGGCGCTTCTGGGTTTTTGCTCTGTAGTGGGCGGTGCCCCGTCAAGCTGTCAGTCCTGTCTCCTCTCCTCTCATGACCCCCAGCTGATCCCTATGTTGTAATCACTGTCACCTCCTGCCCGTTCACGTGATCCACACCTGGTATCATTTGCTATGATTGATCTCCTGCCTTATTTAAGACTGGTTTTTGCATTCACTCTTTGTCAGAGTCTCTTTACACATCTCCCAACTCCCGTCAGGACTCTCTCCCCATCCTGACATGTTTTCCTACGCTTTCTGCCAACTACTCTTTGTAAGTTTATGTTTTGTGCACTTTATGGATTTTGTGTTTCTTTTAATAAATACCACAAACTGCAGTTCAGTGCCTGGGTCTTTCTCTCTGCCCCGAAGGGGCAATTCATGACACTACTGCTTTTTAGGAAAGAAAGTTCCACACATGTTGGTCAATGCAAGTTTCTTCATTACAAAAAAAAAAATCTGATTACTCCATTAATCGATCGATTAGAGTGACAGATTACTCGATTAGTAAAATAATCAATAGCTTAAGTCCTACACCATACCGATCTTCAAGGTTAAAGCCGGGGTCAAAGTAAGTTGACCTTGACCTGGTGTCAAAGGTCCAATTCTCACTTGCATTAAAATTTCTTTCCCCTAGTTGCAATAATGAAGTCTCTATGGACCAAAATAAATTTTGACCTTTTATGAACCATGTGATCTTGACCTTTTGATCCCAAAAGTATAGCCATAGGTGATAGTCCCAAGGACAACTGACTGTATGTACCTAGTTGTATGTACTTTGAGCACGGACATAGCCCAATAGACAGTTGCCCAGCTGTAATCTATTGGTGCTTATTACCGTCCATTAACACAGGGAATGGCATTTATAGAACTGTTGTATAAAAGCAATATCACACTCAAGATTGTGCTGTTGTACTAAATATCAGCCAAGTGTGATGCCTTTGACACCTGGCTGCTCAACAATCTGTCTTGTGATATTGTTCAACCACTCTGGTGTTCCACATGTGGAGTGTTTCATATTGGCTGGAATGGGCTGGCATGCTAAGGGGTTAAATCCAAAACTATTGTCTGGATAGCAAATATTACCCTCAACTACCAATTAAACTCATGGGATGCAACAGCAGCATCACATGTTCAATTTGTGCACTGTTTTACCTCTGCAATCATACAGAGTCAACTATCAGGTAAAAAAAAACAAAACAAAACTAACCCTGATTCTCCCGTCAGATCTTTTAAGATGTTGATTCAGTAAAGCATATCAGTGAACAGAAGCCCAGCAGAGTAACATATTGTTGTCAGTTCATGTACCGTGTAAATTATGTTTGGAGAAAACGTGGTACCTTCAAACCCATGTACCAATGCAATGCATGGTTTTTCTTCTTCCTCCTCTTTGGTAATCCCAGGACATCACTCTTCTGTGCTGCAGCACACATGTCAGAATCAGAGCTCCTTAACAGAGTGAGGGCTTAGTACTTCAAGCCTGCCACTGTTCTCCAGATGGAAGCATTCAAGGGTTTTTTCCAGGCATTTCTACTTGTTTATTTATTAGTGTTAAAGTCAGAGCTCCTCAGAGGACAGTAGCCAGCTGTTGCATTTTGGCTTTGTTCCACTGAGACATGAGGGACTGTTATCCTCTTGATTGCTTGGCTGTCACTTTCTGTCTTTTCCTTCTTTTGTAATTTGTTGAAACTTGCTTACTGTGTAAACCAGTTCTTCGTCTTTGTACTCAGTATGCCCCCCACTTCTGTTTCTACTTTTATCTTGTATCAGTTTCGCCTTCATTGTTCTCCAAGGTAAACCTTTTAAAGCTGTCAGATTAAACTGTGTTTTTACATAAACGGTTGGTTTCTCTTTATAATAAATTGCAAAAATAATATTTTGTCTATATGTGTAAATATGAGATTTTTCCCTTTTTGCTACAAAATATGTTTATCTTACCATACTATATTCCAAACTTGGAAGCAGCCAACTGCTGTACAAAGCTATGATGTCCAGTTTTAATGGTTCTAAGATTAGTGAAGAATATATTTTAAATATAAAATCTTGCTTCAGTGTCTTAATTTTGTCAAATATTTTAGAAGGTACCAAGTCATCTGTATGAGAACATTAAGGACACATAATGCATTTGTGCTCAGAGATACTTCAGAAACACATCAGAAAACACCCATCAAACCCACACTCACCTGTCCATTCTTCTTGAGGTCGGCCCACATGCTTGTTCCATCCCCTCCTCTCATCAGGACGTGGTAGGTGAAATAGTAGATTCCCGGTAGGGGGCAGGTGAACTTGCCTGTACTCGGTTCGTAGTAGTTCCCTACATTGGTCACCACATCATCAAACTTCAGTATTTCACTGCCTTCATGTTGTTTTCGGAGGCCGGCGTAGAAGGCGATTTTAGGACTGTAGAAGGATGGGCCATAGCCACCAGGTCCAGGGCCTGGTGGACCAGGAGGACCAGGCTTGCCAGGTTCCCCCGGGGGCCCTTTAGGACCTGGAGGGCCAGGGAGTCCGGGGCTCCCTCTGAACCCCTGTTTGCCCCTACGGTTTGAGAATTCTGGGGGCTGGGGGGAGACGGCTGTCAGCTCTCCCTGTGGGGGGGTGAACGTATCACACACCATTTTGCAGCTTCCAAGCATCTCATAATGTGTGCCCCCTCCTCCGGACCCTCCCCCCTTAGTAGTATGGACCAGTAGGGGAATGGCCACCAGCAGGACCAGGACCATGGCCACGCCAACTCCAGCCCCGATGACACGTTTTTTGCGGCTGAGCCGTGAGGCTGCCAGTGTGAGGAAGTCCTCCTCCGCTTTAGCTGGAATAGTTGTGCCAGCCAGGCTGAACTCTGGGTAGAAATTAACTACTGAACTGAAAAGGTGTAAAAAAAAAAAAAGTGACTTTGTAGGGCAGAAGAAAGAAAAAGAGGCTATTTAAGGACTGGAAAAAGGTCACACAGGAGTAGGAGGAAATTAAAAATAAGGCTAGACTAAAAAATAGTGTTTTCTATTTCTTTGTAAGCAGTACATCTGTTTTCATTTTTTCCTACTTTCCACTGGTTCACAATGTCTTTGGGCTTTCACTCTAAATCTAAACACAGTACAATGTTTAACAAAAATGTTCTAAAATTCTTCACTTTAAACTGGCCACAAATGTTGAGATGCTGAATTTAAAGTGGTATGCTTTTTTGTTTTAAAATACAAATCCAGCTTTGTGGTTGTGGAAGCTCCGGGGGAAAAATCCTTCAGTTGCTCAGGCGGAGAGCTGTCAGGTGGGGTCTACAGTATTCCCACTGGAGTTCATCTCACCCACCACATACAGGCAAGGAAGCGCGCCTTACTGGTCTGCCCAGGAATGAGAAGAGAAGAACAAGGAAGCTGCTAAATCCCTGGTCTGTTTCTTTTGTTCCTCCTTGATGAGCTCAATGGTTGGTTATATATGTCTCCACGTCATATATATGATTTAAAAATCAGATTTTGTTTCAGGTCATAAAAAGACAACTTCTTTTGGAAAGGATATTAAATAATAAATAACAGGTTTTATCTTAAAACAATGAATCTCTTGAGTTACACATACACTCCCTTATAGACAGCCTATTACTAAAATAAATAAATCCAGATAAATTAAATTTATTCTTAATTTGTAGGAGACATTGAGCAAATTACACTCTTAATTTGGCAGTAAAATAATATATGAGTGTGAGTGGTAAATCTAAAAATCACCAAAAATGTGAAAGCCAACAGATTAATTACTATTAATTATATTAAGTCCCTCACATTAATTTAAACATTGTCTATAACAGTAAAAATTTTAGCACAATTGTCAGACTGCTATAAGTTACAGGTATCACACCAGGCCTTTACAAAAATAATAAACATATTACATTATTGAAGAAGCAAAAATACTTGAATCAAATTAAAATATATATTTTCCTTTCAATTAAATTGACAACTTTAATGCGTATAAAAAGTAAATAACGTTTTAAAAACTCAGGCAAAAGGAACAATTAATAAACTTACCAATGTATTCCTTCCTCTCCTTTTTTTCTGGTCAAGTGTTCAGAGTTTTTTCACGGCACGGCTCTGACGGCAACTCGCAGGAAAAAAAAAAAAACTGGACCAGAACCGGAGCGAAATCCTGCCGGAGTCTGACGGCTCTCAGTAGCGGCTCCGCTCAACTTCTGCTGTGGTCCAAAGTCGGCTCCGAACCGGACTCATGCCAGCATTTTAACTCAGCCTCTCATCCGGCAGTCGGAGACCACAACGCGCTCCGGGTCAGTCCGAGCGCAGAGCGGGGAAGGGCAACTAAAAACAGCCCAAAGTGACGATGCCACAGTTTTAATATGGCGTCCTCTTAAACATCATCTAACAATCTAATGCGCCGCTTTTACGCACTTAATGCCGCTGCGCAGAGACTTTCATTCGCGGAGCAACAGTTCACTCACTTGTTGTATTTTCTCCTCCGCTTTTCTCTCTCTCACCTCAGCGTCTGCCTACTACTGCTCGCGCGCCCTCCCCACGGCCACACACACACACACACACACACATGCGCGCACGCACACGCGCGCGCGCGCACGCACGCACGTCCATCCATCCTTCTATCCTGCCTATGACCTTTTCACAAATCAAATGACTACATCTGTTTAACGGTTTAATCAAAGGTTGTCGTTTCCCCCGATCAAATATGGACAATTTATCTGCATCGGCTGTAGGCCGGGGGTCTTCATTCCGCCGCTCAGCAGCCACATGCGGCTCTTTTGCCCTCTGCTCTCTAAAAAAACAACAAAACAAGCAAACAAAACTTGCTTGAAAGTGTGAAATTTGCATGAAAAACTGCAAAGGAATGATTTGTGTATGTTATTCTTAAAAACAAACAAACAACAACAAAAAAAAACTAAATTTACAAGAGAAAATAGCATATGTATGAGTAAACAGTCAAATTCATGAGAAAAATCGCCAGTTTATGCAGTATAAACTTTCAAATTTGCAAGCAAAAACAGTTATTGAATTGCACAAAAATTTCGTTAATTTACATTTTTTATTCACCTACATTAATTATGACAACAGAGTGCATGTTTAAGAGTAAAAAGCGCTTCTGTTACTAATGTTGAAAACTCGTAACTCAGCTGTTTGTCCGCATTTGTTCTGCAGCTCCGTGCACATTGTTTTAGGACACTGAAGCCCCTCTTCCACTAGTACCTGTTTAGCCCGGGACAGCACAGCACAGCTTTATTCAGTTCAGCCCGCTTGTGTTTCCATTACACCAGAGTACCGCTTGATGTGGGTGGGATTTGTTACAGGAAGGCGGCGCAACCCTCCCGTGACGTAAAACACGCAGCACACAATCAACACACTATCAAAACACAAGATGGAGGATTGTGAGAGGATGATTCACTTTTTGGTGGGGGCAGCGGTGCAGGGTGTAAAGGAGCAGGGCAGAGATGCGCGAGATGCTCTGATGCAGTACTTGTGTAGCAATAATGGCTAAACAGTGAGTGCCTTCCCATTCATGTGCCTACACATGTCCAACTTCTGTATTATTAAAATACAATTTTTTGTACCCTTTTCCGATACGTCTCCTCTTTTGTTTATATGGGTTACAGTATTTGTGAAGGTAAGAGCGATTAAATGCTAAAAGACAGGGGAAGCCATCTACGAGTAATCCAGCAGTTACTTATATCACTTTTGGTTTGATGCAAGTTTGTTAACAGAATTATGAATTATGTGTTGAAACACGTTAAATCCCACATAGCTTTATCCCATTTTACTGAAAAATGTAAATGTTTTGCTTACCTTTTCTTACCCCTTAGCATTCCTGGCAATTTTCCAGTGTGGAAAAGTAGAATTTTTGTTAAGAAAGACCTTTCATTATTCACCATTACACACAGATAACATGAAAATATTGCACGGCTGGATTTCCAAAATGTGTCTAAATATTTTTTAACTACAATGTCAGGATACACTGCATCATAAGATTCTGTTGCTCCAAAACTGCTCCCACAACCTACAGTCATGTGAAAAATTTAGGACACCCTGTATTAGCCTGTGTGGTTTTTTGGGAGGTATTTGGACATATGGATATTTAATATCAATGTTGAAAATACAGGGACATTCATCTAATACAACTAAACAATTAAAAAAGAAGTAGACTTTTTTCAAATTTTCTGTAAAATGTAATTCTAAACAAATAGGAATAAATTAGGATACCCCCCCCCCCAGCTTTTTTAGGACACCCCCACATTCATTCCCACTTACAATGGCTAAAATAAATGTTTTATGCAAATAAAAACAAAACCAGGGTTAGACATAGATATGAACATTTCTTAATAAAGAACTGAATTGTCACGCCGCGCCATTCATCAGCGGCGCCACCTGCTCACGCACCTGCCAATCATCAGCGGCGAGGGATAAAGGCCGTCTCGCCCGGAGGCTCGGCCTGAAGCCGTCAGACTTCGTCCCTCACCGTTGTGAGCATACTTCCCTTCAGCGTAACCATTTTGGTAAGAAGATCGCTTACCTTTTCTCTTCAGTCTTCTCCCCTGTGCACAGGTGGATTTCCCAGCGGCGGACATCTCCTCTCCATCGCCCAATCCTCGCTGCTGCACGGAGCTCTCCAGGTGGCTGTCTTCCGGGCTTCACCCCCTTGTTGTGCCAGCTGTCCTGACCCACCAAGTAAGTCCTTCTCTCGCCATAAATTCCTCCTGTGTTGGTGTATGCCCGTCACCCTCTCCCTGTGCTCTCTCCATAGGGTTGCTCGGCTGTACGGTCACCTGCCTCTGTGCCTGGAGCAGACACCATCACCAACACATTTACATCCCGCAGACACGCACTCATTCACTCCTGTTGTTAATAAACTCTTTGAACTACTCTAAGCCTGTGTGTGTGCGTCTCCTGAGCCGTGCGTTATGTCAGTACGGCTTCAGCAGAGCGGCTCGGCGGACGGCGGGCTCGCACACCGGTTTTCCACTCTCGAGGCTAGAGTGGATCAAATAGCTTATCAACAACAGGTGATCTTTAATCAATTATTGAATTTAACTAACCGGTTGGGCCGCTTGGATCCTCAACAGCCGTTCCCCCCGGCTCGCCAGGGTGGCGCGGCTCCTGCTGTTCCAGCGGCCGTCCAGCCGGCTCCAGTGGCACCGGTTCGGCTCACACCGATTCCGACCCCCGCCCGCTTTAGCGGTAAGCTCGGCGGAGCGCGGGGGTTCATTATGCAGTGTGAGTCCGTGTTCCACCGTGTGCCCGGAGATTTTCCCTCGGATCACAGTCGGATTGGTTACATAGGGAATCTTCTGGAGGGGCGTGCGTTAACTTGGACCTACGCCGTAATGGCGAGGCCCAGTTATGCCACCCTCACCTATGACCAGTTCGTGAGGCGCTTCCTGGAGGTCTTTGACCATTCTCAAACCGAGACGGTCCAGGTCGATCGGCTCCTCGCTCTCCAGCAGGGAGGCCGGTCGGCAGCGGACTACTCGGTCGACTTCCGGGTAGCGGCGGAGGAATTGGGCTGGGAGGATCGCTCCCTCTGTGGCCTGTTCCTCCGCAGCCTCAATAGTGATCTGAGGGATGAACTGGCTGGACGGGATATCCCTGGGACGCTAGCGGAGCTGACATCCTTAGCGATAAGTTTGGATAACAGGCTGCGCGAGCGCTCCTCGGGGCGGAAGTCTTCTTCTTCTCGCCCTCGTGGAGTCTCGCCGCACCTGTTCCAAGCTCGCCCCCTGGCGGCGCCGCCAGCATTGTGCCCCGAGGAGTCGGAGCCGATGGTGACGGGCTGGACCAAGCTTTCCCCTGTGGAGAAACAACGCCGCCGTGAGTTGGGCCTCTGCATGTATTGCGGAGGTGACCAACACACTGTGGAGCGTTGCCCGCGGAAGGCCAGTCGGCGGGGTCCGCGAATCGCTGTAGGGAGCCTCGCGGATCCCAACCGGTTAGACTCTCTCACCCAATTAAAGCTGCCCATCCGTTTTTGCCACAGTCCCACTGGGCACCTCACCCACGCACTGGTGGATTCGGGCGCAGAGGGCAGCTTCATTTCACAAGGCCTGGCAACCCGATTGGGCATCCGCTGTCAGGCATTAAAACACCCCATCTCCCTGGTCCATCTCTCCCGTGCCTCCCTTGGGAGAGTTTCTCACCAGACCATGCCTGTCCCCGTCATCATCTCAGGGAACCACTGGGAGGAGATGGTATTTTACGTCCTGCCCAACTCTGTGTCGCCCGTCATCCTGGGGTATCCCTGGCTACGCCTCCACAACCCTGTCCTGGACTGGAGGTCCGCTGGGGTATCGGCATGGAGTACCTTCTGTATGGGCACCTGCCTTCAGTCCGCTGCCTGCTCCCCATCCGCGGCTCCCCCTGTGGCGGATACAGCACCTCCGGACCTGTCACTGGTGCCTCCAGAATTTCACGACCTGGGTATGGTATTTAGCAAATCGAAAGCTATGTCTCTTCCCCCGCATCGACCATATGACTGTGCCATCAACCTCCGCCAGGGGGCTCCCCTGCCATCTGGTCGGCTCTACAGCCTGTCGGCGCCGGAGAAGGAGACCATGAATACATACCTAAAGGAATCTCTGAGCGCTGGGATTATTCGCCCATCGTCGTCACCCGTGGGGGCAGGGTTTTTCTTTGTCGGGAAAAAGGACGGATCCCTCCGCCCCTGCATAGACTACCGAGCGCTGAATGACATCACTGAGAGGGACCGTTACACCCTGCCCCTCATGGACACTGCCTTTCACTCCCTCCAGGGGGCGACCTGGTTTACCAAGCTGGATTTACGCAGCGCTTACCACCTCGTCCGGATCCGGGAGGGAGATGAATGGAAGACAGCCTTCCGTACCCCGAACGGCCACTTTGAGTATCTCGTCATGCCGTTCGGGCTGACCAACGCTCCTGCCGTCTTTCAGCGCCTCATTAATGACGTCCTCCGGGATTTCATCGGCCTTTTTGTGTTCGTCTACCTGGATGACATCCTTATCTTCTCCAGGTCCAGGGACGAGCACCAGGTCCATGTGAGGCGGGTCCTCCAAAGACTGCTGGAGAATCGTCTGTACGTGAAGGCTGAGAAATGCGAATTCTACGCTAGGACCACATCCTTCCTGGGATTCATCATCGCTCAAGATCAGGTGCTCCCAGACCCAGAGAAGGTGAAGGCGGTGGTGGAGTGGCCTACTCCCGCATCCCGGAAGCAGGTGCAACAGTTTGTTGGCTTCGCCAATTTTTACCGCCGCTTTGTCCCAAATTTCAGCTCGATCGTCGGACCGCTGACCCGCCTCACGTCCCCGAAGGTCCCGTTCCGGTGGACTGAAGAGGTCGCTGCTGCCTTTAGGGCGCTGAAGGCGGAGTTCTCCTCCTCCCGGGTCCTTCGCCAGGTCGACCCCGCGCTGCAGTGCATTGTGGAGGTGGACGCATCGGACACGGGAGTGGGAGCAGTGTTATCCCAGCGGTCACCTGACGATGGCGCCAAGCGGCCGTGCGCCTTCTTCTCCCGGCGCCTGTCCCCGGCGGAGAGGAACTACGATGTGGGGGACAGAGAGCTCCTGGCCATTAAACTCGCCTTACAGGAGTGGCGCCACTGGCTAGAGGGGGCGGACCTGCCGTTTGTGGTCCTGACGGACCACAAGAACTTAGAGTATTTACGATCTGCCAAGCGCCTGAATGCCCGCCAGGCGCGCTGGTCTTTGTTCTTCGCCAGGTTCCGCTTCTCGATCACCTTCAGGCCGGGCTCCAAAAACGGCCTGCCTGACGCCCTCTCTAGGCAGTTCACCCCCGTGGAGGCTGAGGAGACGCCCCACACTATCCTGCCCAGGTCGTGCGTCCTCGGTGCCATCTCTTGGGACATTGAAGACAAGATCCGGAAGGCGCAGGAGGTGGAACCTGATCCTGGCGGCGGACCGGAGGGAAGACTGTTCGTCCCATCTGCGGTCCGAGGAGAGGTCATCCACTGGCTCCACACCTCCCGGCTCACCTGTCATCCCGGCACCTCTCGGATGATCAGCCTCCTCCAGCGGTCCTTTTGGTGGCCAGGCCTGCGGAGGGATGCAGCCCGCTACGCCCGGGCTTGCCCAATCTGTGCCACCAGCAAGTCGGGAAATGCCCCCCCAGCGGGTCTGCTCCAGCCTCTGCCCGTCCCCGGCAGGCCCTGGTCGCACATCGCACTGGACTTCATCACCGGACTCCCCGTTTCCAACTCCTTTGACACCGTCCTGACCATTGTGGACCGTTTCTCCAAGGCGGCGCACTTCATTCCCCTGCGGGGTCTCCCTACTGCCCTGGAGACGGCGGGCCTCCTCGTCCAACACGTGGTCAGGCTGCACGGGATTCCGGTGGACGTGGTCTCGGACCGGGGCCCCCAATTTTCGTCCGAGGTTTGGAGATCCTTCTGTAACGCCATCGGAGCCAAGGTGAGCCTCTCCTCCGGCCATCACCCCCAGTCTAACGGGCAGTGTGAGAGGACCAATCAGGAGCTGGAGGCTGCGCTCCGCTGTGTTACCAGATCCAAGCCGACGTCCTGGAGCAACCATCTCGCCTGGGTGGAGTATGCCCACAACACCGCCCGCTCTTCTGCAACGGGGATGTCCCCCTTCAAGGCGTCCCTGGGTTACGACCCCCCGCTGTTTCCAGCGCAGGAGAACGAGGTGACTGTCCCCTCCGTTAGGGCGCACCTTAGGCAGTTCCGCTCCACCTGGGCTGCCGCGCGTCATGCGCTTTTACGCACAGCGGAGCGCAACAGGACCGTGGCGGACCGGCACAGAAGACCTGCCCCGGCGTACAGAGTTGGGCAACTCGTGTATGTGTCTACCCAGGACGTCACATTAAAAGGCGAGAGGAGGAAGCTGGCACAGCGATTCATGGGTCCCTTTCCCGTCACCCGGATCATCAACCCGGTGGCTGTGCGCGTGGCTATCCCCCCCTCCCTCCGCATCCATCCCACTTTCCATGTGTCGAGGGTGAAACTGGCAGTCACTGACCCCCTTTGCCCTCCTCCTGCAGCGCAACCCGCGCCCCGGATGGTTGGTGGCTATCCGGCCTGGTCCGTCTCCTCCATCCTGGACTCCCGGCGCCGAGGCCGTGGGTTGCAATACCTGGTGGACTGGGAGGGCTATGGGCCCGAGCATCGGCAATGGGTGCCCCCGTCGTTTGTGTTGGACCCATCGCTCATCGCGGACTTCCACCGAGCGCACCCGGATAAGCCATCGCCAGGAGGCGCTGCTAGAGGGGGGAGTACTGTCACGCCGCGCCATTCATCAGCGGCGCCACCTGCTCACGCACCTGCCAATCATCAGCGGCGAGGGATAAAGGCCGTCTCGCCCGGAGGCTCGGCCTGAAGCCGTCAGACTTCGTCCCTCACCGTTGTGAGCATACTTCCCTTCAGCGTAACCATTTTGGTAAGAAGATCGCTTACCTTTTCTCTTCAGTCTTCTCCCCTGTGCACAGGTGGATTTCCCAGCGGCGGACATCTCCTCTCCATCGCCCAATCCTCGCTGCTGCACGGAGCTCTCCAGGTGGCTGTCTTCCGGGCTTCACCCCCTTGTTGTGCCAGCTGTCCTGACCCACCAAGTAAGTCCTTCTCTCGCCATAAATTCCTCCTGTGTTGGTGTATGCCCGTCACCCTCTCCCTGTGCTCTCTCCATAGGGTTGCTCGGCTGTACGGTCACCTGCCTCTGTGCCTGGAGCAGACACCATCACCAACACATTTACATCCCGCAGACACGCACTCATTCACTCCTGTTGTTAATAAACTCTTTGAACTACTCTAAGCCTGTGTGTGTGCGTCTCCTGAGCCGTGCGTTATGTCATGAATATTTAATGGTGTCCTAATTTTTTTCACATAACTGTAAACCTTGACCTTGATCTATTGACTTTTAAAGTATGTCTAAGTAATTATTAGACTCCATAACATACTCCAAAGACATAGTCTTCCAACCCTTTTTTTGGGGAAAAATCTGGAAAAAAAAATTGGTAATAACAGACAAAACACAATCATGATGCCAACAGTCACTGGTTTAATACAAGTTGCAGCCCAGTTACTGATTGTTTTGTTTCGCATGTATACATGTTAAAAAGACGCTTGTGGGGAGATTGGGTGACACCGGCCATTCGTCGCGAGGTTGCCCAGTACAGCCAGGAAAGCATGATGGAAGGAAGCACTTTGAGCCATCTCCTCCCCTCGTAAGGTGGCTTCTTGCTCCCTTGCTTCACGAGCTTCATCGACAAGCCGGTTGATGGTCTGCATCTGCTAGGCAAGTACTTCACCCCACTGTTCAAGCTGTTTACGGGGCAGTTCGAGCTGTTCACGCTGCAGTTCGAGCTGTTCACGCTGCTGTTCATGTTGCTGTTCTTGGAGCCGCACCTCGTCACCATTCATCTGGGTAAACACAGTGGCAAGTTCCACTGTGGGGTGGTTCCTTTTCCTCTTACCTACACGAACTAACTAACTAACTAACCTGCACTTATATAGCGCTTTTCTAGTCACAAAGACCACTCAAAGCGCTTTCACTAATACTAACCCCTCTATTCTAAGGGCCTATAGGAAACAGATATCTAGGGACAATTTAGAACAGCCAATTAACCTAACACGAAAGACAGAAATGGGCGGTGGTTAGTTAAAGCAAGTGCAAAACATATATACGGGAAATACACTTGTGAAAACCAAGTGGTGGGGTGTGACAAAAATGCTTCGTTGTTGTATATAAGCACAATTTTCATGTTGCTGCACTTCAGTACAGCAGATTTTGCAAGCGCCAGGTTACTTTTAAGATAATTTGGTTTTATTGTGGCCTCAGAAATCTGAATGAGTTAATACAGTCAGTTGACTTGAATTGTTTGAATGAAGCACGTTGACCGCAAGCACATTCGAAAGTGAGTTTTTGTGCTGCATCAGTTTTTCAAAAACAAGAATTTTATCACTACTTCCTCCACTACAGCTAAAAAATAGGACCAGGTCCTGGACCGCTGACAAGTGAGCACCCCAGGATCCACTCTGTACATGTACATTTTTCAAGCCAGTGATTCATGGTGGAAAAGAAACAGCATGGCAACACTGTAGTTGGAAAATGCAAAGAATAGGTACATATGTGGGTCTATTATGAGGCTTTATGAAATTATATGAATCACTTTATAAATCACTGGTTTGAAAATGCACTTGTATATATTGAGATTTTGGTTCCTTTGGGCCCACTTGACCTGTATCCATAAACAAAACAGTTTGTTAATCTTATGTTTATTGCGCTTTACCAGTACGTGAATGTGTCAAGCCACACGTTGACGGAGCTGGAGCTGGTGATGGGGCTGGTGTCATGAATGGCCCCTCCGGGGCAGAAAGACAGACCCACACGCTGGACTGCAGTAGTGACATTTAATAACAAAAAATCCAGAACAGTGCAAAAACACAAAAATACAGGCAAAGTAACTTACAAGGAATGGTACTCCAGAGCTGGAATCGCTCTGGAGGAGATGAGGAGACAGCACAATAGAATGAATTCAATTCAATTCAGATCAAGACTGCTGTGATGAGAAAGTGAGCTGGCAGTACTTAAATACATGAAAATAAATGAGCAGCAGGTGCAGGCAACTAAGCGAGCAGGTGACCTACTTATTCAACTACTTACAGCTGAGATGGCTGGGAAACAGCGTGAGTAGCTGGTGGGAGTGTCTGGGAAGGAAGAAGGGCGCTCAGTCACAAAACCAAAAATAAACACAGAAACAAACAAAATAATTATAAGAGACATAAAATTGAGAGTATACTCAGACATAAATTGAGAGTCTGAGCTCTGTGAGAACACAGCTCAGACTCATGACAGAGCCGCCCCCCCCAAGGGGTGGAACCCTGACACCCCAAGGTAACACCCAAGAGAACCCCCCCAAAAGAAATGGTACAGCAATGAACCGCCCCAGGTGGGAAGTGGGGGAAACAGATAGGAGGGAACAAAAATATGGAGCCCGCTCAGGAACTGCACCCACTCTACGCCAGGCCCCTGGGCCCCCTAGGCCAAAGAACTAAGCTGTTCAGGTGGCCGGCCAAAGTCCCTGGCCAGACAGACGGCAAGGTGGTATGAGTCAGGTGGCCTGCTGGAGAATATGGGCCACCCAACCCAGCGGCTCAGTCTATGGGGCGGCCGGCCAGAGTTCTTAAGCCACCAAGACCAGAGGGGTGACCCAGGAGGTGGCTCCCCCATGGAGAGGCCCGATGCAGGAATGAAGGGCTGAAGGGGGGTGCCACAACGGTGTCTGGTGGTGGAGGGGAACCCATGACGACATCTGGCAGCGGAGGGGGAACCATGGTGGTGTCAGGCAGAGGAGGTGAGGCCTCAATGCCCTTGGACTGGCCGGCAACACCCTCGGTGGTCATGGACTGAGACACAGTTGCACCCATGGAGGTCCCGGACTGGGATGTAGCTGCACCTGCGGCGGCTCCGGGCTGGAGCTAGGCAGCACCCACGGTGGCGCTGGGCTGGAGCATTGCAGCACCTGCAGTGGCTGCGGGCTGGAGCGTAACAGCATCAATGGTGGACCCGGATTCGTCCAACCCACGGTGGGTCTGGACTGGGCCAATGCTGCACCCACGGTGGGCCCGGACTGGGCCAATGCTTCACCCACGGTGGACCCCGGGCTGGGGCGTAGCACCCATCACGGGCCAATACTGGAGCGCAGCATCATGTTGGATTTAGGCTGGGGCGCAGTACCCACGAGGGTCCTCGACTGGGATGCAGCACCCATGGAGACTCAGACCAAGGAGGAGGAACCCAGACGATGGCCTCGGGCAGAGGGGGAGCTGCACCCACGGAGGTCTCGAGCTGGGACAGGGCACCCGCGACGACCTTCACTGCGGGGGAAGCTGGACCCATAGTGACCTCGGGCGGTGAGCCTGGACCCACGGAGACATCTGGCTGTGCTGGAACATTCCTGGTAACCCTGGAAGAAATCTCAGACAACACACATGGAGAAGCAGGATCAGAGTCACCGGCAGCGGTGGAGCCCAGCAAGGCGCGCTCAGGCGCAATGGGTGGCTGCACCCGGCTCTCCTCACCTGAGACAAGAAAAACAAAGGAGAGCACTTGCCTGAGCTTGAGCTCCACGGCCGTCCAGGACTCCGTTGATCCAGACGACGACGACGTCTCGGGCCTGGTCCTTTGGAGGTCCAGCTCTGTCTCTAACTCTGCTGCGGCGGCCTCCTCAGCAGACATGATGGGGGATGCAGTCTTGGTGCCCCCAGGCGGAGTGACCCACGCTGGTGACTCATCCGGCGTGGCAGCTGGGGTCCAGCTCACTGTTGGCACTGGAACTTGGTCCTCCAGGGCCACAGGTTCCTCCCGCGTCCAGTGGCTCAATCCCGGGGTCAGCAGACACTCAGGGGCCAAAGGAGAAGACACGGAGAGTGCTGGTGAGCAATTAATTACTGCAGCAGGTGGTGAGAGCTGAGGGGGCTGCATGTCCTGAACCTCCCTACTGGGAATTAGGCAAGGCATATCATCATAAATTGAAGAAGAATAAAATGACACTTGCCTATTTTCCTAATGTTTGGTGTTGCTTGCTGCAGTGGATGGAAAGTCATCCCTCTCTGTGGCTGTGGTGAGCATGCGCCTCCCTGAGGATGATGGAGGAGCCGCCCCTGTGGTCATGGAGACGGACGTAGCCGGGGAATAAACAGAGGGCCTCTCGACAGCAGGGGAGGATGCTGAAGTGGAGCAAGGAACAGCAGCTACAGGGCGGAGTGAAGCTGATGATTCAGCCGGAGAAAAGAGAGCCGAAGGCTGTACTGCTGGGGGAGGCTTCTGCTTCGGTGCCAAGGAAACGGCAGCCGGAGAGGCGGGAGAATTTCTCTGGCGGTCCAGAGCAGGGTGGCGTTGTCATTGTGGAGTTGATGGAGCAGGAATGGGTGCCAGAGACTGGTGAGGAGTTCAAATGACAGAGGACCGGGAGCGCCTCCCCTCCGGCACTAGCCCAGGCTTCTCCGGGGAATTTCTCACCATCCCACGGTTCTCGCATTGTAGCGCTGACACCTGAGAGATCTCATCTTTTCCCTCAGCGTGCTCCATAAGCTGAAGGCACCGACGAGCAGCTGCCTCCACGAACCCCAGGTACCACAATGTGTCCTTCGGGGTGAAGCCGCTGCGTGCTACGGAGATTAGCCCATCTATCTCCATTAGGGCTTGGCAGCACTCCCACCCCAGGTGCATCGGGTAGCTGCATCCACCTGTTGAGTCCATAATGAGCTCCAGAGATAGGTGAGTGAAAAAACACAAAAAGGACAAAAAATTCACTAACTGCAGCCACTGGGTCTTATTCCTGGCGGAAGTCTTCTGTCATGAATGGCCCCACCGGGGCAGAAAGACAGACCCACACGCTGGACTGCAGTAGTGACAATTAATAACAAAAAATCCAGAACAGTGCAAAAACACAAAAATACAAGCAAAGTAACTTACAAGGAATGATACTCCAGAGCTGGAATCACTCTGGAGGTGATGAGGAGACAAGTGTCATAAACTCCCTGTGCGCTTTTCCACAGCGCATGGAGGAGGGGTGAAAGGACGAGAATTTACACGCTGGGTTAAAACCACACATACATTTACTAACCATAACAATTGGCAAACAGTTCCAATGCATATATTTCACCCAGGCTTAAGGATTACACCAGGACACTCGACAGTCAAGGTGAGGCTTACTGGGGAACACACGCACAGATTATACTCAATGGACTGGAGCGGTCCGAGTAGTCCAAATAAGGCATAAAGTGAAACACAGTCCTTCGTTGACAAGCGAATAATTCAGACAGAGCAAGCACAAATCAGCAGAGTTGGCCAGCTAGCTTGCTACTAGCTAGCTAGTGCAGCTAGTGCTCCTGGCTAACACTCGTGAGCAAGGAGAGAATGGCGTTGTTACTGCTCAAAAAAGTGAGCGTGGCACCAATAGGTTGGATAGATCGAAAAGATGCATAATATCACAAAACACTCATCATCCATGGTTTGTAACAATAACGTAGCTGGGTCGACTCCTATCTCCCTCCCATTGCTGGACTGCAAATGGCGCCCATTTGGTCAAGCCACTTCCACTGCTTTCTGCCTGCCCCACTTCGACCGTTGTGGTCCTTGATAGCCCAGTAATCGCATTTCAATTTCTTCAGCTTCTCCCTACATTGTTTTAATATCCAGTTGTATTCGCGGGTGGACACCTGCTCCGCGACTCATGGAAAATCTTCTCATTGCGGTGCACTCCATCTAACTCTCTCTGGATTCTATCGTCGGCCACTATCACAGAAAATTCTGCACCTCCTCGTTGGACCACGGTGTAGATTTTTGTGAAGCCAAAGCCATCGCTACCATTTATAGTGATTACTCACTGAAGAGTTTTTGCAAATGGCGGTTATACATTCAGCAGAAGAATGGCGCTCTCATGATGTCATGCCCAGACCAATCAGTGGCCTGCAGTCTTTTGATGTCACATTTTCAGGTCGGAATGGAACACTTAGAACCAGTCTGGAATAGGTCCGATTTTTTGGGACCGAAACCGTTACAGTTCCTAATGGAAAAGCCTGCAAAGTGTACTGAACCAAACTGAACAGGTCCAAACAGGTACTAGTGGAAAAGGGACTTAATGGTACAGTTTACTGGATCCGTCATTTCTCCGCTTTCTATTCAGTATGTATATGAAATATGTGTGTGAGTGGGTGGCCTGAGCCACTGATAGAGCGGGTCGCTCAGTAACCGGAGGGTCGGAGGTTTGAATCCCTCTCTCCCCTGCCGTTGTGTCCTTGGGCAAGACACTTTACCCGCCTTGCCTCTAGCGTTTGTAATACTGGTCTATGAATGTGAATAAATGTTCGGTAGTGGTCGGAGAGGCCGTTAGCGTGGTATTGGCAGCCATGTTTCTGTCATTCTGCCCCTGGGCAGCTGTGACTACAGAGGTAGCTTACCACTATCAATGTCTGTCTGGAGAGAATGAATAAACGACTCACTGTAAAGTGCTTTGAGATGTCACTTGACATGTAAAGCGCCATATAAATCTAATCCATTATTATTATTATTATTATTATTATTATTATTATTATTATTGAAATGCAAAGCATTTGACTCCGGTGCAGTGAGATTCAGGCTATGGTATGTCAAGTTGCCCCCACTTCCCATTTCCTTAAAGTTGAAATTTTTTAACTTTATCTAAATGAGGTCCAGGCACCTGGTATGCGGCAGCTGCAGCAATGTTATCCTGAATGTTTAAACCAACAGTTTTTAATGTCAAATAAAGACAGATCCATTAACTGCACCTACTATTACTCAGCTGAAATGTGGTTGAGACACTTTTTAAAGATATCAGACTCAAGCCTAATTCATAGTGGCAAAAACGTGCTGGTACACGAGTGAGTGCAGTGGACGCATTCGTGCGCAAACCCTACGCAGAGGGTGAGCACTGACCAAGCGCATGCAGGCCCCAAAAAGTGACCGCGCATACAAGAACATAGTGGTTGCAGTGAACTGCACATGCACCAGGAACCTCTTGCCATTCCGGACGGGGAAGTATTGGTGAGGATGAACAGATGTGCATGTGTTTCGCTATTAGAACATGTTTTTCATGTAACCTTTAAATAAACCTTGTGCATTCTTCTACTGTGAAGTGGCTCGTTTATCAATTTTTCACCCAAAACACCAAAACAGTAAATTATATTCCTACCTGTTTTGTTGCTTTGTGTTTCTCCGTAGCTTGTGACAGCAGCTGCTACAGGTGTGGTTTGGGGCTGGGAAAAATTGTTTCAGTCACTAAAAGTTTTTAAAAAAAAAAAAATCCCCCACCGAGCTCTTCTTTTGTGTTTCGATTGCAGCTGTTAAAACGTCTAAATTTATTTTCACTGCGCATGCACAAAACTTGGCTGCTGATTGGTAGCTGCAGTGGCTCAAAACAACTCTGAATATTGCCATGAACACAAACACAGTCTACAGAATGCAAACATTATCTCCTCGGAAGGACTCTGAACAGCCCTTCACGCTTTCTCACAATCCGCCATGTTGTCCGGGAGCTGAGATCAGTGGAAGACCGCCCATGGCTGGATACGTTGACCAGTCAGGCACAGGCTTTGTGTTCTCAGCAGCAGAACCAAAGAGAGTCTTTCCCCAGGGACAGAGCTCTTTGACTATTGGTTTTGCACTATGTCATTCATTTTCTGTCACTCCACCTGTTTATGCCTCATCCTGCACTCTGCATCCCCTGATGCGATTCCTTACAACAATTGAAAGCACCAAGGTGCTCATGCCTCGGTGTCAGAGCCTAGGCGGAGGTATGGGTTCTCGGATCATCACCAAAATGTTATGGGTTCCTCTCTAACCCAAAGACCACCTCTGGTAAAAATTTTTTTTTATCCAAATCCATCCTGTAGTTTTTGAGTATTCTTGCTAAAACACTGTGAGAAGATAAGAGCCTTGGTGGAGGTATGCGCTCTAGGATCATCACCAAAATGTTATGGGTTCCTCTCTTGTCCAAGGACCACCTCTGGTAAAAATTTCATCCAAATCCATCCAATAGTTTTGGAGCACATGCATGCGCAGTGAAAATAATCTACAGTTTACATGCCCGTACTGTCGGCGGCAGCCAAGAGCCACCAAACTGAACAGTTCAACTCCACGTGCTGTAAAAAATGTGCTGTGTTGTGCTGTAAAAACGTTGCACTGCCGCCTCTAGTGGCCCAGCATAGTTATTACAATACCCTTTTCCCTGCTCCATTGACGTTAAAGATGAGTTACATTTGTGTTTATTTAGATAGATAGATAGATAGATAGTTTATTTCGAACACAAAAATATAACAAATACAAGCAAATGGCAAATGCAATAAAGTAACAGTATACACTGTTCGAAAGGGAGAAGGAAGAAGTGAACACTTATTAATTCCATCTCCTCTTTTCCATAGATACACCCATGTGAATTTTATACAAATTACCACCTTTAAGACCCCAAGTAAACAATTTACTGTATTTTTTACAAATCAACATTAACACCCATCCATTCCAACATACAATGATGTCCATACAACAAAACCAGCCTCAAACAACACAGATATACACAGTGCTGTCCCACCCACCATTCCATAGTGTCCCATAATATCCCAGAGTGAACATAATGAATCGTACATATAACTACTACCCTTCTAACATATACCCTTTCAGCAAATGATGCTTATACCTCTTTTTGAATTGATTTCTGTTTGTACATAGTTTCAGTTCCGGCTCTAGACTGTTCCACAAATCCACCCCACAGACAGATATGCACATACTTTTCTTGGTTGTTCGTATCTTGGGTTTTGTAAAGTTTAAGCCTCCCCTCAAATTATGATCATTGTCTCTTTTTTTAAATATTTTTTGTATATTAGTTGGTAGTTGATTATTAATTGCCCTGTACATTACTTGTGCTGTCTTAAATTTAACTAAATCGATGAACTTTATGACATGTGACTTTAAGAACAACGAATTGGTATGGTCTCTATATCCTACATTATTTATTATCCTTATAGCTCTTTTTTGTAATGTGCATATTGACTGTAGGTTGGTCTTGTAGGTGTTTCCCCAGACTTCTACACAGTAGTTAAGATAAGGTAAAAACAGTGAATTGTACAATAAGACCAATGATTTATAGTCCAAGAAGTGTCTTGTCTTCCCCAGTATGCCTATACATTTTGCTAATTTGGCCCGGATGTGACTGATGTGAGGTTTCCAGCAGATTTTATTGTCTAGCGTCACCCCCAGGAACTTATTTTCCTGTACTGTTTCTATTCTGGTATCATCCATCGTTACCATTATTTCATGATTTATTTTATAATTTCCAAACAACATAATCTTTGTTTTTTTTAGATTTAGAAATAATTTATTTTTGTTGAACCACTGCGTTAATTTTTTCATTTCAGTTGTGACCACCTCTAAAACCTGCTGCAAATTCTCACCAGTGCAAAGGATATTTGTGTCATCCGCAAACAAAATAAATTTCAGAATTTTTGATACTTGGCATATGTCATTTATATACAAAATAAAGAGTTTGGGTCCCAAAACTGACCCCTGGGGCAAAAAACAAAGCCTTATCTCAGAATTCTGGCAAATTAAAAGTCGAGAAAATATGGCGATACAGTGATACAAGCATTTAGTTGCACTTAATTCTGAATAGGCGAGCTGAAAAGCTGGTAGCAGACACACACACACACACACACACACACACACACACACACACACACGCACACACACACACACAGGGGCATGTTGACTGATTACTGTATGCCTCCGTTTTCACCAAGGCCTAAATATGGACCAGTGGACACACACCATGATTGCCCAGTTTGCTCTTTCCATAGTATACGACCAATGCATGCCTATGCTAGTTATAGCCTATGTTTGTTTGGCTGATTTGGTAGATTAACAGCATCTTTATTTGACAGTCCTGAATCACTTCAAGTTTTTCTTACACAGACTCAACTTGACCAAACAGAGATTACAAGGTTGCTACTTGCGAACCTGCGGTTGTGAAAACAGCAGGTGTGCTCAGACTAAAGTCTTAAGCGCAAAACGTGGGCTACAGATGTGAGACTAAAAGACATGGTGCAGGCAGGCGAAGTGAAAAGATAAAATGTAAGGAGGAGAGTGGTGTTCTCGAGGTCTGTTGTCAATGTCTGTGTTTTTTTTAGCTTTCAGACCTTGTTAGAGATGAAAGACGTATCGCTGCTGACATCTCCCCACCTCCTCTGTCTCCCGCTGGTCTATTTATTTTTCTCTCCCACTCAATCTGTGATTTTGCATTTAAAACAGTCACATATTAATTACTTCTGACTTTGGTCATTGTCTTGAGGTTGTTTTTTTTTCCCAGACACTCCAGTCACAAGACACACATGCAATTAGACCTTACTTGAAAGAATCATATTGTTGCTATTGCTAACAAGTTGGTTTAAGGCCATTTTCACATAAAACAGCCATACAAAACCATGTAGGCCCTCCCAGACTTAGTGTACTTCTATTCACTGTCAGTATTGCTCCCTATTTATTCATCTTCCAACTTTACTGAGCCAGAGTGTGTAGCAGATATTGAATATGGATCAATAGATCACTCCCCAGGATGCATACTGTCAGCCGACTGAGCCCTCAGGCAGATGCCAAGCCTCTGGTCACATTTGCATTTGGAGATAGAAAATAACTACTGCTTGTCAGAAAGAGGAGAACTGGGTGGTCTCTGCAAATTAAATCCAAAGAAGCTTTAGAACTTCCTACCTTTTACACATGACATGGTTTGCCATTGTAAGAGTGGTGCTTATGTTAGTGAGCATTCACAGCTACTGTATACACACTAAAATCAGCCTAGTCTCACCAAAAAAACATAAAATTGCACGTTTTATCACTCTGAGAAAACATACATAGGCACGGAAAAAAACATTTTTCACGTGCAGTGGATACATGATGTTTACAGCTTTAAGAAACATGTCTACCAGCACCTCAGCATTTGCTGGTGTCTCTTCCTTTCACTTTCATTCGCTTTCACTATCAGAGGTGACACCTCACCAAAATATTTTTTTCCTAACCCTAACCACCACAGGAGGCGACGCCTAAACCTAACCTTTCATTAGTGGAGTGAATAACAAACACATGAAAAAAAAAAAAGTCACAAAAAGATCAGCATTCAGATTAAACTCATGTGCTGTTGGTCTCATTGCTTGAAACTGACCATCCACCACCCTTCTCCCACCAGCTAAGTGAATGCTGAAAGATTACATAAAACTGGTGTTCTGCTCATGCATGGTGAGGACAGTTTTTTTTTTTTTCATATGTATATTTACACATGTGCAGAGTGAAGGCATGGACTCCACTTGTAAAAACATATCCAGGTATGTTTTTTTTTTATTTCATTTTACGTACAAATGTACATTTTTATAGGGGTGGAAAACTTTCATTAGTTACATTTTTTACTGAGATCGGGTTGGTTAAAGTATAAAAGTGGAAGCTGAAAAAATCAGTGGCTCCTTGGAGTTCAATAACTGCGCCTAGGACAGCATCTCACTGCTTCAAAAATGTCCAAAAGCACATGTGGATGTGTGTTTGGGTTAATGGAGCCGAGAGGTGGAGCAGACTCATTCCATACTCAAGTTTGCATAGGAATACTTACGTTAAAAAAATCAACTCTGTTAAAAGAAAAGCACTGATTGAAATACAGGCTCAAACATATACAGTGCTTGAAGCATAAGGCATGTCTGTGAAGGACTTTTCTATGGGAGTTTACAGTAACTGAACCTTGGGTCATTAATTTATTGTGAATTAAAAAAAAAAGAATATTACCTTTGCACCATACAGCATCCAAAGCAGTTTTCAGTGCTACCATAATAGAAAGATTATGATCAACATACTGAATTAAGTTATAAATGTATCTAATCTCATCTTGTCTTTTATGCCATTACATTATGTCTCACACAGAGGTTGCTTTACTGAAAATTGTTCTTCACTGACAGATTTTTATCTGTATTGACTGAAAATGTTGAATGTTGTCTGTCATTTGACAGACTACACTGAGGGTGATCTATAGTAAGTCAATTAAAATGAATTATGACACAATTTTTTCAAGTCTGTCAAAATGACATAAAAAAGTCTAGTGCAGCATCTGGTCTCACATGATATGCACTAATCCAGACACCAATGAGTTGTCTATTGTTCAGTTTAGTTGTTAAAATCTGTCTTGATGTTGTTATTGGAAAGCGCACAATGTAGAATACAAAATTAAAAAACAACAATAATAATTTCCCTCAAATTCATTAAAATTAAACAAGTCTGTTATGTAGGAGTTGAAAGCACAGATTTGTATTAAAGATCCCTTATTATGCTTTTTTTGTGATTTTCTCATTATTTTAGTGCATTATGTAGGTTTTTTGTGACATTATATGGTTTGCAAAGCCCAACAGTCCAAATTCCACCTGCACAGGAGTTTCCTCTCCCACAAAAATGTAGGACTACAAATCTGCCTTAAATGCCTCATTTGGATTTGTGTTTTTTTCAGTGATGTTTATCATGTCATTACTTAAATGGAACATTAAAAAAAAAATAAATCACTTTTTAGGTGATTGTGCACGTCCCTGGGCATCAACTGAAAAACTCTGAAAGGACAACACTGTCTCTGTTAGGTCACCCTTTGCCTCAGTACCTCTCTCTGAAAGAGTCACACCCAGATTTTGCTCTGGGTGTGACGTGAGAACCAGAGCTCACTTTTATGAAGCCTCCCTCCCAGATTCATCTCCACTCATTTTAACAATGATTTGACAATTCTTGTGACTATTCAAACCTGCATGCTGACATAGTTCCTATGGCTGCTAGCTTGCTATGGGGTTAGCTTGGTGGTTTATATTGCTATTTTCTTTAAATTCTAGTCACCACACTAGACAGCCCTATTCCTACCTGGCTCACTGTTGGTAATGCAGTAGTAGATTAGTTTATTTGACAGGGACAGTGCAATAAACATAGACAATTAATCAAAGACAATCAATCTGATGTGTTGCACATAGAGTGTATAGCTATTAGCTAATTTGCAACTCTTGTCCCTGGATGGGCTTTAGAAAAAAGAATCAAGATAAAAATATACACAATAACCACATACATCAATGCAGAAAAATTATAAATACACAATTATAAATATTATAAATATTATAAATACACAAATATAACAGCCTGACTCACCTTTAACATAAATATTATAAATACACAAATATAACAGCCTGACTCACATTTAACACATATAACATAACTCACATTTGCCTATTTCAGGCCTTCCTCCCTCCGTCACTCACTATAAACAAACACATTTATTCCTTCCCTTCATTCACTCTCACTTTGCAGACAAATAATTCATACATGAGTACATTCTTGTTTATTTTTCAGCCAGTTCATGCAGTATATCTCGTGCCATTCTGTGTTGTTTTGTTATATTTTGGACATTATCCACCTTATTCCTGAGGGTGCTGCTGTAGAAATGATTACGGGTGCAGCTTCCGCTTTCATGCGGAAGTAATGTTAAGTCAGTCAGCAATAGTGGAGTAGCGGAGCATTTAAAATATTGTTTTTGAAAGTTTTTCAAATTTGATTTAATGTATAGCTCATATACAGTATGTGTTTTGCAGTCAAGTGGCAGCTAATTTCCACACCTGTTGTTTTTGAATGTTTTTGCATAGTTCTGTTACTTGTTGCTGCTGTTCGTGGTTGTGCCATAGACCAGTGGCGGACTGTGCATTTTACAACAAGGCCTTCAGTGATGATCTACCCAATTTCAGTGCCATCAAGCACCATAAAAATAGCCTATAGGGCCGTCCACACAAAATATGTTAAAGATAACTTTAACTACAAAATTATAGTTTTAAAAATCTTTACCTTTTTGTTGTAGAACTCCATTTCCCTGTGCACTTGTTCGTTGAGCTGCAGATCCACTCTTGTTTCCCCAAAGGTTTAAAAGTACTGTTGCTTGTAAGTGTCCGGCTGGTGGCTGTGCTTTGGTGTCTTGCTGCTGCCTTGGTTAAGGCCCTGTCACATCTAGATGATTTGGGCAGCGTTTGCAAAATGCATGAAAAATTTGGAGAATACGCTGGGGTGCGTCGAATCAGTTTTGTCTAAGTTAAGAGCACGCTGAAGTATGCTGAAGCACCCTGGTATACGGCATTGCTCACTGAGCTCTTCTGAAAATTAATTTTCAGCATGCTGAAAATTTTCAGACATATCCAGCATATGGCTGATATGTCCTGCATTATTTGCGGAGAAAATGGCATATTTGCAGCAGTGGTTCACAGGAAAAACCCATACAGAGCTCTGCCTACAGGCATACACACACACAGAGCTAAACACACATATTTGTTCATATAATGGGACCTGTCGGGGGTTTTTTATATTTGACTGAAGTCTGTAAGATCAGCTGTCCTGTGTTGTTGTGATAGATATGCCAAAATGTCAGAATACCGGAGGAGGAGGAGGATCCAATCAACTGATTGCCTGAAATGCAGAGCGTAGCTGTTTACTATGCTGTTGGCTGCACCTCCCAGCAAAAGCGCACTCTATGCATTATCTTTATTTTTTTCACTTTACTGAAAATAAACTTTTTATCGCCATCAGTTCGTGTGCCCTTGACCCAGGTTGTGGCAACTGTTATCTAATGTTCCTGATGTGTCACATCAGCTGTTTTAGGCGTGACTGACCTGACAGATTTGACAACTCTGCCAGGTCAGTCACGCCCCCCACTGTGGTGTTTGGAGGGGAGAATCATCTCAGTTGACTAGAGATAAGATAAGATAGATAAGATAAGCCTTTATTAGTCCCACAATGGGGAAATTCCAGGATTGCAACAGCACAGGGATAGCAACACTCAGAGCAACAATCAGAAGGCAAGAAAAAACAAGAGCAGCTAGTATACATGTGTACATATTACTATAAATATACTGTATATATACAGTACAGTATATATACACTCACCGGCCACTTTATTAGGTACACCTGTCCAACTGCTCGTTAACACTTAATTTCTAATCAGCCAATCACATGGCGGCAACTCAGTGCATTTAGGCATGTAGACATGGTCAAGACAATCTCCTGCAGTTCAAACCGAGCATCAGTATGGGGAAGAAAGGTGATTTGAGTGACTTTGAACGTGGCATGGTTGTTGGTGCCAGAAGGGCTGGTCTGAGTATTTCAGAAACTGTTGATCTACTGGGATTTTCACGCACAACCATCTCTAGGGTTTACAGAGAATGGTCCGAAAAAGAAAAAATATCCAGTGAGCGGCAGTTCTGTGGGCGGAAATGCCTTGTTGATGCCAGAGGTCAGAGGAGAATGGCCAGACTGGTTCGAGCTGATAGAAAGGCAACAGTGACTCAAATAACCACCCGTTACAACCAAGGTAGGCAGAAGAGCATCTCTGAACGCACAGTACGTCAAACTTTGAGGCAGATGGGCTACAGCAGCAGAAGACCACGCCGGGTGCCACTCCTTTCAGCTAAGAACAGGAAACTGAGGCTACAATTTGCACAAGCTCATCGAAATTGGACAATAGAAGATTGGAAAAACGTTGCCTGGTCTGATGAGTCTCGATTTCTGCTGCGACATTCGGATGGTAGGGTCAGAATTTGGCGTCAACAACATGAAAGCATGGATCCATCCTGCCTTGTATCAATGGTTCAGGCTGGTGGTGGTGGTGTAATGGTGTGGGGAATATTTTCTTGGCACTCTTTGGGCCCCTTGGTACCAATTGAGCATCGTTGCAACGCTACAGCCTACCTGAGTATTGTTGCTGACCATGTCCATCCCTTTATGACCACAATGTACCCAACTTCTGATGGCTACTTTCAGCAGGATAATGCGCCATGTCATAAAGCTGGAATCATCTCAGACTGGTTTCTTGAACATGACAATGAGTTCACTGTACTCAAATGGCCTCCACAGTCACCAGATCTCAATCCAATAGAGCATCTTTGGGATGTAGTGGAACGGGAGATTCGCATCATGGATGTGCAGCCGACAAATCTGCGGCAACTGTGTGATGCCATCATGTCAATATGGACCAAACTCTCTGAGGAATGCTTCCAGCACCTTGTTGAATCTATGCCACGAAGAATTGAGGCAGTTCTGAAGGCAAAAGGGGGTCCAACCCGTTACTAGCATGGTGTACCTAATAAAGTGGCCGGTGAGTGTATATATATATATATATATACAGTGGGGCAAAAAAGTATTTAGTCAGCCACCAATTGTGCAAGTTCTCCCACTTAAAAGATGAGAGAGGTCTCCGATTTTCATCATAGGTATACCTCAACTATGACAGACAAAATGAGAAAAAAAATCCAGAAAATCACATTGAATGATTTTTAATGAATTAATTGGTAAATTCCTCGGTAAAATAAATATTTGGTCAATAACAAAAGTTCATCTCAATACTTTGTTATGTACCCTTCGTTGGCAATGACAAGAGGTCAAACATTTTCTGTAAGTCTTCACAAGGTTTTCACACACTGTTGCTGGTATTTTGGTCCATTCCTCCATGCAGATCTCCTCTAGAGCATTGATGTTTTGGGGCTGTCGCTGGGCAACACAGACTTTCAACTCCCTCCAAAGATTTTCTATGGGGTTGAGATCTGGAGACTGGCTAGGCCACTCCAGGACCTTGAAATGCTTCTTACGAAGCCACTCCTTCGTTGCCCGGGCGGTGTGTTTGGGATCATTGTCATGCTGAAAGATCCAGCCACGTTTCATCTTCAATGCCCTTGCTGATGGAAGGAGGTTTTCACTCAAAATCTCACGATACATTACCCCTTTCATTGTTTCCTTTACACGGATCAGTCGTCCTGGTCCCTTTGCAGAAAAACAGCCACAAAGCATGATGTTTTCACCCCCATGCTTCACAGTAGGTATGGTGTTCTTTCTCCTCCAAAGACGACAAGTTGAGTTTTTACCAAAAAGTTCTATTTTGGTTTCATCTGACCATATGACATTCTCCCAATCCTCTTCTGGATCATCCAAATGCTCTCTAGCAAACTTCAGACGGCCCTGGACATGTACTGGCTTAAGCAGGGGGACACGTCTGGCACTGCAGGATTTGAGTCCCTGGCAGCGTAGTGTGTTACTGATGTAGCCTTTGTTACTTTGGTCCCAGCTCTCTGCAGGTCATTCACTAGGTCCCCCCGTGTGGTTCTGGGATTTTTCCTCACCGTTCTCATGATCATTTTGACCCCACAGGGTGAGATCTTGCGTGGAGCCCCAGACTGAGGGAGATTATCAGTGGTCTTGTATGTCTTCCATTTTCTAATAATTGCTCCCACAGTTGATTTCTTCACACCAAGCTGCTTACCTATTGCAGATTCAGTCTTCCCAGCCTGGTGCAGGTCTACAATTTTGTTTCTGGTGTCTTTTGACAGCTCTTTGGTCTTGGCCATAGTGGAGTTTGGAGTCTGACTGTTTGAGGTTGTGGACAGGTGTCTTTTATACTGATAACGAGTTCAAACAGGTGCTATTAATACAGGTAACGAGTGGAGGACAGAGGAGTCTCTTAAAGAAGAAGTTACAAGTCTGTGAGAGCCAGAAACCTTGCTTGTTTGTAGGTGACCAAATACTTATTTTACCGAGGAATTTACCAATTAATTCATTAAAAATCTTTCAATGTGATTTTCTGGATTTTTTTTTCTCATTTTGTCTCTCATAGTTGAGGTATACCTATGATGAAAATTGGAGACCTCGCTCATCTTTTAAGTGGGAGAACTTGCACAATTGGTGGCTGACTAAATACTTTTTTGCCCCACTGTATATAGACACACAGTGCGGAGCATTGTAGTTGGTGGATGTGCAGCAGAAAGTCTAAGCTCTCTCTCCGCGGATGCGGCCGGCCAGCTGGATGTCTTTGGGTATGATGGTGACCCTCCTGGCGTGGATGGCGCACAGGTTGGTGTCCTCGAAGAGACCCACCAGGTAGGCCTCGCTGGCCTCCTGCAGAGCCATGACGGCGGAGCTCTGGAAGCGCAGGTCGGTCTTGAAGTCCTGAGCGATCTCCCTCACCAGGCGCTGGAAGGGCAGTTTACGGATGAGCAGCTCCGTGGATTTCTGGTAGCGACGGATCTCTCTCAGAGCCACGGTACCGGGCCTGTAACGGTGAGGCTTCTTCACTCCGCCGGTGGCCGGAGCGCTTTTCCGAGCAGCCTTGGTGGTCAGCTGCTTCCTGGGGGCTTTTTCCTCCAGTAGATTTACGGGCGGTCTGCTTGGTTCTTGCCATCGCTCTTTATTATTCTGTCTTATATTTCTTGTACGCCGCCTAAACTCCAGCCCGGCACCCGCGTCGTTTTCGCTTCAGTTTCTCCTGGTATGTCGAGTTTCTCCGTTAGCACCGGGTGGCGGTTGAGTGCTAGCTAGCTCTTCCCTGCTGTATCGTCTCCTGCTGTAAACAGAGGCTCCGTCCGCCGACTCGGGAGACCTTTGGGGCGATCTGTGTGTCCGTGATATATATAGAGTGAAAGGTGTGCCGGATCAGAAAGTTATCACCGGATCAGAAAGAAGAAGGAAGATAAAAAGACTCAGAATTGAGCCACTGTTGCAAAAGGCAGCCAACTCGTGTGGCGCCGGAACTGGAAGGGATCTCTTGCACACCTAGGATTTATGGAGCGAGAGGCAACAGCAGTTTTGCATGACTGTGCTATGCAGAAGTTAGACTATTGTTGCACATTCCACAATTTAGTTGTACTGTACTACTGTACAATGACAATAAAGCCTATTCTATTATGAGTTGTGAATGTCGGTAACACGCTAAGCATTAGTTGGTTTAAGTTACTTATAAGTTATGGAAATATTCTATATAAGTTACTAATATGTTATGTATGTATATGTCCAAGTCATTATGGCTATGTGATGCATATGGCCAAAAGTGAAAATTACGGCATATCCCAGCATTTTAGACCAATTTTTATACGCTTGGCAAACGCTGCTTAAATCGTCATGGTGTGACAGTAGACAGCTCAAGTTTGCAAACCCTGTCTGGCTCCAAGTATCTATTCGACCAATTGGAAACAGTAGGCATTCCCAGCAAGATCATTTGCAGCATTACTCGGAGCCTGTAATCCAAGGATACCACTCGTTGCTAATATGGAAGTAACAGACAAGCCCTTTCCCTGGCTGATACGGGCCTGCTAGCTTCGGGTTGGCTGACCTCTCGTAACAATGACCAGCTTTTCTTGAAAAGTCCGTCTGGAAAATTAATTTTTTTGAACTATCAGTGACCAAATCATTTTCCTCTCCTCTGTCAGCCATTGTGGGTGGAAAAACAGCTATTATATTTAAACAGATACAGTATACTGTAACTGCTTAAGCAAGTCGTTGCACTGGCGTTTTTCAAGAAAGGATCCTCTGCATTGTGGGTGGAGGAGTCTAACCATCCAATAAAAAGATGTGAAAATGCCGACGTTCTCGGATGCCTTCTATGTGTACCCCTGGATGTACAGAAGACATCTGATTTTTTTTTTTTCCACAATATCTTTATTGAACCTCTTTTTTTTTTAAACAAACATGATACAAACAATCAAGCACTAAAGTACTACAAAAAAAAAAAATGCACTAAAAAACACCAACAACCACCAACAAAATCAAATCTTCAACAATGCTCCTCTGTTTAGTCTAGACAATCCAACACATAAGTATACATATTATGTTCACCAGTTTGGAATTTACAAGGTCCACACATATCATTCACCTTCTTCTTCAAGAGTTATGTTTAAATTTTTTACATAATCAATAAAAGGTCTCCATATATTCTCAAACACAATTTCCTTTGATTTCAGTATATATGTTATTCTTTCTAATGGAAGGTTTGTTAACATCTGTCTTAACCACTGAGTCACATCTGGTCTATGAGTCTTTTTCCATAATAGTGCAATACATTTTTTGGCATTAAGCAAACTGAGGTCTATGAATGTTCTTTCACTTTTATTAAAATTATGCTTTTCTGGGTACAGACCCAACAAAAACAGTTTAGGATTCAATAAGATTTGTTTTGAGATTATTTTTTCAATTGTTACCCTCACCTCTTCCCAAAACATTCTTATTAATCTACATTCCCATACACAATGAAATAGAGTTCCTTTACTTTCCATACATTTTGTGCACGTATCTGGTATATTTTTGTTATATCTATTTAACTCCTCCGGTGTAACATACATCCACATTAACCATTTGAAATGTATCAATTTAAGGCGTACATTTATTGATTTGGTTTGAGCTTCTGTACAAGCCAATTCCCATTGTTCCTCTGAAATTTCAGTTTGCAGATCTTCTTTCCAGTAGTTTAATCTTTTCAGTGAATTTTCACTTGAAAATAGTGTCAATGAGTTATAAAACTCTGAAATAATACCTTTTCTTTTACTATCTTTCATCAACATTTTTTCCAAGGATGAATAGATAGGTCGAGTGAGAGCTTTATTTTGATTTAATCGAATAAAGTTTCTAAGTTGAAGATATTTAAAAAAATGTGTTCTATTGAGATTAAATTTGATCCTCAACTCTTCAAAAGACATTATGTTTTCTGCACATGGCAAATATAAATCCTGAATCTTTTGTATCCCTTTTAAATTCCATACTTTAAATACAGCGTCCGCTCTCCCTGGTTTAAAATATTGATTACCCCATATTGGACTAAATTGTGACAATAACTGTGGTTCTTTTAAATAGTTTTTAGCTTCACACCATATTTTGATCATATGCTTTACAAATGGATTTTTAACTTGTTTTTGTAATTTTTTTGCCGAATCTGAGTATATGAATATGGGAAGAGGTAAAGGTAAATTGTATGATTCCATTTCAGTCCAGTGAGGGAGATCATTTGATGAAAAATAATATGTCATAGACCTCAGTTGTGCCGACCAATAATACAACATAAAATTTGGACATTTCAGACCTCCACGATCAAATGGTAAATATAATAAAGACAGACGTAATCTAGCCCTCCTGTTGTTCCATATAAATTCCACTAACTTTTTTTTAATTCTTGAGAATAAATCTAAAGGTGGTGGTAAGGGAATGTATTGAAATAAATAAAGTATTTTAGGTAAGATATTACTTTTAAGTATATTAATTCTCCCGATCATCGACATTGGTAGTGACATCCATCTCTGAAGTAACTCATCAATATCTGTCATTAAGGCTTCATAATTGACACTGGCGACTGATTCTAGCTTAGGCACAATTTGGATTCCTAAATATTTGAACTGATTTACAACATTGAATTGATTTACCTCAGGGGCTGGGTAATTTCTCTGGGTCTCATTTAGCATTAATATTGAAGATTTAGTTTTATTTATTTTATATCCTGATATTTCCCCGAAATTCTTTATTAAATTCAACAAGGTCGGAATTGATTTTTTAAGATTCGACATAAACAAAATTATGTCATCGGCATACAGGGAGATTTTATGTTCTGTTGGTCCAACTTTAATTCCATATATTTGTGACTGTAGACGTATCGCCATCGCTAAAGGTTCAATTGCCATAGTAAACAGTAAAGGGGAAAGTGGACAGCCTTGTCGACATCCTCTATTGATTTTTATTGATTTTGAAATATTGTTATTTGTTAGAATTTCTGCAGTAGCATTATTATATATTATCTGAACCCATTTTATGAAATTATTTCCAAGTCCAAACCTTTGTAAGACTTCAAAAAGAAAGGGCCATTCAACTCTATCAAAGGCTTTTTCGGCATCCAGTGATAAGAGAGCTGTATCCGGTGCTTCTTTATTAGAATAAATAATATTAAATAGTCTTCTTACATTATGGAAGCCTTGTCTTCCCTTTATAAAGCCATTCTGATCTCGATTAATAATATTTGGTAAAATTTCTTGTATTCGTCTTGCTAAAATTTTACAAATTATCTTAAGGTCGGCATTTAATAGGCTTATTGGTCTCATATTTTCACATTTATTAGAGGGCTTACCTGGTTTTGGCAACAGTATAATTAAGGCATTATTCATATATGATGGTAAATTACTATTTTGAAATGCTTCTAAAACCATTTCCAAAAAAGGTTTTGTTAATTTATTCTTAAATTTTTTATAAAGGTCAACTGGAAGACCATCTGGTCCTGCACTTTTTCCTGATTTCATATTATCAATGGCTAGTCCAACTTCTTCTTGACTAATTTTAGACTCCAGTATCTCCCTATTTTCATTTGGAATACACGGTATAAATAGTTCATTCAAAAACCCATGTAGTTTTGTTAAGTCAGATTCATTTTTGGTATCATATAATTTTTCATAGTAATCTCTAAAGGCTCTATTAATTTCTGAAGGATCTATAACTACCTGTCCGTTACTTATAATACTGGTAATTGGTGTTTTAGATTCTAATTGTTTAATCTGCCATGCCAATAACTTTCCTGATTTTTCACCTTGTTCATAAAAAGATTGTTTCAATCTTAGAAGACTCGAGGCAGCTCTATTCGCTGATTTTTTGTCATATTCAGCTCTCAAAATCAGTAATTCGTTCTCCAACCTTGGATCTCTTCCTGCATATACTCTTTCTTGAAGAATTTTTATTTTATGTTCCAATTGGACTCTCTCCTCTCGAGTCTTCTTAGATTTTGAACCTGTATAACTAATAATATGTCCCCTAATAAAGCTTTGAAAGCCTCCCACTTTACACATGCTGATGTTTGTGTAGTATTGATATCAAAGAACTCATCTATCTGTTTTTCTATATACTTAACAAATTCCTCATCCTGAAGCCATTTATGCTGAAATTGCCATCTACCTGGTTCCTTTGTCAATTTCTTATCTACATACATTAGACAGCAGGGTGCATGATCAGAGATCACGATGTTATCATAAAAACAGTTTTGAATCTTGGACCTTAATTCTGTGGAGATAAAATAATCTATACGTGAGAATGTCTTGTAGGTATTGGAATAACAAGAGTATGCTTTAACTTGTGGTTTCATTTCTCTCCATATATCTATCAATTTCAATTCTTTCATAAAATGATTAATGGTCATCCTACATCCATTGTGCGTACAGTCCAGTCCTGTTGATCTATCTATACTGGGATTCAATGTACAATTAAAATCCCCTGCTATTATATGTTGCCCTGTAAGTGATGATAAGATAAGAAATAAATTGGCAAAGAACTTTTGATCATCTATATTGGGACCATATAAGTTCACCAAATTTATGTTTTCTAATAGCAAAGATCCTTGAATGATTACATATCTTCCAAATTTGTCTCCAATTACATTTTTCACTTGAAATGGGACTGATTTATGTATGAGAGTCATAACTCCCCTGGCTCGGGATGAAAATGATGAGGTGAAAACATTTCCTTGCCATCTACTCCTAATTCTTTTTACATCTTGCTCTATTAGATGAGTTTCTTGTAAAAACACAATTTTTGAACCCATGTCTTTTATTTTATTCATAACTTGTTTAAGTTTTTTTAAATTTTGTAGACCTCTGCAATTCCATGAAGTTAAATTAAGATTAACGCTTTGATTTATAATCAATAGGGAGTTTGGGATTACCCTGCAGTGTAAACATGCTCAAACAGAAAAGCAAAAAAATGAGTGGTTGAACATTCACCCTACAAACTACACACAAACAAATTCCCCCTTCCCACATTTGTGGCAATCCCCCCCAAAAGCAAAAGAAAAATTCCGTCTCCCGATATAGCCATCGACCGTTCCACACCCACGAGGAACAGCCAAAGCCACTCCTTCTTCATCCTCCCAATCACCCTAACTCTACTGCTTTTAATAACGTAACATTAACTCTCTTCTGTAATTTTCCAATTTAACTCCAAATTTTTTTTAGCAATTTTGTACTTTTTTTTTTAATATGTAATACATTCTATATTTTGTAATCTTGTTATATGCTTCTAATCAGTTAAATGCTCAAATATTCTACCCTATATTCTGTTCATGCTTAGCTCCCACCAGTCTCTTCCTGGATCTTCTTGATGAGCTCCTGCGCCTCCTCGGGGGTCTTGAAGATGCGTGTTCTGCCTCATATGTGACCAGAAGTCTTGCAGGGTGAATCACTCCATGACGAATCTCAAGGTTGCGCAGTTCTTTGCGGATGGGGTCAAACTGCTTCCTTAATTGTTGGATTCCTGAGGCCAGATCTGGGTAGAACCGCACCTGCTGATCTTGGTATTTAATTTCTCCTTTGGCCCGCACCGCGTTGGAGATTGTCATCCTGTCTCTGTAGCTGAGAAACTTCATAATTAGCGTCCTCGGTGCTGCCTTGTTACCTCTCGGTGGGCCAATTCGGTGGGAGCTTTCCAAGACGACTGATGATTTTAGCTCCGCGTTGTTCAGCGCCTCCGGGATCCACCCCTCCAAAAAGGAGCATGAATCACGACCTTCGGCTCCCTCCGGTAAACCCACCAGCCTCAGGTTGTTCCTTCTGGACCGAGATTCCAAGTCCAGAACACTATTTTCCAGATCTTTATTTTTTTTTTTCCAAAGTGCGCACCTTTATTTGAAGTCCGCTGATTTCATCCTCCGCACTTGAAACACGAAGCTCCGCCTGCGTCACTCGCTCCACGCAGTCACCCAACTCCTTTCTCATTGCATCCAACGCTGCCATAATCCCATCAAGTTTAGCGGAAAAGTCTGCTCTCATTGAGCTAATGGCAGCCAGCACTGCACCTGTGCCGCCAACGTCAGCAGCAGCAGTTACCGCACCACCGCTAGTTACATCCGCCATATCCGCAGCTTTTTCTACTGCGCCACAAACTTTAAAGTCCGTTAATTTGGACTGCTTCGGCGATTCAATTTTTCCCCCTCCTGATTTCCCAGCCTTAGTCTTCACCGGCATATCCTCACCCAAACGCTGGGAAAAGTTCTGTTCCAAATGAGAGAGTTATTTGCCAAATTTTTATTTCCAGGGGCAGAGCAGAGTGATACGTGTCCTTCTAGGCGGCCGCCATAACCGGAAGTCCGAAGACATCTGATTGGTTAAAGCTACAGGATAAGTTTAACAGTTAGTTTAACCTCCAGAGCTGCACAGTTAATTCCTGAAGGCCCAAGGCAGATTTGCTTGACCTTGGCAGCACAGATGGTCGAAATATGACCGGACAAAAAA
Organism: Pholidichthys leucotaenia; assembly: GCA_020510985.1. Classification (NCBI taxonomy): domain Eukaryota; kingdom Metazoa; phylum Chordata; class Actinopteri; order Cichliformes; family Pholidichthyidae; genus Pholidichthys; species Pholidichthys leucotaenia. Next base: position 134,599,819 of record CM035837.1, read on the forward strand.
ACTCTAACATGCATTACACTACTGGAACGAGTGCAACCAAGAGAAAAGCTACAAAATGAAGAGAATAGACTACTGGGAATAATTGAATACATCCTCATGGAACAAATATAAGAATGTAGGTTGTAAATGTAATTTTGATACTGTTTAGGCCAGGAGAGAAGGCTTTGCTGGCCCTGAGGGTCCACCACTGCCATAGACTGTATCCTCACAGCCTAGCACAGCTACATCTGTGGCTTCAACAGCAATATGTAGATCATGCACTGAAAACTAAAAAGAATTGTTCGTGTGATTGGTGGTACAGACACAGGACAGAAACAAGAGCACCGGATATGTTTTCACTTGTATGACTGTCACAGATCTGACATGGATATATGTTGCCAAGTGCAAGACTGCATGAAGTAAAATAATGAATAAATAAAAATAGTAAGTTTGTTCCTAAGGCTTAACGATTTAGGAAAGATATCAAATAGTTGTTTTTTTTTGTTGAACTCATTGCACTGCTATATTTCAGTGCATCCATATGGACTTGATATTTGCTGCTTCAGCATGCATTAATTTTAAAATTATCACAAAATATAGATCAAAAAACTTTGACGTGTTAAGTTAAATAACAAGCATTCATGGTATGACAGCAGCATGCGTATTTTAATGTTGGGGCAAAGCAAACAGCAGTAGCCGTCTGTATTTACCCCAACATTATAACACCCATTCTGCGCCTGCTGTAAGGTAAATTAGATTATGTCCAACATCTTTTAACAAAATGCAGCCGACTTTATTGCGGTGAAGATATTGATACACTGCAGAGCTTTTATTTGTTCATGGCATTGGCGTGGAAACAGAAGGTGTCTGCCGCAGCAATCCCACCAGAACGTGGAAATAGCTAGAAGAAGAAGAACCAAGCAGCATAAAATTTGATACATGAACAAGATAAGCACTATTTAATGGTGTTGTATCAAAAAGAAAAATGCTGGTATTGCCAATCCTTATTGCTAGCTTGTTTACCTGGTGCTGCTGAGTCATGTGATGGTACAAGAGGGAGGAGGTAAAATCACAAGAAGAAGAGGAGCAAAGTGTGGCTGCTCCGTGCTGTGACAGGAGCGGCAACACACACACAGAGTATTGATCTTGTTACACATCAATATCATTACCAATGTTGGTATTGATATTATCGACTATTCGATCAGTTGGAAACAGTAGGCATTCCCAGCAAGATCATTTGCAGCATTACTCGGAGCCTGTAATCCAAGGATAGCACTCGTTGCTAATATGGAAGTAACAGACAAACCCTTTCCCTGGCTGATACGGGCCTGCTAGCGTCGGGTTGGCTGACCTCTCTTCACAATGACCAGCTTTTCTTGAAAAGTCCGTCTGGAAAAAACTAGACTGGTCAGACAATACTGACACACTCTACAAGAAGGGACAGCGCAGGCTGTTCCTACTGAGGAGACTCAGGCCTTTTGGTGTACAAGGAGCGCTGCTGAAGACATTCTATGACACGGTGGTGGCATCAGCCATCACTTTTGGAGTGGTCTGCTGGGGCAGTGGCATTACAGCAGCCGATAGGAAGAGACTGAACAAACTGATCAAGAAAGCTAGCTCTGTCCTGGGGCAGCGCTTTGACCCAGTGGAGGAGATAGGAGAGAGAAGGACGGTGGCTAAACTGTCATCTCTGCTGGAGTCCGAGTTCCACCCTATGCAGGACATACTGAATGCACTGAGGAGCTCATTTAGCAGCAGACTAAATCATCCTAGGTGCGCAACCGAGAGGTTTCGCAGGTCCTTCCTACCAACGGCTGTCAGACTGTACAACCTAAGCAGGGCTGCTCGCAGAGATAGCAAAAAGACGTGACAACCTAATAGTATTGAATGCAAAAGAAGCAATAGACTTATACAATGGTCCCCTCCGGCATACAACTAGGAAAATACCGGTCGCTATGGAGGGTGAGAATATGTATGGGTACATAATCATACCATGTAGGATAACTAAGCAGACGGTTGTGCTGTTTCATCCCATCTAGCAACAATGCTCCGCACTGGGTGTGTTTATATATCTACATATTATTCCATCTAGCTACAATGCTCCGTACTGTGTGTGTTTATATATTTACATATTTATTCCATCTAGCTACAATGCTCTGTACTGTGTGTGTTTATATATCTACATATTTATTCCATCTAGCTACAATGCTCTGCACTGTGTGTGTTTATATATTTACATATTTATTCCATCTAGCTACAATGCTCCGTACTGTGTGTTTATATATCTACATATTTATTCCATCTAGCTACAATGCTCTGCACTGTGTCTATATATATATATATATATATATATATATATATATATATTTATATGTACATATGTATACTTGCTGCTCTTGTTTCTTTTTTTATCTCTTGCCTTCTGATTGTTGCTCTGAGTGTTGCTATCCCTGTGCTGTTGCAATCCTGGAATTTCCCCTCTGTGGGACTAATAAAGGCTTATCTTATCTTATCTTATCGATATTTGGATCGATCCTACTACTGAGTACTTTCCTTTGCCGGGAATTTCCGGGCTTATGTGCAGTACCATTCCATTGATGGTAAAGGTGAGCTATTTTTGTGTTTATTTCAAAAACAAAGCATTATTTCAAAATTCTGGCAAATTAAAAGTTGAGAAAATATGGCCATACAAAAATACAAGCCTTTAGTTCCACTTAATTTTGATTGGGTGAGCTGAAACAGAGAGGCAGACAAATAGACAGATGGACAGGAACACACAGCCACAAACAGACACATTAAGTGGCTACCGTATGCCTCTTAGTTTCACCGAGGCATAATAAAGTTGAAATGAATTGAGTAATATCTAGAACAATCTGAAACCAGTGCTATGCTATTGTGCTGTACACTTAAAAAGCACTATTTGAATGTGTGTTCTACAAATTTCTATCTTTCTTTTTATTGATGAGCACACTGTGGGCTCTGGGTGTCCCCAAACACCCCTGGTCTTATATGCTTTTGAAAACTAAGCAGCATCTACCTTGGTTAGTACTTGGATGGGAAACTGCTTGGGAATACCAGGGGTTGTGATGAGTTGGTACTCTGCCTCTTGCCCAGAGATTCTTGTGTAGGTTCCACACACAACTCATTGGTGGCTAAATGGTTTTTTTTTTAAACAACCTTATCAGCTTTTCACCTTCATTTTTCAACCAAATTTAGACCATACAGAGAAGTCTATATGAAGACTTTCACTTTTCAACTAAACTCATATGTTTTTAGATGGTTGGCAAAGCCATCTTTTCAACATTTTTCAGCCAATTTGGGCTGGGAGGGAAGTAAGACAACTGAAGCTAAATGCTAGTGTTGGCCTCACCATCAAAACATAAATCTGAGAGAAATGATGAGTGAGGGTGTGGTAAACTGGGGATTATTAGCTTTTAAAGCAATATGCTATAAAAACAGTACACATGTGGAGAAGTGGTTTTCTCTATCCCCTCACTCCCCAGCCAGTCGCTGCAGATGACTGCCCCTCCCTGAGCCTGGTTCTGCTGGAGGTTTCTTCCTGTTAAAAGGGAGTTTTTCCTCTCCACCGTCGCCAAGTGCTTGCTCACAGGGGATCGCCTGATTGCTGGGGTCTTTCTGCAACTGTGGGGGTTCCCCCTACAGTTGATAGTGCTATGAGATGACTGTTGTTGTGAAATGGCGCTATATAAATAAAGTTGAATTAAGTTGAATTGAATTGAATTGTGAAATAATACTGTAGTAATTAAACTCAAATTGTTTTGATCAAAGTATGTCACAGACATTTCATTAACACCTAAAAACTCACGTAAAATCCAAATACCTGAAAAATTGTACTTACAGTATCTCACAAAATTGAGTCCCTTCACATTTTTGTAAATATTTTACTATACCTTTTCATGGGAAAACACTGAAGATATGACACTTTGATACAATGTAGTCAGTGTACAGCTTGTATAACAGTGTAAATTTGCTGTCCCCTCAAAATAACTCAACACACAGCCATTAATGTCTAAACCACTGGCAACAAAAGTGAGTACACCCCTAAGTGAAAATGTTCAAATTGTGCTCATTAAGTCATTTTCCCTCCCTGGTGTCATGTGACTTGTTAGTGTTACAAGGTCTCAGGTGTGAATGGGGAGCAGGTGTGCTAAATTTGGTGTTATCACTCTCACAGTCTCTCATACTGGTCATTGGAAGTTCAACATGGCACCTCATGGCAAAGAAGTCTTTGAGGATCTGAAAAAAAGAATTGTTGCTCTATATAATGATGGCCTAATGATGGGTTACTGGAACCATGTCCTGTGGTCTGATGAGACCAAAATAAACTTATTTGGTTCAGATGGTGTCAAGCGTGTGTGGCGGGAACCAGGTGAGGAGTACAAAGACAAGTGTGTCTTGCCTACAGTCAAGCATGGTGGTCATGGTTTGGGGCTGCATTAGTGCTGTCGTCACTGGGGAGCTACAGTTCATTGAGGGATCCATGAATGCCAACATGTACTGTGACATATTGAAGCAGAGCATGATCCCCTCCCTTCGGAAACTGGGCCACAGGGCAGTATTCCAACATAATAATGACCCCAAACACACCTCCAAGACGACCACTGCCTTGCAAAAGAAACTGAGGGTAAAGGTGATGGACTGGTCAAGCATGTATCCGAACCTAACCCTATTGAGCATCTGTGGGGCATCCTCAAACAGAAGGTGGAGGATCGCAAGGTCTCTAACATCCACCAGCTCTGTGATGTCGTCATGGAAGAGTGGAAGAGGATTCCAGTGGCAACCTGTGAAGCTCTAGTGAATTGCATGCCCAAGAGAGTTAAGGCAGTGCTGGAAAATAATGGTAGCCACACAAAATATTGACACTTTGGGCACAGTTTGGACATTTTCACTCAGGGGTGTACTTATCTTTGTTGCCAGCAGATTAGACATTAATGGTTGTGTGTTGAGTTATTTTGAGGGGACAGCAAATTTACACTGTTATACAAGCTGTGCACTGACTACTTTACATTGTATCAAAGTATCATATCTTCAGTGTTGTTCCATGGAAAGATAGAATAAAATATTTACAAAAATGTGAGGGTGTACTCACTTTTGTGAGATACTGTATGTACAGTATTTGTACACCATTTCTTCTCATCTTTAATAGAGGCAGTAAAAATCATTCCGCCATACTTGACACTGGGCTTGGTGCCTTTTAACCCCCATCTGTCTTTTGCTTTCATATATTTGGGTGTGTGATGCACTCATTAACTGCACATTTTTCCATAGTTGGGCTTAGTAAAATAGCTAGAGTTCTTGTTATGGTGGGCGGTGTGGGTGAGGTGCCCTCTTTCAAACAATACCCAGAGTTGGAAATGATCACCATCTCCCTTCATGTTGTTGTCTTCACAACCATCAGATGTCGCTTTTTGTTCCCTAAAACTAACTATACAGTAGCGCTTCATTCATACTATTAAAATAGTCTTTTCAAACAACTCTTTAAAAAGTCTAAAATGCTTTCTAATAACACACAAAATGACAGGCATGTTAGTCACACATTTCCATGACAGCATGCTGCAATTTAGAGTCATAATGAGGTGTTTAAAGCTTCATAAATTAGTACCTAAGATGACAAATGACAGTGATGCTTCCCTGACTGTTTTCTTATGAGATGTGACACTGTATTATTATTGGCATTTCATCCACTTGCTTAATTAAGCTCTGCTTTCACATGGAAAATGTTAGATATTTTCTTTTTTCTAGTCTTGAATTTTTAAAATTAGATAGTTCTTAATTATTTTACCACAGAGTTTAACCCCAAGTCTGTTATTTCTTTTTTTCTTGGTGTGGACTGTGGTAAATCCACCTTTCTATTTTCTGACCTTCAGGTGTCCAAGTTGCTGAATTATGATATAAAAGCTATATATAAGACCAGAGAGTAATAGGATTGATTTTCGGGTTGTACGTGGCTGTTGTTTGTTAACAGGCCCACTGGCTCAAATCCATAGATAATCCAGACAGAGAAAAGCTGAAGTCTAACATGTACACAGTAGCTTCTTGTACAAAGTGGAAAGCACATGAAAAAGGAAAAAAAAACTTTATCTATTAAATTATGACTCTTTCTTTTCAAAGATAAGCAACAGGAAAAAGCATAGATCTCAATTGCATTTGAACGTTCTCGAAACAAATAAAAGCGATGCAACAGATACCATGTATACTGACAGGATACAGAAATAGGTAGAATGGGTTAAACATTGTAAGCATAAAATAAGATCAGACAGGGCATTCATCAATAAAACTTTTGAGGAACAAAAATAGAATAAGAATACATGACTCGTGTCAGTTTCTTAAAATATTGATTTAAACTAGAAAAGCACTTAGAGAGTGCATATCTCTGCCAAGTCTCCTTCCATCTCTCATGGATCACCTCCAAAATGTAATGGGTATGTGTGTAGGCCTAGAGCCACCTCTGGTGAAAATTGCATCAAAGTCTGTCCATTAGTTTTGGATTATTGTTGCTAACACACTGACAAAATAAGAGCCTTGGCTGAGGGATGCGTTCTCAGATCACACCAAAATGTAATAGGTTTGTCTCTAGCCCAAGAACCACCTCTGATGAAAATTTCATCCAAATCCATCCTGTAGTTTTGGAGTACTGTTGCTAACACTCTGTGAAATAAAATAAAATAAATAGTTTCCTCATCCAAACCTTCAACTTGTCTTTTAGACCCTATTCCTACCAGGTTATTTAAAGAAGTCTTCCCACTTATTGGTAGCTTTATTCTTCATATAATCAATTCTTCATTAACTTTAGGCCATGTACCGCAGGCTTTTAAAACGGCTGTAATTAAACCCTTACTCAAAAAGCCAACGCTAGATCCAGGAGCTTTAGCTAACTATAGACCAATCTCTAATCTCCCTTTCATTTCAAAAATCTTAGAAAGAGTTGTTGCTACGCAATTATTTGACCACCTGCAGGGAAATGGTTTATTTGAGGAGTTTCAATCTGGGTTTAGAATCCATCATAGCACTGAAACAGCCTTAGCGAAGGTCACTAACGACCTCCTCATTGCATCTGATAATGGACTAGTTTCTGTACTTGTCCTTTTAGATCTTAGTGCAGCTTTTGATACTATTGATCATAATATTCTACTTGATAGATTAGAACACTATGTTGGACTTAATGGAACTTCGTTGCAGTGGTTTAGATCTTATTTATCTGATAGGTTCCAGTTTGTTCATGTAAATGATGAGTTTTCTCTCAGCTCAAAGCTTAGTCATGGAGTTCCACAGGGATCTGTGCTTGGCCCTACTCTTTTTAGTTTATATATGCTTCCGTTAGGCAACATTATTAGAAAGCACTGTATACATTTTCACTGTTATGCAGATGACACACAATTATACCTGTCAATGAAGCCAGATGATACTAATCAATTAGCCAAGTTAGAAGCCTGTCTTAAGGAAATCAAAGTTTGGATGACTTGTAATTTCCTGCTATTAAATTCAGATAAGACTGAAGTCATTCTTGTTGGTCCAAAAAACCTTAGAAATTCCTTTCCAAATCAAACTTTCAGTTTGGATGCAGTTACTCTTTCTCTTAATAGCTCTGTGAGGAACCTTGGAGTTATTTTTGATCAGGATTTGTCCTTCAATTCACATATTAAATTTGTTTCTAAGACTGCCTTCTATCATTTGCGTAATATTGCCAAGATTAGGAGCATCTTGTCTCAGAGTGATGCTGAGAAGCTGATCCACGCTTTTGTTAGCTCGAGATTAGATTATTGTAATTCTTTATTATCAGGCTGTCCTAAAACATCTTTAAAAAGTCTTCAGCTGATCCAAAATGCTGCAGCAAGAGTTTTAACAGGTACTAGAAAGAGAGATCATATCTCTCCGGTTCTGGCCTCCCTTCATTGGCTTCCCATAGAGTTTAGAATTAAGTTTAAAATCCTTCTTCTTACTTACAAAGCTCTAAACAATCAGGCTCCTTTTTATTTAAAAGATCTGATACTACCGTATCATCCTAACAGAGCACTACGCTCCCAAAATGCAGGTTTACTTGTAATACCTAGAATCTCCAAAAGTACAATGGGAGGCAGAGCCTTCAGTTATCAAGCTCCTCTCCTGTGGAATCAGCTGCCAATCTGGATTCGGGAGTCAGACTCGATCTCTGTTTTTAAGAATAGGGCTAAAACCTACCTTTTTGATATAGCCTACAATTAGGGAGGGATCATGTGTTTCTGAACCCTCCCTTAGTTATGCTGCTAATAGGTTTAGTCAGCCGGGGGGACCTCCAGTAATGCACTGGGCCTCACTCCTTTCCTCACTCTCTATGAAATATTTTTTTTTTTTTGCTGGTCATTAACATTTGTTTGTTCTCTCCCATAGATTGAGTCCCCATCGTGCTGTTTGCTCTCTACATGTCTGTTCTTTTCTTCTTCTCTGTCCCCTCACCCCCCAGCCAGTCGCAGCAGATGACTGCCCCTCCCTGAGCCTGGTTCTGCTGGAGGTTTCTTCCTGTTAAAAGGGAGTTTTTCCTCTCCACCGTCGCCAAGTGCTTGCTCACAGGGGATCGCCTGATTGCTGGGGTCTTTCTGCAACTGTGGGGGTCCTCCCTACAGTTGATAGTGCTATGAGATGACTGTTGTTGTGAAATGGCGCTATATAAATAAAGTTGAATTGAATTGAATTGAATTGAATTGAATTGTGAAAAGATAAGAGCCTTGGTGGAGGTATGCATTCTCAGATCATCACCAAAATGTAATGGGTTCGTCTCTCACCTAAGACCCACCTCTGGTAAAAATTTCATCCAAATCCATCCAGTAGTTTTAGAGTGTTGTTGCTAAAACTCTGTGAGAAGATAAGAGCCTTGGTGGAGGTATGCATTCTGAAATCATCACCAAAATGTAATGGGTTTGTCTGTAGCCCAAGAACCACTTCTGGTGAAAATTTCATCCAAATCCATTTAGTAGTTTTTGTGTAATCCTGTTGCACAAATACAAGCAAAGCCCTTGGTGGAGGTATGCACTCTCAGATAATCACCAAAATCTAATCATCTGTTCCCTGTGCCATTACGCACCTTTCCTGAAAATTTCGTTAAAAGAGAGGGGAGCTCTGTAATGAGCCGAGTGCTGGCGTTTTCTGCCAGACTTCATGACTTCTTCTGTCTAATCACTCATCTGTTCCATCTTATGCCTTTTGGGTTTATGTGTTTTTGTTATTTTCCTGTTTGTGTTAGTGTCATAATTTTATTTCTGTATTTTTTATTTATTTAGTATGTTATTTTATTCTGTATTTCTCTAGTGTTTTTCTGTTGACAGCTGTCAGGGGCGTGAAGCTTGTGTGGGTGTACCCTGTCAGCTGTCAGTTGGGTTTGCTTCCCTCTCATGGCCACAGCCGATTCCAATTTTGTATCATTGCTTTCTCCTGCCCATTCAGGTACCCACACCTGTTGTTTATCATGTTTATAGGTTTTGATCCATATACAAGGGTTGTATTTTCAGTTTTTCTTTGCCGCTGAATTGTTTATTTGCTCCTCATATCCACCAGAGCTCTGTTTCGCTCTGGTGCGTATTTCTATAAGTAAGTTTTTTCTCTCTTGTTATACTTTGAGTTCTGAATGTTCTGTTGAACTTTGTGTTAGTTATTTTTGTTAATAAATTTTCCAAACTCACAGTTGGCACGTGGGTCTCAATTCTCTGCCTTAAGAGACAATTCATGACAAATCCAACGCCGGCAAAAACATAACCTCCTTGGAGGAGGTAATAAGATACAGAGAACAGTTCACTAAACCCCCAAAATAGCTAATATTTCAACATACAACAGTAACAACAATATTTGTGCATACTTGTCACACTTAAATGTTTCAGATCATTAAACAAATTTAAATAGCTCTAAGACAAAGATAACCCAGGTAATTACAAAATGTAGTTTTTAAATGATGATTTCATTTATTAAGGGAAAAAAAGCTATCCAAAACTGTCTCTATGTGACATCATGAATAAATTGTGATTAACCTAATTTTTTTGAAAGCTGAGAAAAATTTCAATAACCACACCTAGGCCTGATTATTGCCAGACCTATAGACTCAAGAAATCACTTTAAGTCCCTGACAAGTGAATTCAGCATTTTTCTTATAAATATAATGTACAATATAAGGTAAGATAAGATACGATAAGATAAGCCTTTATTAGTCCCACAATGGGGAAATTCCAGGATTGCAGCAGCAAAGTGATAGAAACACTCAGAGCAATAGTTAATAAGATAATAAGAATTGGTTAGCCAAAGCAGTAGATGGATGCACATATGTACACAGATATATACACAGTGCAGCAGCATTGCAGCTAGATGGAATAAGCATTACAGTTTAAGTTACCCTGCAGAATATGAATATGTACCCAGACAGTGTATTTCGCATTTGAATGATATTGTTGTTGCCACCCTCAGTAACGATTGTTATTGTCCTAGTTGTGTATTGGAGGGGACAATTTCTATTGTGCAAAGCTGTTACATTTAGTACATTCATTCATTTATTTTTCCGGCGCCACACGAGTTGGCTGCCTTTTGCAACAGCGGCTCAATTCTGAGTCTTTTTATCTTCCTTCTTCTTTCTGATCCGGTGATAACTTTCTGATCCGGCACACCTTTCACTCTATATATATCACGGACACACAGATTGCCCCAAAGGTCTCCCGAGTCGGCGGACGGAGCCACTGTTTACAGCAGGAGACGATACAGCAGGGAAGAGCTAGCTAGCATTCAACCGCCACCCGGTGCTAACGGAGAAACTCGACATACCGGGGAACTGAAGCGAAAACGACGCGGGTGCCGGGCTGGAGTTTAGGCGGCGTGCAAGAAATATAAGACGGAATAATAAAGAGCGATGGCAAGAACCAAGCAGACCGCCCGTAAATCTACTGGAGGAAAAAGCCCCCAGGAAGCAGCTGGCCACCAAGGCTGCTCGGAAAAGCGCTCCGGCCACCGGCGGAGTGAAAAAGCCTCACCGTTACAGGCCCGGTACCGTGGCTCTGAGAAAGATCCGTCGCTACCAGAAATCCACGAAGCTGCTCATCCGTAAGCTGCCCTTCCAGCGCCTGGTGAGGGAGATCGCTCAGGACTTCAAGACCGACCTGCGCTTCCAGAGCTCCGCCGTCATGGCTCTGCAGGAGGCCAGCGAGGCCTACCTGGTGGGTCTCCCCGAGGACACCAACCTGTGCGCCATCCACGCCAAGAGGGTCACCAGCATGCCCAAAGACATCCAGCTGGCCCGCCCCATCCGTGGAGAGAGAGCTTAGACTTTCTGCTGCACATCCACCAACCACAATGCTCCGCACTGTGTGTCTATATATATATATATATATACAGTATATATATATATATATATATATATATTAATATGTACATATGTATACTAGCTGCTCTTGTTTTTTCTTGCCTTCTGATTGTTGCTCTGAGTGTTGCTATCCCTGTGCTGTTGCAATCCTGGAATTTCCCCATTGTGGGACTAATAAAGGCTTATCTTATCTTATCTTATCTTCAGTATGACCTCTACAAGCAGCTCTGGTTAGGTTATAAAGTCTGACAGTCGTTGGTAGGAAGGACCTGAGGAACCTCTCCGTCGTGTCCCTAGGATGGCACAGCCTACTACTAAATGAGCTCCTCAGTGCATCCAGCGTGTTCTGCATGGGGTGGGTATATACAGTATTACAAATGTGCTTAAATTATGGTAAAAGGCTTGTAAGTATGCAGTGCTAAATAGCAGAGTTGAACTGTTGAACAGTTTTCTGGCAGTTCCTTTGCCAGGATTTTTTGGGCAGGTCTAAAACAGGTCTGCTCTACGTAATACAGACCTAGCCCCGCCCCGTCACTGCCCCAATACCAGCTGCGCATGTGCTCCAGGATTTCGTGGGATTCTTTTTGATAGTCCCCTGGGGGATCGCTACCTTATTGTGGTCCGGTGGTTTGTGTGTCTCAGTGACCCTTAGAGCTATCCCGGCAGGAGCGAAAGTTCCTGGCAGGGTCACCCATGCCAGACAGGTCAAAAGGTAGAGGCCTGATGAAATGCAATCAACTGGTCCTCCAAGTTGGGAGTTCAGCACAGGGCTAACAACCCCGTCTTGTAAAAAACAGTTTGTTACGGAAACGGCAATAAAAGAAATCTACACAACTGGACATGATGGGCTTCCTAAGTCATCAGAAGGTGCTCATACGAATGACAATGATGTAAGCCAAAAGGAAGCTACTAACAGGAAGATGGAAGCTCTGAACACCAAAAATAAGACCATAATAGGATTCTGGAATGTGCATACAATGTAAGAGACAGGAGACCTCGCATAAGTGACAGCAGAGATGAGGCGTTACAACCTGCACATCCTAGGAGTCAGTGAGAGAAGGTGGATAGGATTGGGCAGGTACAAGACCAGCACTGGAGAAACTGTTCTCTACTCAGGCAGAGAAGATGATCAGCATCATGAGGGAGTAGCCATTATTCTGAAAAAGGGTGTTGAGAAGTGTCTAATGGAGTGGAAGCCAATCAGCAGCAGGCTCATGAAGATCATACTGAGGGGGAAACACATCAACACCACTATCATCCAGTGCTATGCCCCAATTAACGACAGTGATGAGGAAATCAAGGACACATTCTACAATCAATTTCAAATGGAACTAGAGAATGCACCATGTCATGAGATAAATATTGTGATGGGGGATCTAAATGCCAAAATTGGGAAAGACAATACAAACTTTGAAAGAGCCATGGGAAGAGAAGGTTGTGGCAACATGAATAATAACGGGAAGAGTTACTAGAGCTACTAGAACTGTGCACCACTAACGTCTTTGTTATCGGGGGGACCCTCTTCCCACATCGGGAGATTCACAAGCTTACCTGGTGTTCCCCCAGTGGAGGATACTATGTTAGGGTCGGAGGACCAAGCTCATGCTTTAAGTTTATTCTTGTGCTTATCATTATTACTATTATCCTGAGTTGTCATCATTGTGGTTAGTTTGTTTTGTATCTTTGAGTTTCACCTTCATTATCATGGCCCGGTTTATATTCTATAGAATTTGCTATTTATTTCCTCTGTTGGTTATGATTTCCTCCTTAGTCCTGTTTATTAGTTTCATAGTCATGTTTATATTTGCTTGTGGTTATTTCTGTCATGATCTCCTGTTTTTGTTTGGCTTTATTTTGAGTGTTCTCAGTTCTCTTTTTGCATTACCTAATTTGGTCTTGTTAATTTGCTAAGTGCACACACCGGTTTGTAATTATGTTCCATTTTGTCCACCTGTTTTTTAAGGGATGCAGCCCCTCACCTGGATGCTGTATCCTCATCAATATTTGGCATTTACCCACGCTTCTGCCTGTTCTAGTGAGGATCCAAGTTTGTGAGTTTTTGTCAGCCTTGCTAAGCCATAGTTTAATTTTTGTTTCAGCTTCTGAGCTGTTTTATTTTGTGTTAATAAATAATGTTTAACGTTCACTACGCATCTGAGTCCAGTTATCTGCCCCACTGGGGCTCAAACCATGACAGAAGGACGCAGCCAGTCATGGACTCAGTGAGCGAACCCTGCAAGAGGAGGAGGAAATGGAGCCGCAATGAGCGAGAGGTGGTGGCCGCGGTGGAGGATCTGGTGGCCCCCGCTCGGAGCAGCACATCCCCAGAAGACACGAGGGATTGCTGGGGGGGAGTAGCAAACTTGATGAGCACTAGACCAGCTATGCACTCCTACCCCCGGGTGAAGAGACTCACACTTCCTGCGCTTCCTCCGGTACCAGCTGTCTCCTTCTTGCTAGAGCCAGCTTTCTGGCCACCTGTTATCTCTCCGGCAGAATGGAGAGAGCTTCTTGGCTGCAAATTGGCATTCAGAGGCCCCAGGTGGAAGGGTGATTCGAGGAGATGCCACTCCTCTTGTCGCTCCACCCCTACACCTGCAGCTCCCAACCAGGCGATCTCCAGAGCCACCCAGAGGGAGTCATCTGGATCATCAGCGGCAGCACAGTGGGAACTCAGGCAAGTACCCTTTCATTTTTTTAACATCATTGAATGATAGGTCTTGCCAGGTTCCCAGTGGAAGGGCTCGGTGGCAGCCGTCTGCCGCTGTTGACCTCTCACTAGGGATGTAACGATATCAAAATCTCACGGTACGATACGATTTCGATATTGATCTCACGGTACGATATTTGTTGCGATATTGTGGAGAGGCTCACGGTATTGTAAAATAGCTCATAATATTGTATTTGTGATGATAATAACCAAAAACTGCCATTAAATCTGTTTTTGCCAGTCACCAGGCCATTTATTTTTATATTTATGGATCATGACAACATAAAATGCTGATCACTTAGTGCTTTTAAAGTGCAAGTTCAAGTCAGGAACATCAGTATACCATTTGGTAATATTTGGTCACATAACTGATTCTTCTTATGTGCAAGGATCATACTAAGCAGCAACTAGAACAACTGTAAACAACAATAGGGAATTCCCTTTAAGAGCAAACGAAGAAGATCAAGTTAAGCCAGGTTCAATGTGTAAAGTAAAATTAATTATAAATGTGCTAGGCAAATAAAAACAGCCTGTTGAAACAATTGTCAGGCAAAAAGCCTACTGGAAAACACTGACCTATCCTTTAGCTTATGTTCAAGTTTTTCTTCAGAAAGATCAAAAGATCTACATTGCAAGGGAGAAGAAGAGACCTCTGGGCATTTACAATATCCCCTGCTGTAGAAAATACTCTCTCACTGGGCACTGAGGTAGCGGGTAAACATAGGTAGGTCTTTGCTAATGAGGACATTATCTTTGTTAATGAGGCCATTGTCTGTCCGCCACCCTCTCTCCTTTAGTGTTTTTAGACAGGGCAAAACCAAAATGCCTCCACACATCTGATTTAAAAGTTGCTGGGGCTTGCACAAGCTCAACTTCGGGGGTGTTTTCTTCAGTATTTACGTGAGCCGAACTTTGTCCACCGCCATGTTTGTTGTGTGGACAGCGTGCAGCATGCACTCCTATTGGCTCAACAATAGTTCTTGTGACGACACAGCGCAAAGGATCATGGTCTGTGTAGTTTACAATGCTTTGTTGCGCGGGAGCCTGCTTATTTCTTGTTGTTTTTTGACAGATACCTGCCCTCTTAATACCGTAACACGACCATGACGGTATCAAGACACTTTTACTACCGCGATATCGCGATAACGTCAATATCGTTACATCCCTACCTCTCACCACCCATTTTTGCCATTTTCTCTGCTGCCGCCTTCATCCCTCCATCCTTGCCTGTTTCTCCCACCTCTGTCTGTGTTTTTTCGGAGTATTTGCCAATACTGGGTGGAAACTGGATTATCTGGGAGGAGTCTGCTGTTCCGGAGGGCCCACTAGCAGCAGCTGCCTCCACACCAGGTGGACGCTGGACGCAGGATGCTGCGGTTTGCTGAATTGGGGCTGCAACTTTGGAACCCCTGTGTGAGGGTGATGAGGAGGAACAGGAGGAAGTTGGCAGGCTGTGCTAGCCCAGGAGGAGCTAATGCTGGACTACAAGCTGTGGCTTCTTCCAGAGCATGTGTCCCGGCTGGGTCGTATCCAGCTGGCCATGAATATTCCAGCCCCAGTACCTGCCCCACAGTTCCACCCAGCCCCAGCACTTGCTCCATGGCACCACTCAGCTCCAGTGCCTGCTCCATGGTGCCTCTCAACCCCAGTGCCTGCTCCACTGTGCCTCTCAGCCCCAGTGCCTGCTCCATGGCGCCTCTCAGCATCAGTGCCCACTCAACCTGTAGCTTACCCAGAGCCCACCAGTCCAGCCTCTGATCCAGAGGTAGTTACCCCTGCAGCATGAGACCAGGAGCTCAGGCAAGTACTTTTTCATTTATGTTCCACCACCATTTTTGAAGTCTTGCCTTGCTACTGCTGTGGGGGGACCCCTGTGCAGATTCCACCAGCTGTCGAGTCCTCCCCACCAGTCTCTGCTGTTAATGACTGTGGCGTCACCTCACTGACCTCCTGTTTCCCTCCATCATCCAAGCTGGCCTTGTTGAGGATGAAGTCGCAGGAGGACCACGCTTCAGCTGATGTTCCCAAGGTCAGGAGACCTCCAGCCGATGTTCCCAAGATCAGGAGACCTCCAGCCAATGTTCCCAAGGTCAGGAGACGTCCAGCCATTGTTCCCAAGGTCAGGAGACCTCCAGCCGTTGTTTCCAAGGTCAGGAGACCTCCAGCCATTGCTCCCGAGGTCAGGAGACCTCCAGCCATTGCTTCAGGGGTCAGGAGACCTCAAGCCAATGTCCCAGGGGTCAGGAGACCTCTACCTTTTGCTCCACCCTGTTTCCCGGTTCGGTGGCAAAGAGACAGTGGTTGGCCATCAGAGTGGCCCTGCATTCCGGTCCGAGGATCCATGGACTTGGGTAGGCCCCCTGACTTGCCTGGTTGTTCAGTCCGGTGGTACATGGACTTGGGTAGACCACCCGGCCCGTTTTTTGGTTAAAGATTGGGTCCTTGGACTTTGTTTGGGACACCAACTGTACCCTTGTTTTTGGCCTTTGTGTGTGGGGGTGGGACTTCGTTTCGGCCCGCCTGGCCTGTGCCCCCACCACCCTCCCTGGAAGGATGATGAATGTTTTTGTTGTATGTCTTGGGGGGTCTAAGGTCCACCCCTTAAAAGGAGGGCTATGTTAGGGTTTGAGCTTGGTTGGAGGACCAGGCTCACACTTTAAGTTTATTCTTGTACTTATCATTATTATCATTATCCTGAGTTGTCATCATTGTGGTTAGTCTGTCTTGTATCTTTGACTTTAACCTTCATTATCATGGCCCCATTTATGTTCTTTAGAATTTGCTATTTATTTCCACTGTTGGTTATGATTCCCTCCTTAGTTCTGTTTATTAGTTTCATAGTCATGTTTATATTTGCTTGTAGTTATTCCTGTCATGATCTCCTGTTTTGGTTTGGCTTTATTTTGACAGTGTTCTCAGTTCCCTTTTTGCATTGCCTAATTTGGTCTTGTTAATTTGCTAACCAGTTTGTAATTATGTTCCATTTTGTCCACCTGTTATTTAAGGGATGCAGCCCCTCACCTGGGTACTGCATCCTCATCATTATTTGGCATTTACCCACACTTCTGCCTGTTCTAGTGAGGATCCAAGTCTGTGAGTTTTTGTCAAAATTGCCAAGCCGTAGTTTACTTTTTGTTTCAGCTTCGAAGCTGTTTTAGTTTGTGTTAATAAATAATGTTAAATGCTCGCTATGCATCTGAGTCCAGTTATCTGCCCCTCCGGGGCTCAAACCATGACAAGAACCAGATCACCCACCTGATGATCAACGGAACCTGGAGAAGATCGCTGCTGGACATCAGAGTGAAGAGAGGTGCCGATGTGGGCAGTGACCATCACCTGGTAACATCAGCAATGAAACTGAAACTCAGAAGAGGAGGCACGAAAACAACAGGAAGACTGCAACTTGATGTGGCAAAGCTCTGTGACTTCAGAACAAAGAGTACTTTCTCCATTCAGCTGAAGAGCCATTTTCAAGCACTATGGAACGCTGAAATCAACACACAGCCAGACAATGAAATCAAAGCGATGTGGAAGCAAGTTCGAACTGCATATCTTAAGACCACTGAAATATGCCTGGGAACAATGTGGAAGTGTCATGACTCGCCGCTCATCAGCGGCGCCAGCTGCACGCACACCTGCTCCTCGTCAGCGGCGAGGTATTTAATCCACTCTGCCCTGGGCTTCGGCCTGAAGCCGTCTCTCAACTTCGGCCCCTTTGCTACTACGGATCTCAAACCGACTAGTGAAGATCACTTGGGTAAGCTCCCCTTACCTCTCTCCTCTAGCCTTCCCCTGTGCACAGGTGGACATTCCTGGCGGCGGACTTCCTCATCTCACCGTTGGCTCTACGCTGCTGCCACAGGTACTGCAGGTTGCTGTCTTCCGGGCCTCGCCCTTGTCGACGCCAGCCACCTGTCATAACCAAGTAAGCCAGCTATCATCATCATTCCCTGTATTGGTGTGGTGCCCGTTACCCTTCTCCCTCTGTTCTCTCCCACAGGGTTGTCCGGCTGTACGGCCTCCTGCCCCCATGCCTGACGCAGACGCCACCACCAATACATTCTTATTCCACAGACACGCAGCCATACACTTCCTTGTTGCTAATAAAGCTGTTAAATCTATCCTGAGCCTGCGTGCGTGTCTCCTGAGCCATGCATTATGTCAGTATGGCTTCAGCAGAGCAGCTCGGCAGACAGCGGGCTCGCACGCCGTCTTTCCACCCTCGAGGCTCGGGTGGATTTAATAGCCCATCAGCAACAGGTGATATTAAATCAATTAATTGTCATTACTAACCGATTAGACCGCTTGGACCCCCAGCAGCCGTTCCCCTCGGCTCGTCCGGGTGGCGCGGCTCCTGCGGCTCCGGTGGCCGTCCAGCCCGCTCCGGGTGCGCCAACACGGCTCACACCAATTCCCACTCCTGCTCGCTTTAGCGGTAAGCTGGGTGGAGCTCGGGGATTTATTATGCAGTGTGAGTCCGTGTTTCTTCGCGTTCCCGGAGATTTTCCCTCAGACCATAGCAGAATTGGCTATATAGGTAATCTCCTTGAGGGTCGTGCGCTTACCTGGGCTTACGCCATTATGGTGAAGCCCAGCTATGCCACCCTCACCTATGGCCAGTTCGTGCGACAGTTTCTGGAAGTGTTCGATCATTCGCGTTTGGACAGTGTCCAGGTCGACCGCCTTCTCGGACTCCAACAGGGGAGCTGATTGGCGGCCGACTACGCGATCGACTTCCGGGTTACCGCGGAGGAGGTTGGCTGGGAAGAGCGTGCGCTCTGCGGCATCTTCCTCCGCAGCCTAAATTCTGGTCTGAGGGATGAGCTGGCTGGACGGGATACCCCGGAGACGCTGGCGGAGCTGATTTCTCTCACCATCAGTTTGGATAACAGGCTGCGCGGGCGCGCCTCTGAGCGGAAGCAGTCTTCTCACTCGCGGGGCGCCTCTGCACGCCTGCCCCAAGATCGCCACCTGGCGTTGCCGCCGCCGGAGGTCTCCGAGGAGTCGGAACCAATGGTGACGGGCCGGACAAAGCTCCCCCTGGCGGAGAAACAGCGCCGTCGTGACCTGGGCCTCTGCATGTATTGCGGAGGTAGCCAGCACACGGTGGAGCATTGTCCGGAGAAGCCAAACGAGGTGGTCCGCGAGTCACTGTAGGGGGCCTCGCGGACGCTAATCGATTAAATCCCCTCACACATTTGACGCTGCCCATCCGCTTCTGTCACAACCTCACTGGGCACCTCACACATGCACTGGTGGATTCAGGCTCGGAGGGTAGCTTTATTTCACAAAGCCTGGCAACCCGACTGGGCATCCATTGTCACCCCCTCGACACTCCTCTCGCCCTGGTTAATCTCTCCCAAGTTTCCCTGGGAAAAGTAACTCACCGAACATCCCCCGTCCCGGTGATCATCTCTGGAAACCACCGGGAGGATATCTCCTTCTACGTCCTGCCCACCTCAGTAACTCCTGTCATCCTCGGATATCCCTGGCTCCGCCTCCACAACCCCGCCTTGGACTGGAAGACTGGGAAGGTGTCAGCGTGGAGCACTTTCTGCATGGGCACCTGCCTCCAATCCGCTGCTTGCGCCCCGTCCTCGCCTCCCACAGCTCAGGACACCGCGCCCCCGGATCTCACCCTTGTGCCCTCAGAGTTCCACGACCTGGGTGCTGTTTTCAGCAAGTCCAAGGCGATGTCTCTGCCTCCTCACCGGCCCTACGACTGCGCCATTAACATCCGCCAGGGGGCGCCCTTACCTTCAGGACGCCTCTATAGCCTGTCAGCGCCAGAGAAGGAGGCTATGAACAGCTATTTGAAGGAGTCGCTCAGTGCCGGGATAATCCGACCATCTTCCTCTCCAGTAGGCGCAGGGTTCTTCTTCGTGGGAAAGAAGGACGGTTCCCTTCGTCCTTGCATCGATTATCGAGCACTCAACGACATCACGGAGAAGGACCGGTATACCCTGCCCCTTATGGATACCGCCTTCCACTCCCTCCAGGGGGCGACCTGGTTTACTAAGCTGGATCTCCGCAGCGCATACCACCTCGTCTGGATCCGGGAGGGAGATGAATGGAAGACAGCCTTCCGCACCCCAAATGGTCATTTTGAATACCTCGTGATGCCGTTTGGGTTGACCAACGCTCCAGCCGTCTTTCAGCGCCTCATCAATGACGTCCTCCGGGATTTCATCGGCCTGTTTGTATTCGTCTACCTGGACGACATCCTCATCTTCTCCAGGTCCAGGGATGAACAACGGGTCCACGTGAGGCGGGTCCTGCAGAGACTGCTGGAGAACCGTCTGTATGTCAAGGCGGAAAAATGTGAATTCTACGCCAAAACGACTTCCTTCCTGGGGTTCGTCATCTCCCATGACCAGGTGCTTCCGGACCCAGCGAAGATCAAAGCAGTGGTGGATTGGCCCACACCTACCTCTCGGAAACAGGTTCAGCAATTCATTGGGTTCGCCAATTTCTACCGCCGCTTTGTCCCGAATTTTGGAGCCATCGTCGGGCCCCTGACCCGCCTCACCTCTCCTAAGACCCCGTTCCGGTGGACTGAAGAGGCTGCTACGGCCTTCCAGGCGCTGAAGACGGAGTTTTCCTCCTCCCGGGTCCTCAGCCAGGTCGACCCCGCGCTGCAGTGTATTGTGGAGGTGGACGCTTCGGACACGGGGGTGGGAGCGGTGTTGTCCCAGCGATCCCCAGCCAACGGAGTCAAGCGATCCTGCGCCTTCTTTTCTCGGCGTCTGTCCCCGGCGGAGCGTAATTATGACGTGGGGGACAGAGAGCTTCTTGCCATCAAGCTCGCCCTTCAAGAATGGCGTCACTGGCTGGAGGGGGCAGCCTTGCCTTTTGTGGTCCTAACTGACCACAAGAACCTGGAGTATCTAAGATCTGCCAAGCGTCTGAACGCCCGCCAGGCGCGCTGGTCCCTGTTCTTTGCAAGGTTCAAATTCAGCATCACATATAGGCCTGGCTCCAAGAACGGCCTGCCCGACGCCCTCTCCAGGCAATTTGCCCCGGAGGCCACAGAAGACGCTGCTCACACCATCTTGCCCAGGTCGTGCGTCGTGGGGGCTGTTTCGTGGGACATAGAAGACAAGATCCGGAGGGCGCAGGAGTCGGAACCGGACCCTGGCGGCGGACCGGAGGGGAGGCTCTTCGTGCCATCTGCCGTCCGGGGGGACGTTATACACTGGCTCCACACCTCTAAGCTCACCTGCCATCCTGGAGCTTCACGGATGATTGATCTCCTCCAGCGATCCTTTTGGTGGCCAGGCCTGCGGAAGGATGCCGCCCGTTATGCCCGGGCCTGCCCCGTCTGTGCTACCAGTAAGTCAGGTAACGCTCCCCCTGCGGGTCTGCTCCAGCCCCTGCCCGTCCCTGGCAGGCCCTGGTCGCACATCGCCCTAGACTTCGTCACCGGGCTCCCTGTCTCCAACAACTTTGACACAGTTCTGACCATTGTTGACCGTTTTTCCAAGGCCGCCCACTTTGTGCCCCTACGTGGACTTCCCTCAGCCTTGGAGACGGCGGACCTCCTCATCCAACACGTGGTCAGACTGCATGGAATCCCGGTCGACGTGGTCTCCGACCGTGGCCCCCAGTTCTCTTCGGACGTCTGGAGGTCCTTTTGCAATGCCCTGGGAGCCAAGGTAAGCCTCTCCTCCGGCCATCACCCCCAGTCTAACGGGCAGTGTGAACGGACTAACCAGGAGCTGGAGGCTACGCTCCGCTGCGTCACTTCTTCCAAACCCACGTCCTGGAGTTCTCAACTCGCCTGGGTGGAGTACGCCCACAACACCTCTCGCTCCTCTGCCATCGGGATGTCGCCCTTTAAAGCACCCTTGGGCTATGATCCACCTCTATTCCCCGCGCAGGAGGGCGAGTTGGCTGTTCCCTCTGTCCAGGCACACCTTAGGCGGTGTCGCTCCCTTTGGTCCACGGCGCGCAATGCGCTTTTACGCACGGCGGAGCGCAATAAGTCCACGGCGGACTGACATAGGAGACCTGCACCTGCCTACCAGGTGGGACAGCAAGTTTGGGTATCCACACAGGACGGTAACCTAAAGGGTGAGAGGAGAAAGCTGGCCCAACAGTTCATCGGCCCTTATCCCATAACCAGGATCATCAACCCGGTGGCTGTGCGTGTGGCTATTCCCTCCCCCCTCCGCATCCATCCCACCTTCCATGTCTCCAAGATTAAACCGGTGGTCTCTGACCCCCTCTGCCCTCCACCTGCGGCGCACCCCGCTCCCCGGATGATTGGTGGCCATCCGGCCTGGACCGTCGCTGAGATCTTGGACGCCCGACGCCGGCGTCACGGATTGCAGTACCTGGTGGATTGGGAGGGCTATGGACCCGAGTGGAGACAGTGGGTGCCTTCCTCGCTGGTGTTGGACCGGTCACTCATCTCTGAGTTTCATCGAGCGCACCCGGAAAAACCATCGCCAGGAGGCGCTGCTAGAGGGGGGAGTACTGTCATGACTCGCTGCTCATCAGCGGTGCCAGCCGCGCGCACACCTGCTCCTCGTCAGCGGCGAGGTATTTAATCCACTCTGCCCTGGGCTTCGGCCTGAAGCCGTCTCTCAACTTCGGCCCCTTTGCTACTACGGATCTCAAACCGACTAGTGAAGATCACTTGGGTAAGCTCCCCTTACCTCTCTCCTCTAGCCTTCCCCTGTGCACAGGTGGACATTCCTGGCGGCGGACTTCCTCATCTCGCCGTTGGCTCTACGCTGCTGCCACAGGTACTGCAGGTCGCTGTCTTCCGGGCCTCGCCCTTGTCGACGCCAGCCACCTGTCATAACCAAGTAAGCCAGCTATCATCATCATTCCCTGTATTGGTGTGGTGCCCGTTACCCTTCTCCCTCTGCTCTCTCCCACAGGGTTGTCCGGCTGTACGGCCTCCTGCCCCCGTGCCTGACGCAGACGCCACCACCAATACATTCTTATTCCACAGACACACAGCCATACACTTCCTTGTTGCTAATAAAGCTGTTAAATCTATCCTGAGCCTGTGTGCGTGTCTCCTGAGCAGTGCATTATGTCAAGAAGAAGAAGAAGGATTAGGTGAAAGATGAAACTTAGCAAGCAATTGAAAACAGACGAGTCCTGAAAAAGAAAATTATAGAAACCAGGTCAGAAAGGCTGAAAGAGAGATTCAGAGAGCAATACAGAGAAACTAACAAGACAGTCAAGCGAATGACAAGAGCAGACAAGCGGGGCTTTCTGGAAGACCTTGCCAGACAGGCCGAAGAGGCAGCTAATAGAGGTGAGCAGGGAAAGGTGTATAAGATCATTTTGGCTGGCAAGTACCAAGGAACATATGACATTCCAATTATGGACAAACAAGGCCAACAGCTCATCAGAAGCAGAGCAGGAAGAACGATGGGCCGAGCACTTCAGTGAGGTTCTGAACAGACCAGCACCAGCATTAGAGGCAGATATTCAGGCAGCAGAAACTGACCGGAAAGTCGGTACAGTGCCACTGGAGAAGGAAGAAATCATGGCTGCCATCAGATCCCTGAAGAATGGAAAACTCCTAGGCAGGACACCCTCAATGCACAGCTGTTCAAAGCAGACCCAGAGCTTGCAACTGAGATACTTCAACCACTCTTGACTAAAATTTGGGAAGGAAAGAAACTTCCTGATGACTGGACAGATGATATCATCATCAAGATCCCCCAAAAAAGGTGCCTTGAGTAACTGCAACAACTGGCGTGGCATCACCCTCCTGTCTATCCCTAGTAAGGTCCTGTCCAACATCATCTTGCAGAGAATTTCTGATGCAGTGGACCAACAATTCAGAAAAGAGCAGGCAGGCTTTTGGAAAGGAAGGGGATGCATTGACCAGATCTTCACCTTGCGGAACATCATAGAGCAGTGTACAGAATGGCAGAAACAACTTTACATCAACTTTGTGGACTTTGAGAAAGCCTTCGATAGCATCCACCATGACAGTCTTTGGCAAATGCTTCGTGCTTATGGAATACCAGAACAACTTGTCGGTGTCATCAGGAGTTTCTATGACAACTTCATCTGCAGAGTGGGGCACAGCAGCACCAGCTTTGAAGTGAAGACCAGTGTGAGACAAGGATGTGTTATGTCGGCGCTACTCTTCAACATCACCATTGACTGGGTGTTGAGAAGAACAACGAGAGACCAGGCAAGGGGAATCAGATGGACACGCTTATCACACTTAGAAGATCTTGACTTTGCAGATGATCTAGCCTTGGTCTCACATACACATCGTCATACGCAAGAGAAAACATCTTGACTCAGCAAGTTTGCACAGCAAGTGGGCTTGAAGATCAGCCAGAAGAAAACCGAAGTAATGACACTGAACATTTCCAACCCTGAGCCAATCCAAGTCAATGGAGAGAACTTACCAACCACAGAAGAATTCACCTACCTTGGCAGCATTGTCAGACATGATGGAGGAGCAGGCAGTGATATCAAATCCCATTTCAGAAAGGCTAGAAACACCTTCAGAATGCTGATCGGTGTGTG
This sequence comes from Pholidichthys leucotaenia, assembly GCA_020510985.1. Lineage (NCBI taxonomy): Eukaryota > Metazoa > Chordata > Actinopteri > Cichliformes > Pholidichthyidae > Pholidichthys > Pholidichthys leucotaenia. Next base: position 134,624,352 of record CM035837.1, read on the forward strand.
GAAGTCATCCCAGTACAGCACCAAGACCAAGCTAAGACTGTACCAGAGCTGTGTGTTGTCCACACTTCTCTACGGCTGAGAATGGTGGAGGATGACAGAGTGTGACATCAACAAATTATCCACATTCCACACAAAGAACCTCAGACGAATTATATGCATTCAGTGTCCAAATACCATCTCCAACCAACATCTGCTTGAAAGGTGTAACCAGGAAAGCATGGACAACATCATAATGAGGAGGAGATGGAGAGGTCATGTCATGAGAAGGGAACAGGGAGTGTATCACCCGAACAGCCTTACACTGGACTCCTGAAGGCAAACGCAAAAAGGGATTGCCCAAGAACATCTGGCGGCGGACTGTGGAGAACGAGCTCATGACTCTGAACCTCACCTGGGGCATGGTGCAGTGGCTAGCCCAGAACAAGCAGGAGTGGAGATCTTTTGTTGCCACCCTACATGCCAGGAGGCATAACGGGCAGGAGTGAGTGAGTGAGTTTTTGATAGTGCAGCTCTAGTTGCGGGGCTGTCCTGGGGATTTGCGTGTTGGTCCGTGTCCAATCTGGAGATTCACAGCTTTAAAACTCATTGACAAGATGTAGTAATGACTTTTACCTCTAAATATGTATAAAATGTTACAACACTGGCTGTAGTGTTATATTTGCTTGTTTGTTTGTGGTTTTACTGCATCTCTCCTCACATGCGTTCCCGCAACAGGGGTGCTTCCAGGCAGGCAGACTTTTTTCAAAACAAACCCGGCGTTTTGTACACACGGTCAGCACGGAGACTCAAGGAAATGTTCACTGGTGGGCCAGGAGAAATGGAGAAAGAGACAGTGTGGGAAAACTTTTGGGTGAATATGTTTTTTTAAATCATACACTCTGTTTTTTGCTGATGTGCTCTGTTAAAATTTACTGTAAACATGGAAGTGAGCTCGGTACAGCGATGCATTTGGTTGGTCAGACTGATGACGTACATGTTTGAGCTCTACTCAGGGACAAATTTGATTGGTGAAATTAGTGGACGTTGACGATGATTGGCCAAAATTGCGGGAAAGTTGTGGTGATTGGACAAAGTTCAAATTTTGCAGGAATGGCTGCGATAGCAACATTGCAAAATCCTAGAGGGACTGTTTAATTCAATTCAATTCAATTCAACTTTATTTATATAGCGCCATTTCACAACAACAGTCATCTCATAGCACTATCAACTGTAGGGAGGACCCCCACAGTTGCAGAAAGACCCCAGCAATCAGGCGATCCCCTGTGAGCAAGCACTTGGCGACGGTGGAGAGGAAAAACTCCCTTTTAACAGGAAGAAACCTCCAGCAGAACCAGGCTCAGGGAGGGGCAGTCATCTGCTGCGACTGGCTGGGGGGTGAGGGGATAGAGAAGAAGAAAAGAACAGACATGTAGAGAGCAAACAGCACGATGGGGACTCAATCTATGGGAGAGAACAAACAAATGTTAATGACCAGCAAAAAAAAAATATTTCATAGAGAGTGAGGAAAGGAGTGAGGCCCAGTGCATTACTGGAGGTCCCCCGGCTGACTAAACCTATTAGCAGCATAACTAAGGGAGGGTTCAGAAAACACATGATCCCTCCCTAATTGTAGGCTATATCAAAAAGGTAGGTTTTAGCCCTATTCTTAAAAACAGAGATCGAGTCTGACTCCCGAATCCAGATTGGCAGCTGATTCCACAGGAGAGGAGCTTGATAACTGAAGGCTCTGCCTCCCATTGTACTTTTGGAGATTCTAGGTATTACAAGTAAACCTGCATTTTGGGAGCGTAGTGCTCTGTTAGGATGATACGGTAGTATCAGATCTTTTAAATAAAAAGGAGCCTGATTGTTTAGAGCTTTGTAAATAAGAAGAAGGATTTTAAACTTAATTCTAAACTCTATGGGAAGCCAATGAAGGGAGGCCAGAACCGGAGAGATATGATCTCTCTTTCTAGTACCTGTTAAAACTCTTGCTGCAGCATTTTGGATCAGCTGAAGACTTTTTAAAGATGTTTTAGGACAACCTGATAATAAAGAATTACAATAATCTAATCTCGAGCTAACAAAAGCGTGGATCAGCTTCTCAGCATCACTCTGAGACAAGATGCTCCTAATCTTGGCAATATTACGCAAATGATAGAAGGCAGTCTTAGAAACAAATTTAATATGTGAATTGAAGGACAAATCCTGATCAAAAATAACTCCAAGGTTCCTCACAGAGCTATTAAGAGAAAGAGTAACTGCATCCAAACTGAAAGTTTGATTTGGAAAGGAATTTCTAAGGTTTTTTGGACCAACAAGAATGACTTCAGTCTTATCTGAATTTAATAGCAGGAAATTACAAATCATCCAAACTTTGATTTCCTTAAGACAGGCTTCTAACTTGGCTAATTGATTAGTATCATCTGGCTTCATTGACAGGTATAATTGTGTGTCATCTGCATAACAGTGAAAATGTATACAGTGCTTTCTAATAATGTTGCCTAACGGAAGCATATATAAACTAAAAAGAGTAGGGCCAAGCACAGATCCCTGTGGAACTCCATGACTAAGCTTTGAGCTGAGAGAAAACTCATCATTTACATGAACAAACTGGAACCTATCAGATAAATAAGATCTAAACCACTGCAACGAAGTTCCATTAAGTCCAACATAGTGTTCTAATCTATCAAGTAGAATATTATGATCAATAGTATCAAAAGCTGCACTAAGATCTAAAAGGACAAGTACAGAAACTAGTCCATTATCAGATGCAATGAGGAGGTCGTTAGTGACCTTCGCTAAGGCTGTTTCAGTGCTATGATGGATTCTAAACCCAGATTGAAACTCCTCAAATAAACCATTTCCCTGCAGGTGGTCAAATAATTGCATAGCAACAGCTCTTTCTAAGATTTTTGAAATGAAAGGGAGATTAGAGATTGGTCTATAGTTAGCTAAAGCTCCTGGATCTAGCGTTGGCTTTTTGAGTAAGGGTTTAATTACAGCCGTTTTAAAAGCCTGCGGTACATGGCCTAAAGTTAATGAAGAATTGATTATATGAAGAATAAAGCTACCAATAAGTGGGAAGACTTCTTTAAATAACCTGGTAGGAATAGGGTCTAAAAGACAAGTTGAAGGTTTGGATGAGGAAACTATTTTGTCTAACTCACAAAGGTCGATTGGAGTAAACTCATCAAGACAGACATCAATAGAAGGAGTTGTAGTAGTTACAGTATTTAAGTTAACTGTGGGAAGAATCTGATTGATTTTATCTCTGATGGATGAAATTTTATTATTGAAAAAGTTCATAAAGTCCTGACTAGTAAGCTCTAAGGGGATGCTAGGATTGACAGAGTCCTGACTCTTTGTCAACCTGGCTACAGTACTGAAAAGAAACCTGGGATTATTCTTGTTCTCTTCTATTAATGCAGAGTAATAACTCGTTCTAGCTTTTCTAAGAGATTTTTTATAAATTAAAAGATGATTTCTCCAAGCTAAATAGATTTCATCTAAATTAGTAGAGCGCCATTTTCTTTCTAATTGACGAGTCTTCTGTTTTAAGCTACGAGTTTCTGTGTTGAACCAAGGAGTTAAAAATCTCTGATTAGACTTTTTCTTTTTTAAGGGGGCCACCAAGTCTAGAGCCTGATGTAGAGAAGCTGAAACACTATCCACCATGTTATCAATTACAGAAGGAGCAAGCTGTCTATAGCTTATTTCCGTTGTGTTGACACATGGCATAGAGGAAACAATCTGCATAAATTTGGAAACAGCATCATCTGAGAGGCATCTACTGTGATAATATTTTTCTTTAGGAGCCAAATAGTCAGAAATAGTAAAATCAAAGGTTAACAGACAATGGTCTGACAGTACAGGGTTATGAGGAGACACTACCAGATTTTCTATTTCTATGCCATATGTCAGAACAAGGTCCAATGTATGGTGGAGGTAATGAGTAGAATTTCCTACTTTCTGAGAAAACCCAATCGAGTCTAATATTGAATTAAAAGCCACATTAAGGCAGTCACTATCTACATCCACATGTATATTAAAGTCCCCTACTATAATTATTCTATCAGATTTCAGCACTAAATCAGCTAAGAAATCAGGAAATTCGGATAAAAATTCTGAATAGGTTGATGGGGGACGATAAACTATGGCAAATAAAATTGGGTTTAACCTGGAATTGCTAAAGTGCCCAATACTGAGGACCAGGCCCTCAAAGGAATTATAACATGTTGTTTGCTTTACATTAACTAGTAATTTGGAATGGTAAATTGCTGCTACTCCTCCTCCACGACCAGAACTTCTGGGATTTTGACAGTTTAAATAACCAGAGGGAGTTGATTCATTTAAACCAACATAATCCTCTTGTCCTAACCAAGTCTCTGTAAGGGAAATTAAATCAATCTGATGATCAATTAACAGATCATGGACTAACAGAGACTTGGGAGTTAGAGACCTAATATTTAATAAACCACATTTAATTTTTAAATTATGAGGAGGAACAGAGGCCAAATCATTCAATTTAGAGGCTTTATGTTTAATTTGAGTTTTACCAATATTTTGCTTTATCACTTTGGGATGCTTATACATGATATTTTTATTTACTTTGGAGGGAGCAGACAACGATTCTCTGATGGGGAAGTCAGGGGCTAAGCTGAGGGGTGGCGGATGAAGAGGAGCTGCAGAGAGGCGTGTAAGACTGCGACTCTGCTTCCTGGTCCCAACTCTGAGTAGTCATGGTTTTGGAAATTTGGATAAAAAAGATGCCAGATTGTTAGATAAATGAGAAGCACCATCCAAAGTGGGATGAATGCTGTCTCGTCTAATAAGACCAGGTTTTCCCCAAAAAGAGCTCCAATTGTCAATGTAGCCCACGTCATTTTTAGGACACCACACAGACAGCCAGCGGTTCAAGGATGACGAGCGACTAAACATGTCATCACTGGTCAGATTGGGGAGGGGCCCAGAGAATACTACAGTGGCAGACATCGTTTTTGCAAAGTCACACACCGATTCTACATTAAGTTTCGTGACTTCCGACTGCCGGAGACGGATGTCATTAATGCCGGCGTGAATAACAATTGTGGAATATTTACAGTTACTTTTAGCCAGCATTTTCAAATTTGACTCGATGTCGCCTGCTCTGGCCCCAGGAATGCATGTGACTATGGCCGCTGGAGTCTCTAGGTTCACGTTTCTGACTACAGAGTCGCCAATGATCAGAGTTTTTTCCTCAGCGGGTGTGTCGCTGAGCGGGGAAAAACGATTAGAAACGTGAACAGGTTGGTGGTGAACCGGGGCTTTGCGACTAGGCTTCCTTCTCACCGTCACCCACCCAGTCTCCTCGCTGCAGAGGAGAGCCGGGGAACCGGTGACAGGGGGACCTAAGCTAGCTAGCTCCGCTGCAGCTAATGGGCGTCCGTCGAGATTAACTGGCGCAGACGGTGTTTCAATGCAGCGGAGCCGGGATTCCAAATCAGACAACCTCGCCTCGAGCGCCTCAAAAAGACAACATTTATTACATTTACCGTTATCACTAAAAGAGGCAGAGGTGTAGCTAAACATCTGACAGAGAGAGCACACCAGAGGAGGAGAGGAAAGAGAGCTAGTAGCCATAGCTAGTGGCTCGAGAGCTGGAGAGCAAACCACACAGGCAGACAGCAAAACAGGAAGTGACGATACGTTACCACAAGGAAGTGACGATCTCGAAATGCAATACTGTTGTTCCAAACGTTTAGACATACACTACCATTCAAAAGTTTGGGGTCACTTAGAAATTTCCTTATTTTTGAAAGAAAAGCACTTTTTTTCAATGAAGATAACTTTAAACTAATCAGAAATACACTCTATACATTGCTAATATGGTAAATGACTATTCTAGCTGCAAATGTCTGGTTTTTGGTGCAATATCTACATAGGTGTATAGAGGCCCATTTCCAGCAACTATCACTCCAGTGTTCTAATGGTACAATGTGTTTGCTCATCGCGTCAGAAGGCTAATGGATGATTAGAAAACCCTTGTGCAATCATGTTAGGTCTGCAATGCAGTAATTGCTGCAAATGGAGGATTATTTGATGAAAGCAAAGTTTGAAGGAAAAAATTATTATTTCAAATACAAATCATCATTTCTAACCTTGTCAATGTCTTGACTATATTTTCTATTCATTTTACAACTCATGGTGGTAAATAAGTGTGACTTTTCATGGAAAACACAAAATAATTGTCTGGGTGACCCCAAACTTTTGAACGGTAGTGTAATATTAACTTATGTGGCACTTTTTTCATTCATTCATCTTCTTCCGCTTACTCCTTTTCGGGTCGCGGGGGCGCTGGAGCCTATCCCAGCATCTTTGGGCGAGAGGCAGGGTACACCCTGGACAGATCGCCAGTCCATCGCAGGGCCAACACAGAGAGACAGACAACCATTCACTCTCAGTCATACCTAAGGACAATTTAGAATCCCCAGTTGATGCCAATTAACCTAACTTGCATGTTTTTGGCATGTGGGAGGAAACCGGAGAAATCCCGGAGTAAACCCACGCAGACACGGGGAGAACATGCAAACTCCGCACAGATCACTGTTGGTCAGGGGCTGGGATCAAACCCAGGATCCCCCGGCCAAGGGTGAGTTACTGTGCTGCCGCAGTGCTAACCACTCCTCCACCGTGCCGCCCCTGGCTCAAAAAGATACGCTGTATATTTCCGATTCTTTCCCCAGGTTTCACCTGTTTGACTGACAACTGATACTTTTTTAAATTGAAGAAAATTTTTACAAAAAAGTGGCATAAATCAAATTATGAGCGCATTTTAAACAAGGCATTGACAGCTGACACTTGACGCTGTTACGGAAGTGGGCGTGGTTTCAACGCTTGCTACAGACATGCCCCCACCATCTCAGAGCAGAGAGGGCTGGCTGATTTTTCAAGATTCTTAAAGCTGTTTTTACATAATTGGCGATATTTTTAAACACTCAAATTCAGCTGGACAGTTAATAACACACTTTGTTTGGTCTGGTAGACTCAAAATACATTTACTGATTCACTTGTCAGGATCTTTAAAGGTTATAGAGACAACATTCTGATTTCCTGGCCAGTGGGTGGGGCACTTACTACTACTACTCTTGAACTAACTGGTTGGTAAAGACATGTGACCCAGTCATGCTATTGGCTGTGACCAGCTGTGGCATCTTTACTGGCCAGAGTTATGTAGACATTAAATGGAACATGGCTAGCTGCTAGGCTAGTCACATTTCATATACATAGCTTACTTATATGATTAGAATAAATGTGGTGAATGAATCCTGCTATCCTGTTATCACAATGCTGAAGGTGCTGTCAATCATTGTCATTACCTGCAGAATATGGCTTCTCTGTTTGCCATGAAAATGTTAGCCATGTCCTATCTGTCATGACTCACTCTGGGCCGTCACCTGCTTTAGCTGCGCACACACCTGTGGGTAATCAATCCCGGGCTATATAGCCCGCTCTGCCTGGAGCTTTGGCACGGAGCCGTCTGCTTTGCTATGATCTTCGTCCCGCGCACGCCTGATTCCTCTCAGCTCTGCGCATCATCTTATGGACTCTCAGTTAGCACGTAAGCTCATCATCAAACTTACCTTCTCTCCCAGGCTCTCCCCTGTGCACAGGTGGATCCCTTTGGCGGCGGTTCTCTTCCCCGCGGCGGCGGAATCGCTCCCTTCACCACGCCGCGCATCACAGCTCTTCGCCAGGTGCGCTCTGCAGACGCGGTCTCCCTGGAAGGAGGCCCAAAGCTCAAGCCAGCGCCAGCATAAGAACACCTGCAAGTAAGCCCTGTCAGTTTACCCATTCACTGTTACAAGGCTGAATCTAACATTTGTGTTTGGCTCTGTCCCTAGGGTTGCCAGGCTGTACGGCGCTCTGTCTCGCCCCCGGCTGCAGCTCATTCACCCACAATACACTCACATACCACATACACGCACCCACAAACCTGCTGGTGAATCAATAAAGATAATTGTATTGCACTTGAGCCTGCGTGTGTGTGTTCCCTGGGTCCGACAATATGCCAGTACGGCTCCGTCAGAGTGACCCAGCAAACAGCGGGCTCGCAAACCAGTTAAACATCTTAGAGGCTCGAGTTGATCAAATTACTCACCAGCAGCAGGTCATACTGAACCAATTAGTTCAGATAAACAGCCGGTTGGATCGTCTGGAAGGACAGCGGGCGTTCCCTCCAGCTCACAGCAGCAGGCCAGCTCCCGTTAGTTCTCCACCTAGCCAGGCTAGCCCAGGCTCGCTCACTCATCTCACACCGGTCCCCACGCTCACGCGCTTCAGTGGAAGGCTCGGGGAGGCTCGGGGTTTCATTCTCCAGTGTGAGACGGTGTTTCAGCGGGTTCCCGGGGACTTCCCCTCCAATCACAGCCGAATCGGTTACGTGGCAAATCTATTGGAAGGGCGAGTGTTAGCATGAGCTTACGCCATCATGGTGAAGCCCAGCTATGCCAAACTAACCTACGCCCAGTTTGTTCATGATTTCCACAAAGTTTTTGACCATTCGGATCGCGATAGTGTGCTAACCACCCATTTGCTAAATCTTCGCCATGGTGGTCGGTCAGTGGCCGATTACACTGTCGACTTCCTGATGGTAGCAGCGGAAGTTGGGTGGGCGGATGCCTCGCTTTGCAGCATCTTCATCCGTAGCCTGAGCCCTAGCCTACGGGACGAGCTGGCCCGCTTAGATAAACCTGAACGACTCACTGAGCTAATTTCGTTAACCATCAGTCTTGACAACAGGCTGAGAGAGCGAGCTGCCGAGCGGAGGTCTTCCAGCCGCTCAAGCAGACTGTCACAACACTCCTCTTAGTCTTCAACCTTGGCGTTGCCCACGCTAGAGGGCCCAGATGAACCTGAGGCTATGATAATGGGGCGGACCAAACTCCCGCAGGCAGAGAGACAGCGCCGCAAGGAGCTTGGTCTCTGCATGTACTGTGGGGATGACCAGCATGAAATTGAGTCTTGCCCGGTTTAGCCAAAAGGGGGGGGGGGTCTGCGAGTCACTGTAGGGGGACTCGCGGACTCATCTCGGCCAAATCCCCTATCTAAATGTCTCCTGCCAATTAGGTTCTGTCACAAGCTCACAGAGATCCTCACGCACGCACTGGTGGATTCGGGGGCCGAGCAGAGCTTTATCTCTGAAAAACTGGCAACCCAATTGGGGCTTCTCTGCCAAGCTCTGCCGACTCCCCTTAACCTCGTCACCTCGTCAAAAAGTGACGCACCAGACAGCCCCGGTCTCTGCCATCATCTCAGGTAACCATTGAGAGGACCTCCGGCTGTTTGTGCTTTCCACCTTGGCTGCCCCCGTCATCCTGGGTTACCCTTGGCTGCGCCTGCACAATCCCACCTTTGACTGGTGAACCAGGAGTGTTCTCGCCTGGAGTCCTTTCTGCCTGAGTGCGTGCCTCTAGTCTGCAGCTTGTTCTCCATCGGTTCCCCTCTCCTCCCCCACCCCCCGCCCCCCGACTTGTCCAGGGTGCCTCCTGAGTTTCATGACCTTGGAGCGGTGTTTAGCAAATCCCAGGCGCTGTCCCTCCCCCCCCCCCCCACCGCCCGTACGACTGTGCCATTAACCTCCGCCCGGGTGCCCCCCTGCCGTTGAGCTGCCTTTACAGCCTATCGGCTCCGGAACGGGAGGCTATGGAGGCGTACATTAAGGAATCACTCAGCTCGGGCATTATCCGGCCGTCATCGTCGCCAGTGGGGGCAGGCTTCTTCTTTATCGGGAAGAGGGATGGCTCCCTCCGCCCTTGCATCGACTTCTGGACCTTGAACGATATCACTATTAAGGACAAGTATACACTACCTCTGATGGACTCCTGCCTTCGACTCCCTCCAGGGGTCCTCCGGATTCACGAAGCTGGATCTCCGCAGTGCTTACCACCTCGTGCGGATCCGGGAGGGCGACGAGTGGAACAAGGGATTCCGGACCCCCAGCAGCCACTTTGAGTACCTCGTCATGCCGTTTGGGCTCACCAATGCTCCGGCCGTCTTCCAGCGTCTCATCAATGACGTCCTCCAGGATTTCCTCGGGCCCTTCATTTTCGTCTACCTGGACAACATCCTGATCTTCTCCCAGTCCCGGGAGGAGCATCAGGTCTACGTGAGGTGGGTTCTTCAATGGCTGCTTGAGAACAAACTTTTTGTGAAGGCCGAGAAGTGTGAGTTCTACACCGAGAAGACGTCCTTCCTGGGCTTCATCATCTCACACAATCAGGCCATCCCAGATCCGGAGAAGGTGAGGGCGGTGGTTGATCCCCCCCCCCCCCCCCGTCATCTTGGAAACAGCTGCAACAATTTTTGGGGTTTGCCAATTTCTAACGGCGATTCGTGCCTCAGTATAGCTCGATTGCTCTCCCCCTGACTCGCCTCACCTCCCCCAAGGTGGTGTTCCGGTGGACAGAGGAGGCTGCGTCGGCCTTTGCAGCTCTGAAGACGGAATTCTCATTCTCCCGGATCCTGACGCTGGTGGACCCCGCTCTGCAGTGCCTGGTTGAGGTGGATGCCTCTGACTCGGGGGTAGGGGCAGTATTATCGCAGCGCTCTCCGGTGGACGGGGTGATCCGCCCCTGCGCTTTCTTCTCTCGGCGACTGTCACCCGCTGAGAGGAACTACAATGTTGGCGACAGAGAACTCCTGGCGGTGAAGCTCGTGCTGGAGGAATGGCGGCACTGGCTGGAGGGGGCTGCGCTACCCTTTGTGGTATGGACCGATCACAAAAACTTGGAGTACCTGAGGATGGCTAAATGCCTGAATGCTTGCCAGGCGCGCTGGTCCCTGTTCTTCGGGCGCTTCAGGTTTACCATCACCTACCGCCCGGGGTCAAAGAACGCTAAACCAGATGCTCTGTCCAGACAGTTCGCCTCAGAGGTCTCTGAGAAGCAGGAGCACACCATCCTCCCGGCCTCGCGTGTTGTGGGCGCCCTCTTGTGGCCTATCAGGGACAAGCTCCTGAAGGCACAAGAAGCAGAGCCGGATCCAGGCGGAAGCCCTACGGGAAGACTGTTCGTACCATTGTCAGTTCGGGGTGACGTGATCCACTGGGCCCATTCGTCTAAGCTCGCCTGCCACCCCGGGATCGCCCGTTTGGTGGAGCTGCTCTAGAGATCGTTCTGGTGGCCAGGTCTCCTGAATGACGTCATCGGCTACGTCCGTGCCTGTCCCCAGTGCGCCACCGGGAAGACATCATCATCTCCACTGGCGGGTCTCCTCCATCTTTTGCCGGTCCCTGACATAATGCACGGCTCAGGAGACACACACGCAGGCTCAGAGTAGATCCAATAGCTTTATTAACAACAAGTGTGTATGAATGTGTGTCTGCGAGATGTGAATGTATTGGTGGTGGCGTCTGCATCGGGCACGGAGGCAGGAGACCGTACAGCCGGACAACCCTATGGGAGAAGCAAAGGGAGAAGGGTGACGGGCACCACACCAACACAGGAGATTAAATAGTGACAAGCTTACTTGGAGTTAGCAGGTGGCTGGCACAGCAAGGATGAGGTCCGGTAGACAGCGACCTGGAGCGCCCGGTGCAGCAGCGAGGGAATGGAGACGGAGAGGAAAGGTCCGCCGCCGGGAAATCCACCTGTGCACAGGGGAGCAGACTTGGAGAGGAAAAAGGTAAGGGCTTCTTACCGAGATGCTTGCTGAGTGGTAGAGGTTACTCACAGCAATCGTGACGAGTGAAGTCTGACGGCTTCAGGCCGAAGCCCAGGGCGAGGCGGCTTAAATCCCTCGCCGCTGATGAAGTGCAGGTGTGCGTGCAGCTGGCGCCACAGATGGGCGGCGAGGCGTGACAGTACTCCCCCCTCTAGCAGCGCCTCCTGGCGATGGTTTCTCCGGGTGCGATCGGTGGAACTCAGTAATGAGGGACGGGTCCAACACAAATGACGAGGGTACCCACTGCCGATGTTCAGGCCCATAACCCTCCCAGTCCACCAAGTACTGCAACCCGCGACCCCGGTGCCGGGAGTCCAGGATGGAGGAGACAGGCCAGGCCGGATGGCCATCAATCATCCGGGGCGCGGGTTGCACAGCAGGAGGAGGGCAAAGGGGGTCGGAGACTGTCAGCTTCACCTTGGATACGTGGAAGGTGGGATGGATGCGAAGGGAGGGGGGAATAGCTACACGCACAACCACCGGATTGATAATCCTGGTGATGGGGTATGGGCCCATAAAACGCTGTGCCAGCTTCCTCCTCTCGCCCTTTAAAATGACGTCCTGGGTTGACAAATAGACACGCTGACCCACCTGGTACGCTGGGGCAGGTCTTCTGTGCTGGTCCGCCATGGTTCTGTTGCGCTCCGCCGTGCGTAAAAGCGCATTGCGCGCTGACGCCCAGATGGAGCGGAACTGCCTGAGGTGCACCTGAACTGAGGGGACAGTTACCTCACTCTCCTGCGCTGGGAAAAGAGGGGGGTCGTAGCCCAGGGACGCCTTAAAGGGAGACATCCCTGTAGCAGAAGAGCGGGCGGTGTTGTGGGCGTACTCAACCCAGGCGAGGCGGTTACTCCAGGACGCAGGTTTGGACGCAGTGACGCAGCGGAGCGCAGCCTCCAGCTCCTGGTTGGTCCGCTCACACTGCCCGTTGGTTTGGGGGTGATGGCCGGAGGAGAGGCTCACCTTGGCTCCCAGGGCGTTGCAGAATGACCTCCAAACCTCTGAGGAAAATTGGGGCCCCCGGTCCGAGACCACGTCCACCGGGATCCCGTGCAGCCTGACCACGTGCTGGACTAGGAGATCCGCCGTCTCCAGGGCGGATGGAAGACCTCGTAGCGGGATGAAGTGCGCCGCCTTGGAGAAGTGGTCTACGATGGTCAGGACGGTGTCGAAGGTGTTTGAGACTGGGAGTCTGGTGATGAAATCCAGGGCGATATGCGACCAGGGCCTGCCAGGGACGGGCAGAGGCTGGAGCAAACCCGCTGGAGGGGCATTACCTGACTTACTGGTGGCACATACTGGGCAGGCCCAGGCGTAGCGGGCAGCGTCCCTCCGCAGGCCCGGCCACCAGAAGGACCGTTGAAGGAGGTCGATCATCCGGGAGGAACCAGGGTGGCAGGTGAGCTTGGATGTATGTAGCCAGTGGATGACCTCCCCCCGAACCGTGGATGGCACGAACAGCCTCCCCTCCGGTCCGCCGCCAGGGTCAGGTTCCACTTCCTGCGCCTTCCGGATCTTGCTTTCTATGTCCCAAGTGACGGCTCCCACGATGCACGACCTGGGCAGGATGGTGTGGACCATGTCCTCAGACTCCTCAGGGGCAAATTGCCTAGAGAGGGCGTTGGGCAGGCCGTTCTTGGAGCCAGGCCTGAAGGTGATGTTAAAACGGAACCTGGCAAAGAACAAGGACCAGCGCGCCTGGCGGGCGTTCAGACGCTTGGCAGATCTCAAGTACTCCAAGTTCTTGTGGTCAGTCAGGACCACGAACGGCAGGTCCGCCCCCTCTACCCAGTGACGCCACTCCCGCAGCGCGAGCTTGATGGCGAGGAGCTCTCTGTCCCCCACGTCGTAATTCCGTTCCGCCGGGGACAAGCGCCGAGAGAAGAAAGCGCAGGGCCGTTTGACTCCATCTCCTGGCGACCGCTGAGATAGAACCGCCCCCACTCCTGTGTCCGAAGCGTCCACCTCCACGATGCACTGCAGCGACGGGTTGACTTGGCTAAGGACCCGGGAGGAGGAGAACTCCGCCTTCAGCACCTGAAAAGCAGCCGCGGCCTCTTCGGTCCACCGGAACAGGACTTTAGGGGACGTGAGGCGGGTCAGAGGGCTGACGATGGTGCCAAAATTAGGGACGAAGCGGCGGTAGAAATTTGCAAACCCGATGAATTGTTGCACCTGTTTTCTCGATGCAGGTGTAGGCCATTCCACCACCGCCTTCACCTTCACTGGGTCCGGAAGCACCTGGTCGTGGGAGATGATGAACCCGAGGAAGGATGTTGTCTTAGTGTAGAATTCACATTTTTCAGCCTTCACATACAACCGGTTCTCCAGCAGCCTTTGGAGGACCCGCCTCACATGGACCCGGTGCTCGTCCCTGGATTTGGAGAAGATGAGGATATCATCCAGGTAGACGAACACAAAAAGGCCAATGAAATCCCGGAGGACGTCATTAATTAGGCGCTGAAAAACGGCTGGAGCATTGGTCAACCCGAACGGCATCACCAGGTACTCGAAGTGGCCGTTCGGGGTACGGAAGGCTGTCTTCCACTCATCTCCCTCCCGGATCCGGACGAGGTGGTATGCGCTGCGTAGATCCAGCTTGGTGAACCAAGTCGCCCCCTGGAGGGAGTGGAAGGCGGTGTCCATGAGTGGCAGGGTGTAGCGATCCTTCTCCGTGATATCATTTAGGGCGCGATAGTCGATACAAGGACGGAGGGAACCGTCCTTCTTGCCCACGAAGAAGAATCCTGCCCCCAATGGTGATGACGAGGGACGGATAATTCCAGCACTCAGCGATTCCTTGAGGTAGGAATTCATGGTCTCCTTCTCCGGCGCCGACAGGCTGTAGAGTCGCCCAGAGGGTAAGGGTGCCCCCTGGCGGATGTTTATCGCACAGTCGTAGGGCCTGTGGGGATGAAGAGACATCGCCTTGGACTTGCTGAAAACCATACCCAGGTCGTGAAATTCTGATGGCACCAGAGAGAGATCCGGGGGCGCAGCGTCCGTAGGAGTTGGGGAAGAGGACGGAGAGCAGGCAGCGGACTGCAAGCAGGTGCTCATGCAGAATGTACTCCATGCCGACACCCTGGCGGACTTCCAATCCAAGACGGGGTTATGGAGGCGGAGCCAGGGGTACCCCAGGATGACGGGCGACACAGAGTTGGGGAGGACGTAGAAGGTTATCTCCTCCCGGTGGTTCCCAGAGATGATCACAGGAACAGGGACGGTCTGATGTGTTACTCTCCCCAGGGAGACATGGGAGAGGTTGACCAGGGCGAGGGGAGATCTAAGGACTTGGCAACGGATGCCCAATCGGGTTGCCAGGCTTTGTGAAATAAAACTGCCCTCAGCGCCCGAATCCACCAGTGCGTGAGTGAGGTGCCCAGTGGAGTTGTGACAAAATCGGACGGGCAGCTTCAATTGGGAGAGGGGATTTAACCGATTGATGTCCGCGAGGCCCCCTACAGTGACTCGCGGACCCCGCCGTTTGGCTTCTGTGGGCAAAGCTCCACCGTGTGTTGACTGTCTCCGCAATACATGCAGAGACCCAACTCACGGCGGCATTGTCTCTCCGCAGGGGGGAGCTTTGTCCAGCCCGTCACCATCGGCTCCGACTCCTCGGGGCGCGATGGTGGCGGCGTCGCCAGGGGGCGAGCTTGGGTCAGGCACGACGAGGCACCGCGAGAGCGAGGAGAAGACGACTTCTGCTCCGAGGTGCGCTTGCGCAGCCTGTTATCCAAGCTGATGGCTAGGGACGTTAGCTCCGCTAGAGTCTCCGGGATGTCCCGCCCAGCCAGTTCGTCCCTCAGACCATCATTGAGACTGCGGAGGAAGAGGCCGCAGAATGAACGTTCATCCCAGCCTAACTCCTCCGCTGCTACCCGGAAGTCAATCGCGTAGTCCGCTGCCGACCGGCTTCCCTGCTGGAGGCTGAGAAGCCGATCGACCTAGACACTCTCGGTACGAGAATGATCAAAGACTTCCAGGAATTGTCTCACGAATTGGCCATAGGTGAGGGTGGCGTAACTGGGCCTCGCCATTACGGCGTAAGCCCAAGTTAGCGCGCGCCCCTCCAGGAGATTCCCTATGTAGCCAATTCGGCTATGGTCCGAGGGAAAATCTCCGGGCACACGGTGGAACACGGACTCACACTGCATTATAAACCCCCGTGCTCCGCCGAGCTTACCGCTAAAGCGGGCGGGGGTCGGAATGGGTGTGAGCCGAACCAGTGCTACCGGAGCAGGCTGGACGGCCGCTGGAGCAGCAGGAGCCGCGCCGCCCAAACGAGCCGGAGGGAACGGCTGTTGGGGGTCCAAGCGGTCCAATCGGTTAGTGACAATGGTTAATTGATTTAAAATCACCTGTTGCTGGTGAGCTATTAGGTCCACTCGAGCCTCGAGAGTGGAAAGTCGGCGTGTGAGCCCGCCGTCTGCCGGGCCGCTCTGCTGAAGCCGTACTGACATAATGCACGGCTCAGGAGACACACACGCAGGCTCAGAGTAGATCCAATAGCTTTATTAACAACAAGTGTGTATGAATGTGTGTCTGCGAGATGTGAATGTATTGGTGGTGGCGTCTGCATCGGGCACGGAGGCAGGAGACCGTACAGCCGGACAACCCTATGGGAGAAGCAAAGGGAGAAGGGTGACGGGCACCACACCAACACAAGAGATGTGAAAATAGTGACAAGCTTACTTGGAGTTAGCAGGTGGCTGGCACAGCAAGGATGAGGTCCGGTAGACAGCAACCTGGAGCGCCCGGTGCAGCAGCGAGGGAATGGAGACGGAGAGGAAAGGTCTGCCGCCGGGAAATCCACCTGTGCACAGGGGAGCAGACTTGGAGAGGAAAAAGGTAAGGGCTTCTTACCGAGATGCTTGCTGAGTGGTAGAGGTTACTCACAGCAATCGTGACGAGTGAAGTCTGACGGCTTCAGGCCGAAGCCCAGGGCGAGGTGGCTTAAATCCCTCACCGCTGATGAAGTGCAGGTGTGCGTGCAGCTGGCGCCGCAGATGGGCGGCGAGGCGTGACAGTCCCTGGGAGGCCATGGTCCCACATTGCCCTGGACTTCGTAACCGGTCTCCCGGCGTCCAACAGCTTCAACACCATTCTGACCATTGTGGACCGTTTCTCTAAGGCCGCCCACTTCGTCCCCCTACATGGCCTTCCAACGGCACGAGAGACGGCGGACCTATTGGTGCAGCACATCGTGCATCTGCATGGGATCCCTACGGACATTGTCTCCAACCGAGGTCCTCAGTTTGTGTCCTGCATGCGGAGGAGCTTTTGCAATGCTTTGGGGGCTACAGTAAGCCTGTCCTCTGGCCATCACCCCCAGAGCAACGGGCAGTGCAAACAGGCCAATCAGGAGCTGGAGGCCGCTCTGCGCTGCGCCATCGCTTCCAGCCCGTCATCTTGGAGCAGTCATCTGCCGTGGATTGAGTACGCTCATAACCTGACTCTACCTTCTGCGAGTGGCATGTCACCTTTCAGGGCGTCGCTGGGCTACGATCCCCCGCTGTTCCCCGAAGAGGAGGGGGAGGTGGTCGTACCTTCGGTCCACACACACCTGAGGCGCTGTCGCTGGCTTTGGGCTGCTACACACCAGGCCCTTGTCTAGTCCCAGACCTAGGATGGTGAACTGGCGCAGGAGGCCTGCCCCCCCCCAGTATCAGGTGGGTCAGCAGGTATGGCTATCCACTCAACATATTAACCTGAAGGCTGAGAAGAGGAAGCTGGCCAAGCACTATATTGGGCCCTTCCCGATTGTCAAAGTGGTTAATCCTGTGGCTGTGCGTCTGGCTCTACCCCCCTCTCTCCGTGTTTGTCCCATGTTCCATGCTTCCCAGGTCAAACCCGTGGTCTCCAACCCGCTCTGCCCCCCTCCTAGGGCTCAACCCCCTCCAGTGCTGATCGACGGTGACCCGGCATGGAGGGTCAACTCCATCTTGGATGTCCGCCGCCGGGGTCGCAGCCTGCAGTACCTGGTGGACTGGGAGGGGTATGGTGCCGAGTGGAGGTCCTGGGTGCGTCCGTCATTTGTGCTGGACAAACGGCTCATTAAGGACTTCCACCAGGTGCACCCAGGTAAGCCAGCGCCAGGAGGCGCTGCTCGTGGTGGGGGGGTTACTGTCATGACTCACTCTGGGCCGTCACCTGCTTCAGCTGCGTGCACACCTGTGGGTAATCAATCCCGGGCTATATAGCCCGCTCTGCCTGGAGCTTCAGCACGGAGCCGTCTGCTTTGCTACGATCTTCGTCCCGCACACGCCTGATTCCTCTCAGCTCTGCGCATCATCTTATGGACTCTTGGTTAGCACGTAAGCTCATCATCAAACTTATCTTCTCTCCCAGGCTCTCCCCTGTGCACAGGTGGATCCCTTTGGCGGTGGTTCTCTTCCCCGCGGCGGCGGAATCACTCCCGTCACCATGCCGCGCATCACAGCTCTCCGCCGGGTGCGCTCTGCAGACACTGTCTCCCTGGAAGAAGGCCCAGCATAAGAACACCTGCAAGTAAGCCCTGTCAGTTTACCCATTCACTGTTACAAGGCTGAATCTAACATTTGTGTTTGGCTCTGTCCCTAGGGTTGCCAGGCTGTACGGCACTCTGTCTCGCCCCCGGCTGCAGCTCGTTCACCCACAATACACTCACGTACCGCATACATGCACCCACAAACCTGCTGGTGAATCAATAAAGATAATTGTATTGCACTTGGGCCTGTGTGTGTATGTTCCCTGGGTCCGACAATATGTCACTATCTAGGGTATACCGGCCTCATGATGTAAATATTATGATTATTTAGGACCTGTAAAAATTATATATATATATATATATATATATATATATATATATATATATATATATATATATATACACTACCGTTCAAAAGTTTGGGGTCACTTAGAAATTTCCTTATTTTTGAAAGAAAAGCACCGTTTTTTTCAATTAAGATAACTTTAAACTAATCAGAAATATACTCTAATATCTAATATACATTGCTAATGTGGTAAATGACTATTCTAGCTGCAAATGTCTGGTTTTTGGTGCAATATCTACATAGGTGTATAGAGGCCCATTTCCAGCAGCTATCACTCCAGTGTTCTAATGGTACAATGTGTTTGCTCATTGCGTCAGAAGGCTAATGGATGATTAGAAAACCCTTGTGCAATCATGTTAGCACAGCTGAAAACAGCTTAGCTGGTTAGAGAAGCTATAAAACTGACCTTCCTTTGAGCAGGTTGAGTGTCTGGAAAAAATTATTATTTCAAATACAAATCATTATTTCTAACCTTGTCAATGTCTTGACTATATTTTCTATTAATTTTACAACTCATGGTGGTAAATAAGTGTGACTTTTCATGGAAAACACAAAATAATTGTCTGGGTGACCCCAAACTTTTGAACGGTAGTGTATATATATGCGTGTGTGTGTGTGTGTGTGTGTGTGTGTGTGTGTGTGTGTGTGTGTGTGTTTAAGAATACAGAGACTTTAATTCTGCACCTAGCCGGCTCGGCTCTTGACAGTACTAACAAGTCACAAGAGTGTGTTGAGAAGGTGGAGGGAGTACTTTGAGGAGCTGATGAATGAAGGAAATGGGAGAGAGAGGAGGGTGGATGAAGCAAAGATGGTGAACAAGGAAATCGTGAGGATTAGCAAGGCAGAAGTGAGTGCAGCTTTGAAGAAGATGATGAATGGAAAAATGGTTGGTCCAGATGGCATACCTGTGGTGGTATGGAAATGTTTAGGAAAGAGGGCAGTGGACTTTTTAACCAGATTGTTTAACACAGTCTTGGAGAGTGAGAGGATTTCTCGGGAGTGGAGAAGAATTGTTTTGGTACCAATTTTCAAGAACAAGGGTGACGCTCAGAGCTGTAGTAACTACAGAGGCATAAAGTTGATCAGCCACACTATGAAGATATGGGAAAGAGTTGGTGAAGCCAGGTTAAGAGGAGAGGTGACGATCAGTGAGCAGCAGTATGGTTTCATGCCAAGAAAGAGTACTACAAATGCAATGTTTGCTTTAAGAGTGCTGGTGGAGAAGTATAGAGAAGGTCAGAAGGAGTTGCACTGTGTCTTTGTGAATCTAGAGAAAGCATATGATAGGGTGTCAAGAGAGGAAGTGTGGTACTGTGTGAGAAAGTCAGGAGTGGCAGAGAAGTATGTGAGGGTGGTGCAGGACATGTATGAGGACAGTGAGACAGTGGTGAGGTGTGCTGTAGGAGTGGCAGATGGATTCAAGGTGGGGGTGGGGTTACATGAGGGATCAGCCCTGAGCCCCTTCTTGTTTGCTGTGGTGATGGACAGGCTGACAGACAAGGCCAGGCAGGAGACTCCTTGGATCATAATGTTTGCAGACAACATTGTGATCTGTAGTGAGAGTAGGGAACAGGTGAAAGAGATCTTGGAGAGGTGGAGGTATGCTCTGGAGAGAAGAGGAATGGAAGTCAGTAGAGTGTGAATTAGAGGGAGGCAGGTGTAATGGTGACAATGCAAGGAGTAGAGGTAGTGAAGGTAGATGAGTTTAAATACCTGGGGCCAACCATCCAAAGCAATGGAAGACATACAAGAGAGGTGAAGAAGAGTGTCTAGGCAGCATGGAGTGGGTGGAGATGAGTGTTGGGGTGATTTGTGACAGAAGGGTAGCAGCTAGAGTGAAAGGGAAGATTTAAGACGGTAGAGAAACCTGCTATGATGTATGGTTTGGAGACGGTGGCACTGACACAAAGACAGGAGGCAGCAATAGAGGGGGCAGAGTTGAAGATGCTAAGATTCTCATTGGGAGGGACTAGGAGGGACACGATTAGAAATGAGTATATCAGAGGGACAGCTCAGGTTGAACGGTTTGGAGACAAAGTAAGAGACAAGGCAGAGATGGTTTGGACATGTGCAGAGGAGGAATAGTGGATATATTGGACAAAGGATGTTGAAGATGGAGCTGCCAGGGAGGAGGAAAAGAGGAAGACCACAGAGAAGATTAATGGATGTAGTGAAGGAGGACATAGAGAGGATTGGTGTTACAGAGGAAGATACAAGGGATAGAGTGAGATGCAGGCAGATGATCTGATGTGGTGACCCCTAAAGGGAGCAGCCAAAAGAAGTATTTACTCAGGTTATCTATGTCTACTATTAAAATGTGAAACATTTAAGTGTTACATACGTATATGCAAAAATTTAAGAAATCAGGAAGAGGGCAAATACTTTTTCACAGCACTGTAAAACAGCTAATTTTTTTGAAAACCATAGAATTATATGAAAATGCAAAGGCCACAATTCATATTTTGTAAAAATCTGATAATGAAATCTCTGTGTTATGCTCAATAACAGGTAAAATAGTTGAGCACTGACTTGGAGAAAATCTTTTTGCTGCTAAAGCAGTCTGAACCCAGGTCTCTGCAGGGTAGTATCTTCTTCCTCTGGATTCAAGAAAACAGAATCTACATGTTGGAATAATTTTTTTTAAAGACAAATCTTTCTGGTCTTCCTTACTGAAAGTCGGATAGTGAAACAGATAAGGCCAGATCGCGGTAATTTACCAGCAGATCAGTCACTCTGTCTTTTTAGAAGAATCAGTGAAAGCAATCAAGGCATGAGCAGAGAGCCAGCATGTGATCACAGAGGTTACCATGGTATTAACACTTATTCAAGGTGGAGATGTTATCAACTCACCAAGACACAACTACAAGTCAAGTAAGTGGCTGTGGAAAGGGCTCAACCTGACCTACAATCTCACAGGTCAGACAGTGAGCAAGAAGGCGAGAGTAAGAGTCTGAGGAGGATGGAGTAAGAAGATGCAGTGAAGGTAATGGAAATTTAGGGGTCATAGCATCACATCGGCAGCAGTTGTTGAACATGTGTGTTTTGTTTCCACAACCAAGTTTAAGGAAAAATAATGGGATGCAGTGTGAAAATAAACTGAAATGCTTAAAAAAATCGACAAAAATGGAACAAGTTGATCTATTACAGTGTATCACCTCTAAATTTACCAGCTGTGTGAATAAAAAAAAGAAAAAAAACTTGGGTTCTCCGTCCACTATATTTACATTAACCTATCATGTTTTTCACATTTATTTTACAAATGCATAGTTTGAAAATAAATTTCATTTAGATTGAAAGTTTCTAAACTTCAATTTTAGATTTTAATGCTCTTCAAAACTAGTCTGGTTTTTCACTTCAAAATGGATTTCTCATAGTTCTAAAAAGGATCTTCTTGCACAAGTACACTCATTGGCCACTTTATAGGGTACACCTGGTCAACTAGTTAATGTAAATACCTAATCAGTCAATCCATGGCAGCAACTCAGTGCATTTAGGTATGTAGGCATGGTCAAGATGAGCTGCTGAAGTTCAAACCAATCAAATGGTTGCTGAGAGAGTGGCATGGTTGTTGGTGCCAGCCAGGCTGGTCTGAGTATTTCAGAAACTGCTGATGTGCTGGGATTTTCACGCTCAACCATCTTTTGGGTTTACAAAGGATGGTCTGAAAAAGAGAAAATATCCAGTGAGCAGCAGTTCTTTGGGTCATTTCAAATGCCTTATTGGTGCCAGAGGTCAGAGGAAAATGGCCAGACTGGCTTGAGCTGACAGAAAGGTAACAGTAACTTAAATAACCACTCATTACAACCGAGATATACAGAAGACCGTCTCTGAAGGCACAACACATTGACCCATGCTGTGTTAAGGGGCCCTTACCCACCACAGAAATCTTTAAGAGATTGGGCCAATTTTTGGTCTTTGGGATCACTTGGGAGATCCTTGTGTGTTTCGAACGGAGTCAAAACTTTGAGGAGACCATGGTGACTGTGGAGATCCTGATATCATTGATAGATCAATGAAAGCACAAAGGTGCTGATGCCTCGGTGCCAGAGCCTTGGCAGAGGTATGCATTCTCGGATTATCACCAAAATGTTACGGGTTCCTCTCTAGCCTAAGGACCACCTCTAGTAAAAATTTCATCCCAATCCATCCAATAGTTTTGGAGTATTCTTGCTAACACACTGTAGGAAGTTAAGAGCCTTGGTGGAGGTATGCATTCTCAGATCGTCACAAAAATGTTATGGGTTTCTGTCTAGCCCAAGGACCACCTCTGGTAAAAATTTCATCCAAATCCATCCAGTAGTTTTGAAGTATTCTTGCTAACACATAGTGAGAAGTTAAGAGCCTTGGCGGAGGTATGTGTTCTCGGATCATCACCGAAATGGTATAGTTTCCCCTCTAGTCCAAGGACCACCTCTGGTAAAAATGTCATCCAAATCTATCCAGTAGTTTTGGAGTGCATGCATGCGCAGTGAAAATAATTTGCAGTTCACATGCTCGTACTGTCGGAGGCAGCCAAGAGCCACCAAATTGATTTGAACAGCTGCATTCCAAACACGAAAGAAAGAAGAGCACTAAATGGTGGAAGTGATGGAGGTACGTGAATACAAGACAATCAAGCTGAACAGGAGCTTTCGCTGTTTAGTGGCAGAGGAAGAAAACAGACGGGCAATAAGATGGACATTTGTTCACCCAGTATTGGCGGATTGCTCTGTACTTCCCTGTGGTGGGAGTTTCTGGGCGCATGCGTAGTTTACTGCAATCAATTGCAACCAAGGAATGTTGGACTTGGAGTCTTTAGCGAATTTTTAACAAGTTTTATCTCATCCTTCCTCTGCAAAGCTAAACAGGAAAACCAGTGTGAAAACAATTAATGTGATGAATAAATGGTGCAGTTGCTGAATATGTTTTTTATGCCTTGGTGAAACTGAGAGGCATACAGTAGTCAGTTAGTGCAGCTGTTTGTGGCTCTGTGTATCTGTCCATCTGTCTGTCCGCCTGTCTGTTTCAGCTTGCCCAGTCAAAATTAAATGGAACTAAAGGCTTGTATCATTGTATCGCCATATTTTTTAAATAAACACAAAAATAGCTCACCTTTACCATCACTAAAATAGTACTGCGCATGTGCCTAGAAACTCTTGCCAGAGGAAAGTACTCAGCAGTGGTAGGCGGATCAATCTAAATATTGATAATATCAATACCAATGTTGGTATTGATTTTATCGATATTTGGATCAATAAAAAAATCAGAAAAACACTTAAAGGTCATGAAAATTCACTCAGATTTAGCAATACCAATGTTGGTATTGATACTGATCAATACCTGTGTAACAAGTTTGATACTCTGTATCTGTGTTGCCGCTCCCATCACAGCACGGAGCAGGCACACTCAGCCACACTTTACTCCTTTTCTTCTTGTGGTTTTACCTCCTCCATCTTGTACCATCACATGGCTCAGCAGTGCCAGGTAAACAAGCTAGCAAGCAGCTGCCAATGCAATCAGAGAACGTACCACCTGCAATCAAAGAACGCACCACACTAAACACTTTTAAGATCTGTTGTAAAAATCGGCTTTTAAACAACCAAAGCTGTACCCATAAGTAGTGGTTGCTCTGTGGTATGCACATATATACTGTATGTGCCTGTGCGTCCAACACATACCGCCTTTTGTCTGTTGCTGTTTGTTGTTGCCGTGAGGTGTTTGGGCGCAAATGTGCATATGCATTCACAGCACTTCACTTGTGTGATGTTTTGTTGTGTAACGCCTTAACTCTTGCACTTTAGCATATTCATTTTGTACAGTTTCATTGCAGTTGTTCTGGTCGTGTATGATTGCTTGTTTGTGTGCTTTTGTGACCTGTTGGGGGACTACAGATGCAAATTAGCAGTATTGCTAAATCTGGCATACTTACAGTGCATCTGGAAAGTATTCACAGCGCTTCACTTTTTCCATATTTACCTCCGCCAGGCCGGAGGCCAGGAGGTGGTTATGTTTTTGCCAGCGTTTGTCTGTCTGTCTGTTTGTTTGTCTGTCTGTCTGTTTGTCTGTCTGTTGGTTAGCAAGATAACTCAAAAAGTTTTGGACGGATTTCAATGAAACTTTCAGGCGTTGTTGGAAATGGTACAAGGAAGAACTGATTAAATTTTAGGGATGATCCGGATCACCGTCTGGATACAGGAATTTTTTAAAGGATTCTTTAACATTGTGAGATACAGCCATTTTCAACATGTGTGCAGGCCCAATGGAGGGCGCTGCTCGTCGTGTCTGACCAACACAAACTCCGCCTTCTTCAAAGTTTTAGGCACAAAAGCACGCGGAACACAGTGCTGGGCAGGGCTCGTCAGCGTGCCTGTGTGCCTGTGTTTGCGCTACGCTGCAAAAGCTCAGACGGGCAGCTGTCCGCCGCCGGATTATTTGGCAGAAATTCCCCGGCCAGCCATAGTAGCTGCGCAAAAAGAAGCTCTCTGCCGGGGACGCTTCCAAATCATCTTTTGCCGCGGAGCGCAACCCCAATAAAACCCACGCCAACCTGTCTACCCAATTTGCATCCGTCCGTGAAGCCTTCAGTGCTGCTTTCAGTGATCTATGAAAACCCTCGCATAACCCATTGGCCTGTGGGTTGTATGCGGTTGTGTCATGATTTCTTTTGTTTTTTCTTTTGAATTCTTGGATGGAACATGGGTGGGCAATATAAGCTGCAGATTCAGCCATCACACATTTCGGATAACTTATGTTGAACTGTATAATCACAGGAGTTATTGTCTAATTTGACCTTGTTGGATTTTATTACCCCCTTTGTTATATTATTCACTTTCTTTTAACCTGTACTCTTAATCTATTCGAAATAAAGATTCATTCATTCATTCATTCAATTGCAACGCCCGCAGCCTGGGAGTTTGCAGATGCAGGAGATGGACACAACACCAACACTTCAGTTTATTACCTCCGCCAAGGAGGTAATGCTTTTACTACTGAACCACTAATCCTATCATTGTGAATCCAATTGCTAGTCATATGTTTTCATGGTCAAGGAATCTGAAAATGTACACACAAACACTGTATGGGGGGGAACTGTGGCGCTTGGCGGAGGTCTGCGCTCTCCGAGTGCTTTTCTAGTTTGTTATGTTACAGCCTTATTCCAAAAGGGATTAAATTCATTTTTTTCCTCAAAATTCTTCTTCTTCTTCTTCTTCTTCTTCTTAGATTTGATTGGCGGTTGGTAACCAGCTTACAGGTGCAATACACAACACCCCATAATGACAACGTGAAAAAGGTTTTTTTTTAAATTTTTGCAAATTTATTAAAAATAAAAACTAAGAAATCACATGTACATAAGTATTCACAGCGTTTGCTCAATACTTTGTTAATGCACCTTTGGCAGCAATTATAGCCTCAAGTTTTTTTGAATATGATGCCACAAGTTTGGCACACCTATCTTTGGGACGTTTAGCGCATTCTTCTTTGCAGCACCTCTCAAGCTCCATCAGGTTGGATGGGAAGCGTTGGTGCACAGCCGTTTTCAGATCTCTCCAGAGATGTTCAATTGGATCCAAGTCTGGGCTCTAGCTGGGCCACTCAAGGACATTCACAGAGTTGTCCTGAAGCCAATCCTTCAATATCTTGGCTGTGTGCTTAGGGTTGTTGTCCTGCTGAAAGATGAACCATCGCACAAGTCTGAGGTCATGTAGCATCATCGTCTCCTCAAACCAAGACAGAAGATCACTTTCCTCCATTCTGCAGGAATTTCACTTTTCTTCTTTCTACAGGAAAATAACTTTTCTTCATTCTACAGGAATATCACTTGCTTTCATATTAACTACACTCACTCAAGGCCTGACCAAGGATGTTTTTCCCAGGACCCCAATGTAAACAGTTGCCTCTTGCAGAGATGGTAAGGATCAGAATTTGCTTTTAAAGGCTTAAAGGGACCATAAAAAAACTCCAGTCCAGATTCCCAATGTGGACAGTTCATGTGGATAGCATCCGCCCTACAGGAAACTAATGCTCTTAAAGGGTCATAAATGGCTTAACCAGACAGTTTTATGACTTTCGACGATTACCAGATCCTCTGTCCAGATATCATGGACCTAAAGAAATTATCTACAGCTCAACAGTACCTCCTAGTGGATACCTACGGAATGTGTTTCATTATGCATAAATTGACTGTCAATTCTTTGTAAACCTTAAATTTCTTTCAGCTTATCATCTCCCCCGGATCCTAAGGACACTGAAAATCACCTTTTTGATCATCGACCATGGTTTGCAGTACTTCATTAATCTTTGATCTAAATATGAGTGCATGTATTATAGTTATGTATAAGAAATGTTATGTTCATGAGTGTTAGTCAAACAAATGTAATATCAGTAGTAATGGTATAAATGCATGATCACTGAATATTAGCCAAGTCATTTAATTTAGTTAGATCTTATATTGAGCACCTAATTTTATAAGAACTGGATGAGTATTAATTCTTCTCTGCATTTTCATGGGATGGTGTCTTTGTTTGATTGGCTGCTTCCAAACAAAGAAATGTCTTCACATTGGATGATGGCCAATTCAAACTCCTTTCTACAAAGTTGATTGGTCTGTCTTGCGACCGGCCCATGTTTTATGACCCAACGGCGCGCTCAGTTAAAAAGGGAGTGAGGAGCCGCCCTGCATGTTGGAAAAGAGAAAAGATCAAAAGAAATGAGGAGAGAAAAGTGAGATGTGAGATCAGAGATCAGAGATGTCTGGGAAGATTAGGAACTAGATTAAGATTAAAGAAGGAAAATAGCGATCTAGATCTCAGAGGAAAATTTTATTCCACCATTTCAAGGTTCCATGTAGTTTTATTTTATCTAAATTGTTCTGTGTGAAGTTTGTCAAATCCTGCTTTAGTTTTCTCATTTTTCTGGTTACTGAGGAGAAACCATCTTTTTTTTCTTACGAGCTCACCTTAAATAGAGAGTCAAACTCTCAAACTTTTTTCCTTCACCTCAGAAGCCATTCTTATCCTTGTAAATGTTTTTCTCAGATTTTCTGACTTTTCACGCCGTTAAAGTGGACCTTTAATTTTCCTAATTTAAAGTGAACAGAGATTGTGTTTTGGACTCTCTTTCCGGCCTCATACCTGCCTGACTGAGAAGTTTCTCCTTCAGTTTTTTGGTCCAGCCCGCGGCCAGAGACCTCACAAATTCGGACTCGTTGCCTAAGGACTTTTCACGCTGCTCCGAGACAGCCTCCACTGCTGCCACTGTCCTCTACGAGCCCCCCAGCTGAGTCTGCACTTCCTATGGTTGGTTGTGAACATCAAGGAGCCTTGCAGCGGTCGCTCCATCTCTGGGTCCCAAGGATCAAAACCGAGCCAGTATCAACTCACTGAACACGTGGACCTACAGCTGTTCGTAAGTGAGACTCTCCTTTTTCCTATCTGCTGGGTTAAAACGTGATGTCCGAACAATTAAATTACAATTGAATATAACCAGTATTTCATGGTACAATTAGTCTCTCTGTCACGGTCCGAGCGCCGATTTCGTCCACGCTCGGGCCATGCATCATCTCTGCCAGGTTTGACAGCAGTGTTTACCTTTTGGCTGCCCGAGCCTTTATTGTGACAGCGCTCGGAGGGGCTTCCTGCTGTCAAGCCTGACAGCTGTGCTGCATTATCGGCTCATCAGCAGCCCTGCATTTAAGTGGGCTCTGGGAGCAGAGTAATGCGGCAGTCTTGTCAACGTATGGTCAACAACTGATCAAAGAATTATTCCTTGCCAGACGCTGAGCGAGCATTCCCTCGGCTCAGACGTCAACGAGTGCTTCATGGCCATGTTTGTAGGTGTGCTTCTTGATTGCCTCAGGTGTATGTAGTGTTGTGCGTTTCAGCCCACCATGGCTCATTGCTTTGTGTTTCTTTGTTTCTTTTGTTAATAATAAACATCTATGCAAACCTCACCGGCGACTTTTGGCGTCTTATGGTGGCTCGCAAGGGCCACCGCATGACACTCTCAGCCACAGGATAAAGCTATATACTGAAGGAAGACTCTTAGTCATTTTTAAGTAACTTCCCTCCATTTTTGTAGATTAATTCAGACGTTCATTTTTAGATAATCAGCTTATGAATTTTCCCCAGAAAATTGCGTTCTGTTTTGTTAGACATTTCAGCCTTCATTTACCGTTGAAACATAAGTCTGGTTTCTCCTTGGTTCTACAAATGTTTAACGCTAGATTTCATGTTCAGGAAAACAATAATAGTTGATGTGATATCGGATGCCTGTTATCATTTGAATCTGTTTATCCATCATTTGTATGCCATATCATGTAAACTGAATGAGTTTAATAAAAGGGTGAATGAGAGAAGTTGAAGCGTTTTCCTTTTGCGTATATCTGTTTCTTAGATCATGGCAGGAGAAGAACTCCCTTAAATTTTGAGACTGATCCATTAAGTAATTGAAGGTACAAAACTAATTAAAACTAAGTTTAATATAAGTGTCCGTTAGGACTGATGCCCCTTTTACGAGCGCTTATTTATTTTATTTAGCGAGTGCAGGAGTGACGGTTTAACTCCGCCCCCTTTCACACCCACTATTAAATAAAATAAATAATTCCTGTACCTTATTACAATATTTTATTAAATATTCCTACAGTCAAGAGCGCTCCGGAGCAGGTTTTCATCCAGGATGTCTCTGTACATTGCTGCATTCATCTCTCCTGACTAGTCCTAGTTCCTGCCACTGAAAAACACTGCCACAGCATGATGCTGCCACCACCATCGGCATGGTATAGCGGATTTATGGGTTATAGGTATATTAATGTTGGTACAAGTATTAATGTAAATATGAATGTGAGTAGAAATGAAGATTTCTTTATTACACTCAGATCCCCATTAGGGGCACCAGTCCAGATAATTGACAATTTTATTAAGAATTCTTTATTTGTACCAATTATGAATCAGTCTTAAAAAAAACCCTTGTAAGTTCTTTTCTCTGATGATCAAGAAGATGGACATGAAATCAAACAATAACTCCCATATGTCTTTCAATGATTTAATAAGAAATGTCAGAATAGGTTGACATATTTGGATAACTTTAAAACAGAGAATTCAACATGTTTCCTGAGCATCATAGACTGTTACTTAGTTACTTATGAATCAAGCATTTGTGGAACCAAATAAACGATAGTTTAATTTGTCAGTGTACTGGAAATTGGAAAACTATAAAATAGCATTGGTTAAGAAAAGTGGATGCAATTTTATGAAGAAAATGATGAGTAACTATTTATAAAAATGGAAAATTTGTGTTACTCTAAAAAGAACGTAAGTTAAGGAAAGGACAACATGCATTTTGAAATTCTGATGGGGTTTTGCATGAAATTAAGTTTAAAGAACTTATACCAGGAATATTCTGAAGAATTAAGGTTAGATTAAACAACAGACCATCAGCCAAGCAGAATCATTGCATCGCAGCGGGTAGGAGACAGTCCACTTTTCTGTTCAACTGGACCAGCATGGGTTCTTTTGGGAGGCTGGCAGACAGGCTCCTTACCACGGTTGTGGCCTACTCCCGAGATCACAAAGGCTGTTCTTCAGCAGGCTAGGTGAGGTCTTCTTATGCACTGAAGAAAGAATTAGTTGATTTAAATCTTCTTACACAGTGATTTAAAGAAGAAAGACTAAAATAAGTGAAAATGTGAACTTTACAGAAAAGAAAAAATACTTTTTCTCAGAGCATGACAGGCTCTGGGCCTACTTAAAGATAGGAAAAAAATAGGCAAGAGGAAGAGGCTCCTTACAGCTTGACCAACACCCCAAAACTGAGACAAAGGAAATAAAAATCAGTTTTTCTCGGGTGTGGCAGGATGGTTCTAAACTTGATGAAACCTGAGCTGAACCAATTACATTTGAGCTTCTTTCAACAAAAGTCATAAACTCGACCTAAAAAGGGAAATGCAGTACAGCCTGGAGTTCTACTGGTCAGTTAATGAGCAGCTATGAGGTGGGGGTCTCCCCCGGAGCAGAGACAGAGACATTTGATATGAAGAGTGAGATCCTCCTTGAAACAGGTATGCTGAATAAAGCATAAATTCCTTCAGCTTTAGTGACTGTGATATTCTACTTGATAAAGGAACACAAAATGTCTCTACATTGTAACTGTGAGATTAACTTGTGATTGTAAGCATGCAAAAATTAATTTCTTCCTGAAAATAGAGCAGAACATATCAAATCATCACTCTATAAATTCAAGAAATCTGTCAGTTTGTGTGTGTGTCTGTGTGTCACAATCATAGCACATCAAAGGACAGCCTATGATGTCTGCATGATGTCCTATGATGATCCTATGATATCAGGCAACATAGAACTCACGATGCCATCATATAGACAATAGGACTAGCTACCTATGATGTCATATGGACAATAGGACTGGCTACCTATGATGCTGGCATGATGTGCTGTGATGCCTGCCTTGATGTCTTTATGATGTCATATAGACCATCACTCACCAAAGAAGAGATACTCATCACCCGATTACGAATAGGACACAGCACTTTAAACCATACCCATTCGAAGCAGTAAATCTGGAAATATTACGCATCACCCGATTAACAATAGGACACACAACTTTAAACCACACCCATTTGAAACAGTACATTTGTCCAACAAAACGGACATTGCAATGGCTCAAGATACATCATTGAACAAATACAACCTCACCTGTTGGTTGCAACATCTGTGATTTGTGTCAATGCTGGACGCACTCTCCTGATTCCACGAATCACACTCACACCGTCTGACAACATGTTTCCATTCAGCTTGCGACGGAAACAGTTTCCAGTAAGACCATGCTTTGCCATGACTGTGAATAAGTCACATGGCCAGTTTTTACAGCGCATTGGTGTTTTCTGCACAAGAGATTTCTTCAGCCATGGCCAGTTCTACGCTGCTGCGAGCAGAGTTGGCAGATCAAGCAGTCTTCATATTCTTGCTCAAGATGAAGAAACTAAGCAAAAGCGTCGCTTTCTGAGCAATGTTGTTTTTAAAGAGGTGCTGACACAGTAAAAATGTGTAACCTTGAAGAATGGCAGTCTACACTACAAATGTGTAAAATACCAAGCAAAGCGCTGATTTTCTCCTGGTTCTCCGGTTTCTTGGTTTCTACAGGCATGCACGGGTCTTCCTGAACAGGGTCGAAAGCCACTTTTTACTCAGATCTATTTTCATGATCCTGTCCATGAACTGGAATTACGATGCACCTATCCCCCAACCAGTGGTCTGAATGAAGAGGAAGAAGAAGAAGACCCACCAGATAGAGAACAATAGAGTGAGGAGAACTGCTGCACGTCAGAAAAGATGCCGTAAAGATGAAACACCTCAGGTTCGAGCAGTACGCCGCAGGCATGACTGTGAACAACACAGCCGTCTGAGACAGGAGGAGACCTTTCAGCAACGGGCCTGCAGAAATACTTGCTTATACTTGGTTTCTACGGGCATGGACGGGTATGCACGGGTATGTACTAGTATCAATAAAAGCATTTAAAATCCATTGTCCATCCCCAGAGTTCAACCATGTCTTTAGTAGCCGATACTGTCCTGAGAGAAATAATATGAATTAATTTATTTGTCCATCATGCATAAAATCCACTGCAAAGAGAAAAATCGAATATTCCTGATTCATCCACCAGATGGCACTGTGAAACTGTCTGGTTGTTTACTGAAGAAAGCGGACTTCCCCATCTGGATAATGTCACCCATAAATCTGTCAATTAAAAACATTCCTTTTGCCAAAGAGCAGAACAGGGAGGATGACTAAGCCTTGGAGAAGGGATTTACTGGAATGGAAACAAATATACTGAATATAATATGGCTCAGATTTGATTGAATATAATTACCCTTTTGTGTTAACTGTGAAAGGTGATACTGTCTGTATTTACCTCTAAACTTTGCCAAAATTCTGTCCTGGGTTTTAACTAATCAATAACCCAAAGGAAAAATCACAAAACACTTAGAAGTCATGAAAATTCACTCAGATTTAGTAATTTGACGATGCTATCCACATTAATGATTAAAAGGCATCGGTATCGATATCAGCGATACTGGCCCTGTATTTACTTGGTATTGTATCGATACCAAATCATGCAATATCACACACCACTAGTACTCAGCAATCCGCCAATATTGGGTGAACAAATGTCCTTTTTGCCTATCGA
Source organism: Pholidichthys leucotaenia (assembly GCA_020510985.1). Taxonomy (NCBI): domain Eukaryota; kingdom Metazoa; phylum Chordata; class Actinopteri; order Cichliformes; family Pholidichthyidae; genus Pholidichthys; species Pholidichthys leucotaenia. Next base: position 134,657,025 of record CM035837.1, read on the forward strand.
TTGCAGCTGTTCAAATTAGTTTGGTGGGTCTTGGCTGTTGCCGCCAGTACGGGCGTGAGAACTGCAGATTATTTTCACTGCGCATTTGTGTACTCCAAAACTACAGGATGGATTTGGATGACATTTTTACCAGAGGTGGTCCTTTGGCTAGAGAGGAACCCATAACATTTTGGTGATGATCTCAGAATACATACCTCCACCAAGGCTCTTATCTTCTCACAGTGTATTAGCAAGAATACTCCAAAACTACTTGATGGATTTGGATGAAATCTTTTACCAGAGGTGGCCCTTGGGCTAGAGAGGAACCTGTAACATTTTGGTGATGATCCGGGAATGCATACCTCTGTCAAGGCTCTGACACCGAGGCATCAGCACCTTGGTGCTTTCATTTCTTTCAGTAACTTCTGTTTTATAACAGATGAGCTCCATGTGCTGTTAAAAAAAACAAAAATAAAAAAACAACAACAAAAAACCATGCTGTTGTGCTGTAAAAAAGTTGCACCATCGCCTCTAGTGGCCTGGCATAGTTGTTACAATACCTTTTCCCCCGGCTTCATTGACGTTAAAGGTGAGTTAAATTTTCGTTTATTTCGAAAACAAACCCTTTTCTCAGAATTCTGGCAAGTTAAAAGTCGAGAAAATATAGCGATACAATGATACAAGCCTTTCGTTCCACTTAATTTTGACTGGGCGAGCTGAAACAGAGAGGTGGACACACACACACACACACACACACACACACATTAAGTGATTACCGTATGCCTCTCTGTTTCAGCGAGGCATAAAACCTGGCCAACTCTCTCAACAGTCTCTCAATGATCTCCACCCCTGTGTAAAGGAGGTATGTGCGAAGTGATATGTGTTAGGTGACTGTGAGTTATTATACGTCACTGAATGGTAATGGGGAAAATGGTAACTGATGCACTGGGGTACCTCTTGGAACTCTCTAGGGGCAGTGTACCTGTTTTCTGTGTTGCCTTTAAACACATTTTTTTTCTGAAACTTGAAAAAAGGAAGGTTTTTCTCATAAATTTTAGTCACTTTCCTAATAAATTTTCAAAATTTATAACTGAATTTTTTTGTTCAACATTTAGGACTATTTGTGGTGAAGTTATGACTGTCTTAGATACACTTGAAACTTTTAAATAAACATCACCTCTGTTCTTTACAACTTGTATTTGTAAATTAGCAACTTTTTACTTATAAATTTGTGACAAACATATAAGCTTTTTCTTCCAAATTTGTTTGTCAGAGGAAAATAAATTTAAACTATCCACATGTCCCCTCTACAGAAAAAGTAAACTGTAATAAATAAAAAAAAGGCAACTTCACTACAGCCAAATGTACTTTAAACAGTATCCTACACTAAACTATTCAGTAAAGCACAGTTTGAGGAAAACGTTCCTTAAGTACATATACTTGATGATTTCCAAAAAGATGTTCAAGCCTGGATTTTTTTTTACACCACCTTCCAAATTATTATGCAAATATTTGTCTCTGATTTTCCTAAATAGTCAATGCAAATGACAGTCTGTATAATTTTCAAGTCATCAACCGCGAGAGCATAATTCAAATTTTATTGAACAAACCTCCTAATGATGTCATGAACGTGCACCTTTATGTGGCACACAGAGGGAAAGAGATGAGCCCACTCGCTGAATGAAGTTGTGTGTGATTTATTAAAGCAAAAGGCAACAGTTCCAAAAACATACAAAGGCAATGATCACTGACCCAGCTGTGCATCAGAGCAAACCCGGCTGTGGCGAAACAACAGTGCTGTAGGAACAGTTCCAAACTAGCACAGCTGGTCAGGCAAGAGGAAAAAACATATAATGCCTCAGAGTCCGGATAGCTGCTTCTGGAAGGGAAAACTGCATCATATGGCAGGACAAAGATAATAGGGAAAAACTTACAAAATATGCCTCGGAGCTGGACTGCAGCTCTGGAGAGGAGATCTACACAGTTGAAGTCTTCACAGGAGTGACTAACGGCGCAACAATAAGTGAACCCACAAACCAAGACTACATAGTGAGTGACTAATGACATAACTGAATACAGGTGAGTTGCAGGTGAGTTGCAGGTGAGTTGCAGGTGAGCTGAATGAAAGCTGCTTGCAGCAGAGGCAGAGCTGTGAGCAGCCAATGGGGAGTGTCTAGGGGAGAGAGAAAGGCAACACAGGAATACAGACAATCTGAGACATAAGAGCAGACAAAAACACACAAAATACAACAGTAACCTGTATCTGAGGTCTAGGATGACATGGGTGTTGGATAGTATATTGTGTATATTACTATTATTATTATGGCGATGCCTTAGGGTAGAGAGGTGGTGATGCCCCGCCTCTGGGGATGGTGTTACCTGGGGTATATAAGACAGCAGTGGGAGCCACCTTGTCTCTTCACTGTGGCTCTCAGGCTAGCGGTAGTGACTCCTGTGTTCCTGGCTCGTGTTCTAAATAAACCTATAAAACGTCACCTCGACTCCTCATTAATTAGAGACACAACATTTAGCAACGAGGATACACAGAAATAGTGAGGGCTGCTATGGCATTTCATCCATTTTGGGAGGCTCCGGGTGAGCCGCTGGTCCCTTGGGCCAGGTGGTATGCGGCCTTCAAGAATTATCTCACAGTGCTGGACCTCGGTGACCTTGACAAACTACGCGCGAGGGCTATTCTGGTCCACAACCTTGGTATGGAGGGCTAGAGGATCCTGAGCACACTAGGAGGAGGTGACTCATTTGGAGATGTTGTGAGGCTCATGGCGGGCTACTTTCGTGCCCCTGAGAATACCATAATGTGGTGCATCCAGTTCAGACAGTGGCGCCAGCGGAATCTTCGGTAGCTCGCGAGTGAGTGCAGGTTTGGGGTTTTGGAGGAGGAGATGATCCGTGACCAGCTAGCAGAACACATGGTCTATTCCTCCGCGAGGGTCCGCCTGCTAACTCACGCTGGTGAGCTAATGCTGATAGCAGCCATGGAGCTAGTGTAGCAACTCAAGGCAGCGGAAAAGATAACAAGGAATCTCGGTGATATAGAGGCCCTACCCAGGAACGACAAACAGTGGAAGGCACTGGCCTTGGATACGGAAGATGGTAGCGACGATGAGTATGCAGCCATTGTGAAGATTAGGTCCGCCCCAGGGACACCGAGATGCGAAGGAGGAATGGGGACCTGGGAAAGGGGCTTCGGTTAAGAAGACGCCTACAGTGGTCTACACGGTCTCGCCCAACATAGACGGACGTATACTGTGCAACATCGTGTTGGATGGGGCTCCAATCCCGTTGATGGTGGACACAGGGTTGGCGGCCTCCATCTTGAATCTGGCGACAGTAAAGAAGTTCTTCCCCTATTACACCAAGAGTAAAATGGACATTGCCTGTTATGGGTATGGCAACAACCATCTGGAAATTGTGGGCTCGGTGTGGCTATCAGTGAGGTACAAGGCGGCCTCTATGTGTGCAGCCGAGTTCATGGTGGCCCGTAATGGTAACAATTTGATGGGCTGTGATTTGTTTTACAGGCTCGGGTTCTCCATCGCCTGCGGAGAAGGGGAGGAGTGGTCAGGTGGTGAACTATGGGACCGGCCATTTTATGTGGGAAGTGGCGATGAAGTGTGGGACATAGGTTGGCTCAGTCCAGGTGAAGAGGGCCGCCTCCAGCACCAGAGTACACTGCCATGGTGGGCACTCTGTGCCAGTGATTGCGATTCCTTGGACGAGGGACCCGAACAGCATGGATTAGCACCCATGGGGGCGGATGGTTCCAGAGAGCAGGCGCAGTGAAGCTCCGGTCGCTGACCGAGTACCACCATTGAGCCGGGTGCTGTCAGTGCTGCTCTGACACAAGAAATGAAAACGATCGGGGCGAGACCAGATGGCACGAACCCTAGACGTGCCCAGAATGAAAACAAGGGACAAGGCTTGAGTCGGATTGGCGGGACGCTGAGGAGCCATCTGGGTACCAGTTCACGACACCATAGAAGAAGGAAGCCAGTGAGTACTCCCCTGGGTGTGGGGGATGGTGTGCACCCTAGGGTCGAATCTCGGCTAGGATGGGTTCGCAGGTCGAGGGAGCAGTGAGATGGAGAGGGTGGCCTGCGTGTGGTGCGGACTGGCAACAATGGGTACCTGGAATTGATGGATGGGTCGAGACGGCACCCAAACGAGCTGCGGCGCTTGGAAGGGAAGAAACACCAGTGCAGCCCATCTCCAGTTAAGAAGAGGTGGAGACGCTCTGGGAGTGGGCCGCGGGACGGACGATCCAGAGCCTACGGGAGACCCGGGCTAAGACTGTGTTTTATTTTGGGGCTTACGGTGTGTCTAATTATAGTATGTTGTGTTGTTTCATTGCTAAGGTTAAAAAAAAGAAAAAAAGAAAGGAAGTGACCACCGTTGTGTGTGTATTGAGTGCCATGCATGTGTTGAAGGTATTGGGTGTAATGTGTGGGTGTGTGGTGAGGTGCAGCAGCACTGAAGTGTGAAAGTAAGGTAAAGACTGAGAGTGAAATGTAAATGTGCCCCATGTTGTGTTGCTGAGTGCCCTCAAAATGCTGTGTCCATGTTATGGGGTAGGAATGTTAGTTTGGAGAGTCAGGTACTGCCATGGTTTGCAGTGTTTACAGTTGTATATAGTTTTACTGTCTAGGATGTACATATTTATTTATTTCGGGATTGATTTATTTTGGTGTGTGTCCCTTTTATGTTTATTGACTGTCTATTTACATTGCGGAGTGATCCGCTGGGCCAGTGTGGTATGAATGGATAGGCCTGTATGTTTCTGTATTAGAGTGTGTTTCGGGTGCATATTTAAAGGGGGGGGGGGCAATTGGTATGCTTGTGATTTTTCAAGGGGGTGGGGGGAAGAATGTTGGATAGTATATTGTGTATATTACTATTATAATTATGGCGGTGTCTTAGGGTAGAGAGGTGGTGATGCCCCACCTCTGGGGGTGGTGTCACCTGGGGTATATAAGACAGCAGTGGGAGCCATCTTGTCTCTTCACTGTGGCTCTCAGGCTAGCGGTAATGACTCCTGTGTTCCTGGCTCGTGTTCTAAATAAAACTATAAAACGTCACTTCGACTCCTCATTAATTAGAGACACAACAATGGGACCTCAGACACATGACAAATGACAACTATTTTTTTACAAAAATAAAAAAAAAATATCAAAATGCACTGTTCCAAATTATTATGCATACCAGAGTTTCAAAACATTTTATTGGTTGTAAAGAACTGAAAGTAGTCATTTGTTGAATTTGCAGCATTAGGTCATATTTACTGAAATGACAAGCTATTTCAATCAAAAACATCTTCAGGCCAAGTTACATGTTGACATAGAACCTCTTCTTTGATAGAACCTTCACAATTCTTGCATCCATTGAACTTGTGAGTTTTGGGAGAGTTTCTGCTTGAATTTCTTTGCAAGATGTCAGAATAGCCTCCCACAGCTGTTGTTTTGAGGTGAACTGCCTCCCACCCTCATAGATCTTTTGCTTGAGGATGCTCCAAAGGTTCTCAAAAGGGTTGAGGTCAGGGGAGGATGGGGGACACACAATGAGTTTCTCTCCTTTTATGCCCATAGCAGCCAATGATGCAGAGGTATTCTTTGCAGCATGAGATGGTGCATTGTCATGAATGAAGATAATTTTTCGATGGAAGGCACAGTTCTTCTTTTTGTACCATGGAAGAAAGTGGTCAGTCAGAAACTCTATTTACTTTGTCAAGGTCATTTTCACACCTTCAGGGACCCTAAAGAGGCCTACCAACTCTCTCCCCATGATACTGGCCCAAAACATGGCTCTGCCACCTCCTTGCTGACGTTGCAGTCTTGTTGAGACATGGTGGCCATCCACCAACCATCCACTACTTCATTCATCTGGATCACTCAGGGCCCATTGCAACCGTTTCTGCATGTGAGCATTAGTCAAGGGTGGCCGAATAGTAGGTTTATGCACAACTGCAAACTTCTGGAAGATCCTACACCTTGAGGTTCATGGGACTCCAGAATCAGAATCAGAATCAGAATCAGAATCAGGTTTATTGCCATTGTTCATGTAGTACACAAACTAGGAATTTGTCTCGGTACAATGCTGCAACATTAAACATGATAAGATAAGAGAAATAAACTATACATGTAATAAAGTGTAGGATAAGATTAAGTGATACTGGTCAACAGTTAAAATATATATTAGCCAGCAGCAGATACTGTGGAGAACTATATAGTGCAGTCGGTAATGCAGGAAGAAAACAGTGATGATTGACATGAGTCTGGTTGAGCTGCTGTACATGGTGCACGAGAGTCAATAAGTCACTTAGTGTTCAGCAGTCTAATGGCAGAGGGGAAGAAGCTGTTCATGTGACGGGAGGTTTTAGTCTGGATGGACCGAAGTCTTCTACCAGAGGGGAGGGGGGCAAACAGTACGTGACCAGGGTGTGAGGGATCGGCTATGATCCGGCCAGCACGCCTCCGGGTCCTGGAGATGTACAGATCCTGGAGAGATGGGAGCTTGCAGCCGATCACCTTCTCAGCAGTGCGCACGACGCGCTGCAGCCTTAGTCTGTCCCTGGCAGTGGCTCCTGCGTACCACACGGTTATGGAGGTGGTGAGGATGGGCTCGATGATGGCTGTGTAGAACTGCACTAACATCTTGGTGGGTAGCTTGAGCTTCCTCAGCTGCCGCAGGAAGAACATCCTCTGCTGGGCTTTTTTGATGAGTGAGCTGATGGTCAGCTCCCATTTGAGGTCCCTGGTGATGGTAGTGCCTAGGAAGCGGAAGGAATCAGCAGTGGTGATGGGAGAGCCTGAGAGGGTGAGGGGGGGCAGAGGAGTAGTGACTTTCCTGAAGTCTACAATCATCTCCACTGTCTTCAGAGCGTTCAGCTGCAGGTTGTTATTGCTGCACCAGGACACCAGCTGGGCCACCTCTCTCCTGTAGGCGGACTCGTCGCCGTTGGAGATGAGCCCGATGAGGGTGGTGTCGTCCGCAAACTTGATCAACTTGACAGACTGGTGGCTGGAGGTGCAGGAGTTGGTGTAAAGGGAGAAGAGTAGGGGGGAAAGTACACAGCCCTGGGGTGATCCGGTGTTGATGCTAGTATAGTCTGAGACAGTCTTTCCCAGCCGCACATGCTGCCTCCGGTCCGTCAGGAAGTCGATGATCCACCTGCAGAGGGAGTCAGGCACGTTGAGCAGGGACAGCTTGTCCCGGAGCAGAGCGGGGCGGATGGTGTTGAATGCGGAGCTGAAGTCCACAAACAGGATCCTGGCGTAGGTTCCCGGGGAGTCCAGGTGCTGCAGGATGGAGTGGAGGGCCAGGTTGACTGCATCGTCTACAGACCTGTTGGCTCGGTAGGCAAACTGCAGCGGGTCCAGGAGAGGGGTGGTGATGGACTTGAGGTGGGACAGGACCAGGCGCTCAAAGGACTTCATGACTACAGAGGTGAGCGCTACAGGTCTGTAGTCATTAAGTCCAGTGATCCGTGGCTTCTTGGGGACAGGGATGATGGTGGAGGATTTGAGGCAGGACGGCACGTGGCATAACTTAAGGGAGGTGTTAAAAATGTCTGTGAATACAGGAGCCAGCTGTTTCGCACAGAGTCTCAGGGTGGAGGGAGACACGCCGTCTGGGCCGGGGGCCTTGCGCGGGTTCAGTCTGGAGAACTGTTTGAGCACATCCTGCTCACTGATGATAAGGGGAGGGGGGGAGGAGGGGGGGGGGGTGCCTTAAATGAAGTAGCGAATGTGGAGGCTGTGGAGCTGGAGGGAGGGGGGGAGTTGGACACAGATGACGAGGTGTCAAAACGGGCATAGTGTTGGGACAGTCTTTGACAAAGGGCTTTGTCATCCTGACCTTTAGGAGCCTTAGGTCGATAGTTGGTGATTTGCTGGTGCCTCCAGAGGCACCAGCAGCTTGAAATACCTGTTTGCTGCTTTGTAATGGCATTTTAGCAGCTGCTCTCTTAATCTGGTGAATTTGTCTGGCAGAAACCTTCCTCATTATGCCTTTATCTGCACAAACCCATCTGTGCTCTGAATCAGTCACTGATTTCTTCACAGTACAATGATCATGCTTAAGTTTTCGTGAAATATCTAATGTTTTCATACTTTGTCCAAGGCATTGCACAATTTGACACTTTTTGGCGACAGAGAGATCCTTTTTCTTTCCAGTATTGCTTGAAACCTGTGGCATGCTTAGTAATGTGGAACATCTTTCTTAAGTAGTTTTCCTTTAATTGGGCTCACCTGGCAAACTAATTATGGCAGGTGTCTGAGATTGATATCAGTGATCCAAAGAGCCCTGAGACACAATACCATCCATGAGTTAATTGAAAAACAAAAAACTGAATGCTTATGACACTAAAATCCTATTTGCATAATAATTTGGAACGTGGTAAAAATTCTCAAAATGAGGTGGGTGGGGGATAGTGAAGGGGACTAAAAACCATGCTCCTGTCCTGGGGACCCATGTTCCTCTTTAGGTGGTTATAATTAGAACTACAAGGCACACATAGGCCTTTTCCACCAAAATGGTTCCAGTGCTTAACTGGAGCCAGAGCCTGACTTGGCACCAGTTCTTTGGTTTTTGACCGGATAAACACTAGTCTCAGGCTCTCAAAAGTGGTGCTATCCTGGCCCCAACTGCTAGCTGGGCCAGACCTGCGAACCAGTTGACGTTGTTTACATCCACTGCCGTGGGCGTGGTTAATTGACCAGCCTCAAAACATTACTGACCGCCATGCTGCATTCCAAACAGCAGCGCAAGTATGATGGATTGATCCAAGATGGCGCCCACAGTGGTCGCCATGGTGCTTCGTGCGCTTTTTTTTTGTTTGTTTTTGTTCGTCAATTGTGTGTCTGCCTGCTCATACACCCGTGAAGAGCTACTAAATATCAGGACTTTCACTCCCACGGACCTACTCCAGGTTTTTTTGGCTCCTGCCGCCGATCTGGTTCACTTTTTAGCCCAAAAAGTGAGATGGCGAAAGAGAGGAAGATGAGCGGGCACCCTCGTGCGGCTTCACAGGAGAGGCATGAGCACGGCTTTGCCTGGAATCTTTCTGTCCAACGTCAATTCTCTTTATAACAAGGTAGATGAACTGAGACTGCTGATGCGATTTAAGGACCTCTCCACCTCGTGTGCCCTCTGCTTCACTGAGACCTGGCTCAAGGAAAAGACACCGGACAGCGCGCTCCTCCTCGAGGGATTTCAGTTGTTTCGTGCAGACCGAGACACGGGGCTCTCCGGCAAGACCACAGGTGGAGGAGTCTGCTTCTACATCAACAGCAGCTGGTGCTCCGATTTAACTGTGATCTCCCAACACTGTTCTCCCGCTCTGGAATATTTATTCATCAACTGCAAGCCATTTTATTCCCCGCGTGAGTTTGCTTCATTCATCCTGGCCACTGTTTACGTCCCGCTCGACGCGGACGTGCGCGAGGCTCAGCGCGCGCTCGCGGATCACATTCAGCAAGCGGAGCGGACTTTCCCGGACTCTCTGGTTATTGTGGTTGGCGACTTTAACCAGAGCAACCTGAGCCATGAACTCCCCCGGTACAAACAGTTTATTAAATGCCCCACCAGAGGAGAGAACACGCTGGATCACTGTTACTCTACAGTTAAGGACGCGTATCGCGCTGTTCCCCGCGCTGCGCTCGGACTATCTGATCATGTGATGGTCCACCTGATTCCCACATACAGACAGAGACTGAAGCTCACAACACCTGTTGTGAGCACTACAAGGAAATGGACCAGTGAAGCTGGGGAGGAGCTGCGCACGTGCTTGGAAATAACTGACTGGGACATGTTTAAAGGAGCTACGCATGATCTGGATGAGTACACGGACACTGTGACCTCATATATCCACTTTTGTGAGGAGAGCATTCTTCCATCGCGCACCAGGGTGAGTTACTCCAACAACAAGCCCTGGTTCACAGCTAAGCTCAGACAGATCAGGAAGGAGAAGGAAGCAGCGTTGAAAAGCGGAGACAGGGACTGCTACAGGGAGGTCAAATACCGGTTTAGCAGAGAGCTGAGGAGAGCTAAATCTGTGTATTCTGAGAGACTCCAGCAAGAGTTCACTGCTAACGACTCTGCTTCTGTGTGGAGAGGACTGAGGCAAATCACCAACTATCGGCCTCAGGCTTCTAAGGGACAGGATGACAAAGCCCTTTGTCAAAGACTGTCCCAACACTATGCCCGTTTTGACACCTCGTCAGCTGTGTCCAACTCCCCCCCTCCCCCCAGTGCCACTGCCTCCATGATCCCCACTTCATCAAAGGCGGCCTCCCCTCCCCCCCCTGCCCTTGCCATCAGTGAGCAGGACGTGCACAGACAGTTCTCCAGACTGAACCCGCGCAAGGCCCCCGGTCCGGACGGCGTGTCTCCCTCCACCCTGAGACACTGTGCGGAGGAGCTGACTCCTGTCTTCACGGACATTTTTAACACCTCCCTGAAGTCATGCCATGTGCCGGCCTGCCTCAAAACCTCTACCATCGTCCCTGTTCCCAAGAAGCCACGGATCACTGCACTTAACGACTACAGACCTGTAGCGCTCACCTCTGTAGTCATGAAGTCCTTTAAGCGCCTGGTCCTGCCCCACCTCAAGACCATCACCACTCCCCTCCTGGACCTGCTGCAGTTTGCCTACAGAGCCAACAGGTCTGTGGACGACGCAGTCAACCTGGCCCTCCACTCCATCCTGCAGCACCTGGACTCCTCGGGAACCTACGTCAGGATCCTGTTTGTGGACTTCAGCTCTGCATTCAATACCATCCGCCCCGCTCTGCTCCAGGACAAGCTGTCCCTGCTCAACGTGCCTGACTCCCTCTGCAGGCGGCTCACCGACTTCCTGACGGACCGGAGGCAGCATGTGCGGCTGCGAAAGACTGTCTAAGACTCTGTTAGCATCAGCACCGGATCACCCCAGGGCTGTGTACTTTCCCCCCTGCTCTTCTCCCTGTACACCAACTCCTGCACCTCCAGCCACCAGTCTGTCAAGCTGATCAAGTTTGCGGACGACACCACCCTCATCGGGCTCATCTCCAACGGCGACGAGTCCGTCTACAGGAGAGAGGTGGCCCAGCTGGCGTCCTGGTGCAGCCACAACAACCTGCAGCTGAACGCTCTGAAGACAGTGGAGATGATTGTGGACTTCAGAAAAGTCACAGCCCCTCTGCGCCCCCTTACCCTCACAGACTCTCCCATCACCACTGTGGATTCCTTCTGCTTCCTGGGCACCACCATAACCCGGGACCTCAAGTGTGAGCTGACCATCAGCTCCCTCATCAAAAAGGCCCAGCAGAGGATGTTCTTCCTGCGGCAGCTGAGGAAGCTCAAGCTACCCACCAAGATGTTGGTGCAGTTCTACACGGCCATCATCGAGTCCATCCTCACCACCTCCATCACCGTGTGGTACGCAGGAGCCACCGCCAGGGACAGACTAAGACTGCAGCGCGTTGTGAGCGCTGCTGAGAAGGTGATCCGCTGCAAGCTCCCATCCCTCCAGGACCTGTACATCTCCAGGACCCGGAGGCGTGCAGGTCGGATCATAGCCGACCCTTCACACCCTGGACATGCACTGTTTGCCCCCCTCCCCTCAGGCAGAAGACTTCGGTCCATTCAGACTAAAACCTCCCGCTACATGAACAGCTTCTTCCCCTCTGCCGTCAGACTGCTGAACACTAAGTGACTTATTAGAATCTCGTGCACTACGTACAGCAGCTCAACCGGACTCATGACAATTATCACTGTTTTCTTTTTGCACTACCGACTGCACTATGTGGAACTCCACAATATCTGCTGCTTGTTAATATATTTAAAAATTGCATAGATTAGTATTACTTATTCATATTCTACCTTTTATTGCATGCATAGTTTTTTATTTTTATCTTTAGTGCTACTCCATGTTTAATGTTGCAGCATTGCACCGAGACAAATTCCTGGTTTGTGTACTACATGAACAATGGCAATAAATCTCATTCTGATTCTGATTCTGATTCTGATTCCAAAACCAAACAGATTTGGAGCGAAGAGGAGACAATTTCCTGGCTCAGTCCCTGGCTCTATGGACATGAGCAGAAGTACAAGATAAGCTGGAGGGGGCCACTTATCTGATGAACTGTTTTTGGGGATAGGCCAGCCAACCGGGACCATTGTAACTGCCATGGATGAGTCCGTACAACAAACTGCTCAAAACGGTACTGGCAAGTGTATTGTCTTTAAAATGCAAAAAGTTAACGAATGTATATATATCCGCTTGTATTGCTATGTAACGACCAAAGTGTGGATATTGTTTTACTCACTGTTGTGCCTATAGTATTTTCCGTTAACTATGCTCACAAGCTAACAGTGCTTTTACCACGACTATAAAGGAATGCTCATTTGAGAAAACTAGAACAAAGGTCTTAGTGTCTTACAGAATACTTTTTATAAAGATATCCAGTGCAAGATACACTTTTTGTGGTATGAATACTGTGTATGAATGGGTGCCTTGCGTTGTGTATATAGGAGATTTTTCTCCCAAAGACACTAGTAACATCGTTATTTTTACTATTTTGGTAATATTTCCATGATCATGGGCCATTTTTTAAAATTTCACTCATGTCTAATCGTGTGTTCTGTAACCGTTTGTTATCTCATCCTTCTTTTACTTAATTGTGCAGTAACCTGGTGGAGCACCTACAATTTCATTGTTCTGTACAACTGTACAATGACAATAAAGCCTATTCTATTCCCGTTGCTTTGGTAATATTAATATTGAATAAAACTGCCTTCTATCACTGCACATTTAATGGAAGCCAGATTTATCATACCTGGATGATGAGGGAGAACCACCCAGACCTGTGGTGTCCAGCTCACCTTGGCCAGCACCAAGCTTGTTCTCCTGTTCTCATCAGACCAGATTAGGTAGTATATGTTCAGATCATGACCCATTCACACAAAGGAGGGAGTGAATTAAATCAGTTATACACTTGAATTGAATGTTGTGATGCCATTAACAGTAAATGGATGTCGAATAGTCACATTCAATCTTGGATTGACGATTTCAGCGTATTTCAGTGTGTGGTTATTTTATATTGCTTCTTATTTTTGTACTTTAAAACAGGGAAACAGAAGCGGGACACAAACATTGACCTCCTTCTTGACTACCTGGAGAGGTCAGATGAGAGACAGCAGGAGCAGAGCAGGAGGGATGAGCAGCTGACCTCCGCTTTGCTGCAAAGCATCCAGAAGATGGACGACAATACCAATACCCTTGTTGGACTGATGGGACGCGGTGTGTCTGTGCTTGTGGGGACTACAAAAAAAGTAACTATCACAGCATTGATATTTTTGGCTGTGTGTACATAATATTTCATATGTAGCAGTCTTAAGTTTTTGCACATTTTGTAAATAAAAGCTTTCTTTCCTTAAGCGTTTTTTTGTGCTTCCACAGTAAGTAATTGTTATCCTCACACCAGACATATGCATGAAATGTAAAGCTATTTAGGATAAACAATGCAAATCACTAAAACATTATAGTGGTGGGAAGTGAAAGTACAAGTACTGAATTACTGAATTACACACAACACACTGCCATCTACAGAAGTTCTCTGATGACTCTGCGATCGTTGGCCTCATCTCCAATGGAGATGAAGCTGAGTACAGAGGGCTTATCCAGGACTTCGTGGACTGGTGCCATCAGAACTGCCTCCAGATCAACGCGAGGAAAACTAAGGAGCTGGTGGTGGACTGCTGCAGGCAAGGACAACCCCTCACAGCACCAGTAAATATATAGGGAACAGACATCGAGATGGTGACATCCTATAAGTACCTGGGTGTTCATCTGAACAATAAACTAGACTGGTCACACAATACTGACGCACTCTACAAGAAGGGACAGCGCAGGCTGTTCCTACTGAGGAGACTCAGGTCTTTTGGTGTACAAGGGGTGCTGCTGACGACATTCTATGACACGGTGGTGGCATCAGCCATCACTTTTTGAGTGGTCTGCTGGGGCAGTGGCATTACAGCAGCTGATAGGAAGAGACTGAACAAACTGATCAAGAAAGCTAGCTCTGTCCTGGGGCAGCGCTTTGACCCAGTGGAGGAGATAGGAGAGAGAAGGACGGTGGCTAAACTGTCATCTCTGCTGGAGTCCGAGTTCCACCCTATGCAGGACATACCGAATGCACTGAGGAGCTCATTTAGCAGCAGACTACATCATCCTAGGTGCACAACCGAGAGGTTTCGCAGGTCCTTCCTACCTACGGCTGTCAGACTGTACAACCTAAGCAGGGCTGCTCGCAGAGATAGTAAAAGATGTGACAACCTAATAGTTTTGAATGCAAAAGATGCAATGGACTTATACAATGGTCCCCTCCGGCATACAACTAGGAAAATACCGGTCGCTATGGAGGGTGAGAATATGTACGGGTACATAATCATACCATGTAGGATAACTAAGTAGATGGTTGTGCTGTTTCATCCCATCTAGCAACAATGCTCCGCACTGTGTGTGTTTATATATTTACATATTTATTCCATCTAGCTACAATGCTCTGCACTGGGTGTATTTATATATCTACATATTATTCCATCTAGCTACAATGCTCCGCACTGTGTGTGTTTATATATTTACATATTTATTCCATCTAGCTACAATGCTCCGTACTGTGTGTGTTTATATAACTGCATATTTATTCCATCTAGCTACAATGCTCCGCACTGTGTGTTTATATACTCATATATTTATTCCATCCAGCTACAATGCTCCGCACTGTGTCTATATATATATATATATATATATATATATATATAGTATATATATATATATATGTACATATGTATACTTGCTGCTCTTGTTTGTTTTTTTCTCTTGCCTTCTGATTGTTGCTCCGAGTGTTGCTATCCCTGTGCTGTTGCAATCCTGGAATTTCCCCATTGTGGGACTAATAAAGGCTTATCTTATCTTACTGCAGTTAAGTTAATTTTTTTCAGGTATTTGAAAATATATCAGGTGTTTGTGGACTTTACTTACATATTTTTGACAACTTTTTTCACATTTTCTAAAGAACAAGCAGCAACAAACTTTAAATCTATGCACTTTTTCTGTGGAGAATGTTCCGAGTTGTCTGCTTCAGAAATGATAAATAATGAGTTTATAATCTTTTGACAACGTACTATATGACATTCTGTCAGCTCTGGACAAGATCATTTCTGGGGAAAGTACATTTAACTTGTACACTTTAGAGTCTGTCTCTTGTTACCCCCACATGAATAAAAACTTGAATCAGTACTTTAACCAAAATAGATTACGTACAAGTACATAAGGTGTATACTTTTAACAACTCTGTAAATATGCCTATAAAGTATATACATACACCATAAATTAAAACAGAGTACACTGAGGACCGATTGTCTGCTGATTTTTTTTATTCATTAACGCTTTTCAGCTACTTCACATATGTTATATTTTGTAAATGATATGGCAAGCACTAAACAGGCTATTGCTCCCCACTGTTAAAATACTCCATTAAAGCTGCCCCAATGTCATCCCCTTCTAGACTGGCATGGTCAGGTAGTGGTTGAACTGGAGGCTGATTGTGATCATATGTGTCTGGGAGTCCAAAGTTGTCACCATGTTCCTCACAAATATTATCAAGTATGCAGCAGGTAAGCACCATTTTCTTGCTCAGCTCCAGTTTGCAGTCTGCATCTATTCCTTGTCAGGAGGGACCTTCATCGTCCTTTCAAGCCGCCGAAAGCCATTTCCACAACTGAATGTGCACGGCTCATCCGGTAGTTGTAGTTATGTTGTTCAGGGGTAAGTCTGCCTGTGTCAGAAAAAGGTTTCATCAGCCACTTCTGCATGGGGTTGGCTGAGTGGTGAATTCTGGTGTCGTGCCAAAAAGTGATCACCATTTAAAGGAGCCAGGAGCGCCCGCTTGTTACAGGTGTATTGCCTGGTCTCAGTCCACCCACAATGTGTCTAAATGTTTTGAGGTTTTTTCACATCTGAAAAATTATAGTGTTTGCCAAAGTGTTGCAGTTTGGATAACAACGTATAGAATTTATCAGATTGCAATTGATTGCAATATTTGTGTGCAAAAACCTCATTGTTTTGGAGGTACATAGAATATATATTTATACAGTATCTACATGTATACGGTATCTCACAAAAGTGAGTACACCCCTAACATTTTTGTAAATATTTTATTATATCTTTTCTTGGGACAGCACTGAAGATATGACACTTTGATACAATGTAAAGTAGTCAGTGTACACCTTGTATAACAGTGTAAACTTGCTTTCCCCTCAAAATAACTCAACACACAGCCATTAATGTCTAAACCGCTGGCAACGTGAGTACACCCCTAGTGAAAATGTCCAAATTGTGCCCAAAGTGTCAATATTTTGAGTGGCCACAATTATTTTCCAGCACTGCCTTAACTCTCTTGGGCATGGAGTTTAGTAGAGCTTCACAGGTTGCCACTGGAATCCTCTTCCACTCCTCCATGACAACATCATGGTGTTGGAGACCTTGTGCTCTTCCACGTTCCGTTTGAGGATGCCCCACAGATGCTCAATAGGGTTTAGGTGTGGAGGTATGCTTTGCCAGTCCATCACCTTTACCCTCGGTTTCTTTAGCAAGGAAGTGGTCATCTTGGAGGTGTGTTTGGGATCGTTATCATGTTGGAATACTGCCCTGCGGCTCAGTTTCTTAAGGGAAAGGATCATGCTCTGCTTCAGTATGTCACAGTATATGTTGGCATTCATGGTTCCCTCAATGAACTGTAGCTCCCCAGTGCCGGCAGCACTCATGCAGCCCCAAACCATGACACGCCCACCACCATGCTCAACTGTAGGCAAGACACACTTGTCTTTGCACTCACCTGGTTGCCGCCATACACGCTTGACACCATCTGAATCAAACAAGTTTATCTTGGTCTCATGAGACCACAGGACATGGTTCTAGTAATCCATGTCCTTAGTCTGCTTGTCTTCAGCAAAATTTTAGTGGGCTTTCTTGGGCATCATCTTTAAAAAGGGCTTCATTCTGGGACGACAGCTATGCAGACCAATTTGATGCAGTGTGCGGCATATGGTCTGAACACTGACAGGCTGACCCCCCACCCCTTCAACCTCTGTAGCAATGCTGGCAGCCCTCATACGTCTATTTTCAAAAGACAACCTCTGGATATGACATTGAGCACGTGCACTCAACTTCTTTGGTCGACCATGGCAAGGCCTGTTCTGAGTGGAACCTGTCCTGTTAAACCGCTGTATGGTCTTGGCCACCGTGCTGCAGCTCAGTTTCAGGGTGTTGGCAATCTTCTTATAGCCTAGGCCATCTTTATATAGAGCAACGATTCTTTTTTTCAGATTCTTTGCCATGACGTGCCATATTGAACTTCAAGTGACCAGTATGAAAGAGTGTGAGAGCGATAACACCAAATTTAACACACTTGCTCCCCATTCACACCTCAGACCTTGTAACACTAATGAGTCACATGACACCGGGGAGGGAAAATGGCTAATTGGGCACAGTTTGGACATTTTCACTTAGGGGTGTACTCACTTTTGTTGCCAGCGGTATAGATATTAATGGCTGTGTGTTGAGTAATTTTGAGGGGACAGTAAATTAACACTGTTATACAAGCTGTACACTGACTACTTTACATTGTATCAAAGTGTCATATCTTCAGTGCTGTCCCAAGAAAAGATATAATAAAATATTTACAAAAATGTGAGGGGGAGATATAGAGTAATATAGGAGAGTGATGACCTGAAGAATATAGAGTGGGAGCAGATAGAATGTTATAAACATCATGTAGACATGGAAATCTCACTGTTTGAAGAAAAAGAAGTATAGTCATCATGTAGACATGGAAATCTCACTGTCAGAAGAAGAAGAAGAAGAAGAAGAAGAAGAAGAAGAAGAAGAAGAAGAAGAAGAAGAAGACTGTTCAGAACTCCTTATAAGAACTCCTTATAGAGTAATGACCAAACAGTGTTATAGATCTCATGTAGACGTGGAAATCTCACTGTTTGAAGAAGAAGAAGAAGAAGAAGAAGAAGAAGAAAAAGAAGAAGAAGATTGTTCAGAACTCCTTATAAGAACTTCTTATACAAAGACATAGAGTGAAGAAGACGAAGAGGAGGTTGCCAACCGAGAACAATTCTGACTTTTGATACATAGAGTGATGTTTACTTAGTGAAGTACATGACAGTAAGGACTACAGCTCCTAACCAGATAGAGTGATGATACAGAGTGAAGTACGTGGCGGTAATGCACTTGTAAGCTGGTTGCCAACCACCAATCAAATCTAAAAGAAGAAGAAGAGAAAATGTGAGGGGTGTACTCACTTTTGTAAGATACTGTATATCCAGTAAATCTATGCATTTTTCCATGTAACCTTGTGACTGCATTATTTTAATTGCTTTTAATCCTAGATCAAGTTTGTTTCAGGTTCAAAATGTATCATAAGTGTTAAATATATCTCATTATACCTAACTAAGTACTGTTTACCTGTTGAAATATATACTGGCTAATATAACCCCATAACAACAATATGGTACCTGGCAATCATTTTTTTGGCAGCTGATCACTTTTTGGCTTGACATCACAGGTGACCTCCGTCTCTTAATGTGCCATAACACCACCTATTACAGAACTGATGTAAATATAACGTTTAAAAGTGTAATCAGTGCTTGCTAGTTGAGCTACAGACTTGAGCTAACAACCGCTGATAACTGAAATACTGATAATTACCGGTCTCCTTAAACATAGCCGCCGTTCTCTACAATTAAGAATAAAACTGTTTTTAGATGGTAATACAGGCTTGGAATAATAAAAGCAGCACTCCCAAAGAGACAACAAACTCCTCCATGTTGACAAGTTAGTGCTGCTTCTTCTTCTCTATTTGGAACAGTAAATCACACTCACTTATGCAGTACTTTTTCTCATCTCTAGATGACCAAGGTGCTTTACAGATTCTGCTATCCATCCATTCACACACAGATGGCAGTGGAGCTGCCATACACAGGTGCTAGCCTGACCCACCAGGAGCAACTGGGGGTTTAGCGTCTTGCTCAAGGACACTTCAACACGCAGACTGCAGACAGAGCGGGAATCGAACCCCTGCCCCTCCGATCGGTAGTTGGCCACACGACACCTGCGCCACAGCCACCCCACAGCTGTAAAGGCAGTACTGAATATTTCTCACAAGTGTGAAAATGTATGTGTGCATGAAGCCCACCTCCTCCTTCATATCCACCTCTGCCCATGTGCAAATCTGATTATGGTCCCTGATTGCGAGTGACAGTGTGCAGATTGAGTTGCATCGCCTCCCTAATTCTCTCTATTAATGAGTTGCGCTCTACACTGCTGCCCCGGACCCCATCTATTAATCACAATTTGTCATCTGTCTTTTGCTCTCCACACCAACCTCCCTTCCCTCCCACCGCCTCTGTATTTCTCTTCTGCTCTTGCTTCCCAAGCCACATTAATCCCTCTTCTACCTGTCCCATTCCTGCGATCTCCTGATTACCTCTCATCCTCTTATTTCCTTCTGGCTTGCTTTTAATAGTTAATTAGTATTACATTTGTCTCTCAATCAGTTGTATCTCTTATACCTGCTCATTTTGTGGTATCTGTCCCTTTCAAAAATGTGTCTTCTTGTATCTCCATCTTTAGCTCATGCACTCTTTTTTTCCCCTCCCTTGCGCTTGTTTCTTGCTTTGCTTCCACGGCATGGTCAAGCATACAAAGTGAATTTTCCACTGAAATCCACATTTTAATTCTGCTGGTATTCCAAGGTTAAGTAAGCCCTCTTGCATCGTTAAATAATGATTTATCACACCAATTCATATCTCTGTAATGCATCACTCTATATATCAGGGGTGTCCAACCATGTGCCATGGAGAGCCAAGACCCTGCAGGTTTTACCTCCAACCAGTGTCTTCAACAGCAGATTTCTGTGAACTTCTTCCCACTGATTGCTGATAAGTGAAAACACCTGCTGAAGAGACTGGGTAGAAGAGAAAACCTGCAGGGTCTTGGCTCTCCATGGCACATGGTTGGACACCCCTGCTATATATCATCACTGTGTCAGTCTATATATAATTCAAGAAATCTGTCTGTCTGTCTGTCTGTCACGACCATAGGACTCACTAAAAGATCATAGGATCGCCTATGATGTGCCTATGATGTCTACATGATGTCTATATGATGTCATATAGACACCATAGTATAAAGTGATTCAAGAAAATCTGTCTGTGTGTGATCAAAGACAGGCATCACTCACAATCACAGGACTCGCTATGACATCATCAAAGATCTTCTTCTTCTTTAAGATTTGATTGGTGGTTGGCAACCAGCTTACAGGTGCATTACTGCCACCTACTCTATCTTCAGACATCACTCTATTCAGATATCTCTCATCATCAAAGATCAAAGGCAGGCATCACTCACGCTCACTCACAATCACAGGACATCAAAGAGCAAAGGCAGGCATCACTCACGATCATAGGACTCACTATGACATCATAAAGATCAAAGACAGGCATCACTCACGATCATAGGACTCACTATGACATCATCAAAGATCATAGGACTCACTATGACATTATCAAAGATCAAACGCAAGCATCATTTATGATCATAGGACTCGCTATGACATCATCAAAGATCAAATGCAGGCATCACAGGACTTGCTATGCCGTCATCAAAGATCATAGGACTCACTATGACATCATCAAAGGCAGTCATCACTCATGATCATAGGACTCGCTATGACATCATCAAAGATAAAACGCAGGCATCACTCACTATCATAGGACTTGCTATGACATCGTCAAAGATCAAATGCAGGCATCACAGGACTCGCTATGCCATCATCAAAGATCATAGGACTCACTATGACATCATCAAAGATCAAAGGCAGTCATCACTCACGATTATAGTGTAACACCTATTGTGTGTAACACTACTTTAGGTGCAATCTGTACCCTTTTGGTTGTACTGGGTATGGCAGTGTAGTTACCTTTAACCTTACCACCTAGACAGAAGGGGCAATTGGGCCAGGTCAGACAGATTCTAAGTTTGTAGGAGCCTGGAGGGCCTAGCAACAGATGACACACACAGAAGTATGGTAACTTGCAAATATGTGTATTTTTTTTAAACTTGTCTACACTTAAACAAACATAGAGCGCTCGTGAATACAATAAAAAAAAATAATAAAATAAAATAAAATAAAATACCCCAAATATATTTACAGTGTGTTCAGTCCTTTTGTATCAGTTCCAGGTGACCAGTTGGATCACCTCTACCAGTTAAAAGGGTTTGGGCTTCGGCTCGCCATCCAGATCTGGAGAATCCACGTTCTTGTCAAACCAGGCCAAAAAAAGAAACCTGACCTACAAAATAGGCCAGAACAACAGGCTTAAGCTATGCTCTATAGCTTGTCACTAAATATTTCCAAGTTGTACAAAAAATAATTCAAATCTCTTCACATTACTAAATGTGCATAAAATAGGCACATCTAAATACCTGTAAACCACAGATGTAACATTCATTCTTAAGTAACAATCAGTAGTAGGTGAAATGAAACCTTTGCTATTTACCACAGCCTTGAAAAATGACATTTCCCCCATGAAAAACCTAGCCGGAATTAGCATCGGAGGTTAGCATTTTAAGCTAGCGGTTAGCATTTCACATACACACTGAATGGCACTCACCATGCTAAGCAACACGTGCTTCACAGGATTCCCGCGCTCACGTGAGTTCACAGCCTTTGGGTTCAAATCTTAAAATTTAACAAGAGAGGTATTAGAATTTGACAATACAGCAATACCTCGTTTCTCATGTTGGTTTTGGCTTACCAATCTCAAGAGTTTTATCCGGGCAAAGGCTGCTACTAGCACGTTAGCTCACCGTATCAGTAAGGGATTGCGCTCTCTCGGTCAATGTCTCTGCTACGACTGAAAGCGATCTGCAAGTTACACCAAGACCGAGCGAGGGAGCGCGTGACCGCACTGGCTGGCGTTACCCCATTGGCTGATGCTGCCAAACAAACGACGCAGCCATTGGTTGCTCGATATACCAAATAAAAACACTAGGAACCCCATCAGAGCCCCTTAGAAATGTTTTTAACTAGTAATGGATATATTTTTTGAACTTACATTTATCTATATATTTATCCTCAAAATATCCATTCCCATTGTGAAATGAGTGTTTTCTTTTCTTTTTTTTTTTAAGCGGTATCGATATTTATAATTTTATTTACGTTTTTAGCACTGGGTTACACTATCCCCCCTTAGAATCATGCAAGTCCCTTTGCATGGGATTAGCTAGATAATAATGATGAGAAAACCAGTGTTCATGGGAATAATCTTAGGATCTGGCTCTTAAGGCTCTGGTAAAAGCCAGGTTTAGTCCTTGAAACAGGGACTGGGCAACAATTATGAGAGGATTTCCCAACTGACTATACTGTAGTCTTTCTGGCTGGGAGGTTGTCCTCTCGGAGCGTCTCACCGTCTTTGGGGTTTCTTTTTCAGATTCTTTTTCTTCCACAGTTTCATCACAGGTACTTTTATCAGGTAAGTTGGTTTCACTTTCAGTTCCATTCTCATTGTTTGATTGTTCCACATTTGTTTCAGTTTCCTCCAGGTTTCCATCATTCAGTGAGTTGTCACATCCAGGTGAATTGTCATTTCCAGGTAAGTTGTCACATCCAGGTGAATTGTCATTTCCAGGTAAATGGTCATTTTCTATTTGGTTGTCATTCTCAGGTAAGTGAGTTTTGGCAGGAATGTCTTCGTTAAAGAATGTCTTTGGATGGGGAATTTCATAAACTTGAGTGAGCTTTATGGGCGTTTGGATTGGTTCTTCTCTGTACCAATAGACATCCTCATTTTCCGGTTCTGAATTCTCACATTCCTCACTTTGTTCAGGTGATTGTCTTGTCTTAGGTTTTCGGACACGTTTTGGTTGGACAGGTTCTTCTTCAACAGAGGCAAGAAAACCACAGGGAAGCAAGAGGTCGCGGTGAACGGTACGAACTGGACCATCTTTTGTCTCAGGTTTTATAGTGTAAACAGGCAAGTCACCTGCTTGATTCAACACAATGTGGATTTCAGCTTCCTACCTGTCTGCTAGTTTGTGCTTTCCTCTGCGGCGGACTGCGCATACCAAAACTCTGTCACCTGGTTCTATTTTTGAGGGTTTCACTCGCATATCAAATCTTGTTTTGTTTCTTTCAGCCATCTTGTTAGCATTTTCTGTTGCTAGTTTGTAACTTTCTTGTAGAGTTGTCTTCAGTTTTTCAATGTACTGGGAATGTGACTTGAAACTTTTGTTGCGAAACGGGAGCCCAAATGCAAGGTCGATGGGCAATCTCGGCTGACGACCGAACATTAACTCATACGGGGCAAAACCAGTAGTGTCATTTTTTGTACAACTGTATGCATGTACAAGTGGTTTTACATAGTTGGGCCAATGAGATTTGTTCTTTTCCTCCAGAGTACCCAGCATGCTCAATAACGTTCTATTGAAACATTCTACCGGGTTACCTCTGGGGTGATAGGGTGTCGTCCGGATTTTGCGAATGCCCATGATTTTGCAAAGTTCTTTTATAATATGGGATTCAAAATCGGGACCCTGATCACTATGTAACCGTTCGGGTATCCCGTAGTGGACTATAAAGTTGTCCCAAAGTGCCTTTGCAACAGTCTGAGCTTTCTGATTGCTGGTAGGGATGGCTATAGCGTATTTTGTGAAATGATCAGTTAACACAAGCACATCTTTTGTGTTACTTTGATCGGGCTCAATGGACAGGAAGTCCATACAGACAAGTTCGAGCGGTCGGGTGGACTTGATGCTGACAAGCGGAGCAGCTTGTTCTGGAGCGGTTTTACGTCTTATGCAGCGATTACATGTCTTGATCTTCTTTTCAATATCTGCCGCCATGCGAGGCCAATAGAACCTTGTTCTGGCGAGATCCAAAGTACGCTCTGTGCCTAAATGGCCCATGTCACAGTGGAGGCTTTGAAAGACTGAATCGCGGAGCTGTTCAGGTAAGACGAGCTGGTAAGTAACATTTCCTCTGTCTTGGCGAGTGCAGTAGAGGATGTTATTGCACATTTCAAGTCGACTGAGCTCTCGGAGTAACAAGTTGATGTCAGGAAGTTCAGTTCGTACAGTTGGTGGAACTTTTAGCCCAGTTTCAATTTGTGCAATCACTTCTCTTAAACAGGGGTCAGTTCTTTGTTCGTTTTTGATCTGTTCAGGAGTCATGTGGGGTACAACTGGAAGACCACCACAGTCATCTTCATCGGCATAGCCATCAGGAATGGCGGCTACAGAGAGGGCTAACGAGTGAACCAAAGGGAAAGTGTTGTCTGGAGAGCTACAGACAAGATGTTTTTCACATATAGCAGACACTACCTCGGAACTTAAACTGCTTTCAGGAAGAGACAAGTGAGTTTGAGTGAACTGCTGTATGCGGTCAAGCTCCTTTTGGGACACTGCGTCATTAAGTAACTCGCCATGTGGCCATCTAGAGAGGCCGTCTGCATCTGAGTTAAGCTTGCCTGCTCTGTATTGGAGCTTAAAGTTAAATGTCGACAGAGCAGCTAGCCACCTATAACTCATGGCATCCATCTTAGCAGTAGTTAAAATGTACGTCAGGGGGCTATCTGTCACGACAGTAAAATGATTGCCATATAAATAGTCTGCAAACTTCTCCGTTACTGCCCAATTTAGAGCTAAAAATTCTAATTTATGGGCGGGGTAACGGGACTCACTTCTAGACAACCCCCGGCTTGCATAAGCTATGACCCTAGTCTGGCCCTCCTGCTCTTGATAGAGGGCGGCGCCAAGCCCTGTAGTGCTGGCGTCAGTATGGAGTGTATATGGCAACTGAGGGTCAGCGAAACCCAGGACAGGCGCAGTACTGAGCTTTTCAATGATGGTTTTGAATGCAAGATCACAGGAAGAAGTCCATCGCTCGCCAAACGGTGTCTTTGGGTCGTGGTATTGGGCAGGCTTAGCTTTGGGCTTTGTGCTTTTGCGCAAAGGAGGGTAGCCTGCTGTTAAGTCAGTGAGGGGCTTAACGATGCTGGAATAGTTCTTAATGAACCGCCTATAGTACCCTGAAAAGCCTAAGAACGAGCGGAGCTGTGTGAGATCATGGGGCACTGGCCAGGTACTTAGGGCTTCCACTTTTTCGGGGTCGGTCTCAACTCCTTTACTGGGCACAATGTGACCGAGGTATCTGACAGAAGTTTGAAAAAATCTGCATTTCTCAGGGGAGAGTTTAAGCCCGTACTCTTTTAGGCGATTAAGAACTTTCATTACGCGAGCCTCATGTTCTTCGGGCGTCTTGGAGAATACAATGATGTTATCGAGGAACACAATCACCTCATGCAGATTCATGTCACCCATACATTTCTCCATGAGGTGCTGGAACGTGCTGGGGGCGTTTGTAATGCCTTGGGGCATTCTATTGAATTCTCAAAAGCCCATGGGACATACAAACGCCGTCTTTGGTTTGTCCAGCTCCTCTACCTCAATTTGGTAGTACCCCGACTTTAAATCGAGGACGGAGAACCACTGCGAACCAGTCAAGGTGGAAAAAGTTTCCTCCAAGTTGGGGAGGGCGTAAGCATCTTTTACAGTCTGCATGTTAAGCTTCCTGTAATCAATACAAAGGCGGACATCACCATTTTTCTTTCGCACCACTACAATAGGCGAAGAAAATGGGGAAGTGGACTCTCTTATCACGCCTGCTTGTTGGAGTTCTTTGAGATGCGTACGGACCGCTTCCAGGTCATTTGGATGTATGGGACGTGCTCTGTGGTTGAACGGTGTTTCATCTGATAATTTGATTGTGTGTTTCACTTGATCTGTTAGGCGCTCTTTCCATTCAGCGCTAATGGGGGAAGAGTCAAAGTTGAACTTCAGAGTGGACTTTTGTTCAGTTTTGGACTTTGTAACTTTCACGGAGTGTTCTTGCGATAGGACTCGTTGATATGCACAAATTTCTCCAATGACACACTTCTGAGGGATTGTCACGTCATGTTCCGATTCATTGGTAAGTATAACTGGAACAAGGTAAGGTGCTCTTTCAGGCAAGTCTATGAGACATGGTTTTACTAGGATACCACCAGGTAAGGCTGACATTAACGGATGTTCTAACAAGACAGATTTTTCACTGTTGCCGGCTGACACAGCTACAGCGCCATCTAGAACAACTGTTTGGCCTGCAGGAACTAACTGTGGCTCTTTGTTGTGCATGGTCACTAAACCAAGGCTAGTGTCTTGGGACTGTCTGTGCCGTAGCTCAAGGACTTTTAACACTGCCTTATAACCAAGTGACATGGTTGGCTGCAGTTCAGAACACGCATCAGAGTACAGCTCGTAAAGTACATCTAATGTGTTTGTCCCTATTAACACTAAGGACTGATCAGCTGCACGTACATCGGGAACCACTAAGGCAAGAGGCACTTCGGCTTCAATACCGAGAAAGTCTTTTGGGAAAGTGACATGCATTTCAATGTAGCCTAAGTAAGGTACACTTTGACCGTTAGCTCCCTCCACTTCTAACAGCTCAAAAGTGGCTTAATCTCATGGTTGGATAAGTACTGTCTGTAATAGGACTCAGGGACAGTAGTCACCTGGGAGCGTGTATCTAACAAACAGCTCACAGTACAGCCATCCACTTTCACTTGTGCTGTACTTTTTGTACCAATTAGACCATTACGAAAGTTAAAGGGGTCTGTTTTGGAGTGTGACTTCAGTTTAGCACGTGTCTTGGATAGAGCTTTTGGTTTGGGACAGGTCATCTCTGAACTAGCCTCTGTTTGTCCCGCAACAGGGGTAGATTTCAGTTTTAAAGAGGATGTGGGGTTCTGACTGTCCCAAATCTGTCTTTTTACTCTTAATTCTTTGCATTTTGCAGCTACAAGTGCAGGGTTTGGCTCTGACTCACAAGTGGCTACAATATGCCCATCTTCGCCACAGCAGAAGCAATACCTTGGTTTGGGCCTAGTACTGGGATGGCTGGAAGAAGGTAAGTTTTCAGGTTTGTCATGGTCAGGTTTTTTATTTTCAGATTTCTTAGTTGGGTCTTTCTTCGGTGGTGCTTGTTTCTTTTGTTTCACGATAGCAGCTACTTGGCTTTTTAGATCAGCGACTTGCTTTTTCAGTTCTTTCAGACTGTCAGACTCTGCTTCACTATTTGTACTTGTTTTGGTGACTGTTCGTTCGTAGGAGGCTGCTTTTGGTTTT
Organism: Pholidichthys leucotaenia; assembly: GCA_020510985.1. Lineage (NCBI taxonomy): Eukaryota > Metazoa > Chordata > Actinopteri > Cichliformes > Pholidichthyidae > Pholidichthys > Pholidichthys leucotaenia. Next base: position 134,684,296 of record CM035837.1, read on the forward strand.
GTGGTGCCCAAGTGTTTTTTCATGCGTGTGTTTTTAACTTCTTGTCTGTTTTCAGCAGTGCGAAGGTGAAGCAATAACTCTGCATACGCAGGTGGATGTTTATCTTTTAGTTCCAGCTGTAGCTCTTTTAACAGATTATCATCCCAACAGCCTCTGTTAAACTGCTTGAGAAGCTGTTTGTCCACTTCCTGTGGCTCTAGACCGCCTCTACGCACTGCGAGATTGAGCGCCACCTGCAAACGATGCAGATATGCAGAGGGTTTTTCTCCATAATCTTGGAAAGTGTTAATGAATCGCACAAGCAGTTCCTCACCGTCTTCAACAGTCCCAAAAGCTGAGTCCAAAAGCTTAAGATAGTCGGCAGAGGTGGCTTCAGGCCCAAGAGGGCGAATAACATCAGACGCAGGAGCAAGAAGACTTTCAAGGATCTTGCGAGATTTTTCCAAGTCAGACAAAGAAGTATCTTCCATCATCAAGTCAACATGTGAACGCCATGTTTCATAATCAGCTTCAGTATATGGTCTTGGCGTTTTGCCAGAGAAAGCTCTGATTCTCAAGGAGGAATGGGCGTTTGACGGCTCCTCTGCATTTTTAATGACATGCTGGACTGCGATTTTCTGAACCTCAGGTGGGTTAAAATCAGCTGGACTCAACATTTGAGGTGTCAAGTTTGGTCTAAGAGGGCTTTGGAAAAGTGCTTGAGTGGTTTTAGGGGTGCGAGGCACTTCAACTTGGAATGGAGGAGAGACTCCACTTTGTGTGGGTTCTACAGTAGGGGAAGCAGGATCAATGTCAGCAGAGACCGTTTCAGCTGTCTCAGCAGCTTCAATAAACTTCCCTATTGTGGACATAACCTCCCGCAACACCCCTTCAAAACCTTTTCCACTTAACTTAGCTAAGCCCTTCAGGTTGCTAAGAAAAGCCTCAGTAACACTGCCCCCTACAGTTTTAGTGTACACATCAGTTAAGGCTTGAATGCAGTACTTAACATCAGGATTGTCAGTGGATGGAAAGAAGTACGGCAACGCAGGTGCTACTGTTTCAACAGCTAATCCAGACTCGAACTCTACAATGTGACTTTTGTCAAATTCAGACGAGTTATCATCAATGCTAAGTACCATACGAATAGTGCCATGTTGCTCTAGGAACTTAAAAATGTCTTTGTCTTTTTCTTTGTCAACCACACCACTGACAATGACTGCATTGGAACTTTGACACCATATTTTGCAACAAAATCCATTTTGACAGTATATGAACTGTTTGGTCAGGGGTCAAAACAGAGTCCACATCTGTTGTCGCAACGCTCCAGGCTCCTGTTTGCGCTCGCCAGATTTTTTTCTGTAACACCTATTGTGTGTAACACTACTTTAGGTGCAATCTTGTACCCTTTTGGTAGTACTGGGTATGGCAGTGTAGTTGCCTTTAACCTTACCACCTAGACAGAAGGGGCAATTGGGCCTGGTCAGATAGATTCTAAGTTTGTAGGAGCCTGGAGGGCCTAACAACAGATGACACACACAGAAGTATGGTAACTTGCAAATATGTGCATTTTTTTAAACTTGTGTACACTTAAACAAACATAGAGCGCTCGTGAATACAATAATTTAAAAATAAATAAATAAATAAAATACCCCAAATATATTTACAGTGTGTTCAGTCCTTTTGTATCAGTTCCAGGTGACCAGTTGGATCACCTCTACCAGTTAAGAGGGTTTGGGCTTCGGCTCACCATCCAGATCTGGAAAATCCACGTTCTTGTCAAACCAGGCCAAAAAAAGAAACCTGACCTACAAAATAAGCCAGAACAACAGGCTTAAGCTATGCTCTATAGCTTGTCATTAAATATTTCCAAGTTGTACAAAAAATAATTCAAATCTCTTCACATTACTAAATGTACATAAAATAGGCACATCTAAATACCTGTAAACCACAGATGTAACATTCACTCTTAAGTAACAATCAGTAGTAGGTGAAATGAAACCTTTGCTATTTACCACAGCCTTGAAAAATGACATTTCCCCCATGAAAAACCTAGCCGGAATTAGCATCGGAGGTTAGCATTTTAAGCTAGCGGTTAGCATTTCACATACACACTGAATGGCACTCACCATGCTAAGCAACACGTGCTTCACAGGATTCCCACGCTCATGTGAGTTCACAGCCTTTGGGTTCAAATCTTAAAATTTAACAAGAGAGGTATTAGAATTTGACAATACAGCAATACCTCGTTTCTCATGTTGGTTTTGGCTTACCAATCTCAAGAGTTTTATCCGGGCAAAGGCTGCTACTAGCACGTTAGCTCACCGTATCAGTAAGGGATTGCGCTCTCTCGGTCAATGTCTCTGCTACGACTGAAAGCGATCTGCAAGTTACACCAAGACCGAGCGAGGGAGCGCGTGACCGCACTGGCTGTCGTTACCCCATTGGCTGATGCTGCCAAACAAACAACGCAGCCATTGGTTGCTCGATATACCAAACACTAGGAACCCCATCAGAGCCCCTTAGAAATGTTTTTAACTAGTAATGGATATATTTTTTGAACTTATATTTATCTATATATTTATCCTCAAAATATCCATTCCCATTGTGAAATGAGTGGGGTTTTTTTTTTAAGCGGTATCGATATTTATAATTTTATTTACGTTTTTAGCACTGGGTTACATTAGGACTTGCTATGACATCATCAAAGATCATATGACTCACTACGACAGCATCACAGATCATAGAACTGGCTATGACATCATCAAAGATCAAAGGCAGGCACCACTGAACGAGTCATGACGCGCTTCCTTACACCTGCTTTCTATGGGCATGCAGAAATGCAGTATCTCACAAAAGTGAGTACATCCCTCACATTTTTGTAAATATTTTATTTTATCTTTTCATGGGACAACACTGAAGATATGACACTTTGATACAATGTGTGCAGCTTGTATAACAGTGTAAATTTGATGTCCCCTCAAAATAACTCAACACACAGCCATTAATGTCTAAACTGCTGGCAACAAAAGTAAGTACACTGCTAAGTGAAAATGTTTATTTTATTTTTATTATTATTTTCCAGCACTACCTTAACTCTCTTGGCCATGGAGTTCACTAGATCTTCGCAGGTTGCCACTGGAATCCTCTTCCACTCCTCCATGACGACATCACGGAGCTGGTGGATGTTAGAGACCTTGTGCTCCGAGGATGCCCCACAGATGCTCAATAGGGTTTAGGTTTGGAGACATGCTTGGCCAGTCCATCACCTTTACGCTCAGTTTCTTACCAAGGCAGTGGTCATCTTGAAGGTGTGTTTGGGATCGTTATCATGTTGGAATACTGCCCTGCAGCCCAATTTCCAAAAGCAGGGGATCATGCTCTGCTTCAGTATGTCACAGTACATGTTGGTATTTATGGTTCCCTCAATGAACTGCAGCTCCCCAGTGTCGGCAGCACTCATGCAGCCCCAAACCATGACACGCCCACCACCATGCTTGACTGTAGGCAAGACACACTTGTCTTTGTACTCCTCACCTGGTTGCTGCCACACGCGCTTGACACCACCTAAATCCAATGGTCTCATCAGACCACAGGACATGGTTCAAGTAATCCTTGTCCTTAGTCTGCTTGTCTTTGTCATGGGCCGAGCTGGCTTGGCTTTCCCTGGCTTGGTCCTGATCTCTCTGTGAAGGTTGGTTCTGTTGTGTATGCGTACTTTGGGTATTTCTGTAACCATAGCCACTGCCTGACCGGCAGCTGTTAGCCAGCATCAGCAATCTATTTTCTCCCACGCTGCTGACAGTCTGCCAGTCCGACCATGCCCCCTCGCTTTCCTTCGCCTTTCCACCAGCTGTTCCCTATCCCGGTAATTATCCTCCCCGCGCCTCACCCAGGTGCTGCCTATTTGTGAGGCCAGCGGTGTTTGTATAAAAGCAGACTTTTGCTGGACAAACACCACTGGATCATTGTACAAGTCACGTCTACTCTCCTTGGTGTGACCGTCACGTCTATGAAGGACTGTTGGAGTATGTTCGCCACTCCACTGGAGGACCAGGATTGCTAGGCTGTGAGTAATTGTAGCGTTTCTCTGTGCAGTTGTGCCACTACGCTGGTAACACTTTCCTGTGCGGCACAACTGCTATGCTTTTCCCTGTGCAGCCTAGCATCACTATTGGACTCTTTGTTAGCCCGAGTTGCCCAGCCATTTGTATGGTTTACCCTGAACTTGTCCAAATAAACATGTGTGTGGTAACGTTCGCATTTAAATCCTCATTTCTCCTTCTCTCCTCCGTGTGCAATTGTAGAGCGCACGGGGGGTTCATGACAGTCTTCAGCAAACTGTTAGTGGGCTTTCTTATGCATCATCTTTTAAAGGGGCTTCCTTCTGGGACGATAGCTATGCAGACCAATTTGATGCAGTGTGCGGCGTATTGTCTGAGCACTGACAGGCTATCCCCCACCCCTTCAACCTCTGCAGCAATGCTGGCAGCCCTCATACGTCTGTTTTCAAAAGACAACCTCTGGATATGATGCTGAGCACGTGCACTCAACTTCTTTGGTCGACCATGGCAAGGCCTGTTCTGAGTAGAACCTGTCCTGTTAAACCGCTGTATGGTCTTGGCCACCGTGCTGCAGCTCAGTTTCAGGGTGTTAGTAATCTTCTTATAGCCTAGGCCATCTTTATGCAGAGCAACAATTCTTTTTTTCAGATCCTCAGAGTTCTTTGCCATGAAGTGCCATGCTGAACTTCCAGTGACCAGTATGAGAGAGTGTGAGAGCGATAACACCAAATTTAACACACCTGCTTGCCATTCACACCTGAGGCCTTGTAACACTAATGAGTCACATGACACCGGGGAGGGAAAATGGCTAATTGGGCACAATTTGGACGTTTTCACTTAGGGGTGTACTCACTTTTGTTGCCAGCGGTTTAGACATTAATGGCTGTGTGTTGAGTTATTTTGAGGGGACAGCAATTTTACACTGTTATACAAGCTGCACACTGACATTGTATCAAAATGTCATATCTTAAGTGTTATCCCATGAAAAGATGTAATAAAATATTTCCAAAAATGTGAGGGGTGTACTCACTTTTGTGAGATACTGTAGTTGCTTATACTTGGTTTCTACGGGCATGCACAGGTATGCACGGCCATGCACAGGTATGCACTAGTATGGGGGGCAGTGGGGCGGCAGTGGTTCAGGAGGTAGAGCAGGTCGTCCAATAACCACATGGTTGGCGGTTCGAATCCCGCTCTCCCCGGATATCCTGCCGTTGTGTCCCTGGGCAAGACACTTCACCCCTAATTGCTCCTGGTGGGTCTGGAAGCGCCATGTTAGGTAGCATGCCGCCATCAGTGTGTGAATGTGTGTGTGAATGGGTGGATAGCAGGATCTCTAAAGCGCTTTGGTCATCAAGGGATGAGCATAAAAGCGCTATATAAGTGAATGCCATTTACCATTTAGTAATTCAAGAAATCTGTGTGTGTGTGTGTCTGTCTGTCTGTCATGACCATAGGACTCGTTAAAAGATCATAGGATTTGCCTATGATGTCTATAGGATGTCATAGGCAGACACGTGTCTGTCACAACCATAGGATTTGTTAAAAGATCATAGGACTCGCTACGACATCATCAAAGATCAAAGGCAGGCATCACTCACGATCATCGGACTCGCTATGATATCAAAGAGCAAATAACTTGCTATAACATCAGCAAAGATCAAAGGCAGCATCATAGGCAGGCATCACTCACAATCATAGGACTCGCTATGACATCTTCAAAGATCAAAGGCAGGAATCCAACGATCAAAGGCAGGCATCAGTCACGATCATTAGACTTGCTATGACATCATCAAAGATCAAAGGACTCGCTATGACATCAGCAAAGGTCAAAGGCAGGCATCATAGGCATGCATCACTCATGATCATAGGACTCACTATGACATCATCAAAGATCATAGGACTCACTATGAGATCATCAAAGATCATAGGCAGGCATCATCTTCTTCTTTTAGATTTGATTGGCAGTTGGCAACCAGCTTACAGGTGCATTACCGCCACGCACCTCACTCAATATCATTTCTCTATCTGGTCAGGAGCTGTAGTCCTTCTATCATCATTGCTGTGTCCAGTCGAACCTCAACTCTACTTTCAGACATCACTCTTCTTTGTCTCCTCGTACTTAACTCTATATCATCACTTCACTCTATATCATTACTCTACAAGCCAAGATCTAGCCTGTCAAGGCAGGCATCATTGAACGAGTGGTGACGTGCTTGGTTACTTCTGCTTTCTACAGGCATGCGGAAATACTTGCTTATACTTGGTTTCTACGGGCATGCACGGGTATGCACAGGTATGCACTAGTCTTTCTAATTTGATAATTAATTTGGAATGAATAAAACATAAACTCGTGTCAAAGGCAACTTTTTCTTTTTTCTGAGTTTATTAAATGCAGTTTTGATTATGTTGTATTTGACAAAACTAGTGCATACCTGTGCATGCCCATAGAAACCAAGTATAAGCAAGTATGACATCATATAGACACCATGTGTCTGTCTGTCATGACCATAGGATTCGCTAAAAGATCATAGGACATCATCTATGACATCATCAAAGATCAAAGGCAGGTATCACAATCATCGGACTCACTATGACATCATCAAAGATCAAAGGACTGGCTATGACATCATCAAAGATCAAAGACAGGCATCACTCACAATAATATAACTCACTATGACATCATCAAAGAGCATAGGACTCGCTATGACATCATCAAAGATTATCGGACTTGCTATGACGCCATCAAAGATCAAAGGCAGGCATCACTGAACAAGTGACATGCTTGCTTATACCTGCTTTCTACGGGCATGCAGAAATACTTGCTTATACGTGGTTTCTACGGGCATGCACGGGTATGCACGGGCATGCACAGGTATGCATAGTCTTTCTAACTTGATAATTTGGAATGAATAAAACATAAACTCATGTCAAAGGCAACTTTTTCTTTTTTTTTACTGATGAGTTTATTTGTTAAATGTTTGCAGTTTTGATTATGTTGAATTTGACAAAACTAGTGCATACCTGTGCATGTCTGTGCATACCTGTGCATGCCCATAGAAACCAAGTATAAGCAAGTATTTCTGCATGCCCGTAGAAAGCAGGTGTAAGCAAGAGTGTAAGCAAGCATGTCAGCACTCGTTCAGTGATGCCTGCCTTATCTTACCATCATTTGTAGTTTCACTCCCACCCGATAGGTAGCGCCAAGGTGCTGATGTGCCAGGATTTTCACCAACGAAGAAACGGCGGACTTCTTCACAAAGTTTCTCTTCAAATATAGAGTCCATTTCTGCTGTTTGACTTCCCGGTTTTGACTCCTTTTCCATGAAGATGCTGCTGCCGCTGTGAAAAAATGTATGTATGATTCATGTATGTTTTTATTCTCGTTGTCTGCCTCCTTGTTGTCGTCTTCGTCTACTGATGTATGCTGTGTCAATATCGCCACCTCGTGAATGGGACGTTCAGTCTTGCGCATGCGCTTTTCAATGCACTGAGGTCCTGGCCAGGCGGCACGGTCACAAAGTTTGGGCTGCGCACGATCACCCGTGGTCGAGCACTCCAGAGACTAGTGGAGTGGAGACGATGACATAAATTTTGTCACACAAGGTTTTCGGTTATACGTACGCGGACAGCAGAGGTGTAGCATGAATCCAGTTTAAGGAGCAGACATCTCTGCTTTTCCATTTTTTTCCCCTATCTTTTAAGTGGGCCCAGAGTCTTCCAGGCTCTGTGAAAATCCTGTTTCTTTTCTTAAAAATTCACTTTTTCTTATTTTAATCTTTTTCTTTAAATTACCATGCAAGAAGATTTTGTTTGATTTTTTTCCAAACCAACTCATTTAAACCACCAACATCGGAAGAAACAGATTTGTGATGTGTTTTTGCCTCAGATTGAATTTCTGATGGGACTTTGTACAATAAACCAATCCCTTCTTCAGTGCTTAAGAGGAGACCTCGCCCAGCTTGCTGAAGAACAGCCCAATTGTGATCTCAGGATCACGGCCTTGTGGGAGAATCTGTCTATCAGCTTCTCCATCAACAGAATCCACGGACATCCAGCTGAACCAGGGTTGGCACGTGGGGGGCCCTGATGCCACCAGGGATGCAATGACTCTGTGGCTGATGGTCTGTTGTTTAATTTAAACTTAATTCTTCAGAATATTCCTGGTATAAGTTCTTTAAACTTAATTTCATGCAAAACCCCATCAGAATTTCAAAATGCATTTTGTCCTTTCATTAATTTACGTTCTTTTCAGAATAACACTAATTTTCTATTTTTATAAATAGTTTACTCATCATTTGCTTCATAAAATTGCATCCACTTTTCTTAACCAATGCTATTTTATGGTTTTCCAATTTCCAGTATATCAACAAGTTAAACTGTATTTTATTTGGTTCCACAAATGTTTGATTCACAAGTCCTGTAACTCAGTAATATTCTATGGTGCCCATGGTACATGTTGAATTCTCTGTTTTAAAGTTATCCAAATATGTTAACCTATTCTGACATTTCTTATTAAACCATTGAAAGACATATGGGAGTTATTGTTTGATTTCATGTCCATCTTCTTGATTTTCAGCAGACAAGAACTCACAAGGGGTTTTTTTTTGTTTTGTTTTTTTTAGACTGATTCATCATTGGTACAAATAAAGAATTGTTAATAAAACTGTCCATTATCTGGACTGGTGCCCTACAAGGATATGTTTGTGTAAGGAAAGGAAATTTTCATCCCTACTCACATTCATATTTACATTAATACTTGTACCAACAATAAAACACCTATAAAACCCATAAATCCGCTACATGTGATATGTTAAAACCTGCTGTAACATACAGGGGGGTGGATACAGGGCCTGTGGGAGTCTTATATTATCTGGTGATAAGACATTCAAAGTAGATGGACCACCATTTTTGTTATTTTTTGAATGAAACTCTGAGTGGCACAAAAAAGTATATAAATGTTTGTGTTCTCACATGCACTGTAGATAGTTTGCATAAACACAAGCAAAACTTATGGAAAAACTTTGCCATTATAACGGTTAGGGATGAGCCAATCCGATCCGCTGCATCGGTATCGGGTTCGGTCCAGGTAAAATAAATTTTATCTGCTGAATTTCTGCTGCTCTTTTACTGGCTTTACAACCTTGATATGCAGAGCTATGCTCACCGCTGCAGTTACAGCACTTTAGTTTGGTTCCTCTTTCACACTTGCCATATTCATTTTCACCGGAGCATCTGGCACATCGTTGTCTACCTTTGCATATCGCTGCTACATGACCAAACTTTTGACATTTGAAACATCTGAGTGGAGGAGGAACGTAAAGTCTGACTTCATAGCTCATGTAGCCAATATACACCTTACTTGGCAGTCTTGTTTCATCAAATTTTAACATTACTGACAGACTATCACATTTTTCCCCAAGAAGAAGATTGTTCAGAACTCCTTATAAGAACTCCTTATACAAAGATAGCCAACCTAGCCACACCTTGGACCCAGTCCAGGGACAAGTGTTTTTTTCCACACATGGGGAGTTGTTCAGAGCTCCTTGTGCAGGGATGTGAAGTGATGATGGTCAAGTCGGTGGCAGTGATGCACCTGTGGACTGGTTGCCAACTGCCAATCAAATCTAAAAGAAGAAGAAGAAGAAGAGTGAAGTATGTGGATAGGACACACGAGCATAGAGTGATGATACAGAGTGAAGTACGTGGCAGTAATGCACCTGTAAGCTGGTTGCCAACCCCCAATCAAATCTAAAAGAAGAAGACATGTAGACATGGAAACCTCACTGTTTGAAGAAGAAGAAGAAGAAGAAGAAGAAGAAGAAGAAGAAGAAGAAGAAGAAGAAGAAGAAGAAGAAGAAGAAGAAGAAGAAGAAGAAGAAGGTTGTTCAGAACTTCTTATAAGAACTCCTTATACAAAGATATAGAGTGAAGAAGATGAAGAAGAGTTTGCCAACCAAGAAGAATTCTGAATTTTGATACATAGAGTGATGTTTAATTCAATTCAGTTCAATTCAATTCAGCTTTATTTATAATGCGCCACATCACAACAAAAGCCGTCTCATGGCGCCACAGTGCAGAAAAAAAATAGCAGCAATATGGATCACATAACAATAGAACAAGAATGGGGTTAAAAGACACAAAAACCCTCCTTACACGAAAGCTATATTAAAAAGGAAGGATTTTACCCTGTTCTTAAAAACAGAGACCGAGTCTGACTCCCTGACCCAGAGTGGTAACTGGTTCCAGAGAAGAGGAGCTTGGTAGCAGAAGGCTCTGCCTCCCACCGTACTTTTGGAGATTCTGGGCACCACAAGTAAGCCAGCATTTTGGGAGCGTAATGCTCTATTAGGATGGTAAGGTAATATCAGATCTTTTATATATTGGGGGCTAGATTGTTAAGAGCTTTGAAAGTAAGAAGAAGGATTTTAAACTTGATTCTAAATTCAATGGGAAGCCAATGGAGGGAGGACAGAACCGGGGAAATATGATCTCTTTTTCTAGAACCAGTTAAAACTCTAGCAGCAGCATTTTGAATCAACTGAAGATTTTTCAAAGATACTTTAGGACAACCAGATAATAGCAAATTACAATAATCTAATCGCGAACTGACAAAGGCGTGAATCAGTTTCTCAGCATCACCCAGAGACAAGACGCTCCTGATCTTGGAAATATTGCGCAGATGATATAAGACGGTCATAGAAACAGTTTTAATATGTGAATTAAAGGACAAATCCTGGTCAAAAATCACTCCAAGGTTCCTCACACAACTGTTCAGAGTGAGAGTGGCCGCATCTAAAATAAGGGCATAGTCTGAAAAGGAATTTCTAAGATGTTTTGGGCCAACAACAATGACTTCAGTCTTATCAGAGTTCAATAGTAAAAAATTCTAAGTCATCCAAGCTTTGATGTCCTTAAGACAGGCATCTAACTTGGCCAACTGATCTCAATCATTGGGCTTCATTGACAGGTATAGTTGTGTGTCATCTGCGTAACAGTGAAAATGTATACAGTGCTTTCTGATGATATTGCCCAACGGGAGCATATATAGACTAAAAAGAGTAGGGCCCAACACAGATCCCTGTGGAACTCCGTGACTGAGCTTAGAGCTGGAAGAAAATCCATCATTGACATGGACAAACTGAGATCTATCAGACAAATAAGATCTAAACCACTGCAACGGAGTTCCACTGAGTCCAACAAACTCCACGGAGTTCAACTGAGTCCACCATGTACTTTACTGAGTGAAGTACATGGCGGTAAGGAGTACAACTCCTGACCAGATAAAGTGATGATATAGAGTGAAGCTCATGGCAGTAATGCACCTGTAAGCTGGTTGCCAACCGCCAATCAAATCTAAAAGAAGAAGAAGAAGAGATTTCTTGAGAGTTGAGGTTCGATTGGACACAGCAATGATGATAGAAGGACTACAGCTCCTGACCAGATAGAGTGATGATATAGAGTGAAGTACGAGGAGACGAAGAAGAGTGATGTCTGAAGAGAGTTGAGGTTTGATTGGACACAGCAATGATGATAGAAGGACATCTCCGGACCAGATAGAGTGATGATATAGAGTGAAGTACGTGGCTGTAATGCACCTGTAGGCTGGTTGCCAACGACCAATCAAATCTAAAAGAAGAAGAAGATTGTTCAGAACTCCTTATAAGAACTCCTTATAGAGTAATGACCAGATAGAGTGTTATAGACATCATGTAGACATGGAAATCTCACTGTTTGAAGAAGAAGAAGAAGAAGAAGAAGAAGAAGAAGAAGAAGAAGAAGAAGAAGAAGAAGAAGAAGAAGAAGAAGAAGATTGTTCAGAACTCCTTATAAGAACTCCTTATACAAAGATATAGAGTGAAGAAGACAGAGAAGAGGTTGCCAACCGAGAAGAATTCTGACTTTTGATACATAGAGTGATGTTACTGAGTGAAGTACGTGGCTGTAAGGACTACAGCTCCTGACCAGATAGAGTGATGATATAGAGTGAAGTACATGGCGGTAATGCACCTGTAAGCTGGTTGCCAACCGCCAATCAAATCTAAGAGAAGAAGTAGGCATGGCTTGATGACGCTGCCGAGGACACAGTCCAAGGACGGATAATTTTTTCCACCCATAAGGAGTTGTTCAGAACTCCTTATACAAAGATATAGAGTGATGATAATATATATTATAAGATAAGATAAGATAAGATAAGTCTTTATTAGTCCCACAACGGGGAAATTCCAGGATTGCAACAGCACAGGGATAGCTACACTCAGAGCAACAATCAGAAGGCAAGAAAAAAAAAGCAAGCAAGCAAGAACAGCTAATATACATATGTACATATTACTATAAAATATATATACAGTGGGGTAAAAAAGTATTTAGTCAGCCACCAATTGTGCAAGTTCTCCCACTTAAAAGATGAGAGAGGTCTTCAATTTTCATCATAGGTATACCTCAACTATGAGAGACAAAATGAGGGAAAAAAAATACATAAAATCACACTGTCTGATTTTTAAAGAATTTATTTGCAAATTATGGTGGAAAATAAGTATTTGGTCAATAACAAAAGGTCATCTCAATACTTTGTTATATACCCTTTGCTGGCAATGACAGAGGTCAAACGTTTTCTGTAAGTCTTCACAAGGTTTTCACACACTGTTGCTGGTATTTTGGCCCATTCCTCCATGCAGATCTCCTCTAGAGCAGTGATGTTTTGGGGCTGTCGCTGGGCAACACAGACTTTCAACTCCCTCCAAAGATTTTCTATGGGGTTGAGATCTGGAGACTGGCTAGGCCACTCCAGGACCTTGAAATGCTTCTTATGAAGCCACTCCTTCGTTGCCCAGGCGGTGTGTTTGGGATCATAGTCATGCTGAAAGACCCAGCCACGTTTCATCTTCAATGCTTTTGCTGATGGAAGGAGGTTTTCACTCAAAATCTCACGATACATGGCCCCATTCATTCTTTCCTTTACATGGATCAGTCGTCCTGGTCCCTTTGCAGAAAAACAGCCCCAAAGCATGATGTTTCCACCCCCATTCTTCACAGTAGGTATGGTGTCCTTTCTCCTCCAAACACGACAAGTTGAGTTTTTACCAAAAAGTTCTATTTTTTTTTCATCTGACCATATGACATTCTCCCAATCCTCTTCTGGATCATCCAAATGCTCTCTAGCAAACTTCAGACGGGCCTGGACATGTACTGGCTTAAGCAGGGGGACACGTCTGGCACTGCAGGATTTGAGTCCCTGGCGGTGTAGTGTGTTACTGATGGTAGCCTTTGTTACTTTGGTCCCAGCTCTCTGCAGGTCATTCACAAGGTCCCTCCATGTGGTTCTGGGATTTTTGCTCACCGTTCTCGTGATCATTTTGACCCCACGGGGTGAGATCTTGCGTGGAGCCCCAGATCGAGGGAGATTCAGTGGTCTTGTATATCTTCCATTTTCTAATAATTGCTCCCACAGTTGATTTCTTCACACCAAGCTGTTTACCTATTGCAGATTCAGTCTTCCCAGCCTGGTGCAGGTCTACAATTTTGTTTCTGGTGTCCTTTGACAGCTCTTTGGTCTTGGCCATAGTGGAGTTTGGAGTCTGACTGTTTGAGGTTGTGGACAGGTGTCTTTTATACTGATAACAAGTTCAAACAGGTGCCAGTAATACAGGTAACGAGTGGAGGACAGAGGAGCCTCTTAAAGAAGAAGTTACAGGTCTGTGAGAGCCAGAAATCTTGCTTGTTTGTAGGTGACCAAATACTTATTTTACCGAGGAATTTACCAATTAATTCTTTAAAAATCCAACAATGTGATTTTCTGGATTTTTTTTTCTCATTTTGTCTCTCATAGTTGAGGTATACCTATGATGAAAATTGGAGACCTCGCTCATCTTTTAAGTGGTAGAACTTGCACAATTGGTGGCTGACTAAATACTTTTTTGCCCCACTGTATACACACACACAGACACACAGTGCAGAGCATTGTAGCTGGATGGAATAAATATATGAATATATAGACACACAGTACGGAGCATTGCAGCTAGGTGGAATAAATATGTAAATACACTACCGTTCAAAAGTTTGGGGTCACCCAGACAGTTATTTTGTGTTTTCCATGAAAAGTCACACTTATTTACCACCATGAGTTGTAAAATGAATAGAAAATATAGTCAAGACATTGACAAGGTTAGAAATAATGATTTGTATTTGAAATAATAATTTTTTCCTTCAAACTTTGCTTTCGTCAAAGAATCCTCCATTTGCAGCAATTACAGCATTGCAGACCTAACATGATTGCACAAGGGTTTTCTAATCATCCATTAGCCTTCTGACGCAATGAGCAAACACATTGTACCATTAGAACACTGGAGTGATAGTTGCTGGAAATGGGCCTCTATACACCTATGTAGATATTGCACCAAAAACCAGACATTTGCAGCTAGAATAGTCATTTACCACATTAGCAATGTATAGAGTGTATTTCTGATTAGTTTAAAGTTATCTTCATTGAAAAAAAGTGCTTTTCTTTCAAAAATAAGGAAATTTCTAAGTGACCCCAAACTTTTGAACGGTAGTGTATATAAACACACACAGTGCGGAGCAATGTAGCTAGATGGAATAATATGTAGATATATAAACACACAGTGCGGAGCATTGTAGCTAGATGGAATAAATATAAATATAAACATAAACACACCCAGTGCGGAGCATTGTAGCTAGATGGAATAAATATGTAAATATATAAACACACACAGTGCAGAGCATTGTTGCTAGATGGGATGAAACAGCACAACCGTCTACTTAGTTATCCTACATGGTATGATTATGTGCCCATACATATTGTCACCCTCCATAGCGACCGGTATTTTCCTAGTTGTATGCCGGAGGGAACCATTGTGTAAGTCTATTGCATCTTTTGCATTCAAAAAACTATTAGTTTGTTACGTCTTTTTGCTATCTCTGCGAGCAGCCCTGCTTAGGTTGTACAGTCTGACAGCCGTTGGTAGGAAGGACCTGCGAAACCTCTCGGTTGTGCACCTGGGATGATGTAGTCTGCTGCTAAATGAGCTCCTCAGTGCATTCAGTATGTCCTGCATAGGGTGGAACTCGGACTCCAGCAGAGATGACAGTTTAGCCACCGTCCTTCTCTCTCCTATCTCCTCCACCGGATCAAGGCGCTGCCCCAGGACAGAGCTAGCTTTCTTGATCAGTTTGTTCAGTCTCTTCCTATCGGCTGCAGTAATGCCACTGCCCCAGCAGACCACTCCAAAAGTGATGGCTGATGCCACCACCGTGTCATAGAATGTCTTCAGCAGCGCCCCTTGTACACCAAAAGACCTGAGTCTCCTCAGCAGGAACAGCCTGCGCTGTCCCATTATCTTACAGTATATATTAACTGGTCAACACCAAATTTATTATCTTTGTTTTTTTAGCTGATTTAGGACAATTTTGATGTGCTGAATCCAAAAATCACATTGGTTTTGCTCAATCAGGTCAACTTTTTGAAGTATGGCCACATGTTTTTTTACATTTTTGTTTACATGTACGGGTATTTTCGCTTCATATTATGGAAAATTCTTTTTTATTTCTTGAAATTTCTCGAACTCTGAAGAGTTTTCATGCGCCAATTTATGACATGATGTCATAAATTGTCATGATAGCTGATTACTGTTGGACTCTGAAGAGAGACATCCCTGCCACTGAGCATTCTAGAGGTTCGAATAAACGGAAGTTGAAGCTCTGAATTTTGAACAATGATGACATAACATTCAATTTACATGTACTTACCTTTATCAATGTCTACTATTCAATTTACAGTAATCAAAGTTTGTAACATTTAATCAATAAATTGTGTTAGAAAACTATTTTTTATCTTAAAAACCTGACCTGATTGAGAGAAACAGATGTCATTTTCGGATTCAGCGGTACAAAATTGCCTTAAATCAGTTGAAAAAACACAGACAACTTACAAAAAATTTATTTTTGTAACCTTATCAAGTCAGTGGTGGCAATGCACCTGTAAGCTGGTTGCCAACCGCCAATCAAATCTAAAAGAAGTAGCTGAACTGACTATATAAAGTGATTCTTGACCAGATAGAGTGATGATATAGAGTGAGGTACGTGGCGGTAATTCACCTGTAAGCTGATTGCCAACCGCCAATCAAATCTAAAAGAAGAAGAAGTCACATTGTCACATCCATCGTCACATCGTCACAGAGATTTCTTGAATTATATATAGAGTGATGTGAGAAAACTGGTGAAAAAGACATATGGAGGTTGGCAGTGGATGATAATGTTCACATCTGGTAGGTGGTGGTAATGTACCTGTAAACTGGTTGCCAATCGCCAATCAAATTTAAAAGAAGAACCTGTAAAAAAACCAGTCCAGGCATGTTTTAGAGATGGTCTGCTGTGTTACATGATTATGGCAGCCTATCAGATGTCAGTGTCAGGGATGGCCCTCACGAGTACCATAAGATGCCACAAGTCACTGATGAGTTTGCAATGATGTTTATTAAGGATAAGGGATGACACAAAGTAACAAAGTAATGAGCCCCGAAGGGCTAAAACACACTACACTAGGAATAGAAGCTGTAAGGCTGATCAAGCACACTTACGATTCAAGGATTAGGATGAGCGACGATCGTAGACAAGGAATCAATAAGGCATACTGACGCCTGAGGCAAGGAACGCTCGCTGGACATCTAAACACAGGAATGTCTGATGAGGCTGCTGCATTGGGCTGCATTTAGCGTCCGCTTAAAAGCCGGTCCACTGATGAGCCACAAATGCAGCACAGCTGTTCGGCTTTGACAGCAGGAAGCTCCTCCGAGCGCTGTCACAATAAGAGCTCAGGGAGCACGAAGGTAAACACTTCTGTCAAGCCTGAAGGGGATGATGTATGACCCGAGCGCGGACGAGATCGACGCTCGGATCATAACAGTACCTCCCCCCCGAGGGCGGGCTCCGAACGCCCAGTGACACCCAAGCCCCCCACCCCCCACCCCCAGGGTGAGCGGATGGGGGAACAGGCCAGGGGGGAGAGGACCAACACAGACCAAAAAAAACCCCATGATGATAACAGGAGCACGCAGGCAGACAAAAAAAAAAAGACACTCCCATGCACAAATTATAACCAAGGCAGAGCGTAAAGGAAACAATCACAGGGCAAAATAACAGAAAACAGGGTATTCTCAAATGTAAAAACCATGAGTAAGGCAGACTGAAAAATAAAACGATTACAGGGCATGACAACAGAAAATACCCTATTTCTAAAGGCACAAAACACACCAACTGTTACAGGCAACAAATGGACATTTAACAGGGGAAAACAAACAAAAAAAAACCTGCTAGGAAGGGGTGAGATACACAAAAAAACCTGCTAGGAAGGGGAGAGATACACAATACCATACACAAGACCCCTCGCACATCCCAAAAGGTTAAGAAACAACGAAAATGCAAACCCGGGATGACGGCAGTCCTAATACTGTGGCATGAAGGCCGAAAGTTCGGGGGGCCGCCCTGCATCCAGCGTCCACATTGCAGGCAGGGAGAAAAGGGACAGTTCGGGCGGCCTACCCCAGTCCCATGCCCGGAGACACAGTTCCTCTGGCGGCCGTGCCAGATTGCCGAAAGGGCGGGAAAGTTTGTCTGGTGGCCGACCCAGAGCGCCGAACCGGCGAAACAGCTCACCAGGCGGCCGACCCACATCACACAGCCACCAGGACCATAGGGGAGAAGCTGAAGACAGCCTCCCTGGAGAGGGGGAAGACGAGGGAGAGCCGGGCGGAGTATTAGGAACCCCAACAGCCCCCGGAGGAGATGAGCTGGGATGAAGATCCTGAGGATGATGATGATGAGCCAGTCCAGTGTCAGGTGGCAGGGGATCTGCAGCTCCCTCACCAACCTTGAATTCTGCTGGTGCTGCACCCACGATGGACTCCGATTGGGTCATGGCTGCACCCGCGATGGACCCCTTTTGGGTCACGGCTGCACCCGCGTCGGACCCCGATTGGGTCACGGCTGCACCCGCGATGGACCCCGATTGGGTCGGTGCAGCTCCAGGATCGACCTCCAACCCCAAACCCGGAACCTCCGGCACAGCGATTGGCACCAGCTCCACATCGGTGACCCTGGGAGAAGGCTCAGGAGAAAGAGAAGAACCGGGATCAGGGTCACCGGTAGCGACAGAGCCCAGCGAGACGAGTTCGG
The DNA here is from genome assembly GCA_020510985.1 of Pholidichthys leucotaenia. Lineage (NCBI taxonomy): Eukaryota > Metazoa > Chordata > Actinopteri > Cichliformes > Pholidichthyidae > Pholidichthys > Pholidichthys leucotaenia. The sequence continues at coordinate 134,702,529 of CM035837.1, forward strand.
GTGCAGCGGACGGCTGCCCCTGGCTCGTCTCTCCAAGAGACAGGCAAAAGTGCTCCATAATAGAGAGGAGAAAAAACAAAGTAGAGCACTTGCCTATACTCGGGTTCTGTTGCTGTCCACGACTCCGACGATCCAGGCTCAGACAGAAGGAGATCGTCTTCCGGCTCCCACTCAGCTACATCGGGCTCCATAGCTGGCATGATGGGCTCTGCAGCCTGGGGACCCTCCGGCACTGACGTCCAAGCCGACAACCCGCATGGTGTGGTGGCAAGGGACCCTCAACCTGCTGGATTGGACTGCTCATCTGTGGAGACCTGGGGACGCTTCATCGTTGGCGCAGGCTCCACGCTGCAGTCCGCTCTCCTCCTCTGCCCATGACGTGGCTGCGGGGCTGGAACCAGGCTTTCCAGAGCCGCAGGCCCCCTCCTCATCCAGCGATGTTGGCCTGGCGTCAAGGACAGCTCAGCGGAGGGAGACACAGAGGCAGCGGGTTTAATGACAGAAGCTACAGCAGGTGGTGGGAGCTCGGGGGACTGCAAACCCTGAACTCCACCCCCAGGAGTCAGACAAGGCAAATCACAATTGTGCCCTTCAGAGGTAAAGTGAGCTATCCCACATGTAGGTCAAAAATGAGTTAATTGTACTACACTAATTGTTAAGGGTCTATCATTTTCTTAAACTGCCTAGCTCTGCATAAAACGTATTGTGCTGCCCTCTATTGAGAGTAAATGAAATCATTCTCATTAATTTGGTGAAACTATTGAGAGGTAAAGTGGGCTATCCCACATTCCATGCTCGGTATCACACACGTTGTGGCCTATTCCGACTCATGTGGGGGACAAAATAGAAACTACAAGATGGCATTGATGTGGATGCACATAGTGAACACACTGAACATAGATCTCGTTGATCACAAAATGCTTGTAACGGGTCACAGTTACCTGCCCAATGACCAAGACTTTGGGTTAATAGAAAAAGCCAAGAGGAAGAAACAGCATGTGTTTGTGCCAGATGAGTGGTACGATGTAGTCAGGCAGTCAAAACGGAAGGAACCCCTGTTCAATGTAGTTCCCATGACATCGGCCTTGTTTCACAGTACTAGACCATTGGAAGAGGCTACTGTAAACAGAAAACTGGATGAAGAAAACAATAAGGTCGAATGGTTGAAAATACAATGGATGCAGTTTCGTAAAGCAGATCCTGGTGTGATGTTTTATAAAACTACTTGTGATGCCGAGTTCCCTTTCCAAAGTGTCAACTTCAAACAAAAGAGAGCACTCAGGGGAAGACCTCCAAAGATCATTCAAAACATCACAGACCTTCCTTTACTGTAACCAAATGGGAGGCCGCTGAAGAGAGCCAAACTCGAAGATATCCAATCATTGTTGAAGTATGTGCCGCCTGTTCATCATCCATTTTATGAAACTTTGAAATCAACACAGGAGGGTGGAGGTCACGACAGCTCAAGTGACACCGAGTCAGACTAGACATTGACAATAAATTGGTAGGACATAAGCTTGTCCTATTAAACTTGTTTTTACTCTTCAATAACTGTATTTCTGATGTTTTGATAAGAGTTACATGTTGACTTTCTCAGTTAGAAGAAAACTGTTGGTTTGATTTTCATATAGAAATTTTTGCGAATAAGCGAGGACACAAACAACACTGTTTATGTTCTAATTATTGGAAACCAATGTGCAGAAGAATAGCAAAATCTGCCTAGTGTGTGATATCTGTGAAATTTGCAATTTATCATCTGTTTCATTCATTAAAATTTCAAATTAACATTATTTTTTACTTTTGTCCTCTTACTCGATTTTTATCTTCAGTTAGAGGTAAAGTGGTCTATCCCACATTTTTAACCCCTACTCTCTTATTGTTGTGAATATGTGATTTAAATATATTTTCATATTTAAGTCACACCTTGAAGGTAATTATAGGGGGTAACTTTTTAATGATATAGGCACACTGATTTTTTGAGAATATTTCAACTTTAGAGCTCATTTTCTCAAAATAATGGTTTTGTGGGATAGCCCACTTTACCTCTGAAGGGCACAATTATGAGGTGAAGAGTGAACTTGTACTTGCCTCTGTCTCCTGGAGGAAGGATGGTTCCTGCTGTAGAAGACGTTGCTCCTCCCTTTCCCCGCCGGATGGTGACAGAGGGCCCCCTGGAAGGACGAGGAGGGGCCGCTCGTGATGGACCACGAACGGGTTTTGCTGGGGCAGGACTCAGAACTCTCTCTGCAGCTGGAGGTGACATCACAGAGGAGGGGACGACAGCCGAGACGATCCGGGCACGATGAGCTGACGGGACAGCGGGGACAGGTGGCCCGGGAGGAGAGGCTGCAGGGATTCCGTCCTGACGTGACGCCGGAAGAGCAGCTGGTTGGGAGGCAGAGTTCCTCCGATGACCCGGAACAGGATCCGGATGGGGTTCTTGCTGAGGGTTATCTTGGCCGGGGTGCCGACGTCTTCAACGACCCCCGGGTGGCGCGAACTCCTGGGGTGGATCGAGGACAGGAACGGGATCCCAAAGCGGTGAGCAGGGATGCCTTCTCCTCTGCTTCTCGCCGTAGTCCTCCTCTACCATATGGAGAATCTCGCGTTGTGCAGCGATGTCGGCCCTCCTATCGTCGACTTCAGGATGGTCAGCGTAGCGAGGGAGATGATTAAGGACATCCTCAGCAAGGTCCAGGTACCGGCGTAAGTCGCTGTGATAGTCGAGGAGGGAGGCAACGATGAGCGTTTCGTCCACATACTCCAAAGCCTCTGCCAGCCCATAGTCCTGACTCCAAGCGTGGCCTCTCCGCGACGGCATACTATCAGCACGCAGTACCCAGACAGGAAAGAGCAAATGTCCACTTTATGCTAACTCACCGGGAACGGCGTCTCGGTTTGGCGCCTCTGTTTAGGCGTCTTGGCAGCAGCCTACTGTCAGGGGTGGCCCTCGCAAGCCACCATAAGACGCCACAAGTCACCGATGAGTTTGCAGTGATGTTTATTAAGGATAAGGGATGACACAAAGTAACAAAGTAATGAGCCCCGAAGGGCTAAAACACACTACATTAGGAACAGAAGCTGTAAGGCTGATCAAGCACACTTACGATTCAAGGATTAGGATGAGGGACGATCATAGACACGGAATCAATAAGGCATACTGACGCCTGAGACGAGGAACGCTCGCTGGACGTCTAAACACAGGAATGTTTGACGAGGCTGCTGCATTGGGCTGCATTTAGCGTCCGCTTAAAAGCCGGTCAACTGATGAGCCACAAATGCAGCACAGCTGTTCGGCTTTGACAGCAGGAAGCTCCTCCGAGCGCTGTCACAATAAGAGCTCAGGAAGCCCGAAGGTAAACACTGCTGTCAAGCCTGAAGGGGATGATGTATGGCCCGAGCGCGGACGAGATCGGTGTTTGGATCATAACAGTCAGAGCCGAAGACTCACTGTGCAATGGCAGCCTCAGTCAAGCAGTCACTGACTCCAGTGCAGAGCAGAGTGAGCTCAGCAGCGTTGCAGGCAGTAGAAGTATATGAGTAATGCTCTTTGAACCTATGTGTAATTTACTGAACAGGTTTCTAACTTACAGCTACCCTCTAATGGCATATTTGCAGTTTTGGTTTCTCAGGAAAAACCCGTACAGAGCTGCTGCTGCCTGCAGCGCATACACACACACAGAGCTAAACACATGTACTTTTTCATATAATGGGACCTGTCAGGGATGTTTCAAGCTACAAGATAAAGATCCAAATTGCTGTTTATCCCTCCCCCCCATGTTTTTTACCTTTGACTTCAGTCTGTACCATCAGCTGTCCGGTGCTGTTCTGATAGATATGCCAAAATGTCAGAACACCGGAGATGGATCCAATCAGCTGATTGCAGCTGAGTGCAGAGCTCAGTTGTTTTCCATGATAAATCACATTTTGCTGTTGGCTGCAGTTCCCAGCAAAAGCACACTCCATCTTGGGGTTTTTTCACTTTATTGAAAATAAACTTTTTTTATCACCATCAGTTTGCGTGTCTTTGAGCCAGGTTGTAAAAACTGTCATCTGACATTCCTGACGTCTCCCATCAACTGTTTTAGACATAGCCGACCTGACAGATTTGACAGCTCTGTCAGGTCGGTCATGCCCCCTGCCGTGGTCTTTGGAGGGGAGAATCATCTCTTCTTCTATTTCTTCTTTTAGATTTGATTGGCTCCAGCCCCCCCGCGACCCAAAAAGGATTAAGCGGAAGAAGATGGATGGATGGCGGTTGACAACCAGCCTACAGGTGCATTACCGCCACTGACTTGATTATCATCACTCTATATCTTTGTATAAGGAGTTCTTATAAGGAGTTCTGAACAACTCCCCATGTGTGAAAAAATTATCCGTCCTTGGACTGTGTCCTCACTCCATCTCAGATGAACAGAGATGATCTCTCGCACACCTAGGATTCATGGATTGGGAGGCAACGGCAGTTTGGCATGACCTCGCTATGCAGAAGTTAGGATAAGCTATGGATAAGTTATGCATAAGTTAGACTATTGTTGCTCATAAGTTGTGAATGTTGGCAACACACTAAGCATTCGTTGGTTTAAGTTATTTACAAGTTATGGAAATATTTTATATAAGTTACTAATACGTTATGTATATGTCCAAGTTGTTATGGAGACATGATGCATACAGCCAAAAGTGAAAATTTCAACATATGCCAGTGTTTTAGACCAATTTTTATACGTTTGACAAATGTATGAAAAATTTGGAGAATACGCTGGGGTACATCAAATCAGTTATGGGTAAGTTTTCTGTAAGTTAAGAGCACACTGGCATACGGCATTACAGTATATGGCGAGCTCTTCTGAGCAACGAGCCTGCCTTTGCACCAGACAGCTGCACCTCGGACACAGTCCAAGGATGGATAATTTTTTCACACATAAGTAGTTGTTCAGAACTCCTTATACAAAGATATAGAGTGATGATAATCAAGTCAGTGGTGGTAATGCACCTGTAAGCTGGTTGCCAACCACCAATCAAATCTAAAAGAAGAAGAAAATTTTCAGCATGCTGAAAATTTTACAGTGTATCCAGCGTATTGCTAAAACGTCCTGCATAAGTGGGGCATAAGTTGTAGGGAAGTTATGCATTCACTCACACGTTACTTGTAAGGGACTGACAAGTTGCTCAAAAGTCAAAATACATTGAGATAAATGTCTAGCATACCCCAAACTTACTTCTGATTTGTTACACCATTCATCCAAATTTTATGGTGATACCAAGCAGCATAATTTTGAAAAATAAACAAAATAAGCACTATTTAAGTTTGTAAAAAAAAAAAAATTGTGTAAAAATAAAATAAAATAATAAAATAATTTAAAAAAAACTGCATTGTGAAAAGAAAAAAAATTACACATATATGCTGCTTGGAATTACCATAGAATTTGGATGAATGGTGAAACATTTCAGAAGTAAAAAATACTTGAATCCAGTTGACTTGACTGAGCTTTCATATAGCATACTGACCCACCTGGATGACTGAGAGTCTTCACCAAATTAAGAAATTGAATTGATTTTGCATCTATTTTAAGTCTTAATTATTTTTATTACTAGTGCATACCTGTGCATGCCCGTGCATACCTGCCTGCACGGGTATGCACGGCGTCATAGCGAGTCCGATGATCTTTGATGATGTCATAGCGAGCCCTATGATCGTGAGTGATGCCTGCCTTTGATCTCTGAAGATGTCATAGCGAGTCCTATGATCTTTGATGATGTCATAGTAAGTCCTATGGTCATGAGTGATGCCAGCCTATGATGCCTGCCTTTGATCTTTAATGATGTCATAGCAAGTCCTTTGATCTTTGATGATGTCATAGCGAGTCCGATGATCGTGAGTGATGCCTGCCTTTGATCGTTGGATGCCTGCCTTTGATCTTTGAAGATGTCATAGCAAGTCCTATGATCTTTGATAACGTCATAGCAAGTCCTATGGTCATGAGTGATGCCTGCCTATGATGCCTGCCTTTGATCTTTGAAGATGTCATAGCGAATCCTTTGATCTTTGACGATGTCATAGCGAGTCCGATGATTGTGTGATGCCTGCCTTTGATCTTTGATGATGTCATAGCGGGTCCTATGATCTTTTAGCGAATACTATGGTGGCAGACACACATGGTGTCTATATGATGTCATATAGACATCATACAGACATCAATGGCACATCATAGGCAAATCCTATAATCTTTTAGCGAGTCTATGGTCGTGACAGACAGACAGACAGACACACACACACACACACACACACAGATTTCTTGAATAATATAGAGTGATAATTGAATTATGCTAGTACATACCTGTGCATGCCCGTGTACACCCATGCATGCCCATAGAAAGCAAGTGTAAGTAAGCATTTCTGTATGCCCGTAGAAAGTTACTGTTACCATGGCAACAGCAACCATGGTGAAACCTGCCTTTGCTTTTTGATGTTACCACTCATTCAATGATGCCTGCCTTTGATCTTTGATGATGTCATAGCTAGTGCTATGATCATGAGTGATGCCTGCCTTTGATCTTGCCTTTAATTTTTGATGATGTTGGCTCAAACTTCCCGAAGAAAATGAAAATAGCAAAAGTAATAATAGCAAAAGTAATACCATTATTCAAGCAAGGAAACACCACTACACAAACTACAGACCAGTATCGCTCCTCCCACAATTTTCAAAGATTCTGGAAAAACTTTTCAACAACAGATTAGAAAACTTTTTAAATAAACATGATCTACTTAATCAGAATCAATATGGATTTAGAGCAGAGTACAACATCATTAGCAATAATGGAAACAACAGAGGAAATAATAAATGGATTAGATCAAGGAAAATATGCAATTGGTGAATTTATAGATTTTAGAAAAGCATTTGATACAATAAATCATTCAATACTTCTTGAAAAAGTGCAGTTGTATGGTATGAGGGGAGTGGTACTGAATTGGGTTACAAGTTATTTATCTGAGAGACAACAGTTTGTGAAAATGGGAGAATGTCTGGATGTGTGGGAATTGCCTGTGGGGTCCCCCAGGGGTCAGTATTGGGCCCCAAATTCTTCTTCTTCTTCTTTTAGATTTGATTAGTGGTTGGCAACCAGCTTACAGGTGCATTACCACCACGTTCTTCACTCTATATCATCAGTCACGACCATAGGACTTGCTAAAAGATCATAGGATCGCCTGTGTGTTCCTATGACCTCTACATGATGTCTATATGACATCATATAGACACTGTCATGACCATAGGGACTCGCTAAAAGATCATAGGATCGCCTATGATGTTCCTATGAGCAGGCATCACTCACGATCATAGGACCCGCTATGACATCATCTAAGATCAAAGGCAGGCATCACTCACACTCACTCACGATCATAGGACATCAAAAATCAAACGCATGCATCACTCATGATCATAGGATTCGCTATGACATCATCAAAGATCAAATGCAGGCATCATAGGACTCGCTATGCCATCAGCTTATGATGTCCATATGAAGACATCAACAAAGATCATCAAACTCGCTATGACATCTTCAAAGATCAAAGGCAGGCATCACTCACGATCATAGGACTCACTATGACATCATCAAAGATCACTGGATTCCCTATGGCATCATCAAAGATCATTGGACTCCCTATGTCATAGGGCCTATGACATCATCAAACATCAAAGGCAGGCATTACTGAATGAGTGGTTGCCAACCGAAAATCAAATCTAAAAGAAGAAGTTTCTAAATTATTAAAAATAATATTATTTGATGATGATACCAATATATTTTATTCTGGAAATAATTATAAGGAATTAATCCATACTCTAAATAATGAATTAAATAAGCTTAAAAATAGATGGATAGTAATAAATTATCACTAAATACAGATAAAACTAAGGTAATGATATTTGGTAATTGTAAAAATAACGAAGATATACATATTCATATAGATGATGTAAGTATTGAAAATGTTAAGGAGATCAAATTTTTGAGTGTAATACTAGATAAAATTAGTTGGAAACCACATATCAGATACATACAAAACGAAGTGGCAAAAATATTGCAATTATAAATAAAATTAAGCAAGTCCTAGAATACAAATCGCTCCATGTCTTGTATTGCTCATTAGAACTTCCATACTTGACCTATTGTATAGATGTCTGGGGTAACAATTATAAAAGTACACTAAATTCATTGCTAACATTACAAAAAAAAAGGGCAGTCTGTGTTATACACAAAGTCGGGTATCTTGACCAATCTAATTTATTGTTTTTACATTCAAGTTATTGAAATTACAGGATCTGGCTGATTATACAGCACAGTTAATGTTTAAAGTCAGTAAAAACTTTTTGCCACACAATATATAAAATCTTTTTAGTCAGAGAGAAGGGAAATGCAATTTACGGGGGAATACAAAATTTAAAATGCACGTAGTAAGATCGACTAGGAAAAGTTTTTGTGTGTCTGTGTGTGGGGTAAAATTGTGGAATGGGTTGGGGGAGAAACACATGCGATGTCCAAACATCCATTTATTCAAATCATCATATAAAGAACTTCTTCTTCTTTTAGATTTGATTGGCGGTTGGCAATGATTTTTGAACAATATAAAAATAAAGGACAGTAATATTACAATGTGTCTTCAATGAAGAAATCTTCTTCTTCTTCTTCTTCTTCTTCTTCTTCTTCTTCTTCTTCTTCTTCTTCTCCTCTTGGTTACTAACGGATAGCAAGCCACTGAAATTCTTCTTCTTCTTTTAGATTTGATTGGTGGTTGGCAACCAGCTTACAGGTGCATTACCGCCACATACTTCACTCTATATCATCACTCTATCTGGTCAGGAGCTGTAGTCCTTCTATCATCATTGCTGTGTCCAATTGAACCTCAACTCTATCTTTAGACATCACTGTTATTTGTCTCCCCGTACTTCACTCTATATCATCACTTCACTCTATATCATGATCCTACACATCTTGGCCGTGCGCCCTTATCACTTCTTCTTCTTTTAGGTTTGATTGGCGGTTGGCAAGCAGCCCACAGGTGCATTACCGCCACGTACTTCACTCTATATCTTCTTCTTCTTCTTCTTTTAGATTTGATTGGTGGTTGGCAACCAGCTTACAGGTGCATTACCGCCACTGACTTGATTATCATCACTCTATATCCTTGTATAAGGAGTTCTGAACAACTCCCCATGTGTGAAAAAATCATCCGTCCTTGGACTGTGTGCGAGGTGTGGCCGATGGCTATCAGCAAGTCTTCTTCTTCTTCTTTTAGATTTGATTGGTGGTTGGCAACCAGCTTACAGGTGCATTACCCCCACTGACTTGATTATCATCACTCTATATCATTGTATAAGGAGTTCTGAACAACTCCTCATGTGTGAAAAAAATCATCCGTCCTTGGACTGTGTCCGAGGTGCTGCCGACAGCTATCAGCAAGTCTTCTTCTTCTTTTAGATTTGATTGGCGGTTGGCAACCAGCTTACAGGTGCATTACCGCCACTGACTTGATTACACAGGGTTACAAAAATAATTTTTTTGTAAATTGTCTGTGTTTTTTCAACTGATTTAAGACAATTTTGCACCGCTGAATCCGAAAATGACATCCGTTTCTCTCGATCAGGTGCTAAGTAAAAAACTGTACTTACTTAGTACTTACTTAGTACTGTGCATGTACTTACCTTTATATAAAGGTAAGTACATGTAAATTAAAAGTTATGTCATCATTGCTCAAAATTCAGAGAATTTCAAGACATAAAAAAGAATTTTGTATCATATAAAGCGAAAATACCTGTACATGTAAACAAAAATGTAGAAAACAATATGTGACAATAATTCAAAAAGTTAACCTGATTGAGCAAACCCAATGGGATTTTTGGATTCAGCACATCAAAATTGTCCTAAATCAGCTAAAAAAAATTTCAGACAATAAATTTGGTGTTGACCAGTAGTATCATCACTTGATATCTTTGTATATGAAGTTCTCATTAGGAGCTCGGAACAACTCCTTATGTGTGAAAAAATTATCCGTCTTTGGATTGTGTCCTCAGTGGCATCAATAGCTGTGCCAGCCAGCTAGCCAGTCAGCCAGCCAGCCAGCTGGCCTGTTTTTTTTTAATATATATAGATATATATGCTTCTTCTTCTTCTTCTTCTTCTTCTTCTTCTTCTTCTTCTTCTTCTCTCGGTTACTGGCAGATAGCAAACAACTGAAAGGTGCATACCGCCACCTACTGTAATATATATATATATATCTCACCGGCCACTTTATTAGGTACACCATGCTAGTAACGGGTTGGACCCCCTTTTGCCTTCAGAACTGCCTCAATTCTTCGTGGCATAGATTCAACAAGGTGCTGGAAGCATTCCTCAGAGAGTTTGGTCCATATTGACATGATGGCATCACACAGTTGGCGCAGATTTGTCGGCTGCACATCCATGATGCGAATCTCCCGTTCCACCACATCCCAAAGATGCTCTATTGGATTGAGATCTGGTGACTGTGGAGGCCATTTGAGTACAGTGAACTCATTGTCATGTTCAAGAAACCAGTCTGAGATGATTCCAGCTTTATGACATGGCGCATTATCCTGCTGAAAGTAGCCATCAGAAGTTGGGTACATTGTGGTCATAACTAACTACTACTAACTAACCTGCACTTATATAGCGCTTTTCTAGTCACAAAGACCACTCAAAGCGCTTTCATTAATACTAATCCTCTATTCTAAGGGCCTATAGGAAACAGATATCTAGGGACAATTTAGAACAGCCAATTAACCTAACATGCATGTCTTTGGCATGTGGGAGGAAACCGGAGAAATCCCGGAGTAAACCCACGCAACACGGGGAGAACATGCAAACTCCACACAGATCACTGTTGGTCGGGGGCTGGGATCGAACCCACGATCCCATGATCCCCACAATCCTCCGGCCAAGGGTAAACTGTGCTGCCGCAGTGCTAGCCACTGCGCCACCGTGCAGCCCAAAGGGATGGACAGCCCATAAAGGGATGGACATGGTCAGCAACAATACTCAGGTAGGCTGTAGCATTGCAACGATGCTCAATTGGTACCAAGGGGCCCAAAGAGTGCCAAGAAAATATTCCCCACACCATTACACCACCACCAGCAGCCTGAACCACTGATACAAGGCAGGATGGATCCATGCTTTCATGTTGTTGACGCCAAATTCTGACCCTACCATCCGAATGTCGCAGCAGAAATCGAGACTCATCAGACCAGGCAACGTTTTTCCAATCTTCTATTGTCCAATTTCGATGAGCTTGTGCAAATTGTAGCCTCAGTTTCCTGTTCTTAGCTGAAAGGAGTGGCACCCGGCGTGGTCTTCTGCTGCTGTAGCCCATCTGCCTCAAAGTTCGACGTACTGTGCGTTCAGAGATGCTCTTCTGCCTACCTTGGTTGTAACGGGTGGTTATTTGAGTCACTGTTGCCTTTCTATCAGCTCGAACCAGTCTGGCCATTCTCCTCTGACCTCTGGCATCAACAAGGCATTTCCGCCCACAGAACTGCCGCTCACTGGATATTTTTTCTTTTTCGGACCATTCTCTGTAAACCCTAGAGATGGTTGTGCGTGAAAATCCCAGTAGATCAGCAGTTTCTGAAATACTCAGACCAGCCCTTCTGGCACCAACAACCATGCCACGTTCAAAGTCACTCAAATCACCTTTCTTCCCCATACTGATGCTCGGTTTGAACTGCAGGAGATTGTCTTGACCATGTCTACATGCCTAAATGCACTGAGTTGCCGCCATGTGATTGGCTGATTAGAAATTAAGTGTTAACGAGCAGTTGGACAGGTGTACCTAATAAAGTGGCCGGTGAGTGTATATATACAGTATATATATATATATATACACTACCGTTCAAAAGTTTGGGGTCACTTAGAAATTTCCTTATTTTTGAAAGAAAAGCACTTTTTTTCAATGAAGATAACTTTAAACTAATCAGAAATACACTCTATACATTGCTAATATGGTAAATGACTATTCTAGCTGCAAATGTCTGGTTTTTGGTGCAATATCTACATAGGTGTATAGAGGCCCATTTCCAGCAACTATCACTCCAGTGTTCTAATGGTACAATGTGTTTGCTCATTGCGTCAGAAGGCTAATGGATGATTAGAAAACCCTTGTGCAATCATGTTAGGTCTGCAATGCTGTAATTGCTGCAAATGGAGGATTATTTGATGAAAGCAAAGTTTGAAGGAAAAAAATTATTATTTCAAATACAAATCATCATTTCTAACCTTGTCAATGTCTTGACTATATTTTCTATTCATTTTACAACTCATGGTGGTAAATAAGTGTGACTTTTCATGGAAAACACAAAATAATTGTCTGGGTGACCCCAAACTTTTGAACGGTAGTGTATATATATATATATATACTGTATATGTGTGTGTGTGTGTGTGTGTGTGTGTGTGTGTGTGTGTGTGTGTGTGTGTGTGTGTATGCTTCTTCTTCTTCTCTCGGTTTCTGGCGGATAGCAAACAACTGAAAGGTGCATACCGCCACCTATTGTACAAGAGTGTGTAACATTGTCATCTGAGGCCGACTCCTAAAGTCTATGACTTTATCCTGTGTTATTTAAAAAAGAGAAAAGAGCCCTTCTCGTGATTCTTAGTGCCTCTCCATCTCCATCTGTTCCCAGAATGCCAGTTAAATCCCATTCCCTACCAGCCTGTCGAATTTCATTTTTCATTCTCTCTCTTTCATTTCCATACTTGTGACAGTGTAATAAGATGTGCTTGACATTTTCTTTTACTCCACATTCCCTACATTTGTCACTTTCACTTTTCCCCATGGTGAATAAAGTGCCATTTAAACCTATATGATCCAGTCTGAGACTTGCCATAATGATGTCTTCCCTCCTATTTATTGTTTTATAATTCTTTATTGCAATGGATTTTTGTATTTTGTAATATGATTTACCTTTATGATCTTCATCCTATCTTTTTTGCCATAGCTCAGTTCCTTTTTTCTTGATTACTGTTTCCCTTCACCTTTTCCAAGAGACAATGGTATAGTTATTTCTTTCCCAAGTGCACTCTTTGCTAATTTGTCTGCACAGTCATTCCCTTTCAACCCTTCATGTGCAGGAACCCAACAAAACTGAACTTCTCCACAACCCCTGTGTACCCTAAATAAACTGTGATATACCTCAATTACCAAGTCTTCCCTTGTAGATTTTAGTGTCTGTATGGTTTTTAAAGCTGCAAGAGAATCGGTGCACACCACCACCCGGCCCGGTCTGACCTCCTCCACCCATTGTAAACCAATAACTATTGCCACCATCTCTGCTGTAAACACGAATGTATTGTTGGAGAGTCTTTTTGAGATGGTCACTTTAAACTCTGGAATGTACAGTATACTTCAACTCCTACAGAGCCCTCTTTGTTCTTTGAACTATCAGTATGGAGCTGTAAGTAGTTATAGTAATTGTTCCTGAGGTAAATGCTTGTTTTAACACCGACTTCACTCATATGCCAATCTTTTTTCCTCATCCCAGAAACAACCAAGGGGGAACATTACTCACTGGAGTGGTGTTAGCTATATCAATAGTGTGTAGTCCATACATTCTGGCTTTTCTTTCAATTGTCCACCCAAACCCGTGTCCCTGGAAATTTGAGTATTCCCAGCAGTCTTGTAGTGTTGTTTTTGAAATATTCGCTTCCGCATTTCCTTTCAGCTTGACCCAGTATGATAATGCGAGTTTATCTCTTCTCAAATCCATTGGCATTTCTCCTGCTTCTATTAAAACTGCATTGGTTGGTGTTGTTTTGACGACTCCAATGCACAGGTGAAGCACTCTGTGCTGCATTCTGTCTATTTTTCCAGAGTCGTCTTTGCTGCTGCTCCATAAATCATACATCCATAGTCTATTGTCGATCTCATTAGTGCTCTGTAAATGTCAATGCCTGTTTATCCGCACCCCATTCGTGTCCAGCTACAGCTTTTATAAGATTAAAGACTTTTTTGCACTTTGTCTCCAGATTTTCAACATGAACTCTCCATGTGTATCCACTATCAAACCACAATCCTAGATATTTGAACTCACTCGCTTTCTCTATTGGTTGATTATATAATGTTAATGGTTCTGTACCAGTTCTGCAGGGGTTTTTTTTTGTTTTTTTTTTTGTTGTGAAAATCATATAGCAGGTTTTACTGTTTAAAATTTAAATCCCCACTCATATGACCACTTTACCACTTTCTCCATTGCTTTCCTGATGTTTTTGAACACAAATTTCTCATTTCTTCCCCTCGTCTATATGGCTCCATCATCTGCATATAGTGCTGTTTTAATGGTTCCCTCTTGATCCTCAAACATGTCATTAATCATTATGTTAAATAAAAGTGGGCTTATCACACTCCCCTGAGGAACACCATTTTCTATTTCAAAGTTATTAGAAACTTCTGATCCTACTTTAACCCTAATTGTCGTGTGTGTTAAAAAAAAAAATCCATTATCCAATTATACATCCTACCACCAATGCCCATTTTATTCAATTTGATAAAAAGTCCATCTGTCATGACTGATATAGTAATTCAGCCCACGTGCGAGATGCAGCAACAAAGGGACAATCAAACAATAGTACAGGTTTGAGGTTCTTTTCTGGAATTTCCCCATTGTGGGACTAATAAAGGCTTATCTTATCTTATCTTATCTTATCTTCTTTAATAAATAGCAAAAAAATCCTCGCACAGCTACAGAAACAGTTACTCGCCAGAGGAAGGAGCCTGTGGAGAGAAGATGAGAGCTGTGAGAGGAGGAATGGAGTAAGGGAAAATGGGAAAGCCAAATTACCACTTACGTGGGCTCCGAGAGAGCACTGGCAGGACTCCAGTGGGGAATAGACGAACCAGCAGGGAGTGGGGAATTGAGATGGTAGTGCCTGACCAGGTGGGGGTTAGCTGTTGGTGAGTGGAGATGTGGCAGGAGAGCATGTGCAGTCCCAGTGACACACCTGCATGATGGCAGCAACCTCAACAGGGAAAGAAAGCACACAAGTTAATAATTTCTTCACCAGTGTGAACACGACTTGCTGTCTTTATGGCAGTATACCCAGACGAGCTAGCGTTGAATCACTGAAGGATGCCTCCTTAAGAATGCTGGCTGATGAGAGGGCGCAGGTGTGTCCTCTCACTCAGGTGTGCTGATGAGCTGAGGAGAGATGAACGGAAAGGAGGGGCCATGCTCTCGCTGCCCATGACAGGGTCCCCCCTTCTAGGAGTGCCTCCTGGCGGTCCATGGGGTTTGTTGGGATGGGCACAGTGATAGGACCGGAGCATCTCTTTGTCCAGGATCCGGGACTTGGGAACCCAGGAATGTTCCTCTGGACCGTAGCCCTCCCAATCAACCAAATATTGGAGACCCTGGCCTCGACAGCAAACATCCAGAATCCGGTGAACCGTGTGGGCAGGGTGGCCGTCAATTATCCGGGGAGGAGGAGGTGGCTTGGGGGGGGGGCAGAGGGAACTGACCAAGAGGGGCTTTATGTGGGATACGTGAAAAGTCGGGTTCACCCGCAGGGTTGGTGGAAGCTGGAGCCGAACCGAGGCATCATTGATGATTCTGGAGATCGGAAAAGGCCCAAGGAAGCGAGGAGACAGCTTTTTTGATGTTGTCTTCAACGGAACCTGACTGGCCACCAACCAGACCTGCTGCCCCATGGTGTACTTGGGGGCAGGCACCCGTCGCTTGTCAGCCGTGGCCCGGTTGCGCTCAACAAAGCGGATGAGGGTGGTGCACATGGATCTCCAGAGACACTGGCAGTGGGGAGCATGACCCCCATGGAGGGAACCGCGACCTCCCTCTCGGCCATAGGTAGAAGTGAAGGTGTGTATCCTAGCGACGCCTCAAACGGGGTGAGACCAGTTGCCATGGAGATTGCTGAGTTCATGAAATACTCCACCCAGGTCAGGTGTGTGCTCCAGGAGGATGGATGTTCGGCTGCTACACATCACAGGGTGGGCTCCAAGGACTGGTTGGTGCACTCTGCCTGACCGTTGCACTGGGGGTGATTTCCAGAGGAGAGGCTCACCATCGTCCCCAGGGTCCAGCAAAAGGCCTTCCAAACCTGCGATGTAAACTGCAGGCCCCTGTCAGACACGATGTTCACAGGGATCCCATGGATCTGGATCATGTGATCAGTGAGAAGGGAAGCCGTCTCCAAGGCCGAAGGGAGTTTAGGAAGAGCCATCAGGTGCACAGCCTTGGAGAAGCGGTCTACGATGGTCAAAATCACTGTTTTGCCATGGGAGGGTGGAAGTCCAGTCACAAAGTCCAATGCGATGTGGGACTATGGGCGACCGGGGATGGGCAAAGGATGGAGTAGTCCACCCGGGGTGGGGGTGGGGGTCCAGCTTGCCCTGGTCACAGGTCTGGCAGGCCCGCACATACTCCCGTACGTCCTGCCACAGCATGGGCCACCAGAACTGTCGGATAAGGGACGTACAGGCAGTTCCGGGGACACCCTGCTGGCACAGGCTCCCGAGACTGGGCCTGATGGACCCTCTGCTTGATATCCCATGTAAGGTCACCGAGGACGCATAAAGGGGAAAAAATGGGTTGAGGGTGGGAAGGGGGTGCTATCTCCTCGGAATCAAACTGGCACGATAGCGTGTCCGGTTTGGTGTTCTGAGAACCAAGCCGGTAAGTGATGGTGAAATTGAACTGCTGACAAAACAGGGCCCAGCGAGCCTGCCTGGCATTGAGTCAGTGAGTCGACCGCAAATACTCAAGGTTTCTGTGGTCGGCCCACACGGCAACGGGGTGAATAGCCCCCTCTAACCAATGCCTCCATTCCTCCAGTGCCAGCTTAATGGCGAGCAGCTCTCTGTCCCTTACGTCGTAATTCCTCTTGGCCGGCGTAAGCAGACGAGAGAAAGACGCCCATGGGTGGAGCTTCTGGTTGGAGGATGTGCGCTGCAAAAGGACAGTGCCCACCCCTGAATCAGATGTGTCCACCTCGAGGACGAATTGGAGCTGCATGTCGACCTGAGCCAAGATACAGTAGGTGTGTTAGTGAACAGGCCCTTCAATTTGGAAAAGGCCTGTTCAGCTGCCTCAGTCCACCGAAAGGGGACCTTAACGGAGGTCAGCTGTGTCAAGGGCAGTGCGACCCACTATAGTTCCGAATGAACCGGCGATAAAAGTTTGCAAACCTGAGGAAGTGTTAAAGCTCCCTATGGGAGTGGGGAGTTGGCTAATCGAGCACTGTCCTCACCTAGGCCGGGTTGGCAGTCAGTCTCCCTTCAGTCACTATGAAGCCCAAGAAGGTGGTTAAATGTAGTGGAGAACTCACACTTCTCAGCCTTAAAGTAGAGCTGGTTCTCCAAGAGCCGTTGTAGGACTGCTTTTACATAGACTTCATGTTCCTCTGGTGAGTGGGAGAAAATCAAAATGTCATCCGAATAGACAAACACAAATTGGTAGAGCATATTGCGGAGGACGTCATTAATTAACCGTTGGAAGACAGCGGGGTGTTGGTGAGCCCAAACGGCATCACCAAATACTCAAACTGCCCCTGATGGGTCTTAAGCGCCATCTTCCACTCGTCCCCCTCACGAATGCGAATGAGATGGTACGCACTGCGTAAGTCTAATTTGGTGAATACCCATGAGTACTGAAGGAGTTCATATGCGGAGTTCATCAAGGGCAAGGGATATTTGTCCTTCACTGTAATAGTGTTGAGCTCCCGGTAGTCGATACACAGGCGCAGCGAACCATCCTTCTTTCCAACAAAGAAGAAGATGGCCAAATAAGGCTGGTGTACAGCGACTCCCTAACATACTTCTCCATTGCCTCCCTCTCCGGACCAGAAATGCTGTAGAGCCGGCTGGATGGCAGCTTTGCCCCCGGAATGAGGTCCACAGCACAGTCATAAGAGCGATGAGGCGGAAGCGACAGCGCTCTCGACTTACTGAAGACCTCTCCCAAATGATGGTAAGCCCAGGGGATGAGGCTGAGGTCCGGCGGCTCGACCAGAGGGAGGGAAACGGGGAGAGAAGGAGAACATTCAGCTGAACGGAGACAATTTGCCAAACAAAATGGGCTCCAGAAGGAGATGGAATTTTGACCCCAGTTTATAATGGGACTGTGCTTCTGGAGCCAAGGATACCCTAGAATCATCGAGGATGATGAATTTGGGAGAATTAGGAACGTGAGTTCCTCCCGATGATTCCCAGAAATAAGGATGGTGACCGGCACCGTGCATTCGGTGACTACTGCAACCTCACAGCCAGATATAGTGGTTATACGTTGGTGTTGGGGCAATTTAAGTGTGGGAATACCCATGTCCCAGACAAACCAGGCTGACACAAAATTGCCCTCAGCCCCTGAAACCACTGATTCCATCACTCTCCTCTCGACCCCCGGCAATTGCACAAAGACCGAAATAGAGAAATTGTCGGGGGGACTTAATTTGGTCCCGCCTGCCAGACCCCCACGGTTACTGATGGGCCGCGTCTTTTGGCCCTGGGGACACTTTTCCTGACTGTGCTTCAGAGAAGCACAGTACAAGCACGTGCCAGTCCTCCTCCTTCGCCGGCACTCATCGTTGGCTAGTTGGAACCGACTGAGGTCCATCGGCTCGGGAGGAGGACCGGCCCCCCAGTGTCAGTTCCCGCAGCGGGCACCTGCTCGGTGGCTGGGCGAGAGGAGGCCTGTTGCTCCTTCGCGCGCTCACGGTAGTGGTTGTCCAACCCCACAGCCTGATCAATAAGACCATCAAGAGTGTTGGGAACCGCATAAACTGCCATGTCATCGCGGAGGTGGGCATTTAACCCGTGGAGGAACCCGCTGTGTAACACAACCTTGTTCCACCCCGAGTCCGCTGCTTTGACCCGAAACTCCACCGAATACTCGGCCACGGACCGAGCACCTTGGCGGAGAGTCATTAGGCAGCTCATATTGTTCCCTTGACTGTCAGTGTGGTCAAACACATGGGAAAAAGCGACCACAAGTTGCTCAAACGTGTAGTTACACCCTTCCGGGCTGTCTGCCATGGCACGAGCCCAACTAAGGGCTCATTCCCATAGCAGGAGAGTGAAAAATTGAATTTTCGCAACATCCCCCGGATACTCCCTCCCCCCCCTGACCTGCTCCAAGTACATCCGTACCTGGTGGAGAAACTCCTTACACCTCCCCACCTCCCCTGCGTACGGGGCAGGTGTGGGAACAGAGGTGGTATGGTGCACCGGAAGTAAAACAACAGGAGCAGGTTGAGGAGGAGGAATCGGAGGAGCCACACCGGCCAAATGCTGTGTGATGGTGTCCAATTGTCGCATCATTGTTTGCAGCTGCTGGGCCATCACAGTAATCTGTTGCTCTGTCGCTTCTAAGCGGTCCAGAGCTGATTGTCCCGCCGCTGCACCTGCTGAGCCGAGGTCACGGCTGGCTTGTTCTGTCATGACTGATGTAGTAATTCAGCCCACGTGCGAGATGCAGCAACAAAGGGACAATCAAACAATAGTACATGTTTGAGGTTCTTTAATAAATAGCAAAAAATCCTCACACAGCTACAGAAACAGTCACTCGCCAGAGGAAGGAGCCTGTGGAGAGAAGACGAGAGCTGTGAGAGGAGGAATGGAGTAAGGAAAAATGAGCAAGCCAAATTACTACTTATGTGGACTCCGAGAGAGCACCGGCAGGACTCCAGTGGGGAATATACGAACCAGCAGGGTGTGGGGAATGGAGCTGGTAGTGTCTGACCGGGTGGAGGTTAGCTGTTGGTGAGTGGAGATGTGGCAGGAGAGTGCGTGCAGTCCCAGAGACACACCCGCACAATGGCAGCAACCTGAACAGGGAAAGAAAGCACACAGGTAAATAATTTCTTCACCAGTGTGAACACGACTTGCTGTCTTTACAGCAGTATACCCAGACGAGCCAGCATTGAATCACTGAAGGATGCCTCCTTAAGAACGCTGGCTGATGAGAGGGCGCAGGTGTGTCCTCTCACTCAGGTGTGCTGATGAGCTGAGGAGAGATGAACGGGAAGGAGGAGGAGTGCTCTCGCTGCCCATGGCACCATCCCTCCACAGTGAGTCATAAGCCTTTTCAATATCCAGATAAACTATAACCATTACTTTTCATTTTGAGAGTCTTTTCAATATCATTACTTACCCTAACTAGAGCATCCACTGTGGATCTTCCTCTTCTAAAACCATTCTGATAGCTGTTTATTAATCGTTATGGAGAGCGTGAAATAAAGAGGCTGAATTTATTTCTCAATTCAGGTTTATTAATCATCACGTGTCTCCAACATCTTCTCAAACAGAAAAAGAGCTAACTTCCCACATCTCCCCGTTTTATACCTGGGACATCAGAGTACAGAATCACATTGTCATTCACTCCCCAGAGACAATACATCACCCCCCAGATCCTCTCTTCTCCACCTAAACCCTGGTGGTCAGGAAGTCTTCTCAGAGCCATTTCTAAAGACACATTTCACACCCTCCTGTCATCCCCAGGAGGTCCAGACTTATTGTTCCTTCTAAGACGTGAGGTAACAGTGATATACATATGCAGCCTGAGCATCTCCAAAGTAATATACATATGCAGCTTAAGCATCTCAAATATGTGAGCCACATAACCCCCCCCAAACGTCAAAGATGAAACAATACAACATAGTCTAGACAACATGATAAAATCACAACATCAGTCCATATGCTGTCTAGGCTTCAACCTTCTCCCGAACTTGCTGTAGGCGGGCTTCGCCGCTCCCGTGGCACCATCCTGCAGTGAATCTGCTATCTGAGAATGAGAACTGTTAGTCAGTCCCTGAGAGGGCTCTGGGGCCTGCTCCCTGGGGGGGTCTGCCATGTCGAGGAGCCCTCGCCACTTGCACAGTTTCACCAGCCATCACAAAAGCAGGTTTAAGTCTGTCTATAGCAATTGTTTCCCTCCTGTCCCCTAAATCTAGCAAAAAATGCTTATCACCTGTTTCCAGCACTCTATACGGGCCGTCATAAGGTGGTCGCAGGGTTGGGTGCCGAGCCTCGTGCCTGACAAAAACAAACTCGGCGTTTTTTAAAGATTTAGGTACAAAAACACGCGGAAAAGTGTGATGAACGGGGCCCGGAAGCATGTCCGCTCCCGTGTCGTTCAGTGACCGCTGAGCAGGGGGACGCTCTGGCGCCAGGTTATCAGAAAGGAACTCCCCTGGCAGCCGGAGTGGTTGTGTAAACACCAACTCAGCCGGGGAGGCTTTTAAGTCCTCTTTAGGTGCGGAACGCAACCCTAATAAAACCCATGGTAGTCTGTTTACCCAATTTGCATCCGTCAGCGACGCTCTGAGGGCTGCTTTCAATGACCTATGAAAACGCTCGCATAAACCATTAGCCTGGGGGTGGTACGCGGTAGTGCAGTGGATTGTTATCCCCAGGCTGTGGGCCATTGCTGACCAAAGCTCAGAAACAAATTGAGGCCCCCTGTCGGACGTAATATCCGACGGGACCCCAAAACGCGCTACCCAAGCCATTAAAAATGCGCGTGCCACCTCTGCGGCTGTGGTTGATGCCAGTGGGACCACTTCAGGCCAATGCGTGGTGCGGTCCACCATTGTCAAAAGATGTGTGTACCCCTGCGACGAGAGTAGGGGGTCTACGAGGTCGACATGCACATGATCGAACCTCTTGGCCGGGATGTGAAACGGCTCTAAGGGGGCTTTTGTGTGTTTGTATATTTTGGCCCGCTGGCAAGCCATGCAGGCTCTTGCCCACTCCTTAACGTGCTTGCGCAGGCTCGGCCAAACAAACTTCTCCCCTACCATTTTTACCAACGCGCGCACCCCTGGGTGCGCCAGAGAGTGAATCGAGTCAAAAACACGGCGGCGCCACGCGGCCGGGACTACCGGACGCGGTCGTCCTGTAGAGACATCACAGATTAGGGGGGGCATGCCATCTTGCAGCCTCCTGCTCTCCAGCCTTAACCCTGTTGGTCCAGACTGGAGTGTGCACACGTCCGTGTCCCTACTTTGATCCGCAGCCATGGCTGCGTAATGAGATGAGATGAGATTCAACTTTATTGTCATTACACATGTATGAATACAAGGTAACGAAACGTGACTTGGCATTTGGGCACGCTCTGCAGAGCGCATCCAGGGCCGGGACAGCCGCTAGGCGCCAGTCATAAAGAAGAAAGGAAAAAAAGAAAAGAAATGATATGACACAATAGGCGAGAGAAAAAAACATGTTTTATCAAATTGACGCTTAATGGGTAAGCGAAATTTTGATTGCAGGCAAAAAAAAACCTCAATGCATATTTAGCAAACATTTAGTGGACAAAAAACCAAAAGACCAAAAGTCAGAGAGAGTCAGTGAATGGATGAGTGTAATTCAGTATATATGAATCAGTGTGTTCGTGTATGTTGAATGCAGGTGGGTGTTTATCAGTTACTGGAGGCAGCAAAATCTCTCCCAGCCGAGATGTTATGTCTTAGTGTCTGAAAGATAAGATAAGATAAGCCTTTATTAGTCCCACAACGGGGAAATTCCAGGATTGCAACAGCACAGGGATAGCAACACTCAGAGCAACAATCAGAAGGCAAGAAAAAAAAACAAGCAAGCAAGAGCAGCTAATAAACATATGTACGTATTACTATAAAATATATATATATACACACACACACAGACACACAGTGCAGAGCATTGTAGCTGGATGGAATAAATATATGAATATATGAACACACAGTGCAGAGCATTGTAGCTAGATGGAATAAATATGTAAATATATAAACACCCACAGTACGGAGCATTGCAGCTAGGTGGAATAAATATGCAAGTATATAAACACACACAGTGCGGAGCAATGTAGCTAGATGGAATACCATGTAGATATATAAATATATAAACACCCACAGTACGGAGCATTGCAGCTAGACGGAACAAATATGCAAATATATAAACACACACAGTGCAGAGCATTGCCGCTAGATGGAATGAAACAGCATAACCGTCTACCCAGCTATCCTGCATGGTATGATTATGTGCCCATACACACTCTCACCCTCCATAGCGACCGGCATGCTCCTAGTTGTATGCCGGAGAGGACCACTGTGTAAGTCTATTGCATCTTCTGCATTCAAAAAACTATTAGTTTGTTACGTCTTTTTTGCTATCTCTGCGAGCAGCCCTGCTTAGGTTGTACAGTCTGACAGCCGTTGGTAGGAAGGACCTACGAAACCTCTCGGTTGTGCACCTGGGATGATGTAGTCTGCTGCTAAATGAGCTCCTCAGTGCATTCAGTATGTCCTGCATAGGGTGGAACTCGGACTCCAGCAGAGATGACAGTTTAGCCACCGTCCTTCTCTCTCCTATCTCCTCCATCGGATCAAGGCGCTGCCCCAGGACAGAGCTAGCTTTCTTAATCAGTTTGTTCAGTCTCTTCCTATCGGCTGCAGTAATGCCACTGCCCCAGCAGACCACTCCAAAAGTGATGGCTGATGCCACCACCGTGTCATAGAATGACTTCAGCAGCGCCCCTTGTACACCAAAAGACCTGAGTCTCCTCAGCAGGAACAGCCTGCGCTGTCCCTTCTTGTAGAGTGCATCAGTATTGTGTGACCAGTCTAGTTTATTGTTCAGATGAATACCCAGGTACTTATAGGATGTCACCATCTCGATGTCTGTTCCCTGTATATTTACTGGTACTGTGAGGGGCTGCCCATGCCTGCGGCAGTCCACCACCAGCTCCTTAGTTTTCCTCGCGTTGATCTGGAGGCAGTTCCGATGGCACCAGTCCACGAAGTCCTGGATAAGCCCTCTGTACTCAGCTTCATCTCCATTGGAGATGAGGCCAACGATCGCAGAGTCATCAGAGAACTTCTGTAGATGGCAGTGTGTTGTGTTGTGTGAGAAGTCCGCAGTATAAAGAGTGAACAGGAAGGGAGCCAGCACCGTTCCCTGGGGGGCCCCCGTGCTACTGATGATCGTGTCGGACACACAGTCCCGGGTTCTCACAAACTGAGGCCGGTTCGTGAGGTAGTCCAGGATCCATGATGACAGGTGCTGGTCCACCCCTGCGCGCAGCAGCTTGTCCTTCAGGATCATCGGTTGGATGGTGTTGAAAGCACTGGAGAAGTCAAAGAACATGATCCTCACCATATTCCCGGGCTTCTCCAGGTGGGACAGAGAACGGTGAAGGAGGAAGATCACCGCATCCTCCACCCCAATGCCATGCTGGTAGGCGAACTGGAGTGGATCCATCGCTGGTTCCACCAGGGGGCGGAGGTGAGCAAGGAGCAGTCTCTCCAGGGTCTTCATCAAGTGGGACGTCAAGGCCACCGGTCTGTAGCTGTTCAGGTCTTTGGGGTGGGAAGTTTTTGGTACAGGTACCACACAAGATGTTTTCCACAGCTGTGGTACCCTCCCCAGTTTCAGGCTCATGTTGAAGATATACGTCACAATCCCACACAGCTGGTCTGCACAGGACTTGAGGAGCTTTGCGCTGATGCCGTCCGGTCCCGGCGCCTTCCTCGCCTTGATCTTCCTCAGCTCCGTCCTCACCTGGGTCCTGGTCAGGGTCAGGATGGGGGGCTGTGTGTTGGGAGTGGGGGGGTGTTGGTAGAGTGGGGAGTGGGCAGCAGGACTTGATTTCTTTAGAGGCAGCAGTGGTTGTTGTGCAGTCAGGGGGGAGGGCGGTTGGTCAAATCTATTGAAAAACAGATTCAGGTTGTTCGCCCACTCCCTGCCCCCTGTGGCCTGGGGGGAGGTATTCTGGAGCCCCGAGATGGTTTTGAGGTTTCTCCAGACCCCGCTGATGTCGCTCTGTTGCAGCTTGTCCTCCATCTTCTTCCTGAAGCTGTCCTTGCCTTCTCTGATCTTTCTCCTCAGCTCCCTCTGTACGGACTTCAGCATCTCCCTGTTCCCTGACCTGAAGATCCTCTTCTTCTCTCTCAGAAGTGTTTTAATCTCAGGGTTGATCCAGGGTTTGTTGTTTGAGTGACGCCGTATGGTCTTGGTGGGAACGGATTTGTCCACACAGAAGCTGAGGTAGCCCGTGAAGGTGTGAATGAGGCCATCGATGTCCTCACCATGTGGATCGCAGAGCTGCTTCCAGGCGGTGGCTTCAAAACAGCCCTTTAGGGTGTCCATTGTCTCCTCAGACCATAACTCCACAGTGTGCATGGCCGGAGGTTGTCTGTGCACTAGGGGTTTGTACACCGGCCGGAGATGAACCAAGTTGTGATCCGATCTCCCGAGTGGGGGTAGTTGTGATGAGGTGTACGCCTCCTTAGTGTTTGCGTAGAATAAATCCAGTGTTTTATTGTCTCTAGTGTGGCATGTGACATACTGGGTGAACGTGGGTAGAATGGGAGACAGTGAAACATGGTTGAAATCGCCTGAGATGAGGAGAAGAGCATCTGGGTGTTCTGTCTGCAGCCTGCTGGTTACTGAATGGATGACGTCACGTGCTGTCCCAGCGTTCGCCGTCGGATTTGCATAAACAACAATGCAGATCACGTGTGAGTGTTCTCTCGGGAGATATGTAGGCCTCATGCTAACAGCTAGCAACTCAATGTCTTTGCTGCAGTGTCGTTGTTTAACAGTGATATGTCCCGGTCTGCACCAGTTGTTGTTAACATACATGATCACTCCACCGCCCCTAGCCTTGCCACTGTCTGGTGTTCGGTCAGCTCGTATCATGTGAAAACCCTCCAGCTCAATGTTAGCATCTGCTGCTAGTTCAGTTAGCCACGTCTCAGTAAACAAAAGGAGAGAGCACTCCCGGTATGTGCTATCATAACGGGAGATAGCCGCTAGCTCATCTAACTTTCCCAGTATCGACCGTACATTTCCCATGACAACAGATGGAAGGGAGGGTCTGTACCTTATATTTTTTGTCCTCCGCCTTACTCCAGCCCGGCAGCCGCGGCGTTTTCGCCTCAGTTCTCTCGGTATGTCGAGTATTTCCAATGGGACCGGGTGGCGGTTGAATGCTAGCAGCTGTTCTCTGCTGTATCGTATCCTGCTATAGACAGTGGCTCCGTCCACCGGCTCAGGAGACATTTAGGACGATCTGTGTGTCCGTGATATAAGTGGGGTGAAAAAAAAAGACGGATCAAAAGAGAGAGGAAGGGAAAAAGACTCGGAATCGAGCCGCTGTTGCAAAAGGCAGCCGACTCGTGTGGCGCCGAGAGAAAAAAAAAAAAAAAAAAAAACTCGGAAGCATGTCCTTGAGGCATGGCAGATGGAAATTTCCTGAGCCAGTCACATGTCAATGAGAGTTCAGATGCAGTCCCAGTTTGTTTATGAAAGAGAAGCACAATCTTCTGTTTTGTCTTAATCCAGGAGGAAAAATAGACAACAGGGCATCGAATTCAAGGTCTGGTAGACACAGATCACAGATCTGATCTGATCACAGATCTGATCACAGATCACAGATCAATCTATCCCCACATGGACTGGGGTCGCGTACGCTTCCGCGCTGCTATTTTGCTCTGCGGCCGTGGTAGTATAATCTCCCTCTGCGCAGTCTGGAGCGGTTACGGCGCGAGAGAGGCAGTCTGCCACCACATTAAGTTTACCCGCTACGTGTTGAATATCAGTAGTAAATTCTGAAATTGCAGCCAGCTGCCTCTGCTGCCGGCCCGACCATGGTTCCGAAACTTTGACCATCGCAAAAGTGAGCGGTTTGTGGTCGATAAACGTGGTGAAACGCCGACCTTCCAGCCAGAACTGGAAGTGACGAATGGCTAAGTGGAGCGCTAACAACTCCCTGTCGAACGCGTTGTATTTTCGCTCGGTCTCGCGCAAGGTCCTGCTGAAAAAGGCCAGCGGCTGCCAAACCCCGGCAACCTGCTGCTCCACTACCGCCCCTATAGCCACGTCTGACGCATCAGTAGTGAGCGCTATGCGGGCCATTGGGTCTGGGTGAGCCAACAGCGCAGCGTCCGCAAGGGCTTTTTTTACCTCCAAGAATGCGCGCTCCCGCTCCGGGGACCATTCGATTGCATTTGAGGGTTTTTGTTTTTTAAGCGCGGCATACAATGGTTGCATGAGCTGCGCTGCCCAGGGGAGGAAACGGTTATAAAAATTCACCATTCCCAAAAACTCCTGTAGTGCTTTGACCGTTTGTGGCCGGGGAAAATCTGCTAGTGCGCGCACTTTGTCCGGCAGCGGAACTGCTCCCTCTGGGGAGACGCGGTGCCCCAAAAAATCAATCTGTGCCACCCCGAACTGGCACTTCGCTGGGTTGATTATTAACCCGTGCTCCTCCAACCTCCGGAAAACTGCCGTGAGGTGCTTTTCGTGTTCTTCTTCGGACGCGCTGGCTACCAAAATGTCGTCCAGGTAGACGAACACAAAAGGAAGATCGCGTAACACCGCATCCATCATGCGCTGGAAAGTTTGCGCGGCGCCTTTAAGCCCAAACGGCATGCGCAAAAACTCAAAAAAAAGTCCGAATGGAGTTATTACCGCTGTTTTGGGAATGTGTTCAGCACGTACTGGGACTTGATGATAGCCGCGGACTAAGTCTATTTTAGAAAAAATGCGCGCCCCCACCAGATGAACCGAAAAATCCTGAATATGGGGGATTGGGTAGCGGTCGTGCGCTGTGGCGTTGTTCAACCTGCGAAAATCACCGCAAGGTCGCCACGAGCCATCAGCCTTAGGGACCATGTGGCGCGGGGAAGCCCATGGGCTATTCGAACGCTGAATGATGCCCAACCTTTCCAGGTTGGAGAACTCCTTGCGCGCTATGGTCAGTTTAGCTGCATCCATGCTCCGAGCTTTTGCAAAAACGGGGGGACCAGCGGTAGTGATAAAGTGCTCCACCCCGTGTTTAGCAACGGCTGCTGAAAAAGTAGGAACCGTTAGTGCTGGAAACTGAATGAGGAGTGTGTGAAACTTACCGCCTGCTGTGGCGACATTGGCTTGTGCTGTGGGCGGGGACACTCGAGCTGCACAAGGGATAGAGTAAAACGAGAGTGCATTAACCAAGCATCTATTGGGGAGATCAACCAACAACCCATGTGAGCACAGAAAATCAGCACCTAACATGTTGAAACTCACCACCGCTATAATAAAAGTCCACTCATATGTGCGGCCGTGCAGGGACAGAAGTAGGGT
Source organism: Pholidichthys leucotaenia (assembly GCA_020510985.1). Lineage (NCBI taxonomy): Eukaryota > Metazoa > Chordata > Actinopteri > Cichliformes > Pholidichthyidae > Pholidichthys > Pholidichthys leucotaenia. The sequence continues at coordinate 134,730,637 of CM035837.1, forward strand.
CCTTTCACCGAAGGTCTTAATGCTTGAGCCGTTCGGCGCTGATGCCCCGTGACTCCCGGGGCCCGCCAGCCGGTCAGCGTAGGTCGGCATGATGAAACTCACTTGGGAGCCTGTGTCCATGAGGAATTGCCTCCCAGAACGCGCATCTGTCAGGTAGAGCAGCTTGTTCCGTTCACCGAGGGCCACAGCTGCTACCGACTCCCGGTCCTGGCGTTTCCCGAGCTCTGGAACTGACATGGCGGTATACGCTTGCGTGCCCTCTCTGCGAAGCGACGATGGTAAAAACAGAGGTCGTCTCCTCCGTGGTGTCGGGGCTTCGCCGCCGCCGTTGTTGGTGTATCTGCCTCCGTCGCCTCTGGCCCTTTGCCGTTCCAGGTCGTCGCGCCGAGATCTGTCGCTGCTGCAGTGGCCGTGTGCCGTCCGCTGGCGTTGAGGATCCGCTGCGCCTCCTGGGCTAGCGCGTGGAAGTCCCGCTGGGTCACAAACTGGGAGCCCGCCAGGGTTGCCCTCGTCTCCGACGGTAGAGTTCTCAGGAAGATGTGAGTGAAGAGGAAATCGTCGTTGTCTGAGCCTCTCAGCTTCAGCATGTCTTCCATCAGGTCAACAGGTGTGCTTTCTCCGAAGTCGTGCAGGGCCAGGAGCCTCTCAGCTCTCTCCTGGGGTGAGGGAGTGAAACGCTGGATGAGGGCAGCTTTCAGCCCGCCGTATTTGTTGCCAGCGGGTGGGCGCTGCACCAGGCTCCGCACATGTCGAGCTGTGCGGCTGTCGAGTTTGGCGATGATGTGGTAGAACTTTGTGTCATCTGCTGTTATTCCCCCGAGGGCGAACTGGGCTTCGGCCAGGAGGAACCATGAGTTCGGGTTGTCCTGCCAGAATTCTGGTAGCTTGACTGAGACTGCGCTTGCCCGGCTGGTCCCTGGCGAGTCTGGTTCGGGGGAATCGTCTCTGCCCATAATACGTCTTAAGGTCACCAGTGTGGAGAGCGTGAAATGAAGAGGCTGAATTTATTTCTCAATTCAGGTTTATTAATCATCACGTGTCTCCAACATCTTCTCAAACAGAAAAAGAGCTAACTTCCCACATCTCCCCTTTTTATACCCGGGACATCAGAGTACAGAATCACATTGTCATTCACTCCCCAGAGACAATACATCACCCCCCAGATCCTCTCTTCTCCACCTAAACCCTGGTGGTCAGGAAGTCTTCTCAGAGCCATTTCTAAAGACACATTTCACACCCTCCTGTCATCCCCAGGAGGTCCAGACTTATTGTTCCTTCTAAGACGTGAGGTAACAGTGATATACATGTGCAGCCCGAGCATCTCCAAAGTAATATACTGTACATATACAGCTTAAGCTTCTCAAATATGTGAGCCACAATCGTCTTTGCTCTAGTACATATGAGAGTCTGTAAACTAACACCTTCTCCATCCATTTCCCCAAGTGTGATGTTAATGCTATTGGCCTGTAGTTGCCTGGATGAGCTGGATCTTTCTCTGGCTTATTAAATTGTAAAATTACAGCATTTTTCCACCCACTTGGGATAACCCCCTCCTTCCATATTCTGTAAAACAATTTCAGCACCAGTTCAGTTGATTGCATAGGCAACTGCCGGAACATAGCATAGCTTAACTGATCATATCCTGGAGCTGTGTATCCACTGTCTTGCAAAGCTCTCTTAAGCTCCGACATTGTGAGCTCGAGGTCTAACGCAGTCATATCTTCTTTCACTTCCTTTTTTAAAGTTTGCATTTTCTCTGAGTTTATGCTCCCTTTGCTGTCTATGACTCTCACCAAGATGTTCTCCTCTTTGCACTGCAGCAAATGCTCTACCTGGGACTTCTGCCTTTTCTTTGTCTGATACAGCCATCTTGTCCCCATCCACTAGAGCTGGGATTTTTACTGACACCCTCTTCCCACTCATTTTTTAAACATACCCCAGACATCACCTAGTTCTGTTTCCTGCCAAGGGTGGAACAAAATTCTCTCCATGTTGACCTGTTCCTGTTTTTAATAATCCTTGGAGCTACTGCCCTTTTCTTTTTATAATCTATTAAATTTTCACTATTCATATTCTCCCTCAGCTCTCTGAATTTCTTGTTTTGCTCTTTTACTGCAATACTACATTCCTCATTCCACCAAGGTATGCTTACGGCCATACCACCCTGAACACGCCCGATCTCGTCTGATCTCAGAAGCTAAGCAGGGTCGGGCCTGGTTAGTACTTGGATGGGAGACCGCCTGGGAATACCAGGTACTGTAAGCTTGCCGGAGTGGTGGCTCAGTTGGTAGAGCATCCGCCCCACACCCGGGAAGCAGGGGTTCAAATCCCGGCCGGGTCATGCCGAAGACCATATAAAAGTGGAACTTCCTGCCGTCCAGCTTGGTGCTCAGCAATAATGGAATGGAGGAGAGAAATTTGTGGCAGCGCCTTGCATGGCAACGGCCCTCTGATTCTGCACTTGGGGTGTGTGTAATTAACACAGTAGATAGGTAACACACAATCTTGTTCTACTGTACATGATTGGTTGTACAGTTGAATGACAATAAGGGTGATTAGATTACAACCTTCTTCCTACTCTGTGTTGTTTTCTTAGGTATACTTATTATTACAGCATTCGGAATATGATTGGTTACCTGACTCTGACTTGAACACTCTTCTGTGCCACCTTCTAATGTTACCAAATGACATGATTGTACACAGTATTGCCTAAATTTTTCCCAATCTGCCTTGTCAAAACACCATCTTGTAAAACATCTTCCCTCTTGTATACATACTTCAGTTTTAATGACTGTAAGTATTGGGAAGTGATCACTTCCCATAGTTGTACTGTCCATAACCGTCCATTTACAGGCGCTCCCTAAAGAATCAGATACCAGAGTCAGGTCAATACATGATGACGTGCCCCTGTGCACATCCACCCTGGTACCTTCACCACTGTTGAGACAAATTAACAATCTTTCATCTAACATCTCTTCCACAACATTTCCATTGTTATCTGTATGTGTGCTTCCCCACAAGCTGTTATGAGCATTAAAGTCTCCACACCATACCTCTTTCATATGGCCCTCCCCTGCCATAACACTGAAAGTATCTGCTGTTAACTTCCTACATGGGTTGTGATAAGAACCCTACAAGAAGGGACAGCGCAGGCTGTTCCTGCTGAGGAGACTCAGGTCTTTTGGTGTACAAGGCGCGCTGCTGAAGACATTCTATGACACGGTGGTGGCATCAGCCATCACTTTTGGAGTGGTCTGCTGGGGCAGTGGCATTACTGCAGCCGATAGGAAGAGACTGAACAAACTGATCAAGAAAGCTAGCTCTGTCCTGGGGCAGCGCCTTGATCCGGTGGAGGAGATAGGAGAGAGAAGGACGGTGGCTAAACTGTCATCTCTGCTGGAGTCCGAGTTCCACCCTATGCAGGACATACTGAATGCACTGAGGAGCTCATTTAGCAGCAGACTACATCATCCCAGGTGCACAACCGAGAGGTTTCGCAGGTCCTTCCTTACCAACGGCTGTCAGACTGTACAATCTAAGCAGGGCTGCTCGCAGAGATAGCAAAAAGACGTAACAAACTAATAGTTTTTTGAATGCAAAAGATGCAATAGACTTACACAATGGTCCCCCTCCGGCATACAACTAGGAAAATACCAGTCGCTATGGAGAGTGAGAATATGTATGGGCACATAATCATACCATGTAGGATAACTAAGTAGACGGTTGTGCTGTTTCATCCCATCTAGCAACAATGCTCTGCACTGTGTGTGTTTATATATTTACATATTTATTCCATCTAGCTACAATGCTCCACACTGGGTGTGTTTATGTTTATATATCTATATATTTATTCCATCTAGCTACAATGCTCCGCACTGTGTTTATATATCTACATATTATTCCATCTAGCTACATTGCTCCACACTGTGTGTTTACATATTCATATATTTATTCCATCCAGCTACAATGCTCTGCACTGTGTGTCTGTGTGTGTGTATAAATATATTTTATAGTAATATGTACATATTAGCTGCTCTTGCTTGCTTGTTTTTTTTTTTTGTTTTTTTTTTCTTGCCTTCTGATTGTTGCTCTGAGTGTTGCTATCCCTGTGCTGTTGCAATCCTGGAATTTCCCCGTTGTGGGACTAATAAAGGCTTATCTTATCTTATCTTATCTTATCTTATAATTAATCAGCTTAATAGTTCCTTGTCCATTTGGCCAACATATTTCAACAATATTACACTCTATATCCGCAGGGGAGGTAATCACCCTATATGACAGGCCATCTTTAATGAAAGTGGTACATTCTCCTCCATTTACACTGTTACGTCTATCCTGTCTGATTGAACTATATCCTGGAATAACAAAATTTAAGTGAGGTTGAAGCCATTTCTCCTGTACACACACTACCTCTGGAACAACTAGTAGTTCATAAAGATACTTCTCGAATTCTTGTCCGTTTGCTATAAGACTCCTTGCATTCCACTGTAGTATGTGTAGTACCATAATTCAGATATTAAGTTTCAACATCAGTTTCAGCTTTCAATAAAACATGAATCTGGTTGGCTTTGATATCTTTCACCTCTAGGAATCTTCCTGCTGCTTCCACAATGGTTTTGATTCTGTCACTTTTCTTCTTTAGCTGTGTTGCAACATTAATGGTGTGGCAGATAAAAGCTACAAAGTTTGTCCTCTTAACTATCAATGTGTCATCATCCATTTTGCATTTGTGAACACAAAAATTCCTTGCAGCGGCATGATCTTGTGCTTGTATGGGATTTGTAGATGGCTGTTCTTCCCTTTGAGCTGAACTTCTTTGAGAAAGGCCTGTTGTGTTTTAGACCATTCCTGCCTCTCTGTCTTTAGAGTTTCCACATACGAGATTTTCTTACTTATTCTGATTTCCTGGGCTTGTCTAGATTCCCTCTGCACAGCACATCCTCCATATGCCTCACTGTGGTCACCCCCGCAGTTGCAACACTTTACTTTGGCGTCCTTTTCACATTTATCATATTCGTGCTCCCCTCCACATCTAGCGCATCTTAACTTTCCCTTACATTGCTGAGCAGTGTGACCCATCCTTTGACATTTGTAGCACCTGATTGGCTTTGGTACATATTGTCTGACACTGTAATACAGGTATCATATTTGAACTGATTTAGGGAGTGTTTCCTCAAACTGAATCATTACAAACAATGAATCCTTCAGTGAACCTTCTCTTTTACTCTTTAGCCTTTTCACATCCTTCACCTTTCCTCCTTGGATCTCGTTTTTCACTTCTTCCATAGACATGCTCAAAGGGACACTTGATATAAGTCCCCTCAAGTCTGCTGTTGCGCTAGGAACATGCGCCTTCATTTGTTCTCTGTTTAGACATGTCATTGCCAGTATTTTCTCTTGCTGTTGTTTACTTGATGCATGAATTAACAGCCCGTTATTATACAAGAACTTTGCAAACTAAACTCTTCCAATTTCTTTCTCAATTGCTTTTGTTAGCTTAACAGGGTGATAGTGCCTCCCACCCCGATTGAACTCAATGACAGCCTTCCACTCTTTCCCGACATCATCAAACTGCCATCCATGCTGGCTAGTTCATGTTTTCATCGCATTGTTACCTCCTCCCGCATCACTCTCATCTGACCCACTTCTACCTCTTGATGCCTCCCTAGCTGCTCTTTTCCACCTCCCAGACCTGAGTAGTGTCCAATCTAACTCATCTTTATCGAGCCCGTCAGATCTAGATGCCATAATGTTACAGTCAGAGTACAGCACACACAAATCACACCTACTGCCAACCGAACACAGATGTAAATGCGGTCTCAACCTTGAACCTGTTGAAGTCCGTCCACCACCCCAATGGTCCAACTGGTCTTCTTAAAAGTGTTAGAAGTCTTAAAATTCCATGAGCTTCCTGAGTTATTGTTAAATATATATGCTGAGTACTATTATTATTGATATCATTATTACTAGAATATTACAACTGTATTATAGTATTATGATTGTTGTTTAGGATGGAATTATTTAAAGTATTATATAGGCCAGGTGGTACTATTATTATTATTGTTATTGTAACTACTGTATGGCTACCTATTATTATGATTATTATTATATGGTTACTTATTGCACCTAGGTATTGTAAGCCATGTGGGGGTATATGGTGGCATATATGGTGATTATAATGATGAACTGCTTATACAAAGATAAAGAGTGATGATAATCGATAATCAAGTCAGTGGCGGTGATACGCCTGTGGGATTGTTGCCAGCGGCTGGTCAAATCTGGAAGAAGAGGAAGAAGAAGAAGAAGAAGAAGAACTCCTTACACAAAGATACTGAGTGATGATGGTCAGGTCAGTGGCGGTAATGCACCTGTAGGCTGGTTGCCAACCAACTCAATGATATAGAGTCTATATCATCACTCTATCTGGTCAAAGTTCAGCATGTTTTGTTGGAATGTCAGGGATACCAGGAACAAAGGAAACATCTGATTGCAGTAATGGAAACGGCTAATTTTTGTTTTGGAAAACATGTTAGGAACTTCAGTTGGGGAAATATATGTGGGTCTATTTGGATGTTTAAGTGCAGCTGGATTGATTGGAAGAATTCGGTTTTTGTTTTCCCTGCCATTCTCTTGTCCACGCTCAGGCCCGGTGGGTGGTGGTGGTGCAACTGTGAGCTGGTTGCCAGCTGGCAATCAGATCTAGAAAAAGAAGAAGAAGGTGGTATAAAGTAAAGTATATGGCAGTAATGCACCTGTAAGCTGATTGCTAACCGCCAATCAAATCTAAAAGCAGAAGAAGAAGGAGTGAAGTACGTGGCGGTAATGCACCTGTAAGCTGATTACCAACTGCCAATCAAATCTAAAAGAAGAAAAAGAAGAGTTCCAACCCAGTAGGTCGAGGTAATGCACCTGTAAGCTGGTTGCCAACTGCCAGTCAAATCTGAAAGAAGAAGAAGAAGAAGAAGAAAAAGAGAGCTCCTAAGAGATAAAGTGTACATGTACATGGCGGTAATGTACCTGTAAGCTGGTTGCCAACCACCAATCAAATCTAGAAGAAGAAGAAGACAATATTGTCTGTAATTATATTAAAGATACCAGTGTGGAGGAATAAATAAGTTCAGGCGAGATGCGGCGAGCTGGAAGGTTGCAGAGTTTTATTTTCCTCCAACATCATGAGACGCACTTTGCAGCTCTGTGAACTACAGTGCTGTGCTGTGTTGCCTGTTGAGGTATGTATAGCAAGCTCTTTTATACATGCTATACAAAGAGACAATGCATGGCACATTTGCATATTGATATACATATCAGTCAATACATATTTGCATGACCAACTGGCGCCCGGATGTCCTCTTCTTAATCCGGGGATGTATAACAATAGTTCATTGTTCTGATTGTCTCCTAGGGGCTCTCTGTCCGTATGCAAATTGTCCTCTGCTCCCTGCAGGCTGGCTGAGTGTGAGGATTGCATATCCATGTAGATTGTGGTGGGTCGCCACAGGGCTCCCCCAGAATACTCAGCAGGGGTTGTGACCCCCCCCCCCCGTTGTTTGGCTCCAGCTCTGGTAGAACTGTAGGGAGGGTATGTCAGTCCGTGAGGGGGACGGGGGAGGGGTGGAAAAAAACAGTGTGCTTCGCTCCGTGCATAATGGAACAAGACGGCGATTGGCCGGCTTTAGGGAGTGAGGTGCGGAAAAGCGCTGTGAAGGAGGAGGGGGAGGGGGTGGGAGTAAGTGAGTGCCCGCCCGGGATGTCAAAGGTGTCTGGGCCGTGCAAAAATTGCGAGTGGATCCGCGATGGTGAAGGAATTTCCCGTTAAACCTGGCGGTGATCCACAGCGGCTGTGCTAAAAAATTACTGCAAGTCTCTGACTTCTCTCACGGCTCAGTCCAGCGAGGATGTGGGGAAGGCGAGCGGCCAAATTCCCCTTGTGCACCGTGGCTGAGAAACCCATACAAAGTCCTGTGTGTGGGCTGCACGTCTGCTTTAGGTGCTTTGTCAGAGTCGGAGAGCTCGGTGGAAATCAACGCAGTCGGTGTCGATGATTGTCCCCGTTCAGGCTGCTTCCTTCGTTCGCTCGTGTCGCCGTTCATGGTGTGTGTCGGTCCAGCCGCTGCGCTCCGGAGCGTGCGCTCTGGTAAAGATGAAGAGGTTGCAGGCGTTCTCTGGTCCTCTGTGTCCACAGCGCGGTGAGAGGGAGCAGACGGTCATTGTCTCTCGTCAGGTCCCTAGTGTGGAGGGAATAGATCAGGCGAGGGGTGCACCATGACGTGTGCTGGGGCTTCCCGTCCGGGTGATCTCCGGGGTGTTCGCCTCGTGTTCCATTCTTCATCAAGGGTCACCAGTGTGGAGGAATAAATATGTTCAGGTGAGATGCGGCGAGCTGGAAGGTTGCAGAGTTTTATTTTCCTCCAACATCATGAGACGCACTTTGCAGCTCTGTGAACTACAGTGCTGTGCTGTGTTGCCTGTTGAGGCATGTATAGCAAGCTCTTTTATACATTTATACAAAGAGAGAATGCATGGCACATTTGCATATTGATATACATATCAGTCAATACATATCATTTGCATGACCAATTGGCACCCGGGCGTCCTCTCCTCAATCCGGGGATGTATAACAATAGTCCATTGTTCTGATTGTCTCCTAGGGGCTCTCTGTCCGTATGCAAATTGTCCTCTGCTCCCTGCAGGCTGGCTTAGTGTGAGGACTGAATGTCCATGTAGATTGTGGTGGGTCACCACACCAGAAGTATTTACTTATTATTATTGCAATTATTATTAGATGTTTGTATTATTGTCACTATAAACTATCATTGTATTATTTCTATTGCATAATTTAATTATAAGATGCATTATATGTTATGTGTTGTATAATAAATGCAATTATGGGATGGATAATGACTTCTTCTTCTTTTAGATTTGATTGGCGGTTAGCAACCAGCTTACAGGTGCATTACCGTCACTGACTTGATTATCATCACTCTATATCTTCTTCTTCTTTCAGTTTTGATTGGCTGGCAGCTGTGCACATTGTGGTTCTGTGGAAACAGTTCTGTTTTCCGTTTTGTTGGAATGTCAGGGATACCAGGAACAAAGGAAATATCTGATTGCAGTAATGGAAAGGGCTTATTTAAGTTTTGTTTTGGAAAACATGTTAGGAATTTCAGTCAAAGAAATATATGTAGGCTTATTTAGATATTTAAGTGTAACTGGATTAATTAAAAGAATTTAGTTTTTATTTTCCCTGCCATTCTGTTGTCCGCACTCCAACCCTGTGGGTGGCGGTGGTGCACCTGTGAGCTGGTTGCCAGCTGCCGATCGAGTCTGGAGGAAGAGGAAGAAGAAGATTCTTCTTCTTCTTCTTCTTCTTCTTCTTCTTTTGGATTTGGTTGGCGGTTGGCAGCCATCTTGCAGGTGCATTGCCTGCAGGGAAAATAAAAACTAAATTTTTTTAATTAATCCAATTACACTTAAATATCTAAATAGGCCTACATATATTTCTTTGACTGAAGTTCCTAACATGAAGAAGAAGAAGAAGAAGAAGAAGAAGAAGAAGAAGAAGAAGAAGAAGAAGAAGAAGAAGAAGAAGAAGAAGAAGAAGAAGAAGACATATATAGAGTGTGTGGCAGTAATGCACCTCTAAGCTGGTTGCCAGCCGCCAATCAAATCTAAAAGAAGAAGAAGAAGATTTGATTGGCGGTTGGCAACCAGCTTACAGGTGCATTACCGCCACGTACTTCACTCTATATCATCACTCTATCTGGTCAGGAACTATATAGTCTTTGTATAAGGAGTTCTTATAAGGTGTTCTGAATAACTCCTTATGTGTGGAAAAAGTTATCCGTCCTTGGACTGTGTCCTACTGTCACGGGTATCTTCTTCTTCTTCTTCTTTTAGATTTGCTTGGCGGTTGGCAACCAGCCTACAGGTGCATCACCACCACACACCCCACTCTACATCATCACTCCACCCGGTCAGGAGCTGCAGTCCTTCTATCATCACTGCTGTGTCCAATCGAACCCCATCTCTGTCTTCAGACATCACTGTTCTTCGTCTCCTCGTACTTCACTCTACATCATCACTTCACTCTATATCATCACTCTACACATCTTGGCCACGGCCAAGATGTCTTCATCAATTTCTTGGGTATGGAGAAGGGGTGGGACTATCTAAGCATTGTCTTCTTCCCACTCCTTTTGAACAAGGCATTTTTTGTGTTTATTATTTTTTTATTTTGGTTTTGAGTCCTTGTTTTTAATTTTTTTGGTCTTGATGTTCAAATAAATCAATAAATCAATCAAAATCAATGTCATAGGGAGTCCTATGATCTTTTAGCGAGTCCTATGATTGTGACATAGCGAATCCTGTGATCTTTGTAGCGAGTCCTATGATCTTGGATGATGTCATAGTGAGTCCTATGATCACGATGATGCCTGCCTTTGATCTTTGACATGGTTACCATGGCAACACAAAGTCCTATGATTGTGACATCAGGACATCGTCACATCATGACAGACAGAGACTTCTTGAATTATATATAGAGTGGTGTCATTTTATTTTTATTTACTTTGCCCATTGTTCTATTTTATTATCATTTTATCAGCATTTCTTTCAAGTATTTATGTTCATGAGTTTTATTCATACTAGTGCATACCTGTACATGCCTGTGCATACCCGTGCATGCCCATAGAAAGCAATTGTAAGCAAGCATTTCTTCTTTTTTCTTTCTTGTTCCAAATAAGGGAGAAACAATACCATTTCAGAGGAACATGTATATTTCAAAAACCTTCAGTGAGAACTACCACCAAGCAACACTGTGTTTCAGTGCAAGGAGTAAGATTATGGAACGATTTTGGACCTGAATTAAAATCATGTACAACGCTTGGACAATTTAAACAAAAAATAAAGGAAGAAATACTCCAAACATATATACAAGATGACATGTAAAATCACATAAGGATTGTCATATCCAGTCTGTGTTGTGTTGTTGCTTAGTTTTTTTTGTCACATTTTGTCTTAGCTTTGTTCCGAATTGTAATCGCTCTTGTTTTGTTTTTCTTTTGAATTCTTGGATGGAATATGGGTGGGCAATATAAGCTGCGGCTTCAGCCATCAATCATTTCGGATAACTTATGTTGAACTGTATAATCAGAGGAGTTATTGTTTAATTTGACCTTGTTGGATTTTTTCCCCTTTGTTATGTTATTCTGTTTCCTTTTAATCTTTACTTTTAATCTATCCGAAATAAAGATAAAGATTCATTTTAGATTTGATTGGCGGTTGGCAACCAGCTTACAGCTTACAGCTTACAGCTTCCGCCTCCAAAGAGAGCAGACGCCTTTTTCCTTCTCTCTTGCTCTGACTTTTTTTTTTTTCCTTCCCCCCCCAACTACTGGATCCCAGCTTGCTGTTGTCTGTCTGCGTCTAACTGCTGACCATCGAAAGAAATTATGGAATTAATAAGCTGGGCTTTGAACACAATTGACACTATTTTTTCAACAAGGAAAAGTGCTCCGGGGGAAGCTGTCTGCCCCGCAGGGACGGCTCCAGCGGGCTATTTACGGGACACAAGTAATTGGCAGATCTTGTGCCTAACTAATCTCTCTATCGAAGATATTGAAGATTTGTATGTCTTCGTAATAATGGTGATCGGGATCGTTCTGATTGGAACTGGGATTGTCCTGGTGTACCGCAAATTGCTGAAGATGGATACAACCTATCAAAATGCTGGCCAGGCGAGGTGCATCCATCAAATTGAAAAATTGGAGAAGACCCTGATAGCGACAAATGGAGAACTGTCTCGGAAGGTGGATTACATCATGGTCACGCTTACGTCTATCCACGACGGACTCAACGCCCCGCAATGAAGGATTAAGTACTGAATCTACAGAAGAAAATAAAGCTCCTTCTCTGTGATCAGTTCTATTTGGCTCAATTTCCCTATAAAAATTCCTCCTGGCTGTCTGCACTCTGTTTTTTCAAAACATTGAGCACAAGGCCTTGGACAGCAGCTGCTCAGATAATCGCAAGGACGATTGCGAGTAGCCAGACAAAAACATCTCCTGCCAAAGTGTCCTTGTTGTTCTTCTGATACAACACTTGCTTCAACAGTGCACTCATATTGATCCACGAACTGATAATAAAGATCCACACACTGCTCTCTTTGTGTCCTGTGAAATCTTGGTCCGCTGATGTGCATTGAGGGCTTTTTTCCCCCTTGTAATCATAATATTGATTGATCATGCAACCAGTATTCTGAATCAATGATTTTTTTGCTCCTTCTGCACGGTGGCGCAGTGGTTAGCACTGCGGCAGCACAGTTTACCCTTGGCCGGGGGATTGTGGGGATCGTGGGATCATGGGTTCGATCCCAGCCCCCGACCAACAGTGATCTGTGTGGAGTTTGCTTGTTCTCCCCGTGTTGCGTGGGTTTACTCCGGGATTTCTCCGGTTTCCTCCCACATGCCAAAAACATGCAGGTTAGGTTAATTGGAGACTCTAAAGTGGCCTTAGGTAAAGACATGCATGTTAGGTTAATTGGCTGTTCTAAATTGTCCCTAGATATCTGTTTCCTATAGGCCCTTAGAATAGAGGGTTAGTATTAATGAAAGCGCTTTGAGTGGTCTTTGTGACTAGAAAAGCGCTATATAAGTGCAGGTTAGTTAGTTAGTTAGTATTGTTCTTATGCTACCTGTACCCTCCTGCTGACAAGCGCGTTTCAGATGCGCCGCGGCACGGAAATGCAGGTTCATTTACTGTGTCAAGTCAAATTCTCTCGTATGTTATCAGTGATCTGTTAATGTACTTGGCAATAAATCTTTTTCTGATTCTGATTTCTGATTCTGACAGGTGCATTACCGCCATGTACTTCACTCTATAATATAGAGTGAAGTACATGTGAATATAGAGTGAAGTACATATGATATAGAGTCTATATCATCACTCTATATATCTTTCTCTACCGTGCATTTCTGCATGCTGTAGAAAGGTACTGTTACCATGGCAACAGTAACCATGGTGAAACCTGCCTTTGATCTTTGATGATGTCATAGCAAGCCCCATGATCTTTTAGCGAGTCCTGTTGTAGTGAGTGATGCCTGCCTTTGATCTCATGGCGAGGCATATGATCTTTTAGCGAGTCCTATGGTCTATATGACGCCAAATAGACATCATGTAGAGATCATAGGAGCATCATAGGTGATCCTATGATCTTTTAGCGAGTCCTATGGTCATGACAGACAGACAGACAGACAGACAGACAGAGAATTCTTGAATTATATATAGTGATGTTGCCACGGCCAAGATGTGTAGAGTGATGATATAGAGTGAAGTGATGATATAGAGTGAAGTACAAGGAGACGAAGAAGAGCAATGTCTGAAGATGGAGTTGAGGTTCGACGACACAGCATTGATGATAAAAGGACTGCAGCTCCTGACCAAATAGAGTGATGATATGGAGTGAAGTACGGGGAGACGAAGAGGAGTGATGCCTGAAGATGGAGTTGAGGTTCGATTGGACACAGCAATGATGATAGAAGGATTACAGCTCCTGACCAGATAGAGTGAAGTACGTGGCAGTAATGCACCTGTAAGCTGGTTGCCAACTGCCAATCAAATCTAAAAGAAGAAGAAGAAGACGATATTGCCCTTGCAATAAAGTTAATGAAACTGCAATCATGTGATTTTCCTTTAAGGGGCAAAAAGTATCGGTATCAGTACTGAAGAAAAAGTCCCATAAATTAATGGTATCGTATTGAAAGGAAAAATGCTGGCATCCTTACTCGGGAGGCTGGAAGCTAAAAGTGAAACCTAAACAAAAGAACGAAACTGAAAGTAAAAACCAGACTGGTGCAAACCTTTCAGGGAAGAGTTACAGTTGATGAGAGGTTGGAGACAGAAACATAAATAGCAAATTATAATGGTGAACTGGAAAGCAGGACTAGAACAAGGCTACATGAACATGTAATGAAACCGGAATGACTTCAAAATAAGAGCAAACCTAAAATCGAAGAATGAACAGAGAATAATATCAGAAACACTACTCAATAAACCGAAGACCAGGAGAATACTTATAAGCTTGGTGGTGCAGTGGTTAGCACTATGGCAGCACAATAAGAAGGTCACAGGATCGATTCCACCCCTGACCATGTGGGTTCGATCCCACCCCTTGACCATCGGTGACCCTTCTGTGTGGAGTTTGCATGTTCTTCCTTTGTTTGCATGGGTTTACCCGGGTACTCTGGTTTCCTCCCACAGGCCTAAAACATGCAAGTTAGATTAACTGCAAACTCTAGATGTGAATGTGAGTGTAAATGGTGAAGTGATTGGTGCCGTACCTTGGCTGCCTCATCCATCCAGGTGGATGCCCTGTAATTTCCCTCTGGGATTAATAGCGTATGCCAAAACCAAACCAAAACTCCCCTGCAGCACCTCAGCACCTCTCCCCCAGCAACCTGCTCACCCAGCATGGAGGTCCCTCACCTACCCCCGGCTGCTCTCCCCTGTGGAAGTGTAAGCACAAAAAACTTCTTCTTTTAGATTTGATTGGCAGTTGGCAACCAGCTTACAGGTGCATTACCACCACTCTATATCTTTGTATAAGGAGTTCTTATAAGGAGGTCTGAACAACTCATGTGTGAAAAAATTATCCGTCATTGGACTGTGTCCTGTGGCTGTAAAGCCTCATCATATAGTTCATCAGCAATACTTACCTGTCCCTCTGCTCGCTCCTCATAGGGTTGCCAGATCTTCAAGATTATCATCATTGCACATTATCTTGCATAATTATTGTAATAAAGACGATTGTTCACTTCAGTTATTGTTTCCACCCGTGTCTGCTTTTGGGTCATATGCCACACACCTTAACAAATCCCAGAAGCAGTCTTTAACAGATAAAACTTTTATCCAAAGGAAATTTCTTCTCTTCTCTGGGAATTGATTTTCTCTTCATGATTGAATTCCTCAATCCTGTGTGTTTTCTGAACATTTTTTTGCCTCTTCCTTCAAAGAGAACAGTTTATATCTACCTCCAATGCTCATGGCCTTGCTTCCCTTCCATCTGGTTTCCTGAGCACAGTATGTCTACCTTCCTTCTTTCCATCATATCAGCCAACTGTCTCTGCCTTTAGCAGTCATAGTCCCTACTCTCACCTCCACACTTCTGCCTTTCTTTTTCTCTCTCTGCCTTTAAACACAACTTCCCCCCCTCCTCCTTCTCAATCTTCGACCAACAGTAGCCCAATTTCCACTGGCACCCTGTCGGTTAACAGCACCGGTGGCAGTCGTTGTTAACCTGGGCTCCGACCAATCAAGTATGGAACTCTCATTCATGATGATCCACATGTTTGATATGGCAAAGATTTTACATCAGATATCCCTCCTGACACAATCCTCCACATTTACCCGGGCTTGGAACCAGCACTAGGAGTATACTGGCTTGTGCTTCTCCCGAGGCTGAGTTTCCATTATTACAGTAACATGATAATAGTCATGCTAATTTTATGGTTATTTCCCATAGAAAAGCAACTCTTAGATAATTTATTTAACACTGAAGTACAATAATCTTTAAAGAAAAATGCCAGCAGATAAATCAGTGTTTTAACCCTTAAATATACTGCTCAAAAAAATAAAAGGAACACTTTGAAAACACATCAGATTTTAATGGGAAAAAATAAGCTGGATATCTACATTGATATGGACTGGATAATGTGTTAAGAATGAAAACATGCCACATCTTTTGATGGAAATGAAAATTATCAACCTGCAA
Organism: Pholidichthys leucotaenia; assembly: GCA_020510985.1. Classification (NCBI taxonomy): domain Eukaryota; kingdom Metazoa; phylum Chordata; class Actinopteri; order Cichliformes; family Pholidichthyidae; genus Pholidichthys; species Pholidichthys leucotaenia. Next base: position 134,746,403 of record CM035837.1, read on the forward strand.
CCTACAGAGGGCTGAATTCAAAGCACTCCAAAACTTACTCAGATTAAGGTCTACCACTTTCTTAAATTTTGGAAAGCAAGCATTATCTCCTTAGTTAGACTGTGAGTTTACTTTGTTACTGTTGTACATATGTGAATCAGAATCAGAATCAGATTTATTGCCATTGTTCATGTAGTACACAAACTAGGAATTTGTCTCGGTGCAATGCTGCAACATTAAACATGATAAAATAAAAGAAATAAACTATACATGCAAGGTTTGGTTGCTGTGACATTTGAGTTTTAGAAAATTTAGATAAACGTTTTGTACACCATAAGCTTTAGCTTTAATTACCCCCCTCCTTCCCCCCTCCCCTCCATTTACCAATCACACCTCTCAAAAGACAGTGCCATACCATAGCAACAGGGTCAACCACACCTCCTCACTAAAGTAAAAGATTTGAATCTTTGTTGCTCTTTAATCACTTTTAAGCTAGGACTCCTTGATAGGAATTTTTAAGCTAAAATAGGCGCTCTCCTAGAGGACTTTCAAAATATTTAAGCAAATGGGCCTTGAACTCTGGAAAAACTCTATCAGTGTCAAGCCTCTAGAAAAACTTTGATCTCTGTCACCTACCTACACTGTGGATTTTTTTTTTTTTGCTTTGCTACAATATACCTTAACCTTGGATACCCTACAGAGCGGTCTCTTCTGTCCACCATGTCTACAGGCTGCCTGCCCAAGTTATTCCCAGACCTCCTGATGTTGGGTCATCTTCCCAAGCCCTTTGACTCATGTGCTCTTATAAGTTTCTGTTTCGACTACATGTCACGACTCTTAGCTATCTACACCAGAGTTCTGCAAAAGATATCCGGCTAATATGCTAAATAAATGTTTAATTTTTCAATATCCAGAAAATGTAGTTTCCAATTACAGGAAGTAAAGGGTGGGATTGTAACATGGTTTAAGGATGTCAAAATCACAACTGAAACATTTTTACTGTACATGCAATCAAACAAAGCCTCAGAATGAAAGTCGTAGTATGTGTGTAGGGTATGTGTGTGTAGTCCAGTATATCAGACAGCCCTGTCATGTTCATGTCGCAGCAGCAGGGTATAGGAGGTGTTCTTGTCTCTGAGTGATGCGATGGCATGAACAGCATGGTTTAAGAGCTAAAAGAAGGTCATCGATGTCTCGCTTCACTATCTCTCCCTCCTTTTCTCTTCTCTCTCTGTTGCCCCTGTCATCCCTACTGGATGATCCCTCATGCTCTCTTCCAACCCAGCTGTCTTTCTGTCCTTCGTCACGGGTTGCTGTGTTTCATTTCTTTTCTTTTTTTTCTTCTTTTTTTGTGCATCGTGCCCCATGTTGAACTCTACTGTTCTGAACTGATTTTAGTTTTGCCACACTCACGGTGAATGGAAAGAAGTATTTATGACTTGTGAAAGTAAGAATAGTAAGGGACCTTCGATGCAGAGAAACACAAGGTCCTCCCACAAGGTTTATCAGTTTAACCAGAAGAAGGGTGACCAGATCCATTTCCTCTGCCCCCAAAGAGAGGTCTGATCAAGACCTGCTCGCACAGCTGGTAAATTATTTTTGTTAGACCTTTTTGCCACAATGATGGAGCATAGATTATGTGGCAATTTGGTGGATTTAAATTAAGTGCTGACAGCTTCGGCTGTCTCTATCTTGGGTGACTGAAAGCTGCATCTACTCCCAGATTTCTACAAATAAATCCAGCCTTATCACCTTTGGTTATCTTAGCCCATATATCTACATCTACCATTGCGTGTGATGCAGTTTCAGACTGGGTTTGCAGTGGGCTTATCTAAAATAACATGGGAAGTCAATGTACTGTTAACAAATGTGACCCTGTAAATGTTCGTGAAAAAAAAAAACCTACAGGTTTATGGACACAACCAGCTATTTCTCACTACCAAGGAGACAAGTGCTGCAGTTTTGTCAAAGCCACTGGTGTTTCTGAGACATAAAGATGTGACTGTTGCTGTGCCTTACCAGTTTTCAGCAGAGGTAGAAAGTAACAAAGTACAGATACTTCATTTCTGTACTTGAGTAGATTTTTCAGGTATCTATACTTGAGTAAACTTTTCCTGAGGGCTTTTTACTTTTACTCCCTACATTTTTACACAGGTATCTATACTTTCTATTTCTTACATTTTCAAAACAGGCTTGTTATTTTTGATTTAAGACGTTTGAGGAGAGTTAGTAATTATTTTGCGACATCAAACTGTCATGACTCGCCGCTCATCAGCTGCCTCAGCTGCGCGCACACCTATGCCTCATCAGCAGCGGGCTATTTAGCCCACTCAGCCCAGTGCAGCGGTCTGGAGCCGTCTGTTCGCATCGGCACTTCTCCGCTCATGTATCAACCCCTGATTATCAGCAAGACTTCAATCCTACGTAAGCATACCTTACCTTTCTCCAAGTCTTTACCCCTGTGCACAGGTGGATTCCCTGGCGGTGGATTCCCCCGTCATCGCCACCCAATCCTCACCATCGTCGCAGGCTCTGCAGGACGCTGTCTTCCGGGCTTCTCCCTTGGCCAACGCCAGCCACCTGCACCCACAAGTAAGCAACACACTACTCATTATCCCTGTCCAGGTGTGGTGCCCTTTACCCTTGTCCTTTGCTCTCTCCATAGGGTTGTCCGGCTGTACGGCGCACTGCTCTGCTTCCTGCGCATCGGCGTTCACCCCATCACATACACATACCTCACACATCCATTCAGACACACCTGCTTGTTGAATAAAGCTGTTAAATCTATCCTGAGCCTGCGTGCGTGTTTCCTGGGCCAGACATTATGTCAGTACGGCTCCAGCAGAGCGGCTCAGCAGACAGCGGGCTCGCACGCAGTCTTTCCACCCTCGAGGCTCGGGTGGATTTAATAGCCCATCAACAGCAGGTGATTTTGAACCAGTTGGTCAACATCACTCACCGGTTATACCGCTTGGACCCCCAGCAGGCGTTCCCCTCGGCTCACCGGGGGGGGGGGGTAGCTCCTGCCGCTCCGGTGCCAGTGTGAGTCGGTGTTTCTGCGCATTCCCGGGGATTTTCCCTCGGACCACAGCGGAATTGGCTACATTGGTAACCTTCTGGAGGGGCGAGCGCTAACTTGGGCTTACGCCGTTATGGCGAAGCCCAGTTACGCAAACCTCTCCTACAGCCAGTTCGTGCAGAGCTTTCGCGAGGTGTTTGATCATTCCCAGCGCGATAGCGTCCTCACTGACCGGCTCCTTGGCCTCCAACAGGGAAGCTGGTCAGCGGCGGATTATGCTATAGACTTCCAGGTCGCAGCGGAGGAGGTTGGCTGGGGTGAGGCGGCAGTCTGCGGCATCTTCTTCCGCAGCCTCAGCTCTGGTCTGAGGGATGAGCTGGCCAGTCAAGATCTTCTGGAGACGCTTGCGGAGCTGATCTCCACAACCATTAGTTTAGATAACAGGCTGCGTGAACGGTCCACCGAGTGGAAGTCTATCAGCCACTCGCGTGGAGGCCCCGTCTGCACGCCTCAAGGCCGCCCCCTGGCGTTACCTCCACCAGAGTCTTCCGAGGAATCGGAGGCGATGGTGGTTGGTCGGTCAAAGCTCCCCCTAGCGGAGAAACAGCACCGCCGGGAGTTGGGCCTCTGCATGTATTGCGGAGGAAATCAACACACCGTGGAGCATTGCCCGGAGAAGCCAAATGGGGAGGTCCGCGAGTCACTGTAGGGGGCCTCGCGGACTCTAACCGGTCAAATCCCCTCACAAGTCTATCCTTGCCCATCCAATTTTGTCACAATGCCACGGGGCATCTCACACACGCACTGGTGGACTCAGGAGCAGAGCAGAGCTTCATTTCAAAGAGCCTGGCAACCCAATTGGGCATCCCCTGTTACCCTCTGGCCGCTCCTCTCAGCCTGATCACCCTTTCCCGTGCGCCCCTCGGACAAGTGACTCATCACACGCAACCAGTCCCTGTCATAATCTCTGGTAACCACCGAGAGGACCTCACCCTGTACGTCCTGTCCTCCTCTGTGTCGCCTGTCATCCTTGGGTACCCCGGTTGCGTCTGCACAACCCCGTGCTGGACTGGCAGACAGGAAGAGTCGCCGCCTGGAGTTCCTTCTGCATGGGTACCTGTTTACAATCCGCAGCCTGCGCCCCGTCTTCTCCTCCCCCGGCTAAGGACGCCGCGCCTCCGGATCTCTCTCTGGTGCCCTCGGAGTTCCATGACCTGGGTCTCGTATTCAGCAAGTCCAGGGCGATGTCTCTTCCTCCTCACCGGCCCTACGACTGTGCCATCAACCTCCGCCCGGGGGCGCCCCTGCCTTCCGGACGTCTCTACAGCTTGTCAGCGCCGGAGCGAGAAGCTATGGATAGTTATATCAAGCAGTCACTCAACGCAGGAATCATCTGTCCCTCCTTGTCTCCGCTCGGCGCAGGGTTCTTCTTCGTATCAAAAAAGGATGGGTCACTCCGCCCATGTATCGATTTTCGGGCCTTGAATGACATCACGGAGAAGGACCGTTACACCCTGCCACTAATGGACACTGCCTTCCACTCCCTTCAGGGGGTGACCTGGTTCACCAAATTGGATCTCCGCAGTGCATACCACCTCGTCCGGATCAGGGAGGGGGATGAGTGGAAGACGGCCTTTAGAACTCCTAGTGGGCATTTCGAGTACCTGGTGATGCCCTTTGGACTGACCAACGCCCCTGCTGTATTTCAACGCCTGATCAATGACGTCCTGCGTGATTTCCTCGGCCTCTTCGTGTTCGTATACCTGGATGACATCCTCATCTTCTCCAGGTCACGGGAGGAACACCAGGTCCATGTGAGGCGGGTCTTACAGCGGCTGCTGGAGAACAGGCTGTACGTCAAAGCCGAGAAGTGTGAGTTTTACGCCAAGACCACCTCCTTCTTAGGATTTGTAATCTCACACAATCAGGTCCTACCTGACCCCGCTAAGGTTAAAGCGGTGGTTGAATGGCCCACGCTGACCTCCAGGAAGCAGGTCCAGCAATTTATTGGGTTTTCCAATTTCTACCGCCGTTTTGTGCCTAATTTCGGTGCCATCGTTGCCCCGCTGACCCGTCTCACTTCCCCCAAGAACCCCTTCAGCTGGACCGAAGAGGTCGCTGCGGCGTTCCAGGCGTTGAAGACAGAGTTCTCCTCCTCCCGAATCCTGACCCAGGTCGACCCCGCACTGCAGTGTTTGGTGGAAGTCGACGCGTCTGATACGGGAGTGGGGGCGGTGCTATCCCAGCAATCATCCACTGATGGGGTCAAGCGACCCTGCGCCATCTTCTCACGGAGTCTGTCTCCGGCCGAGCGGAACTACGACGTTGAGGACAGGGAGCTTCTCGCCATCAAGCTCATCCTGCAGGAGTGGCGCCACTGGCTGGAGGGGGCTGCATTACCATTCGTGGTGGTGACGGACCACAAGAACCTGGAGTACCTTTGATCTGCCAGACGTCTGAATGCCCGCCAGGCACGCTGGTCCTTGTTCTTTGCCCGGTTCCGCTTCACCATCACCTATCACCCTGGCTCCAAGAACGGCCTGCCCGATGCCCTCTCCAGGCAGTTTGCCCCTGAGACGTCAGAGGAGCCAGGTCATACCATCCTGCCCAGCTCGTGCGTGGTAGGGGCGATTTCCTGGACCATCAGGGACAAGATCCGGAGGGCGCAGGAGACCGAACCGGACCCTGGCGGCGGACCGGAGGGAAGGCTGTTCGTTCCATCTTCTGTCCGAGGGGAGGTCATCCATTGGGTCCACACCTCCAAACTCGCCTGTCACCCTGGCGTATCCCGGCTAGTGGATCTCCTCCAGCGTTCCTTCTGGTGGCCAGGTCTGTAGAAGGACGCCACCAACTACGTCCGGGCGTGTCCTGTGTGTGCCACCGGCAAGTCAGGAAATTCTCCCCCCGTGGGTCTACTCCAGCCCCTGCCGATCCCTGGCAGGCCCTGGTCTCACATAGCCCTCGACTTCGTCACCGGTCTCCCGACCTCTAACACCTATGACGCCGTCTTGACCATCGTGGATCGATTCTCCAAGGCCGCCCACTTCGTGCCACTTCGGGGTCTTCCTACGGCACGGGAGACAGCGGACCTTCTGGTTCAACACGTGGTCAGGCTGCACGGGATACCAGTGGACGTCGTCTCAGATCGGGGGGCCCCAGTTTGTCTCAGAGGTATGGAAGTGTTTTTGCAACGCCTTGGGGGCCACAGTTAGCCTCTCCTCCGGTCACCACCCGCAATCCAACGGGCAGTGTGAACGGGCCAACCAGGAGCTGGAAGCTGCCCTACGCTGCGTCACTTCCTCCAACCCGTCTTCCTGGAGCACGCACCTGGCCTGGGTAGAGTACGCCCACAACACGGCTCAGTCTTCCGCCACAGGGATGTCCCCCTTCAAGGCGTCCTTGGGTTATGATCTACCTTTGCTCCCGGAGCAGGAGGCTGAGCTGGCGGTTCCTTCCATCCAAGCGCACCTGAGACGGTGTCGGGGTCTGTGGACCAAGGCGCGTGACGCGCTTTTACGCACGGCGACGCGCAACAGCACCACGGCGAATTGCCACAGGAGACCGGCCCCTGCCTACCAGGTGGGTCAACAGGTCTGGTTGGCCTCTCAAGACATCCATCTTAAGGCTGAAAAGAGGAAGTTGGCCCCACGCTTCATTGGCTCCTTCACCATTTCTAAAATTGTTAACCCGGTGGCTGTGCGTCTGGCCCTCCCCCCCTCCCTCCGCATTTGTCCCACCTTCCACGTGTCCAAGATTAAGCCCTTTGTCTCCGATCCCCTCTGTCCCCCGCCCGCAGTGCCGCCCGCGCCTATGATGATCGACGGCCACCCAGCCTGGAGAGTTGCCTCCATCATGGACTCCTGGCACCGAGGTCGCAGGCTGCAGTACTTGGTGGACAGGGAGGGATTCGGCCCTGAGTGGAGGTCCTGGGTGCGCTCTTCTTTGGTGTTGGACAGGAGTCTCATCACGGAGTTCCACTGGGCGCACCCGGACAAACCAGCGCCAGGAGGCGCTGCTGGGGGGGGGGGAGTACTGTCACGACTCGCCGCTCATCAGCTGCCTCAGCTGCGCGCACACCTGCGCCTCATCAGCAGCGGGCTATTTAGCCCACTCAGCCCAGTGCAGCGGTCTGTTCGCATCGGCACTTCTCCGCTCGTGTATCAACCCCTGATTATCAGCGAGACTTCAATCCTACGTAAGCATACCTTACCTTTCTCCAAGTCTTTACCCCTGTGCACAGGTGGATTCCCTGGCGGCGGATTCCCCCGTCATCGCCACCCAATCCTCACCATCGTCGCAGGCTCTGCAGGACGCTGTCTTCCGGGCTTCGCCCTTGGCCAACGCCAGCCACCTGCACCCACAAGTAAGCAACACACTACTCATTATCCCTGTCCAGGTGTGGTGCCATTTACCCTTGTCCTTTGCTCTCTCCATAGGGTTGTCCGGCTGTACGGCGCACTGCTCTGCTTCCTGCGCATTGGCGTTCACCCCCATCACATACACATACCTCACACATCCATTCAGACACACCTGCTTGTTGAATAAAGCTGTTAAATCTATCCTGAGCCTGCGTGCGTGTTTCCTGGGCCAGAGACATTATGTCACAAACAGATCCAACAGTATCATTCTCACAGAGTGGGGAATGCTGAGGAATGTTCATGAATGCTGCGCTTTTTGGGTTTTGTCAGGATTTGTAACAGGTTGCAAAACAGTTCGCGTATAGTTTTTAAGGTCACTAACAGTTGTTTCATAAAGGGTCTTAAACAGTTGCTAGTGTTTGCTACTAGGCAAACCAAAAAGAACTTCAGTGACACACATTACAACTGTTTGCAAACGATTACAACTATTTTGCAACTGTTTATGAAAAGATACATTTGCAACAAAATTTTGAGCATGTTCAAAATGTTCAAAATCTTCTGGCGACAAAAAAAAAAAAAAAAAACGCTGGTATTTGGCAACCTTTTATGAACCTTGACAAAACTCAGAAAGTGCAGTGTTTGTGAACGTTCATGAATGGATGGACCTCCAAACCGGTAGGGTCAGTAGGGTTCGGGTTGACCTACTTTTTGGTAAGAAAGAGAGAGAGAGAGAGAAAGAGAGAGGGAGAGAGAGTCAGTCGACTAATTCTGGTCCGCATTTCTACTGGTTAGTTTTGAGAACTAGATTTTTAAATAGGCTGCTGTTGCTTCCCTACTCCTGGGCATTGAAAATGAGGTCACTAGGGATAGTAGCCGAAAACTACCATGAAGGCTGGGGATACCCCTTCAGGGCTGCATTACATCAATAGTCAATGATAGCCTTAAGGTAAATAGACCACCTTTTGCCAGAAAAAAAGAAGAGGAAGAAAATACATGATAAGAAAAAAAAAGTCTTAAATTTATGAAAAAAAAATCTGAAATTTACATGAAAAAGTATAATATATAAATGTAAAAATTCAGAAATTTACTAGAAAGAATCTGTAAATTTGTTGAAAAAAGTATTAAAATGTGGCAAATGTATACATTCACAAGAAAAAAAATAGAGAACTGCAATTACTTTTTTGTCATGTCAAAAGTCATATTTGTACAACTACAGACATTAAGGAGCTTCTGGCTCTAAAAAATTATCACGTCTAACAAGAGATTTCCTCACATTTTTCCAGGAGAGCTGCGGGAGTGAAAGCTGAATGTGAGGGAAGCACAGATTTATTCTGTTTCATAATGACCTTGGGTTAATAACGAAATTGCAACACATAACTGATTGCAACAGACTTCATCTGACATTATGAAGGCAGTTTTTTTGGCAGCAGTTATGACTTTGAATCCATATTTCTTCCACATATGAAGCATTAAGCGCACTCTGTGCGTGTGACCCGGTGGGGAAGGGGGGTGTCATCATTGAGCCTGACCAAATCTTAGAACGTTCAGCGGTCTCTGCATGAACGATCCTCAGCGATCAACACTCCGTACAAGGGTAGGTTTTGTGCTTAAATTAAACACCAATGATTCAAAAAATGGCACTCTTTGATTACTAAAACTTATGTTACAGTCCTTCTGTACTGATGGCTTTCCTTCATTTGTAACGTGTTAATTATTATTTTCTCTAAAGTGGAGCCAGATTATTAATTCTTATTACTAATGTCAGTAACATAAAAACACTATGGTTTGATGTGGTTGATTATACAACATTTAGTTCCGACCGAGCAATTTGGACAATAGGGATTCCAGGATTTACAATATTGCATGATAATCACATGCTGACATTTCACTGGATATGTATCACACTCCTTGAAAGGTGTTTTTGTAACCGATAATTACTAAAGGATCATGAAAAAACACAAAATAAACACAGCGGTAAAACCACACAAAAAAATTAAGACAGTTACAGTATTAGTACACCACAAGGACAAAATAGTGCAACGCAAAAAAAGGCAACGTAATATATGAATTATCATACAGATCATGTAACAAGACCTGCAACGGAGAAACAGGAAGATCATTCACCACAAAGAAAAATGAAGACCAAAAGGAATGTGAGAAGGTGACACAAGGACGACTCACAAGTTCACAAAAAGAAAAGACAGAACAAGCAATATTAAAATCAGCTATATCAGATCACTGCAAAAGAAATAATCACATCATGGACTGGGACAATGCAAAAATCATTGGACTGGAGAATAACAGACACAAACACTGGATCAAGGAAGCCATAGAAATCAGAAGTGGGGAAAAGACAGCATGAATCGGGATGAGGGGGCATTTATGCTTTCCCACACCTGGGACTACATTCTCCAGAGACCATCAGAAGGCAGAAGGCGAGGCCAGCCCAGTGGATCTGACAGTTCTGCTGAGCTGGCCCCGCCTAGGAAAGGCAGCTGATAAATGACACGTTGTGGGAATGTGAAAATGATGAGACAGATTTCTCTCAAGTCAGCTTTATTCACATTCGCCAACATCTCAAAGAAGAAAGAGAGCATTACAGGGAACTCTCGTCCTTAAATACCAGGACTCTCACAGTTCACAAGTCTCATTGCATCACAGGTCACATTGCATAATAATCGCCAGTAACAATGCATCTCCTCTTTAATCCTTTAATATCACCCCCACAGTCTCAAGCCTTGCATACCAAAGCTAACATCCTCGCAGCTTCCTGTTATCTCCAAGGAAGCGCTGTCTTTGTTCTGATCTAAAATGTGAGGCCTTACATCAGTCACAAAGTAGGTCACATATGTTTGGCCACCCCCCCCCCCCCAAACATTTTAGAACAAACAAGAGAATAACCGCATGCATGCCGTGATAGAATCAATACACATCAGTCCACATGCTGTCTAGGCTTCAGTCTCCTGCTGTATCTGCTGTAGCCGGGATTCAACGTCTCCGCGGCGCTGTCATGCTGGGGGTTTGCCGTCTGGGGGTGGAAACCTTTTGTCAGTCCCTGCGGGTGTTCTGGGGAAACATTACTCTGTGAAGCCCCCCCGTGGGGGTCTACCTCGCCGCGGGGCCCTTGCCAACAGCACTTGCTCATCTGCCACCACAAAAGCGGGTTTGAGTCTGTTTATGCCAACTTTCTCTTTCCTACCCCCCAAATCTAGCAAAAATTGCTTGTCCCCTGTTTCCAGCACTCTGAACGGTCCGTCATAAAGTGGTTGCAGTGAGGGTTGATGCGCATCATGTCTGACAAAAACAAACTCTGCGTTCTTCAAAACCTTAGGCACAAAAACACGTGGAAAACTGTGGTGCACGGGGCCGGGCAGCGTGCTTGATTCTATGTTACTCCGCAACAGCTGAGACGGGGAGGTGTCTGGCGCCGGGTTATCTGGGAGAAACTCCCCAGGCAGCCGAAGTGGTTGCGCAAACACGAGCTCCGCTGGGGAGGCTTCTAAGTCCTCTTTAGGCGCAGAACGCAACCCCAATAAAATCCACGGTAACTTGTCTACCCAATTTGCATCCGTCAGTGATGCTCTGAGATCCGCTTTCAATGACCTATGAAAACGTTCGCATAACCCGTTAGCCTGCAGATTGTACGCGGTTGTGCGGTGAATTGTGACACCCAGGCTGCGGGCCACTGTCGACCAAAGTTCGGACACAAATTGAGGGCCTCTGTCGGACGTAATGTCCGACGGAACTCCGAAAAGCGCCACCCAAGCTGTTAAAAACGCGCGCACTACCTCCTCAGCCGTGGTTGATGCCAGCGGAACCACTTCAGGCCAGCGCGTGGTGCGGTCCACCATTGTCAGAAGGTGTGTGCACCCCTGTGATGGCGGGAGGGGTCCCACGAGGTCCACATGAACGTGATCGAACCTCTTGGCCGGAATGTGAAACGGCTCCAAAGGAGCCCTCGTGTGCCTGTGTACTTTGGCTCGTTGACACGCTGTGCAGGCTGCTGCCCACTCTTTAACTTGTTTGCGAAGACTCGGCCACACAAATTTCTCTTCTACCACTTTGACCGACGCGCGCACTCCCGGGTGCACCAAAGAATGAATTGAGTCAAAAACGCAGCGGCGCCACGTGGCCGGTACTACTGGACGCGGTCGTCCAGTGGAGACATCGCAGATTAGGGGAGGGCATACCGTCTTGCAGCACCCTGTTCTCCAGCCTTAACCCTGTTGGTCCAGACTGGAGCGCGCGCACATCCGCGTCACTGACCTGCTCCGCGGCCATGGCTGCGTAATCTATTCCTACGCTGACTGGGGCCGCCACGGCGTGCAAGAGGCAATCTGCCACTACATTCAGTTTGCCCGCCACATGCTGAATATCAGTGGTAAACTCTGAGATCACGGCCAGCTGTCTCTGCTGCTGGCCTGACCATGGTTCGGAAACCTTGGCCATCGCGAATGTTAGCGGCTTGTGGTCAACGAACGCGGTGAAACGGCGTCCTTCCAGCCAGAACTGAAAGTGGCGGATGGCCAAATGGAGAGCCAGCAGCTCCCTGTCGAACGAGCTGTATTTACGTTCGTTATCGCGCAAGGTCCTGCTGAAAAAGGCGAGGGGCTGCCAAACCCCGGCTACATGCTGCTCCACGACCACCCCTATGGCCACATCTGACGCGTCAGTAGTGAGCGCTATGCGGGCCGTTGGGTCTGGGTGTGCCAACAACGCAGCCTTTGCCAAGGCTGCTTTTACCTCCGAGAACGCTTGGTCCCGCTCCAGGGACCACTCGACCTTATCCGCGGGTTTCTGTTTTTTGAGCGCGGCATACAGCGGCTGCATGAGTTGCGCCGCGCGGGGGAGAAAACGGTTATAAAAATTCACCATTCCCAAAAACTCCTGTAACGCCCTGACCATCTGTGGCCGGGGAAAATCTGCCACCGCGCGCACTTTGTCAGGCAGCGGAACCGCTCCTTCGGGGGAGACGCAGTGTCCTAAAAAATCGATCTGCGCCACCCCGAACTGACACTTCGCTGGGTTGATTATTAACCCGTGATCTCCCAACCTCCGGAAAACTGTGGCCAGGTGGTTTTCGTGTTCGTCTTCGGACGCGCTGGCTACCAAAATATCATCCAAGTAGACGAACATGAAAGGGAGATCGCGAAGCACCGTGTCCATCATGCGTTGGAACGTCTGTGCAGCCCCTTTAAGCCCGAATGGCATGCGCAAAAACTCGAATAGGCCAAATGGAGTTATTACCGCTGTTTTGGGTATGTCCTCAGCGCGCACTGGGACTTAGTGGTAACCGCGGACCAAATCTGTCTTAGAAAAAACACGAGCCCCTGCCAAATGAACGGAAAAATCTTGGATATGCGGGATTGGATAGTGGTCGTGCGCTGTAGCGTTGTTTAACCTGCGGAAATCCCCGCAAGGGCGCCATGACCCGTCAGCCTTCGGGACCATGTGTAGCGGGGAAGCCCACAGACTGTTTGAACGCCTGATAATGCCCAACCTCTCCAGGTTGGCGAACTCCTCGCGCGCTATTGCCAGTTGAGCTGCGTCCAAGCGCCGAGCTTTTGCAAAAACGGGCGGTCCGGTAGTGGTAATAAAATGTTCCACCCCGTGTCTAGCGACGGTTGCCAAAAATGTGGGAACCGTGAGTGCTGGGAACTGAGTGAGCAGTGTGTGGAACTTACCGCATGCAGCTGTGACGTTGGCTTGTGCTGTTGGCGGGGCCACTCTCGCTGTACAGGGAATAGAATCAAAAGAAAATGCATTAACCAGGCGCCTGTTAGCGAGATCAACCAACAAACCATGTGAGCACAAAAAATCAGCCCCCAACATATTGAAATTCACTGCTGCTATAACAAAAGTCCACTCAAATGTATGGCCGTGTAGAGACAGAAGCAGAGTCTTCTCACCAAAGGTCTTAATCTCTGAGCCATTCGCTGCTGCCACCCCGGGACCTCTGGAACCTGCTAGCCTGTCCGCATAGGAAGGTGTGATGAAACTCAACTGGGAGCCTGTGTCCACGAGGAAATGCTTCCCCGAGCGTGCGTCCAACAAGTAGAGCAGCTTGTTCTCCTCCCCGAGGGCCGCGGCTGCTACCGATCCCCGGTCTTGGCGTTTCCCAAACGCTTGAACTGGTACGGTGGTACACATTTGCGTGCCCTCTCTGCGAAGCAGCGATGGTAGAAACAAAGGACGTCTCCTCCGCGTTCCCTGGCTCCCGCCGCCGCCGTCGTTGATGAGTCTGCTACTGCTGCCCCTGGCCCCCTGCCATCTCCGGTCGTCGCGCCGAGTTCCGCTGCTGCGGCCGTGGCCGCGCGCTGTCTGCTGGCATTGACAAGTAGTTGACAGTCCCGCTGGGCCAACAACAGCAAACTGGTCAGGGTAACTCTCGTCGCTGACGGTAGGGTCCTGAGGAAGAGGTGGGTGAAGATGAAGTGGTCGTCATCTGAGCCTTTCAACCTCAACATCTTCTCCATCAGATTAACGGGCGTGTCATCTCCCAACTCAGTCAGCGCCAGGAGTCTCTCTGCTCGCTCCTCAACGGAGGGGGTGAAGTGCTGGATGAGTGCAGCCTTCAACGCGTCGTATTTGTCGCTGTCTGGCGGCTGCTCGATAAGGCTCTCCACATGCTGAGCCGTGTGGTTGTCCAGTTTTGCGACCACATGGTAGAATTTTGTGTCGTCTACCGATATCCCCCGGAGGTTGAATTGTGCCTCAACCACGTGGAACCAGGAGCGTGGATTGTTCTGCCAAAAATCCGGTAGCTGGACCGTAGTGGCATTCGCTTGGCTGGGGGCTCCTGACGAGGCTGGCCTCGGGGAATTCTCCTGTCGCTGCATGCTACGTCTTGGGTCACCAGTGTGGGAATGTGAAAATGATGAGACAGATTTCTCTCAAGTCAGCTTTATTCACATTCACCAACATCTCAAAGAAGAAAGAGAGCATTACAGGGAACTCTCGTCCTTAAATACCAGGACTCTCACAGTTCACAAGTGTCATTGCATCACAGGTCACATTGCATAATAATCGCCAGTAACAATGCATCTCCTCTTTAATCCTTTAATATCACCCCCACAGTCTCAAGCCTTGCATACCAAAGCTAACATCCTCGCAGCTTCCTGTTATCTCCAAGGAAGCTCTGTCTTTGTTCTGATCTAAAATGTGAGGCCTTACATCAGTCACAAAGTAGGTCCCATATGTGTGGCCACAACGTCACAGCAATCAGCTGACACTTCTGAGGAAGACTGCAGTGGACAGTCGAAACATGTAAAGGTGAAAACATCTTTTTATTTTTGTCTGAAATAAGAAAAACAAAATACTAATAATTAAAAAGAAGACAAAATGAACCTACTTGAGCTAATTATTCTAATTACTAACCATTATTCACTGTCAAGTCTGTCAACTCTATCAGTGGCTTATAGATGAGAATTGCATAATTGTGTTGGATACCTTAATTTCAACAGTGAGGCACTGTTTGAAAAGAAATCATGCTCGTGACCCGGAGGTCCTATCCTTGTAAACATCCGCAAGATATTTCACATATGTTTCAAAAAAATATGCAAGCTAGAGTTGGATTTATTGTCTCAGTTAGCAAACCACAATACCTTTGTGGTGATGGACTCTTTATTTCATCTAACAATGCCAAAAAAAAGTGAGTGAAGTGTGCCAAAGCCAAATCGCTAGCAAGCTAACTAGCCCCTGTGCAATCTCACGGGGACCCACAAACCAGTGGCATAGCCAGAAATGAAAAAGTAGGTGGGCAGAGAGAAAATCAGGTGGGCAAAACTCATAACACACAGGCTACCAAATAAGGCAACAATACCTGCTTGAATGCACTACAGATTTAATCGACCATCAGCCTTATCATCACAAACAGTATAACAAGAGCCATATAGGTACAACACAGTGTTGTCACAGAGGCTACACAGCAATGGTGACAAAGGAAGCACACGACAAACAGGCATCACCTATAGTAGGCTACATGCTGCTCAACAGTCTATGTAAAAGAAAAATACCTGGGCTCAGGGCAACCACATAACCTATACATTTTTACCAGTCCAAAAAACAGTTTTGATAAAAGCAGACCAGGCAGCCACATAAACCACACATTAAGACAACTACAGACGTGGACAAAATTGTTGGTACCCCTATGTTAATGAAAGAAAAACCCACAGTGGTCACAGAAATAACTTGAATCTGACAAAAGTGGAAATAAATAAAAAATTCTATGAAAATTAACCAATGAAAATCAAACAATACTTTTGAATTGTGGTTCAACAGAATTATTTTAAAAAACAAACTCATGAAACAGGCCTGGACAAAAATGATGGTACCCCTAGAAAAGATTGAAAATAATGTGACCATAGGGACATATTCAACCAAGATGTGTCCTCTAATTAACATCACAGGTGTCTACAAACTTGTAATCAGTCAGTCGGCCTATTTAAAGGGTGACAAGTAGTCACTGTGCTGTTTGGTGACATGGTGTGTACCACATTAAACATGGACCAGAGGAAGCAAAGGAGAGAGTTGTCTCAGGAGATTAGAAAGAAAATTATAGACAAGCATGTTAAAGGTAAAGACTATAAGACCATCTCCAAGCAGCTTGATGTTCCTGTGACTACAGTTGCACATATTATTCAGAAATTTAAGATCCACGGGACTGTAGCCAACCTCCCTGGACGTGGCTACAGGAGGAGACGGATAATACGAATGGTAACAAAAGAGCCCAGAACAATCTCTAAACACATTCAAGGTGAACTCAAAGGTCAAGGTACATCAGTGTCAGATTGTACCATCTGTCGTTGTTTGAGCCAAAGTGGACTTCATGGGAGACGACCAAGGAGGACACCACTGTTGAAAACAAATCATAAAAAAGCCAGACTGGAATTTGACAAACTGCATGTTGACAAGCCACAAAGTTTCTGGGAGAATGTCCTATGGACAGACGAGACAAAACTGGAACTTTTTGGCAAGGCACATCAGCTCTATGTTCACAGACGCAAAAATGAAGCATACCAAGAAAAGAACACTGTCCCTACTGTGAAACATGGAGGAGGTTCTGTTATGTTCTGGGTCTGCTTTGCTGCATCTGGCACAGGGTGTCTTCAATCTGTGCAGGGTACAATAAAATCTCAAGACTATCAAGGTATTCTAGAGCGAAATGTGCTGCCCAATGTCAGGCAGCTTGGTCTCAGTCGCAGGTCATGGGTCTTGCAACAGGATAATGACCCAAAACACACTGCTAAAAACACCCAAGAATGGCTAAGAGTGAAACATTGGACTATTCTAAAGTGGCCTTCTATGAGCCCTGATCTAAATCCTATTGAACATCTGTGGAAGGAGCTGAAACATGCCGTCTGGAGAAGGCACCCTTCAAACCTGAGACACCTGGAGCAGTTTGCTCATGAGGAGTGGGCCAAAATACCTGCTGAGAGGTGCAGAAGTCTCATTGACAGGTACAGAAATCGTTTGATTGCACTGATTGCCTCAAAAGGTTGTGCAACAAAATATTAAATTAAGGGTACCATCATTTTTGTCCAGGCCTGTTTCATGAGTTTGTTTTTTAAAATAATTCTGTTGAACCACAATTTAAAAGCATTGTCTGATTTTCACTGGTTAATTTTCATAGAATTTTTATTTATTACCACTTTTGTCAGATTCAAATTATTTCTGTCACCATTGTGGGTTTTTCTTTCATTAACAGAGGGGTACTAACAATTTTGGCCACGTCTGTAACAGCCCAAAAGAACTTATTTTAATAAAGGTGGCCACAGCACACATGAAATAGACTTCACAGTCTAAAATGACTTACATTTGATGATTACAGTCAGAGATGATGAGGGTTGGTGTTGAAAACTGCAATGATGATTTCTGTATAGTCCATCGATTCAGTCAGACCTCTTCTAAAGAAGAACAGGGACAGGGTTCAGCTTGTCTGTCAGCACTGATACTATAATGGTAGATTTATATAAGAAATCAACTTGTTTATACTGTAATATTCTCACCAGAAATGGCTATATCTACAATAATTTTAGTAAATTAATCATCTTATTTTATTGAGATTGGTGTTGATATGGTTCCTCTATTTAGGCTTAGGTGCAAATTCTAATAATAGTTTTGTAATTTGGAAAGAGCAACAAATTTAGAAAACCACTGCAAAATTCCGAGTAAAAAGTTACAACTTTACATACAAAAGTCTAAATATTATCAAAAATGGTCACAAATTTATTTTAAAAAGTCTCAAAGGTATACAAAAAGTCAAAAATTTATAAAGAAAAAACAAATTTTATGAGCAAAAGTTGCACATTTCTGTCATCTGCCCCACAACCAGGCGGTCGGGGTTCAAGTCCCAGCCAGGTCATGCCAAAGACCATATAAAAATGGAACTTCCTGTCGTCCAGCTTGGTGCTCAGCAAAAATGGGACAGGGGAGGGAAATGTGGGCAGCAGTAGCTCAAGAGGTAGAGTGGGTCGTCTAATAACTGGAGGGTTGGCAGTTTGAATCCCACTCTCCCCAGACATCCTGTCATTGTGTCCCTCGACAAGACACTTTACCCACCTTGCCTCCAGTGTCCATGACACTGGGCATGAATGTGTATAAATGTTTGGTAGTGGTCGGAGAGGCTGTTGATGCGGTTTGGCAGCCACGTTTCCATCAGTGTGCCCCAGGGCAGCTGTGGCTACAGTAGTAGCTTACCACTACCATTGTCTGTGGAGTGAATGAATAATGTATCCAGTGTAAAGTGTCTTTGAAAAGCCCTATATAAATCTGATTTATTATTATTATAAAAATCCCATTTGTGGGAAAAATTTTTTATATATATACTGTATAGGTCCTTTTCCATTAGTACCTACTCAGCCCTACTCGCCTCGACTCTACTTGGTTTGTAGGGTTTTCCATTAGTACCTGGTACCAGGTACTTTTTGGGACCTACTTCAGTGAGGTTCCAACCGTGCTGAGTCGAGCTGAAAATGTGATATCAACAGATTGCAGGCCACTGATTGGCCAGGCCTTAACGCCAGTGGATGAGAGCAACATCTTCACAAGATTCAAAACCGCCATTTGTAAATTCAGCCATGAGTTTTTATTATTTCTGTGATAATTAACTAAATAAATGGCTACACACAAATCAGCACCGTCACAAAACACTCACCATCTTCCCCGTGAGCAGCCATCCGCTCGGAGATCTCCTGGTACAGTGGGGCAAAAAAGTATTTAGTCAGCCACCAATTGTGCAAGTTCTCCCACTTAAAAGATAAGAGAGGTCTCCAATTTTTATCATAGGTATACCTCAACTATGAGAAACAAAATGAGAAAAAAAAATCCAGAAAATCACATTGAAGGATTTTTAATGAATTAATTGGTAAATTCCTCAGTAAAATAAGTATTTGGTCACCTACAAACAAACAAGATTTCTGGCTCTCACAGACCTGTAACTTCTTCTTTAAGAGGCTCCTCTGTCCTCCACTCGTTACCTGTATTAATGGCACCTGTTTGAACTCGTTATCAGTATAAAAGACACCTGTCCACAACCTCAAACAGTCAGACTCCAAACTCCACTATGGCCAAGACCAAAGAGCTGTCAAAGGACACCAGAAACAAAATTGTAGACCTGCACCAGGCTGGGAAGACTGAATCTGCAATAGGTAAGCAGCTTGGTGTGAAGAAATCAACTGTGGGAGCAATTATTAGAAAATGGAAGACATACAAGACCACTGATAATCTCCCTTGATCTGGGGCTCCACGCAAGATCTCACCCCGTGGGGTCAAAATGATCACGAGAACGGTGAGCAAAAATCCCAGAACCACACGGGGGGACCTAGTGAATGACCTGCAGAGAGCTGGGACCAAAGTAACAAAGGCTACATCAGTAACACACTACGCTGCCAGGGACTCAAATCCTGTAGTGCCAGATGTGTCCCCCTGCTTAAGCCAGTACATGTCGAGGCCCGTCTGAAGTTTGCTGGAGAGCATTTGTATGATCCAGAAGAGGATTGGGAGAATGTCATATGGTCAGATGAAACCAAAATAGAACTTTTTGGTAAAAACTCAACTTGTCGTGTTTGGAGGAGAAAGAACACCATACCTACTGTGAAGCATGGGGGTGGAAACATCATGCTTTGGGGCTGTTTTTCTGGAAAGGGACCAGGACAACTGATCCATGTAAAGGAAAGAATGAATGGGGCCATGTATCGTAAGATTTTGAGTGAAAACCTCCTTCCATCAGCAAGGGCAGTGAAGATGAAACGTGGCTGGATCTTTCAGCATGACAATGATCCCAAACACACCGCCCGGGCAATGAAAGCGTGGCTTCGTAAGAAGCATTTCAAGGTCCTGGAGTGGCCTAGCCAGTCTCCAGATCTCAACCCCATAGAAAATCTTTGGAGGGAGTTGAAAGTCCATGTTGCCCAGCGACAGCCCCAAAACATCACTGCTCTAGAGGAGATCTGCATGGAGGAATGGGCCAAAATACCAGCAACAGTGTGTGAAAACCTTGTGAAGACTTACAGAAAACGTTTGACCTCTGTCATTGCCAACAAAGGGTATATAACAAAGTACTGAGATAAACTTTTGTTATTGACCAAATACTTATTTTACAGAGGAATTTTCCAATTAATTCATTAAAAATCATTCAATGTGATTTTCTGGATTTTTTTTTCTCATTTTGTCTCTCATAGTTGAGGTATACCTATGATGAAAATTGGAGACCTCTCTCATCTTTTAAGTGGGAGAACTTGCACAATTGGTGGCTGACTTAATACTTTTTTGCCCCACTGTATTTCATTTCGGAACGCTCTGCCGGTGCCGGGGCTGAAAAGTTCATATAGTGGTCAAATTTGACCAAATGTGGTTACTTTTCAACAGTCTCCCCTTTGGTGCGTACAGTTCTTCTATCGGCGCTGCAGCGCTTGGATCCCTGTGCTTGAAAAATAAACTAAATTTGGTCAAATTTGACAACTATGAACTTTTCAGCCTTTGAACTTTTCAGCCCTGTCGGCCCTGCTGTGGTGGAGCGACCCGAAATGAAAACGTATACCAGGGGGTCTCCGAGCTGATGGCTGCTCACAGAGAAGATGGTGAGTGTTTTATGATTTTAAGTATCTTTTACGTTTTTATCAGTGAAAACGTCAGCATGTCATCAACATAACAGGATAACGGGCCACCTTCCTGTAATGAACACAACAACTTGAGGTGGTACTCAGTTGTAATGGAAAACCAACCACACCGTGTCAAGCTGAGTAGAGTTGAGGCGAGTAGGGCTGAGTAGCTGCTAGTGGAAAAGGGGCTTAAGGAAATAGTTGTTTATGGATTTATTAGAAACAGGTCCTAAATGGATGAGGAAAAAATGTACATTAGGGATGGGCGATACCAGCATTTTTCCTTTCGATACGATGTCATTCATTTATGGAACTTTTTCTTTTATACCAATACCAATACCAATACTTTTTGCCCAAAATCACATGATTGCAGTTTCATTAACAACTTGCAAGGGCAATATGAAATATGAATAAAACTCGTGAACATAAACACTTGAAAGAAATGCTTATAAAATGATAATAAAACAGAACAATAAGAAGAGTAAATAAAAATAAAATGTTTTTTTTCAATTATAATAAAAATAGTTAAGATTTAAAATGAATGCAAAATTAATTCAGTTTCTTAATTTGGTGAAGATTCTCAACTGAATTTAGGTATTTGTTACTTCTGAAATGTTTCACCATTTATCCAAATTCTATTGTAATACCAAGCAGCATATATGTGTAATTTTTTTCACAATGCAACATTTTTTTAAATTTTATTATTTATTTATTTTATATTTACACTATTATTTTACAAACTTAAATAGTACTTATTGTGTTTATTTTTCAAATTTTATGCTGCTTGGTATCACCATAGAATTTGGATGAATGGTGTCACATTTCAGAAGTGATTCTTTCCTGCCGCCCCGATGCTGCTGAGCTCATTGCACGGGAGTAAGCTTGGCTGCCAGTGCGCAGTCTTCGGCTCTGACATCTGACAGGCTGCCATAATCATGTGACACGGCCGACCATCTCTAAAATGTGCTTGGGCTGGTTTTTCACCGGTTTTCACACATAAATTTAAAACCTAAAACTCTCAGAAGTGAAAACAAATTGCACGTTTTGTATTAACATAGCAGTATCGCGATATTTCAAAAAGTATCGATCAACCAATATCGAAGTATCGACACTTGAGCATCGCTACACCCATCCTTAATGTACATTTATAAAAAGAGTCACAGATGTAGGAGAAAAATCTTGGAAATTAGTTTGTCTGTTGATTAGACTGTTTTTGCTTAAGTCACTTAGCAGATAATTTCTGTTATAGTTTGGGCTTGAGCTTTAGCTCAAGTCCACACCTTATGTTCATTTATTATTTTCTGTGATCATGTCTGATTATTATTTGCATTTATTGCCCTCTGTGTTATTTGTATACTGTGTCATTCCCTGTTTGGTCCTGGGTCTGTGTGTATATTTGTTTACCTATTGTTCCGACTCCCCATGTTTTCTGTTTCCCTAGCCACTGCCCTTTTGTATTACTCTTTGTATTGTGCCCTGCATGTCTATTGCCATGTCGTCTGTGTATTCCCTGTCTGTGAGTGTGTATGCAGCCCTGCCCGTCCTGTGTTCTTCACCTGCTGCCCTGATAATTAGTCTCAGTTGTCTCACATTAACTTCATGATTAGTCTCCCTATTTATCCCTTTGTTTGCTGTAGGTTGGCGTGCTGGAGACATGATAATACCCAGGGGAAAAATGGGTGAGTGAAAAAAAATCCACAAACTACAGCAGCTGGGTCTCCTAGTGGCTGGAGTTTACTGTCATGAATTGCCCCTCAGGGCAGGAATGGAGACCCAAGCGCTGAACTATAGTTTGTGATATTTATTGAAAAAACACAAAAGTCCAAACAGTGCACAAACACAAAAAAATCCAAACTGTGTGCAAAGCAAACTTACGAACTGAGGTGGTGAAAGGGAAGACAGGATGCACATAGAGAATAAATGTCAGAACAGGAGTAGGGTTTTGACGCGAGTGAATCATTAGACTCCAGCAATGAGGGAGAAAGATAACAATCTTTTAGTAGAGCCAGAAACAAATGATTACAAATGATAACAGGTGTTGGTCACATGAGCGGGGGAGGTGACTAATTATTAGACAGCTCACAGCTGTGACGACTCGTGAACTGAAACAGAATGAGCAACCAGTGCAAGATGATGACAAGGTGGGAGTGTCTGGAAAAGGAGTTGGAGAGCTCATGTCACAATGAAAAAAATATAAACACTAAGAACTACATGGACAAAGGATGTCTAAAGAAACTGACAGATTAATAATAATAATAATAAGGACATGAACAACAAAACAACTGACCACTAAGAACACAGCTTAAACTAACACACAGGAAAATAAACACACAACACTAGAAAAATACAGGAAATATTCAGATATAAATTAAGAGCCTGAGCACAGTGACACACCGCGCTCAGCCTGGTGACAAGCATGAGCCTGTTCCAGCAGACCAAAAGGTGCACATCCCAGTTCCTGTTTCTGCTGATTCTGAGGTGCATGCCACAGCTCCAGCTGATTCCGAGGTGCACGCCACAGCTCCAGCTGATTCTAAGGTGCACGCCATAGCTCCAACTGATCCCGAGGTACACGCCACAGCTCCAGCTAATTCCGAGGTGCACGTCACAGCTCCAGCTGATTCCGAGGTGCATGCCACAGCTCCAGCTGATTCTGAGGTGCACACCACAGCTCCAGCTGATTCTGAGGTGCACGCTGGAACCTCAGCCAACCCCATGGTGTACACTGTAGTTCCTGTGGTTCATCCTGAGGCGGTCACCCCAACAGAAGTGGACCAGGAGATCAGACAAGTGCTTTTCTTGACTTTTTTAACATCAATATTAGTAAAGTCTTGTGTAGCTCCTGGTGATTGTTGTGACGCCTCACTCACGTCCAACCTTTCTTCCCCGTCCGAGGTGACTGCAGCGGGGGTGATTCCCCAGGCATCAGGGTTGGACGTCCCTGCACCACCAGCCCCAGAGGTCATGGGACCTCCACCTGCCGCTGTGCCAGAGGTCATGGGAGCTCCACCCAATGCCCAAGAGGTCAGGAGACCTCCATAGATGCCTAAGAGGTCAGAAGACCTCCACCCGACGCCCAAGCCACCCGTTGTTGAAGGGATAGAGAAGTCCACTTCACCTTCTCTGCCTGAGGTTGCCACTTCTCAGCTGCTGTTACCCCTGCGCCAAAGGTCCCTCTGGTATTATCTTCTGAACTGGAAAATCCTGTATGGAAGTCTTTTGAACTAGAGAATCCTATGATGCTTTCCGAACTGGAGATCCTTATGTTGTCCCTTGAACTAGAAACTTCTGTATTATCTTCTGAATTAAAAAAAAAAACCCTGAGTTGTTGTCTTCTGAGCTAAAGACCCCAGTATTATTGGTACATGAATTACAAGCCCCGGGATTGTTGCCCCTAGAGCTAAATGGTCTGTTGTTGCTGTGTCCTGAGCTCTGCATCCCTGATCTTCCTTGTCCTGTGGTCTGGTGACCTAGTGACATCGGTAGACCACCAAACCCACCATGTACCCTAGCTTGGGGACCCATGGTCTTGGGTGGGCCCTCAGATCTGTTTTGCCCCCCGTGCTAGTAGTTCTGGGTCGATGGTAGACCACCTGACCCGTTTTCTATTAAAGTTTGGGACCGTGAAATTTTGTTTGGGCCACAAGAGATGTCCTTGTTTTGGACTCTGTGGCAGGGGGTAAAATAGAGATTACCAAAGCTCATAACTGTAATAAGGACTGCTGTATTATTGTCCCCTGAATCAGAAATTCCTGTGTCGGTGCTTCCTGAACTTGAAATTCATGTACAGTGGGGTAAAAAAGTATTTAGTCAGCCACCAATTGTGCAAGTTCTCCCACTTAAAAGATGAGAGAGGTCTCCAATTTTCATCATAGGTATACCTCAACTATGAGAGACAAAATAAGAAAAAAAAAATCCAGAAAATCACATTGAAGGATTTTTAATGAATTAATTGGTAAATTCCTCGGTAAAATAAGTATTTGGTCAATAACAAAAGTTCATCTCAGTACTTTGTTATATACCCTTTGTTGGCAATGACAGAGGTCAAACGTTTTCTGTAAGTTTTCACAAGGTTTTCACACACTGTTGTTGGTATTTTGACCCATTCCTCCATGCAGATCTCCTTTAGAGCAGTGATGTTTTGGGGCTGTTGCTGGGCAACACAGACTTTCAACTCCCTCCAAAGATTTTCTATGGGGTTGAGATCTGGAGACTGGCTAGGCCACTCCAGGACCTTGAAATGCTTCTTATGAAGCCACTCATTTGTTGCCCGGGCAGTGTGTTTGGGATCATTGTCATGCTGAAAGACCCAGCCACGTTTCATCTTCAATGCCCTTGCTGGTGGAAGGAGGTTTTCACTCAAAATCTCACGATACATGGCCCCATTCATTCTTTCCTTTACACGGATCAGTTGTCCTGGTCCCTTTGCAGAAAAACAGCCCCAAAGTATGATGTTTCCACCCCCATGCTTCACAGTAGGTATGGTGTTCTTTCTCCTCCAAACACAACAAGTTGAGTTTTTACCAAAAAGTTCTATTTTGTTTTCATCTGACCATATGATATTCTCCCAATCCTCTTCTGGATCATCCAAATGCTCTCCAGCAAACTTCAGATGGGCCTGGACATGTACTGGCTTAAGCAGGGGGACACGTCTAGCACTGCAGGATCTGAGTCCCTGGCGGCATAGTGTGTTTCTGATGTAGCCTTTGTTACTTTGGTCCCAGCTCTCTGCAGGTCATTCACTAGGTCCCTCCATGTGGTTCTGGGATTTTTGCTCACCGTTCTCGTGATCATTTTGACCCCACGGGGTGAGATCTTGCATGGAGCGCCAGATCAAGGGAGATTATCAGTGGTCTTGTATGTCTTCCATTTTCTAATAATTGCTCCCACAGTTGATTTCTTCACACCAAGCTGCTTACCTATTGCAGATTCAGTCTTCCCAGCCTGGTGCAGGTCTACAATTTTGTTTCTGGTGTCCTTTGACAGCTCTTTGGTCTTGGCCATAGTGGAGTTTGGAGTCTGACTGTTTGAGGTTGTGGACAGGTGTCTTTTATACTGATAACGAGTTCAACTTTATTAGTCCCATTGTGGGACTAATAAAGGCTTATCTTATCTTATCTTAAACAGGTGCCATTAATACAGGTAACGAGTGGAGGACAGAGGAGCCTCTTAAAGAAGAAGTTACAGGTCTGTGAGAGCCAGAAATCTTGTTTGTTTGTAGGTGACTAAATACTTATTTTACTGAGGAATTTACCAATTAATTCATTAAAAATCCTTCAATGTGATTTTCTGGATTTTTTTTTTCTCATTTTGTCTCTCATAGTTGAGGTATACCTATGATGAAAATTGGAGACCTCTCTCATCTTTTAAGTGGGAGAACTTGCACAATTGGTAGCTGACTAATTACTTTTTTGCCCCACTGTATCTGTGTCTTCTAAATTAGACATTCATGTATTTGTGCATCCTGAAGCAGAAATTTCTGTGTCTGTCTGTCTTGAGCCAGAGAGTTCTGCATTAGAGTGCTCTGAACCAGAAATTTCTGCCGGGTGTGGTCCTAAGCCAGAAATCTCTGTGTTTTTGAGTCCGGTGCCAGGGAATTCTGTATTTGTACCCCCGAGTTAGAAACTTCTGCTTCTATATTCCCTGGACTGGAAACTTCCGCACCTAAGCACCTGAGCAAAAAAAAAAAATTAAAAAAAATTCCATATCTGTGTCCCTTGAGTTAGAGATCCCTGTATCAGTGTATCCAAAACTAGAAATTTCTGCTTTTGTGTCCCCTGTGCCAGAGATTTCTGTATTTATGTGCCCTGAGCTAGAAATTTCTGCATCTGGGGTATCTCATGAGTTTAAACCCTCTGTATTATTTCCAGTGCATGGGGTTTTTGTGTTGCTGCCTGAGCCAGAAACTCTTATGATGGTGGAAACCCCCATGTTATTTTCTTTGAGCAAAGGGCTCCCATGATATTTCCTGAGTTTAAGGGTATTTTATTTTCACTTCCTGAGCTTGAGAGTTTTTCGTTGTCACCTCCGGAGATTGGAGTTTCTGGGAGTAAAGTTTTCATGTTAGTTCCTCAGAGTGTCGTGCTCCTGTGTTGACTTCTGAGTTAAGAGCCCCTGTATTCGCTGCTGAGCTAAGAGTTCCTGTGCTAGCTGCTATCCTAAGAGCTCCTGTGTTGGCTTCGGAGCTGAAAGCTCCTGTATTGGCTTCTGAGTTGAGAGCTCTTGGGTTAGCTTCTGAGTTGAGAGCTCCTGTGTTGTTTTCTAAGCCTAAAGCTCCTGTTGTGGAGAGAGAAATAATCAGGCGGCGAGGTCCAGGGCAGAACAGGCTTTATTCATCTCTCTCTCTCTCTCTCTCTCTCACATCTTCTAGAATTACAAGCATCAAAAGAGTAACAGGTCACAGGCACCTCTCCTCTTATAGCATACCACTTGGTCAGCCTTCTGTGGTGCTGCATTAACGTCAAAGTTTTTGCAATTCCCATTCTCTTTGTCACTGTTCGCATCAACACACCAACCCCCGCATCAACACACAAACCCCCATGACGATTCCCCTTGTCCTTCCGTCTGAATGTAAACATACTGAGGTGGATTCTCCACCTCCCCACCGAACTCAGACTGAGCCTTAACCCTCATGTCCTTTGGGCTTCAGCCTACCTCCATAGTGGCTGTAACGGGGGGTCTGCCACTCTGAGGCGCTGCTGTGCTGGTGAGGGGATGGTGGGGGGCTCTTGGGGGTGCGTCCGTCTGTGGGGGGACATTGGGAGGGGGGGAAACATCTTTAGCATGCCATTGTGACTGATCTGACGAGTCATTTACCTGGAGAGTTCTCAGTGGGGGTTGTCCGCGCCAAGGAGCTCGGGCCAACACCACCTGCTCGTCTGCTAAAATAAAAGCGGGCTTAAGCCTGTCTATATAGACTGTTTCCCTGCGGCCCCCCAAGTCTAACACAAAATGTTTCTCCCCGGGTTCCAGCGCTCTGAACGGGCCGTTGTAGGGCGGATGCAAGGGGGTCCAGTGGGCATCGTGCCTGACAAATACAAACGCCGCATTCTTCAAGGCCTTTGGCAGAAAAATGCGTGGAAAACAGTGGTGGACCGGACTGGGTACCGTCCCTGCCACTGCGCTATGCGGTGAAAGCGGGGATGGATCGGTGTTTGGCGGGGGGGCTGTCCGGCAAAAATTCCCCTGGGAGCTGAAGTGGATGGGAAAAAAACCAGCTCTGCTGGGGAGGCTGCCAAATCCTCCTTCGGTGCTGAACGCAACCCTAATAGAACCCACGGCAACTGGTCTACCCAATTTGCATCCGTAAGTGAAGCTCTGAGCACTGCTTTAAGCAATCTATGGAAACGTTCGCATAACCCATTGGCCTGGGGGTTGTACGCGGTTGTGCGATGAAATGTGACGCCCAGACTCTGGGCCATGGTGGACCAGAGGTCGGAAACAAACTGCGGGCCTCGATCGGACGTGATAACCAAAGGGGCGCCGAAACGTGCCACCCATGTCGTCAAAAAAGCGCGTGCAACTTCTGCGGACGCGATGGAAGCTAGCGGGACTGCTTCGTGCCAGCGCGTGGTGTGGTCCACCACTGTCAGGAGATGCGTGAACCCCTGCGATGGCGGGAGGGGGCCCACGAGGTCCACGTGAACGTGGTCGAACTGCTTAGCCGGGATATGGAACGGCTCCAAGGGGGCCTTTGTGTGCCTGTGCACTTTAGCTCATTTGCACGCTATGCAGGCTGCAGCCCACTGTTTCACTTGTTTGCGCAGGCTCGGCCAGACGAACTTTGCTTCCACCATTTTGACTGACACGCGCACTCCTGGGTGTGACAGGGAGTGAACTGACTCAAAAACGCGGTGGCGCCAAGCGGGTGGGATCACCGGGCACAGGTGGCCCGTGGAGATGTCACAGATTAGGGGGGCCCCCCATCCTGCAGTACTCTGCTCTCCAGCCTTAACCCTGTTGGTCCAGACTGGAGCGCGCAAACGTCCGCATCGCCGATCTGCTCAGTGGCCATGGCCGTGTAATCTATCCCCACATAGACTGGGGCCACTAATGCTTGTGAGAGGCAGTCCACCACCACGTTGATTTTACCGGCCACATGCTGAATGTCGGTCGTAAACTCCGAGATCGCGGCCAGCTGTCTCTGCTGCTGGCCCGACCATGGTTCCGAAACCTTGGCCATTGCGTACTTTAGCGGCTTGTGGTCCACGAACGCAGTGAAGGTGCGCCCTTCCAGCCAGAACTGGAATTGGCATATGGCCAGGTGGAGAGCCAGTAACCCTCTGTCAAACGTGTTGTATTCACGCTCACTGTCGCGCAAACACCTGCTAAAAAAGGCGAGCGGCTGCCAAGAACCGGTGATGCACTGCTCCACAACGGCCCCTATGGCCATGTCCAAGGCCTCGGTAGTGAGCGCTATCCGAGCCGCCGAGTCCGGGTGCGCCAGCAGTGCGGCGTTCGCCAGGGCTGTTTTAACCTCGGAAAACGCCTGCTCTCGCTCAGGAGTCCAGTCGACTCTGTCCACCGGTTTCCGTTTCTTAAGCGCAGCATACAACGACTGCATGAGCTGGTTTGCACGGGGGAGGAAACGGTTATAAAAGTTAACCATCCCCAAAAAGTCCTGCAGCACTCTGACCGTCTGGGGCCGGGGGAAATCTGCCACCGCACGCACTTTGTCTGGTAAGGGTATTGCACCCTCTGGTGAGATGCGGTGGCCCAAAAAATCGATTCCCGTCACTCCGAACTGGCACTTCACCGGGTTGATTATTAATCTGTGCTCCTCCAACCTCTGGAAAATTGTCCTGAGGTGGGCTACGTGTTTGTCCTCGGACGTGCTGGCCACCAGGATGTCGTCCAGGTAGACGAACACAAACCCAGATCGCGCAACACCGCATCCATCACGCGTTGGAATGTCTGCGCTGTGCCTTTTAACCCGAAAGGCATGTGTAAAAACTCAAAAAGACCAAACGGGGTTATTACTGCCATTTTAGGCATGTCCTCAGCGCACACCGGGACCTGGTGGTAACAGCGGACCAGGTCTATCTTGGAAAAAATGCGTGCCCCGGTGAGGTGAATGGAAAAATCCTGAATATGGGGGATTGAGTAGCGGTCGTGCGCTGTGGCGTTGTTCAATCTGCGAAAATCTCTGCACGGTTGCCACGATCCCTCGGCTTTAAGAATCATATGTAGCGGGGATGCCCATGGGCTGTTTGAGCATCTGATGATGCCCAACTTTTCCAAGTTGGCAAACTCCTCGAGTGCTATGGCCAGTTTAGTTGCGTCCAGATGCTGAGGTTGTGCAAAAATGGGCGGCTCCGTGGTGGTAATGAAGTGCTCCACCCCATGTTTAGTGACGGTCACCGAAAAGGTCGGGACCGTGAGTGCTGGGAACTGGGTGAGTAGTGTGTGGAACTTACCCCCTGGAGCTGTGACGTTGCCTAGCGTTGTGGGCCTGGCTCCTCTCGCTGTACAGGGGAGAGAATCAAAAGACATTGCATTAATCAGGCGTCTGTTAGCCACATTGACTAGTAGACCGTGTGCACACAAAAAATCAGCACCCAAAATGGGGAAGCTGCATGCCACTATGATGAATGTCCATTGGTATGTACAGCCGTGCAAGGATACAGTCAGTGTCCTCTCACCAAAAATCTTAATGTCTGAGCCGTTTGCGGCCGTCAGCTCGGGGCCGCTAGTTCCTGCCAACCGGTCTGTGTAGGACGGCAGGATGAGACTCTTTTGGGAGCCGGAGTCCATGAGGAACCGTCTCCCCAAGCATGAGTCTGTCACGTTGAGCACCTTGCTTGCTTCACCAGCGGTCACAGCTGCTACCGACTGCCAGCCCTGGCATTTCCCGAGCGCTTGAATTGGAGCAGTGGCACGCATCAGTGTGCGTTCTCTCCAAAACGGTGGTAGTAGAAGCAGAGTATGTCTCTCCGGTGCTTCTTGGCTTCCGCTGCAGCCACCGTCGTTGGCTCTTCGCCCCCGCTGGCAGTCTCGCTGGGTTCCGACACTGCTGCATTCACTGCGAGGGCTCTGGTGGTGAGGATAATCCAATCTGCATCTTGCGCTAGCGCCCGGTAGTTGAGCGCGGCCAGCAGCGGCGAATTGGCAAGGACCACCCTGGCCACCGTCAGGAGGTTCCGGAGGAAAAGGTGGGCAAAGAGAAAATGCCCGTCATCTGTGCCCATCAACACCAACAACTTCTCCATTAACTCGACCGCCGACCCGTCTCCCAACTTGGAGCGCATCAGGAGCTTTTCCGCTCTCTCGCAGTCTGAGAGCGTATAGCGCTGGATCAGTGCGGTTTTGACAGCCTCGTATCTGTGGTGGGCTGGGGGCCGTTGGAGCAGGCTCGCCACCTGCTGAGCTGTGCGTGCGTCCAGTGCTGCAACCACGTAGTAGTATCTGGTGTCATCCGCCATTATTCCCCAGAGCGCGAACTGGGCCTCGGTGTGGAGGAACCAAGACTTCGGGTCGTGTAGTCAAAAGTCAGGGAGTTTGACCGAAACGGCGCACGCGTTGCTGGCACCTCCCGTCCGGGTCGTCTCCAGGGTGTTCACCTCGAGTTCCATTGTGCGTCAAGGGTCACCAGTGTGGAGAGAGAAATAATCAGGCGGAGAGGTCCAGGGCAGAACAGGCTTTATTCATCTCTCTCTCTCACATCTTCTAGAATCACAAGCATCAAAAGATTAACAGGTCACAGGCACCTCTCCTCTTATAGCATACCACTCGGTCAGCCTTCTGTGGTGCTGCATTAACATCAAAACCTTTGCAATTCCCATTCTCTTTGTCACTGTTCGCATCAATACACCAAGCCACGCATCAACACACAAACCACCATGATAATTCCCCTTGTCCTTCCGTCTGAGTGTAAACATACTGTGGTGGATTCTCCACACCGTATTGTTTTCTAGGTCTGGAGCTCCTGTGTTCCTTCTGAGGTTAGGGTGTCTATGATGTCTCCTGGGTTTTTAGAGATGTCCTGTGTTGTTTTTTGAGTTGAGAGCTCCTGTGTTGTTTTCTAAGTCTGAAGCTCCTGTGTTGCTTTCTAAGCCTAAAGCTCCTGTGTTGTTTTCTAGGTCTGGAGCTCCTGTGTTTCTTTCTGAGGTTAGGGTGTCTATGATGTCTCCTGGGTTTCCTTCTGAGGTTAGGGTGTCCATATTGTCATGTCCTGAGGTTAAAGTGTCCCCGTTGGCACTTGCGGAGTTTGAGATCCCCATGTTATCATCTGTTTGGAGTTTCCATGTCATCATTTGAGTTTTAGGTTTTCCATGTCTTCATGTGGGTTTTAGGTTTTCCATGTCATCTTTTGGGTTTCAGGTTTTCCATGTCATCTTCTAGATTAAAGTTTTCATGTCATCTTCTGGGTTAAAGTTTTCATGTCATCTTCTGAGTTTAAAGTTTTCATGTTATCTTCTGAGTTCGCCCTTGGGTGGGGGGGGCTGTCATAGTTTGGGCTTGACCCAAACTATGACCATAAGGTGTGGCTCAAGTCCACACCTTATGTTCATTTATTTTTTCTGTGATTATGTCTGATTATTATTTAGATTTATCGCCCTTTGTGTTCCCCTGAATCCTCCGTTATTTGTATACTGTGTCATTCCTTGTTTGGTCCTGGGTCTGTGTGTGTATTTGTTTACCTATTGTTCCAACTCCCCATGTTTTCTGTATCCCTAGCCACTGCCCTTTTGCATTACTCTCTGCATTTTGCCCTGCATGTCTACTGTCATGTCTTCTGTGTATTCCCTGTCTGTGAGTGTGTGTGCAGCTCCACCCGTCCTGTGTTCTTCACCTGCTGCCCTGATAATTAATCTCAGCTGTCTCACATTAAGTTCATGATTAGGCTCCCTATTTATCTGAGTTTGTACTTGTGCTCTGTCTGGTGTCACTGTGGTGTTTCCTTAGTGTTCTCCCTGTGAACTTGTATCATCCCAAGTAAGATTAGTTTTGCCTGCGTTCTTTCCTGCCCCTGTGCAGTTGTTTATTTGATTAGAGTTCTCAGCATTTTTGTTCTTTAATAAATATGATACGTTTGAATTCAGTCCGAGTCATGGGTCCTCACTCTCTCTACAGTATGCTAACTACTAACTAACCTGCACTTATATAGCGCTTTTCTAGTCACAAAGACCACTCAAAGCACTTTCACTAGTACTAACCCTCTATTCTAAGGGCCTATAGGAAACAGATATCTAGGGACAATTTAGAACAGCCAATTAACCTAACATGCATGTCTTTGGATTGTGGGAGGAAACTGAAGCCCCCGGAGTAAACCCACGCAGCACAGGGAGAACATGCAAACTCCACACAGAAAGGTTCCAACCCCTGCCAGCCTGGGGATTCGAACCAGGAACCTTCTAGCTGTAAGGCAACAGTGCTAACCACTGCACCACCGTGCTTCCCGGTGGGCAGATCCATGACAGAATGATGCCAGCACCCGAGGGCCCTGCGGGTCAAACAATTGAGGATTATGTCTCGGACGCCCGCACCTCCCACATGGCAGAGGAGGCCCTGGGATGTTTGGACATGGCAGCTGCAATCATAAAAACTACCCCAAGCTTGCGGAGCTACCTTGACCTGTTTGGGCTGCTGATGTCCATCCAGAACCTCCGGCGCATGTATTGGGACATGGTGGGGACCATTCCAGCTGTGCCGAATTCAGAGTCTATGAGGGAGCTTTTTCTTGGCTCCGGCGTCTTTCCCACCATGCCGTACATCAGCTCCAGCCCCAACTCCACCTCCTGAGCAGCAGCCTACTGCACTACGGGCACCTTGGGAGATCTCTGCCAGTGAGAGAGAGCAGTTTTGAGGATTGAGACTGGCATTTTGCAGGCCCGGATGGAAGGAGGGCTCTGGGAGACGCCGCTCCTCTCAACACCATGTGCCACCTCCAGTACCAGCTCTCTCCATGGCGCACACTCCAGTAGTGCCGGCCGCTTACCAGACAGCTCTAGCCGTTCCCGTGGTGCACGAGCCAGCAACAGCTGTCCCCGAGGTGCACACAACGGCTTCTGCTGTTCCCCCCATGATAGTGCTGCCACCTTCCCTGGTCTCCCTGTTTTTTCCTGACGTGCACATGGCAGCCTCCAGGGAGCACGAGGCTGTTCCAGCCGACCACAAGGTGCACATCCCAGTTCCTGTTCCTGCTGATTCCGAGGTGCACGCTACAGCTACAGCTGATTCTGAGGTACATACTAGAACCTCAACCAACCCCGTGGTGCATGCTTTAGCTCCTGTGGTTCATCCTGAGGAGGTCACCCCAGCAGAAGTGGACCAGGAGATCAGGCAAGTACTTTTCTTTACTTTTTAACATCAATATTACTAAAGTCTTGCCTAGCTCCTGGTGATTGTGGTGACACCTCACTCACTCCCAACCTTTCTTCCCCATCCGAAGTGACTGCAGCAGGGATGATTCCCCAGGCATCAGGGTTGGACATCCCTGCACCACCAGCCCCAGAGGTCATGGGATGTCCACCTGCCGCTGTGCCGTGTCATGGGTCCTCACTCTCCCTACAGTCTACCCGGTGGGCAGATCCATAACACTTTCTTGCTATTAATGCCACAAGGTAGCTCTACTTTGAGTACAATTTCTGTCTGCTTCACCTACCTCTGTCACAGATCTGTGCATGGATTCTGACATGCAGTGGAGAGAGACTTTAGCAGGAGAGGAGCTGCTGATGGGAAATATTTGAAACCAGTCTTACATTAGTGTGTCAGACTCCAATATTAACTTTGAGAACACAGTGGAAGCACTTACTTGCTCCTCACTGCAACTTTTTTTTAACTACAAAATAAACAGAGTAAACTCCCTGGCTGTTGCTTGATTGTGTGTAACACTGCGCAGTCTTCCAAACACATGAAGACAACAAGAAAGGAGCAGACGGACTGCTCATGTTCTGATTGGCAGTTGGGGTGAGCAATCAACCAAAGGAAACCTTCTGATTGGGTGGGCAAAATTGACAAGTGGGTGTGCAAATGCTGGCCAAAACCACCCTTAGCTGTGCCACTACCACAAACCCTACCCAACAGGTTACTGTGCCTGTCTTGCCTGTCTTGGGCAAAGTAATCTGTAACTTTCCATTCTGGCTGGTCTTATTGTTGCCAGCTGTACCATCAAAGTGGCTGCACGGTGGCGCAGTGGTTTAGCACTGTGGCAGCACAGTTTTACCCTCGGCCGGGGGACCGCGGGGATCATGAGATCGTGGGTTCGATCCCAGCCCCCGACCAACAGTGAGCTGTGTGGAGTTTGCATGTTCTCCCCGTGTTGCGCGGGTTTACTCCGGGATTTCTCCGGTTTCCTCCCGCACACCAAAAACATGTAGGTTTAGGGCGCTCACGCACGCAGCGACCAGCAGCCAGTGGCTTGTCACCAAACTGCAAACCAAGTCTACCTACGGGTACAAATAAGTAACAAAAAAAAAAAAGAAAAAAAAAAAAAAGTGGAAGCCTTTTATTGTCTAGGACACGCAAATATTAAACCTAGTCAGGAACAGGCATAAAGTCAAATGTAACTAATTTCTATACAGCTAATAACAACCTTATAGCAGTGTGACCAGTCAAGTTTGATTTTACATCAATCACAATGTTAGAGGAGACTGACAGTAATGATATGCTGAACATAAACAATGATAAGAAGCTGACTGACAGCTTTTCATTTATTTAAATTTACTAGAGAGCTGTTATCAGACTTGCTGAGAGCCCCTCTCCCCCCAACAAACTTGATGCATTTTTGCTTTTTTTCTCCTTACACCACTTTTCAGATAAGCAATGTCAAGGTGAGAGCTGTTTTATTTTCTTCAGCTGATTATTTGTAATTATTCTGTGCTTGATATTTATTTATTTGTGTTGACTGTACACATCTATGGATTTTTTTCATTTAAATGTTGATAAAATGGTTTGATTCTGAAACAGTGTTTTAAAGATCAGATGTAATCATTCACCTCTGAAGCCCAAAAAGTCTCTTTTGCACACAATAGCTCTCCCAGTGCCCACAGAGTTGTTTAAGTTTTTCACATATCTTGACACACTGATCACTGCATAGACCTCCTCTGTGACATTTGTAAAACAGCAATCCGTGACTCTTTGGCACAGTGCTTTTTATTCACTTCTCAACAGCAGATTCTTTCCTTATCAGAATAAATGTAACATTTTTTCAGCATAGTTGAGAACTTATCAACATGACTTTTGCTTGTATAAAAATTGGATTATTACTTTCAAAACATATCAACAGTACTACTTTGCATATATTTTAGATGAGTGCATGTTTGTGTGTGCTCTTCACTCCGTGTCATCTCACTCTGTGTTGCTCATGTTAGAGAGATTCAGAATACAGATTTCCTGGTGGGAGCAGCAGGCTGTAGGGACAGACAAGAGGCTTAATTAATGTTTCTTATACAGTTGCTCTGTGGGGAATCAGTAAGTATACATGTGGGCTGTATAATGAAATTTTCTCTGTTAAAATTCATACAGACACATTCATGAGTGATGTCACATGTTGGGCATGTGATGAACTAAATATGAAGGGGTGGCAAATATAAGATGGACATGCTCCATAATATATCCCTGTGTGGTCATGGCTGAAGAGACTTCCGTTTGTTTGCCTGGTGCCTGCAAGGAATTATGGATATCCACTATAAAGGACAGAAAATGGCTCCTGCTATTTTGGGGCATATTTTGTCTTTATTTGTCAGAGACAATGAAGATAGACAGGAAATGGGGAGGACAGAGACATACAGGAATACCCACTCAGGCTGTGATTCAAACCTGTGCTGTCTGCATGAGAAACAAGCTCTTTTTAATGGGAGACACCACTTCATGGACCATTAGGCCACAGAATTCCCCATGATGGTTTCATTGTTGTAAATAGTCTTTAAATCTGTTGCAGTAATTATCCCTATTGTTCTGTCTGGCTTTCTTTCAGGTTGATGTTAAATCAGTGATTAGTACCATGACTGAGATATTGGTCACAATAAAGGGCAAACCACATTTTGTTCAAGTGAATAATAAGTCAATTGTCTTAGGCCTACATTAAGAGAGCCATTGTTCATCAAATAATGTGAGGCTCAACTACTTCCTTAACATACCCCATCAGCCACAAGGGCTGCTGGGAAATGAGAAACCGAAATGGCCCTGCAGGAATCCATTTACTGTTCACGATCTCTGCAGTTGTGAACAATAAATTAATTCATATTCTTTCACTCAAGACAGCATCCGCTACTGAATACATGGTTGAATTCTGGAGTGGATAATTGTGGTTTCAAATGTTTTTATTGATATGATTTGATATGTGTTGCTTTATTTTCAGGAAGAAATTAATTTTTGCATGCTTACTATCACAAATTAATTACAGTTACAACGTAGAGACATTGTATGTTCCCTTATTATTGAGTAGAATATCTTAGTCACTAAAGTAAGGAATTTATGCTTTATTCAGCAACATATGTGTCTTAAGGGGGGTCTCACTTCTCATATCAAATGTCTCTCCCTCTCCTCTCTCTCTGCTCTTTGGGAGACCATAGCTGGACTTAACTGACCAATAGAGCTCCAGGCTACCTTGCATTTCTTTTTTTAGGTCGAGTTTATGACTTCAGCTGGGAAAAGAAGCAGTGTAATTGGGCCAGCTCAGGTTTAATGAAAATCAGTGAAATTCTTCCACACCTGAAAAAATCTTCCCTTTGTTCAGTTTTGGGGGCGTTGGTGAAGCTGTAAAGAGTAAACTTCTCTGCTCTCCCATTTTTTTCTATCTTCCAAGTAGGCCCAGAGCCTCCAATGCTCTGTGAAAATTCTTTTTTTTCCCCTTTTCTTTGAAGTTCACTTTTTCTTATTTTAATCTTTTTCTTTAAATTACCACATAAGAAGATTCTGTGGGATTTTTTTTTAAGCTTAAACCAACTCATTTAAACCACAAACATCGCAAGAAGCAAATTTGTGGTGTGTTTTTGTCCTCAGTTTGAATTTTTGATGGGACTTTGTACAGTAAACCAATTCCTTGTGCATAAGAGAAGACCGCAGCCAGTCTGCTGAAGAACCAGCCCTTTTGTGATCTCGGGAGTAGGCCATAACCATGGTAAGGAGCTTGTCTGCCAGTCTTCCAATAGAACCCACGCCGGTCCAGTTGAAACGGAATCCAGTGGACTGCCTGCTACCTACTGGGACACAATGATTCTGCTTGGCTGACGGTCTGTTGTTTACTTTAAATTTAATTCCTCAGAATATTCCTGGTATAAGTTCTTTAAACTTAATTTTGTTACAACCCGAGTGCCGGTCTCGTCTGCACACGGCTCATATATCATCCTTTCCAGGCTTTGACAGCAGTGGATCCCTTCTAGCTCCCCGGGCTCTTATTGTGACAGCGGCCGGTGGAGCTCCCTGCTGTCAAAGCCAACAGCTGTGCTGCATTCGGGGTCATTAGTGCCCAGTGTTAAAAGCGGGCACTGAATGCACCCCGATGCAGCAGTCTCTGTTATACTACGGTCTGTGAGACTTCGTCTGTTATACCTCCTGTTAATCTCCGCGAAGTTCTCATCGTCTGATGCTTTGGGCGTCTCCCGGCTCAGACACCGTTCTTTCATCATTTATTGTAAGTTCCTTGTGATTATCCTACCTGCACTGTCGTGTGTATTTTTCCCTGTTCCTTCACTCCCCAATAAACACCACTGCAACTCACTGGTGACTGCTGGCATCTTATGGTGGCTCATGAGGGCCACCGTGACAGTAGACTGCTGCCAGAACGTCCAGAGAGGGGCGTCGCGCTGAGACGCTATTCATTGTGAGTTTTTGCAGTATTGGACTTTGTTCTTCCCAGTCTGGGTGTCAACTCTGGGATCATGCCGTCTCCCAGGAGCCGCGCTCGGCGCCTGGGTAATGAGCTACCCAGCGCCCTGGAGTACGTCGACGGGACGCTCTTCACCGCTAGCCTCTACGATGACCCAAACCAAATGTGCTGGCACCTAGACTACGCTGAGGTTCTCTTGGACAATCTTCCTTGTTACACCAACCACCCCGAAGTCAGCGCGAGGAGAAAGGACATCGCTGCACAGCATGAGATACTGTGTGGGCTGGAGGGAAATCCCGGCAGGAAACCAAAGAGGAGGAGATGTCACCCCTCACTTCGGGATCCCGCTCCTGCCTCCATTCCGGCCCGGGAGTTCGCACCATCCAGAGGTCTTTCCCCATCGGGCATGACGTCACTCGGGATTCCCCCTGGGTTGCTGCAGCTGACTGCTGTTAAGATCCGAGGCTGAGTGACAGCTGCTCGCTCCGCTGTTCATCTGCCTGCTCAACCTCAGCGAGAACCCCGTCCAGATCCTGTTCCGGGCTGCCGCAAGGGCTCAACCCCCCACACAGTTGCCACCCCTGCACTTCGTCAGAGGGGAATTCCCGCAGTCTCTCCCCCCGGGCCATCTTCTTCCGCTCTCCTGTCAGCGTCCCGTGCCCGGCTCATCACAGCTGTCGTCCCCTCCTCTTCGTCACCTATTCCGGCTGCTGTGTGTCTCGGGAGTCCCGTTTCGGCGAGTCCCGTCCTGGAACCTTCTCGAGCGGCTCCCCGTCATCCTCCCAGGGGGTCCTCTGTCACCATCCAGCGGGGAAAGGGAGGAGCAACGTCCGCCACAGCAAGCACCACTCAGCCTCCAGGAGACAGGCAAGTCCAATTTCATTCACACTCTCGTTATTGTGATTTGCTCTGTCAGACTCCTGGAGGTGGAGTTCGGGGTCCGCAGCTCCCCAAGCTCCCACCACCTGCTGTGGCTGTCATTATTAACCCCGCATCCTCTGTGTCTCCCTCCGCTGAGCGGTCCTCGATGCCAGGCCAACGTCGCTGGATGAGGAGGGGGCCTGCGGTTCTGGAGAGCCTGGTTCCGGTTCCGCAGCCACGTCGTGGGCGGAGGAGGAGGGCGGACTGCAGCGTGGAACCTGCGCTGACGAGGAAGCATCCCCGGGTTTCCACGGATGAGCGGTCCGGTCCTGCGGGTCAAGGGTCCCCTGCCACTACGCCGTGCGGGCCGTCGGCATGGACTTTGGTGCCGGAGGATCCAGGAGCTGTGTGCACCATCATGCCAGCTGCGGAGCCCACCATAGCTGAGTGGGAGCCTGAAGACGACCTCCTGCCATCAGAGCCCGGATCGTCGAAGTCCTGGATGGCGTCAGAACTCGAGATCAGGCAAGTGCTCTGTTTTGTCTTTCTTTACTCCATCTTAGAGCATTTTTGCCTGTCTCTTGGGGAGGCGAGCCGGGTGTGGCCACCTGCTACATCCGAGCTTGTCTCGCTGGGTTCTGGCGCTGCCGGTGATCCTGATCCCGGTTCTTTTCTCTCTCCCGAGCCTTCTCCCAGGGTTGTCAGCATGGATCTGAATTCGCCCGCTGTGCCAGAGGTTCCTGGTTCGGGGTTGGAGGTCGGTCCTGGTGCGGCACCTAACCAATCGGGGTCCGACGCGGACGCAACCGAGACCCAATCGGGGTCCTTCGCGGGAGCAACCGCGACCCAATCGGGGTCCGACGAGGGTGCAGCACCAGCAGTTTCCAGGTTCAGTGAGGGAGCTACAGATCCTCTGCCGCTGGACACTGGACGGGCTCATCTCCATCTTCACTATCATCACCATCGTCACCCTCCTCGTTCTCCTGAGGAGCACAACCCATCTCCACCTGGGGCCGTTGGGGTTCCGAACGCTCCGCCCGGTTCTCCCTCGTCTTCTGCTTCTCCAGCGAGACCGCCGGCTACTCCCCCCCTACAGTTCTGGTGGGCAAGTGATGCGGGTCGGCCGCCTGAAGGACTGCCGCACCCATTTGGCTCTCTGGGCCGGCCACCCAACCCATTGGACCCCCTGTTTGGCGACCTGGTCCGGCCGCCTGAAATTAACTGTTTCCGGGCATGGGACTGGGGTAGGCCACCCGAACTGTCCTTTCCCCCCCTGCCTGCATTGTGGCCACTTGATGCCGGGCGGCCCCCCCGAACTTTCAGCCTCCATGCCTCAGAGCCAGGATTGCAGTCATCCCGGTTTTTTTTGTCGTGTTCATGTCTGTAAACTTTTGGGATGTGCGGGGGTGGGGGCTGATATCTGTGATTTTGTATTTCACCTTTTCCTTTAGCCTGTGATTTGTGTTTTCTTCCCCTTGGTCTAATGGCCATGTTCTGTTTGAGACTGTGGATGTGTGTATTGCCTTTTGAGTCCTGTCCTTACGTAATCCACACATTATTGGGTATTGTGTGTTTTTTCTTTTTGACTCTCTCCCTCCTGCCGGTGCCCCATCCACCCACCCTAGGGGGGGTTGGGGGGCTTGGGTGTTATTTGGCCGTTCAGGAGCCCGGCCTCGAGGGGGAGGTACTGTTACAACCCGAGTGCCGGTCTCGTCCGCACTCGGCTCATATATCATCCTTTCCAGACTTTGACAGCAGCGGATCCCTTCTAGCTCCCCGGGCTCTTATTGTGACAGTGGCCGGTGGAGCTCCCTGCTGTCAAAGCCAACAGCTGTGCTGCATTCGGGGTCATTAGTGCCCGGTGTTAAAAGCGGGCACTGAATGCACCCCGATGCAGCAGTCTCTGTTATACTACGGTCTGTGAAACTTCGTCTGTTATACCTCCTGTTAATCTCCGCGAAGTTCTCATCGTCTGATGCTTTGGGCGTCTCCTGGCTCAGACGCTGCTCTTTCATCATTTATTGTAAGTTCCTTGTGATTTCATATATTTCTGCAAAGTGTGGTTAGTCTGAGTAAATAACTGCATATATTCCTGTATATATTTGCATCCTTTTATAGAAACGTGGACAGACTGTAATTTACTGTACATACTCTGCTGTCATTGAATCCTTATTTAAATCCTCCACCTGAACAACGAGAGCAAGTTTTTAGCCAAAGTCAAATTCCTTGTATGTGTTGTGCATACTTGGCCAATAAAGCTGATTCTGATTCTGATTCTGATTCTGATTATCCTACCTGCACTGTCATGTGTATTTTTCCCTGTTCCTTCACTCCCCAATAAACACCACTGCAACTCACTGGTGACTGCTGGCGTCTTATGGTATCTCATGAAGGCCACCGTGACAAATTTCATGCAAACCCCCATCAGAATTTCAAAATGCATTTTGCCATTTCATTAATTTGCATTCTTTTTCAGAGTAACACCAGTGTTCCATTGTT
Organism: Pholidichthys leucotaenia; assembly: GCA_020510985.1. NCBI lineage: Eukaryota > Metazoa > Chordata > Actinopteri > Cichliformes > Pholidichthyidae > Pholidichthys > Pholidichthys leucotaenia. The sequence continues at coordinate 134,787,989 of CM035837.1, forward strand.
ATAAATAGTTTAATCATCATTTTCTTCATAAAATTGCATCCACTTTTCTTAACCAATGCTATTTTATGGTTTTCCAATTTCCAGTATACTGACAAGTTAAAATATGGTTTATTCAGTTCCACAAATGATAGGTTACACTCAATAACTCAATAACAGTCTATGATGCTCATAGTACATGTTGAATTCCCTGTCTCAAGTTATTCGAATGCGTTAACCTATTCTGACATTTCTTATTAACCATTGAAAGACATATGGGAGTTATTGTTTGATTTCAGGTCCATCTTGATTATCGGCAGACAAGCACTCACAAGGGTTTTTTTTTGTTTGTTTGTTTTTTTGTTTTTTTTTAAACTGGTTCATCATTGGTACAAATAAAGAATTGTTAATAAAATTGTCCATTATCTGGACTGGTGCCCTACGAGGATATGAGTGTAATGAAAGGAAATCTTCATTCCTACTCACATTCATATTTACATTAATACTTGTACCAACAATAAAACACCTATAAACCCATTAATCTAAATCCACTACATTTTATAATGGCACTGCCGTTTGAGGCTCTGCTAGAATCTAGAAATGGACATGAAATTATGATTTCACAAGCTGTGTGGGCATAGCCAAATCAGATCTTTTGCATGGTAAAACTTTGTTTTTTTCTCTACATCTAACTGGCCACTCAGCCAGTGTTTAACCCCCTTATCTGCTCAGCCCAAGGTCTGTGTGAAGATGCAGCAAGGAGGAGGGGGTCGTAGACCCCCCACTCAAACTGCTGCACTCCACAGACTGTTTTTTTAAACATGCTAAAGTTGAAAAAGCATTGACATACACTGAATTAATTAAGATGAAGGCCTGAAAAGATGGAAACGCAAAGAATTTGGTCCGTCTTTTGTTAATTCAAATTGTTCAGCAAGAATTCCTGGCAGGATTAATTGAATTAACCATTATTTTTTTATATACCTCATTTGTAGAGCAGTGAAATAAGCTATTTCATCCTGAACAATAGTAACAAAAGTTACTGAGAGGAAATTGGTTGAGGCAATAGTGCCGAATCGCACGCAAAGTTAAAACTGTGAGATTATTCTTGCATGAATAATCTGCAGAATTGCTAAAATTGTTACTGGAATTTGGCTCATGACAAACCGCATTAAAGGGAGCCCATCCTCCATTCTTTTAAAAGTTTAGTGGCACAAGCAAGCCAATAGAAGCGTGAAACAAAGCAAAGGCATGGTCAGCGGGCCACATTCACATCCTGGGTGACTGAATTGCCACGTGTGCATCCCATTTGAATGAATGAATGAATGAATGAATGAATGAATCTTTATTTATTTCGGATAGTACAGGTTAAAAGGAACTGAATAATATAACAAAGGGGGAAAGAAAATCCAACAAGGTCAAATTAGACAATAACTCCTCTGATTATACAATTCAACATAAGTTATCCGAAATGGGTGATGGCTGAAGCCGCAGCTTATATTGCCCACCCATATTCCATCCAAGAATTGAAAAGAAAAAAAACAAAAAACAAGACAAGAGCGATTACAATTCAAAAACGAAGCTAAGACAAAATATGCTAAGCTACAACACAACACAGGCTGGATATGACAATCCTTATGTGATTTTACATGTCATCTTGTATATATGTTTGGAGTATTTCTTCCTTTAGTTTTAGTTTAAATTGTCCAAGCGTTGTACATGATTTTAATTCAGGTCCAAAATCGTTCCATAATCTGACTCCTTGCACTGAAACACAGTGTTGCTTAGTGGTAGTTCTCACTGAAGGTTTTTGAAACCTTCAGTGAGAACTACCACCAATTAAATTTTGCTTATGGTAGGTGCACATGCGCAGATTAAGCAGTGCAACTGCCATTTTACAAACTGCCATTGTGAGTCATCCTGGTAGCCATTTTGGAGCTGAGACAGTAACCGCCTCCAAGCGACGTCACTGTGCCTTCTCCTTCTTGAGTGCAGAAGGAACTGACTCCATCTTGTGGTCAACCATAAGAACGGCATCCTTTAATAAAATCACATCTAAAACTTTTAATCTGTCAAGCCAATTTCTAACCAAACTGAGCTTCCAAACTAACTTCAAAGTAATCCATATTATACAGAATAACCTAAATTTAAAACCAATTTAAAGTTTCTATGCCAAAAGCAGCGAAAAAGAAACTTGTTGGCTATTGAAGTTTTATTGTCACTGGTGGACCAGATTGGCCCAATATCGATGAATACCAGAAATGCATGAAGCATACACTTTGTATTTAATCACTTATTTTAACCATACATTTTAAACTTTAAAGTTAAAATTGCATATATTTACACATTTTAAGTAACAATTGCAAATTTTTGAAGCTATACGTGTGGGGTTTTTGTTTTTGTTTTTTTGTTTGTTTGTTTGTTTTGTTTTTAAAGCTGCATTGTTTGATTTTTTCCCCCACAGGAAGTCCATTTCAGTTTAAGGATTTGAATAAATACCAACGTTTATTCAAATGTGACCTTAAAGTAATGTTAACTCTGTGCATGCTGGTAAAGGATTTAGTGATTCACTGAATAATTACCAATTTTTTCAAAATAGGAAACCACATTAATCAATTGGCACTCAAAAGCTTCTAGGTGTTATTTAAATTCATTGTGCTATTCTTGGTTCATGTTTTTTCTCCACAGGAAAAAGGAAAACATTAATTAACTCCCTACTTCTTACCAGGATTTAAAAGAGAAAAGCAAAAAGGTGAAAACATTGATTATTCTGTAAATAAAAAACTTTATAGATAACAATCAAGTAAATCACCATTAGCTTTAATCCTAAGAAATCCTTGATGAAAATATACAAAACAATTCACTTGTATTTCCTTATCTGTAAATATTAAAACATTTAAAGCTTCAAATGAAAATATGCTTGAACAATAAAGACAAAGTCAACCTTTACTTTAAAAGAAAGTGAAAACGTATAACCTTGAATATCTAAAGCATTTAACCTTTTCTATTTTTGTTGTTCCTTTTTGTAAGTAAAATCTTCATTTTAAAGTGACATTCAACAAAATTCCAAAGCAAGTTATTGATGACAGTTCCAATACTAGGCTTTGAAATTTTAAGAAAAGACTAATGGACTGTTGTGCTGATAATATGTCTCTGTGTATTTGAGAGTGTGTGTACTTTTGTGTGTGTTTGTCCGACCGTCTTCCATATGGATGAGGGTTTGTCTATGTCTCTGTCTCTAAGTGTGTATTGCTGCTGTGTGATCCCAGTAAATTTTATCAGCTATCATGCATAATGACCTTCAATGAATCTAATGAAGAAGGAGTGGATGCGACACAATTTATGGACTATAATAGGAATATAAGTTGTGATCAGTATATTCCTGAGAAGTTAACATCCTTTAAAAATCAATACAATTATTCTTTCATGCATTTAAACATCAGGAGCTTGAATAAACATCATCATGATCTAGTTACTTTACTTACCAGTACAGACTGCAGCTTTGATGTAATTGGTTGTAGTGAAACTTGGCTGAACCTTGATGGTTATAAACTGTACGTGAAGAACAGATGTGGCAGATCTGGTGGTGGCATCTGTCTGTATATCTCTTGTAGACATGATGTCGGTGTTTATGATGATATTGTCATGGCAGACTGTTATGTTGACTCTCTTTTTGTTGAGATACATGTCAAAAATGGTTTAAAAAAAAAAATAATTGTAGATGTGATTTATCGCCCCCCGGACACCGACCTTAATATTTTCACAACCAAACTGGAAGAAATTTTATTCTCAATCAACAACAAAAATAAAAGCTGTATCCTCCTTGGAGACTTCAATATTGACCTCTTTAGGGATGATGCAGCTAAAAATGACTTTATGAATACACTACACTCCTCTTCCTTCTTCCCTATCATTAATACTTATACTAGAATCACTCACTCCACCAAATCCATTATTGATAATATCATTACTAACATTTGCAATTCCACACTGGTATCTGGAGTCGTGCCTTCTGAGATTTCTGATCATTTCCGTATTGTTCTGTTTCTTGACCTTGCTGTTAGGCCCTCAATCTCGCGTCATAAGCTAAAAATAAAAATACTTAATGAGAAACCTTACAACAACTGAGTGAGGACTTGCATGTCAAGGCATGGGATAGAATCTACAGTTGTAGTTATGCTGATGCTGTGTTTGACACCTTGACCAAGGAAATAACAGAATCCATCCAGAGGACAATTCCTGTCAGGACTGTCACATGTAGTGGTACTATTCAACATCCATGTCTTTCTAAGGGCATACTAAAATCTATTAAGCACAAAAATAAATTACATAAATGCTGCATAAAAAATCCAAATATTAACAATAAAAATGAATATACTAATTATAGAAATAAACTAACACATATTATTAAAAAGAGTAAGAGTAATTACTATACAGAACTTATAAATGCATCACAGGGTGGTTCCAAGAAATCCTGGAGAGTACTAAATAAGGTTCTAAATAGGGACCAAAAAACCCCACACATCCGAACAATAACGTGGTCAGTGAGCTCACCAGTAATGCCACTCTTGCTGACAAATTTAATATTATTTTATCTCCACTGGAGAAAATTTACGGTATCTAATAAAAGTAACCAACCCCAGGCTGCCTCTTTCAAACACTGTCTATCAGGAAACTACCCAAATTCTTTCTTCCTGAAGCCAACTGATTGTGAGGAAGTCTGGAAAATCATCAAGGACATGAAGAACTCAAACTCTGCTGGAGCTGATGAAATTTCCAGGACGATTTTGAAAAGTACTATTAATTTAATACTGGAACCTTTTACCTACTGCATTAATCTGTTTCTAATCTCCAGAGTAGTGCCACAAATAGCAAAAATTGCAGAAATTATACCAATTTACAAATCAGGTGATAAGAATGATTTGATTAAATACTGTATCATCCAATTTCCATTCTGCCTAGGTTTTGGAAAGAGTGGTTTACAACAGACTTACCAGTTACCTAGATAAGCTCAACATTATTATCTCATTTCAGTATGGCTTCAGAAAGAAACGCATTACCTATATGGCAATACTTGACCTAATTGAAAAAAATCAGTGATGCAATTGAAAGAGGCAACTATGGTATTGGCATTTTTTTTTAGACCTGTCTAAAGCATTTGATACCCTTAACCATGACATCCTAATTAATAAATTACAACATTACAGTATCAGAGGCCTAGCATTAGATTGGTTTATTAGTTATCTGTCTGGAAGACTTCAGTATGTTTATACAAATAACCACAAGTCATCATATAAATCCATCAATCATAGGGTTCCCCAGGGTTCCATTTTAGGACCAGTTCTATTCATTCTGTATATAAATGATACTGCTAACTTCTCGTCTCTACTACATAAAGTACTGTTTACTGATGACACTAATTTATTTTTTCGCTCACCAGAATCCAAATAAACTTGGACAGATAATGAATAGTGAACTATTGAAAATAGACACCTGGTTTCAGTGTAACAAACTTTCTCTTAATATCAGTAAAACTAATTATGTTGTATTCCAATAAAAAGCCAGACACCAAGGAACTTTGCCCCAAAATTAATGGACAGAATATTACAAGAGTTAGCTCTATAAAATTCATGGGGGTCCTCATTGACGAATTTCTCAATTTCAAATGTCACATTGACGATCTAACCAAGAAACTTGTCATGAATCGCCCCTACAGGGCAAAGAGGGAAGACCCAAGAGCTGAACTGCAGTTTGTTGTAATTTATTAAGGAAACCCAAAATTTAAAAAAAAAAGTTATTAAACATAAACTTACATAGAGGAGCCTGGCGAGAAGACAAAACACAAAGAAGCACGTCGGAACAGGGATGGGGTCCCAACGGAGGTACATGGATTAGAAGGTTCTCTGACAACAGGAGACTAACAGAGCCTGTCTTAAATAGGGCAGGAAAATAATCATAACAAGTGGCCTCGGGTGTGGATCACATGAGCGGGTAGGTTAACCTAATTACTAAACACGGAGCACACAAACGAGATAATGACAAGGTGGGAGTGCCTGGAACAAGTGCAGGGCTCATGTCACAAGGAAACAAAATATAAACACTGAGAGCAAAATAGAACAAGAAATCTAAAGACACTGACAGACTCGTCATCATCATAATAATATGGACATCAAAACATAACAGAACAACTGACAACAAAGAACACATCCTAAACACACACAGAAAAATAAACACCACACTGGAAAAATACAGGAAATACTCAGGAATGAATAAAAAGCCTGAACACAGTGACAAACCGTGCTCAGCCTCGTGACAGAGCCCCCCCCTCCTTAAGGGGTGGCAACCAGACACCCCAGGGTAACATCAAAAGAAAAAGAAAGAACCCCCTCCCCCCAATAGGAGCACAACAATAACCCATCCCGGGTGCGTGGTGGGGGGAACAGGTTAGGAGGGAACAAAACAAAAACCTGCTCAGGACCCACACCAGGCAAAATCTCAACCGCCTAAGCCCCCTGGACTGATGAGCTGGACAGTTCAGGTGGTCGGCCAAAGTGCCAGGCCCGGTAGATGGCATGATGGAAAGAGTCGGGTGGACTACCAGAGAATGTGGGCCACCCAACCGGCACAGTCTGTCGGGTCGTCTGCCAGAGTTCTTTAACCACCTGAACAGATAGGGTGGCCCAGAAGGCAGCTGCCCAATGGGAAGAACCAGCGGTGAGCTGGATGGAGGAGTCAGGAAACCCACAACAGCATCTGGCAGAGGAGGGGGAACTACAATGGTGCCTGGCAGAGGAGGGAGAACCACGACGGTACCTGGCAAGAGAGGGGGAACTACGACGGCGTCTGGCAGAGGAGAGGGGACCACGACGGCATCTGGCAAAGGAGAGGGGACTACGACAGCGTCTGGCAGAGGAGAGGGGACCACGACACTTTGGGACTGCTCTACAGCACTTTCAGTGGCCCCGAACTGGGACATAGCAGCACCCTCGGTGGTCCCAGACTGGGAAATAGCAGCACCCTTGATGGCTCCAGGCTGGAGCAAAGCTGCAACCGCGGTGACTCTGGGCTGGAGCAAAGCTGCAACCACAGTTGCTCTGGGCTGGAGCAAAGCTGCAACCACGGTTGCTCTGGGCTGGAGCAAAGCTGCACCCACGGTGGATCCAGACTGGGTCAAAGCTGCACCGTTGGTGGACCCGGACTAGGTCAGAGCTGCACCCTCGGATGTCCCGGGCTGGAACAGAGCACCTGTGACAACCTCAGCAGGAGGGGCAGCAGCACCCACAGAAGTCCTGGGCTGGAACAGAGCACCTACAATGACCTCAGCTAGAGGAGGAGCAGCACCCACGGAGGTCCCAGGCTGGGACGGAGCACCCGTGATAACCTCAGTGGGAGGAGCTGGACCCATGGTGATCTCGAGCAGTGAGTCTGGACCCACGGAGACTTCTGGCAAAGCTGGACAATCCTCGGTGACCCTGGGGAAAAGCTCAGACGGGACAGGCAGAGAAACAGGGTCAGGGTCACCGGCGGCAGTGGAGCCTTGTGAGGTGAGCTCAGGTGCAGCTGACGTCTGTGCCTGGCTCTCCCCAGCAAGATCCAGGCAAGATCTCTCCAATATAGAAATAACAAAAGCAAGGAGCACTTGCCTGAGCTTGAGCTCCACCGCCGTCCAGGACTCCGTCAATCCAGACAATGACGTCTTGGGCCCGGCCCTCTGGAGGTCCAGCTCAAACTCTGCTGTGGCGGCCCCAGCAGCAGGTATGGTGATTGATGCAGTCCCGGGAACCCCCAGTGGTGTGACCCACGCAGGTGGCTTGCGCGGCGGGGCAACAGGAGATCTGATCCCTGCTAGCGCTGGATATGACACAGCTGAAGCCTGGGGACACTCACTCGTTGGTGCAGGCTCCGGATCACAGGCAGCACTCTCCCTCCATCTGAACCATGGCTGTGGGGCTGGAACCAGGTTCTCCAGGGCCGCAGGCTCCTCCATCACCCAGCGGCTCACTGAGAGGAGAGGAGACACAGATAGATAGATAGATAGATAGATAGATAGATAGATAGATAGATAGATAGATAGATAGATAGATAGATAGATAGATAGATAGATAGATAGATAGATAGATAGATAGATAGATAGATAGATAGATAGATAGATAGATGTACTTTATTGATCCCAAACTGGGAAATTACAATGTAACAGCAGCATGACAGTAGACAACCAAATGACAGAAACACATGCATGACAGACATAGGGATTACCCATGGAAAGTAAAACTAACATGACTATACAACCTATATACATCATAGCTTAATATATGATGACCCATATAAACACATGGATCATCCTGCTGCACAATGAAGGACTATCAGGAGCAGAGTGAAATGTGAGGTACCAGTTAGACTGTAAGGTGCAGTGTGGCAGCATAGTTATGACCAGAATACAACATCATAGTGAGTTATTGTACAGTGAAATGGCATGCAGCAGGAAAGATTTCCTGTACCTGGCCGTTCGACAGCGAAGCTGTAGTAGTCTACTGGAGAAAGTGCCCCGCTGTCTGTCCAGTGTGTGGTGGAGGGGGTGATCAGGATTGTCCATGATGGATCGCAGTTTATTTAGTGTTCTCCTTTCCACCACTGTCTCAAAGGTCTCTGGTCTGAGACCAATTACAGAGCCAGCCCTTGTGACAATCTTGTCAAGTCTGTTGGTGTCTCTGGCTCTGATACTGCTACCCCAGCAGACAGCAGCAAAGAAGATGACGCTGCATCCTGACACCCAGATATTTGTAGTCCTCAACCGCTCCCACATCCTCCCCCCTAATTTACAGTGGCTGAGAAGGCGTCTTCCTCTTCCTGAAGTCAATCACCATCTCTCTGGTCTTGCTGATATTCAACCTCAGGTGATTCTTCTCCGTCCACTCCACAAATCTGTCTACCAGTGCCCTGTATTCCCCCTTCTCTCCTCCTCTTTTACACCCCACAACAGCTAAGTCATCAGAGAATTTCTGCAGGTGGCATGACTCTGTGTTGTACTGAAAGTCAGTGGTGTATAAGGTAAAGACAAAAGGAGAGAGCACAGTCCCCTGTGAAGCTCCCGTATCACTAGCCACCACACCAGACAAGACACTGCCCAACCGGACAAACTGTGGCCTGCCTGTCAGGTAGTCAGTAATCCAGGAGATCACAGAGCTGTCAACCCCCATCACCCGCACACAGCAGCAGTGGCTGGATGGTGTTAAAGGCACTGGAGAAATCAAAAAAAGTGATTCTCACAGTGTCTCCTCTGCCATCCAGGTGCAGATAGGCTTGTTGCAGCAGGTAGATGACAGCATCTTCAACTCCTAAATGGGGCTTATATGCAAACTGCAGAGGGTCCAGCCACGTCTTCACCCGTGGCCTCAGGTGGGCTAAGACCAGTCTCTCCAGGACCTTCATCACATGAGATGTGAAGGCAACTGGTCGATAGTGGTTCAGGTCCAATGGATATGACTTCTTGGGGACAGGAACCAGCCAGGATGTCTTCCACAGCACCAGTACGCTCTCCAGACTCAGGCTCAGGTTGTACAGGTGTTTTAGTACCGGAGCTAGCTGATTGGCACAGGTCCTCAGGGTCCTGGCGGAGATGCCATCAGGGCCCGCTGCCTTCCACTGACGAAGTCTCTCCAGCTGTTTCTTAGCCTGGTCTGTAGTCACCGTGATGTGAGGAAGGGTCCTGGTGTCCCCTGAGGAGGAGGGGTGGTGGTGGAAAGAGCTTCTGCACAGGAGGGTGGGTGGGGAGGGGTGTGTGGGGGTCTGGTTGTGTTGCTGGGATGACAGACTGTGAGTTGAACATATTAAAAAACAGATTCAGTTCATCAGCTCTCTCCTGGCTCTCAGATGGCTGCCTGACTCTCCCCTTGCACCCAGTTATTTGTTTCATTCGCTCCCACACATCTTGAGTGTTGTTTTGCCCAAGTTTATTCTCCAACTTCCTCCTATAATTGTCCTTGCACCTCCTCAGCATCTCTCTCAGCTCATGGTGCACTCCCCTCACCTTCTCCTTGTCTCCAGCCCAAAAAGCTCTCTTCTTTTTGTTCAGAAGTGCTTTCAGGTCGCTCGTGACCCATGGTCTGTTGTTTGTAACAGGATTATATAATAAAATATTTGTCATAAGGTACAGGAATTATTTATTTTATTTAATAGTGGGTGTGAAAGGGGGCGGAGTTAAATTGTCACTTCTACACCCGCTAAATTAAATAAAAGCACTCGTAAAAGGGGGCACCAGTCACAATGGACAATAATATTAAGTTTAATTTTAATTAATTTTGTACCTTCAATTACTTAATGAATCAGTCTCAAAATTTTAAGTGAGTTCTTCTCCTGCCGTGATTAGGAAACAGATATATGCAAAAGGAAAACGCTTCAACTTCTCTCATTCACCCTTTTATTAAACTCATTCAGGTTACATGGCATGGCATTCAAATGATGGATAAACAGATTCAAATGTACGATGTCACATCAACTGTTATTGGATTCCTGAACATAAAATCCAGCGTTACACCTTTGTAGAACCAAGGAGGAACCAGACTTATGTTTTAACGGTAAATGAAGGCTGAAATGTCTAACAAAATAACGCAATTTTATGGGGAAAATTCATAAGCTAATTATCTAAAAATGACTTCTGAATTAATCTACAAAAATTAAGGGCAGTTACTTAAAAATGACTAAGAGTCTTCCTTCAGTTTACAGCTTTACCCTGTGGCTAAGAGACTAATTGAGCCCTGAAATACGGGCTATATTCAATTGTAATTTAATTGTTCGGACATCACGTTTTAGCCCAGCACATAGAAGTAGGAGTTTCACTTACGAAAACAGCTGTAGGTCCACGTTTCAGCAGGTCGATACCGGCCGAGTTGGGAGTTAGGATGTCGGAGGAAGCGGCTGCTGCGATGCTTCCTCACAGCCATGGAAGTGCAAACTCAGCTGGGAGCTCTCCAGACAATGGCAGCAGGGGATGGTCTGTCACCGAGCGGCGTGACAAGTCCTTGGAAAAGAGTTCGAATTTGAGGTCTCTTGTAGCGGGATAGACCAAAAAAACTGAAGGAGAAACTTCTCAGTCAGGCGGGTATGAGGCCAGAAAGAGAGTCCAAAAAAACCCCCACAGTCTCTGTCCATTTTAAATTAGGAAAATTAAAGGTCCACTTTAACGGCGTGAAAAGTCATAAAAAAAAACGAGAAAAACATTTACTAGGATAAGAATGGCTTCTGAGGTAAAGGAAAAGTTTGAGAATTTGATTCTCGGAGAAAGCGAGCTCTAAAGAAAAAGGTGATTTCTCCTCAGTAACCAGAAAAACTAACGCAGGATTTGACAAACTTCACAAAGAACAATTTAGATAGAATAAAACTACACAGGACCTTGAAACGGTAGAACAAAATCTTCCCAGACTTATCTAATCTCATTCTGTCTCTTTCTTGTCTGCTTTTTCTTCTCTAACTTTAACTTAACTGCATAACCTGTCTCTGTGTAACTTGTGTTCTCTCTCGCTCTCTAACTTTAACTTACATCTGTGTGTTTCTTTTTCTTTCTGCTTGTCTTGTTCTAATTCTGAATCTGTGTGTTTTTTCTGAATCTTCTTTTGCGGAGCAGCTTCTACTACTTTTAAATGACCCCGCCTGGTCATAAACTTGTGCTGCCGATCGCAAGACTGACCAATCGACTTTATCAAAAACAGTTTGAAATGGCTGCTATCCAATGTGAGAACATTTCTTTGTTTGAGAGCAGCCAATCAAATGAAGACACCATCCCATGAAATTGCAGAGAAAAATCAACACTCAGTCAGTTCTTATGAAATTAGGTGCTCAATATAAAATTTAACTAAATTAAATGACTTGGCTAATATTTGGTGATCATGCATTTATACCATTATTCTAATATTACATTTGTTTGAATAGCACTCATGAACATAACATTTCTTATACATAATTATAATACATGCATTCATATTTAGATCAAAGCTTAATGTAGTACAGCAAACCATGGTTGGTGATTAAAAAGGGATGATTTTCAGTGTCCTTAGGATCCAGGGGAGAAGAGGATAAGCTGAAAGAAACTTAATGTTTAGAATAAATTAAAAGTCATCCTACATACTGAAACACATTTCATAGGTATCCGCTAGGAGGTACTGTTGAGCTGTAAATGATTTCTTTTAGGTCCATGGTATCTGGAAGAGATAATCTGGAAAACATCGGAATTATAAACAGGTTAACATCAGGTTATAAACCTGTCTGATTAAGCCGTTTATGACCCTTTTAAGGTTTCCTGTAGAGGAGGATGTTATCCAAATGCAGTGTTCACGTTGGAGGTCTGGTCTCCCGAGTTTTATGTTCCTTTGAGCCTTTTAAAGCAAATTCTGATCCTTATAATCTCTGCAAGAGGCAACTGTTTACATTGGGGTCCTGGGAAAACATCTTTGGGTCTGGCCTGGATGAGGCCTGGATGAGTCGATATGAAAGCCAGTAATATTCCTGTAGAATGCAGAAAAGTGGTATTCCTGTAGAAGAAATAAAGTGAAATTCCTGTAAAATGGAGAGAAGTGATCTTCTGTCTTGGTTTGAGGAGACGATGATGCTACATGTTGGAGAAGCAGTGTACAGTCTGAGCTGGCATGGTCGTGTCTTCACAGAATCTAATGCATTCTGTGATGCAGTCAGTCATATTGTCTATGTCTTAGAAAAGCTCTTAGAAAAGCTAGAACAAGTTATTACTCTGCATTAATAGAAGAGAACAAGAATAATCCCAGGTTTCTTTTCAGTACTGTAGCCAGGTTGACAAAGAGTCAGGACTCTGTCAATCCTAGCATTCCCTTAGAGCTTACTAGTCAGGACTTTATGAACTTTTTCAATAATAAAATTTCATCCATCAGAGATAAAATCAATCAGATTCTTCCCACAGTTAACTTAAATACTGTAACTACTACAACTCCTTCTTTTGATGTCTGTCTTGATGAGTTTACTCCAATCGACCTTTGTGAGTTAGACAAAATAGTTTCCTCATCCAAACCTTCAACTTGTCTTTTAGACCCTATTCCTACTAGGTTATTTAAAGAAGTCTTCCCACTTATTGGTAGCTTTATTCTTCATATAATCAATTCTTCATTAACTTTAGGCCATGTACCGCAGGCTTTTAAAACAGCTGTAATTAAACCCTTACTCAAAAAGCCAACGCTAGATCCAGGAGCTTTAGCTAACTATAGACCAATCTCTAATCTCCCTTTCATTTCAAAAATCTTAGAAAGAGTTGTTGCTACGCAATTATTTGACCACCTGCAGGGAAATGGTTTACTTGAAGAGTTTCAATCTGGGTTTAGAATCCATCATAGTACTGAAACAGCCTTAGCGAAGGTCACTAACGACCTCCTCATTGCATCTGATAATGGACTAGTTTCTGTACTTGTCCTTTTAGACCTTAGTGCAGCTTTTGATACTATCGATCATAATATTCTACTTGATAGATTAGAACACTATGTTGGACTTAATGGAACTTCGTTGCAGTGGTTTAGAACTTATTTATCTGATAGGTTCCAGTTTGTTCATGTAAATAATGAGTTTTCTTTCAACTCAAAGCTTAGTCATGGAGTTCCACAGGGATCTGTGCTAGGCCCTACTCTTTTTAGTTTATATATGCTTCCGTTAGGCAACATTATTAGAAAGCACTGTATACATTTTCATTGTTATGCAGATGACACACAATTATACCTGTCAATGAAGCCAGATGATACTAATCAATTAGCCAAGTTAGAAGCGTGTCTTAAGGAAATTAAAGCTTGGATGACTTGTAATTTCCTGCTATTAAATTCAGATAAGACTGAAGTCATTCTTGTTGGTCCAAAAAACCTTAGAAATTCCTTTCCAAATCAAACTTTCAGTTTGGATGCAGTTACTCTTTCTCTTAATAGCTCTGTGAGGAACCTTGGAGTTATTTTTGATCAGGATTTGTCCTTCAATTCACATATTAAATTTGTTTCTAAGACTGCCTTCTATCATTTGCGTAATATTGCCAAGATTAGGAGCATCTTGTCTCAGAGTGATGCTGAGAAACTGATCCACGCTTTTGTTAGCTCGAGATTAGATTATTGTAATTCTTTATTATCAGGTTGTCCTAAAGCATCTTTAAAAAGTCTTCAGCTGATCCAAAATGCTGCAGCAAGAGTTTTAACAGGTATTAGAAAGAGAGATCATATCTCTCCGGTTCTGGCCTCCCTTCATTGGCTTCCCATAGAGTTTAGAATTAAGTTTAAAATCCTTCTTCTTACTTACAAAGCTCTAAACAATCAGGCTCCTTTTTATTTAAAAGATCTGATACTACCGTATTATCCTAATAGAGCACTACGCTCCCAAAATGCAGGACTACTTGTAATACCTAGAATCTCCAAAAGTACAATGGGAGGCAGAGCCTTCAGTTATCAAGCTCCTCTCCTGTGGAATCAGCTGCCAATCTGGATTCGGGAGTCAGACTCGATCTCTGTTTTTAAGATTAGGGTTAAAACCTACCTTTTTGATATAGCCTACAATTAGGGAGGGATCATGTGTTTCTGAACCCTCCCTTAGTTATGCTGCTAATAGGTTTAGTCAGCCGGGGGACCTCCAGTAATGCACTGGGCCTCACTCCTTTCCTCACTCTCTATGAAATATTTTTTTTTTGCTGGTCATTAACATTTGTTTGTTCTCTCCCATAGATTGAGTCCCCATCGTGCTGTTTGTTCTCTACATGTCTGTTCTTTTCCTCTTCTCTGTCCCCTCACCCCCCAGCCAGTCGTAGCAGATGACTGCCCCTCCCTGAGCCTGGTTCTGCTGGAGGTTTCTTCCTGTTAAAAGGGAGTTTTTCCTCTCCACCGTCGCCAAGTGCTTGCTCACAGGGGATCACCTGATTGCTGGGGTCTTTCTGCAACTGTGGGGGTTCCCCCCTACAGTTGATAGTGCTATGAGATGACTGTTGTTGTGAAATGGCGCTATATAAATAAAGTTGAATTGAATTGAATGTCTACCCCATGTGGTTCACAGAGTACGCCCCAGTCTGTCGTCTCGAACCAGTCCTGTAGTGCATCAGCAGCCTTCTGTGTCCACCTCCTCACAATCTGTGTATAAGCAGGTTGCCTTTGCACAAGGGGAATGTGCTTGGGTGTTAACATGACCATGCAGTAATCTGATTTGCCAATGGGGGGTAGAGCTGTTGCACTATATGCATCTCTGACATCGGCATACAGAAAATCCAGTGTTTTGTTTTCTCTGGTGGGGCAGTCAACAAACTGGTGAAAGTTTGGTAATGTTTTTCCCACTGAGACATGATTAAAATCACCCGTGATAGCCATAAATGCGTCTAGGTGCTTCTCCAGTAATGTGGCCACAGTGGAGCTGATGACGTCACAGGCCACCGCTGCGTCAGCTGGCGGTGGGACGTAGACGATAATAATTAAGGCACACTTCATTTCTCGCAGCTTATAATAAGGTTGCATACTCACAGCCAGCAGTTCAATGTCCGGGCTGCAGCACTTTTCCTTCACATGAATGCATCCGGGATTACACCACCTTTCATTCACAAGAAGTGCCACCCCTCGTCCCCTCTTTTTTCCTGCTGCTTATCATGTCTCTGTCCCCCTGTATAGTCTTGAAGCCAGGTATCGCTACATTAACATCCGGGATCTGTGAGTGTAACCACGTCTCTGTGAAACACATGATACTACACTCACGATACTCCTTTTGCGTCCTGACCAGCGCTGTAAGCTCATCTGTTTTATTTCCGAGCGATCGCACGTTCCCAGTGATGACCATCGGTACAGCCGGCTTATGCTTCCTCCTCCTCCTCTTCACCTTAGATCCAGCCCTTCACCCACGGCGTCTCCTCTTTAGCTCATCCGGGATGAGGGGCTTTGCTCTGGACAGCAGTACTGGCCTCCTCAGTGCAATCAGCTGTTCGCGTGTGTAAACAATGCGTCTGCCCCCACCCCTGCTGATCTCCATTGCCCGAGGAAGAGAAAAAACTAGAGAAAGACCGGATTAAAATAGAAAAAAAGTTGGTCCAGTCTTAATCCGAGTCTTCCTACCCAGCCCTGGTTAATAAGAGACACACTACATACAGGAATAAGCAGATAAAAACACAAAGACATGAGAGAGTTGCTGCTGGTATGGCCGCCCTGCTTCCAGCGCCATTAAAAAAAAAAAGAGAGGGCGGTGAGAAATTCATGGCTGCAGCAGGCGGTGAGAATTCAGGGGACTGCAAACACTGAACCTCACTTTTTTTTAGACTGATTCATCATTGGTATAAATAAAGAATTGTTAATAAAATTGGCCATTATCTGGACTGGTGCCCAGAGTAATATTTAGTTTTTGTTTAAAAGACTAGTGGACAACAACTCCCATCATCCCACATCACTAAACATGGTTACATTTTAAGATAAGATAAGATAAGATAAGCCTTTATTAGTCCCACAATGGGGAAATTTCAGGATTGCAACAACACAGGGACAGCAACACTCAGTGCAATAATTAAGAAGACACGAAAAATATAAATAAGAGCAGTGGATATACATACGTACACATAAATATATACACTACCGTTCAAAAGTTTGGGGTCACCCAGACAATTATTTTGTGTTTTCCATGAAAAGTCACACTTATTTACCACCATGAGTTGTAAAATGAATAGAAAATATAGTCAAGACATTGACAAGGTTAGAAATAATGATTTGTATTTGAAATAATAATTTTTTCCAGATACTCAATCTGCTCAAAGGAAGGTCAGTTTTATAGCTTCTCTAACCAGCTAAACTGTTTTCAGCTGTGCTAACATGATTGCACAAGGGTTTTCTAATCATCCATTAGCCTTCTGACGCAATGACCAAACACATTGTACCATTAGAACACTGGAGTGATAGTTGCTGGAAATGGGCCTCTATACACCTATGTAGATATTGCACCAAAAACCAGACATTTGCAGCTAGAATAGTCATTTACCACATTAGCAATGTATATTAGATATTAGAGTGTATTTCTGATTAGTTTAAAGTTATCTTCATTGAAAAAAAACAGTGCTTTTCTTTCAAAAATAAGGAAATTTCTAAGTGACCCCAAACTTTTGAACGGTAGTGTAAATATATACACAAAGTGCGGAGCATTGTAGCAAGATGGAATAAACAGCATAACTGTCTACTTAGTTATCCTACATAGTATGAATGTGTACCCATTAGGGATGGGCATAATTTACCGATTAACCGATAATTGATCATTAAGAATTTCACCGAGGAAGTTCATTTTCGTCGACAAACCGTTTTTTTTTTTTTTAAACAATCCGAGGTTAATAGGCCTAGTGCACGGCCGTCCTCAAACAATGCAATGGCAAAATTTGGGCACCAGGGGGCAACATTACACCATCGCCGTACCCTGGCGTGCCTCAGTTGATACATGCGGGCTTCCGTAGGGCAATCGCCAAATCATGAAGCGGTTACGGCGAAGTGTTGCGTGGGACCATTTCAATTTAAAAAATGACCAGGTGTACTGCAATCACTGCAATGCAGCATACAAATATACCTCATCGACAGGGTCCATGGAACACCCTTATTACGCGAAGAAACCGCCAACAGTGGTTGCGCGCTGAGTAATGGCGGTCGTGAAGATTCTTTTTTTTTTTTTTCAGAAACTTTATTGAGAAGGTCATGAAGATTCGGTGTACACACGTTGAGGGAAGCTGCAGGAGGCGGCGTAGTGGCTCGACGGGAAGACTATTTCGCACAAAATGGCACAAGAGAACAGCAAAAAGTTCTGCGCGGCTAGACTAAGTAACACGAGCGATAGAGCAATGAATGCGGTCTTCGTTTGTTGGGTGGCCGCTCGGCAGGGACAGAAGCTGGGTAAAACGTCTCGGCCAATCAGCTTGCGGGGTGAAACGTCTCGGCCAATCAGCTTGCGAGATTCCCGAGGGCTCTCCGTGCTGATTCCTGATGTTCTAACGTAGTCTACCTGCCTTGTTACGTACCTAAAAATGTTAATGATTAACCGATTATTAATCATTAATTCTCCCGACGATCGGTGAAGAAAATTTCACCGAATGCCCATCCCTAGTACCCATACATATTGTCACCCTCCGAAGCGACTGATATTGTCCTAGTTGTATACTGGAGGGGACCATTTGTGTAAGTCTGTTGCGTCTTTTGCATTCAATACTATTAGGTCGTCATGTTTTTTGCTATCTCTGCGAGCAGCCCTGCTTAGGTTATACAGTCTGACAGCCGTAGGTAGGAAGGACCTGCGAAACCTCTCGGTTGCGTACCTAGGATGATGTAGTGATATTTTAGTGATGTGAAACGCACTGATTTCTCATAGCATTGACCCCTGCACTGACAAACAAGTCACTTGGATTAATCTTAGCCTGACTCTTAGTATACAGTGGTAATAATAGAATGGATTTGCCTGACTGCTGCCCTCACCCTGTGTCTGTCTGTGAGGAAATCACACAAACATAAAGAAAAGCCCATACACAAGAGTGTGTAAACATGCTCTCTAAAGAAGTGCCCCTCACAACATTCATATAAGATAATGGTGATCAGGTGAGAGCAGTGGCAGGGATACTACACATGAGACCTATGATGAGCCAGGAAAACACAAAAACAGCAGCCAAAAGGGTGCATCAAATAATAAACGCATATACCCCTTTTGAGCCACTAGATGATCATGGGAATGAATTCAGACCAACTTCTAACTTGTTTTCAGCCTCAACACCAGTTAGAACAGAGGAAAACCTAGAATTACAAAAAGAGGCAACAGGGGGTGAGAGAGAATATCTGCCACCCAGTAGTGAATTGATGAAACAGTACAGTCAAACATTAAAGGTGTCACGATGCAAGCGTGGGTCTGTACCGTGCTCGGGTCTTTTGGTTGTTATCCTTTTTCTGTATATGTATTTAGTCCTGATTTTCTGCCATTATTATTTGTGCTTTTATTTTGACAGCGTTGTGATATGACTTCCACCTGTCAAGTCTGTTCACGGCCTGTCACAGCCATGTAGTGTTTTTGATTACGTTCTCACTCGTGCATCCACACCTGATTCACATTTTGGTTTCTCCTCTTTTATTATTTAAGCTCACTGGCGAGGTGTATTCCTTGCTGTGACCTCAAGCCATGTTTAGACAGGAATCCCCACACCTGATTCCTGTTTTAGCCCTTGCTTTATTCTCTGCTTCATCAGGCTATTTGTAAGTAACCTTTCATGGTTTTTCATCATTTTTATTTTTCTGTAATCACCTTTCGTGGTCTTTGTAAATTGTTCGTCGGCCTCCGTCGGTCTATGATGACCATGGAAGAGAATCCTAAACGTCTACTCTGTTGGAATAGCACCGCCTGTGGCTGAACAGGCCAATGCGCGAATGGCAGTCCCTGTCACACAGGTCGCACTTGTGGGTGGTCTCCGTGCTGCTGGAGCTGTGGCGGTTCTTTCTGCGGGTCCTTTTCTCATCTGCTGCAGCAGTCAGTTTCTCTTCACCCGCCTTGAGCTGTCTGGTCAGGATGCCTCTCCATTTGGAGCGGTCTGTTGCAAGGTCCTCCCAGTGCTCTGTGTTGATCTCCAGGGCCTTCATGTCTCTCTTGCAGACGTCTGTAAAGCACAGCTGTGGGCGGCCAACGTCTCTCCTGCCAGTCACCAGTTCTCCGTAGAGGACGTCTTTGGGGATTCTGCCATCCTCCATACGGTGAACGTGGCCTAGCCAGCAGAGCCTGCGCTGCCTGAGTAGAGTGAACATGGAGGGAAGGCCGGCGCGGGACAGAACTTCTGTGTTGTGCACTTTGTCATGCCAGGATATGTCCAGGATACGGCGAATGCAGCGCAAGTGGAAGGAGTTCAGTCTCTTTTCCTGCCAGGCGTATGTTGTCCACGTCTCACTCCCATAGAGCAGTGTGCTGATGACGCAGGCGTTGTACACTGCCATCTTCGTCTTGACAGAGAGTTTGGGATTCTCCCACACTCGTGTGGTGAGGCGAGCGAGTGTGGAGGCTGATTTTCCAATCCTCTTGTCGATCTCTGTATCAAGGGAGAGGTTGCTGCTGATCGTGGACCCCAGGTACATGAACTGATTCACGACCTCCAGCTCGTAGTCGTCAATGGTGATGGTTGGTGGTGCTTTCGTGCCTTACGCCAAGACATTAGTCTTCTTCAGGCTGATGGTAAGCCCGAAGTCCTTGCATGCCTGGGAGAAGCAGTCCATCAGGGTCTGAAGCTCCTGCTGTGTGTGGGTCGCGACTGCAGCGTCGTCTGCGAACAGCATGTCTCTGATTAGAGCCTCGCGTACTTTGGTTCTGGCTTTCAGGCGGGCGAGGTTGAAAAGCCTGCCGTCAGATCTTGTGTGCAGGTAGATTCCCTCTGTTGCTGTGCTGAAGGCATGCCTCAGGAGCATAGCAAAGAAAATCCTAAAGAGGGTTGGTGCAAGTACACAGCCCTGTTTCACTCCACTGCGTATGTTGAATGGCTCTGAGACGTTGCCGTCGTGCTTCAAATCAGTCCTGTGACTTCGAGGTCTTCCTCCCAAAGGTAGCCAAGGCTGTGCGGTGGATGGTGTTTCGCAGCTCTTCCCACTTCTGCTTTGCAGAATCTCCTTCTTGTGGTACACCAAGTTCCTTCTCAAAGGTGGAGGCAAACTGCTCAACAAGTTCTGGTTGGGCCATCTTGCTGGTGTCAATCCATGCCTTTCCAGGCTGTCTAGCACGATGGAATTTCTTCAGCTGCAGCTTGACCTTGCAACACACCAATGAATGGTCTGTGTCGAGTTCTGCACTCTGGAACGAACGGGTGATTAGCACGTTCTTCAGTGAGGTGCACCTGGTCAGGATCAAGTCCAGCTGGTGCCAGTGCTTTGAGCGCGGATGTCGCCAGGAAACCTTGTGTTGGGGCTTGGTCTTGAAGAACGAGTTTGTGATGCACAGATCGTGATAAGTGCAGAACTCGAGCAGCCACTGTCCGTTGTCGTTCATTCTGCCCACGCCAAAAGGTCCAAGACAGGAGGGCCAGGAGTCGTGGTCAGCACCCACTCTGGCATTGAAGTCTCCAAGGAGAATGAGTTGTTCAGAGTTGGGGATGATCCTGACAGTTGTTGCGAGATTCTCGTAGAACTCGTCTTTTGCCTCTGGTGTGGCTGTCAGTGTTGGGGCATACACACTGACGAGGGTGACTGGGCCTTGAGTGGTGTTGAGGCGGAGGGTGAGGAATCGTGCAGAGCCATTGCTGCCTGGTTCCACCATCTTCAGCAAGGTGTTCTTCACTGCGAAGCCCACTCCGTGTTCCCTGTGTTCGTCACTGCTCTTTCCCTGCCAGTAGAACGTGTAGTCCTTCTCTCTCAGTGTGCCTGCGTCAGCCAACTGTGTTTCCTGGAGAGTGGCGATATCCACTTCCAGTCTCTTCAGCTCATTATTGATGATGGCAGTCTTCCTGGTGTCGTTGATGTCCTTGAGGTTAGCAGCGAGTCCTGTCCTCATAGTTCCCAGTTTTAGAGTTGGTCTCTTTTGGTTTTTTGTCTTGCCTGGTGCGAAAGTTCTCAGCCTGCCGTTCGGACTTCTCCTCATCCCCATGCACCTAATGAGGAAAGCAGGCTGTGGCGGGACAACACCTTATTGGCTGGGGGCTGCCCAGCTTGAGGCGGGCGGTAGCTGTCCAGTGAGATCCGATGATCCCTCCCACCGTCGGGAACAACCCCTGGTGCCGCGCTCTACGCCAATTGAGCGGTGGCTTATAACCGGTAACTGTCATTCCCCATGTTTTGTCTACGCCAAAGGCGAAGCTGGAGTGTCCTCTCCAGTGATCCGGTGTTCTACCTTCCAGCGTTGGACTTTGGTAGGATTCAAGCCTGGGCAGGAAGATATGGAGGACAAGATGTTGCCCATGCAGCATGTCCCCCCTCTCCACGTCACTGATGAATCCAAAGGAACAGCAGGGCTGCTACAGTTTGGCACCAGCGCCGTCGCAGGAGCTGCCAGAACGATGTTGAGCACAACAGAGAACTGCCTTAGGGACTCCGACTCTGGATTTTTCCTCAGGGTTGACTCCCGAAGCCTTTCCTGTGACCGGGTGTGCCGCAAGGCAGCAGAGGTTTGAAATCAGGGTTTACCTTCCCCTAGATGGGCTACCTTCCCAGGTTGACGAGCCACCATCTACCCGAAGCATCTGGTTTTAAGGCACCAGAGATCCGCCCTCGCCCCTTCTCCTAAGTAAAAGCAGTTCCACCGGGCTTAGAGACTAAACTACACAGGCAGGCTAGGAGTTGGACTTAGTTGTCAGAGGCTTTTCGAGACGAACGCCATAAGGAGCATTTTATAAGCACTGGGAGCTTAACCCCAGTGCTGCTCCTGGCTATGACAACCTTGGAACTTTGTAAATAGCCTTTTGTAATTCGCCCTACGTGGTCCTTGTTTATCGCCTTTTTTGTATTTGCCCTTTGTGGCAAGCATTTATGTTCCTTATTATTCTTTATTAAATGAGCAAACTCACAGCAGGTGAATGGTGCCTCATTTCTGCCCTAAAGGGTCAATTATGACAGTAAGTCGCAGCCAGTAGGTGCCAGCGACTGTGAGTTTGCCTTTTTTATTCTTTTTCTACTGTTCTATTTTTTCCCCTTTTTTGGGTGCTGGCTTTTTGAGAAAGGCATCATTTGAGAGGGGGTACCCAATGAGCCTGGGTTTTGAGCTCTTCCAGGCCCTAATGAAAATTAATGACCTCCTAGCCATAGCTTGACAATATTCCTCTCCCATAGATGCTTTGTGGTACCTGGACTTCGAGGAGGCGGCTGTGCGGCGACATCCTTGCCTCTCGGAGCATGCTGAGGGAAGTGAGAGGATATCCCTGATGATGGCTATGAAACAGCAGAACTGTGAGTTGGAAAGGAATCCCACCAGGAAGCCAAGATTGGCTCCGACAGGGAGGCAATCCCGGACTTCTGTCCAACTGATTCCTTGCCAGGTTCCTGCTCCAGCTCCAGCTCCTGCTTCATCTGCTCCAAGACGCCGGTTTCCGGTGCAGACCTCTACTCCTCCCCATAATACGGCTGTACCAAACCGAATGGAGGAGAGTCACTGGGTAAAAATACCTCAAACCCCCTGCCATTGCCCAGCTATGGTCCGCCAGAGAAAATCCTCCGTCTCTCAGCCAGTTGCATCCGTTTCACTGTGCCAAGGAGGAACCACAACAGCTTCTGCCTCTAGATTATCCTCACCGGTTGTCTCATCAGCTTCCTCTTCCTGGGCCGTTGCTGTCCACTTTTCCACCACAGCATCACCTCCGACTGCTGTAAGCCCAGCTGATTCTCCCCTGGCTCCGCCCATCACCGTGCCTGCAGGGGCAGCTCCTCCATGTTCTCTAGAGGGGCCCACGATCGCCGCAGTCATGGAGAAGGAAGAAACTGGGCTTGCTGCAGCAGGAACCACCGTACCCTGAGAAAACACGCAAGTGCTTTTTCACTCCATATCACCATCTTACGAATTACCTTGCCTGATTCCCGGGGGTGAGGCTCAGTTAGTGCAGTCCACTGAGTCCTCACCACCTGCTGCAGCCACAAAAACTTTTCTTGCTCTCTCTGTGTCTCCTCCCATGCTCCCTGAGTGTCCGCTGGTTCTGGGATTAAGCTGCTGGATGGAGGAGGAGCCTGTGGCCCTGGAAAACATGGTTCCAGCCCCGCAGTCATGGTCCGGACAGAGGAAGAGGGCTGTCTGCAGTCCGGAGCCTGAGCCAATGAGGAAGCGTCCTCGGGCTTCAACCACGCAGGATTCAGCACCAGCAGGAAGTGGATCTCCTGTCACCATGCCGGGCGAGCCACCTACATGGGTAACATCACCAGGGGGTTCTGGGACTGCAGCGACCATCATGCCTGCTGTTGGGGCCGCCACAGCACAGTCCAAGCTGGACCTCCAGAGGGCCAGGCCTGAGACATCGTCATCTGGATCAATGGAGTCCTGGGCAGCGATGGAACTTGAGCTCAGGCGAGTACTCTCCTTTGTTTTTGTTGTTTCTGTATTGGAGAATCTTGCCTGGCTGTCGGTGGGGGGGGAGCCAGGTGCAGCCATCAGCTGCACCTGAACTCGCCTTGCCAGGTTCTACTGCTGCCGGTGACCCTGACCCTGCACCTATTCTATCCGAGTCTTCTCTCAGGGTCACCGAGAATCATCCAACTACGGCAGAGGTCTCCGTGAGTTTGGGTCTACTGCCTGAGGTCTTCGTGGGTCCAGCTCCTCTGGCCGAGGTTGTCATGGAGGCTCCGTCCCAGTCCGGGACCTCCGTGGGTGCTGCTCCCCCTCCTGCTGAGGCTGTCGTGGAGGCGCCGTCCCAGCCCGGGACCTCCGAGGATGTGGTTCCTCCTCAGTCTGGGTCTCCATGGGTGCTGCATCCCAGCTTGAATCCCACGTTGGTGCGGCACTCCAATGTGTGTCCGCTGTGGGTGCTACGCTCCGGCCTGGGGGCCATCATGGGTGCAGCTCTATCCCAGTCCGGGGCCACCGAGGGTGCCGCAACCCTTAAGTCTGGGGCCGCCTTAGTCCAGGGCCACTGAGGGTGCTGCAATGCCTCAGTCCAGGGCCACCAAGGGTGCCGCAATACCTCAGTTTGGGGCCACCGAGAGTGCTGCAACACCTCAGTCCGGGGTCACCGAGGTTGTGGCGCCTATGCCCAAGGCTGCGGTGGGTCTTCGGTCCACCACTGGGCCTGTTGTGTTTCTCCCACCGCCATCACCTTCAACGGGTGTCCATCTCCTGGTTCCGGGGGGCCGCGGTAAGCACTGGTTCCTTCTGCCACCTCCAGGGGGAGGTGTGCCATGCACTGCAACTCGTTGGCCCAGAGATGTGAGGAGACCGCCCGAACTCTCTCGTTTACTGGGGTGGCTTCTAAACTCTGGTAGACCACCCGATGGACTTTTTCATCCTGGTTGGGGGCTCTGGAGACCTGGTAGGCTGCCCGACCTTTTCCACCAGATGGCCGGATGGAGTCGGGACTCTGGTAGGCCACCAGAACAGTTTCCTTATTTATCTTGTATTGTTTAGTTTTCTTTGTACTTTGTTTTGTCAGTGTGTGGATCATGTGCTTTTCAAGTTGTTTTGTTTTCATGTCTCTCCCTCCAAGCCTGGATCCCCCCCCCCCACCCTCCCGGGGTCGGTTTTTGAAGTCATTTCTCTTGGGGGGGGGGTACTTTCTTTCCTTTTGATGTTACTGTGGGATGTCTTGGATCCACCCCTTAAGGGAGGGGCACTGTCATGATGCTGAGCATGGGTCTGTATCGTGCTCGGGTCTTTTGGTTATTATCCTTTTTCTGTATATGTATTTAGTCCTGGGTGCTGCCATTATTATTTGTGCTTTTATTTTGACAACATTATGACATGACTTCTGCCTGTCAAGTCTGTTCGCAGCCTGTCACAGCTGTTTAGTGTCTTTGATTACTTCTCACTCGCGCATCCATACCTGATTCACATTTTGATTTTTCCTCTTGTATTATTTAAGCTCGCTGGCAAGGTTTATTCCTCACTGCGACCTCACCCTGTGTAGACAGGAATCCCCATGTCCGATTCCTGTTTAAATCTCTGCATCGTAAATTTATTGTAAGTAACCTTTCAAGGTTTTTCGTTATTGTATCTTCCTGTAGTCACCCCTCGTGGTCCATGTTTATTGCCTTTTTTGTAATCGCCCTCCGTGGGCAGTATTTGTTCCTTATTATTATTTATTAAATGAGCAAACTCACAGCAGGCGAATTGTGCCTTATTTCTGCCTCTGAAAGGGGCAGTTATGACAAAAGGATGTGTGCTCTTTGGAAAGGAAAATACAAGAATTGACCATGTCAGATGATCATTCAAAGAGACAAATAGGTGATTATAGGGATCCTCAAGATACAGGAAACAAACAAAAACAGTGGAAAATTGGTGATTATGGATCCACAATAGAAAATCTGATCGAAAAGGCACCTCAGCACATGCATTAACAAGCAGGAGATATACCTAAAGTAAATTATAAGCACATGCCCATGATAGGTCTTGAAACTGGGGCAGCACAATATTCAAAATGGTCATTTAAGGACCTTCAAGACATTTGTGTCACATTGCCTCCACTAACTTCAGGGGCCTCTCCGTGGATTAGACCTACAGACGTGGACAAAATTGTTGGTACCCCTCTGTTAATGAAAGAAAAACCCACAATGGTCACAGAAATAACTTGAACCTGACAAAAGTGGTAATAAATAAAAATTCTATGAAAATTAACCAATGAGAATCAGACAATGCTTTTAAATTGTGGTTCAACAGAATTATTTTAAAAAACCAAACTCATAAAACAGGCCTGAACAAAAATGATGGTACCCCTAGAAAAGACTTTAAGACTTTAAGTCTACTTTAATTGTAGACTTTAAGACCAGAGGAGAGAATATGTTGGACTTAGTGTACACAAACACAGATGCATATAAAGCAATACCCCGCCCCCATCTCGGCCATTCTGATCACATGTCCGTGATGCTGGTGCCTGCCTACAAACCTTTATTGAAGCGCAGCAGGCCAGCAGTGAAACAAATCAGGATTTTGCCAGAGAGTGCAACCTCTGCACTGCAAGACTGTTTTCAGCACACAGACTGGAAGATCTTCAAAATAGCAGCCTCCCAGGAAGACAGGACAGATGTGGAGGAGTATGCTGATACGGTCACCAGCTACATCGCGAAGTGCACAGAGGATTTCACTACAGTGAAGACCATCACTATGCGGGGTAATCATAAGCCCTGGATGACTGCAGAGGTGCGCTCGCTGCTTACAGCCAGAGATGCAGCCTTCAGAGCGAAGGACAGGATTGTCCTCCGCTCAGCCAGGTCTGCGCTTTCAAAGGGAATTAAGGCGGCAAAGCGCGCCTATGCGGAGAAAATCCAGGGACACCTCTGTGACACTAGGAACACCAAGCAGATGTGGCAGGGAGTTCGGACACTGACGGGCTTTAAGTCTAGGCAGGGGGTCGAGGATGACGACGCTTCGCTTCCAGACAGGCTTAACGACTTCTTTGCACGTTTTGAAGCATCAAACTCGACAATCAGAGGGAGGGCCGGCCCACTCCCACCATCGGTCGGACCAGCTTTTACCATCAACACAGCGGACACACGGAGGACCCTATCCAGAGTCAACCCACACAAAGCTGCAGGTCCAGACAACATTCCGGGACGTGTGCTCCGAGACTGCGCGAGCGAGTTGGCGGATGTCCTGACTGACATTTATAACATCTTCCTGAGTCAGGCCATCGTTCCCAGATGCTTCAAGACCTCTATTATTGTACCGGTGGCAAAGAAACCAGTGGTGTCCTGTTTGAATGACTATCGTCCTGTTGCACTTACACCAATTGTGATGAAGTGTTTTGAACAGCTTGTCAAACCACACATCACAGCCTGCCTCCCTGCATCACACGACCCGCTCCAGTTTGCATATCGTTCAAACCGCTCCACGGAGGATGCTATAGTCACCACCCTACACTCTGTCATCACCCACCTGGACCAGAAAGACACCTACGCCAGACTCCTGTACATTGATTTCAGTTCAGCATTCAACACCATTATTCCCCAGAGACTGATAGAGAAATTACTCCTTCTCGGTCTGAACACTGCCACATGTCTCTGGATCCTGGATTTCCTGACTGAGAGACCTCAGTCTGTCCGGGTTGGAAACAACATCTCCAACTCTGTCACGCTGAGTACCGGAACCCCTCAAGGCTGTGTACTCAGTCCACTGTTGTTTACACTTCTAACACATGACTGTGTATCCAAACACAAGGGGAACCAGATTATTAAGTTTGCAGATGACACCACGGTGGTGGGACTTATTCAGAGGGATGAGGAATCAATGTACAGGGAAGAAGTGAGAGACCTGGAGGGCTGGTGCAGGGAGAACAATCTGGTGCTCAACGTGGACAAAACAAAGGAGATGATTATCGACTTCCGGCGGTCACAGCCTGAGCACGTCCCCCTCAGCATCGGTGGCCGTTTAGTGGAGAGAGTAGAGAACATCAAGTTCCTCGGAGTGCAGATCTCGCAGGACCTGACCTGGAGCAAGAATTCCTTGGAGATCAGGAAGCGGGCTCAGCAGAGACTACACTTCTTGAGGAAACTCAAACAGGCCTCTCTCCCCATCTGCATCCTCAGGACCTTCTACAGAGGTGTGGTGGAGAGTGTTCTGACGTACTGCATTACTACATGGTACTCCAGCTGCAGTATGTCAGACAAAAATGCCCTGCAGAGGATAGTCAAGGGGGCAGAGGGGGTAATTGGAGTCTCCCTCCCCTCTGTCCAAGAACTTTTTCAGAACCGTTGTAGGAGCAGGGCACTGAACATTGTCAAGGACCGTTCTCACCCTCTGCATAAACACTTTGAACTTCTTCCAAACGATTCCGGAGCATCAGAGGCAGAACCACCAGACTGATCAACAGCTTCCTCCCACAAGCTGTCAGGATGCTGAACAGCTGACCCGGAATCTCACATTCACCCCCACGGACCTCCTCCCAGTTTTTCTAGCCCCTGCCGCCGATCTGGTTTATTGTTTGGCTCGGAAAGTGAGACGGCGGAAGAGAGGAAGACGAGCGGGCGCTCTCGTACGACTTCGCAGGAGAGGCTCGCGAATGGCGCTGCCTGGCATATTTCTGTCCAATACCAACTCTCTCTCTAACAAGGTAGATGAACTGAGACTGCTGATGCGTTTTAAGGACCTCGCCTCCTCAGCTGTCCTCTGCTTTACTGAGACCTGGCTCCGGGAAAATATACCGGACAGCGCGCTGCGCCTCGACGGCTTTCAGCTCTTCCGTGCTGATCGTGACACAGAGCTTTCCGGCAAGACCACAGGAGGCGGTGTCTGCTTCTACATCAACTGCAGCTGGTGCTCTGATGTAACGGTAATTTCCAAACACTGTTCTCCTGTCTTGGAATTTCTTGTTATCAATTGCAAGCCCTTCTATTCCCCGCGGGAGTTTGCTTCTTTCATAATGATCGCTGTGTACGCCCCTCCCGACGCGGACACGCGCAAAGCTCAGCGCGTGCTCGCGGATCACATTCAACACACAGAGCGGAGTTTTCCAGACTCGCTGATTATTGTGGCTGGCGACTTTAATCAGTGCAATCTGAGCCACGATCTCCCCCGCTACAAACAGTTTATTAAATGCCCCACCAGAGGATTAAACACACTGGATCACTGTTACACCACAGTGAAAGACGCATATCGCGCTGTCCCTCGAGCTGCGCTGGGATTATCTGATCACGTGATGGTTCACCTCATTCCCACATACAGACAGAGATTGAAGCTCACTAAACCTGTTGTGAGCACTACGAAGATACGGACCAGTGATGCTGAGGAGAAGCTGGAAACGTGCATGGAAATATCTGACTGGGGCATGCTTAAAGGAGCCACGCATGATCTGGATGAGTACACGGACACTGTGAACTCATATATCCACTTTTGTGAAGAGAACATTCTTCCATCACGCACCAGGGTGAGTTACCCTAATGACAAACCCTGGTTCACAGCTAAGCTCAGACAGATCAGGAAGGAGAAGGAAGCAGCGCTGAAAAGTGGAGACAGGGACTGCTACAGGGAGGTTAAATACCGGTTTAACAGAGAGCTGAAGAGGGCTAAATCTCTATACTCAGAGAGACTCCAGCAGCAGTTCACTGCTAATGATTCGGCTTCCGTGTGGAGAGGACTGAGGCAAATCACCAACTATCGACCTAAGGCTCCTAAAGGTCAGGATGACAAAGCCCTTTGTCAAAGACTGTCCCAACACTATGCCCGTTTTGACACCTCGTCATCTGTGTCCAACTCCCCCCCTCCCTCCAGCTCCACAGCCTCCACATTCGCTACTTCATTTAAGGCACCCCCCCCTCCTCCCCTCTCCCCTTATCATCAGTGAGCAGGATGTGCTCAAACAGTTCTCCAGACTGAACCCGCGCAAGGCCCCCGGCCCAGACGGCGTGTCTCCCTCCACCCTGAGACTCTGTGCGAAACAGCTGGCTCCTGTATTCACAGACATTTTTAACACCTCCCTTAAGTTATGCCACGTGCCGTCCTGCCTCAAATCCTCCACCATCATCCCTGTCCCCAAGAAGCCACGGATCACTGGACTTAATGACTACAGACCTGTAGCGCTCACCTCTGTAGTCATGAAGTCCTTTGAGCGCCTGGTCCTGTCCCACCTCAAGTCCATCACCACCCCTCTCCTGGACCCGCTGCAGTTTGCCTACCGAGCCAACAGGTCTGTAGACGATGCAGTCAACCTGGCCCTCCACTCCATCCTGCAGCACCTGGACTCCCCGGGAACCTACGCCAGGATCCTGTTTGTGGACTTCAGCTCCGCATTCAACACCATCCGCCCCGCTCTGCTCCGGGACAAGCTGTCCCTGCTCAACGTGCCTGACTCCCTCTGCAGGTGGATCATCGACTTCCTGACGGACCGGAGGCAGCATGTGCGGCTGGGAAAGACTGTCTCAGACTATACTAGCATCAGCACCGGATCACCCCAGGGCTGTGTACTTTCCCCCCTACTCTTCTCCCTTTACACCAACTCCTGCACCTCCAGCCACCAGTCTGTCAAGTTGATCAAGTTTGCGGACGACACCACCCTCATCGGGCTCATCTCCAACGGCGACGAGTCCGCCTACAGGAGAGAGGTGGCCCAGCTGGCGTCCTGGTGCAGCAATAACAACCTGCAGCTGAACGCTCTGAAGACAGTGGAGATGATTGTAGACTTCAGGAAAGTCACTACTCCTCTGCCCCCCCTCACCCTCTCAGGCTCTCCCATCACCACTGCTGATTCCTTCCGCTTCCTAGGCACTACCATCACCAGGGACCTCAAATGGGAGCTGACCATCAGCTCACTCATCAAAAAAGCCCAGCAGAGGATGTTCTTCCTGCGGCAGCTGAGGAAGCTCAAGCTACCCACCAAGATGTTAGTGCAGTTCTACACAGCCATCATCGAGTCCATCCTCACCACCTCCATAACCGTGTGGTACGCAGGAGCCACTGCCAGGGACAGACTAAGGCTGCAGCGCGTCATGCGCACTGCTGAGAAGGTGATCGGCTGCAAGCTCCCATCTCTCCAGGATCTGTACATCTCCAGGACCCGGAGGCGTGCTGGCCGGATCATAGCCGATCCCTCACACCCTGGTCACGTACTGTTTGCCCCCCTCCCCTCTGGTAGAAGACTTCGGTCCATCCAGACTAAAACCTCCCGTCACATGAACAGCTTCTTCCCCTCTGCCATTAGACTGCTGAACACTAAGTGACTTATTGACTCTCGTGCACCATGTACAGCAGCTCAACCAGACTCATGTCAATCATCACTGTTTTCTTCCTGCATTACCGACTGCACTATATAGTTCTCCACAGTATCTGCTGCTGGCTAATATATATTTTAACTGTTGACCAGTATCACTTAATCTTATCCTACACTTTATTACATGTATAGTTTATTTCTCTTATCTTATCATGTTTAATGTTGCAGCATTGTACCGAGACAAATTCCTAGTTTGTGTACTACATGAACAATGGCAATAAACCTGATTCTGATTCTGATTCTGATACACACTACTGCACCTATGGACATTTTGTATATTATAGTTAGTTATTCTTTTTCCCCAAGTATGTCTCAGGGATGTGTGAATGGATGGGGGGTGGGGGTGGGGTGGGGGGTGGAGCTATGTGGGAGTGTGTCTTAATCATGCTGCTTCTTATATGGATGCCGAGAGAAACGCAATTTCATCTTGCCTGCACTACAGTTGTATGTACAGCAATATGACAATAAAGTTTGATTTGATTTGATTTGATTTGATTTGATTGAAAATAATGTGACCATAGGGACATGTTCAACCAAGATGTGTCCTCTAATTAACATCACAGGTGTCTACAAACTTGTAATCAGTCAGTCGGCCTATTTAAAGGGTGACAAGTAGTCACTGTGCTGTTTGTTGACATGGTGTGTACCACATTAAACATGGACCAGAGGAAGCAAAGGAGAGAGTTGTCTCAGGAGATTAGAAAGAAAATTATAGATAAGCATGTTAAAGGTAAAGGCTATAAGACCATCTCCAAGCAGCCTGATGCTCCTGTGACTACAGTTGCACATATTATTCAGAAATTTAAGATCCACGGGACTGTAGCCAACCTCCCTGGATGTGGCCGCAGGAGGAGACGGATAATACGAATGGTAACAAAAGAGCCCAGAACAACCTCTAAACACATTCATGGTGAACTCCAAGGTCAAGGTACATCAGTGTCAGATCGCACCAGCCGTCGTTGTTTGAGCCAAAGTGGACTTCATGGGAGACGACCAAGGAGGACACCACTGTTGAAAACAAATCATAAAAAAGCCAGACTGGAATTTGTCAAACTGCATGTTAACAAGCCACAGAGCTTCTGGGAGAATGTCCTATGAACAGACGAGACAAAACTGGAACTTTTTGGCAAGACACATCAGCTCTATGTTCACAGATGCAAAAATGAAGCATAGCAAGAAAAAAACGCTGTCCCTACTGTGAAACATGGAGGAGGTTCTGTTATGTTCTGGGTCTGCTTTGCTGCATCTGACACAGGGTGTCTTCAGTCTGTGCAGGGTACAATGAAATCTCAAGACTCTCAGGGTATTCTAGAGAGAAATGTGCTGCCCAGTGTCAGACAGCTTGGTCTCAGTCGCAGGTCATGGGTCTTGCAACAGGATAATGACCCAAAACACACAGCTAAAAACACCCAAGAATGGCTAAGAGCGAAACATTGGACTATTCTAAAGTGGCCTTCTATGAGCCCTGATCTAAATCCTATTGAACATCTGTGGAAGGAGCTGAAACATGCCGTCTGAAGAAGGCACCCTTCAAACCTGAGACAACTGGAGTAGTTTGCTCATGAGGAGTGGGCCAAAATACCTGCTGGGAGGTGCAGAAGTCTCACTGACAGTTACAGAAATCGTTTGATTGCAGTGATTGCCTCAAAAGGTTGTGCAACAAAATATTAAGTTAAGGGTACCATCATTTTTGTCCAGGCCTGTTTCATGAGTTTGTTTTTTAAAATAATTCTGTTGAGCCACAATTCAAAAGCATTGTCTGATTTTCATTGGTTAATTTTCATAGAATTTTTATTTATTACCACTTTTGTCAGATTCAAATTATTTCTGTGACCATTGTGGGTTTTTCTTTCATTAACAGAGGGGTACCAACAATTTTGTCTATCTGTGTGCAGAAGGCCACAGTTGGTTGCCGTTTGTGCTTGGCAGATGTTAGAAGGATATGAGCTACTCATACCTCAGCCTCTATGCTTAAGAACATAGAGGAAGAGGCTGGTACCACTAATGAGCCTGATGAGGCTCCTTTCAGAGAACACAGTGATAACATTTTTGCAGTAATGAGATGGATGTTCCCTGTAGATCTCACCAGTGCTGAACTAATAGACATTCCCATGAAAAAAGGAGAGGAGACAGGAGCCTATGTGGATAGGTGTTTGGCACTTTGGACTGACATGACGGGAGAAAACCCACGTAATAATGCCACCACACAGGCAGTATTCCACAATGTCATACAGACATCAGTACCACCGCCTGTCAGAGCCACACTGGAAGGGGTTGTTGGTTTGAATGCCTGCCCCTGGGCAGAATGGCTGTCACATGTGCATCATTATGTGAAACAATACAATGATAAACAAGTTCAAAAAGAGGCCGAAACAGCAGATTTATCAAATCAGCTGATAAAAGCTCAGCTGAAAGCAGCTAGGGATGTAGAGAATAAAGACAAAAAACAAAAAACTACTGTACAGACTCCAGCCGTTACAGTGGCAACTCCTCAGGCCATTATTGGCCCAGTCCCTGCTGACCCCTTTGTGTTGGCACACCAACAACAATGGTATTCTCGCCCACCACAAAGAGGGCATGGTGGAGGTGCATACAGAGGAGGCATGAGACCATCAGGCCCACCCAGTGACATGTGCCTGGGGTGTGGTAGAAGAGGCCATTGGGCTCATGATTGTAGAGCTCCACGTTCTGGTAGAGGAAGTGCCTGGATAAACTACACACCCAACCCTCCTCCAGCACCTGGGGTGTGGCCAGATTAGCCACAGCAGACACAGCAGCCTCAGCAATCACACATGGCTCCCAACCAGAGCATGATGCCCAGTCAACAATGATGGGGCCCAGGGAGCCACACTGAAGATGGAGCACTTTCGGGTCCAATGCTGTCCCTCAAGGTGGGAGATAAAACTTATGAAGTTATGGTGGACACAGGGGCCTGCTTCTCATCAATATCAACTTCTCTACCCCTGTCCACTAACTATACATCAGTTGTTGGCATCTCTGGGACCCCGAAACGTCTCCCTTTCTCAGTACCATTGAACTGCTTATTGGCCGGACTTGACTTTGTTCATTCTTTCCTGTATTCTCTGGACTGTCCAGTAAATCTCTTGGGAAGAGATGTGTTGCTGAAAGTGAGGGCCCACATCTATTTTGCTTCTACTGGAACTGTTGTGTGTCTGCCAGATGGGCCCATGCTCCGGTGCACATCAGATTTGTCTACTTCCTTAAATGTTTCACAGTTGCAAATAGAGGAAACAGACACAGAGGAAGACCAAACCTCTTCTGCAACTGTGTGGTGGCTACAGCTGAATGATGTGAGCCCTGACAAAAATCAACTGGTAGACAAATACATTTCATGGGCCCCATGGATAGACTCTGTTCGACCATGTGACCCCCCACATGATCCACTCCACTGCACAATGAACAATTCACATGATGATCAAGAACTGTATGATGATCAGTGGGAGACTTTGGTGGGGGTGCAGGACTTTGTGTGCAAGGACATTTATGTGGGTCCACAAGGAGTTGCTGCTGCAGTTTATTTGAACAAGGGTTTGTTGCCTCTGTATGCCCTCTCAGACACTGCTGCACCTCATGTGACACTGGGGGTGTCTGCAAGGGAGGATGCAAGGGCACTGGGACCAATGGGGAAAAACTTTCTTAACCCTTTGAGTGTATGAATTTGCATACCCCTAGTGGCAGAGCGTGGCACTGCGCCTGTCGTCTCACTCTGACATGATCGCTGCATTGGGGATTTGTACTGATTTGTACTGATTTGCCAGTTTCAAAAGATGGCAGACATCCATTGGAGGACTCAATGGATGACACGTAGTAGACCAAAGAAGAACTCCTCATTTCCTTTTCCTGTTTTTAGCATTTTAGTCCAGAAAGCTAATATTGCCGCGATCGGTCACCGTCTTGTTTATTGGCTTTGTACGCAGAAAATAGCCATGGGATACAAGCAAAATTTATGTGGGATAATCATAAGACTTTGTTGATGTAGTAGAGACTTTAAATGACCGACAGAACGCAAAATGACATCCATGATGGGTGAAAAAGCAGCGACCACGCCAGCCAGCCTACGAATTACACCATTCCAAATCCTTATTTGCTTTTGAACAGCATTACACCACAACACAAATTTTTTTACTATTGTGAACATTTCAAACGCTTTTTTCAGCACTCCACTGCATGCAGACAGCAGGCCTCTTTTTGCATTCACCTATCAGAGTCAGCAATACACTTACAGCAGACTACCACAAGGTTTTGTTGACTCACCAGCCATTTTTTTTTTATCACATACTGCGTCAACATTTGCAGGATTTATTCCTGCCCTCTGGCACATTGCTGTTACAATATGTTGATCTGCTATTACCAGTTCCCACTGCTGCCTCTGTGCTGTCAGCCACGGAGCTCCTCCTGAAACATCTTTACCAGAAAGGCTACAAATTGAGCTATACAAAAGTACAATGTTGTCACCCCAGGGTTCACTATTTGGGCAGACTAATCACATCCGGCAACTCTGTGGTGTCTCCTTCACAAAGGTCATCAGTTCTCTCACACCCTAAACCGTGTACTGTGAGGGAAAGGATGTCATTTTTGGGTCTTACCGGATACAGCAGAAATTTTGTCCCAAATTACACTGCGCTTATTCAACCACTGTGTGACCTTCTTAAGGAAGCAGGACACAAAAATCTCACATCACCATTGCAATGGACTATTTCAGCTGAGGGTGCTTTCACTAAACTAAAACAACTGATGTCACATGCATGTTCACTCAAACAACCTGATTACACTTCATTATTTCATCTTGATGTTTCTGAAAAGCACGGCGTTATGAACGCCATACTGTAGCAGAAGGGGGAAGGTACAGGGTCAAGGTCAGTTCTAATGTATTACAGTTCCACATTAGACAACATAGAAAGAGGACTGTCACGTTCTCCCCGTGCGCTTTTACACAGCGCACGGAGGAGTAGAAGGAAGGACGGATTTAAGCGCAGGTTACACCTCAAGCAAATTTATTAACAAAAGAAGGATCAGTTCGCAAAAGTAGACATACACAAACGGTAAACAGGGTACACTTCACGGCTCACACAATGGGGCATGCAGCAGGCAGACCACAGTGTACAGTGGCCAGAAAAAACAGTTCAAAACAAGACAGACATACAAAAAGCCGGAAGGGTTCACTTACAGACTCACAGGATGGAACGTGCAGTGGGCAGACCACAGTGAACAGTGGTATAACACTAACGTAAGACAATACAATAGTCCAGCAATGCTTGCCTGGCAAAGAGTTGCTTAAGTACAAGCATTGCTGGTACGGATGATTGGGTGCACCTGGGTGAAGCGCGGGAAAAGCAATCACCAGAGTGGAACCAGCTGGCTGTCATGACAGAGGTCGGACCGGCAAGTGTCAGACAGCACCCACAAGAATGTAGGCCAAAGGAAGCTGCCTCACAGCTGCCAGCCAGAACAGTGGCTACAGGTATGGAAAAAATAAACTAGTGACAAAGAAACTACAAGAACTTAAAAGATAAAGCAATACACAAATACACAAATAGACCTGAGCCACAGCAGGTCAGAACTAAGCCCGAAAGATAACCGGCTCGGCTCATGATAGAGGACACTCACCATGCACACGTCATGTTGCAGCGATAGCCAAAGCATTGGAAAAAACTTCTCACATTACCATGCAACACACTGTGATTGTGCACACAATGCACGGGGTAGCATCATACCTACTGTCATGGGTGCTCCTCTGGAGCAGAAGGACAGACCCACACACAGGATGTGTCAGTGCAATTTATTACAGAAAGGGAAACATACAAAGTGCTCCAACAAGCTCATCTGCCGAGCAACAAATAAAGAATAACACTGCACACTCCCAAACCAAATAGTGAGTGGGTAGGAAAAGACAAGAATGCCCCAAAGCACTCCAACAAACAAACTGGTAAGTGCTGGGTTACTTACGGAGAGATTTCACCAGAGTA
Organism: Pholidichthys leucotaenia; assembly: GCA_020510985.1. Classification (NCBI taxonomy): domain Eukaryota; kingdom Metazoa; phylum Chordata; class Actinopteri; order Cichliformes; family Pholidichthyidae; genus Pholidichthys; species Pholidichthys leucotaenia. The sequence continues at coordinate 134,825,270 of CM035837.1, forward strand.
GGCAGTGCTCCAGTGAAGATACAGGAAGACAATACAAAATAGCCGCAAAGGCAGAGTGAAAATGGCAGTGTATAAATAACAAATGTAATGAGTGGCAGGTGCGAACGTTGAGCTGGCAGAAACTAATTGCTTAACTGATCTCAGCTGAAGGAAGAGTAGCCAGAGAGCAGTGAGAGGGGAAAAACAATCACTCGCAGCTGAGGGACTGGAAGCAGACTGCGAGTGAAGGTGGCTGTGCCTGGAATGGAGGAAAAGGGGCTCTTATAACCAAAACCACAAAACAGAACTAACAGGAAAACAATAATGAACAGAAAAACACTCAAAACTACAAAGGGAGTCTGAGCGCTGATGACAGACAGTCAGACATATGACATCTACAAAGTGTATTGTTTACACTTTCAGCCAAAAGAACATAAAGGTTGAAAAGAATACTGCAAGCACCAAATGTCATTTACACAAGTGAAGGCACAAACATGGCAGAGGACATGTTCACAGGTGAACCTCATGACTGTTCTGCAATTGTGGAGTCAGAAATGAAGGCTGTTCCAAATCTCCAAGCTAATGAAACTGAACATCCAAATTTTAATCTTTTTTGTGATAGATGTTATACAGGAAAACAAATGGATCTTTGAGTGCCTCATATACAATTATAAAATATGATGAGGAGACAGGTGCATTTCAAACTGTAGAGGCAGGAATGGTAGACCAACCTGCCTGTGCCCAAAAAGCTGAAATTGTAGCCTTCACTAGAGTGTCAATATGCAATGCAACAAGAGGCAAACATATACTACACTGATTCAGCTTATGCTCACCAGGCTGCACTTGTTGATTTACCACATTGGAAAAGGAAGGGTTTGCTTACTTCAGCTAACCTACCAATTAGACACCTAACAGAAATGATTGAGCTGCTGGAGGCCATGGGTCAATCAAAGAGGGTGGCAATTTTGAAGTGTAAAGGACATCAAAAAGGAAATGCAATTGTAGCCAAAGAAAATGAAGCTGCTGATTTGGCTGTTAAGCAGGCAGGTGGTTATGTTGTGCAAACAAACATGATGGTTCAGAAAGAAGGTCAGGAGCACATAAAACAAGGCACAGAGGAAATCGAGCAGCTACAAGAGAAGGCAAGTCCTGAAGAAAAGAGTAGGTGGATAGAGAAAGGAGCAAAGAAGGATGAAGAAGGTTTGTGGAGATCAGTTGATGGAAGGCTAGTAGCCCCGGCTAAGGTGTTGTTGTTGTTGTGTTTAGAAGCATACTGAAAAGGCCATGTCTCAAAAACAAAAATATCTGCTTTGACTGAAGCACATTGGTGGCATCAACATTTGGTTGAGGTTTCAGAACTAGTTGTCTCTGAATGTGAAGCATGCCAGAAGTTCAATCTTAAACGCACATTGAAAGACTCTTGGAGCTTTTCCAGCCCCTAAAGGGCCATGGAAAGACATTGTGATTGACTTTACAGACATGAGCCCAGAAAACAGATGCAGAGGCTACAGACACCTGTTGGTGTGTGTGGACACATTTTCAAGATGGGTTGAAGCAAAAGCATGGAAAACGGAAAGTGCAAAGGGAGTGATTAAATGGCTGACAGAGGAAGTGATTCCTAGGCATGGTTTTCCAAGAGTGATCAGGTCAAACAATGGCAGTTATTTTGCAAATAAAACATTTGAAGGAAGTTGAATGTGCCTTAGGCTTAAAGGATAAGTTTGGTTCTGTGGTGCATCCATCCTCTCAAGGGCTAGTTGAGAGAGCAAATGGAACACTGAAGAGAATGCTAGCCAAACAATGCATGGGGACAGGCATGACATGGGTTGATGCACTGCCATTAGCGCTGATGGCACTGCACTATATCCCCAACACAATGTTTTGCCTGACTCCTCATGAGCTGCTAACAGGGAGAAAGATGTCAGGACCATTTGTTGATTCACCTTTGACTCCTAGAAATAGTCAAGCTGTAGAACTGTTACAGTACATCAAGAGTCTAAAGAAAATATCTGAAGCTCTCTCAACAGGCTCCAGACATTCTCAACAAGGACACACAAGGAGATGCCACCCCACTGGAACCTGGTGACAGAATACTGGTTATGAGCCTGATGCTTTTACTGCATATTTGCAGTCAATATTTGGATGTTGGGCAGGTGTGGTATGCTCAGAAATTCTGATCATAGTCATCTCACTAACAGTGATTCTTGTGGTGGGCTGTTGCTGCATCCCATGACTAAGTACACTGATAGAAAGATGTATAGTCACCATACTGTCTAAGGAGCCAGCCCAAAGGATGATGGCTCAAATCCACTCCCAAGAGAAGTCCAGGTCTCTCCTCCATGACAATGACCATTGTGTATCTGGGAATAACAGTGATGAAGGAGAGGCCATTGTTTGAAATGTATATATATTGCGTCTTTCTGCTATCCACTGTTCTGTCCACTGTACACACATCCAACACCACAGTCATACATATAAACTTACATGAAAAGGAGGTGCATTGAAGGCACCCTCCTGCGGTGGGCCATGTGCTAGTAACCTCTGGTCCCTTCTTACTTCTTGTGCTCTCTTACAGGCATCTTCAAAATATTGTGCTATTTGCGGTCATGTAATCAGAATAGATGTGAAGGTTTAAAGCTCTGTTGTACGGCAGGTCTAAAGGCCCAGCTACAGCATGCAAGGACAGAAAAATCTTGACTTGAAATGTTTTGCTTTGCTCATTTATCATTTATCCATTTTGCTGTGTTTATTTCATTGATAAAAGTCTCTGAAAAGGTCACCAGGCAGTGGGGCTGGCATGAGAATTTTTGCCTGTAAATATGCATCAATGAATAAAGGAAATGCATAAACATGATTGCTTAATGAAATATTTACTGCCAACAGGTTTTTCGCTCATGTTATCATCAATGAATAAAACATATCCAGGGTTTGCTTGTTGATGTGCCTACCTTAGGTGTTGGTTCCATAGAATGGAGTCAAAAGTGGGATTCTGTGATAGAATATTTTAGTTAGATAAGAATGTTTTACTTCAGAATGTGTTAATTAGATAAACAGGGTCACACAATGTGCGTTCTGCTGTATGAAGTCTCTGCACTGGTACATGCGTACATAACAGGATGTGATTCCTAGCTTCACATTCATACACCCTCTATTGCCTAGCAACGAAGAACTGCTTCTGCTTCCATATAGAGAAATTTCTCTGGGTCATGAGGTTTGTCATGGGTTGCGATAGGAACTGAAAGTAGACAGAGAGAACATCAACAAGAAGCACCTGCCAGGGTCCGCTCCAGGGCGTGGAGGCATCTGATGAAGGAAGCCGGTTTTGACCAGCTCAACAAGAAGATAGCCATTGTGAAAGGTTGCTGGGACCGCCCAGAACCAGAAGACTATATGTAGCCTTTTCTATTCTTTTTGAGAGTCTTCTCTGTCAGGTTATGCTGGGATGAAGACCCGCAGCTGTGTTACTCTCTGCATGATTCAATAAAAGATAAGTTGTGGAATAGTTCTTCTCATGTGATTTTTAATCCTCTGATGTAATTTTAAATGGTTTTGAGCTAACTGTCCAATTTTGAACACACTTTTACAGAGAAAAGAGGTTAACAATATGCTGCGTTTGGTTCGAGCTTCCTGCATTAGCTTGGGGGCTTATAGCTCAGGGGCTAATAGGCTACCTTTAGCATCCCTCCATCTACATGACAGACAGCAAGGCAGGCCAACAGAGCAGTGGGCTGGTCTCAAAGAGGCAGTGGGTGGGCTTTTTGAACACTTGATGTAGAAGTATTACCAGGAAGAGTTAAAAAAAAACATTTTGGAGAGAAAAATGAGATAAAGGCAGTGTGCTTTATTCAGATTGTTGACTGAAAGTTTTGGGCTAATTACGTGACCAGTTGACAGTCAATGACCAGACAACGATCCCTTTAAAATAAAAATAAAAATGATATAGCAATAATAGCATCCATGTGCCCATTTAATTCACACACACAAAACAACCTAAAATAGGACTGGTGGGTGGACTGCCACACAACCCGCACGACACATTGGATTATTCTGCCACCAGATAAACTAAAAGCCTTTATTTCAAATTAAAAATATCTGCTGTGCTCCTAAACTAACACAATACTGTACATAACCCCATAACACCCACAAAAACACTCAGAACTATAAACAAAGTGCAACCACACAGTCGCTTGAGTGGAAAAGGTGGAACTGGCATGGGGGCCCAGGGCACACCCTCAGCAGCTGCATCCCTGGAGGCAGCAGGATCCCGGAGCGATGGCTGATCTTCTGGACGATGGAGCCCGGATCCCACACCACCATCACCGATTCCCGTCCAGCCTTGCCACCTGGAGCGTCCTCCTGGACACACTGCAGCTGGTTGGCATGCCTCATTGAGCCGTCAGACAACCGGAAGCACACCGCTCCCAACTTCACTACTATCCGCAGATGTGCTTGATATTTTGCTGTCTGCTGTCTGGCCTGTCTTTGCATTGGTGGATCATCACCCCAAATCCAAACCAAGTCCATAACTCGAAGTGGAATCTTACTTGGCCCGATGTGCTGCTGCTGAGCATGCGGTAACTCCATGCTCGTCGGTCTGGCTCCGTCCTTTTCTATAAACATTGTAGTGTTCACCGTCGTAGCTGCAGACCCCACACCCAACTGTGGCCAAGTACTAGAGGCATCTGGGGCTAGCATGGTGTCGCTCATTGGCATGGGTACCGACACTGAGCAAGAACTGGCCGACTTGAAAGTGAGGGTGTCCGTTAGCTTTTTGTACCATTCGCTCCCAGTGTCTGTCGGGGGCAGGCAGGGTGAGTTCTTCCATGGATTCCCTGAGTAAGACAAACAGCACACCCTGGCATAGTGATTCAAGTGTCCACAGCTACTACAACATTTCCCTCTTGCCGGGCATTCCCTCGCTTTGTGGCGGTGCGTCGCAGCCCCAAAACCCCTGCAATGGGAGTTTCCCGGGGCAGACCTTCAGCTGACAGCACTGATTTCCCAATAATCTTCGTCCAAGCTATCCTCGCTATCAGGGTCCGTAACATTAGCTGAGGCAGGCGGCTCCAGTGAGTTCTGTGGCTAGCGCCAATTTAGCTCCACAGCTAGCTTATCAACGGCTTCCAACTGGAGAGCTAGCTCAACTGCTTTCGCTAATGTCAAGTCATTAGGCACCACTAATAGCCTAGCACGCAGCTCAGCATTGCACGTGTGCTCTGCTAGTCTCATCTAGCAGAGTAGTCTCATCTTCAATCAGTCCAAAATGACACTCGCTAGCTAGCTGCGTCAAGTCAATGACATACTGGTGGATAGGCTCACCTACCCGCTGGCATCTCTGGCGAAAGCAAATTCTCCAAACAGTCACACTGTCTGGGGTGGAGAAACATTTAGCTAGAAGCTCCACGATGTCTTCATACAAGTCCAATGTGCCGAGTGTCCTTAGGACCCTCCGGCCTTCAATACCCAGGTTGTGGACGAGAAGCACATGTGCCCTCACCTTATCAAGCTTCCCAAGGTCCAGCGCAGTAATGTACGTTTGATAGGCCTCCAACCAATGCGGCCATGGAACCGATGGCTCGCCTTGGAGTTCGAGGAAGGGACGGAGTGGTATAATGCACGTCTCCATACGTTAATCCTCAGTCACCATGTATGTAAAACCTGGTATTGAATGAGGCAAGATAAGGTAGCGTCAAACACAGCTTTATTAAAGAACTATGTACAGAGCAAGCACCAGTGGGATCATCTAGCATCAGAGGCTGAGCCATGGTGGCTCGCCCCACTATATAGGGAAGTGCAGTGACGCAGCAGGAAGTCAGCGTCACCACACTGCACTTCACAGTAATTGCCGTCACAACACAAACTACACAAACAGAGGTCCAGGACGATCAGGGGACTTGAACTTGGGGGGGGGGGCAGTATGAGTGTGGACAGTGGCAGATTTGTAAAAAAAAAAAAAATAATTGGGGAGCAACCACTGGTGATAGAGCACTGTTGTGCTGGGTGGGAGACATCAGCGCATTTCTATTAAGAGCAAGTAAAAACATTATATTGTATACACTTTATAATACAGCGCAAAGTTATAGTACTTTATGTGTACTTCCAGTGAAATTACAGATGTAAATTGGTAAGAACAGTGAAATATTAAATATTGGACTAATGACCCGTATTTTTTCAAATAATTGAAGGGTGCTTTCCGTGTACTTTCACTGTAAGTACATGAAAAGTACACAAAGTACCCTGTAACTTCAGGGTGCATTATAAAGTGTTACACATTATCCCATCAAGATCCAACCTATGATATTTAATGAGCTTGTTGTCATTCATTGTTTCAAGAACATTTCTCCTTTGTCTCCATCTTTCCTCAATTGCTCTTCATCTTAAAAAACTCTGAAGCCTCCTAAAAGTCCTCCTCACTCCTAACATGTTTTTTGCTTAAGACTTTTAAGGGCTAAGATGCTTTCTAAATAGCCCTTGTTTTTACTAGGAGTTTCTTATAAATTTAAAGGGAAAAACTTAGAAAATGTCATAATTCCGAGAATTTTCTAAGAATTACACGAGTTGTAAGGGTTTGAACATGGGCTGTGCTCATGTCCTCGTTTTGTGTTAACTAGTGCATGCCATAGAAAGCAAGTATCCCTGTCCGAAACAGGTAGTCCAATCAGCCTTTACAGGCCCAAATGTAGACTTTGTTTGAAAGTGGAATACAGAGGTGTAGCCTATATGTAGGCAATCACACATTTTAGACTTTGACAAATATAAAAGGGACTGAACACTAATATTTATTTGATTGTGTGAATATTAATTACAGAATTATTGAAAATGAATGGGACATCCAGTATTAGCAAATGTTGAAGAACCACTTGTTTATTTGTTTGTCAGACTTATTTGTGTGATCTTTTATGACTTATATTCATAAGTGTTGTATCTTGCACTTTGGGGAATGGGAGTTGTTCAGTCATCCTTATAATTGTTTTAGTTTTTATGTGTAGTTTATAGTCTATCATCAATAAACTCATGCAGTACTATAACAGGATATGTTTACAAATATTTGAGACCCATTGTAGTGCATCCTTTTATATTTTAGCAATATTATAAGTACAAAACACCAAACATTAATATACAGAGCAGAATGACCCATTTGGTTGCAACTGCTGCATCAGTGTAGCCCATTTCTCAGTAAATAAAAAATGACTTATTTCGTTAGTTGGGTGTTTTTTGTCATGGTCGTTGTTTAGTCAAAGCATGCGCATACATGCCAAAAACATGCAGGTTAGGTTAATTGGAGACTCTAAAGTGGCCCTTGGTGTGAATGTGTGTGTGAATGGTTAAAAAGGGATGGCGCCGTATTGTGGCTGCTTCATCCATCCAGGTGGTGGATGACCCTTAATTTCTGTAAAGCATCTTTGAGTGTCTATGATAAAGAGTTATATAAATCTGATGCATTGATTGATTGATTGATTGATACAGTGGTGTGATAAAGTGTTTGCCCCCTTCCTGATTTCTCATTTTTTTGTGTGTTTGTCACACTTAAATATTTCAGATCATCAAACAAATTAAAATATTAGACAAAGATAACAAAAGTAAACACAAAATACAGTTTTTAAATGAAGGTGTTTATTATTAAGGGTAAAGAAAAATCTAAACCAGTGAAAAAGTGATTGCCCCCTAAACCTAATAACTGGTTGGGACACCCTTAGCAGCAACAACTGCAATCAAGCGTCTGCGATAACTGGCAGTGAGTCTTTTACAGTGCTGTGGAGGAATTTTGGCCCACCCACCTTTGCAGAATTGTTGTAATTCAGCCCCATTGGAGGGTTTTCGAGCATGAACCGCATTTTTAAAGTCATGCCACAGCATCTCAATCGGATTCCGGTCTGGACTTTGACTAGGTCACTCCAAAGTCTTCTTTGTGTTTTTCTTAAGCCATTCCGAGGTGGGCTTGCTGGTGTATTCTGAATCATTTTCCTGCTGCAGAACCCAAGTGTGCTTCAGCTCGAGGTCACAAACAGATGGCCGGACATTCTCTTTCAGGATTTTTTGATAGATAGCAGAATTCATGGTTCCATTTACCAGAACAAGTTTTGCAGGTCCTGAAGCAGCAAAACAGCCCCAGACCATCACACTACCACCACCATATTTTTTACTGTTGGTATGATGTTCCTTTTCTGAAATGCTGTTACTTTTACCCCAGATGTAATGGGACACACACCTTCCAAAAAGTTCAACTTTTGTCTCGTCAGTCCACATAGTATTTTCCCAAAAGTATTGGCGATCATCAAGATGTCTTCTGGCAAAACTGAGACGATCCTTTATGTTCTTTTTGATCAGCTGTGGTTTTCATTTTGGAACTCTGCCATGCAGAGTCTCTTATGGTGGAGTCATGAACACTGACCTTAACTGAGGCAAATGAGGCCTGCAGTTCTTTGTTGTTCTTTGTTGTTGTGGGGTCTTTTGTGGCCTCTTGGAAGGTTTGGATTTTTTTTTTTTACCCTTAATAATAAACACCTTTATTTAAAAACTGCATTTTGTGTTTACTTGTGTTATCTTTGTCTAATATTTAAATTTGTTTGATGATCTGAAATATTTAAGTTTGACAAACATACAAAAAAAAGAGAAATCAGGAAGGGGGCAAACACTTTTTCACACCACTGTATATGTCCGTGTCATAAATTCCCTTGTCCGGGCTGAATAAAGCTCCAAACGCAGGCTGTGAGTTTGCAAATTTAATCGTGAAAAACACAAAAGAACAATTCAATTCAATTCAATTCAACTTTATTTATATAGCGCCATTTCACAACAACAGTCATCTCATAGCACTATCAACTGTAGGGGGGAACCCCCACAGTTGCAGAAAGACCCCAGCAATCAGGCGATCCCCTGTGAGCAAGCACTTGGCGACGGTGGAGAGGAAAAACTCCCTTTTAACAGGAAGAAACCTCCAGCAGAACCAGGCTCAGGGAGGGGCAGTCATCTGCTGCGACTGGCTGGGGGGTGAGGGGATAGAGAAGAAGAAAAGAACAGACATGTAGAGAGCAAACAGCACGATGGGGACTCAGTCTATGGGAGAGAACAAACAGATGTTAATGACCAGCAAAAAAAAATATTTCATAGAGAGTGAGGAAAGGAGTGAGGCCCAGTGCATTACTGGAGGTCCCCCGGCTGACTAAACCTATTAGCAGCATAACTAAGAGAGGGTTCAGAAACACATGATCCCTCCCTAATTGTAGGCTATATCAAAAAGGTAGGTTTTAGCCCTATTCTTAAAAACAGAGATCGAGTCTGACTCCCGAATCCAGATTGGCAGCTGATTCCACAGGAGAGGAGCTTGATAACTGAAGGCTCTGCCTCCCATTGTACTTTTGGAGATTCTAGGTATTACAAGTAATCCTGCATTTTGGGAGCGTAGTGCTCTGTTAGGATAATACGGTAGTATCAGATCTTTTAAATAAAAAGGAGCCTGATTGTTTAGAGCTTTGTAAGTAAGAAGAAGGATTTTAAACTTAATTCTAAACTCTATGGGAAGCCAATGAAGGGAGGCCAGAACCGGAGAGATATGATCTCTCTTTCTAGTACCTGTTAAAACTCTTGCTGCAGCAGTTTTGTGAAAAACACAAAAGAACAAACAAGACCCAACCAAAAACTAGTAGAAATAAGATACACAGTAGAAGCAAAAATAGCTAAGGCTAAGGCGACCGGAGTCGCCGGCTAAACCTGTGAAAACTAGCCATGGAGTGCACGCTAGGAGGAGTACAGAAGATGAATCAAGAGACACTTAGTTAGTCAGGCAATAGTAGGATGCTGCGCCCGACAATGGTGCACAGCCCCTTAAATAAGGCTACAAACAAACTAAAACAAGTACCAACAGGTGTGGGCAATCAGAGTGGGCAGGAGAAAATAAAGATGCAATTCGGACCAGCTGGGAACAATGAGGGAGTCATCAGAGCTGACAGCTGGCAGGGCCATGCCCATGCAGAGCAAAACCTCATAAAGCCGTTGACAGCTGTCAACCCCGAGAGAAAGAACATAACAGAATACAAATATAATGATCAGGTAAAAAATGGAGACAGGCAAACTCAAAAATACAAAAAACAAACTATAACGAATGTAAACGTGAAAATAAACCATACTGAAACAATATAGGATACATGACAACTCAAAATGACAACACAGTACAAATATGAAAAAAAAAAGCAGACAACCTGAGCCTGGTGAAGTCCCCCCACGCTCAGAACATGACAGACCCCCCCCCCCCCAAGGGGTGGAACCTAGACTCCCCGGGGTAACATCAAAAGAAAAGAACGCCCCCACACAGAAATCCCACCCCAACAAGAAAAAAACAACCGCTCCCTGGGTGGGAGAAGGGGGACCCAGGCACGGAGGGACCGAACCAAACCAAAAGGGACAAGCAAAACCCTCAGGATAGCTTCCCAGCAAGGCCCATGCTGAAGGGAAACAAAACAAAATCCCGCTCAGGACCCACACAGAACAGGGCACCTAGGCCTCTCTAGACCAAAGAACAAAACAGTTCTGGTGGTCGGCCGAAGTCCCAGGCCTGACAGACGGCAAGGTGGTATGAGTTGGGTGGTCTGCCGGAGAATGTGAACCACCCAACCCAACGGCAACTCCTGTCAGGCAGTCGGCCAGAGTTCTTTAGCCACCACCACAGAGATGGTGGTCCAGGGGGCGGCTGCCCAACTGGTATGACCAGAGGACGAGGCACCATAACGACGACTGGCAGAGGAAGGGGAACCATGATGGCGTCAGGCAGAGGATGGGGACCACAATGGCGTCTGGCAGAGCAGGGGGGACCACGATGGTGTCTGGCAAGGGAGAGGGGGCCACGATGCCCACGGACTGGCAAGCAGCACCCTTGGAGGTCCCGGACTGAGACATAGTTGCTCCTGCGGTGGCTCCAGACTGGAACACAGCAGCACTCACGGTGGCTCTGGGCTGGAGCGGAGCTGCACCCTAGATGGTTCCAGGCAGGAGTGGCTGCACCCTCGGTGGCTCCAGGCTGGAGCGGAGCTGCACCCTCGGTGGCTTCGGACAGGAGTGGAGCTGCAACCTCACTGGCTCCGGGCAGGAGTGGCACCCTCGGTGGGCCCATACTGGGCCAAAGTTACACCCCCGGTTGACCTGGACTGGGCCAAGGCTGCACCCTCGGAGGACCCAGACTGGGAAGGCTACACCCTTGGAGGACCCGGGCTGGAACGGTCCACCCATGACGACCTCCACTGGAAGGGAAGCAGCACCCTTAAGGACCTCAGCTGGAAGGGAAGCAGCACCCCTAAGGACCTCAGCTGGAGGGGGAGCAGTGCCCACAGAGGTCCCGGGCTGGGACAGAGCACCCGCGATGACCTCAGCTGGAGGAGCTGAACCCACGATGATCTCAGGAGAAGGAGTTGGATGACCAACTGAAGACCGAGATGAGGACTCAGGCAAGGGAGAGAAAACACACTCTGGGTTATTAATATCAGCAGCAGTGGAGCCCAATGGAGAGAGACCAGAAGCAGTTGCCCACTGCAACTGGCTCTTCCCACCCCAAGCAGGACAAGACATCTCTAGATCTGATGAGGTAACTACAGAGCAGAGCACCTGCCTGGTCTTGGACTCCACCACTGTCCAGGACTCCAGTGATCCAGACAGGGGTGACTCAAGTCCATTCCTCAAGGGCGTTCAGTCTCGGCCTGGTCACCTTGGGAGAAAAACACAAAGAAGACGTCGGAGAAGAATCACCGACAGCAGCGGAGCCCAGCGGGGAGATCTCAGGAGCAGAGGGCTTCTGCACCTTACTCCCCTCACCCTGAGCCAGACAAGATTTTCCTGAATCTGCCAAAAAAGGAACAAAACAGGGTACTTACCTGAACTCGAGCTCTGCCGCCGTTCAGAACTCCAATGAACCTGCTGTGGTGACCTCAGTGGCTGGCGTGGTGGTGGTTGCAGTCCCTGGGCCTCCAAGTGACACTCACAGTGCAGATGGCTTGTCGGGCATGGTAGCTAGAGGTTGTCTCGGCCCTTGTGGCCAATTCCTGTGCAGTTGAAGCCAGAGGACGCTCAGTCGTCGGTGTAGGCTTCAGGTCATTGGCAGTGTTCTCCCCTTGTCCAACCCGTGGCTGTGAGAGTGGGACCAGGTTGTCCAGGACCGCAGGCTCCTCCCTCATCTGGTGGCACAATCCTGGGGCCGGTGGACACTCAGGGGAAATAGGAGGTGACACGAGGGTAGCAGGTGTGGAACAAATGTCTGCAGCAAGCGGTGAAAACTCAGTGGACTGCAGGAACTGAGTTTCATCACCGGGAACAAGGCAAGACAACTCATTTTTAGGAAATGGAGAACAAGAATTCACTTGCCTGCATTCCCGGGACCCAATGGTCTTTGCTGCAGCAGGCCCAGGGTCATCCCTTTTAGTGGCTGCAGCAATTGTAGGCCCCCCAGAAGAACATGGAGGTGCCGCGCCTGCAGGCACAATGGCAGGTGGAGACATGGGCTTATGGTGAAGTGGGCGAGGCGTCAGAGTCAGGGGGCACTTGGTCATCGGCACCGACTTCAACATGCATGGGCCTCTAGTCCTGAAGAGAGGAGCCAGGGAATGCCTCACTGAAGGTGCCAGATCCAGGAAACGCTCACTCGTCGACACCGGCTTTAGAACACAGCGGATGCTCCTCTCCCTCACTGGGCGCGATGGTGGTGCCAAACCAAGGGTCCCAGAATCCACAGACCTTTCCGTCATCTGGTGGTTCCCTCCCAGGACCGGCGGACATTTTGGGGAGACAGGAGAAGCAGGTGAAGAGGTGTCAACAGCAGCTGATGGTGAGGACCCAGTAAACTGTGATACTGAGTCTCACCACTAGGAATTAGACAATGGTGCACAGCTGAGGGTGGCAACAACACTGTTGAATCAAATGCGAAAAATACTGTCTGGGTACATATTCATATTCTGCAGGGTTACTTAACAAACCATAACGCTGTCTATTCCATCTAGCTGCAATGGTCCTGCACTGTGTATATATCTGTGTACATATGTATATTCATCTGGTTCCAAGGTTGTCATAGCCAGGAGTGGTGCTAGGGATAAGCTCCCAGCACTCAAAAAAATGCTCCTTATGGTGTGTGTCTCAAATAATCTCTGACAGCCAAGTCCAACTCCTGGCCTGCTCGTGTGGCATAGCTTCTAAGCCCAGTGGAACTGCTTCTACTGACAGGAGAAGGGGCAAAGGCAAGACTCTGGTGCCCTCAAACCAGATGCTTCAAGCAGATGGGGCTCGACAACCTGGGAGGGTAGTCCATCTAGGGGAAGGAAAACCCTGATTTCAAACCTCTGCTGCCTTGCGGCATACCCGGTCACGGGAAAGGCTTTGTGAGTCAACCCTGAGGTAAAATCCGGAGTCGGAACCCCTAAGGCAGTCTGTCGTTGATTTAAATTTCATTCTGGAAGTTCCTGCAACGGCGCTGGTGCCAAACTGGAAGAGCCTTGCTGTTTGTTTGGATCCATCAGCGACATGGAGGGGGGGACATGCTACATGGGCAACAGCCTGTCCTCCATATCACTTTGCCCAGGCTAGCATCCAGCAACACTCACCAACACAAACTCACACCCTACACCCTGGAGAGGTCACTCCAGCTTTGCTTGCAGCGTCAACACAACACAAGGAACAACAGTTACCGGTATAAGTCTTTGCTCGATTGGCGTAGAGCTTGGCATCGGGGTTTTTCCCGACGATGGGAGGGATCAAGATGTGTAGTGTCAAGATGTGACACTACAAGATGTGTAGTGCAGTTCTACACAGCCATCATCGAGTCCATCCTCACCACCTCCATAACCGTGTGGTACGCAGGAGCCACTGCCAGGGACAGACTAAGGCTGCAGCGCGTCGTGCGCACTGCTGAGAAGGTGATCGGCTGCAAGCTCCCATCTCTCCAGGATCTGTACATCTCCAGGACCCGGAGGCGTGCTGGCCGGATCATAGCCGATCCCTCACACCCTGGTCACGTACTGTTTGCCCCCCTCCCCTCTGGTAGAAGACTTCGGTCCATCCAGACTAAAACCTCCCGTCACATGAACAGCTTCTTCCCCTCTGCCATTAGACTGCTGAACACTAAGTGACTCTCGTGCACCATGTACAGCAGCTCAACCAGACTCATGTCAATCATCACTGTTTTCTTCCTGCATTACCGACTGCACTATATAGTTCTCCACAGTATCTGCTGCTGGCTAATATATATTTTAACTGTTGACCAGTATCACTTAATCTTATCCTACACTTTATTACATGTATAGTTTATTTCTCTTATCTTATCATGTTTAATGTTGCAGCATTGTACCAAGACAAATTCCTAGTTTGTGTACTACATGAACAATGGCAATAAACCTGATTCTGATTCTGATTCTGATTCGGATCCTTGGATCTCACTGGACAACTACTGCCCACATCAAGCTGGGCAGTCCCCAGCCAGTAAGGTGTTGTCTCGCCACAGTCTGCCATCCTCACTGGGCGCATGGGGATTAGGAAATGTCCAAATAGCAGACTGCAATCGTCGCACCAGGAAACAAAACAAAACAACTGTAGCATCATCTCACTTTGGCTCAGCAATAATTATTCTTCTGCTTAAAGACATTTTGTTTCACCCAGGAGTAAGACAGTCAAGAACTGATTTTCTCCCCCAGGCCACAGCTGAAATCCCATTCCTTTGCTAAAACCAGTCTAAAAGAATTCAACCTATTTCCTCCTGCGCCCCTTTATTGCCTCCATAAACATGCAACAGACCTGGAGCTCTCATTGCCACACCGATCCACAGCTCAATAAAATTTCCTTAAACTGTGGGACATGCTGGATTTAACCAGTGAACTTTAAAGTACATTATTACAAACTCAATTCTAAACCTTCTCTTCTTTTCAGGACTATGAAAAGCAAATGGACTCTTATGTTTTTAATGTGGAAAATCAATAATATGTGTGAAATGCATTAATCTGTGATTTTATATATATGGGTGTTTTTATTTATTAGGGGTCCAATGTGTGACATTGGTGGCAAAATTTAAAATTGATCAAATCTGCACATGAAATTGACTAATCACTATCCAATTGTGTCAGGTTTATGAAACTATTAACTATTTTCGTAACGGCATTCGCGTTCAGGAACTCTTGAGGATGAGCGCTCACTTCAACTACTTGTAAATGGAGACGTAAACGGGACACTCGGGCTTTTGTTTCCCCGTGTGCCAATGCACTTTGCAATGGCACACGTTTTACACGAAACAACTTCAACACTTCCAGTATTTTTCACGCATCAAAACTCATCAACAGCTACATTTTCATGACATATTAAGATGTGATAACGTGTATACATACCTTCAAATTCTCCCTGTTTGTTGGATAAGACGTAAAATCACAAAAGGCGTAAATGCGGGACACGGAAGTTTGGACCTTCGATAACTTCAATATAAAGTGACCACGGTTAATCCTCTCCACATGGGTTGAGCACATCCGGGGTAGAGAAAATAAAAGTGCTTTCCCAGGGCGGTCACCTCGCCAGATGGGGCTGCGCACGGCCGACCAAGACCGAAGACGTAAATTTTTTAAAGGACACCATATTCGATGTGTTATAAATGTTTGAGATTTTATTGAAATATTCTACATCTGAGCTTCACAAAGACTGATCTCCTTTTTACGTGTATGGTTTGGGATTTGAAAGGTGCAAAGTGAAAAGCATCAGCACTTCCTGTTTTCTGGTTACTTTACCAAATAACTTGCATGTTGCTGCGTAAATTTGGGGACATGGAAATTTACGTCGTACGAGTAAATTTGCAGGGGTCGCCGTACAAAAACCATAGATCCGATCACATTGGGGAATGTTTTATTTTGAATTTGCATTACAACTCTGTTATCTCTTGCATTTTGAGTAGATAAGATAAGATAAGATAAGATAAGCCTTTATTAGTCCCACAACGGGGAAATTCCAGGATTGCAACAGCACAGGGATAGCAACACTCAGAGCAACAATCAGAAGGCAAGAAAAAAACAAGCAAGCAAGAGCAGCTAATATACATATGTACGTATTACTATAAAATATATATATATACACACACACACAGACACACAGTGCAGAGCATTGTAGCTGGATGGAATAAATATATGAATATATGAACACACAGTGCAGAGCATTGTAGCTAGATGGAATAAATATGTAAATATATAAACACCCACAGTACGGAGCATTGCAGCTAGGTGGAATAAATATGCAAGTATATAAACACACACAGTGCGGAGCAATGTAGCTAGATGGAATAATATGTAGATATATAAATATATAAACACACCCAGTGCTGAGCATTGTAGCTAGATGGAATAAATATGTAAATATATAAACACACACAGTGCAGAGCATTGTTGCTAGATGGAATGAAACAGCATAACCGTCTACTTAGTTATCCTACATGGTATGATTATGTGCCCATACATATTCTCACCCTCCATAGCGACCGGTAAGTTCCTAGTTGTATGCCGGAGGGGACCATTGTGTAAGTCTATTGCATCTTTTGCATTCAAAAAACTATTAGTTTGTTACGTCTTTTTGCTATCTCTGCGAGCAGCCCTGCTTAGGTTGTACAGTCTGACAGCCGTTGGTAGGAAGGACCTACGAAACCTCTCGGTTGTGCACCTGGGATGATGTAGTCTGCTGCTAAATGAGCTCCTCAGTGCATTCAGTATGTCCTGCATAGGGTGGAACTCGGACTCCAGCAGAGATGACAGTTTAGCCACCGTCCTTCTCTCTCCTATCTCCTCCATCGGATCAAGGCGCTGCCCCAGGACAGAGCTAGCTTTCTTAATCAGTTTGTTCAGTCTCTTCCTATCGGCTGCAGTAATGCCACTGCCCCAGCAGACCACTCCAAAAGTGATGGCTGATGCCACCACCGTGTCATAGAATGTCTTCAGCAGCGCCCCTTGTACACCAAAAGACCTGAGTCTCCTCAGCAGGAACAGCCCGCGCTGTCCCTTCTTGTAGAGTGCATCAGTAGTAGTAGAAAGAGTTACTCAGAGATCACGTTACAGTACTTTGAAATTGATGCGATTTTCATGTCACACAAAAACTGGGAAAAATGAGAGGACACGACCAATAGTTTCGATTCTAACGGTAAAATCAATGATTTTTTTTAAAAATTGCAATGCAAGTCTGAAACTTTTATGTTCCCTTGCATATTATAAAAACGAAACCGACATCTGCAAATTACAGAAAAAGAGAGAGTGCTTGAAAGTCGGATACCCCTGATATAGTGCACTGGACCCCCCCCCCCCCCCAAAAAAAAACACACCCATATGCATGTTAAAAATGTTTAAATGAATGTTTATTCCTGCATGTTGATTTAGAAGCACTGCTTACAAGATACATTAAGGTTAGTTTAGTTATACATAAGTGTGTAAAAGCATATTCCAATGTATTTAAAATTGTGTGTATTCATGTGGACCGATATCCAATTTCACCCAGTCTTCACCGAGCCCCAGCTTCTTCATCCCATTGGTCCCTCGCAGACAAAGCCTGTCATTGGACTAAAGTTCGTCAAGCCCGCCCATGAAGGACGCTCATTGGCTGAGATTCTGGTCAACCCAGAAGCCCGCGAAAGCTCAACAGAACTTATAAAAGGAGGAAGACCCCCTGCTTCGTTCTTTTTTGGCTTTGCTCTTTCGACGCCTCTCTTTTCGCCTCAGTTCATCTCTTTTGGACTCGCTCTTTTGCTCTACTCTTTTGTCTCTCTTCATTGTCTATTGTCTACACACAGCAAGAAAGAACTTTGGGAAGAACAAAGGCTTCTACCACGTGTCGCTTTTCTGAACACAGGGCAGATAACTCGTAATTTATGTAACTTTGTATTTTAAAGTTGTTTTCTTTTTCTCTTAAATGCCTAGGAATTCCTATTTCTTTGAGCTCAATTCTTTATCGGAGTTAAACTCCAATTTTTATTTATCTCTTTTTTTTCTTTGTTAAACATTCTGTAAAACCACCGTTTGTTTTAATTTTAATGTAAGTTTTAATCTTGACTTTATTTTTATAATATTTTTCTTGACCAATCACACACCAGAAGCTATTATTTTTATCTAAAGTCCGAAACTCTTTAATTTGAGATCGGATTAGATATCTTTAATTAATTATTATCGAAGGCCTCTGAGAAGACGCAGCTCCCCACATCACGCGCAGCTGAGGAATCAGCGTGCTTCTGCAGGATTTCAACCATTGAGATCAAACATCCGATCTCATTCATCGTCAAGAATATTTGCGGGACAAATATTCTGGGTTTTGCCCCTGAACAACACATCAAAACTTCATGAGGACGACGAAAGAACGTTAACCAGATCAACGGGGAATCATCGAGGAATCACGTGAGCTGCAAACTTTAATTCATCTGCTGAATTAAACGTCTGACGTTCGGTAATAATTTGTGTATCTAATCAGATGCAAATTAAGAAGCCCTTAACATAACTCTTCTTTTCATTAAAATTCCGTTTTTATTTTCTTAAGATTAATCCAGGACTTTTCATATAATTAGTAAACTTTCTCCATAAATTTGCATTGTTTCCATAATCTCTAACTCAAACTGATAGAAATTCATTTCTCAGTTTAACCCTGGTTCCGAAAATATTGACATTGTTAATCTATCATTTACAAGATTGATTTTATGATTAATGAAATTACTGCAATATCTGTTAATCATTTCGTTTAATAAATATGTGAAAATGAGAGAAGTTGTTGAGAATTTATTTCATTCTGAGTCTGTTTCAAGCACAGGTATCAAATTCACGGAAAAATTTTTGAGACTGATTATTAATTAGTTTATTGAGTGATTAAACAGGTATAAAGTGAAATTAAAATTAAAATTGCTTCTTAAAGACAGAAGCTGGTGCCCCTACGAGTGTTATTAACTTTTCTGGTGTATATGAAACAAGATTCGATCTCAGATTCAAATACATCAATATAAATTAAATAATTTATACCTGATCGTATTTATTAATTTCATATATATTCTCTTACACAACGAAAGAAACCAGTTTTGAAACTGGGATGTTGGAACGTTTGGACAACGATGACCAGTCTTTTTGAAAACCTTCAGGACATCAGTGACTCCAGGAAAACAGCTGTCATCAATGAAGAGCTCAGGAGGCTGCATGGGGACATTGCCACCCTTCAGGAAACACACCTTGCTGACTCAGGCATGCTGAAGGAGAAGGACTGCACATTCTACTGGCAGGGGAAAGGCTCTGACATGCCAAGGGAGCATGGAGTCGGCTTTGCAGTGAGGAACAACCTGCGGAATATGGTAGAGCCAGGCAGCAATGGCACAGAGCATCTCCTCACTCTTCACCTCAACACCACCGAAGGCCCAGTCAATCTTGTTAGTGTGCATGCTCCGACACTGTCTTCCACACTGGACACAAAGGATGAGCTTTACGAGAAGCTTGCATCCATTGCCACAGGCATCCCCAGCAAGGAGCAACTTGTTCTCCTGGGTGACTTCAATGCCAGAGTGGGTGCAGATCATGACTCGCAGCTCTCTTGCCTTGGACAGTTTAGTGTGGGCAAAATGAATGAGAACGGCCAATGGCTGCTTGAACTTTGCAGTTACCATGAATTGTGCATTGCCAACTCCTACTTCAGGACCAAGCCTCAGCACAAGGTCTCTTTGAGACACCCGCGCTCAAAGCACTGGCATCAGCTAGATCTTATCCTGGTCAGTCGTTCCACCATCAAGAATGTCCTCCACCCACGCTCTTACCACAATGCGGACTGCGACATAGATCACTCCCTGGTTTGCTGTAAGATCAGGCTACAGCAAAAGAAGATCCACCGCTCAAAGAAACAAGGGAACCCCCGCAATGATATCAGCAAGATGTCTCAACCAGACCTCGTGGAAAAGTTTGCAGAGACCTTCGAGAAAGAAATGCAAACCTCACAGCCCAGAGACTCTGCCACAGAGAAGTGGGAAGTACTGCAGGACGCCATGCACCGCACCGCCTTCTCAGGGCTGCCAGGAGCAAGGCTCAGCAGACTGCCAGGTGTTGCACCAACAAATACTGGACAGAGCTCAGTGAAGACATCCAGACAGCTGCTGCTGCAGGCAACATTAGAGGGATGTACGATGGCATCAAGAAGGTGCTCGGACCAGTCCAGTCCAGTCTTCCTTCTTCCACTATCCGCCGAAACCTTGCTATTTCCACTCCTGCCCCGTACGCGGGGAAATGCAAGGATTTCTTATGTCAGATTCAGTTTTATTTTGGGCAGGTGCAGGGGGAGTTCCCAGATGACATTTCTAAGATTCATCAGTTTGCTCTTCTGCTTTGGGGCCACGCTCTTAGTTGAGTGCAGCCTGTTATCAATAGTCAGAGAGCTTCGCTACCAATGTTTGACCAGTTTGTGGCCAAGTTTACCCTCACCTTCGACCGTTCCAAGAGTGAAGGGAACATCTTGAGAAGCCTGATGTCACCCCATCAGGGCAGTTGGTCGGTGGCCAACTTCTCGATGGAGTTCCGGGTTGAGGCAGCAGATTCGGGGTGGAACGAGGTTGCGTTGACGCAGCGCGTTCCTCCACGGACTGAATCCTCGTCTCTGGGATGACTTGGCGGTCTAGGCCATCCCTGCCACCTTGGACAGCCTGATAGATCAGGCGGTCGGGTTAGATAATCAATACCGTGAACGTGACTGGGAGCGCAGAGCCTCCTCTCGCCCGCTCATCACTTGTTCCTTCCCAGTGTCTACTGACTGAGGTGAGTCCAACTCCACCCCCGAGCCAATGGAGCTCAGCTCTGCTCGTCTTCCGCGAGCAGAGGTTGAGCGACGGCGGCGGATTGGGGCGTGTGCCTACTGCGGTTCTTTGAATCATAAGTTGGCCACATGTCTACGGCCAAAAAGAATCGGCCTGTCAGTAGCCGTGTGGGGTCTTACGGGCGGGACTCAGTCCGATGCCCCCAGTAATTTCTCCATTTCGGCCCTCATCCATCTACCGGCAGCCGAGAGGAGGGTCTCCGCCCTGATTGATTCCGGGGTGGGGGGTAATTTTGTCTCATCTACACTGGTGCACGAGATGGGGTTTCCAATGGTCAAACTGCCGGCTCCCCGTTTTGTGCGTACTCTTTCTGGCCAGATGGTGGCTTCCGTTACCCATTGCACGGCACAGTTATTCATCCTTTTGTCTGGTAACCACCGTGAGAAGCAGACTTTTTACGTGTTTCCACGAGCTTCTCATGCGGTGGAACTTGGTTATCCGTGGCTCCAGAGCCATAATCCTATTATTAATTGGGCACAAAATTCCATCACCTCCTGGAGCCCTAACTGTTTGGCTACATGTCTAAATTCGGCCGAGTGTTCCCCGTCCCTTCCCATCTCCTCACCTCAGGTTGAGCCACCGGACCTCAGCCTCGTACCCAAGGTCTATCACGACCTCGGGGAGGTGTTTAGCAAGTTGCGAGCATTAGCGCTTCCCCCACATCGCTCGTACAACTGTGCCGTAGACTTCCTTCTGGGTGCGAGGTTGCCGTCCAGCAAACTCTATAGCATTTTTGGGCCTGAGAGAGAGGCGATGTAAAGGTATATTCCTTTCCTTCCTGCTCTTCAGAGAGAACAGACGCCTTTCTTTGCTGCTCCCTCTTTTACCCTCCTTCCCTCCCTAACTGAGAATCCCAGCTTGCTGTCTTGTCTGCGTCGCTGTTCTTCTGGCTGAATCTTGATCCAAACGAAAAAATGGATTTGGTGAGCGGCTTTAATAAAATTAACAACATTTTATATAAATTCGGGCCAGGGGGAGCCCCTATGGAGAGACCCATGGATTGGAACGCATGTGTCTGCATAATTCGACTGTGGATGTGGAAACATCTACCTGGTTTGGCTAGGATCACAGGATTTTCTGCTGATTGGCTCTGGAGTTTTTCCTGGTGTATCGAAAAATTAACTGGAAGAGCTAATTAAAAGCGGTCCCGGCATAGCTGCTTCTCAACAATTCGACTAGATGGGGGAGTGCACTAACTATCGGCAATGATTAACATGGAAATTTCCACCTGGCATGCATTGGACATGTTTATCCATGTTCTAGAAGGGAAACATCTGGAGTCGTTTTTGGTGCCTCCAAGGAATGGATTTAAAGCCTATGTATGGAAATTATGGACACAGGATTGCATGAGATGGAAAATTTATGCTTTGTGATCTGTGTCTACCAGACCTTGAATTCGATGCCCTGTTGTCTATTTTTCCTCCTGGATTAAGACAAAACAGAAGATTGTGCTTCTCTTTCATAAACAAACTGGGACTGCATCTGAACTCTCATTGACATGTGACTGGCTCAGGAAATTTCCATCTGCCATGCCTCAAGGACATGCTTCCGAGTTTCAGACACTAAGACATAACATCTCGGCTGGGAGAGATTTTGCTGCCTCCAGTAACTGATAAACACCCACCTGCATTCAACATACACGAACACACTGATTCATAATACTGAATTACACTCATCCATTCACTGACTCTCTCTGACTTATGGTCTTTTGGTTTTTTTGTCCACTAAATGTTTGCTAAATATGCATTGAGGGTTTTTTTTGCCTGCAATCAAAATTTCGCTTATCCATTAAGCGTCAATTTGATAAAACATGTTTTTTGCTCTCGCCTATTGTGTCATATCATTTCTTTTCTTTTTTTCCTTTCTTCTTTATGACTGGCGCCTAGCGGCTGCCCCGGCCTTGGATGCGCTCTGCAGAGCGTGCCCAAATGCCAAGTCACGTTTCGTTACCTTGTATTCATACATGTGTAATGACAATAAAGTTGAATCTCATCATCTCATCTCATCTCATATTAAGGATTCGCTGAACACCGGCCTCATTTGGCCATCCTCAGCTCCCCTAGGGCGGGGTTTTTCTTTGTAGGCAAAAAGGATGGGTCTTTGCGTCCATGCATTAACTATCGGGAGCTTAATGCCATCACTGTCAAAGACAAATACCCTCTGCCCTGATGAACTCTGCTTTCGAGCTCCTGCAGCGTTCACATGTATTCTCTAAGCTCAACCTACGCAACGCTTATCACCTAGTTAGAATACGCGAGGGGGATGAGAGGAAAACAGCGTTCAAAACTCATCTGGGGCATTTTAAATATTTAGCTATGCCTTTTGCTCTCTAACTAATGCCCCCGCTATTTTCCAGCTTTTAATCAATGAAGTCCTCCGCGATATGCTTAATCAGTTTGTTTTCGTCTATTTAGACGACATCCTGATTTTTTTCTCGCATGCCAGAGGACCCATGTTAGAGCCGTGTTACAACGGCTCTTAGAGAACCAACTATACATCAAGGCAGAGAAGTGTGAATTTTCTACATCTTCCACTTCTTTCCTTGGCTTCATTATAGCGGAGGGAGAACTGAGGGCTGACCCAACCAAGGTGAAGGCTGTGCTTGATTGGCCAACCCAGGCCCGAGAGGAATTATAACGTTGGGGATCGTGAGCTGCTGGCCATTAAATTGGCGTTTGAGGAATGGAGACACTGGCTGGAGAGAGCTGCTCACCAGGTAGTCGTGTGGATCGACCACAAGAACTCAGAGTATCTGCGGTCGGAACACCGGCTTAACCCTAGGCAGACTCGCTGGGCCTTATTTTTCGAGCACTTTAACTTTGCGGTCCAACCGCCTGTATGTCCCGGCTGCTCTCCACAGTGAAGTCATCCAGTGGGGGCACGCTGAACATTTCGCCTGTCACCCGGGGGTGGTGCGGACTATTGACATCATCAGGCGAGCGTTTTGGTGGCCTACGTTATGGCGGGACGTGCAGGAGTATGTTAAACCCTGTCACACGTGTGCCCGGAACAAGTCTATCTCCAGCCCCCCCCCCCCTACACCACCACCACCACTGGTCTTCACCTCCTTCCCATTCCCAGTCGGCCTTGGTCTCATATTGCCATGGATTTTGTCACTGGTCTTCCCCCTTCCCACGACAACACGGTGATTTTGACCATCGTGGACAGGTTCTCCAAGGCCGTACACCTGGTTCCCCCTCCCAAGCTGCCGTCTGCTGCCAAGACAGCGGAGCTTCTTTCCTACCGCGTTGTCAGGCTACACGGTATTCCTACGGACATTGTGCCTGACTGGGGTCCGCAGTTCACTTCACGAGTCTGGAAGGCCTTCTGTCTCTGTCCGTGTACCACCGTCAGCCTCACCTCCGGCTACCACCCCCAGAGCAATGGGCAGGCTGAATGTGCCAACCAGTCCCTGGAGGCCACACTTTGCTGTGTGGCAGCCAAAGACTCCGCTTCATGGAGCTCCCATCTCACTTGGGTAGAATATTCATTAAATTCCCCGGTCTCCTCAGCTACGGGCTGATCACCGTTCGAGGCATCTGTGGGCTACACCCACCCCCCCCCCCCACTCACTATGGCTGAGAGAATGGTTGCGGTGCCATCCGTGGGGGCTCACTTTCATCACTGCCGCCGGGCCTGGAGATCCACCAGAGCGGTGCTTCAGCATGCCACCGAGCGCAATCAGCACTACGCTGACCGCAAGAGGGTTCCTGCGCCAAGCTACAAAAAGGGACAGCAGGTTTGGGTAGCCACGGACCAGGTTCCTCTGAAGACGGAGTGTCGCAAACTCGCCCCCCGGTTTGTGGGCCCCTTTCCCATCACTGGTAACGTCAGCGACTCTGCTGTCCTGCTCCAGCTTCCGTGGATGCTCCGCATGCACCCTACCTTCCATGTCTCCAAAGTGAAGCCTCTCTCTTCCAGCCCTCTCTGCCCTTCCCCGAAGCCGCCCCCTCCTCCCAAGGTCCTTGACAGACACTCACTCACACTGTGAGGGAGATCTTGGATGTACAACGTCGGGGTCGGGGCTTCCAGTATTTGGTCGACTGGGAGGGCTATGGCCCGGAGCATCGGTCATGGGTCTCCTGGTCCAAGTTCCATGACAAGGGCATGGTCCGGGACTACCATCATGCTTACCCGGAGAAGACTGGGCGACCACCAGGAGGCGTTCCTTGAGAGGAGGGCACTGTCATGTGCGGCGAGCGCTCGCCCCCTCCTTCCTGTTCACCGGCTCTCTCATCAGACACACCTGGAGATTCCTGCCTGCCAGCGTTTATAAGGAAGCAGTCTTCAGTAATTCAACACTGGCTTGTTTGGGTATACTGCTCAACAGACGGCTCTATAGTAAGCAGTTGTCTTATGACATTGTCTTACGATCTCCTCTCTTCCACCTTTTCCAGTTTGCTGCCAATGGAGTGGTGCGTCTGTGGGGATTTGGTGCACTCGCCAGCCTGTTGCTCCACCTCAAAGCAGCCTTCCTTCTCTGCCCAGTCAGACCCATCCATCCAACCCGTCCGGCAGTTCAGCCTGTTGGTTCCTCTCCTTCACTGGGTTCTGTGCTGGTCTCCTCCTATCTCTCACATGAGTGGCATTATTTGTTTTTCCATTAAATCTCCATTCCTCTCTAATCAGCCTTGTCTGTCCTCTGCAGGGTTCCTGCTTATCTGGTGAGTGATTGGTGATTTTTCCTCAAGATTGCTGTTTTGAACATTCTAATAAAAAGTCAAACGTTTTTTGTGTGTTCGCTTGGTGATTGCACGTTGCACTCAGGTGGCTTGTACAGCCAATATGACAGCAACTAACACCAGAGAAAGACACTCAGACAAGGAGTAAAAGTTTAAACACAATTTTATTGAAAACCCAGCAAGTGTAAAGAAAGCAGCGCATGCCGAAAGAGCACACAGCCTGTAGGGGAAGAGAGATGAAAGCTGGTTAGAATGAGGAGTAAATGTTATGACCCGAGCGCCGATCTCATCCTCGCTCGGGCCATGCATCATCTCTGCCGGCCTTGACAGCTGTGGATTACATTCTGGCTCCACCGGGCTCTTATTGTGACAGCGCTCGGTGGGGTTTCTGGCTGTCAAGGTTGATCAGCTGTTCGGCATCACCTCTCGTTAGCTGCCGGCTTTATTAGCAGGCGCTGACAGCTGGTTGATGCTGGAGTATCGTAAATCATTCCTGGTCCTCGTCATGTCAGGTTCGTGCTTATCCTTGTTCATGTCTTGTTCATAGTTAAGGTCGTAGTAGCTGGGGTTAGCCCTACGACCCCTTGTATCCTATAGTGTGTGTTTTTTGCCCACAGTGGCTCATAGCTTTATGTTCTCGTCTTGTCTTGTTAAATAAACATCAAATGCAAAACTCATTGGCGACTTTTGGCGTCTTATGGTGGCCCGCGAGGGTCAACGCACAACAGTATACTCCGGCCAGGGTCGTCTAAACGGAGACGAAACAACGAGACGCTTTTTCACCGGTGAGTTTTGCGTAAATTGGGCTATTGCTCTTCCCTGTCTGGGTGTCATTTGCTGGGAGAATGCCGTCATCCAGGGGCCGCAGTCGGCGCCTGGGTAAGGAGCTATCAGAGGTTCTGGAGTACGTGGATGGAACTCTATTCACTGCTACACTGTACAACACTCCCAGCGACATACGCTGGCACCTGGACTGCGCTGAGGTTCTTCTCAACAACCTTCCTCTCCACTACGACGATCACCCGGAAGTGATGACGATGAGAGATGAACTCGCCATACAGCGCAAGATACTCCGTGGGCTGGAGGAGGAAGAAAGCAGGAAGCAGAGGACGAGGCATCCTCGCTCCCCGTGTTGGAACCCCGTTACTGTCCCGGATCCGGTCCAGGAGTTCGCACCATCTGGGGGCCGTCGAAGACGTCGGCGTCACAGCCAAGGTGATCCTCAGCAGAATCCCCGGCTGGACCCGCTGCCGGCAAGGCCCGTCAGCTGATCTCCGAGAGCGGCTCCTCCTCGTCCTTCCAGGGGGCCCTCTGTCACCATCCAGCGGGGAGAGGGAGAAACTACGTCCCCTACAGCAGGCACCATCCTCCCTCCGGGAGAAAGGCAAGTGCTAGTTTATTCTTTACATGATAATTGTGATCTGCCTTGTCTGACTCCTGGGGACGGAGTTCGAGGTTCGCAGTCCCCCGAGCTCCTACCACCCGCTGTAGTTACAATAACCAAACCTGCTGCCTCTGTGTCTTCCTCCACCGAGCGGTCCACAACGCCAGGCATACATCGCCGGACGAGGGGGGGGCCTGCGGTTCTGGAGAGCCTGGATCCAGCCCCGCAGCCACGCCATGGACAGAGGAGAAGAGCGGACTGCGTCCTGGAGCCTGTGTCGACGATGAAGCGTCCCCGGGTCTCCTCGCCGGAGCGGTCCAAACCAGTGGGTCGAGGGTCCCCTGCCTCCACGCCATATGGGTCATCGGCGTGGGTTTCAGCGTGAGAGGAACTTCAGACTGCGGAATCCATCTTGCCAGCTGCGGAGCCCGGCGCAGCTGAGTTGGAGCCTACGCACGAACTTCTTCGCCCTGAGCCTGGATCGACGGAGTCCTGGACGGCAACAGAACCCGAATGCAGGCAAGTGCTCCCTCGTGTATCTCTTTCCCCTGTGTTGGAGCATTTTTGCCTGCCTCTCAGGGAGGCGAGTGAGGTGCAGCCGCCTGCTGCACCCGAACTCATCTCGCTGGGTTCTGTTGCTGCCGGTGATACTGATCCCGGTTTTTCTGCTTATCCTGAGCTTCCTTGCAGTGTCACCGGCGCAGAGCCAGTCGTGGTTGGTGAGTTGGAGGTTCCAGGTTCGGGGATGGAGGTCGTCAGCAGAGCTGCACCAACCCAGTCGGGGTCCGTTGTGGAGGCTGCTGTGGCCCAATCGGGGTCTGACATGGGTGCGCCCGAGGCCCAATCAGGGTCCACCGCAGGTACTGTTCTGGCCCAGTCGGGGTCCGACGTGGGTGCAGCCGGGACCCAATCGGGGTCCAGAGAAGGTGCAGCATCGGTGTGGTCCACGGATGGTGGAAGAGCTGCAGACCCTTTGCCACCTGACCCAGTTCAGGCTCATCCTTGCCTTCTGTCCCCTCTACTGAGTCATCGCCCCTGAGCATCATCGCCGGGGGCCATGGGGGTCCCTTTTCGCTCGCCCCGGCCCTCCCGTGTTTTGTCCTTGCCAGGGAGGCCGCCGCGGGCTGTTTTTCCCCGGTACTGGTGGCTGAGGGACGTGGGTCGGCTGCCTGAGGAACTGTTTCGCCGGTTTGGCTCCTCGGGTCGGCCACCCGACATTTTGTGTGTTTCACTGGGCAATCTGGTTCGGCCACAGGAGGAGTGGACTTTCTGGGCCTGGGACTGGGGTAAGCCGCCCGGTCATGTTCCGCCCCCCATGACCACCCGTTGGACGCGGGGAGACCGCCTGAACTGTTTCTATGGCGTTTGCTCTCCGCCAGTCGGCGTGAACTGTCGGGGGCAGAGGTCATTCCTGGTGGTGGTCTAGCCCAGTAATTGTTCTGTGTTTTTTTTTTTCTCTTCTCTGTCCTGTGTTGTATTTGTTTTTTGACCTGAGTGTGTGATATTTTTGTTTTCGTTCCTGGGTATTGTGTTTCATGCATTTTGGAATGTAGTCTGGTCCTGTAATTGTTCTGTTTTTTTTTCTCTGTCCTGGGTTGTATTTGCTTTCTGACCTGAGAATGTGGTATTTTTGTTTTCGTGCCTGGGTACTGGTGTTTTATGTATTTTGGAATGTAGTCTAGCCCTGTAATTGTTCTGTGTGTTTTTTTCTCTTCTCTGTCCTGTGTTGTATTTGCCTCTTGACCTGACAGTGAGGTAATTTTTGTTTTCGTGCCTGGGTAATGGCATTTCATGTATTTTGGAGTATAGTCTGGTCCTCTAACTGTTTCATGTATTTTGAGGTTGTTGTTTTTTTTTCTCTGCTCTGGTTCTCTATCTGTGGTTTGATCTTCTCCTGCCCCATCCACCCACCCTGGAGGGGGTGGGAGATGGAATTGGATGTCTATGGGCGTTCAGGAGCCCGCCCTCAGAGGGAGGGTACTGTTATGACCCGAGCACCGATCTCGTCCGCGCTCGAGCCATGCATCATCTCTGCCGGCCTTGACAGCTGTGAATTACATTCTGGCTCCACCAGGCTCTTATTGTGACAGCGCTCAGTGGGGTTTCTGGCTGTCAAGGTCGATCAGCTGTTCGGCATCACTGCTCGTTAGCTGCCGGCGCTGACAGCTGGTTGATGCTGGAGTATCGTCAGTCATTCCTGGTCCTCGTCATGTCAGGTTCGTACTTATCCTTGTTCATGTCTTGTTCATAGTTAAGGTCGTAGTAGCTGGGGTTAGCCCTATGACCCCTTGTATCCTGTAGTGTGTGTTTTTTGCCCACAGTGGCTCATAGCTTTATGTTCTCATCTTGTCTTGTTAAATAAACATCAAATGCAAAACTCACTGGCAACTTTTGGCGTCTTATGGTGGCCCGCGAGGCTCACCGCATGACAGTAAAACTAGAGATAGTGAATTAGAGCAAGGGTTTACCTTATGACAGATCAGCAGAGAGCCCGGCAGAGGAACCCAGCGAGGAGGTGGAGGAGCCAGCAGGACTGAATCGGCAGAGGAAGTGGAGAGGGGAGGAGCTGGGAGAAGTCTGACCGGGTGGGGAAGGCAGTTCTTGGGTGAAGGCAATGAGGAGGCAGGTGAGCACACTGCAACCCTGGAGACGCAGCAACCTGGGGGGAGAGGAGGAGAACGAGGATAAGGCTGAGCTCTTAATAACACAATTCTTTACTTTAAGGTGGCAGTACCCAACGGTCCAGCGCAGAAGCATTCACTAACTGATCCTTTTAAGCGCTGGCAGAGAAGAGGCAGCAGGTGCATACACTCACACAGGTGCGTTGATGACCGGCAAAGCCCAGGAAACAGAAGAAGGACCTCCCACAGAAAGGGAGGGGGAGCACGCACACCCGATCATCACAGTGAGCTCTTATTGTGGGAAAAATATGAAGAAAATATTGCAAAATTGCTAGTAATTTCCTCCTTTTGGAGTGAGAAATAGAGTTTGTGGAATGAGAGAAAGGGAAAAAGAGTGAGAATTACTCCAAAAGAGTGAGTTGACAACATTGCATCAAGCTGTCAAAGTTTTATCTTACCTTTATATTATGGATTTAATCCAATGTGCAGTGATCCAAAGAAAATGTCCATTATCAACCGTCCAGATGTCTGCTGTGACAGAGACATGATCCAGTCCCTCAAATTTCTTTTGAAGATCAAATCCATCCATCCATCCATCCATCCGACCATCTTCTACCACTTTTCTGGAGGTCCGTGTTGCAGAGGCAGCAGTTCAAGCAGAGAAGCCCAGACTTCCCTCTCTCCAGCCACCTGCTCCAGCTCTTCAGAAAGGATACCAAGTCATTCCCAGACCAGCTGGGAGATATAGTCTCTCCAGCGAGTCCTGGGTCTGCTCCGGGGTCTCCTCCCAGTGAGATGTGCCCAAAACACCTCAAGTGGAAGGCGTCCAGAAGGCATCCTGATCAGATGCCCATACCACCTCAACTGGCTCATTTCAATGTGGAGGACCGCGGTTCTACTCTGAGCCTCTCCTGGATGACTGAGCTCCTAACCCTATCTCTAAGGGTGAGTCCAGCAATCCCATGAAGAAAGCTCATTTCAGCTGCTTGTATCCGCAATCCCATTGTAACATCATTATCCAAAGCTCATGACCATAGGTGAGTGTAGGAACATAGATTGACTGGTAAATCGACAGCTTTGCCTTAGAGTTTAGCGCCCTCTTCACCTCAACAGACTGGTACAACGTCCGCATCACTGCAGATGTTGCTCCAATCTGTCTGTCAATCTCTCGCTCCAGTCTCCCCTCACTCATGAATAAGACCCCGAGATACTTAAACTCCTCCACTTGGGGCAGGAGCTTGTTCCCAGCCCGGAGATTACAATCCACCTTTTTCCAGCTGAGGACCATGGTCTCAGACTTGGAGGTGCTGATTCTCATCCCAGCCGCTTCACACTCAGCAGCAACCATCCCAGTAAGACCTGTAGGTCATTGCTGGATGAAGCCAACAGGACAACATCATCTGCAAACAACAGAGATGAGATCCTGTGGTCACCAAGCATGACACCCTCAGTTCCCTGGCTGCATCTAGAAATCCTGTCAATAAAAATTATAAACAGGATCGGTGACAAAAGGCAGCCCTGGCAGAGTTCAACTTTCACTGGGAATGGGTCTGACTGAGTGTTGGCAATACGAACCAAACTCTCACAACGGTCATATAGAGACTGGATACCTCGTAATAACAAGCCCGATATCCCATACTCCCAAAGCACCTCCCATAAAAAACCACATGGGATGCGGTCAAATGCCTCCTCCAAGTCCACCAAAAACATGTAAACTGGATAGGCAAACTCCCACGAACCCCTGAGGATTCTCAAGAGGGTAAAGAATTGGTCCGTGCCATGGCTAGGATGAAAACCACATTGGTCCTCCTGAATCCGAGGTTCAACCAGCGGCCGGACTCTCCTCTCCAGTACCTTGGCATAGACTTTCCCAGGGAGGATGAGGAGTGTGATCCCTGTCAAGTTGGAGCACACCCTCCAGTCACCCTTTTTGAAGAGAGGAACCACCACCCCGGTTTGCCATGTCAAAGGCTCTGTCCCCGACCTCCACGCAATGTTGCAGAGGCGTGTCAGCCATGACAACCCTACAACATCCAGGGCCTTGAGGTACTCAGGGCAAATCTCAACCACCCCCAGGGCCCAGCCACCAAAGAGTTTTTTTAACCCTTTGGTGACCTCAGCCCCTGTGATGGGCGAGTCGTCCCCCTCGTCCACAAGTCCTGCTTCCTCTGTGAAAGGCGGTCAGTGGGATTGAGGAGCTCATCGAAGTATTCCTTCCACTGCCTGATGATATCCCCAGTCAAAGTCGGCAGCGCCCCATCCGCACCATACACAGTGTGGACAGGGAGCTGCCTCCCCTTCTGAGCTGCTGGACAGTTTGCCAGAATCTCTTGGACATTGACCGAAAGTCTTGTTCCATGGCCTCACCGAACTCCTCCCACACCCAAGTTTTTGCTTCAGCAACCACCCGAGCTGCACTCCACTTGGCCTGCCGGTACACCTCAGCTGCTTCGGGAGTCCCACAAGCCAACCAAGCTCAATAGGACTCCTTCTTCAGCTTAATGGCCCCCCTCACCACTGGTGTCCACCACTAGGTTTGGGGGTTGCCACCACAAGATGCACCAACAACCTTGCAGCCGCAGCTCTGGGCAGCCGCTTCAACAACTCTTTACCCGAGTATCCAAGACATACGGTTGCAGGTCTGATGACACTATAACAAAATCGATCATTGACCAGCAACCTAGGGTGTCCTGGTGCCAGGTGCACATATGGACACCCTTATGCTTGAACATGGTGTTCATTATGGACAAACTGTGGTTAGCACAGAAGTCCAATAACTGAATACCACTCGGGTTCAGATCGGGCAGGCCGTTCCTCCCAATCACCCCCCTCCAGGTTTCACTGTCGTTGCCCACGTGCACATTGAAGTCCCCCAGTAGGACAATGGAGTCTCCAAGAGGAGTACTCTCCAGCACCCCAGTCAGAGACTCCAACAAGGGTGGGTACTCTGAAACATCATTTGACGCATAGGCACAAATGATGGTCAGGACCTGTTTGCCAACCCAAAGGCACAGGGAAACAACCCTTTCGTCCACTGGGAAGAACTCCAATATAGAGGCAGCAAGGTGGGGAATACAAGAACACCCACCCCTGCTTGTCGCCTCCTGCCCAGGGCAACTCCAGAGTAGGCCAAGCTCCAGCCCCTCTCCAGAAGACTGGTTCTGGAACCGGAGCTATGTGTTGAGCTGAGGCCGACTATATCTAGCCGGTATCTCTCAATCTCATGCACTAACTCAGGCTCCTTCCTCACCAGAGAGGTGACTTTCCACATCCCAAAAGCCAGTTTAGGAAGCTGGGGATCAGACCGCCAAGGTCTCCACCTTCGACCGCCGCCTGATCCACATAGCACTGGACCCCCATGGTCCCTCCTGCAGGTGGTGAGCCCACTGGAGGGCGGACCCATGTAACTCCTTTGGGCTGAGCCCAGCCAGGTCCCATGGGCAGAAACCTGGCTACCAGGCGCTAGTCTTTAGTGTCATGGTTTGGTCAGATAAAACTGAAACAGAAGAAATCCTTGGATCAGGTAGTTAGATGGTCCAGTCGTTTGCTTGGTGAGCCACAGCTGAGCCTGACATCCCTGTACACCAGACAAGTACAGAGGATGGCTACCTCCATTTTAAATGATGACTCCCACCCTTTGCACTGCCACTTTCAGCTTCTTCCCTCAAGACGGAGGTTTGCTGTCCCAAAAAGTAGAACCCAGCGCTACAAAAACAGCTTTGTCCCTGCTGCTGTCAAAGAGTTGAACAAGCTGTAAAAAATATATTGCACATAATTTAGGTACCTATTTATTAACTCCATTTTATATTTACTTATTTTTGTAGGATGTCACTTGGGTTCTAAATATTTTATTGGGTTTTTAGACCTTTGAGTTTTTAACCTCTTTGACTAGTTTTTAACTTCTAATATGACCCTTCTCTCTTACCTCTGGTTTTTCTCCCATCTCTTTGTCTTTTTATACCCTGATTGATGGAGCCTTGAGTATTCTTATCATGTTTATAGTCAGCTTCATATGTGCCTGTGTTTGTGTCTATGTTGAATGTAATTTGTGGCTTGTAAATATGGATGTCACCAGACTGCAAAACAAATCTACCTACGGGTACAAATAAAGTAACCTGAACCTGAACCTGAACCTAGTCATCGAGCACCTCCCCCAAGCCTAGCTCCAGAGCGGGGCCCCGGTAATCCCATACCAGGCGGGGTACATTGAATCCTTGTTCTAGCATTCATGATGAGAGTCTGTTGGATCGTTCTTAGTCTGGCCCTTCACCCAGGACCAGTTTATCTTGGGTGATCCTACCAGAGGCAAGTTACCCAGGACAACATAGCTCCTGGGATCACTAGGGCATGCAAACCCCCCACCACAATAAGGTGACGATCCATGGGGGGGACAGCAAACCCATTTTTTAATAATCTGTATCCAGGTAGCAAGTAAATGTTGTTTTGTTTTTTTTAACTTCAGTGGATCCCAGTCTCAGCTGTCTGATGGAAGATGGCTGTTATCAGATCTTCATTCTGTAACAACATATCTGGCAATCAGTCGGTTTAATTCTTGCTGGGTGACACTGTCCAGATGCATACCTGTGCTTGAAATCCAGCCGTGGGTGTTCAGTAGCATAAATCGACTAACATGGTGTTGTTAGCATAGCATAGCACTTGCTTTGTCGGAGCTTGTTGCTGTTCTCAGGCGCTTCTGAAGATTGCAGTCAGTTTCACCCAGCACTTTAGCTTGCAACCCACCAATATGCTTTTGTCCTTAACCGTGACAAATGAAAAATAATTTGTTTATTTCCACAAAAACAAAGTAGCTTCATCTTTTCCTCCGCTCAGTAGTGAACAGGCTCTTTGCAACAGGTCACGTTGACTGATGGCTGCTTCAGCTATGTAGGGTCAGTTTGTATTTATTTGCACTAAAAATATCTATCCATATTAATAAAACGAGTAACGTATCTGATCAAATTTCAGTAACTGTAACACATTACTGAATTGTTAACCAGTAATTTTGTTACACAGCCCGTTACTGCAAAAGTAGTGGCGTTACTTTGTAACGCGTTACTCCCAACACTGATCATGTCCCTAATGTTCTGTAGAATTTGTGCTTGCCCTGCTCTTTATAATAATAATAATAATAAACAATTATTATTATTATTATTATTATTATTATTATTAACATCTTGGTTTCTGTTGTATGATTATCCTGTTTCACCAGTAGTCCTTGTCTTTTGTAGTCTTGTCATGGTTAAGTTCCCCCTGGTCCTGTATTCATGTCTCAAATGTAACCGCTGTCCTTGTCTGTATGCTCATCCCAGCCCATCCTGTTTTCCATACCTGTTGACACAGTGGTCCCCATGCGTCTGTTGTCAATCATGATTAGTATCTCCACCTGTTCTGTGTTTCGTTGATTACATGTTGTCTATATATGTCCATCTCAGTCTTTGTCTTGAACGGTGTCCTTGTCATGTTTTGGGTGTACCACACTCTTCTGGTTTCACCTAGTTTTACTTTGCATGTGTCTGCCTTGCTACAACCTTGTTTTGCCTTGCTGGTCATAGCCTTGTCTTTTGTTATTTTGAGCCCTCAAGCTGGCCAGGGTGACCAGCTCTAATAAAACATTGAACTCTCAGCCTGCGATTGGGCCCTACCTTTCCTCCGGCTCAGTCCAGGCAGCTACCAACCATGACAGGAGCAATTCTTAGTACTAGGAAGGACACTTGGTCAGGGGACTGAGGTGGCATCACTTGGATGTGAAGTATTGACATGGATCCTCCCTGAAACCCCCGGAGGAGATGTAGGAAAAAATTGCACAGGACCTAAAAAGGCACCTTGGGCAGTAGAGGTTGAGATAGAGGCCAGTTATGAGAGGAATTCAGCAAGCTGTTTCCAACTGTGGCACAGTGGCCAGCCATGGTAAATGAAGTTCCATATGTTATAATAAATAAATAGTAAAGATTAGTTAATTAGATATTACACAAAGTGTTTGCATACACATATTTCTTAGATACACACACACACACACACACACAGACAGACATGCAAGTCAAACCCACACATACACCATTCACCCATAAACATCAGTTGCTTACACACATACTACACACACATGCACACACACATAAGCTTCACAGGAAAGTCTCTGTTATTGTTTCCATATATGAGCATGTGAAAGGCTGAAGAGAAGGCATATGGACGCTGAGAGGAACAAACGCCCATTAACTTGCCTATATATAGTTGTGAATTCCTGTGTGCGGGGTCCTTTCCAGCAAAGGGAGCTAGGAGGAGACCTGTGGCCATGTATTCTGACTCCCTGCGTGGTTCAATAAAAGTTAAGCTGAGAAATAGTATTTTTTTCTGTGATCATTGGTTGGTTAACTGAAAAGATTCTGCTAACAGTCCAAAAATTAATTTTTACACATAGCAAATGGGGAGATGTGGCACAGATGGCAAATTCAGCAATGATGGTACATTCCTTTTCAAGCCACAAGTCAGATCCGGGTGCACTTGTATCTAAACTTCTGTCTGGAAAGCTGTGTTTTTAGCTTATAAACGTCATGATCAGGTGAGCACGTGCTAGCCCTCCCTTCCTGTGAGGCTTTCCCCGGTTCCGCAGGTAACTGTCGCACCTGCATGAGTAGACGCACCTGCTGCCTCTTCCCTGTCAGCACTAAAAAGGACCAGTTTGTGAACACGCCAGCGTTGGCTCACTGGGTAAACTGCCTCAACAGCAAGTAAGTCTGTTTTGCTCTCTGAGGAATCCTAATTTAACTCCTCTTGTCCTCTTTCTCCTCCAGGTTGCTGCCATCTTTGTGGTGTGTCTCCAGGGATCGTTGTGCGCTCACCTGTTCTATTATCCTCATCACCACTTCAGCTGCTGTATTCCACCTGGTCAGACACCTCACCCAGCTCCACTCCTGCTATTTCCCTGCTGGGTTCAGCTGTCAGGCTCGCTGCTCACCCCGTGTGAGTATTGTCCTATTTTTCCCTTGTCCTATCTCCCTCCTCCACTAATTAGCTCTCATCTCCCCTTACAGGCTTAGTCCTCCTCTGGCAAGTGGCATCTTTCCTTAACTGTGCATTATTTTTGAATCAATAAATTATGGTTACACAACTTCTCTGTGTCATTTGAATGATTTCTCTGATGTTGTTCCCTGCACGTGAGCTGATCATTCTTCAATCATGACAGTAAAGTCATGGGGACCTCTACGTACATCATCAAGATCGTAATCCAAGATGGCTGTTCTCATCTGAGACACATCAACAGCAGTGTAAAATGTATTTACGTACTTTATTGTATGTATTGAATTTATTAGCACTTCTGTTTGAATGTCTTTTCTAATCATTTGCACACAAAGTACCGCCCAACTTATCTTTCTGAACATGATGCTATAGTATTTTTTTATATACCGATTACTACTGTCTTGCTTTCAGTCACGGTTACTATAGGTGGCTATCAAGAGGACTTGGATTTTTGGGATTATGTTGGATGTGACATCATTCCAACATCTGTTTTTTACTTCAGACGGAAAAGGAGTGCACCATGAGAATGGCACTAAAATGATAAAGAAGACGTGGAACAAGCAACAGTACTGGTTTGCAGTGATTAGGAAGGCTTTGTGGGACAAAGCAATGAGGACAAAGCTGAAGGCTGAGGTTAGGTTCTTTTACTGCAGCTGAAACAAGCATTATTAGTAGTGTTTCACAGTCACTCAGGATTTTCCTGCAAGAGCTTTGTAAACATATGTGCATATTCTAGAGTGCTAATACTCTGGGTGTGGCTCCTATCTTTCTCCTCTTAATAGCATTTTACTTTCTTAATTAGGGTTCCAAGCAGCTGTGCTGTGGGAAACGTACTGTGTTTTGTGTGTGTGTGTGTGTGTGTGTGTGTGTGTGTGTGTGTGTGAGTCTTCTTATTTTTCTCCACTAAAAGTGCATAGGGAGCAAAAACAGTAATATGTGGAAACTTGAAATTTTGCAGTCTGATCAGAAACTCTCCCCATTACTCAGACCAAAAATCAAGGCACTGCATACATAGGTGGCACTATAACAAACACTTTTACATTTTTGCAAATATCTCGAGAACGGCTGGGCCTAGACTAAAAGTTCTTTCATCATTCTATTCTCTGAAACCTTCTGCAACATTTTTTTTTAATGGTGGCAAACTCTAAAAATGAAGTTTTCTGCACTATTCACCTTATTCCTGGGGGTGCTGCTGTAGAAACTATTATGGACGGAACTTTGGGTTTCGGCTGCAGTAGTGTTAAATCAGTCAATTAGAGGGGAGTAGCAGGGGCGTTTAAAATAGCGTTTTTAAAAGTTTTTCAAATTCATTTTAATGTACAGTATAGTCCACATACCTGTTTTCCACTCAAGTGGCAGCTAATTTCAGCTCTTCTCGTTTTTGTATTTTTTGAATGTTTTGGCGTAGTTCTGGTACTTGTTGCTGGTGTTCGTGGTTGTGCCATTATTGGATAAATGAAGGCTTCTCATCACACGGTGACAGATGACATCCAAGCACGGTGTTGTGGCGTATGTCTGCTCTAAGGTAAATTTGATTATGTCCAACATATTTTAACAAAATGCAGCCGACTTTATTGCAGTGGAGACGTGCTGGTCTGAATGCACACCGCGTCATTATGAGTACATGCAACGAGAAGTCATAAAGCATGACTCTTTCTTTGTTTGGTAGCAGCAAAGTCCCAGGATCCCCCCCTCCCCCATAAGTGTCTGATATCATTGGAAAGCTTAGAAATCGTACTTTCTAAAAATACCTATGGTTTTGCAGAAGACATAACTCTCGACCGATCAAACGCGAGTTTTCAACCTAGCTAAAATATAAACAAATTGTGGTCTATATTAATCATATATCCCATAACCTACATATGTTTAAGCATGTGAGAATGTTTGGTGATTACATATGTAAAGCGACTTCACACCTCAGAACAGGACAAAGGGTCTCAACCGCCAGTGAAGATCAAAGAGCATCCGAGGCGCCGTGGTGGAGACCAGATGGGTCGCCCTGACCCCCCAGGGCCAGGTGGAGGAGTACGGAGACAAAAGAGGGGATTAAGATAGTGAGGGATGTCAGCTTTTGATATGCATGTCTTTTGTTATGTGCGAGTATAAGTTCGTAGAGCCGAAGATGTTCGCTCTCTTTTCTTCTTCTGCTGCTGCACCTAGATGAGATTTGTTAGAGGAGCTGATAATAAACTTTGGTTTATGAATCACATCGCCTCGTTCTTTCAAGCTCCTCTACACTGGTGACCCTGACGCGAGAATGGACCAGAGGCGTTCCCCCGCGATCGACTCATCTGTGGCGACCCAGGCAGACGCCGGCGCCCATGCAGACAGGGGAACAGATGGACGACGTTCCCCCACGGCAGAAGTGATAGAGAGGGCTCAACCGAGCACCAGCGCCGCTGAGAGAGCCGAAGCAAGGCACTCTCACC
Organism: Pholidichthys leucotaenia; assembly: GCA_020510985.1. Classification (NCBI taxonomy): domain Eukaryota; kingdom Metazoa; phylum Chordata; class Actinopteri; order Cichliformes; family Pholidichthyidae; genus Pholidichthys; species Pholidichthys leucotaenia. Next base: position 134,864,188 of record CM035837.1, read on the forward strand.
CTGCGGACACATCAGTGACGGTCCACACAAACGCCGTCACCGTCAAGCTGCCGGACTTCTGGCAGGAAGACCCCGCCTCGTGGTTTCAGCAAGCTGAAGCCCAGTTTGCACTTGCGGGCATCACGGCTGACGATACGAAGTTCTATTACATCATCGCCAAACTCGATGCCGCCACTTCGAGATGTGCGCAGAGCATAATCCAGAGCTGAAAGCGACCATCGTGGCAAATTACGTCCCCTCAGCCGAGGAGAGAGCCGAGAGGATCCTGGCGGTCTACGGCCACAGAGGATGCAGACCCAAGGCCATCATGGAGGACTTGCTGCAACTTAAAGAAGAGGACAATGACAACTTCCTCTTCCAATTCATATTCCTCAGTACGCTGCCGCCACACATGAGAGGAACGCTTGCCAACATGCGATGCAGCACCCAGCAAGACTTCCGCACGCTAGCTCACGAAGCTCAACGGCTCGTCAACGCCTGCAAGGAGCAGACACCCACAGCAGCATCCGCAGACCTCAACGCTGATGTCCGGAGCCAGGAGGAGCCACAAACCACCAAGCAGAATCAGCCCGCGGTGACAGCGACACGGCCAAGACGTAACAGACGGAGCGACGTTTGTTATTACCACCACCGCTTCGCCGAGAAGGCTTACAAATGCTTTCCCCCCTGCAAATTCACAATTTCGGGAAATGCCAAAAGCCGAGAACCGTTAACAGCGGCGGTTCTCGGCGAAAAAAGCAAGCTTTTATATGTGACGGACGGACACACCGGCAAGCAGTTCCTTATCGACACGGGAGCTCAACTAAGTTTTGTCATGCCCTCCCAAGCAGACCGGGCCATGGGCACCCGGGGCAATGGAGCGGTGGCAGCCAACGGCTCCATCATCGACACTTTTGGCAAAAAGAGCCTGCCCCTCCACATCCACGGCCGCAACTACAGATGGACATTTGTTGTAGCGGCGGTGAGTTTTAACTTGTTGGGCGCAGATTTTTTGTGTGCACATGGGTTATTAGTTGATCTAGCGAACAGACGCTTGGTTAATGCACTGTCCTTTGCTTCTATTCCCTGCTCAGCTCGAGTTTCTCCACCACCCGTGCAGGCCAGCGTCACCACAGCAGGAGGTAAATTTGATCAACTCCTCACCCAATTTCCAGCACTCACAATTCCCAAATTCTCAGCCACAGTGGCTAAACACGGGGTCGAACACTTTATTCCCACAACGGGCCCACCCGTTTTCGCCAAAGCTCAGCGCTTAGACGCGACCAAGCTCGCCATAGCTCGGGACAAGTTTACCACCCTTGAAAAATTAGGCATTATCAGACGCTCGAAAAGCCCCTGGGCGTCACCACTTCACATGGTCCTGAAATCCGACGGTTCTTGGAGACCGTGCGGCGATTACCGCAGATTAAACAATGCGACAGCGCATGACCGCTACCCAATTCCTCACATTCAAGACTTTTCACTACATCTGGCAGGTGCGCGCATTTTTTCAAAAATAGACCTGGTCCGCGGTTATCATCAAGTCCCAGTTCGAGCAGAGGACATTCCTAAAACAGCTGTAATAACCCCCTTCGGTCTTTTTGAATTTTTGCGGATGCCTTTTGGCCTCAAAGGTGCTGCTCAAACCTTTCAGCGGATGATGGACGCAGTATTACGCGACCTCCCTTTCGTGTTCGTCTACCTCGACGATATGCTGGTAGCCAGCTCGTCTGAGGAAGAACACGAGCAGCATCTCACTATGGTTTTTCAGAGACTAGAAGAGCACGGGTTAATAATCAATCCAGCCAAATGCAAATTCGGCGTGTCACAAATTGATTTTTTAGGACACAGAGTTTCTCCGAAGGGGGCAGTCCCACTGCCAGACAAAGTTCACGCAGTAAAAAGTTTCCCACGGCCACAAACGGTCAAATCACTGCAAGAATTTTTGGGAATGGTTCATTTTTACAACCGTTTCCTCCCCCACGCAGCTCAGCTCATGCAGCCCCTATATGACGCGCTCAGAAAACAAAAACCTTCCAACGCGGTCGAATGGACCCCGGAGCGCGAACGCGCCTTCGCAGAAGTAAAAAGTGCCCTAGCTAATGCCACATTGTTGGTTCACCCCGATCCCTCGGCCCGCATTGCGCTAACCACAGACGCTTCAGACCTGGCCATAGGGGCAGTTGTAGAACAACACGTCAGCGGAATCTGGCAACCTTTGGCATTCTTCAGCAAATCGCTAAACCAAACTGAGCGTAAATACAGCACTTTTGACAGGGAGCTGCTAGCGCTTCATTTATCCATCCGCCACTTCTGGTTAGAAGGGCGGCGTTTCACGGCTTTTGTAGACCACAAACCGCTCACCTTTGCGATGGCTAAAATTTCCGAACCGTGGTCAGGCAGGCAACGAAGACAGCTAGCTGCGATTTCAGAGTTCACCACAGACATTTGACATGTGGCAGGCAAACTTAACGTGGTAGAAGACTGCCTCTCTCACGCTGTGACATCGCCAGAGCGCAAGGAGACAGATTATGCTACCTCAGCCGCAGAACTCTTCGCCAACGCGGACACATACGCAGCACCAATCCACGCAGAGATAGATTATGCAGCCATGGCGGAGGAGCAAAGTAGTGACGCGGACGTACGCGCACTCCTGTCTGGACCAACAGGGTTAATGCTGGAGGAAAGGGCTTTACGCAACGGTGTTCCCCCCCTAATATGCGACATCTCAACCGGCCGACCTCGCCCGTTAGTCCCAGCTGCATGGCGCCGCCGTGTTTTTGATTCGATTCACTCCCTCGCGCACCCAGGTGTGCGCGCTTCGGTTAAAATGGTCGCCGAAAAGTTTGTGTGGCCTGGCCTGCGCAAAAACATAAAAGAATGGGCAAAGACTTGCATTTCTTGTCAGCGCGCCAAAGTACACAAACACACAAAAGCCCCTCTGGAGCCTTTTCGAATCCCTGCTAGAAGGTTCGACCACGTTCATGTCGACCTCGTGGGGCCACTACCTTCCTCCCAAGGTTGCACACATCTGTTAACAATGATAGACCGCGCCACGCGCTGGCCGGAGGCAGTCCCTCTGGCGTCAACCACAGCGGAGGAAGTCGCTCGCGTTTTTTTGACAAACTGGGTGGCACGTTTCGGCGTCCCATCGGACATCACGTCCGATAGGGGGCCTCAATTTGTCTCGGAGCTTTGGTCAGCCATGTCCAGCAGCTTAGGGGCGACAATTCACCGCACCACCGCTTATCACCCTCAGGCTAATGGGTTATGCGAGCGTTTTCACAGATCTTTAAAGGCTGCCCTCAGAGCCTCACTAACGGACACAAATTGGGTAAATAAACTTCCCTGGGTTTTATTGGGGTTGCGTGCTGCACCCAAAGAGGATCTAGACGCCTCCCCAGCAGAATTAGTTTTTGCACAACCTCTCAGGCTCCCAGGTGAATTTTTACCAGAGAACCCAGAGCCAGGGCATCTTTCAGCCCCAAGGTTTTTAGGCAGCAACGGACCGGACTCTCTCCCCGGACCGGCACATCACTCTTTTCCACGGGTTTTTGTCCCCCAAGCTTTAAAAAACGCTGAATTCATTTTTGTTAGGCATGAAGCTTTAAAACCAACCTTCAGCCCATCATACGATGGACCATTCAGAGTGCTGGAACCTGGTGATAAACATTTTGTGCTTGATTTTGGGGATAGAAAAGAAACAGTCAGCATTGACAGACTTAAACCTGCCTTCTTGTTGAGAGACGAGCCTGCACGGTTGGCGAGAGCACCTCGGTGGGGTAGACCCCCCAAGAGAAAAGACTCAGCCCCCCTGCAGGGAACAAATAATCACTCTCCTCCCCAAGCTGCAGATTTCTTACAGGAAGGTCCCACCAGGACGCCCAAGCGGACCCACAGCAGATTCGGGAGAAGATTAAAACCCAGACAGCACAGGGACTGATGCAAACTACTCAACAGTTGTTCACTAATTGTGCTGTAACAGTTTAGGACTGACTTGTGATATTACTATGCTGCTATGATTACCACTGAACTCTCTTAGGAGCATGGCTGCTGGAAAGTTTCTTCTGTGTCAAGGGGTGTAGCAGTTAGTATGTCATAATAATTATCGTAAACTGTGAATTTTTCTATTGTCCTTTTCTTAGTCGTTTGGGGGGGGTTGTGGTCTATATTAATCATATATCCCATAACCTACATATGTATAAGCATGTGAGAATGTTTGGTGATTACATATGTAAAGCGACTTCACACCTCAGAACAGGACAAAGAGGTCTCAACCACCAGTGAAGATCAAAGAGCATCCGAGGCGCTGCGGTGGAGACCAGATGGGTCGCCCTGACCCCCCAGGGCCAGGTGGAGGAGTACGGAGACAAAAGAGGGGATTAAGATAGTGAGGGATGTCAGCTTTTGATATGCATGTCTTTTGTTATGTGCGAGTATAAGTTCGTAGAGCCGAAGATGTTCGCTCTCTTTTCTTCTTCTGCTGCTGCACCTAGATGAGACTTGTTAGAGGAGCTGATAATAAACTTTGGTTTATGAATCACATCGCCTCGTTCTTTCAAGCTCCTCTTCACAAATCATCTTTTTCTGGGTCAGTTTTTGCACACTACCTACAAATTTAAAATCATTTTGAATGTCTTTCAATACAGAATATAAAAATAATGTTACATTAGTTTTGAAAATGTCCTCAAAGTGACTCATTTTACCAGCAAGGGTCATTTGTTTACATCATTAGCATCTTAGCAGTGGCGCTAACTAATGGAGCTACTGTGTACGAGGCCACTTTTTAAGGTCATCTTTCCATCTCTCGATAGTCATGGGAAGTGGTATGATTATGTTACTGTTTTGAGGTGCAAGAGGCTGTGTTCCCGCATTTCTGAAGTCAAAGTCATTGTTTTTTAACAAGGAAAAGTGTCCCGTTTCAGTGACAAACATATGTTCTAAACTAGTACCGGAAGTTGCTACCATAATTCACACAAGGCATCATGGGGCCTAGGGATAAGGGGGATATTTTCAAAAATGTGCACGTAAACTCAAAATGAACTCCTCCTATACACTATTCATCCAAATTGCTTGAAAACAAGCAAAGATCATCTACAGACATTGATAATGAAAAGTTCTCAAAATTATCCAAAAATGTCAATCTGCTTGGATTTTATTGACCAGTCAAGTTGTACAGTTTCTCCTTGGCATGAATTTTTGGATTTAACTTACAGTATGATGCAGTTATCCAAACTTGATGAAACTTCATACTCACAATAACAATAGTATTCTTCAGAAAAAAAAAAATAAGTAAGTAAATGAAAGCACCAAGGTGCTGTGCCTCTGTGCCTGTGGCATGGCAGCATGGGCGACTGTAAAAAAGTGGCACTCCAACCTCTACTTGCCCGGGATAGTTATTACAATACCTTTTTTCACTGTGTTTATTTTAAAAACAAAGTGTTATTTCAAAATTCTGGCAAATTAAAAGTCAAGAAAATATGGTGATACCATGATACAAGCCTTTAGTTCCACTTAATTTTGACCAGGCAAGCTGAAACAGAGAGGCAGACAGACAGACGGACAGATACACACAGCCACAAACAGACGCACTAACCAATTACTGTATGCTCCTGTTTCACTGAGGCATAAAACACATTTCATGCAATTCTGTTCATGTTCCAAAAATCAAGTTTATGAAATGTTTATGAGCCTTTGTGTCTTGTCAATGGAACATTTTGTTAGTGCGTGAGAAAGTCAGTTTGTGACCCAAAGCACTTGTGTGGTGCAGGGGTTAAGACGATCTTCTTTCATGCTGGCAACCAGGGATTTAACCTCCTGGAAAAGTATCATTCTTCTGAAGGTCAACATACCTCTTCTCTGCATTTGAAAACAATGTGTAGCACACATTAAGTCTTAAATTCTTTTCTACTGCTGCTGGGAATCCCTTTCAACAGAACATTTATAATTTAATAAAGTTAAAGTGTGAGCTGAAGCAGTAGAGTTGTGGTTAATATGTTAGCTTGGTATGCTGGAGGTCGAAGGTTTCAATCTTGCCAGGAAAATCTTAAGGTGCGTTCAGACCAAACATGAATAGGCAAATTTTTCACGTGGCCTGATTACTTTTTAACTCAATGTAATTCACCCTCTGAGTGAGTTGCAGACAGTGTTGGGTGTAATACGCTACAAAGTAACACATTACTGTAACGCCACTACTTTTGCAGTAACATGCTGCGTAACAAAATTACTGTTTAAAAATTCAGTAATGCATTACAGTTACTGAAATTTGATCAGATGCGTTACTCACATTATTCGTTTTATTAATATGGATAGATATTTTAGCGTAAATAGATGATCATACAACTTGCAGTTGCTAGACACCCTCCTCATCAGCTGCCAACTGAGGATGAATACACAGTTTCGGTGGCTATTGGTGGGACTGCCATCCCCAGTGCCACCAGCTGCCTCAAGCCACTGGAGGTTGTAATGCCAAAGGCAAAGGCAAGCAAATAAATATAAACTGACTCTACCATAACTGACGCAGCCATCACGCAGTCTCCTCCGAGGGTCCATTTCCTGTCCTGCTCCAGTTCACATCACAACCCGATGAAGAATTGTTGTGGCGGTGGCGACTTCTCATATTGAGCCCTGATCACCTGTTGTCTGAGCGGTAAGTAGCCCCTAACAGCTCCTACCTCTGTGGTTAAACATAAGTACTTTTTGAGAATAAGCTTGCATTTAATGTCCGCATTAAATGCATTTAAAGTTTTCTTACGAACAGAGAAAAAGTGTCTGTGATTTGTACCCTGCCTCTCGCCCAAAGATGCTGGGATAGGCTCCAGCACCCCCGCGACCCAAAAAGGATTAAGCGGAAGAAGATGGATGGATGGATGGATGGATGGATTTGTTGCAGTAAAGGACAGCTTCTAAGCGGTGATCTTTCATTTATCTGTGCTTTCTATTTTATTTTGTCTCATTCATTTACATCAGGGGTGTCCAATCATGTGCCATGGAGGGCCAAGACCCTGCAGGCTTTACCTCCAACCAGTGTCTTCAGCAGCAGATTTCACTGAATTTCTTCCCACTGACTGATGATAAGTGAAAACACCTGCTGAAGAGACTGGGTAGAAGAGAAAACCTGCAGGGTTTTGGCCCTCCATGGCACATGATTTGACACCCCTGATTTACATGCTGTTGTGATACGCAACTATTTCATGGAAGTAAATCCTCCAGATACGCATTTTTAATGGGCTGGTCAGGAGGTGTCAAACATATGGCTCATGGGCCAAAAACGGCCCACCAGGGGGTCCAACATTTTCTCTGTGAATTCACAGCTTTATTTCTAGTAAATTTCTGACTTTCTACTGATTACAATAGTTTGTGTAAATCTGAGGCATTTTTTCTCTGTAAAATGAAACTGTCATGTGCTGAGTTTGTGATTTTCCAAACTCAGCTCCATGACTCTCCTGTTTGTCCATATTGGTTATTACGCTATTATTTTTCATGTACTCTTTACCGCCTCCATTGTCCTTGTTATCATTTATATCTGTTTTCTGTATTTAGGTCTTGTTTACCATTTCTCTGTGCTGTTTTGATTTCTGTAGTTTCTGCTGTGGTCTCCAGGTTATCTTTATGTTTGGTTTCCCCTTTGACAGCGGTCAGGGCTGTCAGTTTGTGTGGGCGTGCCCTGCTGCTTGTCAAACTGCCGCTGCCCCTCTCTCACCTGTTTACCAGTAGCCTTTCATCCTCCTCATAATTCCCAGCTGTGTGTTATTATCTGCCTTCCCTTGCTCAGGTTACCCACATCTGCCACTCATTAATAATCAGTTGTTTCTCTATATACAGTCGTTTGTTCCTTATACAAGATAAGATAAGATAAGATAAGCCTTTATTAGTCCCACAGTGGGGAAATTCCAGGATTGCAACAGCACAGGGATAGCAACACTAAGAGCAACAATCAGAAGACAAGAAAAAACAAGAACAGTGAATATACATATGTACATATAAATATATAAATATATAAACACACACAGTGCGGAGCATTGTAGCTAGATGGAATAAATATATATACACTACCGTTCAAAAGTTTGGGGTCACTTAGAAATTTCCTTATTTTTGAAAGAAAAGCACTGTTTTTGTCAATGAAGATAACTTTAAACTAATCAGAAATACACTCTATACGTTGCTAATGTGGTAAATGACTATTCTAGCTGCAAATGTCTGGTTTTTGGTGCAATATCTACATAGGTGTATAGAGGCCCATTTCCAGCAACTATCACTCCAGTGTTCTAATGGTACAATGTGTTTGCTCATTGCGTCAGAAGGCTAATGGAGGATTAGAAAACCCTTGTGCAATCATGTTAGCACAGCTGAAAACAGTTTAGCTGGTTAGAGAAGCTATAAAACTGACCTTCCTTTGAGCAGGTTGAGTATCTGGAGCATCACATTTGTGGGGTTGATCAAACGCTCAAAATGGCCAGAAAAAGAGAACTTTCATGTGAAACTCGACAGTCTATTCTTGTTCTTAGAAATGAAGGCTACTCCATGCGAGAAATTGCTAAGAAACTGAAGATTTCCTACAACGGTGTGTACTACTCCCTTCAGAGAACAACACAAACAGTCTCTAACCAGAGTAGAAAGAGAAGTGGAAGGCCCCGCTGCACAACTGAGCAAGATGATAAGTACATTAGAGTCTCTAGTTTGAGAAATAGACGCCTCACAGGTCCTCAACTGGCAGCTTCATTAAATAGTACCCGCAAAACGCCAGTGTCAACATCTACAGTGAAGAGGCGACTCCGGGATGCTGGCCTTCAGGGCAGAGTGGCAAAGAAAAAGCCATATCTGAGACTGGCCAATAAAAGAAAAAGATTAATATGGGCAAAAGAACACAGACATTGGACAGAGGAAGATTGAAAAAAAGTGTTATGGACGAACAAATCAAAGTTTGAGGTGTTTGGATCACACAGAAGAACATTTGTGAGACGCAGAACAACTGAAAAGATGCTGGAAGAGTGCCTGACGCCATCTGTCAAGCAAGGTGGGGGTAATGTGATGGTCTGGGGTTGCTTTGGTGCTGGTAAGGTGGGAAATTTGTTCAGGGTAAAAGGGATTTTGAATAAGGAAGGCTATCACTCCATTTTGCAACGCCATGCCATACCCTGTGGACAGTGCTTGATTGGAGCCAATTTCATCCTACAACAGGACAATGACCCAAAGCACACCTCCAAATTGTGCAAGAACTATTTAGAGAAGAAGCAGGCAGCTGGTATTCTATCTGTAATGGAGTGGCCAGTGCAGTCACCAGATCTAAAGCCAATGGAGCTGTTGTGGGAGCAGCTTGACCGTATGGTACGCAAGAAGTGCCCATCCAGCCAATCCAACTTGTGGGAGGGGCTTCTAGAAGCATGGGGTGAAATTTCTCCAGATTACCTCAACAAACTAGAAAAGCACGGAGAGCGCAGACCTCCGCCAAGCGGCACAGTTCCCCCCATACAGTGTTTGTGTGTACGTTTTCAGATTCCCTGAGCATGAAAAGATATGAGTAGCAATTTGATTCACAATGATTATTTGTTTATTTGACATGGACAGTGCAATAAACAGACAATTAATGAATGACAATCAATGTGATAGTGATAGGATTAGTGGTTCAGTAGTGTAAAATGGGGCTATAAGGGACAGCGGGTTAATAAGGGACACTTTTCTGGGAAATGTTTTAAATGTAATTCTGCTTTTTTTATTTTGAGCAGGACACTGAGTTGTGTTGTTATTGTCAAATATCCATGAATCCTTCATCAAATCTAGGCGGAAGCAAAATTAAAAAAGCAGAATTACATTTAGAAAAGTGTCCCATATTACCCCGCCGTCCCTTATAGCCCCGTTTTATGGTTGTAAAAGCATTGCCTCCTTGGCATAGGTAATAAACTGAAGTGTTGGTGTGTCCATCTCCTCCACTGACGGATGCAGATTGGTTAGACAGGTTGCCGTGGGTTTTATATTATATTGGGGTTGCGCTCCGCGGCAAAACAGAATTTAGAATCTTCCCCGGCAGAGAGGTCGTTTTTACGCAGCTCCTATAGCTGGGCAGGGAATTTGTGGCAAATAATCGGGCGGCGGACAGGTGGCCGTGTCAGGTTTTGCAGCGTGGCGCAAAAACAGGCACGCTGGCGGGCCCAGGCCAGCAGTGTTTTCCGCGTGCTTTTGTGCCTAAAACGTTGAAGAACGCGGAGTTTGTGTTGGTCAGACACGACGACCAGCGCAATGTGCGCAGCGCCTATGGCTGGCACAGGCACGCTGGCGGGCCCAGGCCACCAGTGTTTTCCGCATGCTTTTGTGGCTAAAACGTTGACGAAGGCGGAGTTTGTGTTGGTCAGACACGACGCCCAGCGCCCTCCATTGCGCCTGCGCACATGTTGAAAATGGCCGTATGTCACAGTGTGGAAAAATGCTTTAAAAAATTCCTGTATGCAGACGGTGATGCGGATCATCCCCAAAATTTAATCAGTTCTTCCTTGTACCATTTCCAACAACGCCTGAAAGTTTCATTGAAATCCGTCCAAAAGTTTTTGAGTTATCTTGCTAACCAACAGACAAACAGACAGACAGACAAACAGACAAACACACAGACAAACACACAGACAAACCCCGGCAAAAACATTACCTCCTCCTGGCCTTTCGGCCTGGCGGAGGTAATTAACAGCTAGAATGCCAAAGGTCTGCAATGCTATAATTGCTGCAAATGGAGGATTCTTTGACGAAAGCAAAGTTTGAAGGAAAAAATTATTATTTCAAATACAAACTAGAAAAGCACTCGGTGAGCGCAGACCTCCGCCAAGAGCAACAGTCCCCCCCCAGTATTGTGATTTATAGCATAAATATTCTACACTAATTTTGTTATTGTTCTTTCCCTGTATCATGTGTTTCTGTATGTCATATGATTGGTCAAGAAAACAAAAAAAAATGTTATTTGAACTACACAAATACAATTTCTTTAATTTAACAAGAGATACAACATGTACAAGTCTTTAGTTGGAGAACACATTCATGAAATTTATTCCTAATAATAAGTTCTGGATACTGAAAAGCTACCATTAACATAATTTTTCTAACTTCGTTTCTTTCCAGGAAATTAAAAATATGTACATATACGTAGTGTAGAATAGAACAATATTAACTCCAATCTTCTTTTAAAAAAAAAACAACCTCCTAGCGGAGGTAATAAGAAAAAATCAATAAAATAAAACTAAGCTCGACGAGCTTCAATAGCATCTGGGGATAGCCCCTCATCCTGTCTATGCTGCCGTGTACTGTCTCTGTCTTTAGCACGGCGAGAAGCAGCAGCCTGTGGGCTGTCATTCAGTCTATGCTGCATTTTAGCGGCTCTGTCATAAGCTCAACGAGCCTGTGGGCTCTCATTCAGTGTATGCTGCATTTTAGCGGCTCTGTCACAAGCTCGACGAGCTTCAATATGTAGTTCAGTGCTTCCTGCTGGCGGAAGCACTGAACTACACATTACCTCCAGGCCCTATCTCACAATGTTAAAGAATCCTTTAAAAAATTCCTGGATCCAGACGGTGATCCGGATCATCCCCAAAATTTAATCAGTTCTTCCTTGTACCATTTCCAACAACGCCTGAACGTTTCATCGAAATCCGTCCTAAACTTTTTGAGTTATCTTGCTAACCAACAGACAGACAGACAGACAGACAGACAGACAGACAGACAAACGCCGGCAAAAACATAACCTCCTGGCCTGCGGCCTGGTGGAGGTAATCATTATTTCTAACCTTGTCAATGTCTTGACTATATTTTCTATTCATTTTACAACTCATGGTGGTAAATAAAAGTGCGACTTTTCATGGAAAACACAAAATTGTCTGGGTGACCCCAAACTTTTGAACGGTAGTGTAAATATATAAACACACACAGTGCAGAGCATTGTAGCTAGATGGAATAAATATATAAATATATAAACACACACAGTGTGGAGCATTGTAGCTAGATGGAATGAACAGCATAACCGTCTACTTAGTTATCCTACAGGGTATGATTATGTACCCATACATATTGTCACCCTCCGTAACGACCGGTATTTTCCTAGTTGTATACCGAAGGGGACAATTGTGTAAGTCTATTGTGTCTTTTGCATTCAATACTATTAGGTTGTCACGTTTTTTTGCTATCTCTGCGAGCAGCCCTGCTTAGGTTATACAGTCTGTCAGCTGCAGGTAGGAAGGACCTGCGAAACCTCTCGGTTGCTCACCTAGGATGATGTAGTCTGCTGCTAAATGAGCTCCTCAGTGCGTTCAGTATGTCCTGCATAGGGTGGGACTCGGACTCCAGCAGAGATGACAGTTTAGCCACCATCCTTCTCTCTCCCATCTCCGCCACTGGGTCAAGGCATTTCCCCAGGACAGAGCTAGCTTTCTTGATCAGTTTATTCAGTCTCTTCCTATCGGCTGCTGTAACGCCACTGCCCCAGCAGACCACTCCAAAAGTGATGGCTGATGCCACCACCGTGTCGTAGAATGTCTTCAGCAGCGCCCCTTGTACACCAAAAGACCTGAGTCTGCTCAGTAGGAACAGCCTGCGCTGTCCCTTCTTGTAGAGTGCGTCAGTATTGTGTGACCAGTCTAGTTTATTGTTCAGATGAACACCCAAGTACTTGTAGGATGTCACCATCTCGATGTCTGTTCCCTGTATGTTTACTGGTGCTGTGAGGGGTTGTCCTTGCCTATATTCCCTGTCACTGCCTTATCGTCATATCGTGGTTGTAAGGACTGTTTCTCCTTCGCCTCCGCCAGAGCCTCCTGCTCTGCTGAGCCTCAATTGACAGTATTAGTTGTGATTAATCATTTGCTCACATTTGCAGTTGTGTTTTGTTTTTTTTTCAATAAAGTCACAAACTCACAGTACAGCGCCTGGGTAGTTTTTCTCTCCATGCGCCGCGTAAAAGCACACAATCGTGACAGAGACTTTTTTTCCTCATCAGTTTTCTTTTTCTTCTTTTTTCTGATGAGAACAAGGGCCCTTCATCTTGCTAAGTGTGCAAGATGATTTAAGTATGCATTTAAAAGTAACGTGAAAGATACTTTTCCAAGTAACTAGTTACTTTAATCATGCAGTAACTCAAAAGTAACTCCGTTACTTTTGAAAAGAAGTACCTAGTAACTGTAACTAGTTACTGTTTTTTAGTAACTTGCCCAACACAGTTTGTAGATGGGCGGAGTTGCCTTTATAACTTCTGCAGCTGTGTTCAACCTGCTGTGGAAATCCACAAAACACCGTCATACTTAGGTTTACATTATCCAATGGGGGGTCTAACGGGTAGCACAGTGGTGCAGTGGTTAGCACTGTTGCCTTACAGCTAGAAGGTTCCAGGTTCGAATCCCCAGGCTGGCAGGGGTAGGAACCTTTCTGTGTGGAGTTTGCATGTTCTCTCTGTGCTGTGTGGGTTTACTCCGGGGGCTCTGGTTTCCTCCCACAATCCAAAGACATGCATGTTAGGTTAATTGATTGTTCTACATTGTCCCTAGATATCTGTCTTCTATAGGCCCTTAGAATAGAGAGTTAGTACTAGTGAAGCACTTTGAGTGGTCTTTGAGATGAGAAAAAGTGCTATATAAGTACAGGTCCTTATCCCTTAACCTGAAAAAATTGTCCCTTCCTCCAAAATTTCACCTGGATGACGACTGTTTACATTGCTAGCTGCTAGCCTTGTTAGCACGTCTGTGGCAGGAGTCCGTGGGTAAATAACTCCAACATTCTGATTCAGCTGTAGAGCTCCTGGTCCGTCTGTCATCAGGTGAGTCTTATTTTCAAATTAGTTTATTCTCCAATGTTGATATTTTTACTCCGGTGATGGCAGAATCTCAAGGCCATTATTAGCAAGCTCTATCCCTCAGACATGAATGCACGAATGCGCGCATTCATGTGCCTTCCACATGTTTACATTAACTTTACATGTATTCACACTGTGCAAAATATTCGCTTCGCGTTTGGTCTGAACACACCTTTATTCTTCTGAACAGCAACTGAAGTATAGCATGCATCTCCAGTGCATTTTAAAACCAACACTATGTAAGAGTTTCACCTCAAAATCAGGTTTACAAAATTATTTTCATGGTACACCAACATTTGCCCAATTTAATGTCACTTGCCCTAACCTGAGTGGGCCCACATTGCCTGCAACAGCCCTTTTTTTGGTGGGATTACTGAGGGTATAACAGCTGTGGCAGCTGTGGCCTCAGTAGTGGCAGCTGTGGCCTTGGTAGGAGCAGCAGCAGATCATAGGGCACGATTTTAGCCACCAACAACAAGGGGCTGTGGGACACACAAGTTACATAGTGGTGCTTCAAAAACTAATGTGTAGTACACCTTAAGGTTTTAAATGCTGTTGCTAAATAACACAAGATCTCCAAGTCTACATCTGCTTGCAACCTGATGACTGCCGCTTACGGCTATATTTTCGTTTTGCTTTTCACATGAACCTATCTCAGGATGGCAGAAATGTCTGAGAGGATCTAGAATTGGACAAATTCAGACAATCATAAATCATTAACATACCAGAGAAGAATAAGTGGTGTGATTGTTGTACTACAGATTAGACAAACAAACTGACATTAACAAAGGCAAGGAGGTCTGACTAATATTTAAAATCCATGTTTTGTCTCACTCCTGATATGAACTACTCTCAAAGTGGGGCCCAAAATAATTAGCTATGACTCATATTTTATTACTATATGGAAAAAGTGCAAATAAGGTTTATTGTATTTTGATTTTGTAATAAGATAAGATTGTCTTTATTGTCACTGTACACACACAGTATACAGTGGCCTGAAAAAGTGTTTGCCCCCTTCCTGATTTCTCATTTTTTTTGTGTGTTTGTCACACTTAAATGTTTCAGATCATCAAACAAATTTAAATATTAGACGAAGATAACACAAGTAAGCACAAAATGTGTTTTTTAAATGAAGGTGTTTATTATTAAGGGTAAAAAAAAAAAAAATCCAAACCTACATGGCCCTGTTTGAAAAAGTGATTGCCCCCCTGTTAAAACATAGGTTAGCTGTGGTTTATCACATCTCTGGAAAGCTGAGTTCAATTTCTCTCACCATGCCCAAGCCTGAGTACTGCCACACCTGTTCTCAATCAAGAAAACACTTTAATAGGACCTGCCTGACAAAGTGAAGTAGGCCAAGAGATCCTCAAAAGCTAGACATCATGCTATGATCCAAAGAATTCAGGCACAAATGAGAAAGTAATTGAGATCTATCAGTCTGGAAAAGGTTATAAAGCCATTTCTAAAGCTTTGGGACTCCAGCAAACCACAGTGAGAGCCATTATCCACAAGTGGCGAAAACATGGAACAGTGGTGAACCTTCCCAGGAGTGTCCGGTCGACAAAAATTACCCCAAGAGCGCAGCGACGACTCATCCAAGAGGTCACAAAAGACCCCACAACAACATCCAAAGAACTGCAGGCCTCACTTGTCTCTGTTAAGGTCAGTGTTCATGACTCCACCATAAGAAAGGAACTGGGCAAAAATGGCCAAGAGTTCCAAGACAAAAAACACTGCTGAGCAAAAAGAGCATAAAGGCTCATCTCAGTTTTACCAGAAAACATCTTGATGATCCCCAAGACTTTTGGGAAAATACTATGTGGACTGACAAGACAAAAGTTTAACTTTTCGGAAGGCATGTGTCCCATTACATCTGGCGTAAAATAACTCAGCATTTCAGAAAAGGAACATCATACCAACAGTAAAATATGGTGGTGGTAGTGTAATGGTCTGGGGCTGTTTTGCTGCTTCAGGACCTGAAAGACTTGCTGTGGTAAATGGAACCATGAATTGTGCTGTCTACCAAAAAATCCTGAAAGAGAATGTCCGGCCATCTGTTCATGACCTCAAGCTGAAGCGCACTTGGGTTCTGCAGCAGGACAATGACCCAAAACACACCAGCAAGTCCACCTTTGAATGGCTTAAGAAAAACAAAATGAAGACTTTGGAGTGGCCTAGTTAAAATCCTGACCTGAATCTGATTGAGATGCTGTGGTATGACTTTAAAAACTGCTCATGCTCAAAAACCCTCCATTGTGGCTGAATTACAACAATTCTGCAAAGATGAGTGGGCCAAAGTTCCTCCACAGAGCTGTAAAAGACTCATTCCTAGTTATTGCAAACGCTTGATTGCAGTTGTTGCTGCTAAGAGTGGCCCATCCAGTTATTAGGTTTAGGGGGCAATCACTTTTTCACACAGGGCCATGTAGGTTTGGATTTTTTCTCCTTAATAATAAAAGCCTTCATTTAAAAACTGCATTTTGTGTTTACTTGTGTTATCTTTGTCTAATATTTAAATCTGTTTGATGATCTGAAACATTTAAGTGTGACAAACATACAAAAAATGTGAAATCAGGAAGGGGACAAACATTTTTTCACACCACTGTATATAGCAAACTTGGTGGAGCAGCTCCCATTGGTACACTTAAAAATACCAAAGCGTAAGCATGAATGAATGAATGAATGAATGAATGAATTTTATTTATTTCGGATAGTACATTACAGGTTAAAAGAAACTGTATAATATAACAACAAGGTCAAATTAGACAAAGACTCCTTCTACTATACAATTCCACGTGAGTTATCCGAAATGGGTGATGGCTGAAGCCGCAGCTTATATTGCCCACCCATATTCCATCCAAGAATTCAAAGGAGAAAAAAGAGAAAACAATAAACAAGCAATAAACAATAAAAAAAAAAATAAAAAATAGTGAAGGAATAAAAGTATAAATCACATGGATATGCATGGTCAGTGGTCAAGCATTATTTCAGTTCACAGCATTTTGTGTTTACAAAATGGAGGTAAAGAGCTCATCTCCCCAGAGTTGTGCTTATCTGTTTTGAAGCCACTGCCTGGAAGCAGCTCTGCGATCCACATGGTGAGGACATCGATGGTCTCATTCACACCTTCACGGGCTACCTCAGCTTCTGTGTGGACAAATCCGTTCCCACCAAGACCATACGGCGTCACTCAAACAACAAACCCTGGATCAACCCTGAGATAAAAACACTTCTGAGAGAGAAGAAGAGGATCTTCAGGTCGGGGAACAGGGAGATGCTGAAGTCCGTACAGAGGGAGCTGAGGAGAAAGATCAGAGAAGGCAAGGACAGCTTCAGGAAGAAGATGGAGGACAAGCTGCAACAGAGCGACATCAGCGGGGTCTGGAGAAACCTCAAAACCATCTCGGGGCTCCAGAATACCTCCCCCCAGGCCACGGGGGGCAGGGAGTGGGCGAACAACCTGAATCTGTTTTTCAATAGATTTGACCAACCGCCCTCCCCCCTGTCGGCACAACAACCACTGCTGCCTCTAAGAAATCAAGTCCTGCTGCCCACTCCCCACTCCACCGACACCCCCCCCACTCCCAACACACAGCCCCCCATCCTGACCCTGACCAAGACCCAGGTGAGGACGGAGCTGAGGAAGATCAAGGCGAGGAAGGCGTCGGGACCGGACGGCATCAGCGCAAAGCTCCTCAAGTCCTGTGCAGACCAGCTGTGTGGGATTGTGACGTATATCTTCAACATGAGCCTGAAACTGGGGAGGGTACCACAGCTGTGGAAAACATCTTGTGTGGTACCTGTACCAAAAACTTCCCACCCCAAAGACCTGAACAGCTACAGACCGGTGGCCTTGACGTCCCACTTGATGAAGACCCTGGAGAGACTGCTCCTTGCTCATCTCCGCCCCCTGGTGGAACCAGCGATGGATCCACTCCAGTTCGCCTACCAGCATGGCATTGGGGTGGAGGATGCGGTGATCTTCCTCCTTCACCGTTCTCTGTCCCACCTGGAGAAGCCCGGGAATATGGTGAGGATCATGTTCTTTGACTTCTCCAGTGCTTTCAACACCATCCAACCGATGATCCTGAAGGACAAGCTGCTGCGCGCAGGGGTGGACCAGCACCTGTCATCATGGATCCTGGACTACCTCACGAACCGGCCTCAGTTTGTGAGAACCCGGGACTGTGTTTCCGACACGATCATCAGTAGCACGGGGGCCCCCCAGGGAACGGTGCTGGCTCCCTTCCTGTTCACTCTTTATACTGCGGACTTCTCACACAACACAACACATTGCCATCTACAGAAGTTCTCTGATGACTCTGCGATCGTTGGTCTCATCTCCAACGGAGATGAAGCTGAGTACAGAGGGCTTATCCAGGACTTTGTGGACTGGTGCCATCGGAACTGCCTCCAGATCAACGCGAGGAAAACTAAGGAGCTGGTGGTGGACTGCCACAGGCATGGGCAGCCCCTCACAGCACCAGTAAATATACAGGGAACAGACATCGAGATGGTGACATCCTATAAGTACCTGGGTATTCATCTGAACAATAAACTAGACTGGTCACACAATACTGACGCACTCTACAAGAAGGGACAGCGCAGGCTGTTCCTGCTGAGGAGACTCAGGTCTTTTGGTGTACAAGGGGCGCTGCTGAAGTCATTCTATGACACGGTGGTGGCATCAGCCATCACTTTTGGAGTGGTCTGCTGGGGCAGTGGCATTACTGCAGCCGATAGGAAGAGACTGAACAAACTGATTAAGAAAGCTAGCTCTGTCCTGGGGCAGCGCCTTGATCCGATGGAGGAGATAGGAGAGAGAAGGACGGTGGCTAAACTGTCATCTCTGCTGGAGTCCGAGTTCCACCCTATGCAGGACATACTGGATGCACTGAGGAGCTCATTTAGCAGCAGACTACATCATCTCAGGTGCACAACTGAGAGGTTTCGTAGGTCCTTCCTACCAACGGCTGTCAGACTGTACAACCTAAGCAGGGCTGCTCGCAGAGATAGCAAAAAGACGTAACAAACTAATAGTTTTTTTGAATGCAAAAGATGCAATAGACTTACACAATGGTCCTCTCCGGCATACAACTAGGAACATACCGGTCGCTATGGAGGGTGAGAATATGTATGGGCACATAATCATACCATGTAGGATAACTAAATAGACGGTTATGCTGTTTCATCCCACCTAGCAACAATGCTCTGCACTGTGTGTGTTTATATATTTACATATTTATTCCATCTAGCTACAATGCTCAGCACTGGGTGTGTTTATATTTATATATCTATATATTTATTCCATCTAGCTACAATGCTCCGCACTGTGTTTTTATATATCTACATATTATTCCATCTAGCTACATTGCTCCGCACTGTGTGTGTTTATATACTTGCATATTTATTCCACCTAGCTGCAATGCTCCGTACTGTGGGTGTTTATATATTTACATATTTATTCCATCTAGCTACAATGCTCTGCACTGTGTGTTCATATATTCATATATTTATTCCATCCAGCTACAATGCTCTGCACTGTGTGTCTGTGTGTGTGTGTGTGTATATATATATTTTATAGTAATATGTACATATGTATATTAGCTGCTCTTGCTTGCTTGTTTTTTTTCTTGCCTTCTGATTGTTGCTCTGAGTGTTGCTATCCCTGTGCTGTTGCAATCCTGGAATTTCCCCGTTGTGGGACTAATAAAGGCTTATCTTATCTTATCTTATCTTATCAGAATCAGTTGAATTCTGAAACAAATATGCGAAAGAACCTTCACTTTTTGGAGCCAGTATTTTTACACCAAATAAAACACAAATCTTGAAACCAAAACCTTTGACCACATAATTAAACTAGAGTGACAGAGACAAACCTTCAGAGTCTCTTTGGTCTCAATAACAATCAACACTGGTATCCATCCTCCTTCATTATGTGCAAATATGCCTTCTAAGTGTGTAGCCATCCATCCCATCATTTCTTTTCTCTTTGTTTTCTTTTTGCATCCTTAATCTGAAACCTCCACATCTGTCTTCACTTCCGGATAAACAAGTCCTCTACACAGAATCATTGTGACTGCCAATGCACCATTTATATTTTCTTTATAGTTTCACACTCCACCCTGATTTTCAAGGGTTTTTTTTCTTTAAGCTTCCAACTGCAAAACTTACAGAGGCTTCATTTGTTTTTATGTGGTTATCAGTGTTTCATTTAGGCTGTGTGGTTGGGTTGATAAAGCCAAACTTTTCACTTTCTTGTGACAGTTTAAGGGGAAAGAAAAGAAAAAAAAAACTTGGACCACAATTCTGCAGTCAGTACTGCACAATTCTGCAGTCAGTACTGCATCTTTTATTAGTCAGTATTTCTTGCCATGGTAGAAAAGCTTAATTTTGCTTTTATTTGTTCAAACTTTTGGGGTGAATTTATGATAGTGATCTTTTAAGCCTATTTGTCAAATCTGACAATGGGGTTTTTACTATAGCTTTTTGATCATGAAAACATGTCCTGACCATTTTCACAGACACTAACAATAAAATTTAACAATGAAATTTAAATTTGCTTTTATAGGGCATTATTCAGAAACGGATGCAAAAAAAAAGGGGGGTTTGATTCAAGATTCAAATGCTATTATCATGTGCACAGTTAAGAAATGTTACATTTCCTGAGCAATGAAATTCTTACTTTGCTCTCCGAAGGAATGCCAAGGTGAAAGGTACAGAAACAACAATTCTAATAAGGTCATGACACACAAACAGAGTAACTCAATCCTAATACTAATGGATGCTAATAACACACATGCCAACACAGTTAGGCAGTTAGGACTCCTTAAGCACACCTTGATACTAAATACTAAAACTAATGAGTACTGATAACACACACTAGGCAGTTTGGGCAGTTAAAGCAGTCAGACAAGAGGAATGAAATTGAAAATTCACTGGATGACTAAAGTGATAGTGGTATATTAATATCAGAGATGATGTGAACCTGAGATGGCACAGACCTATTACAGTGTGCAAATGAGCATTGTGCAATGAGCAGTGTATAATTACAAATTACAAATTAGTACCTGGTGCAAATTTCTGTAACGGTAGTACCAGTAGACTGTGCATGATAAGTAGTAGCAGAGATGATATGGACATCAGACAAGTGAGACTATATCTACTGTACAGGTGAGCAGTGTGCAAATTTAGCAGCCAGTGTGTGAGTTCCTATATGCAAAGCTGTGTTACGGAGTTTGGGGAGTTGTTATCTGTTCAGGAGTCTGAGGGCAGTGGGAAAGGAGTTTTTCAGTCTGGTTGTCCCACATTTCACACTTCTGTACCTCCAGCCTGAGGGTAGAGGTGTGAACAGTCTGTGCTGGGGGTGGGTGGGGTCCCGTAGGATAGTGCCAACTCTCCTTTGGACTATGCGCTGGTAGATGCTCTACAGAGATGGGAGTGGAGTCCTGATGATCTTCTCTGCTGTCTTCACTACTCTCTCCAGGCATTTGTGGTCCAGGACAGTGGTGCTGCCATACCAAGCAGTGATGCAGTTGGTCAGGATGCTCTTGATAATGCAGCTGTAGAAATTGTTGAGGATCCTGGAGGACATGCCAAACTTCTTCAGCCTCCTCAGAAAGTACAGTCGCTGTTGAGCTCCCTTAACCACCTCTGTGGTGTTGTGTGTCCACTTAAGGTCCTTGCTGATGTGGCTGCCCAGGTATTTAAAGCTGCTCACCCTCTCCACCTCAAGCTTCCTGATGAACAGTGGTCGATGGGGTCTCCTCCTCCCTTTCCTCATATCCACTATCATCTCCTTTGTTTTGTCCATGTTGAGGGTGCAGTTGCTGTCCTCACACCATGACACCAGGTTGGCCACCTCCCTCCTGTAGGATGCTTCGTCATCACCAGTGATGCGTCCTATCACTGCTGTGTCATCTGTGAACTTTAGGATGATACTGTCCTTGTGGGAGGCAACACAGTCATGGATGAAAAGGCTGTAGAGGATGGGGCTGACAACACAACCCTGTGGGACACCTGTGTTTGTGATGATGCTGGCTGAGGTCCTGTTACCCATTCTGATAGACTGGGGCCTGCCAGTTAGAAAGTCCAGTAGCCAGACACAGAGGGTGGGGTGCAGGCCAAGTGACAGTTTGTCGTGACTTTGTGGGGGATGATCATGTTGAAGGTGGAGCTGTGGTCGACAAAGAGCATCCTAATGTAATAGTCTTTATCTTCCAGGTGGGAGACAGAATAATGGAGTGCTGCAGCAATGGCATCTGAGGTGGACCTGTTGAGCCAGAAGGCATACTGCAGGGGGTCAAGGGTGCCCAGTATACTGTCCTGAATGAGGGGCAGCACCACTCTCTTGAAGCACTTCATGATGATTGGAATGAGTGTGCTACCTGTCTGTAATCATTCAGACATGTTGGCGGGCTCCTTTTGGGGAGGGGGATGATGGTTGTCATTTTGAAGGAGGAGGGGACTATGTTCTGGTTGAGAGAGAGGTTGAAGATTGCTGTGAGAATGTCGGTCAGCTTGGCAGCACATGCTCTGAGGGCCCGCCCAGGTATGTTGTCTGGCCCTGCTGCCTTGCGGGGGTTGATATTCTGCAGTGCTTTGTTTACCTGGCCTGGTGAGACGGAGAAAGTGGGGGGGGTGGGGTGGGGTGCATGAGTGTGTGTCTCTTCTCTCTACTGTGGCTGGTGGTCTTGAAGCGGGTGTGAAAGACATTGAGATCGTCCGGCAGGCTGTCTGTAGAGCTGGGGGTACTGCTGTTGGTTCTCTTGTAATCTGTGATATACTGCAGGCCTTGCCATATGCGCCTTGGGTCAGAAGTGGAGTAGAGGCTGACCAGCTTTTCTCTGTACTGCCTCTTGGCTGTTGTTATAGCCTTTCTTAGTCCATATTTTGCAGCTTTGTACTCAACCTCACAGCCTGATTTAAATGCAAGAGAGTGAGCACGTAGCATCTGATGTACCTGACTGTTGATCCAGGGCTTCTGGTTGGGGAACTTCCTGACCTGTATTAAATTAAATCACCCTTTATTGTCATTCAACCATACTGTGACGTTTGCGGGATTCACACAAAGAAAGAGGAGCAAGATGGTTGTGATGAACAGGCTTTATTTACACACCACCGACCCCCAACCTACTTCTGAGCACAGAGAGGAGGGGAGGTCATTCTCCCAGACCTCCGTTTCAATCATGGTTATACACACATGATACATCTTGCCCTAATCCTGCTAAACACTGCTGGGTCATTATAACACAGTTGTAATGACACAGCAGTATAACTCAGTAACAACACATTTAATACACACACAGTAACGTTTTCAACTGGCAAAGCATGCTGGGAAATCCCTGCCCCCCTTAAAATGGCCCCGACGTTACAATACAACCAATCATGTACAGTAGAACAAAATTGTGCTTTATCCTATCTACAGTGTAAATCACACACACCCCATAGTAGAATCAGAAGGGCCGCTGCCATGCAAGGCGCCACCACAGATTTCCCTCCTCCATTCCATTATTGCTGAGCACCAAGCTGGAAGGCAGGAAGTTCTGCTTTTATATGGTCTTTGGCATAACCCGGCCGGGATTTGAACCCCTGCCTCCCGGGTGTGGGGCGAATGCTCTACCAACTGAGCCATCACTCCGGTGATGGGTACGATGGTATCAGTGCACGTGCTGATGTACCCAGTCATGTATTCAGCATAATCCTGTATGTTTACAGAAGAGTCCTCTCGGGTGGCTGCAGCTTTAAACACATCCCATTCTGTGCAGGCAAAACAGTCTTGCAGGGTGCTCTCAGTCTCTGGAGTCCAGCGCTTAATTTGTTTAATAAGAGGGTTTGTTTGTTTCAGCTTTTATCTGTAGGCTGGGTACATAAACAGTGAGATGTGATCTGACTGTCCAAAATGGGGGCGGAGTGCCGCTCTGTAGGTGCCACATATGTTGGAATAAACATGATCCAATGTGCTTTTATCGCAGGTGGGAATGTCCACATGCTGGTAATATTTGGGGAGTACAGTCTGTAAATTGCACTGGTTAAAGTCGCCAACAATAATAAAAACAGCATTGGGATATTTTCTCTCTACTGTGCTGATGACGTCATGGAGTTTGTTTAGCAATACTGTGTAGTTGCTCTGTGGACAAATGTATACAGCGGCCAAAAACACAGCGGTAAATTCCCTCGGTAAATAACAGGGACGGCATTTCAGCAGTAAAAACTTCACGTCGGGTGAGCAGTGCTTGTAGACGGTTTGTACATCTCCACACCACGAGTGGTTTATAAATAAACCCACACCCCATCCCCTTGTCTTACCAGAGTCTCCTGTTCTGTCTGCCCGGTGTGTTGAGTGTGTCTGTAGCTGAATAGCGCTCTCTGGGACTCTGACTGAAAGCCAGGTCTCGCAGAAAATTAAGGCACAGCACTCTCTTGTCTCCCACTGGTCTTCAATCCTTGCTCTTAGTTCATCTAACTTATTTTCCAAAGACCGAACATTTGCCATTAAAAGACTGGGTAGCGGTGGCCGGCTGGAGAGAGCCTTTAGCCTAGCATGAAGCCCTTCTCTCTTGCCTCGCCTTCAGCCCCGCCTCCAATGCATTCTCTTGGGGTCAGCATGCTCATGTGGGCTCGGTGTTTTGGGGACTTCCTGGGGGTGCTGATGGTCACCGGGGGGGGGGGGGGATGCATTGCAGGTCGGGTGGTATAAAGCCAGTAAACTCTATGTGGCTGCTTGACTTGGTGATATCCAGTAGTGTCTGTCGGTTATATGTTAGCTTAGCAGTGCATGACCTCCATGCACTGTAGAAAGAACAGCAACTATGCAAAAAAGGAGAAAAGTTGGCATTCGGGAGTGGAACGAGCAAAGACGTTCGCCAATGGTGGTTGTGTTGGATTATTCAACATAAAGAAACAGTCTGGTATCAGAGCCATTTGTCCACAGAAGCTGTGGAATATATAGAAAAAGACGATTGGACGCTGAAATGATTCAAGGTCACCACTCATGACACAGACTGGGATGCACGAATATAGACATGGGAGTAATAAAGACAACACAGCACAGGTGGGGAGAGCAATCATGACTGACTACTGACACATGAGGAAAACGGAAGTGGCAGGACGAGCGAGGCTACACACACAACCACAGACAGAGAGCACACAGAACATGAATGCAGGACCAGAGAATATATGACCATGAAAAATGATAATAACAACAGTGTCATGCGGTGGCCCTCGCGAGCCACCATAAGACACCACACAGTCACCAGTGAGTTTCAGTGAGTTTTATTACGGTGAAAATAACAACACAAGATGCAGGGGCAATGACACATAAGTCTACACCCATCCGGAGGCGTAAGGCTAAACAGCTCACTTACAGGTCCATAGGAGGAGACGGTCATACACAGGCAAGGTTGATGGAGTAATGACTACACAGGCTGCTGAGATGAGATGAGATGAGATGAGATTCAACTTTATTGTCATTACACATGTATGAATACAAGGTAACGGAACGTGACTTGGCATGAGGCAGAGACACACAGAGGTCTACTCTCACCGGGAGGGGTAAGGCTAACAGCTCACTTACTGGTCCAGGGGAAGCGACGGTCAACCACAGACAGACGAGGTAGGTAACAGTCCAGAGCATCCGTAGCTCAGAAGTAGAACGACTAACACTGCTGCGTCTTACCACCGCCAGTGCCGGGCTTAAGAAGGCGAAGCACTAACGACGGTAATTACAATCAGCTGACCGACCGTTGACAGGCGGAAACCCCACCGAGCACTTTCACAATAAGAGCCCGGTGAGGCCAGAATACAGCCCGCAACTGTCAAGGCCGGCAGCGAAACATAACTTAGCCCGAGCGCGATCAGAACCGGCGCTCGGGTCATAACAGTATCCTCCCTCCGCGGGCGGACTCCGAACGCCCCAAGGAACCACCCTGCCCCCCCGCCCCCCCAGGGTGGGAGGTTGGGGGACAGGTGCGGAGGGAGAGAAACCAACCCTAAACCAAAGGAAAAAGAATACAACAATTTCCCCCAGAACCATGACGAAGCCAGAAAAAACAAGACATGACTAAAAATACAAGGGATACAAAACCATAAAGAGCATAAGCACCTGACACCGAACGTCTTCCCACAGGGACAACAGACAACCCATCTAACTCCAAAGTACATAATCCCACGTGGTAAAGAACCCAAAGTAAGGATCTCTTCAAAAACCCAAACTTAACATGCCAAAATCATACTCCCAAACAACCTCAATACATGATAACTATGGAACAAGAAATACCTGGAAACACACGATAACTATGGAACAAGAAATACATGGAAACGCACGATAACTATGGAACAAGAAATACATGGAAACACACGATAACTATGGAACAAGAAATACATGGAAACGCACGATAACTATGGAACAAGAAATACATGGAAACACACGATAACTATGGAAGAAGAAATACATGGAAACACACATAGAGCAATCTAAAATTGCTTGGCATAACGTGACTACGACTAGACTGTGACTTTCAAAAAACACATGAGGCAACCTAAGCACAAACAAAACAAGAAAAACATACAAACACACATGGAGCAATCTAAAATTGCTTTGACACAAGTTGGCTATGACTAGACCGTGGCTTTCAAAAAAAACGAGGCAATCTAAAATTGCTCTGACATAACTTAGCTATAGATAGACTGTGGCTTACAAAAAAAAGAAACATGGAGCAATCTAAAATTGCTTTGACAAAACTTGACTATGACTAAACTGTGGCTTTCCAAAAAAAAGGAAACATGAAGCAATCTAAAATTGCTTTGACTTGACTTGACTTGACTATGACTAGACTGTGGCTTTCAAAAAAAAAGAAACATGAGGCAATCTAAAATTGCTTTGACTTGACTATGACTAGACTGTGGCCTTCAAAAAAAAAACATGAGGCAATCTAAAATTGCTCTGACATAACTTGACTATGGCTACATGAAAACAACAAAAAAAAACTGTTAAACGTACTTGACATGACTAGGCACCGTATGGGCCCACGGATAGTCCCACAAACACAGTACATGATCAGGTGGCCTACCCCAGTCCCAGGCCCCCAGAAACAAGTCCTCTGGTGGCCGAACCAGGTCACCCCGTAGCAAACACAGTTTATTGGGTGGCCAACCCAAGACGCCGAACGCACGAAGCAGTTCCTCGGGTGGCCGACCCGCATCCCACAACCACCAGGACCATGGAGGAATTGCATGCAGCCGCCCGCCTGAAGACGACAAGACAGGAGAGCGCCAGTCTGCCAAACACAAACCTCTAACGGCCCCCAGCTGGTGGCTCCTGAGAGGGGGACAACCAAAAACTTGGACCCCCTCGAATCCTGATTGGGTCACAGCCGCACCTGCGCTGGACCCCCACTGGACCTCGTCGGACCCCAATTGGGTCATCGCTGCACCCACGTCGGACCCCGACTGGGTCACCTCGGCCCACGCGTCGGACCCCGACTGGGTCACCTCAGCCCACGCGTCGGACCCCGACTGGGTCACCTCAGCCCACACGTCGGACCCCGACTGGGTCAGGACTGCACCGGCGACGACCTCCATCTCCGAACCTGGAATCCCCAGTCCCGTGACCTTGACTGGCTCCGGACCGGTAACGCTGTGGAGGTGCTCAGAAAACAGGAGAGGACTGGGATCAGTTCCGCCGGCAGCGCCAGAGCCCAGCGAGACGAGCTCGGGTGCAGCAGACGGCTGCCCCTCGCTCGCCTCCCCATGAGGCAGGCAAAAATGCTCTAACACACCATACAGGAAAACAAGGAAGAGCACTTGCCTGCACTCGGGCTCTGGAGCCGTCCAGGACTTCGCCGATCCAGGTTCAAGAAGACGCTCGTCGTCGGGCTCCCACTCGGCTGCGTCGGGTTCCACAGCCGGCCTGATGGTCTCTGCAGCTGGATCCTCTCGCGCAGGTGTCCATGCCAATAACCCGTATGGCATGGGGGCAGAGGACCCTCGACCTGCTGACTCGGGCTGCATCCCTGAGGACCCCTGGGGACGCTCTCTCGTCGGCACTGGCTCCTCACCGCAGTCCGTTCTCCTCCCCCGTCCAAAACAAGGCTGCAGGGCCGGGATATTTCCCAGAGCCGCAGGCCTCCCCCTCATTCGACGGCGTGGGACTAACGCCGAGGACCGCTCAGCAGGAGGAGACACAGAGGCAGCAGGTTTAGCACAAATGGCTACAGCTGGGGAAAGAAACTCAGGGAGCTGCGAACCCCGAGCTTCACCCCCAGGAGTCAGACAAGATGGATCACTATGATAAATAGGGCAGTGAAATTGGACTTGCCTGTCTCCCGGAGGGAGGATGGTATCAGCTGTAGTGGACATTGCTCCTTCCCTCGCTCGCTGGGTGGTAGAAAAGGACCCATGGACGGAGCCCACTGGCACAGGACTCAGCTCACTCACAGCAGCTGGCTGGTTGAGGGGGTCATCCCGGCGGCCCGGAACTGGATCCGGAGCAGGAGCTTGCCGAAGATGCGCCCGGCCGTGGCGCCGACGCCTTCGCCGGCTCCCAAATGGTGCGAACTCCTGAAACGGATCGAGGACAGGATCGGGATCCGTAGGCAGAGAGCAGGAGTGCCTCTTCTCCTGCTTCATGCCGCGTTCCTCCTCCATCATCCGGAATATTTCGCGTTGCACGGCGATGTCTTCCCTCCTCGCGTCGACTTCCGGGTGGTCGGCGTAGCGGGGAGAGAGATGACAAAGAACATCTTCGGCAGCGTCCAGGTACCAGTGTATGCCTTGGTCATAATCCAGCAGGGAAGCGGAGACGAGCAGCTCATCCACGACTACCAAAACACCTGTCAGCTCGTGGCTCGGACTCCAAACGCGGCCCCCCCGCGACGGCATTCTTCACATACACAGTACCCAGACAGGAAAAAGCAAATGTCCAAAAACTCGAACCCACTGGTGAATTGCATCTCGGGTTGGCGTCACCATAAACGCCGTTTTGGCAGCAGTGTACTGTCGTGTGGTGGCCCTCGCGAGCCACCATAAGACGCCACACAGTCACCAGTGAGTTTCAGTGAGTTTTATTACGGTGAAAATAACAGCACAAGATGCAGGGGCAATGACACATAAGCCTACACCCATCCGGAGGCGTAAGGCTAAACAGCTCACTTACAGGTCCATAGGAGGAGACGGTCATACACAGGCAAGGTTGATGGAGTAATGACTACACAGGCTGCTGAGGCAGAGACACACAGAGGTCTACTCTCACCGGGAGGGGTAAGGCTAACAGCTCACTTACTGGTCCAGGGGAAGCGACGGTCAACCACAGACAGACGAGGTAGGTAACAGTCCAGAGCATCCATAGCTCAGACGTAGAACGACTGACACTGCTGCGTCTTACCGCCGCCAGTGCCGGGCTTAAGAAGGCGAAGCACTAATGACGGTAATTACAATCAGCTGACCGACCGTTGACAGGCGGAAACCCCACCGAGCACTTTCACAATAAGAGCCCGGTGAGGCCAGAATACAGCCCGCAACTGTCAAGGCCGGCAGCGAAACATAACTTAGCCCGAGCGCGATCAGAACCGGCGCTCGGGTCATAACAAACAGAGAATCATACCAAACTAAACTCAAATCCCAGACCAGAAAAAGAACAACATGACTATGAAAATGAATAATAATAAACACAGAATTCCAAAATACAAACTGGGCTGAGACAGGGAAAACAGAGAAAGGGAAAAATATACTCAAAGCGTGATGCTCAGAACCCTGACAGTACCCCCCTCTTAAGGGGCGAAGACCAGGCGACCAAAAATCTCTTTTCTTTTCCCCTCTTAACCTTGTGAAATAAAAAATGAAACAATAACAGAAGGCCACCTGCCCAGGGCAGATGGTGGGAGCACCAGGCCAGCGGGTCACTGTTAATTAAGGATTATTTTATTATTCTTTTAAATTTCTTTTATGTTATTCTTTTGAAACAAACATAGCCACCAAAATTATTATTTGAAATTAAATTTAAGAAGATTCTTCTTATAAGGTTTCTTTTCCCTTTTCTTAAATTTGTGACTTTAAATTTACATTTTCTTTTTTTTTTACGTTTAATTAAATCTGTAACTGTCTTTTGTAAATTTAGAACTTAAGAAACAATTCCCCCCCACACACACACACACACACATACACAAAGTCCAAAACAACACATAGTGACATGGGGCCATCCACAGTCCAAGGCCCAAAAACAGGAACATGGTGGGTCGGGTGGTCTTCCTTTGTCCAAGACCATCGGACTGGAGAACAAGGTGGCTCCAGGGGCCTAACCAAGTCCAAGGGTCCCTAGACTGCATTACATGGCAGGTCTGGCAGCCTACCAAAGTCCCTAGGCCACCAGACTACAAAACCAGGAGGGTGAGGGGAGCTGAGCTCTGGGTACAGAAATAAACTGCAATGGGTGGAGCGGACTGCTTGCCCTCAGGAACTGCAACGGGTGGAGCAGACTGCTCGGCCTCAGAAACTATGATGGGTGGAGTAGACTGCTCACCCTCAAGAACTGTGGTGGGTGGAGCGGACTGCTCGCCCTCAGGAACTGCAATGGGTGGAGCGGACTGCTCACCTTCAGGAACTGCGACGGGTGGAGTGGACTGCTCACCTTCAGGAACTGAGACGGGTGGAGCGGACTGCTCAACCTCTGGAGACGACGGGTGAAGCAGACTGCCCGCCCTCAGGAGCTACAGGTGGAGGTCCCCTGACCTCTTGGATGACGGGTGGAGGTCCCCTGACTTCTGGAGCAATGGCTGGAGGTCTCCTGACCCCTGAAGCAATGGCTAGAGATCTCCTGACCCCTGAAACAATAGCTGGGGGTCTCCTGACCTCTGAAGCAACAGCTGGAGTGTGGTCCCCCTGAAGCATTGGCTGGAGGTCTCCTGACCCCTGAAGCAATGGCTAGAGGTCTCCTGACTCCTGAAGCAATGACTGGAGGTCTCCTGACCCCTGAAGCAATGGCTGGAGGTCTCCTGACCCCTGAAACAATAGATGGAGGTCTCCTGACCTCTGAAGCAACAGCTGGAGTGTGGTCCTCCTGCAACCCCATCCTCAACATGGCCACCTTGGAAGATGGAGGAAAATAGAAGGTCAGTGAGGCAACACCACAGTCATTAGCAGCAGAGACTGGTGGGGAGGACTCAGCAGCTGGTGGAATGCATGCTTGGGTTCCCCCAGCAGGAGTAAGACAAGTCTTTTCAAAAATAGTGTTTGAACATCAGTGAAAAGGTACTTGCCTTAACCCCTGGTCTCCTGCTGCCAGGGTGACCACCTCTGGATCAAAAGCTGGAATGGCGGGCTCTGGGTGAGCTACAGGCGGAATAGGTACTGGAGGTGGGAGGCATTGTGAAGCAGGTACTGGAGCTGGGAGATGCCATGGAGCAGGTACTGAACCTGAGAAGTGTCGTGGAGCTGCTACATCCATTGCCAACTGGTTCCAACCCAGCTGGGACACACACTCTGGAAGAAGCCACGGCTTGTAGTCCAGTATAAGCTCCTTCTGGGCAAGTACAGCCTGCCAGCACTCCTCCTGCTCCTCCTTGTCACCTCCACACAGGGGTTCCAATGCTGTAGCCCCAGTCCAGCAAATCACTGGGTTCTCAGGAACTGCGGGCTCTTCCCAGATAATCTGGTTACCACCCAGTATTTGCACACACTCAGAAAACATATGAGGGGACACACAATATGCAGGTGAGGATGGAGGGATGGAAAAAGCGGTGGCAGAAATAATGGCAGATAACGGTGGAGAGAGCTCAGCAGTGGTGGTAATTAATTACTGCTGAGCCCCCTCACCGGGAACAGAACAAGACCTTTCTGTGGAAGATGTTAAAAAATGGAAAGGTACTTGCCTCTGTTCCCACTCTGCCGCTGCAGAGAAGTCGGATGAGTCCTCCTGGTAAATGCTGGAGCTCGTCTGACAAAGGGCCAGAGCCGGAGGTACTTGACGTCGAGAGGAGTGACATTTCCCAGCACATTTCTTTCACCCGGACCGGCCGAACACCAACTGAGATTCAAAAACCTCTTTATCCTCAGCAGCAGACTCCGCAGTGTGATGGAGTGGAGGGGTGGTGCCAGCTCTGGCAAGAAGGAGACAGTGGGAAACTGTGGTAGTGGAGGGAGGGTGAGGTTCTGTACCCGGGGGTGAGAGCACACACTCGGTCTGGCTGTGAGCAGATTGGCGACTCCACCCCAGGAAAGCATCTCATCCTCATGGGAAGAACTCCTCTTAGCGCCGGTAGCCATGTCCTCAATCACTGCCACCACATCCAGCTCATCCCGACTCCACATTTTTCTCCTCCTTCGATTGTCTGCTGGGTCCTGGACTGGTGGCGACCTTTTGTCATGGGAGCCCCTCGGGGGCGGAGAAGATGTGGACCCAAATGCCAGGCAAATATGATAAACCATAGTTTAATGTGCAAAACAGAATAAAAGGTAAGCAGCGCATGGGCTGAACAAAAACAAGCAAGGCTTGTCAAACAGGCTGACAGGAATTCTAAGACAAGCAGAAACGTGTCTGAGATGCCGAAATGATTCAAGGTCGCCACACATAGCATAGACTGGGATGCACATACATGTATATAGACATGGGAGTAATCAAGACAATACAGCACAGGTGGGGAAAGCAATCATGACTGACAGCTGACACATGAGGAAAACGGAGGTGACAGGACGGGCTGGGCAACACACACAACCACAGACGGAGGGCACACGGAACATGAACGCAGGACCTGGGAATACGTGACCATGAAAAATGATAATAACAACAGAGAATCATACCAAACTAAACTCAAACCCCAGACCAGAAAAAGAACAACATGACTATGATAATGAATAATAATAAACACAGAATTTCAAAATACAAACTGGGCTGAGGTAGGGAAAACAAAAAAGGCAAAAAAATAAGGGGTTCTGAGCATGGTCCCCAGACCATGCTCAGAACCCTGACAGAAATGTGATATGAATGCATCTTTCAGTGGTGCAGTACCAACAACATTGGAAACAGTGCTTTGTAGAGGTTGTGAGGTCCATTCACTGAGCTGTCAAATAGAAGTAGTGTGAGACAAGTATGGAAAAAATACAGTGCATCTGGAAAGTATTCACAGCGCTTCACTTTTTCCATATTTTGTTATGTTACAGCCTTATTCCAAAAGGGATTAAATTAATTTTTCCCTCAAAATTCTACACACAATACCCCATAATGACAGTGTGATATTTTTTTTTTAGATTTTTGCAAATTTATTAAAAATAAAAAAAACTAAGAAATCACATGTACAAAAGTATTCACAGTCTTTGCCATGAAGCTCAAAATTGAGCTCAGGTGCAGCCTGTTTCCACTGATCATTCTTGAGATGTTTCTACAGCTTAATTGGAGTCCACCTGTGGCAAATTCAGTTGATTGGACATGATTTGGAAAGGCACACACCTGTCTATACAAGGTCCCACAGTTGACAGTGCATGTCAGAGCACAAACCATGCTTGAAGTCAAAGGAATTGTCTGTAGACCTCCGAAACAGGATTGTCTCAAGGCACAAATCTGGGGAAGGGTACAAAAAAATTTCTGCTGCTTTGAAGGTTCCAATGAGCATAGCGGCCTCCATCATCCGTAAATGGAAGATGTTCGGAACCACCAGGACTCTTCCTAGAGCTGGCCGGCCGTCTAAAGTGAGCGATTTGGGAAGAAGGGCCTTAGTCAGGGAGGCAACCAAGAACCCAATGGTCACTCTGTCAGAGCTCCAGTGTTCCTCTGTGGAGAGAGGAGAACCTTCCAGAAGGACAACCATCTCTGCAGCAATCCAGCAATCACGTCTGTATGGTAGAGTGGCCAGACGGAAGCCACTCCTTAGTAAAAGGCACATGGCAGCCCGCCTGGAGTTTGTCAAAAGGCACCTGAAGGACTCTCAGACCATGAGAAACAAAAGTCTCTGGTCTGATGAGACAAAGATTGAACTCTTTGGCATGGTTGCCAGGCGTCATGTTTGGAGGAAACCAGGCACAGCTCATAACCATGCCAATGGTGGTGACAGCATCATGCTGTGGGGATGTTTTTTCTGTGGCAGGAACTGGGACACTAGTCAGGATAGAGGGAAAGATGAATGCAGCAGTGTGCAAAGACATCCTGGATGAAAACCTGCTCCGGAGCGCTCTTGACCTCAGAGCTCCTCAGGCAATGGTTCATCTTTCAGCAGGACAACAACCTTAAGCACACAGCCAAGATATTGAAGGAGTGGCTTCAGAACAACTCTGTGAATGTCATTGAGTGGCCCAGCCAGAGCCTAGAATTGAATCCAATTGAACGTCTCTGGAGAGATCTGAAAATGGCTGTGCACTGACACTTCCAATCCAATCTGATGGAGCTTGAGAGGTGCTGCAAAGAGGAATGGGCGAAACTGCCCAAAGATAGGTGTGCCAAGCTTGTGGCATCATATTCAAAAAAAGCGATGCATGAAGAAGACAAGGTACAAGCCCACTGTACCATCTGTTATCATGGGAAATGTGAGATCGCTGCTTCACAAGACGAATGAGCTAGCAGTTCTGTCCTGGTATGATAGTGTCTTTAGAGGTTAGCATCATGCTGTTCACTGAAGCATTGCTAACCAAGCTAAAAACAGACGCTAACATGGGACTGGAGGGTTTCCATTTACTACGAGCAGATGGGACACTAGATAGCGGCTAGAGCAGAGGCGGGGGGCTGGCAAGTGTTTGTGAATGACAGACGGTGTAATCCTGGGCACATCACAATTAAAGAACAACACTGTAGCAAGGACATTGAGTTGCTACCCATTAGCATGTGACCAGCTTACCTACCTAGAGAGTTCTCACACATCTTCACAATTGTGATCTCTGTACCCCCCTCCCCAAGCCCTGAGGCAGCATGTGGCATCATCCTCTCAGTCACCAGCAGGCTGCAGACCCAGCACCCAAATGCTCTCCAGCTCATCTCTGGTGATTTTAACTGTGCTTCCCTGTCCTCCACTCTGCCCACTTTCACCCAGTATGTCACATGCCATACCAGAGACAATAAAACACTGGACTTATTTTATGCAAACACCAAGGAGGCATACATGTCATTACCCCCCCACCACCACCCCACCCCCACACACACACCTCCCGGAAGATTTTATCTGGTTCACCTCCTGCCAGTGTACAAACCCCTGGTACACAGACAACCTCCTGTTACCCGCACAGTGAAGATATAGTCTGAGGAGGCTGAGGATGCTCTGAAGGACTGTTTCAAATCTACAGCGTGGGAGCAGCTCTGTGATCCACATGAGGAGGATATTGAAGGCCTCACACACACACACACACACACACACACACACACACACACACATACACACACACACACACACACACCAAAACCATATGGTGTTTCTCAAACAACAAGCTCTGGATCAACCCTGAGATAAAGTCACTGCTGAAGGAGAAGAAAAGGATCTTCAGGTCAGGAAACAAGGAAGAGCTGAAGTTCGTACAGAGGGAGCTAAGGAGGAAGATCAGAGAGGGGAAAGACAGTTACAGGAAGAAGATGGAGGACAAGCTGAAGCAGAGTGACGTCAGTGGTGTCTGGAGAAGCCTCAAAACCATCTCAGGGCACCAAGATACCTCCTCCCAAGCTGTGGGGGGTAGGGAGTGGGTTAACGACCTGAACCTGCTCTTCAACAGATTTGACCAACTGCCCTGTTGTCTGCCTGCCCACCAATCCCTGCTGCCTCCACCTTCATCTAGCCCCGCTGTCCACTGCCTGCCATCCCCCCACAGCTCTCAGTGCACATCCCCTACTGTTTTTCCCCTCACAGACCCAACACCCCCTTCTCCTCCCAGCACACAGTCCCCTGCCCCAGTCTGTCCATTCACACCAGGATAGTCCGGGGGTCTTGGTTCGATTGGGTGGGGAATACCAAGAATTTTCACACCTTTGTTTTGTTTGGTTTGCATTCACACTGCAGCAGACCAAACTGCCTGGACAATGTCATGCAGTTACAACAACTGCTTGTTTGGGGCACTGTAGCTGAAACCACCACTGAACAGGAAGAAGAAATCTCAGCGAAGAAGAAAAATCCAGCTCATCAATTGGCCAGGACCGAAAAGGGAAATCCATTCCCTTCAGCCAGGTTGTTTGTCCACCACAAATGAGACATTTTTTTTTAACTTTTCTCCTCGGCTTGCTCTGGTAAAAGGATTTCTTGGATCCACACGGTTGTCTTTATTGTTATTTTCTACCCAAAATGTGCTACGATAAACGTCACTTCCTCTTCCAAGACTATGTGTTGCTATGGTTACACAAATGCCGAGGGGCACTACCGCCCTTTGGTCCGCTGAATAGTCCATTTGCATTCACACTGCAAGTGAAGCACACCAGACTTCGTTTGCAAGTGAACCGAGACCTCCGTTTTCAGGTGGACAAGACTTTCCTTGTTTGGTGGCACCAGAGTTCAAACACGTGTTCAGACAGCGCCAAATGAACCGAACTGTCCATGGAAGCAGAGCAGAGTTCCTTTGGTCCGGACCAAACAGTGGCCGTTTGAATGCGCCCTAAGACCCAGGTAAGAGCTGAGCTGAAGAAAATCAAGGCAAGGAAGGCTGCAGGTCTGGACGGCATCAGCTCGAGGCTCCTCAAGTCCTGTGCAGACCAGCTGTGCGGGATTGTAGAGCACATTTTCAGCCTGAACCTGAAGTTAGGGAGGGTACCACAGCTGTGAAAAATATCCTGCGTGGTACTCGTGTGGAAGACTCCACATCCCAAGGACCTAAACAGCTATAGGCCATTGGCCCTGACATCACACGCAATGAAGATCCTGGAGAGGCTACTCCTTGCTCACCTCCGCACCCTGGTGGAACCAGCAATGGACCCACTTCAGTTTGCCTACCAGCATGGCATCAGGGTGGAGGATGCAGTGATCTTCCTCCTACATCGTTCTCTGTCCCACCTGGAGAAGCCTGGGAGCACTATGAGCATCATGTTCTTTGATTTCTCCAGTGCTTTTAACACAATCCAACCAGTGATCCTGAGGGACAAGCTGCTGCATGCAGGGGTGGACCAGCACCTGTCATTGTGGATCTTGGACTACCTCACAGACCGACCGCAGCTTGTAAGAACCCAGGACTGTGTGTCTGACAACATTATCTGCAGTACCGGGGCCCCCAGGGAACAGTTATGGCTCCCTTCCTGTTCACCCTCTACACTGCTGACTTTTCACACAACACACCACACTGCCATCTATAGAAGTTCTCTGATGACTCTGTGATCATCGGCCTCATCTGCGATGGGGATGACGTGGAGTACGGAGGACTTATCCAGGACTTCATGGACTGGTGTCTGTGGAACTGCCTCCATATCAATGTGGGGAAAAACAAAGAACTGGTGGTGGACTGCCGCAGGCGTGGACAACCCCCCACAACACAGGTAAACATGCAGGGAACAGACATCGAGATTGTGACATCTTACAAGTACCTTGGTGTTCACCTGAACGATAAACTGGACTGGTCACACAACACCAACGGGCTGTACAAAAAGGGGCAGCGCAGGCTGTACCTCCTGAGGAGACTCGGGTCCTTTGGAGTGTGCGGGGTACTCCTGAAGACCTTCTGCAATTCTGTGGTGGCATCAGCCATCACGTTTGGAGTGGTCTGCTGGGGCAGCGGCATCACAGCAGCTGACAGGAAGAGACTGAACAGGCTGATCAAAAAAGCCAGCTCTGTTCTGGGGCACCACCTCGACCCAGTGGAGGAGACAGGAGAGAGGAGGATGGTGGCTAAGCTGTCATCTCTGCTGGAGTCCGAGTCCCACCCTATGTGGGACACGCTGAACACACTGTGGAGCTCATTTAGCAGTAGGCTGTGCCATCCTAAGTGCTCGAGGGAGAGGTTCCACAGGTCCTTCCTACTTGCGGCTTTCAGACTTTACAATCTAACCTGTGCTGCTCATAGAGGCCGTATTCAGCATCACATCTTTGCACAATAGAGATCGTCTTCTCAAATACACAACTATCCAGTTACAATTATTATTGTGGGTGGCAACAGCATTGTTCATTCAAAGGTGAAATATACTGTCTGGGTCCATATTTATATATTGCCAGTAATTGAACTAACTGTAATGCTGTTAATACCATCTAACTACAATGCTCCTGCACTGTATATATAACTGTATACATATGTATATTTATTTACTGCTTTGGCTAACCAATTCTTATCTTATTATTTTATTTACTCTGAGTGTTGCTATCCCTTTGCTGCTGCAATCCTGTAATTTCCCCATTGTGGGACTAATGAAGGCTTGTCTTATCGTATCTTATCTTAAATATAATTGATTCCCTCACCCTACCACAGCCTTCTGACCATTCCTGTAAGGGTTGCCTGACCTTAAACATGTCCCTACACTTAAGAAGGTAAAGGTGTGTACTGAACTGGGAAAAGAAAGTGAAATGTGTAGGTGTGCACAGACAGGAGTGGATGTAAACTCGGGCATGTTGAGTTGTAATATCACCAACCATAGCCCCCCTCCTCCATGAGGATTTGCATTTGAAATGTGAAAGAGGTGATGTAACGCTGACACAGTGTCCCGTAGTGAACTATCAGCTCAATTACATAGTGCATGCTTGGCCATGATGCAGGGTTGGAAGAAAATAATTCTGGTGAAAAAAGGGCTTTTCTAAAATGAGAGAAGTGTACAAGAGTGGATAATCTCTCAGAAGCACACACAAAAAAATGCTGTTTTCCTGTTTAGGTAACATTTAGGACAGCAAAAAAAAATGTACAGTTCGGTTATCAAAATTTTTTTGGATTACCTATCTTTGTATATCAATGTCCCATAAAATCATCATAACAAAAGATATGGTTTGCCTTCAGAATTATGGGCTGATAGCTACTAAATGATGGGCTAAATCAGGTCCATTTGTCCAAGCACTAATTTAGCCCAAAAATAGTTTTTGAAAACTGGGGTGTGTTTAGCCCATCTAATACAGACCATATTTAACCCAAAAGTACTTGTTAAAAATTGGGCTGTGCCTAACCATAATAACCAAATAAAGGTCCAACAATTAATCTGTTTAGTCCACAGGATTTGGCCCAAATTTATCCTCAAAATAGTTTTTGACAGTGGTGAGGGTCTATCGTTCAAAAGTCAAGTACACCTTTACAACCGCTGGGACTTTTTGTTAACAGTGCTTTAAAGTGCATAATTTTAACTTTGGCAACATTTAGGATAATGGTTGTTAAATAATATCTGGAACAATTTGAAACCACTGCTGGTGCTATTGTACTGTACAGTTAATAAGCACTGTCTGAATACAAGTATGTTTTGTAAATTTCTCTTTGTGTTTTGCATCTTTATTAATGTTCACAGCTCAGGCTTCAGGCGTCCCTAGACACCCCTGGTCCTGGTCTTGTCTGACCTTTGAAGCTAAGCAAAGACTGGCTTGGTAAATACTTAAAGAGAAGACTGCTTGGGAATACCAGGTTCTGTGAGGGACTGGCGATCTGTCCAGAGGGTACTCTGCCTGAAAGATGTGGTGCTAGACTCCTGCAACCTTAAAAAAGGATAAAGACGACGAATGAATTATAGAGGTGTAACAAATAGTCAACTGAAGATGTATTTTCAACAACCCAAAAAAGATGTTTTTTTCTTTCACTTTTAAACAAAATCTTGATATTTTCAGATGGTTTTCAACAGTCTTTTCTACATTTTTTTTTTTGGCCAATTTGTGCTGGAGTGGGGGGTCAATCTAAATTTTTTTTGTTTTAATTTATAAGGCTTGCAGTAGATAATCCCAAAAAAACAAAGTTCACAGCAGAACCTGCAACACCCTTCTGCTTACACAGGTTTTGCTGTTCTAACCATCACATCATCGCTATTGTAACTTACCATGCCTTTATAGAAACACAAGCACACTATATCAAAGGAGTGAATGCAGGAGTTGAAGGATGTGTTGAAAAAGCAAATGCCAGACAGCCACGGATTTTAACAATATATTGAAGCTGCTGGTGACTTATTATTTGCTGCATTCACAGCCAAGACAGTAAATCTCTGTGGACCAGGCCTACACCTTCTGTCTTATTCTGTTCATCTATCACTTCTCTCCAGCAGTCTTCAAACATTTCTGTTTATCTCCTGTGCTGACTTTGTGTTTTTCTTTCTTCCTTACCACTGTTTTGTTTTTAGGAATTTACCATATTGTTATAACTTCAACCCTTCTCACATTTTTTTTTGGGGGGGGGGCTGCCAAATTACAATAATTTAACTGTATACGATTTAGCTGAAATTCAACTCCGTATTTGCTCAGCATGAGTGAAATGTGGTGGTGGGATGGAGGGTATGCTACCATGGGGCCTGAATAATTCATGTCCGCTCTGCCACTGTCTATGTGTTTTAAATACTGGTTATAGACCTGGAAGCTATGAATCATTCATCACAGGCGATTAAAGTTTCCCGTTAATTAACCCTTATCCTTTTAGCAGTAGTGTGGAGAGGGTCAGTGACTGATCCCTGCCCTGGCCTCTCAGACCACCTGCTCCCTCTCCACTTCCCACTCCCCAAATTCAAACATTTGTTCATATGTGTGTTTTTTACTGGACAGAAAACATAGATCCAATTGAGATACATGCACTTGAATAAATCACAAAAAAATATATTTTTATGATCCAATTTCCAAGTATATATTGTACTGTTTGGTATCAGAGATGCTTTAAAATGTGTTTTGAGTGTGCTCAGTATGTTAAATGCGTGTGTGTGTGTGTGTGTGCGTGCGTGTGTGTGTGTGTAATTGCCGTGACGAGACAAGATGTTGACAACTCAGCGATGCATGTCGTCAGAGCGCTTGAACGCTCCACGGATGGCCCACAGAGAAGAAGAATGAAGGAGAGACAGAAGGGGTAGAATGATGAGAGGAAAAGTTAGGAGAGGCGATATATATGAATAAACAATATGTGTTGTTTTAAAAACAGAACTTCTCAGAGATATCACAGCAAGCATGCATGATTATATATGGACTGTATAAGTGACATTCAAAAATGAGCATAATTACATTCATGCTAGTTTGTGCACATTTATGTAAAGACATACATATGCTGTATATACACTACTCGCAAAAAGTTAAGGATATTCGGCTTTTGGGTGAAATTTCAGGATGCACCTAAAATGCACTATAACCTTTACAGATTAACTTAATTTGGCCTTCTCTAACCTTTTGAATGCACATATCCAACTATTCAGTGTTCCAGTACTTTTTGCATAATCTGTTCTCTAACAAGGCGCTTCACGGCGAAATTCACAACAGGTGTTTGATTCATGAATCGACCAATACATTTTCTGGTTCAGTTAGAATTGGTATTTAAACAGTCCTCTTCATCATGCTGTTCACATTTTGACATCATGAGACCAAGATGACACCTAACTATTGATCAACAGTATCTCGCCATTGTGAAGCTTCAAACAGGATGTTCTCAGAGGGAAGCGGCCACTGAGTTTAGAGTGTCAGAGAGTGTTATCAGCAGGTTGCAACAAAGATACAGAGAGACTGCAAGAGTCACAGAAAGGCGCAGAAGTGGACGTCCTTTGGCCGCATCCCACGCTGATGTGGCCATTGTGAACAGTGCTCTGCAGAACCGGATGTGATATCTATCTATCTATCTATCACACACACACACACACACACACATATATATATATATATATATATATATATATATATATATATATATATATATATATATATATATATATATATATATATATATATATATATATATATATCAGTTTATTGATCTACAGTTGTAAGTGTTAAGGACATCCTACTAGAAGCCAGTAACAAATCGCTAATACACTGTAAAATGTCATCTGTTTTCACTGGGTCTTACAAAACCAAGAAATCAAATCAAAAATTAATCCCATTCACTGCAAGTTATCATCATTGTCAGCTTTTATTTAAATCATTTAAGTGTACTAGAAAGTGTACCAGAAAGATCCACATGGGTCCGCCCTCCTGTGGGTTCACTATCTGCAGGAGGGATCATGGTGATCATGGTGATCATGGTGCTATGTGAATGAAAGCACGTCAGGTGTTGATGCCTCAGTGCTTGTGGCATGATAGCATGGGATAGTTAAGTACTGTGTCAGGCCATCTATGCATGGTTCTGAAATGCTTGGCATGTGTTTATGTAGGTATGATGCTGATGTCACAACGCACACAAGATGTATGACATCCCAGGGCCATACACTGGCATTTTTGCCAAGGAGCTTGTAAAAGAAAAAATATAGAAGCACAAACAGCACAGAGGCTAGCCTCAAAACTTCTGGAACAACGGACCTCAGGCCCATCACACAGGAGTTTGGATGACAGCGTGGTGGGTGGTCCTTGGTCTCCCATGTTCCGTGATAATAACTGAAGGAATTTGTACAACTCTGTCTGTCAATATCATGGACAAAAAGAAACAATGGTGAAACTTCTGAATGGCACGGCTCTCATCAGTGCATAATTATGATAATCTGTCTTTGTGGGCTGCAGACTGATTTATCTATTCCCACAGCAAATCTGATGTCGATTTTATTGGGTAAACACAATAAATTACATGGCATTATTTAAAGTCTATTTTATGAACCTTGATCCCCAGTGCCAGCAGGGCTTTGGATGGTTCTTAAATGCATTTTCACTTTGTAAATGTGCCCCCATTGTGCCCAGCTCAAGACAGATTTGTCCTACCATTTAAACTGTGCCATAATAGTATTACACCTTAGATCTTGTGCCCTTGTTTATCAAAGGGAATGAGCACAAAGACAGTTATTGGTTTATTGCATGATACACCCAAAACACATCTCTGAATAATTAAGATTATTTGGACTGCCACTTTGCCCTTTCTGTCAGGTGTAAAATTTTGTGCTGCTGTCAGGGGTGAACTGGGTTAAAAATTCAGGCCGGGAATTTGACTCCATCGGAGGCCAACCCATTGTTACAAACCAGAAACCATCGTTGCTATAATTGTAGACTTGTAGGGGCATGGGGTGGGGGTTTCTCCACCCAGAGAGGGCAAAGGGAGAGGAGGACAATGGACCGAAGGAGAAGGTGCCACTGGGGGGCACCAGACGGGACTGTTGGTTTTATGCGCCCCCCAGGGAGAGTAAGAGATGCCGGAGATGCGGAGAGAAGAAAGGTGTTGGAGCGGTGCCGGCATTATGTTATGATAATGTGCCACACAATTC
This sequence comes from Pholidichthys leucotaenia, assembly GCA_020510985.1. Lineage (NCBI taxonomy): Eukaryota > Metazoa > Chordata > Actinopteri > Cichliformes > Pholidichthyidae > Pholidichthys > Pholidichthys leucotaenia. The sequence continues at coordinate 134,907,189 of CM035837.1, forward strand.
TTTGTTCATACTACAATGTGTTATGGTCGGAAGTTCCGTGTCTCGATGCATGGGAATAAAGAGATAAAAGAGGAATGCACAGAGCCCCAGGATTCTCTTTTTCTTTAAATTACTGTATGTTGGAGAAGGAGTAAAGTTTCTGTGTTGCCCAGCTCGTTGCCTCGCCCGCTATCATATACAGTATACATATCAGATGTCAAACTAGTTTCATCATGTGGCTGGGATTGTTGTTTTTTTGGTTTTTTTTTTGTCAGTTAATCTGTTGTGTATTAAAATCAAATGGACTTTCTATGCTTTTTTTACGCATTTTCCTTGTACTGTATTGGGCTCTGCACGTCTTGTTGCTCTGCAGAATGAGATAAAAAATGTAAATCACTTAAGCCTGTACTTCTTAGGCAGTCAATAATTCTAAATTCTATGCATCCTGATTACATCCCATCTAACAGTATACCTACATATTTAGGACTGTGGCTATAAGTTGTACCTGAAGGCTCCTGCTCCGTGTGTGACGCTGAACTCAACACCATCTCAGCAGAAGCAGAAGCAGCACTGGTACTGCTGCTTCCTTCTCCACCTTTTCAGAAAAACAAGCCATATTTTCAGCTGAGCTTACTATTGTTTACATTCAACCAATGACTAAATATATATTGCAGAGAAAAATAAACAAAAGAAACTGTAAAAGCAATCATCACATAATGAGACTTGGCACACCAACAGTACCACATCTGCTGCTGTATGTCTTGCACTTTACTGCAACCATTTGCACAAATGCCATACCTGCTGCTGTCTGTCATTGCAATACTGATCATCCGCAGACCAATCTATTACTGTCTGCACCCCCGTAACCACAATGAACTTGCAATTTACTGGTATTGCGGTTTACTGTACATAGGATTGCTGTGTTTTTACTTTTATTTGCACTATGGGTAGCATTACTGTACATAGATTGTTGTTGCTGTTTTCCATCTGTTGTGTCTGAAATAAGCAAGCCCTGAGCCGTCTTACACCAGACAACGAGCACTTCATTATTTACACACTTAACTATATACACACATGATGGTGGCTCTGCCTAGCGTCATCCGTCCTTTACGTCTGACGTCGGCTATGGCGAGCCCCGATGTCCACCCCCCACCCCCTGCCACTTCATACACTACATTTATCCCCCCCCAAAAAAAAACAAAACACAGAAACTAGAGACACCCAATACCTAACTGAGCACCTAGGTAGACTGCCAGGGTGCCCGCATGATGGAGTGGGTTATTCTGCCACTTTCTTGACCAATCACGCCCTAACTGATCGAAATCCACTATAAAGTCCTTCAGGTGCCGAGGTCTCTGCCGGACTCTGGTCGAGCACTGCACGGACTGCAGCGTCACCCCCGTCTCCAGCGAATGTTCCTGGGGGTTCGCAGGTCCCGTGTCTGCAAAGTCCCAACCTGGATCCATCATGTCCTTGGCCATCCTCTCATCCAGGATTGGAGCCGGTGGAGATTTTTGAAGATGGCTAGCGTGCCACCATGACCCATCAGAGAGGCAAAACGTGACTGGACCCAGCTGTGCTGTGATCTGCAATGGTGTTGTCCAGAATGACTGCAGCTTGTGGACACGGTTAGGGCACCTGACTCTGACCCTGTCCAGCACTGCGAGTCCGGGCTGCCTCACCCAGCGTTTCCTGTCGAACCTTAGTTTCATCCAACATTGCTTCTCGACCACCCTCCCCCTCTGTGATGGCTGCTCTGCTGGAATGGCTCCCACTGGGGGGCATAGGCGGTCCAGGGGAAGGCACATTTCGCGTCCCAACATCAATACTACTGGTGAGCAGCCTGTTGTGGTGTGAAGTGTTGCTCTATAGTGCAGCAGGGTACTCTGTAGTGCAGCCGATAACTGGAGACTGTCTATCAGATGTGCTCTGAGCCCGTTCAGGGTTTTGTTGAATCTTTCAACCCCCCCCCCCCCCCCCGGTTTGTTTGTGGATGGTAGAATACAGTCTTTATGTGTTTGATATCTCTCTCACTCATGAATGCTTCAAAACCCACTGAGGTGAACTGTGGGCTGTTGTCCATCGCAAACGTCCTCAGTGAGTGAAGAGAGAGGTGAGGAAGTCAGTGACCACGTCGGTTGTGACCGAGCCAGTGGGCATCACCTCTGACCATTTTGAATGGAGGTCATAAGCTACCAGCAGAAAGCATTGGTGCACAGGGGCAGCATGCAGTTTGCCACATATATCCAGTTGAATGTGTTTTCAGGGTGCTGCCAGGTATGGTAGTGGCTGCAGCAGTGGAGGCGGGGGTACTTCGGTTTTTCTGCTGTCCAGGCAGGGCACACAGTCTTTAACCATATTTTCAATGTCTTTGTTGATGCCTAGCCACCAGACCGAGCCCCTGCGCTGTTGTTTCACTCTAATCATGCCCAGGTGACCCTCGTACAGCATGGTTAACATGTGGTCCTTTAGCGTTTCGGGAATAATTATGCAATGTCCTCTTGCCACACAGGCAATGTTACAGCATGCCAGGTCATCCTTGACTCTGTGAAATGGTGCCAGTTCCCCTGGTACCTCTGCAGGCCAGCCCTCACAGATGAAGGAACGTAGCTGTGTTAGGGTCGGGTCCTGTTCTGACACCGCCTGGAGCTCCTGGAGAGAGACCGTGTTCTGAAGAGGCCCGTGCAACATGTTCATCAGCTCCATCTCTAGGGGGTCTCGATCACCATTCCGGTTGGATTTACATGTGGCTCGGGACTAGAGGTCCGCCACTACATTGTCTCTGCCCGGTGTAATCTGGGTGGTGACATTATATGCTCACAGTCTTTCAGTCCACCTGTAGATGCACAGAGGTTTGTGTCCCGACCTGGACATTTCAGTACTACTGTGAGGGCCCTGTGATCCATTCGTAGCGTGAAGTGTTGTCTGTACAGGTACATGTGCCAACGTTGGCATGCTCAGATGCACGCCAGTGCTTCCCATTCCCCCACCCAATACTTCTGTTCAGCCGATGTGAGTGACCTCGATGCGAACGCCACTGGGCGTTCTGTTCCACCTTGAAGCTGTGACAGGATGGCCCTTACAGCAGAGTTGCACGTCACAAAGGTAGGGCTTTGTAGGTCGAGGTGGCCCAGCACAGGTGGGGAGGTGAGCTGTGACTTCAGTCGTTTGATGGTGGCTGAGCATTCCGGAGTCCACAGCGCTTCTTGTTTCAGGAGCACACTCAGCGGTTCTATCATTTCAGAGTAGCGAGGGATAAAACGCCCATAGAAATTCTCCATGCCCAGAAAAGACAAGATTTGTGCGGGGGTTGTAGGCTTGGGTAGCTGCAGGACCACTTCCACACTTCCACTTCCACGTTCGAATGCAGGGAGCTCAGGCCTTCAGCGGTCAATCTAAACCTCACAGACTCAATGGTCTCTGCCTCAAAGATGCACTTCTCTTTGGTGAGTGTGACGCCATGGCTTGTCAATACCTCCATGACCTTCTTGAGGTGGGCGCTGTGGGCGGCCGGTGACGCACCATGCACCACAATGTTGTCCAGATACACAACTACTCCCTTGAGGCCAGCGAGTATGGTGGCCATAATTTTTTGAAAGCAGCTCGGGACAGAGCTAAGGCCAAATGGCATGTGAGTGTATCTGAAAACCCCCATATGTGTAACGAACGCTGTCAGGTTGCGGCTGTCGGGTGGAGTGGTACCTCTAGGTAGCCTTGGCGGAGGTCTAGCATCGAGAAAATTTTTGAACTGCTAAAGGTTTCTGTTAGCTTCTCCATCGTGGGCAGGGGATATTTATCCAGGATGACTGCTTTGTTGACCATCCGGAGTTCGATGCATGGTCGTATGCCACCCGACTTTTTCTTTGCCACGACGATGTTCAAAATCCACGGGGATGCGTCAACCCTCTCGATGATGCCAGCGTCCAGAAATTTCTTAAGCTCCGCCGCAATGTCGTCCCATAGGGCGAGGGGCAGTTGGCAGAGCAGCTGAATTTTGGATGTCACTTCTGGGTTAATGAGAGGTTGGTGGTTAAAAGCAGTGATGCATCCTAGTCCCGTAAAGAGCGCCGGTCAGCAGCCCTGCCAGGATGATGAGGCCATTAGGACAACAGAGACTGCTGAGTCTGTGATGGAAAACCCCAGCTCACTTAACAGGTCAATTCCCATCAGGCTGGCCCCTTTGCACATCACCTGAAAGGTGAACGATGGGATTGTTTTCAGGCTGCACGTCACTGAAAAGTCAATTGTTCCTACCATGCCGATCTTGACATGTCCATATCCGAACAGATCGTCCGCCTTCATTGTAATGGTCTTCTTGGGGATGAGCTTTCTGATTGTGGCTACATCCAGTAGGGACTGTGAAGCACCTGAGTCCAATAAAAGCAGCACGTCTACACCGTCCAGCTAGATGGTGTGCCATTTGAGTGGCCAATTCCTAGCACCCTTTGTGCAGACCGTGGCTGGGTTCGGTGGGCAGGCTTTGTAGTTTACAGGGCTTGAGCGGCAGACATTGGCCAAATGGTTAGCCTGTTTGTAGCAGTAACATTTCTTCCCTCTAGTAGGGCCAGTGGGCGAGCCGGCTCAGTTTTTAGATGAACTGCGGTCGGCACATGATGGCCACTCACCCGCCTCGGTCCTTGTTCCTTTCAGCCTCTTTCTGTCGCCCCGTGGTTGAGTGTGTTTGGGGTAGTTAATGGTGTTGTTAACAACCTGCTCCCACGGGGTCGGTTGAGGGGCCTGTTGGCTAGCTGTCATTAGCTGTTCCGCTAGCTGGGTGGCTGCCTCCATCTGTCTCGGCATTCTCACCACTTTGCTTAGTTTGAGATTGTCCTTTGTTAGCACTAGTTCTTCTCTTAGCCACTCGTTGTTCGTGTCATCTTCTAGTTTGTCACAGATTAGCTCATCTTCTAAAGGCCCAAAGGCGCACATGCTCACTAAGACTCGGAGCTCCGTGGCATAACGTTGGGTTGACTCACCCGCATGCTGTGTGCGGTGGAAGAAGGCAATTCTTTGGGCTGTAACTGTCATGATCCAGAGCATGGGTGGGGGCCGTGCCCGGTCTTCAGCTTAGTTGAGTCTTTTTTCTGTCTGTTTCTTTTTCTGTTCTCCTTGTTTGCTGTGTTTGGTTCCTGTTTTTGGTTAGTTATTAGTTTCTGTAATTCCTTTTTTGGTTTATTGTTTTGATCATTGATGGAGCTGTGACAGCTCATGCATCACTTCCGGCTATCAGATTCTGTTCACGGGCTGTCACGACTGCCAGTAATGATCGCCACTCATGACCCCGCAGGTGTTGCTAATCCAGGGGTTGCCTATTTAAGTCGTGGGCCACTTCCCTGGTGCAGCGAGGAAAAATCTCTCCAGTCACGAAATTCCCTGGACTTCTGATCAAGCTAAGTTATTATTTTCCTGTCTTTGCTCACATCCTTGTTTATCTTGGCATTATCACTCCAGCCTCAGAGCTGTGTTTTTCATTGGTGTGTGTTTTGTATTTTGTGTTTCTTTTAGTTAATTAACTTGCAAACCCACAGTCTGCATTTCGCGTCCTGTTTGCCCTCAGGGAGGGCCGTTCATGACTTTTCGCCGCTGCCAGTGTGTGACGCCAGCGGCTGTGGGTTCTGCCATTTTTCCTTACCCTCTCGGTTACTTTGTTTAGCTTGTTTTCCTCGCTGACATGGCAGCATACCTGGACTTTAGTCTGCTTGGGCTGAACGAGAGTGAGTGCAGGGTGATGCAGTTAATCCAAGTTTTCAACTCAGACACCCACACCTCCCGTACTCCCGAGGAGGCTCAGAGATGGCTGAACTATGCGATGGAGATGGTTGAGGTGACCCCCAGCCTGTGGACTTATCCAGAGCTCATGAACTTCTCTCAGTAACCCACAGTTCACGCTCAACGGGCAGGAGGAGACTTCTTCCTCATCCGTGCTGGCTCCCACGAAAAAGTGACACCGCACAGGAGGCTCCGAGCCTCCCACCGCTCTCCAGCAGCAGCACCCCCGCCTTCTCCTCCAGGACAGTGGCATGCACCATCGCCGGAGGAGCAGGAGGAACGCCAGCAGGTTTTGGCAGCGGAGGCGGAGTTACTCTTGGATTATAAGCCTTGGCTATTCCCCAAACTTGCAGCCCAAGTAGATGGGGAGTGCCCAGCTCCGCTCGCCACCTTGCCTGCATGGCTGGATCGACCAGTAGCTGCATTGATGCCCTCGCCCGCTACAGCCATAAGGGAGGAGTCCCCGGGGTCATCTGTAGCAGCCACCACCGCACCATGGGAGCAAAGGCAAGTACCTTTTCTTTTTACTATACCTGAAAATGAATCGTCTTGCTTTGCTCCCGCTGGGGGGGCTCAGCTGCAGCCATCCAATATGGCTAAGCCTCCCCCGCCTGCTGCTGCAAGTTTGTCCCCATGTTCACCTGCCTCTCTCGTGTCCTCCCCTGTTCTTCCTGTCTGTCTGCCGGTCCTGGGAGGGACCCGCCGGATGAAAAGGAGGTCAGCGATTCTGGAGGATCCGGTCCCTGCCGTGCTGCTGTACCCTGGACGGGAGAGGAGCGCCCCCCTTGGCACAAAACCTGAGCCAGCTTGGAGCCCCCTGCTTTCGACATCATGGGATCCAGTCCCTTCGGTGAGGTGAGCCCTGGCTCCATCATGTCATGCTGGAGTTCCCCCTGCTTCAGTCACTGCATTGGTGGGTCCGTCAGCAGTGGCCACCATGCTGGGAGGTCCACTAGTGCCCGTCGCCTCATCCAGGGTCCCGTCAGTGGCAGCTGCCATGCCAGGAAGGTCACCAGCTTCCCCAATCACCATGTCTGCTGCCTGGGCCACCGCAGCAGGTTCGCCGGAGTCCTGGACAGCAGTGGAGCTTCAGTCTAGGCAAGTGCTCTGTTCTGGTTTAACATCTTCAGATTCAGAGAATTCTTGTCTGGTTCGGGGTGGAGAGATTCAGTTGTAGATGTCCTCTGCTCCTGAGCTCTCCTCACCGGGGTCCACTGCTGCCGGTGATTCTTCTCCAGTGTTTGTTGTTTCTCCTTCTCCTGAGGGGGCCACATCGGAAGAGGTTGCAATGACAGTGGAGGTTGAGATGTCCCAGCTGGAGTCGCCGGAGTCCTGGACAGCGGTGGAGCTCGAGCTCAGGCAAGTTTCCTTATGTAGCCTCGAGAAATCTTGCCTGGCTCTTGGTTGGGGGGACAAGGTGCAGCCCTCAGCCGCACTTGAGCTCCCCCAGCCGGGCTCCACTGCTATCACTGACTCTGATCTGGTGTGTGTTCTTGTCTCTGTTCCTTCGCCCGAGCCACCATCTAGGGTCACCAAGGCCTCCATGGATGCTACGCTTCAGCCTGAGGCCTCCATGAGTGCTGCTCCCCCTCAACCCAAGGTCTCCGTGGGTGCTGCTCCCTCTCCATCAGCGGTCTCCGTGGGTGCTTCTCCCCCTCCGTCAGAGATCTCCGCAGGTGCTGCTCCCCCTCCAACAGAGGTCTCCGCAGGTGCTGCTCCCCTTCCGTCACAGGTCTCCATGGGTGCTGCTCCCCCTCCATTAGAGGTCTCCACAGGTACTGCTTTCCTGCTGTCTGAGGTCTCTTGAGGTTGCTGCGCCCCAGTCCGGGGCCTCCGAGGGTGCTGTGACCCAATTCGTGACTACTGTGGGTGCGACTCCTCCGTCCGAGGCCACTGTGGGTACGACACTTCCGTTTGAGGCCACCGTGGGTGCGACGCCTCCGTCCGGGGCCTCCACAGGAGCTGCTACACCCCAGGTCAGGGCCTCCACGGGAACTGCTACGCCCCAGCCTGGGGCCTCGGCGGGTCCTGCTATGCCCCAGTCCGGGCAGCCGCGGGTGCCACTACGCCCCAGTCCAGGGCCGTTGCAGGTTCTACTATGCCCCAGTCTGGGACCGCCGCGGATGGTGCTACACCTGAGGTTGCCGTGGGTCCCTCACCTTTGTGGGAACTTGTCGAGGGTCATCGGGCGCTGCCTGAAGTTCCCACTGGTCAGCCACCCATCTCAGGGGGACGCCACTTTAACCCGAACGGCATGCGTAAAAACTCAAAAAGGCCAAAAGGTGTTATTACTGCTGTTTTGGGAACGTCCTCCATGCACACCGGGACCTGGTGGTAACCGCTGACCAGATCCACTTTCGAAAAAACACGCGTCCCAGCCAGGTACACGGAAAAATCCTGGATGTGTGTGATGGGATACTGATCGTGTTCCCTGGTGTTGTTCAAGCGCCGGAAATCACCACACGGTCACCACGACCCATCGGCCTCAGGCACCATGTTTAGTGGGGATACCCACTGGCTGTTGGAACACCTGACGATGCCCAGCTGCTCCAAGTTGGCAAACTCCTCGCACACCCTGGCCAGTTTAGCTGCATTCAGATGCCAAGGGCGCGTGAACACCGGCGGGCCTTTTGTGGTTATGAAATGTTTGACCCCATGTTTGGTTACCGTAGCCAAAAAAGTTGGGACCGTGAGTGCTTGGAACTGTGAAAGTAAATGCTGGTACTTATCCTCTGGAGTTATAACATTAGCCGGTGTTGTTGGCCCAGCTCCCCAAGCTTTGCAGGGCAAGGAGGAAAAAGAGACAGTATCCACTGAACGTCTGTTGGCAACATTGACTAACAACCCATAAGCACACAAAAAATCTGCGCCTAAAATGGGGGCAGAACATGCAGCTACCATAAAGTTCACCTGGTAATTGCGTCTGTGTAAGCATATCGTTAGTGTCCGTTCACCAAATGTTCTGATGGTGGACCCATTGGCGGCCGTGAGCTCAGGACCGCTGCCTCCTGCCAACCTGTCTGCACTGACCGGTAGGATGAGGCTCTTCTGGGAGCCAGAGTCCACCAAAAAACGTCTCCCTGAATGTGTGTCCGTAATAAAAAGCAGCTTGTTCCTGTCACCAGTGGTCGCAGCTGCTACTGACTGCTGGCCGTGCCGTTTTCCAGGCTTCTTGAATTGGCACTGCGGCAAACAGCGACAAACAGCGTTGGGCATTTGAGCTGAAGCGGCGATGATAGGAACAGAGCGCCCCATTCCTGCGCCTCTTGGTATCCATCCCAGCTACCACCAACGGCTCCTCGACCTTGCTGGATTCCTTCATGGATGTCAGTGCTGCTGCATGCACGCTGAGAGCTCTGGTTGCTAGGATGAAGCGGTCCGCTTCCTGCGTCAGGGCGCGGTTGTCCTTGGTTACCAGCAGCGGTGAGTTGGCCAGGATCGCCGTCGCTGTAGCAGGTACGTTCCTGAGGAACAGGTGGGCGAATAGGAAGGACTTGTCGTTCTTCCCCATCAACGCTAACATGCTGTCTATCAGGTCCACAGCCGATCTGTCACCTAACTCTGAACGTGTTAGGAGTCTTTCTGCCCTCTCACTGTCTGACAGGGTATAACTCTGGAGCAGCATTCGCTTGAGTACTTCATATTCCCCCTGGGCCGGAGGCTCCTGGAGCAGGCTTGTTACTTGTTGTGTGGCACGCACATCCAGCGCAGTGACTAAATGGTCATATTTAGTGTCATCCATTGTGATCCCGCGGGGTGCCAACTGGGCTTCTACATGTAAGAACCACGCAGTCGGATTGTGAAGCCAGAAGTCTGGGAGCTTGACTGTGACAGCGCATACAGCGCTGGTGTTGTCCCTCTGGGTTGTCTCCGGAGCTGTGCTCAGCTCGTTCTCCATCGCACGTCTTAGGGTCACCAATGTGGAAGATGAAAGCAGACGAGGCAGTGAGCTAGATGACACACAAACTTTATTCACTTTCCAACATCAAGTACTTTCCTCCTTCAATCCTCTGTTACATATCCCTGGTGCCACTTCCTCCTTCAGTCCTCTGTTCCATCTTCCTCCCCAGCTTCCGACTCTGGGTGGAGAACCCCACACACAGTGTCACCACAAGTTCATTATTAGTTTCTGTATTTCCTTTTTTGATTTATTGCTTTGATCATTGCTGGAGCTGTGACAGCTCGCGCGTCACTTCCGTCTGTCAGATTCTGTTCGCAAGCTGTCACGGCTGCCAGTAATGATCGCCACTCATGACTCCGCAGGTGTTGCCAATCCGGGGGTTTCCTATTTAAGCCGTGGGCTCCACTTCCCTGGCGCAGTGGCGAAAAACCTCTCCAGTCGGGAAATTCCCTGGACTTCTGATCAAGCTAAGTTATTATTTTGTTCTACTGTACATAATTGGCTGTATGGATTGAATGACAAAGTTGGCTTTACCTTTACCTTATTTTCCTGTCTTTGCTCATGTCCTTGTTTATCTTGGCGTTTATTGCTCCAGCCTCAGAGCTGTGTTTTTCCTTGGTGTGTGTTTTGTATTTTGTGCTTCTTTTAGTTAATAAACTTGCAAACCCACAGTCTGTGTTTGGTGTCCTGTTTGCCCTCAGGGAGGGCCGTTTATGACAGTAACATTTCTCACGTCACTGTAGTATTTCTCTATGAGAGACATGCAGTCGCTGAATGAGTCCGCTTGACCCAGGGTGCGGAGCACGCACCACCCTTCTTCACCTAGACTGAGAACCAGCACGCAATTCAGCATCACTCAGGCCAGCCGCGCCGACATAATCTTTAAACATGTCAAACCAGCGGTGCCACAGGATCGGTGGTGCCCCCAGTTAGGTGAGGAAAGGTTTTACCGGCTCCGTGAGTGAGGGTTTTACCCTCGTCACCATTTGTTGTGTCTGAAATAAGCGAGCCATGAGATGTCTTACATCTAACAACGAACACTTTATTATTTACACACTTAATTATATATACACAAGATGGTGACGTCGCCCAGCGTCATCCATCCTTTACGTCTGACACCGGCTACGGTGAGCCCCAGTGTCTACCCCCCCAACCCACTTCACACACTACACTATCCTTATTCCTTCTTGTCTTGTATATTGCACACACCACTAAGAGAGAGAGAGAAATGGCATTTCACTTCTACTGTATGTCCTGTACATACAGTATAGAAGAACTGACAAATAAAAATCTTTGAATCTTTGAATAATAACTGTTCTATGGGGGGGGGGGGGGGGGGCTATGCTTAGAAATAAATATGAAGATGTGAAAATGTTGCTCCTTTAATTGATTACAGATGCTCTCTAATAAGAGCCAGGGGCTGTTACAATCATACTGTACATCTATATGATTATAATGATTGTGACAGCAGGCTTGCCATAATCTTTTGTTGTATAACTTATATTATCATATGTGAGCCCCCATCTTCTCAATAATTCACTCCCTTTCTAGGTAAAAAAAAAAAAAAATTAAAGATTTAACTACAAAATTCAAAGACAAAAAGAAAATATTGCTACTCCACATTGGCGCAGTAAGAAGAAATACAGTGATTAAAGAAAATACAGAAATATACTTAAATATAAAAAATTTGCATGCACTTGAAGACAAAAGAGAAAAAATGGGTTGACAGATCAAAACCTGCAGCATATGATTTAACCAGGATGGAAAAATATACTACTTATTCACCGTGTGTGGGTTTATTTTGAAAAAAAATATTTGGATTATTACTGAATGCCCAGAACCAGACGACTTTTTTAATGAGCCGCACAGAAGCAAAAAAAACAAAAAACAAAACAAACAACAACAACAACCTTACATCCATAACAAACATAAAGATAACGGGGGAAATGGCTACAAAGTAGCCTCTTTAGCCTGAGTAAAAGTCAGTTTACTTGACTGACATGCTGTTTTAGTTCGGAACATTTTGGTGATTTTACTGCATGGTGATTTTGGCTGCATCTATGGTAATGTGGAGTGTGTAAATGACGAGGCAGATTTGTCTCAGGCAGTTTATTACACATCTCACACGTGAGCATAGTAGAAAGAGGACATCTCAGACAGAACTCTTCTCTTAAATACTCAGGTCTTTCTACATATCAAAGGTCACATTGCATTCACATCAAAGGTCACATTGCATGCACTTCCTTAATCCCTTAACATCCCCCTCGCAGTCTCTGGCACACAAAGGATCCTCCTAGCAGTCTCTGACACACAAAAGATCACACTTTCACAACTTCCTGTTATCTCCAAGGAAACTCTGCTCTTTGTTCTTATCTAAGATGCTACACATTATGTTTCCCCATGGGCGGCCACACCACCCCACCGAGCATATTGGATCGAACAAAATAATAACAGTCCCTATGCTGTGACAGAATCATTAAACATCAATCCACATGCTGCTTGGGCTTCAGTCTTCTCCCGTATCTGCTGTAACCAGGATTCACCGCCTCCGCGGCGCTGTCATGCTGGGGAGCTGCTGTTTGGGGGTGAAAACCTTTTGATTCTATTCCCTGTACAGCTCGAGCGTCCCGGCCAACAGCACAAGCCAACGTCACAGCTGCAAGCGGTAAGTTCCACACACTGCTCACTCAGTTCCCAGCACTCACGGTCCCGACATTTTCGGCAGCCGTCGCTAAACACGGGGTGGAACATTTTATTACCACCACCGGGCCGCCCGTTTTTGCAAAACCTCGGCGTTTGGACGCAGCTGAACTGGCCATAGCACGCGAGGAGTTCGCCAACCTGGAGAGGTTGGGCATCATCAGGCGTTCAAACAGCCCATGGGCTTCCCCGCTACACATGGTCCCTAAAGCTGACGGTTCGTGGCGGCCTTGCAGGGATTTCCGCAGGTTGAACAACGCCACAGCACACGACCGCTACCCAATTCCTCACATCCAGGATTTTTCCGTTCACTTGGCAGGGGCACGCGTTTTTTCTAAAATAGACTTGGTCCGCGGTTACCACCAAGTCCCAGTGCGCGCTGAGGACATACCCAAAACAGCGGTGATAACTCCGTTTGGTCTATTTGAGTTTTTGCGCATGCCATTCGGGCTTAAAGGGGTGGCACAGACGTTCCAACGCATGATGGATGCGGTGCTGCGCGATCTCCCTTTCGTATTCGTCTACCTAGACGATATCTTGGTAGCCAGCACGTCCGAAGACGAACACGAAACCCACCTCACGGCGGTTTTCCAGAGGTTGGGAGAGCACGGTTTAATAATCAACCCAGCGAAGTGTCAGTTCGGGGTGACGCAGATTGATTTTTTGGGGCACCGCGTCTCTCCCGAAGGAGCGGCTCCGCTGCCTGACAAAGTGCGCGCGGTAGCAGATTTTCCCCGACCGCAAACGGTCAGGGCGTTACAGGAGTTTTTGGGAATGGTGAATTTTTATAACTGTTTCCTCCCCAGCGCAGTGCAGCTCATGCAACCACTGTACGCCGCGCTCAAAAAACAGAAACCCGCGAATAAGATTGAATGGTCCCCGGAGCGAGAGCGGGCGTTCTCGGAAGTCAAGGCAGCCCTGGCAAACGCTGTGTTGTTGGCACATCCAGACCCAAAGGCCCGCATAGCGCTCACTAATGATGCGTCAGATGTGGCCATAGGGGCGGTCGTGGAGCAGTGTCTAGCCGGAGCTTGGCAGCCGCTCGCCTTTTTCAGCAGGACTTTGCGCGATAGTGAACGTAAATACAGCACATTTGACAGGGAGTTGCTGGCTCTCCACTTGGCCATTCGCCACTTCCACTTCTGGCTGGAAGGACGCTGTTTCACCGCGTTCGTTGACCACAAGCCACTAACATTCGCGATGGCCAAGGTTTCAGAACCGTGGTCGGGCCAGCAGCAGAGACAGCTGGCCACGATCTCAGAGTTTACTACCGATATTCAGCATGTGTCGGGTAAACTGAATGTAGTGGCAGACTGCCTCTCACGTGCCGTGGCTGCCCCGGTCCGCGTGGGGATAGATTACTCAGCCATGGCCGCGGAGCAGGTTAGTGACGCGGACGTGCGCGCGCTCCAGTCTGGACCAACAGGGTTAAGGCTGGAGAACAGGGTGCTGCAAGACGGTATGCCCCCCCTAATCTGCGATGTCTCCATGGGGCGACCGCGTCCCGTGGTACCGGCCGCGTGGCGCCGCCGCGTTTTTGACTCGATTCATTCTTTAGCGCACCCGGGAGTGTGCGCGTCAGTCAAGATGGTAGGAGAGAAATTTGTGTGGCCGAGCCTTCGCAAACAAGTGAAAGAGTGGGCAGCAGCCTGCATGGCGTGCCAACGAGCCAAAGTACACAGACACACGAGAGCTCCCTTGGAGCCGTTTCACATCCCGGCTAAGAGGTTCAACCATGTTCACGTGGACCTCGTGGGCCCCCTCCCGCCATCACAGGGGTATACGCACCTTCTGACAATGGTGGACCGCACCACGCGCTGGCCTGAGGTGGTTCCACTGGTGTCAACCACAGCCAAGGAGGTGGCTTTTCTGCTTTTAATTCACTTCCTCTCGCCCTGCACCTGGCTACTGTAATACTGAAATGGTCTTGGACATCCCCGTAAATGTGCCTGGTGCCTTACTAGACTGTTGACTAGATTATTGTAATATGGTCCTAAAAGCACTGGTTCACTGTTTGGAAAAAAAAAAACATGGGTTTGCTTTAAGCATGTTCCTTTACATCAGTCACACCTTTATACACAATTTTATTAATGTCACACCCTGCATTTCATTATATGAAACCAAGGGGCAACTTTTACAGAGTACAGTGACAACTACAGCAATATAAATTAAGCTTCCAACGTGACACTATATTTTATTAAAAAGCATCTCATGTAGCATTTCAAGGTCGGTGCACACTTTCTCTTCTCTGCCATCTCTGCTGATTATGTGATCAAGAACTGCTGTGCTAATTACCACCTGCTTCTCCCTGCTGCACTATAAAAGCTAGTCAGTCTTTTCCCTCAGCATGGGAATGTTGGATTCACTTTGCCAAGGCTTCGACCATTGTCAGCCAGTGTGTGTGCACCAACCTGGGGTGTCCCTGCACCCTCTCCTTGCCTTCTTGGCCGCTGTAATTTATGTGAGGAAAAATTCAGTCTCAGCTTCCAACCTTTAAATGCCTACCTTCTCTTTAGGACTCTTCCCTAATGAGCTCAGTTGGTGGCGGATAAACCCAGACCAAATCAAATCTCCCAAGCCAGATCTCCACTAACCTTCAAGTAAGTCTCAAGCACTATTGAGTGTTTACGGTGGCCCTGAACCTGAGCAGCAGCAGAGCAATCATTGTTGTAGGAAGGAAATGTAATAGCTGAATAAAGCGGTCATGCTGAGGTGTTGTAACACATGATCTAGGGGCATGTGGTCAGTCGCTCTTTGAGTGTCATTGTGACATCTCTAAAGTCTGGATGTGTTAGCAATATGAACATCCAAGACTTGGGCCTCCCACTGCTGCAGCATTCCACCAATCTGCATCGCCATCACTTCTTATCTCTGATTTTCCAATATGCTATCTAATGAAATATTGTCAGGATCATGAAGATCATTTTTTTCCTTCTGTTTATTGACATTTTCAAATAAAACAGCACACAGCAGGTCTAATATACTGACAAAATACCATCAACATATAACAGAAAATCCAGACGATCAGTACTTAAACGTTTCCTAACCATGTCTTTATATACGCCAGAAAGAACAAGGATTGGTACACATAATGAGTTAAGCATTAATTTTTCTTGTGCTGTGCATTAAAGTGGGCCACACATCAGTTCTGAGTAAAACAGAGCAACTGCATAAAGGGTCTGCACTCTACTGGTAATCCCATTTAAACAGTGAGAAAATTTTAGGCCTTCACAAGTTATGTTAAATATTGTTGCATTTAAAGTTTTGTTTAACCTCTTGCACTCCGGTGTACCGCGGACGGGCAGGTCTCTGCGTCCTACAGCGCACAGAGGGCGCTCTCGTGCGCTCTAGGACGCACGAGGGCGCTGCGTCCTAAGCGCACTGGAAAAAAAAGCTGCATTTCCATTCTCCCACTACAGACACAGCCGCGAAGAGATCGGATATGATTG
Organism: Pholidichthys leucotaenia; assembly: GCA_020510985.1. Classification (NCBI taxonomy): domain Eukaryota; kingdom Metazoa; phylum Chordata; class Actinopteri; order Cichliformes; family Pholidichthyidae; genus Pholidichthys; species Pholidichthys leucotaenia. Next base: position 134,922,987 of record CM035837.1, read on the forward strand.
ACCTCTCATTCGACTAATAAGAGCCTTGAATTGGGTTTCTGAAACCTTGACGAACCAATGACTGAAAACCTAGCAAGAAGGACCCGCCTGCCAACGCTGTGAATGCAGCGAGCCAATTGAAGCACAGAAGTTCGCAGCTGTTTTTTGTAAAGCTGGGTGAAGAGAGACTGACTGCTGCAGCAGATGAAAAAAAGGACCCGCAGGAAGAACCCCACAGACCCAGCAGCACGGAGACCATCCACAAGTACAACTTGTGTGACAGGGACTGCCATTCGCGCATCGGCATGTTCGGCCACAGGCGGTGCTTTTTTTGTTTTTATTCCAGCAGAGTAGACGTTAGGATTCTCTTCCATGGTCATCATAGACCGACGGAGGCCGACGACGAAGGCTGAGTGACACACACGCGTTCGCCAGTCTTTTTTTAATTACTACTGTTATTTGTTTTGAAAAATCATTCGCCAAAACCGCAATAATGGAATTATGTTTTGATCGGGTTGCGAGACCAGTGTCGCGTTCGTCTGACAATGAGGAAGAAGTTCGCCAGCTCCGTTTCCGCTGTGAAGAGGTAAGTGTTCTAAGCTAAATTATTCTTTATCCCTGAAAATTGTAATCAAAATGACTTTTGACCGATCAGTAAATTACAGCTGTGCGTCATCGCTGCATGACGGACTGTGGCGCAACGGCCGATGTCCGTCCTCTGTAGCGAGGCACAATTTGGCACAGTTCAAAAACGCCTGGGAACCACCTGAGGAAAAAGCTGTGTAATATATTCATTTTTTGTGGTATTGTTACAAAATTTGGACCTCAGCTGCATAACACTTGGTTCTACATTTCTGTTGCATTTTCCAGCCCGGATCTGAAGCTGTGTATTATTTGCAAGCATTTGTATCCAAAAAAAACACCCAGGCCAAATTTATTTTCTTCAAGTTCACTATGTTTAGATGACTGTAACTCAGTGGCCAGAGCACTTAGAGAGATTATGACTGTTTTGCCAAAAAAAATTCAAAGTGTTTTCTTTTAAATGAGACCAACCCCATGAAGATGCTGCAAAGGGTTGAAGAACAGCTTTCGATTTACTTTGGGCACGTTATTTTTTGGCGTTTTTAGGGAAATTGACCGGAGTGCAAGGGGTTAATATATGTTGTGCCTGGACTGAGAATGGGCTGGTTGGGGTTAACAGGCTGCAGATGTGTGTACAGAAAACCACTCTAAAGTTGTTTAAAAGAACATCTGATATTCCTAGATTGTGTCTAAATATGGAGCACTACTCAATAACCCAAGCCATTAAACAGAGTTTATAACTCTATTCACCACAATGCCCTCTTTGCAAAGACAAACAGTGGGTAGGTCTGGCGATTCAATGGACAGTATTTCGTTGACAGGGCCTGCGACTGATGGAGGGTGTGTGTGTGTGTGTGTGTGTGTGTGTGTGTGTGTGTGTGTGTGTGTGTGTGTGTGTGTGTGTGTGTGTGTAGCTACTGGTGGTGGTGGGGGAGTGACAGGCAGTGACGGTGGGTACACAGCGTAACCTTTAGAGTGGAGCCACAGGAGCATGACGGCCAGACTCCAAGGTAACAGAGAGGGAGAGAGACAGGGCGAGGTGTTGTGGGGGTTGTTGTGAGGAGAAGGAGAAAGTCGACAGGTAGGGGAGATGGAAACTTCAGCGTATCGGTGTCATCTGCTCCTCTGTCTGTTTGCGTCGCCATGACCCACTGAAAAACACCAGCGGCCAAGAGGTGGCATTTAGAAAGTTTAACAACTGAGAAAGCAGCCTTATTTGCTGTGTATCTGACAGTGACACCATACACAACTGATGTCAGATGGGACTTTTATACATTCTTGACATGAGAACTGCATGCGTTTGGACACATATGAGTTTGCTCATTTCTGTAGTGAAATCTACCATGCAAGAATTTAAAATTTGAGTGAAATTTGCCTTATTCTTCACTGATTAATTACACAGTGAGACTTAATCATTTTCTTGTCCAGCAGCACTAATGCTAATTAGTTTCTCCATGGACATTTTAGCACCCGCCTTCTACATATGCAAAGGCATGATGTCTGTTTACACTTTACACATGCTCATGTGTACGCAATGACATGGCTCACTGTCTCACTGCTACACTTCCTCATTAGGATCTCTGTACTGTCAATTGAGGCTTAGTGAATAATTTACAGTTATTGGAGAGAAGATAGTTGACTGAAATCCCTGGTGTGAGATTTTATGATTCTTAAGATGCAGTAGTTTTGCCGTCATTACATATAAATGGAATAAACAAAAATCAAACACACAGCACATCTAATATGTTTTTAGACAAGACATGAAACTGGTTGAATTTACATTTTTAAACTGTAAAATATAGTTTTTGTTATTATTTTAGATAGAAATAAACGTCTTGAAACAAAAAGAATTTTGCCTGAAAGCTATGAAAATAACTGGAAACTTAAAAGTCAAGATATACTGCAACAGTTCTGAGGAAGATTTGAAGTTGTCCACCTCAAGAAAGAAGGTAGAGGTTTGTTTACTTTTGGTGCTTTCACACTTAACCTGTTTAATCTGGACTTTTAGACTTTTCAGTTTAATTCAGACTAAAATTGTTATAAATTGCCCTGGCAAGGGCGGACTGAAGATCCCAATCGTCGGCTGTGAGTTTGCATATTTATTAAAGAAAAACACAAAATACAAAAATACACAAGAACACAAACTTACGGATAAGGCGGGATACCAAGAGGCAAGACTGAGGCGTATAGAAATGCCGGGAATAACTTACAGAAACGGGGATACCCTTGAATTCAAAATGTCCGAGAGAGATGCAGGAATTACGTCTGAATACCAGAAGGCTGCTGTGAGGAGGAAGCCACGCAGCAGTCTTTAAACAGGGACAAACCAAATGAACAACAGGTGTGGGGTCATGAGTGAAGATAATCAGAACTCATCACAAACAGATGTGACAGGCCACTAACAGGGTTTGACAGCAGGAAGTAAACAAACATGACTGTCAAAATAAAAGCACTAACCATGATAACTGAAAATCAAGAAGCAAATACAAGAGCAAGAATACACTAATAATCATGACTAAGCATAGACCGGAAACCCAAAACAGAAGATACACAAGCAACCCATAACAACTAATGAAACAAAGACAAAGACCAGATAACAGTAAATGATAACACTACTAGATGTAAAACAAAAGGAGACTAAAGTGAGGACAAAGGAGGCTCTAAAACAAATGGGCAGAAATATAAACTACAAAACCGGATAACCGTGAGTACACAACTACAAGAATCAGACTATGATGACAAAACTAAGAGGACAAGACAACTTATAAATAAACAGACACAAATAACAACCCAGAGAACAAAATACAGAGATGCATGACAAGACCACACTAGGATAAAATAACAGGAAACTCAACACAACAACATAAGGACAACTCAGATATCCAAATACACCGAAAAATACAAAATAAATAGCGATGCAGAAATACAGAAAATGGCTTGAATAAACTTAAGGCTGAGCACAGTTCCCCACCCGTGCTCAGCAGCATGACAAAAATTTTGGGTGTGAAAACTCCCCAGAACCATGGCCCGGACCAAAGACACAAAATTTGGTCTGGTCTCAGTCCAGATCAATTTAACCTGGGTTCAATTCATTTAGAGTGTGAAAGCAGGTTTCAGAAAGGTTCAGACCTTTGGATCAAACACAAGAAGTTATGGCAGCCAAAAAACATGGAAAATGAGCCACAGCAGCATGCAGGGAGAGGAAGAGATTCAGTTTTTAATTGAAATATGGCCCGTTAGCAGCATAGTCAACTGAAAAACAAAAAAAAAATCAGAGTTTGGGGGAGAAAAAAATTTGGACGAGCAATGCCACCTGAAAATCATCACGACTGATAAGAAGGACAAATGTCACTTTTAATGAAGACGGATGATACTATAGCCCAGGGGTCAGCAACCTGCGGCTCCGGAGCCGCATGCGGCTCTTTCATCCCTCTGCTGCGGCTCCCTGTGGCTTTGGAAAATAAATAATGAGTATTTAATTAAAATGTATTTTATTTTAGTTCATTAGTTTTTAAAATGTAATTCTAAATTTGAAGATCATGGTGATCTTGTAAAATCTAAAAAAAAACGTGTTAAAGTTTAATCACCGTCAGCGAAATTCAACACGAAGTCGGAAGTTGTCTCCCACGATAACCCGGATGTGTTGTGTTCAAGCTACTGCTGTAATGTAAACAGCCCTGCGATTGGATAGTTGCAAACGATTGGACCAATCAAATGGATCGTTGTATGCTTTTTCAAAGATTCATGGCGGCGTGTTCTCAGGGATGTGATTTTCTGTTAATTCGCCGAATTCCGCTTTATTTTATCTTCCAGGAAGATAAAGTACGTTAAGTACGTTAGTGGCTTGTGGTCCACGAACGCAGTGAAGCTGCGCCCTTTCAGGCAGGACTGGAAGTGGCGTATGGCCACCGGTAATCGATATGGCCAGGTGGAGAGTCATTAACTCTACAACGGCTGTATGAGCTGGGCTGGCGCGAGGGATTAAACGGTAATAAAAGTTAACCATCCCCTTTTATGATTCCAAACAGTTTGAAATTGACAGTGCACAGTGGACATTGACTCATCACTTTTGAATATTTCTAAGACTTGGCTTCATCAGTGATTGTGCAAAATGAACTGCTCAAGACTCGATAGAGATTGAAACTGGTGATCTGAAATGAATGCTGAAATTATAAAAAGTAATGGTATGTTGGAATTTTATTTCTATTATGGAACAGATAAAATTAACTGATTTTGATTTGATCAAGTGTTAAAGCATGTGATGGATAATGCTTGTTGGAATATTTTAGGAATGCTATCTTCTTGGAACATAAGTCAATATTATACAGTAATAAGTGGCATTCAGCTGTTTGTTTTATGTCATTTAAGCACAGTTCTGGTACTTAAAAATCATAAAAACCCAGGAGCTTCGGGGGGCTTTGCCCCCCTTGCCCCCCATCCCACCCCAGACCCCGCTGGGGGACTATGTCCCCCAGACCCCCTGCTGAATTTTCAGATAATTTCCCCAACCCCAAATCACATCGCTGGTTCGTGTTGGAATTCTGAGCTTTCGGTATTGTTTTCAGCGGAATTATGAGATTTTTATCGAAGGATCAGGAGCCATCAGTGCTAGAAATAGCACTCTCCTTTCAACCCAATGTCAACCTTCAACCCAATGTCTTTTTTTTTCGGAGTTCAAAATGTTTTTGTTGCATGCAGAAATGTAATTTTGTTTTCTCTGCAGGAGTTCCCTGATTTCATAAATGCAACACATTATAGTTTGTTTATACATAGCATAAAGGGAAAAAAAAGTTATATGCAGTGTTATTTCATTTTAAGTGTCAAAAGGGTTTTTGTGGCTCCCAGTGTTTTCTTTTCTGTGGAAAACAGGTCTAAATGGCTCTGAGCGGTAAAGGTTGCTGACCCCTGCCCTGGACAGATCGCCAGTCCATCGCAGGGCCAACACAGAGAGACAGACAACCATTCACTCTCACAGTCATACCTAAGGACAATTTAGAATCCCCAGTTGATGCCAATTAACCTAACTTGCATGTTTTTGGCATGTGGGAGGAAACTGGAGAAATCCCGGAGTAAACCCATGCAGACATGGGGAGAACATGCAAACTCCACACAGATCACTGTTGGTCGGGGGCTGGGATCGAACCCAGGATCCCCCGGCCAAGGGTGAGTTGCTGTGCTGCCGCAGTGCTAACCACTTCTCCATCGCGCTGCCCAAAACCAATCCACTAGTTGTCAAATTGAGAGTCTGGAGAACAAGTGAAGGATACAGATTTATATTATATTAATACATTTGAACAAGGAGCATTATGAGGAAACAGGATGAAAAGTAGCTTCTTCTAAATAAAACTTTCATCTCTAATTTATGAAAATATCAAGAACTAAAGCTGTGTGATCACTGTTGAAAGTTGGAGATGGGTGATATTTTTCAGATTTAAACAATTTATGAATGTGCTGATAATTAAAACTATGCAAAAATTATGGTCAGATATTCAGAAATTTATTTTTCAGCACAAAACAATTTATAATATATAGCTAACATTTATTTCATGAATGAAGCTATATAAATGAAGCTATAAGCAGTTTTTTCCCACTGCTGTAGTAGGAATTCATTAATGCCACATAATATTCAGAGCTATGTACAGTATATAAAAAACTTTATAAGCAGCATAATCTTTATTTTAAAGGTCAAATTGCCGTTGCGGCTCTCAGCCACGTCTGTTTTAGTCGGAGACGGGCAAAACGGCTCTTCGGCTGGCAAAGGTTGCAGACCCCTGCTATAGCCTCACTAAACTAATATCAGGCAGTCTTCCCAGGATTCAATTTAAAGTGAAGGGTTAATAACATGTTTGCTAACTACCAGTTTGCATTAACAACACAAAGTACAAAGTAACGCGTTACTGTAACACCCCTACTTTTGCAGTAATGTGCTGTGTAACAAAATTACAGTTTAAAATTCCAGTAATGCATTACAGTTACTGAAATTTGATCAGATGCATTACTCACTTTACTTATTTTATTAATATGGACAGATATTTTTAGCAAAAATAAATATCAACTGACCCTACGTAAAGTTGCTAACACAGCTGTTAGTGAACATGACCTGTTGCACAGAGCCTCTTCAATGCAGCCAGCAGCCACAAATGGAGCTGCTGGGAAAAAGATGAAGCTACTTTGTTTTTGTGGAAATAGATTATTTTTCCTTTGTCACGGTTAAGGACAAAAGCATACTGGTGGGTTGCAAGTTAAAGTACTGTTGAGACTGACTGTAATTGTCAAAAGCGCCTGAGAACAGCAACAAGATCCAACAAAGCTAGTACTAGCTATGCTATGCTAACAACACCATGTAGTGGATCTGCGTTATCTGAACACCCATGGCTGGATTTCAAGCACGGGTCATACATCTGGACAGTTTGTGACCCAGCAAGAATTAAACTGATTGCCAAATACGCTGTTACAGAATAAAGATCTGATAACAGTCATTTTCCATCAGACAGCTGAGACTGTGATCCACTGAAGTTAAAACACATTTACTTGCTACCTGGATAAAGATTATTCAAAAATGGATTTGATCTCCAAAAGGAATTTAAGGGACTGGATTATGTCTCTGTCACAGCAGACATTTGGACTGTGGATAATGGACATTTTCTTTTGATCACTTCACATCGGATTAAATCCATAATTTAAAGGTAAGAAACAACAGCTTTATGCAGTCTCGCCAACTCACTCTTTTGGAGTGATTCTCACTCTTTTTTCCACTTTCTCACACCACAAACCCTATTTCTCACTCCAAAATGAGGACATTACTGGCAATTTTGGGTTGATTTTCTTCCAATTTTTCCCACAGTAAGAGCTGTCAAGGCAGGATAAAGCAGACTGAACATGTTCTAAAAGCTCTGTCTGAAACAGTCTGTTTTTAGCCTGACATTAATAAGGCCGTGATATAATCCATTAAATAAATTATCTTATGTGTACAAGATTCTTTTCGGGTGATTTAAGTATACATTTAAAAATAACATGAAAGTTACTTTTCCAAGTAACTAGTCACTTTAATCATGCAGTAATTGGTAAGTAACTCAGTTACTTTTGAAAAGAAGTAACTAGTAAATGTAACTAGTTACTATTTTTTAGTAACTTGCCCAACACTGCTGGTTCAGACACTTTCTGGAAATTAAGTTTTGCCACATTTAGGGGATGAGGTCCCATTGGTGTTTTAAGGAAAAATCCTTTGTTTATGGGATGTCTTCTTCTCTCGGCTGCTACCCTTAGGGGTCTCCACTCATCATCTGCCTCCATCTCATCCTATCTCTTTTTTCTTCCTCTCTAACACCAACACTCTCCATGTCCTCCTTCACTACATCCATGAATCTTCTCTGTGATCTTTCTTTTTTCTCCTGCCTGGCAGCTCCATCTTCAACATCCTTTGTCCAATATATCCATTAATCCCTTCTCTGTACGTGTCCAAACCATCTCAACCTCACCTCTCTTACTTCGTCTGTCTTAGTGTTTGCAGTTCTGCCACCTCCAGCTCTGCCTCCTGTCTTTTCATCAGTGCCACCATCTCCAAACCATACATGATAGCAGGTCTCTACTATCTTAAAAGTCTTCACTTTTACTCTAGCTACTTCTGTTGCAAATCACCCAACACTCGTCTCCACCCATTCCACCCTGCCTGCACTCTCTTCTTCACCTCTCTTGTGCACTATCCAGGGCTTTGGATGGTCGACCCCAGGTATTTAAACTCATCTATCATCTTCACTACCTCTTCTCCTTGCATCTTTACCATTACACACCTGCCTCACTCATTGTTATTTGAGTGGGTAGGTGTTTGTCTGTGTGTGTGTGTGGGGGGGTCCGTTGGAACAGATAGCTGAAGAATATAATAGAAAAATGTCAAGAATTTAGGTTGTTTCTTTCTCTGAAAGTATTAATTATTTGAGTTTTTAAAATTCTTTAGAGAAAAGCTTGTTTTCCATCTGACTGCATGGTATATATTTATACATTTTTCCAAAGTAGTATGGCATATGTGTACAAACACAAATCAGCAGTCTTGTATATTGCAAATTTAGTACTTATACATGTGTTGTTAAGAATTTACAGATTGATCTAGACCAACCAGTTCACAGACACACATCCGATAAACCCAGCCGCTCTCACTGCTTGGACCAAGGCCTGCGACTATGACAAGCCCTGCTGTCTGCTTCGGTCCTCTCCCAGGCTTTGTGAGAGGATGGGGAGGAATGCTAAAGAAACCAGGAGAAGCCAAGCATACAGTTCCGCCATTGGGATAGAAGGAGGTGGGGGGCGTGACGTGAAGGAGGAGGGTGGGATGTTGCTCACCATGCCACACAGCTCTTCTTTTTCCCTTTCCCTTCCTCTCCTAGCATCCTTTAAGTCTGCAGAGACCCCAAGTGTGTCAGCCAAGCAGTGGAGCATTCCTTCTGTCTGCTTTACCTATTTTTGTTGCTCCTTCTGTTGTATTTGTCTCATCTTTTTCCCCCTGATTTTTTCTATATCATTTACATATATGTTATACTCAAATATATGCTCATATAGGTTGTAGAGAAAAAAATGTACAGTATAAAATATGTTGACAAGTAGATATAAAAAAAAAAGCATGTGATGCATTTTTAAAATGCGCTTCCATGTCCAGAGCAACAAGAGAAAAAAGGAGTGAGTGGTCCAGGAGTGACCGCTTTAGTCAGTGTGTGGCTGTGGATTTGTTTCCCCGCTAAACTTCTCCACAGCAGGTGTCAGCTGAAGAAGGAGCCTTGGAGGCAGAGACACAGCGGAAGAAGGCAATTATTGTTGTGGGGGGTTTGGTTTTTGTTTGTGGAAGCAGCATTGTGTGGCCTTCTGCTAATGAGGCCCAGCAAGCTTGTTAATAATGAATCGGGAAAAAGGTGACCCAGAGACAGTGTACGTTTGTGTGCTGGATATGCTTAGTGGGGTCATCTCAAAAGAGGGGTTGACATTCTCTCTGATAGGCACCCGGGCTGAATCTGGTGCCACGGCGCTGTTTGATATTGATCTGGCCATACACACAATCTTTTTTTTTCACCACTTCAACCTTTTAGTCCTTTTACCTGCATTCATGTAAACCGTACTTATTCATCTCACACTTCATTTTTTAAATCTAAATTTCCACACTTGTTTGTGTGGCTGTTGCTTCAAAAATATTATTTTCAACATCATGCCTCAGTTCTGATTCTTCGATTAATTTTCCATGTAGCTCATTATAAGCACCCTGTAACCTTGTGTGTAGCATGAATTTGGGTTTGGTAGTGTTTCCTTAAATCAAATTAACAAGTCAAGTAATTATGAAAAATGTTGTCTACAACGGAGTGAAACCATTGACCACATAATGCGAGACTGAAGACAGTTTAACATACATGAATTGTAAGGGCCATTACACACACACACACACACACACACACACACACAGTATATATTCCCCACAGGGAACAGTTCTGGCTCCTTTCCTGTTCACCCTCTACACTGCTGAATTTTCACACAACACACCACACTGCCATCTACAGAAGTTCTCTTGATGACTCTGCGATGATCAGCCTCATCTCTGATGGAAATGATGTGGAGTATAGAGGACTTATCCAGGACTTTGTGGACTAGTGCCTGTGGAACTGCCACCAGATCAATGCGAGGAAAACCAAGGAACTGGTGATGGACTGCTGCAGGCGAGGACAAGCCCCCACAGCACCAGTAAAGATCCAGGGAACAGACATTGCAATGGTGACATCTTACAAGTACCTGGGTGTTCACCTAAGATAAGATAAGATAAGATAAGATAAGATAAATTTTATTGTCCCTCAAGGGGAAATTTTGTCTTGGGCTTGTCACCCGTGCTGCAACCACACAATTCACACATACACAATGGATGTAGTACATAATAAATGAAATAAAACCCAATAAATAATACACGTACAGTACATACATAAATATATAACAGCAGTCATTACTCACCTGAACAATAAACTGGACTGGCCACACAATACCAACGCGCTCTACAGGAAGGGGCAGCACAGGCTGAACTAGGGGCACTCCTGAAGACCTTCTATGATTTGGTGGTGGCATCAGCCATCATATTCGGAGTGGTCTGCTCTGGCAGTGGCATAACGGCAGCCAACAGGAAGAGACTGAACAGGCTGATCAAAAAAGCCAGTTCTGTTCTGGGGTGTCACCTTGACCCAGTGGAGGATATAGGAGAGAGGAAGATGGCGGCTAAGCTGTCATCTCTGCTGGAGTCCGAGTCCCACCCCATTCGGGACACCCTGAATGCACTGAGGAGCTCATTTAGTGGTAGGCTATGCCATCCTAAGTGCTTGAGGGAGAGGTTCCGCAGGTCCTTCCTACCTATGGCTGTCAGACTTTATAATCTAACAGGTGCTGCTCGTAGAGGTCATATTAAACGTCACAACTTTACACAATAGAGATTGAGATTCTGTAATTCAGCCTTAAAACGTCACTCTCATGATGTTACGCCCCGACCAATCAGTGGCCTGCAGTCTTTTGACGTCACATTTTCAGGTCGGTTACACTTAGAACCGGTATGGAATAGGTCCAATTTTTTGGGACAGAAACGGTTACAGTTCCTAATGGAAAAGCCTACAAAGCATACCGAACCAAACTGAACAGGGCCAAACAGGTACTAGTAGAAAAGGGCCTATAGAGCCATATTACAACAGCGGGATGGTTTAGTCAATTGTCAGTGACGCAGAATGCATTTATTGGCATTTCCTTTCCTGGCAAGTTCATTTCCTTATCACAACAGCATAAAAACAAACTTTCCACCGGCGCATGACACAAAGAAGCAGGCCTAATTATTCAGAGGTGTGTTTTGGATAATCCAATCCAAAGTGCTCCTTCTCATCCCTTCAATGCAAAGAGGCCAGTTATCTAAAGTGAATTGTGATCATGACGGTTTAAGATGGGCTTTGCACTGACCAAAGCCCATGTGTGTGAGCCAAAATGCACGCAATAGTATTGCTGCTTGGTAATAAGGAAGACATCAGTCACAGATGATGCCCAGTTAGTTATGTTAGAAACACCAAACAGGGAAGAATGGGATGAAAAATCAGCTTAATAGTTTAATGTATTGTGCACGGATGCAACACACAGACATGAATGGGTTTGAAACTTAAGGAAAAGAGGATGATGCCTGTGTAAACTTTCATTAACTTTCATAAATTTCATTAATGATGGCATGGTTGGGCAGCTCAGTGGCGCAGTGGTTAGCACTGTGGCAGCACAGTAAGAAGGTTGTGAGTTCAATCCCACCCCCTGACCATCAGTGACCCTTCTGTGTGGAGTTTACATGTTCTCCCCATGTCTGCGTGGGTTTACCACGGGTGCTCTGTCTTCTTCCTACAGGCCAAAAACATGCAAGTTAGGTTAAATGGAGACTCTAAAGTGGCCCTAGGTGTGAATGTGTGTGAATGGTGAAGGGCTTGGCGCTGCACCGTGGCTGCCTCATCCATCCATGTGGATGCCCTGAATTTCCCTCTGGGATTAATAAAGTATACAAAATACAAAAAATACAAAAATGAAAGTCTCTCGGTGCCATCATTTCCTCCTTTCCTTTCCTCCATTTCCAAAGGAGGACATCTGGCATGGCTTCCCGCCCACAGCAATCCCGGCCACGAAGCAAGTCCGCTTCTGCTGGTCCCTGACGGGTGGTGGCTGGGGAGCTTGCTGATGGAGAACCACAACCTCGGCCAAGCTGGAAACCCAAGGCACGCAGCCGAGGCAGATGTGTGGACGCATCCCTTGTCTCTCTAGGGAGTTACAGTGAAAAGTACAATGCTGCACACTCCTTGTTCATTCATTTGTTCCCCTAAAAATAAACACATTAATCCCTAATAAGTCCGTGATAAAACGAAAATGTGAATGGAATACAACTCATCAGACAAACACCACCACCACCCCCCACCCCTCACGCCGCACATCACACTGCCTGTCCATTCGTTTATTCCCCTAAAAAAATCCTACATTAATGCCTAATCTGTAGACTCCAGTAGTAATTCCACAATTAAAATGAGAGTGTATGATGGGGGTCTGAAAAGTTCATAGTGGTCAAATTTGACCAAAAATGTTTTATTTTTCAACATGGTCTCCCCTTCGGTCCACACACTTCTTCCATTGTTATTGCAGAGCTTGGATCCCTGCAGTTGAAAAATAAACTACATTTGGTCAAATTTGACCACTCTGAACTTTTCAGTCTATGAATTTTTCAGCCCCCCCCCCCCCCATAGATGGAATAAAAAAAACTAGTGTGTGATCATCATATAATTAAAATGGTGGCCAATTATATGATGACTGTTACAACTCCCTCTATTAAAATAAGATCAGCGCATGCTGTTTCCTCATGAGTTCCAGAGCTGCGTGATTTCAAAACACGCCACTGAAATATCATTAAACAATGCACTTCTGACAATAAACCTTTTTCCTGATCAAAAGCAGATTCTCATGGACTGCGTTATAATAGCAATGCCCATTAGAATGTGTGCTGCCACACCGCTTTGAAATGAGGCGCCTCCTTCCAGCGCATAGCAAGCGCACTGTCTACTGGTAATTTGATGGCGTGAAGCAAGGCATAAAAAACAGACAACGCGCTGACAGAAACTAACAAAAACACTGGCGTATGATAGAAAGTTTGGCGGAAAAGTGCGCAGATGACCGTCAAAATAGGGCCCATAGTCTATACCCAGCTTAAGAACAGCTGACATGTCCTACCAGTCATTCAGATCTTCATCCCCAACATTGCTTTCAGGATGTGGGACTTTGTCCATCTCAACTGCTGGGAGGTCTGAAAGAACCAAAAGAAGTGTCAGAGATAAATTATCAGCCCTTTACAGACAGCTTATTAGTCTATAAATGAGTGATTTATTTTACAAATAATATTCAGAAAAAAACCTAGTAACATTATTTTACACACAGACTTGCTGAGAAAAACATTTATTTGGGATACTAATATTATTGTGATTATTTTATAGATCAGTTTCAAGTGATGCTCTAAATAAATGTGGTTGGACAGAATGCCCAAATATAAGAGATGGGGACTCTGACAAAAGTATCCATAATGTAATACAGCACAATTTGATGATTGGTAGTAACTGTTTTGTTTTGGGGTTTTTTTAAGTTTATGTCATGTTAAGACTGACATTTTCAGTAAGATAAATTTCCACAAAAATTAAGGTCATCACCACATTTGCTATATTTGAAAGTTATAAATTATATTTTGTGTAGCTCAATGTAGAAGAGACTGTTGTGTATACTGATATTAAGAAAATAATCTCCATTGATAATAGCAACATAAGGAACATCCCTTAGAGCACAAGAAATGTTATAAACACATTTATATTCTATAGGACTTTAACAAAAAACTTCAGCAGAAAAATATGAAATATAATCATATTATTACTAAGGGTGCTTGACACTACAACTTTACTTTTGTTAATACTGATTTATGGATATGTAAATAATATAATGTATTTTCCACCCCATGTTGAAATAATGTAGATTCCCTTATTTGGGGGGAAAAAGTTAACCGAGCCTGAGAAAAGCAGAACTACAAAACATATTGAGATTGTATAGGAATTATTTCAAGCTTTAATAATCAGTGTTTTTAACTTGTTACAGTTTGTGGTAGGGATGCAAGTTATCAATTAATTCATTAATTGATTCGCCTTATCGATCGATTAACGATTAATTGATAATGGTGTTTTTCCTGAGAATCTGAATTTCCCTCGGTACGATGCGGTCTATCTTTAACATATATAAAAAGTTGCTGTTTTTTCATATACTGAATAAAACATGAACATCATATTCCTCAATGATTTATTGTACCATTTGCATTTTTTTCTACAATGGCATTTTTGTAGTTTAACAAATGTTGCACTGTATAGCGTGTACTATGTGCTGCTACATCTCAGTAAATTACAAATGTCATGATTTTTTACTTATTTTAAAAACTATCAATATCATAAATTTTATCTTTTTTCGTTATATTAAAAAAAAAACTTTCACGTTCTAATATACTGAGATGCACTGGTAGACTGTTTTAACAGGAAAATAAATTGTGAGCTGCTTCATCTGTTGCATGTTAAACATTATCACAGTACCCCGGCAATCCAGGCAAACCCAGTACGATATGGGCTCCCTCTGTTGTCTGTTACCTCACTGGCAATTTGAGACCAGTCTGCTTTCCCGTCTAGCGGCAGGTTGAAGGGAGGCAGCGGGGATAGGTTTTTGTGTTCGTGTAGCCTGCTGCAGTCTGTTTCTCCACCCTGTTGATTTGAAGGGTGGCAATTGGAACATGCCATTGGAATTTGTTGTGGGTCTCCGACGTAACCTGGAAGGGTGAGTTTTTTTGCTCTGCACAGCACGCATGCGCTCTTGGGGCTTAGAGTTTTCTTCTGCTTTTTCGGTTAAAATGTGGCAGTGGGTGACCGTGTGCGCCCCTGTCTGGACGGTGAAGCCACTACATTTCATATGATCAGCTCCCATTGAAAAGGACTGCTGAGTTATCAATTAATTGACAACTAATTTAATTTAGTCGACTAAATTCTTATCGACAATTAATCGAAAGTCAATTAATCATTAACATCCCTATTCTATGGTTAATATCAATCAATCAATCAAACTTTATTTGTATAGCACTTTTAAAATATTAGACGCTGCGTAAAGTGCTTTACATAGATAAAAACAGTAGACACATTTAGTTACATATTTTACATGCTACATCCCCACCCATAACATACACATAAACACAACACACACAGGCACATACATCACCCCCTACTTCTCTTACACACATATAAAATAAAAGAGACATTGCTTGGCACCGAGGCACCACGTGAAGGAGCAACCATCCTGTGGAGCCCCCCACACCGGGATACCACACAGCCAGTAACCACAGAAGGTGCCACAAGGGCCGCCCCAACCAGGACAGGCCGGGGCCCACACCACAGCTGTAGGCAGTGGTATAAAGGCCCCACCCACCCAAGCTAGAGTGACCCACAAGATCGACACCCCTTCAGAAGGGCCAGGCAGCATCTGGCATGAGAAAACACTGGAGAAAAAAAAAATCATAAATACAAAATAAAACTAAGAACACAGAGCAAAGGTAACTAAAAAAACATACTTAGAAACTGAGCTAAGAACACATCAAAATAAGAAAATCTAAAAGCAAATGGAGCTAAGAAGAATGTAAAAATAATGGAACATAAATGACTGCTTCAATAGCACAGCATAACAAAAATAATTTTTTTGTAAGTTGTCTGTGTTTTTTCATCTGATTTAAAACAATTTTGCACCGCTGAATCCAAAAATGACATCCGTTTCTTTCAATCAGGTCAGGTTTTTATGCTAAGTTGTAAAAAGTTGTACAGCAGTTGTACAGTTGTACTGTAAATTGAATAGTAGACATTGATAAAGGTAAGTACATGTAAATTGAATGTTACGTCATCATTGTCAATGACGATAAACACAGACTAAGGATGTTGACTGACGATAAACACAGACTAAGGAGTAAACTTACTGAGAGAAGCGAGGATCAAGAGGATGACTGGAGCCGGGAAATAGGGACTCCAGCCTAACGTTGGGGAGACCAGTGTTATTCGTACATGGTCGCAGCCCGGAGTAACCTAAGCTGCTCCCTTAAATAGGGCCAAGGGATTAATCAGCTGATGTAATCCAGCTGTCACAGCAGAGCTCAGCTCTGACAGCTGGAAGCCCCTCCGAGACGCTTTCAGAATAAAAGCTCGGAGGGCCACAAGGAATTAACACAGAATGGGAGGAAAATACTGCATGACCCGAGCGCGGATGATATCGGCACTCAGACCATGACAAGAACACATAAAAACAGGAACTAAAAACCCATACTTAAAAACTGAGCTAAACACATCAATAAGAAGATGAGAAAATCTAAGAACAAATGGCGCCAAAAAGAACATAAAACAATGAAACATAAATGACTACTTCAGTAATGGTTAAACAGGTTTATTAAAAGTCAAATTAAAAAGGTGAGTCTTGAGCCTGTTCTTAAAAACATCTGTTGACTCTGCGGCCCTGAGGCTCTCTGGCAGGCTGTTCCACAGACGAGGACCATAATAGTGAAAGGAAGCTTCACCAAAGGTCTTGATCTTGACTTTGAGAACCATTAAAAGGCCAGTACCAGAGGACCTCAGGGTTCGCAAGGACTAATAAGATAAAAACAGCTCAGATAGATAAGAAGGTCCAAGACCACTGAAGCATTTAAAAACTACTAAGAGAACCTTAAAATCGATCCTAAAACGCACGGGGAGCCAATGCAGCAATTCTAAAACTGGTGTAATATGCACCCGTCGCTTGGTCCTTGTTAACACTCATGCTGCTGAATTTTGGAGCAGTTGGAGATGTGATATTCTTTTTTGATGAAGACCAGACAGCAGGGCATTACAAAAGTCTATACAACTAGTAATAAAAGCATGCATCAAGACCTCCATGGTAAAATCCGATTTTTGTTACATTTTAATGTGTGAAATAAAATTAAAGTCAGAGTCTAAAAGAATGCCCACGTTCTTGACACAATGTGTAGGTTTTAGACCTGGCAATTTTAGTAGGTTTCTCTCTCTTGTCTTCAGGACCAATGATTAAAACTTCTGTTTTTCCCTGGTTGAGCTGTAGGAAGTTCTCTGCCATCCATGACTTTATATCTAAAATATACTGTAGTTCAAAAGGGCATTAATTGGTTTTGTGTCATCAGGAGACGTGGCAATGTACAGCTGTGTATCATCAGCATAGCTATGAAAATTGATGCCATGTCTCCTGATAACATCCACAAGTGGTAACATACAAAGATTAAAAAGGATTGGCCCTAAAGTTGAACCTTGGGGTACCCCACGCTTGATTTCATGGATTGCCGAAGAACATGTATCCATAATTACAAAATAGCGGCGATCTGTGAGATAGGAATGAAACCATTCAAGAACAGTACCTGAGAAGCCCACCAGGTGTTTGAGTCTGCTTAAAAAATGTGGTGATCTACTATATCAAAGGCAGCGCTGAGATCCAGCAGCACCAGGACTGACAGTTTGTGGGAGTCCATGTTACACCTGATATCATTAACAACTTTTAAAAGGGCTGTCTTGGTACTGTGGTTTGTCCTAAAACCAGATTGAAATTTCTCAAAAATGTTGTAGTCCATAAGAAAATTGTTTAGCTGGATAAAAACAATTTTTTTCTAAAACTTTACTTAAAAATGGTAAGTTGGATACATGTCGATAGTTGCTGAGAATATCAAGATCTAAATTTCTCTTCTTCAAAAGGGGCTTCACCACAACCATTTTAAAGGCAGTGGGGAAAACACCAGTCTGAAGAGAGCAATTTACAATGTTTAAAATCTCATGTTCAAAGAATCCATAAAATGTTTTAAAAAGTGATGTGGGAATCGGATCTAAAAGGCAGGAGGTCAAGTTTACCTGGGAGAAAACTCTACCAAGCATCTTAGCATCAACCAGGGCAAAACAGTCCAGCATTTCCTCAGCTAAAGGTGAGTCCAAGATTCAATTAAAAGCAGTCTTCTGGTCAGATAAAATGTTGGATCTAATAGAATCAGCCTTGCACCTGAAGTGGTCTGCAAAACTCTCATAGAGAGAGTCGGATGGCAGGTTTGTGTTTTTATTAAAATCTGGGTTGATTAAGTGATCAATGGTTGCAAAAAGGACTTTAGGGTTGTTATGGGTTGAGATTATGTTGGCAAAATACTTTGTTCTCGATGTCTTGACTGGATTATTGTACATTTTTAATTTATTCTGTAGTATTTGGTGATCGATAGTACTGGCGATCTGTCCAGGGTGTACCCTGCCTCTCGCCCAAAGATGCTGGGATAGGCTCCAGCCCTCCCGCGACCCAAAAAAGGATTAAGCGGAAGAGGATGGATGGATGGATAGTTAATTTGTATTTTCCTCCATTTCCTCTCAGCCATCCTGCACTCTCTTTTCAGTTTTTGGATTTGGTTATTTCTCCATGGAGGCTTTGGTTTATTCCTAACTGTCCTTGTGACTACTGGGGCAACTCTGTCAATGGTTGATCTTAATTTACTGTTAAAATTATCAACAATAAAATCGCACAATGCCGATGAAATAACTGGGGGAGTGTTGCATAAGAGTTTGATAAAATCAGCAGCCACTTCAGGTGTCAGATGGTGCTTCCTCACGGTTCGCACCGAGGTCTCCCATTGCATAAAATCAGTGATGTTAAATAACACACAGTAATGGTCAGATACAGCCAAGTCAACAACAGAGGACACACTCGTGGGCAGGCCATGGCTAATGACAAGATCCAGAGTGCGTCCCTTGTTGTGAGTCGGCTGCATGACATGTTGAGTAAAATTCATGGGCGTGAGCATGTTATTAAAATCTTCTGACATATGGTCGTCCTGTTTATCAGTGTGTAAATTAAAATCACCGGAAATGAGAAGAAAATTATATGAGGAGTGGATTATTGATAAAAACTCAGAGAACTCATTAATAAATACAGGGCAGTATTTGGGTGGTCTCTAAACTGTGACATAAAAACAGGGCAGTATTTGGGTGGTCTGTAAACTGTGACATAAAAACAGGGCAGTATTTGGGTGGTCTGTAAACTGTGACGGGCAGCGCGGTGGTGAAGTGGTTAGCACTGCGGCAGCACAGCAACTCACCCTTGGCCGGGGGATCCTGGGTTCGATCCCAGCCTCCGACCAACAGTGATCTGTGTGGAGTTTGCATGTTCTCCCCGTGTCTGCGTAGGTTTACTCCGGGATTTCTCCAGTTTCCTCCCACATGCCAAAAACATGCAGGTTAGGTTAATTGGCATCAAAACTGGGGATTCTAAATTGTCCTTAGGTATGACCGTGAGAGTGAATGGTTGTCTGTCTCTCTGTGTTGGCCCTGCGATGGACTGGCGATCTGTCCAGGGTGTACCCTGCCTCTCGCTCTAAGATGCTGGGATAGGCTCCAGCCCCCCCGCGACCCAAAAAGGATTAAGCGGAAGAAGATGGA
Organism: Pholidichthys leucotaenia; assembly: GCA_020510985.1. Lineage (NCBI taxonomy): Eukaryota > Metazoa > Chordata > Actinopteri > Cichliformes > Pholidichthyidae > Pholidichthys > Pholidichthys leucotaenia. The sequence goes on from CM035837.1 coordinate 134,942,585, forward strand.
TGGATGGATGTAAACTGTGATGCATAAAATTGCGGGGCTGCTAAAAACAAAAGTGTGGTGCTCAAATGCGGTATACTGATCAGGTAAAATTTGCTTTACTGCACGTGAGGAAAAGAAAATTGATGCAGTACCCCCACCCTTCCTGCCTTTTCTTATGGAAAAAACTGAACTAAAATTTGGTGGGGAGGCCTCAGTGACAACCGCTGGTGCATCCGTGCCAAGCCACGTCTCCATTAAAAATAGACAGCCAATCTTATTATCTAAAATCAGGTCATTGATGATAAAAGTCTTGTTAGCAAGTAACCGTATATTTAAAAGAGCCATATTTAGGGTAGGTGGTGAGTTATTTATGGGTGGGTAATTTGTTTTCTGTGGATTATTGTTTGGAGACTGATCCACAGATTGTAGGCAGCGCGGGCGTGAGTTCTTGTGAACTGTATGTTTTATGGATGGAGGTCTGTCCATGATCAATGTCCTAATGGGGAAGGTGGGTAGTGAATGAATTTCCAGACCAGATGGTGGAGGCTGACAAAAACGGGACTGGTGCTGGATAGACTTACTGAGGGTCAGAGATGTCAGTGGATCCGGAGGGGAGGGGTCATGGGATGTAAACAGTCAATTGCACGTTGTGGTTTGAATGATATGCATCAGGTTTGCTGCTACCTGATGCATTTAAATGCATGCTGTCAGATTTATAGAGAGTGTGGTCGCCCCAAAACAAGTTAAAATTGTCAATAAAATTAATGTTGCTGCTGCAGGAGGACTTGAGCCAAGTTGAGAGGACAAGAACACGGCTAAAACGGTCTGATCCACGGCGCAGTGTGGGAATGGGGCCAGAAATAAAAACAGATTTTCCGCTGTTTGATAAAATATTAAAAGTTTGCAGTAAGGCGGCACATGGGGAGAGCATAATTGTGTACCATCTTAGACAAGAACAAAGAGCAAGGGTTCCCTAGTAAGATAACAGGGAGGTGTGAAGGATGAATGAAGTGAATGCAATGTGACGCGAAGGTCACCTTTTGTGTGTTAGAAGCTTCTAGAGGAATGCCATGTTATTTAAGAGAAGCGTCTCTGCTGAGATGTCATTCTGTCTATGCTTGTTGTGTGAGTTGTGTAATAAATCGTCTGAGCCAAATCCGCCTCTTCATTTGCACGCTCCACAGCAGAAGTCATTTTTAGTGATTTCAGACTGTCTGCGGGTGGTGTTGTTGGTCCCTACGTGAATAATAATCCATGTGATGGAGGGAGGTTGTGACTGCAGCAGATCCGGGAGCTTTTCTAGCAGGTCGAGGACAGTAGCTCCTGGGAAACAGTGAGTGATAGAGTTAAAATACCTGATGTGCCTTATGATGGAGTCACCGACGATCATCGTGGCTGGAGGAAAAAGTGGGCGGGATGTTGGTGGTTGCAGGGTCCCTCAGCAAGAGTCAGTGCAGTGAGGTGGCTGCAGAGTGGGGGTCCCGTCATTGGGACAGGTAGGGCCCCTTACCTCACCAGCCGACGATGGATCATTTCACTATATGAAACACACGTGTCTTACTTAAAAGTCTCCAAAAGGATAATGTTGCAATATTATCACACAAAGTGATAATCTATTAAACATTAGAGTTTAGCGGTATAATGTTAGCTATATTTAAGCATTTTTCTTACACATTAACCTAGAATGATATACAGAGCTGTCCTTCCAGCCATCCTCTGGCTTTTTATCATAGCCTGGATGTTACCAAAATATTGTTAGTGAGGAAAATAATTCTAAAAACACATCTGAGTAATAATAAATGTTTATTAGGATTAGCTAAAAGCTAGCTTCACCACTCACCTGTCCAGATGTCCCTTGAAGTTAGGTGTTGCCCTATGGTGTCTTTAATCGTTTTCCTTATTGCTAACAATAAACAGCTGATTTGCAGAGTCCCAGGCACAGGTAATAATCCCCAAAGCCAAAGGCTAATTAGCTGGTGGGTCCACATAGAACTGCTGTAGTCTGATATCCTATTTGATGTCCCAGACCAAATAGCAGTCAGCAACAAAACGGTGACAGACCAGAGCTACAGATAGCAATTTTGTGATTTTGTTCTTCATAGTATCCTGTGGCTTGAAGGTGTTAACACTTAAAAAGTAGTAAAGACACCAGAGTACAAAGCTCAACCCTTTAGAAACTGCTGCAATCATCTGCTGCTCACTGGCACTATTATCACCTTAGTTATCATTCTTATATAAATAATATATAACTGGGAAATAGTTTGTAATAAAAGAGAACAGTGAGTTTGTCACTGATAAAATTTAGTACAGCCCATGAGAGCCATTGGATGCAGCTCCACAGGTGCTCTTGGCCCGATGCTGTGCAATATACTGTATGTGTGTGTATGTGTGAGTACCAGGAGCACATCAGATCAGAGACCCAGTGAAACTGTCTGTGGAGCATCAAAGACTCTTAATGTTCATGAGTCATATTCAAGGAGTCCAAGTCAAGTCAGAGTCAAGTCAAAAATGTTGAACTTTGAAGTCACGTTTTTAATGACTTGAGTCCCCATCTCTGCTTCATAGCAACAGCTTCCAAATGCAAATGCCACACCTGGAAACTCTAGACCTTTTACCTGCTTGACTGATGATGGCTTATTGAGGAAATAGCCCATGCAGCCCATGAAATGGCTTTTGAGTCCATTGTCCAATTACTTTTGAGCCCCTGAAATGAGGAGTTTTTGTGTAAAAATGGTTGCAATTCTTAAACCATGTAACTGTTTCTTGCATATGATTTGGTAAACAGCTAAAATAACAAAACTTGTGTCAGTGTTCAAATATTTATGGACCTAACTGTATGTTTACTTGTGTGGCCCTGAAAAAAAAAAAAAAACACCCTTTCTCAGTGTGTCATTATCACCTCCATCAAGGAGGTAATTTGATCAGAGCAGTTTGTCTGTCTGTCTGTTAGCAGGATTTATGCAAAAAAAAAAAAATCTGGATGGATTTTTATGAAATTTTCACCATAGGTGGTCCTTGGGCAACGGATAAACCCATTAGATTTTGGAGGTGCTCCACGAGTGCATACCTCCACCAAGGCCCTAGCTTATAGTGTATGGATGGACAGAAGGACAGGAGTAAGGACTGACGGAGGTACAGAGGGATAGTCGGATGGAAGGCCAAAGGGAGAGAGGGACATGGCCTTGGTGGAGGTCTGCACTCTCTGTGTGCCCTCTAGTTCTCCATTAAGTCAGTGCTTATTTAATGTTTCTATTTACTGCCCAACATGTGGGGCATCTTGGTGGCGCAGTGGTTAGCACTGTGGCAGCACAGCAAGAAGGTTCAGAATCAATTCCACCCCGGACCACTGTGGGTTTGATCCCACCACCTGACCATCGATGGCCCTTCAGTGTGGCGTTTGCATGTTCTCCCCATGTCTGCATGGGTTTACTCCGGGTACTCCGGTTTCCCCCCACAGGCCAAAGACATGCAAGTTAGGTTAACTGGAGACTCTAAAGTGGCCCTAGGTGTTAATGTGTATGTGAATGATGAAGGAATTGGTGCCACACCCAAGTGGATGCCCTGAATTTCCCTCTGGGATTAATAAAGTATACAAAAAAAAGTAAACATTAATTCTGAGCATTTTTGCCTTTAGATACAGTTACGAGAGAGAGAAAATTAGGTGTAGATCAGGGAGAGGCATGTAGGAAGGCTCACTCTAGCCAGTACCCACATGGCCTCTGGACACTCTTTATTTATTGTTTCTAACTGACTTCTGATTGTGTTCTTTAGCAGCTTGGTACTGGTTTTCTCTTCACGTGGATGTTGTTTGTAAGTGCTTGGTCCCTTAAAAGCTGAGGGATTTGAGTTGGATTTCATAGGAGAAGGGGCCACCATGATAATGGTGCTCACTGTTATACACTCACATGTAGTGTGTATTGACTGTGGATGTCATGGGTTTGTGTGTGTGTGTGTGTGTGTGTGTGTGTGTGTGTGTGTGTGTGTGTGTGTGTGTGTGTGTGTGTGTGTGTGTGCACGCATGGGGGGGGGATTATTCCCCCCTTTGGTGTCGAAACGAGACCTGTTAGATTCCAACAAGCTAACACCTCCCTGAGGAGGGAGGATCAGATAATCTGCAAGAGGAGTGTGTGTGTGTGTGTGTGTGTGTGTGTGTGTGTGTGTGTGTGTGTGTGTGTGTGTGCTTGTGCCAGGTTAGGTTTAGGTTAGCATGGACCAAAGGACCAAAGACCTTTGACAGCTTTTCCTCCATTACATTTCCTCGCTTCTCTGTGCACTTTGCTTTCCATTGTTGCTTTCCATCTTCATTGTGAATACAGCCCTATCCTTCCTTTTCTCCTTTTAGTCTTTCAGTGTACCTTCTGACTGTTAATAGCCTCTGTCAACAGCAGCAGTCTTTTTGCTAACTCTCCCCCCCCTCCTAAAAGGTGAATGTTTTCAGCATCCTACTTTTGTCTATGTAGCTGTCTGTTTTTGACACTCTCTCCCAGTGCCTCATCAACCCTTTCTCCGTTCTTGTCTCTCATCAGAGACAGTGACCAGAATATACAGTCTTATTTTAAAAAGGATACTTGTTTGCTTCCTGCATCCCCAAGCCATTTTTTGTTCTTTTGTCTCATGTCTCATTTCATTTCTCCTTTTTATACAGGATACAAGAGCCGAGACATGAGATGCATTTTCCTCTTTTCTCTTTCTATCACACATTCCCGCTTCTATAGATCAAGTCAGTGTACAGAAAGATGTTAATAAATTTCTTCTTACCTTCCTGCTATGAAGTGCAGGAGGAAAATAAACAGTTTGAGTGTTTTTGGCAAATATGTACAGTGGGGAAAATTATTTAACACATCATTTTCTCATTAACCATATTTCTGATTGAGCCATTGACCTGACATTTTCACCAGATATCAGTAACAACCAAAGTAATTCATATATACAAAGAATTCAAGGCAACTGTGTTCACAGAACAAGTTATATTTAATAACGTGGAATGATGCAAGGAATAAATGTTGAACACATGAAGAAAAAGGGGTGCAAAAAGGCATAGAAAGCCAAGAAACCAGCTGAAATCCATCAGAATTTAGGAAACCATCACATCCCCCATCAATGCAAATTAATTTCAGTAGGTTAAGTCCTGACTGATAGCCTTTAAAAAGGTCTGTGAATATCAGATTGTCACACCACCAAGAACTCATGATAGGTAGAAGCAAAGAGCTCTCTCTAGACCTTCGCAACCTTACTGTTGCAAAACATAATGGTGGCATTGGTTACGGGTGCATTTTTAAATTGCTGAATGTTCCAGTGTGCATTGTTGCAGCCATTATTCAGAAGTCGAAAAAACTTAATTTTACCATAAATTGGCCACGGCTAGGAGCTCCTCACAAGATTTCTGACCGAAGAGTCAAAAGAATTATCAGAAGCATTATCCAAGAACCAAAGACCACTCGTGGAGAGCTCCAGAAAGACCTGGAGTTAGCAGGTACTGCTGTTTAAGATAAGATAAGATAAGATAAGATAAACTTTATTGTCCCTCAAGGGGAAATTTGTCTTGAGCTTGACACCCATGCTGAAACTACACAATCCACACATACACAATGGATGTAGTACATAATAAATGAAATAAAACCCAATAAATAAATGATACAAGTACATACATACATAAATATATAACAGCAGTCATTAAGAACAGGAGTTATAAGTGTCCCTGACCTATTTATCAGAGTTTAAAAGTTTTACTGACGTTGGGATAAATGAGTTCTTGTATCTATTGAACCTGCACTTGGGGACTCTGTATCTCCTCCCTGAGGGCAGCCACACATATTCATTGCTTAGTACATGGCTCATGTCACTGATTATTTTTTGAGCTTGTCTACAGGCTGCCTGGTTGTGTAAGATCTGCATGGGTAAATACTCTTTAACTCCAATAATTTTCCATGCTGTATGAATTAAACGCAACACTCTGTTCTTTAGTTTCACAGAGAGGTTGCCAAACCAAGCTGTAATGCTGTATCTAATACAGCTCTCCAACACAGCCTGGTAAAATATTAACATAATCTTTTTATCAACGCCATGTATTCTTAATCTACGCAAGAAATGCAGCCGCTGTTGTAGTCTACTACAGAGGTAATCAATATGTGTGCTCCAGGTTAATGAATTGTCAATAAATACTCCCAAATATTTATAGGAACTAACCTAACCACAGGCCTGTGGTCACCAACTCCCCGAGGGTCAAACACCATCTCCTTTGTTTTATCAGTATTCAAAATGAGATGACTGTCATCACACCAAATGACAAACCTATGAATTTCTGTAAAATAGCTTGACAGATCATGAGTCTTTTGAAGTAGTGATAAAATAGCAGTGTCATCAGAAAATTTAATAATTTGATTGCCTGGATAGACACTTCTGCACTCATCAGTGTACAAGGTGAACAAAAATGGTGAACTAACACAGCCTTGGGGAGCTCCTGTGCTGAGGGATCTGGATTTAGATAAAGTTCCATTTACACTAACTTGCTGTTTACGATAAGTTAAAAATGAGTGGTACCATTTAATAATGACAGGATGCACTTTAAAATCATTAAACCTCTTAATTAAAAGGTGTGGCTGCAGTGTGTTAAAAGCTGAACTAAAATCAACCAATAAAAGACGTGCATATGAGGTTGTCTCCTCCAAATGTTTAAACACAGAATGAGTTAAGGTTAGAACGGCATCCTCTGTACTTCTATTATTTTTATAAGCAAACTGCAGAGGATCCAACAGTCCTCCAAAATCAGTTTTCAGAATGTCAATGACAATCTTCTCGAGGCACTTCATTACCAGTGAGGTCAGTGCAACAGGACGATAGTCATTATTCTCTTTGCAGCTTGCTTTTTTTGGTACAGGAATTATAATAGAGCTTTTCCAAATTACTGGGACAGAACACGTATCTAAAGACTTCTGGTAGATTTTGTTTCAAAGAAAACAAAAAGTAATGCAGTCAACCAACATGGGCTTTATGCCTGCTCACCTCGCAAGACTCCATTGCTAAAGAAAAAGCATGCTGAAGCTCATTTAAAGTTTGCTGCACAACATCTGGGCAAGCCAGTAAAACACAGAGAATATAGTCTGGTCAGATGAGATTGTCAAGAGCAACTCCAGCAGGACAGAAACAATGACTCCTTAAGGCGAGAAGGACTTTTGGTGCAAGGATGATTTATTATAAACTCTAATGTAAATGCAGCACGGGGGCTGCAGCAACAAAGAACACTGACTACATGATGATGAAACCAGAGGAAAATACTTGATAATAATGTCACACACAACTGAGAAACAAACCAGCATATAAAGAGTAATTGATGATTACAAATGTGAGACAGCTGGGGAACAATTAGGGGCTAAACAGAGGCACATGAGGGAAAGTGGCTATGACTACGAGAGACACGAAGGGCTGAGAACAATAGGAAAACAAGTACACACAGAGGATGGACACACTACATTACACCAGACCAGGGACCAGGGCAAACACAGAAAGGCAGGAAAAGAAAACATATTGACCCCAAAATGAAACAAAAAGCATGGACATGGTAATAAACCATGTCCAGAACATGACAGAGACCAAAATTGAACTTTTTGGATGCCACAACACACAGCATGTTTGGACAAGAAATGTCGCTGCACATCCCATCATGGTGTGGGGGGTGTTTTTCAGCACACGGTACAGGCAGACTTAATATAACTGAAGGAAAGATGAATGGACAAATGTACAGAGACATTCTTGATAAGAACCTGTCGTCATCTGCCAAGATGCTGAAGATGAAACGAGGGTGGACATTTCAGTAAGACAATAATCCCAAACACACAGCCAAGGAAACTCTCAACTGGCTCCAGGGAAAGAAAATAAAGCTCCTAGAATGGCCCAATCAGACATGTGACCTGAATCCAATTGAAAATCTATGGGTGAACTGACACCCATGGGACCTTCAAGATTTGAAGACAGTTTGTGTGGAAGAATGGGCTAAAATCACTCCTGAGTAATGCCGGCACCTAGTTTCTCCATACAAGAGGTGTCTGGAAGCTGTTATTACCAACAAAGGAATTTTCTACTAAATAATAAATGAATTTCACCAAACATGCTCAACACTTATTCCCTCTGTCATTTTACTTTATTAAATAAAACTTGTTTTGTGAGCACAGTTACCTTGATTTCTTTGTATGTATGGATTATTTGGGTTGTTACTGATATCTGGTGAAAATCTAGGTCAATGGCTCCATCAGAAATATGTTTAATGAGAAAAATGTTGACGTGTTCGATACTTATTTTCCCCACTGCACATATGGAAAGTAAGTATTGAACATGTCAACATTTTTTCCCCATTACACATACTATATTTCCAATGAGGTTACTGGCCTTAAATTTTCACCAGACTTTGGTGTTAACATAAGAAATCTACACATATTTTTTTAAAAAGATCAAAACATTTAAGTTCATGATAAAGTGGAATGAAAGAGGAACAAATTATTGAGCAAATTAGAAAAGCAGTATCCCAAGGAATGGTAAAGCAGTGAATCAGCTAGGTGCTTCATTAGTGACTATTCTAAAAAAAAGGGTTTTTTTATAAACTATGGTGTCACATAAGAAACATCTCATCATGGGTAAAAGCCAAGAGCCCTCCCAAGACCTTCCCAACATAGCTCTTGCATAGCCATAGGCATAATTTATGCCGAGAGCGGCTCGCTTCGTAGCGGGGGTCAGCGGCAGACAGAAAGCCAGACCAGATCTCCTCCTTCCCTTCCACCCAGGAGGGACTGAGACAAAGAGCCGTAAACCTCGGCAGACCCCCACAAGAGATGGGGGAGACCCCCGGTCAGTCAAAGCAACAGGACATCAGAACATCTCCCCATGGGCCAGGAGCAACTTCCATGCCATCATTAATGAAAATTTATGAAAGTTTGCACAGGCATCATCCTCTTTTTCTGAAATTCTACATTACATCTTCTCCTGCCTTGAGCTAGACGGCACTTGCTGTTAGCTGGCTAGCTTGTTTTTAGCACTAGCACTACATTTCCCAGGACCTGCAGAAGCTACCGGGACTTATCTGCCATCTAAACCTGCCTGGTTTACTACATTCATTTCCGAAATGGGCCCAACTGCTAGGGCCCGTGCCACTACCACGCTCAATTATTGCTCCACTCACCTCTCCATCTGGCTGCATCAACTGCACCATCCTCACAGAGAAGGTCTCTGAGTTGAAACAAAAAATATCCACACCCCACCAGATCCGTGAAGCCGAACTTCAAATGGACACCATCGCCATCCATTCTACTCAACTAAGCAGTCCCATCCCTGATTCCTGCCCCACTGAAGCTGCCTCTCCACCGGCATCTGATGTCTCCACACCCGGCCAGGCTGCTACCACCCCTCCGCCAATCACAGAGTCAGCTGTCACCTGGACTCGGCAGAGGACCAAGTTTAAGAAACTTGCAACCTCCAGTCAACACAACCCTATGTCCTGGTCCCTGGTCGCTCCTTGTCACTGGAGAAATAAACTATCCCCTCAAACACCCCTCCATAGCATCCAGCTTAACAATAATTATGACATCCTGGACCGCCATGACTTTTCTCGCCTTGCGGGTGAATCCCAAACTCTACCGCCACCCTCCCCGCTGTTCAAAAACTCATAGCTTCCTCAGATTTCTTCTCCGTATTATCCTAAATGCCCCACTCACCCCGGAGTCTGCCCTCTCTCCATACCATAGTTCACACTGGCTCCATAGTGTGCTCATGCCACTGCCCCACCAGCCCTCCACCTGTCCACCCCATCACCGGTGGCAAAATCCCCCTTGAAATCTATTCCATCTTCTGACGTCGCTGACCCACCTCCTGCTTCTCTTTGCCCCCCTTTCCCCCCTACCACTAATAATTGGTGATTCCATCACAAGAAACATTCACTTCTTCAATACAATAATGCACTGTTTTCCTGGCCTACCATTCCCGTTATCCTCACTGCATTCCCTGGCACCCTCCAAACACTCCTCTCATCTTTCCAGAGAATTATTATCCATTATCCATTATTATCCAATTATTAGGGTCCATTCTTGGTCCTTTACTTTTCAGCATTTTTATTAATGACTTGCCGTTACACTGCTCAGCTGCAACATGCCAACTTTATGCAGATGATGCAGTTATTTACACAGCTGCCAAGACTCCAGCACAGGCTGCAGATGTACTGTCTACAAGTATGGTTGATGTCCAAGAGTGGCTCCTCAAGAACCATCTATTGCTGAACCTTCAGAAAACAGTCTCAATGTGCTTTTCAATCAAAAAATGTAACCTGCAACATTTTAAAGTTAATATACATGATCATGACATCAGTTTAGCTACAGAATTCAAATACCTTGGCATTGTACTAGATCCTCAACTCAAATTTAATCTTCATATAAAGAAAATTTCAAAAACAGTAAAAAAAAATCTGAACTGCTTTAAATTAATTAGATATTACATACCTTACGAAGCAGCTGCACTGTATATGCATTCTATGGTTTTTTCTCATATATCATACTGTTTGACAGTCTGGGCTCAAGCAGCCCCTTCCACAATAAGACATATAGGTTCATTATATAATCAAACCCTAAAAATCTTGGACAAAAAGCCCATTAGGTGGCATCACTGTAATGTTTTAAAAAAATACAACCTATTGAGTTTTGAGAGCTTCATTGACCTCTGTCTTCTGAAATTAACGTTCAAATGTTTCCATAAATCAGCACCCGAGCCACTTGCTGGTTTCGTCCAAAGACAGGACAGCAGCAGAGCCACCAGGAGTTCTGTTAACAATAACTGTAAAATATTCCACCGCAGAACCACATTTGGACAAACAGCTTTCTCTATAAAGGGCAGTCACATCTGGAACACAATGCCAAATGAAATTAAAATAATAACGGACTTTAAAACATTCACTAAAAATGTTAAAAACTGGCTGAAAAATAAACAAGAATGTACTCATGTATGAATTATTTGTCTGCAAAGTGAGAGTGAATGAAGGGAAGGAATAAATGTGTTTGTTTATAGTGAGTGACGGAGGGAGGAAGGCCTGAAATAGGCAAATGTGAGTTATGTTATATGTGTTAAATGTGAGTCAGGCTGTTATATTTGTGTATTTATAATATTTATAATATTTATGTTAAATGTGAGTCAGGCTGTTATATTTGTGTATTTATAATATTTATAATATTTATAATTGTGTATTTATAATTTTTCTGCATTGATGTATGTGGTTATTGTGTATATTTTTTATCTTGATTCTTTTTTCTAAAGCCCATCCAGGGACAAGAGTTGCAAATTAGCTAATAGCTATACACTCTATGTGCAACACATCAGATTGATTGTCTTTGATTAATTGTCTATGTTTATTGCACTGTCCCTGTCAAATAAACTAATCTACTACTACGTTGGCTGTGTGGATGCATCCCACCGGCAGTCAGAAATCCCCAAAGCACAGTTCATTAAACTTTTTCAGCTTCTTCACACCTGTGGCAAATCAGCTTTTAGTAGTGGGCCAATCGTTCCTCATGGCCAGGGATACAGACTCTTCAGGCAAATCCTCTTTTGGGGCCATAAAGCATTATTAAAATTGGACAGCCTCCACCCCAGTAACTTAGGCAGCCATATTTTAGCAGTTAATTTGCAGTTCATTGTCCAAACTCTCCCATGGCCACGTGACTGATATTTTACATTCCACCTCAGACCCCCCCCCCCCCACACACACACACGGCCTCAATGGCCTCAAGTCAGTGTTCCACCTCCTGCCACAGCTCACCCTACAGACCCCAACTGCCACTGCTCTCTTCTGCTACTGCTTTCCCCATTCACCCCATAGTCACAGTCAGATTCTCTTCACATCGCAATAAGTCACAGGTAAACCCATCCAATTTCTGCCTCATTCCTCAGTCCTCTCAACTTGTCCCAAAGCAACGCCACCTGAAACTGTTTCTTCTCAACACATGCTCACTGAACAATAAAAGCCTCATCCTGAACAAATTCATCACTGACAATAACCTGGGTTTTCTTTGCATCACTGAAACATGGCACAAACCCCTGGACTATGTTTCGCTCAATATGACCACACCTTCCGGATTCACCTACATCAACAAACCCCATCCTGATGGCCGGGGAGGTGGTGTTGCTGTCATTCACCAAAAAAACATCAAAATATCCAACCCTCAAACCTTCAAAATCTCCACCCCTGCAGTCCCCTCATTTGAACAGCTTGCCTTCAAACTCTCTGGTCCCACTCCCCTGATCACTGCCATTATCTACCGCCCCCCCAAGCCAAAGCCCTCCTTTTTATCTGAACTCTCTGATCTGTTGACACAGCTCTCCACCATCTCTCTCTCTGTTCTTCTCCTCAGCAACTTTAATCTCCACATCGATGCCACCGACTGCAAACCTGCCACCAACTTCCTGGAACTTCTTCAGTGCTTCACCTTCACTCAACACGTTGACTTCCCAACTCCCTCACATGGTCACATTCTGGATCTGGTCTGCTGAACTGGACTAACAATGCTCCAACTTAGCAGCATCAACCTCCATATCTCTGACCACCTGGCAATCACCATGAACATCGACGTTCCCATCCCCTCCCTTAAAGAAAGGCACACAATATCCTTCAGAAATATCAAAACCATCACTTCCCCAGTTCTCTCAGCCTCACTCACAAGCATGATATCTGCCTCCCCTCCCCACTCTCTGACGACCCCACGGATCTTGTGCACTATTACAACACCACCCTCTCCTCCTGCCTGAACCAGTTAGCCCCCATCAAAACTAAAACAGTCTCCTTCACGCACTCTGCTCTCCAGTACACTCCTGAACTCCACGCCATGAAATCCCATTAGTGACAGCTGGAAAGACTTTACAAGAAAACAAATCTAACAGTTTTGTTCCAAGCCTACATGGACCACCTCCAACAATACAAGACTGCCCTCAACGCAACCCGGTCCAACTTCTACTCTCACCTCATACGCATTGGCTCCAATAACCCCAAAACACTCTTCTCCATAATAAACAAACTTCTCAGACCCATCAATAACACCTCCTGGATCTGGTCTGCTCAACTGGACTAACAATGCTCCAACTTAGCAGCATCAGCCTCCATATCTTTATCCACTTTTCAGCACTTTTCACTGCTGAAAAGTGCAACTTATTCCTGTCCTTTTTCCAAAGATCACCACCATCCACAGCAACTTGACCATCTCCCTGCCGATCCTGACCCCTCCATCAGCTCCTCCCCCCACCTCTATTCAGCCACTGTCTCATTTCCCCACACTGACCTTTCTAGAGCTCATTAAAATTACCAAAGGCATGAGAAGCCCCACATCCATACTGGACCCCATCCACTCCACACTTATCAAGTCCTGCCTCCCCATTCATCTGCAGCATCATCAGTGCCTCGCTCAGCTCCGGCTCAGTCCCTGACCCCCTAAAACTCACCGCCATCATGCCAATCCTCAAAAACCCTTGACTAAACCCCGACGTCATGTATAACTTCCGTCCCATCTCCAATCTGCCCTTCCTGTCCAAAATCCTAGAACATGTTGTTGCCACCCATCTCAAAACCCACCTCACCTCCAACGACCTCTTTGAGACATTCCAATCCAGATTCAGTTTGCAACATAGCACCAAAACAGCCCTGCTCAAAGTGACAAATGACCTCCTCCTCTCAGCCAACTCTGGACTCCTGAACATTCTCAACATACTTGACCTCCCAGCCGCCTTCAATACAGTCAACCACTCCATTCTCCTCTCCCATCTGGAAACCTGCCTCACCATCACTGGTACAGCTCTCTCATGGTTCCACTCATATCTCACCAACAGACAGCAATTCATCCACATCAAAAACTGTACCTCCCTCACAGCCCTCGTCTCCCATGCTGTTCCCCAGGGTTCTGTGCTTGGTCCTCTCTGTTATGTCTGATATTACCCCTGGTTCACAGAAGAGGCGTGGTGACTTGGAACACAGCTTTATTATCCTCATCTCGGCTCTGAACCCAATCCAGGACCCTTAACGCGGCTTGGCTAGGCTTGAGACGTTGTTGTTGTTGAGCACGCTGATCCTCCGTGCTTCTCGGTCCTGCCCCGACCTCTTCTAATACAGTTGTAACATTCACCATCGTAGCCGCAGACCTGCCATCCTTCCGTGGCCAGGCTCCGGAGGCATCTGAGGCCAGCCCATTGGTATCACTTATCGATCTAGGTACTGACCCTGGGCAAAATTGGTCCTGCTTGACCGCCATGGCGCCTGGTTGTTCTTCAGCCCACACCGTGTGGGTGGTTGTCGTGGACAGGTGGAGCGATTCCCTCTGTGGGCTCCCCAGGCCAAATCCATGGCAGACCCTGGCAAAATGGTTCAAGCGACCACATCTGCCACAACGCGCTCCTCTCGCCGGACAGTCCCCAGCCTTTTTCCCATGCATCGCAGACCCACAACCCATACAGAGGGACTCTCCTGGGGCCGACCCCCGGCCAGCAGTGCTGGCCTCCGCCTCCTCACCGTCCAAGCCCTCTTCGCTGTACAGGTCCATGGCATTTGCCACGACAAGAGGCTCTAGCATGTCCGCAACTTCCATTTGGAGAGCTAGCTTGACAGCTCTGGCTAACGTGAGTTCACTATCAGTGAATTATATAAAATGCAAAGAGATTTCTGGCACAGGAGATCCTTATCTTTATACAGTAAAGCAATGGATTTAGACATTTTAGTTTTGACATAATTTATGTGTGATTTCCAGTTTAGTTTGTTATCAACAATGACCCCTAGGAACTTGGTTTTCAAAACTGTGTCAATTTCAACATTGTTTTTTTTTTTTTTTTAATTTAAGTTTTTGTAAAGGGTATACAGGTCATTACAGCATTGCATTGTTTACATTTTCATCACATGTTCCCTTATTTTTTGCTATTTGACAACATTGGTAGGATAGTTATTACAACACCCCCTTTTTTTAAGTGAAAGAAAAAGTGAAATTAAGGAGAATTAAATAAGATAAGATAAGAGATAAGATAAGCCTTTATTAGTCCCACAATGGGGAAATTCCAGGATTGCAACAGCATAGGGATAGCAACACTCAGAGCAACAATCAGAAGGCAAGAAAAAACAACATCTAGTAAACATATGTCCATATTACTATAAATGTATATATATAGACACACAGTGCAGAGCATTATGGCTGGTGGATGTGCAGCAGAAAGTCTAAGCTCTCTCTCCGCGGATGCAGCGGGCCAGCTGGAAGTCTTTGGGCATGATGGTGACCCCCTTAGCGAAGAAGAGACCACCAGGTGGGTCTCGCTGGTCTCCTGCAGAGCCATGACGGCGAAACTCAGGTCATTGACGGTCAAACTCAGGTCAAACTCATGTCCTTCAGCATCCATTTTTTAGTTAGGGCTTTTTTACTTGCCAATATTAAAACATTGAATAAGTATTTATCTCCTCGTCTTTCCAGTGAGTCCGGTAGTAAATCCAAATACAAAGTTACAAAAGAAAAGGGAACTGTTATTTTGAATATTTTCCCCAATATTGTCTGTATGTTGGTCCAATATTGGTGGATAACTGGGCATGACCAAAACACATGAAAATGATTTGCAGTCTTTTCACCACACAAGTGCCAACAGTTCAACCCCTTATGGGTAAATTTGTTTTGTGCAGGTGTTCTGAAAAATCTTACCAAGTTTTTCCATCCAAATTCTCTCCACTGCAGGGATGAGGTACTTTTCCATTGCTGTTTATTTAGCTTTTCCCATATTTCCAATTGTAAAGTGAAATTCCCCTCTTTTTCCCATCTCTCTTTTATATATGATGTGTTGTCTCCTTTTAAGTCTTGAAGACCTTGGTATATTTTAGAAATGTATCTGATCCCTGGGATCCCTTTATATGCCATTAAGAAGACCTTCAGAACACCTGACTGGGCCCTTTCCAAATCCTCCTTTTTAAGTATATTGTTTATGTGGTGTCTAAGCTGAAAGAACCTGTAAAGATCTTGATTTATTAGACCTTGTTTTTTTCAAATCTTCAAAACTTCTTAAAGTTTGCCCCTTAAAAAAATCATAATATTTTATCAGCCCTTTCTCTTTCCACTCTTTAAATCTAGTGTCTGTTTTATTGGGGGTAAAGTCTTGATCATAGGCAATCCATTGCAGAAGTCGATAGGGCTATTTAGCTTGATTCTCTCTGACTATCTTAAACCAAATTTTTAGCGGGGTCTCTATCCACGGGTTAGTGTTATTCAAGAGTTTAGTTAAGGCATTGTTCCCTATTATTGCCTGTAGGGGGATGTCACTTGTTATTTGGCATTCCATCTCCTTCCATTGTGCAGTGTAGACTGGGTTACATATCTCTACTAAAGTTTTAATTTGTGCAGCTATAAAATAGTCCCTGATATTTGGCAGCGCAAGCCCACCTTTGTCTTTGTTTAGCTGTAGGGTTCTATATCTGATTCTAGGTCTCTTACCCTGCCATATGAATCTTGAGATCCTTCTGTCCAGCTCCTGCCATGTTTTTTTGGGAGGTTCTACCGGTATTGTTTGGAAAAGGTATAGAAGATGTGGAAGTATATTCATTTTGACTGCTTCAATTCTTTGTGCAGTACCTAAGAATGGTATTATATTCCATCTTGTTAGGTCAGATTTTATTTTTGTCACCAGTGGATCATAGTTTAGTGTTATAATTTTGTCGAGTTGTTTCGGGATATTGACCCCCAGATATTTCATAGATTCCAACTCCCAGTTAGTTTTGAGTTCATTTAGTGAAAAATGATTTGGGTCATAGTTGAATGTTAAGACTTGGGTTTTATGCATGTTTAATTTGTACCCCGATAAATCTCCATAGTCTGAAAAAACTGAGATTAGTTCTGGTAGAGAAGTGTCTGGCTGCCCTAGGTATATTAAAATGTCATCAGCAAAGAGTGCTATTTTATGTTCCTTCTGACCAAGTGTAATACCTTGAATTTCTTGATTTTGTCTTATCCATTGGCTCAGAGGTTCTATGAAGATTCAATTTATCAATTTATAGGCTAGTAATTTTGCCGATTTACTGCCTGCTTCATAGTGTTTTTGTTTCAGAAATGTAAGTTTCTTCTGGATTTCTATTGTGTAGATCTCATTTATTTGATTTTTACTTTCTTTAATCTTGAGCGAGCCATTAGAATGAGTGTTGTCTTTGTGTTCTTTTTCTAGGTTCTTGAGTTCTGACTCTAGTGTGATTAGTTTTTCTTGTCTCAGTTTCTTTTGGGTTGCCAGTTTTGCAATAATTTTTCCCCTTATTACAGCTTTGCACGCATCCCACAGTATTAAAGGAGATACTTCTCCATTATCGTTTTCTTCCAAATATCTGAGAATATCTGATTCCAATTCATCTTTCAGTGGTCCTTTCAGGACACTTGAATTCAACCTCCAGGAAAATGTATTATTTGTGTATTTTTGGATGTTTAAGTCCATATAGATCGGACTGTGGTCGGAGAGATCCATCAGTCCTATTTTACATGTTTTTACTCTTCCAATGTCTCTATTAAACATAAAAAAGTAATCAATCCTTGAGTAAGATGAATGTGGCGTTGAATAAAAAGTATAATCTTTTACATTGGGGTTGAATTCCCTCCATACGTCACAGATTCCCATTTCTTTTAGTAGCATCCGAGTATTCTTATTTTGGGTGTTATTTTGATGTGAAGAATTACCTGTCGCATCCCAGTATGGATTCAGTCTTAGATTGAAATCTCCACCACATATCACTAAACCTTGGGCTTTAGTTATCATTAGGTCGAATACATTTTTATAAAATTTCCATTTAGCCCCTGGTGGTGCATATACATTCAGCAGGGTGATATCTTCTCCCTCTAGCCGCCCAGTTACCAAACTGTACCTCCCTCTTTATCTTTGTGTTCTGATTTTTTTTCAAATGTAATTTTGGTTGATATCAA
The DNA here is from genome assembly GCA_020510985.1 of Pholidichthys leucotaenia. Taxonomy (NCBI): domain Eukaryota; kingdom Metazoa; phylum Chordata; class Actinopteri; order Cichliformes; family Pholidichthyidae; genus Pholidichthys; species Pholidichthys leucotaenia. The sequence goes on from CM035837.1 coordinate 134,960,500, forward strand.
TGTCGCTACTCCCCTCCTCCTCCCTGATTTATATGAAGATGAAGAGATCGTTTTAAACCCTTGTCTATTGAGTTTAGTGTGTTCCACGTCTGTTAGGTGGGTTTCTTGTAAAAATATTATTTCTGCTTTGTCTTTTTTCATTTTGCTTAGAATCTTGGATCTTTTAACTGGATTCAGGATATCTTTTACATTATATGAGGCTATTTTGGTTACACCCTGTTTCTCCATTGTATTTTCTTATTTAGTATAACAGTGTGGTGGCCCTCTTTTTTGCTACTCAGAAACTGAAAGAACATTAAGAACATAAAAAACATTAAGAACATAGTGTACGAAACTTTAAAACAAAAAACTGTCAAAAAAACTTCCTGAGCTGGGGTCTCTTTAAAGACCCTGTAAGAGCCCTGATGGAGTGTAGGCTCTGAGGGAAATTCCTCAAACTCTGTTACGTGTTGAGGGCCCTCTCTTACCCCTGTAAGTTGTCCCATGTTTTTAACGTGAATTTCAGATCCCAATCCGAATTTGTAATGATTTTTTTTTTTTTATGCCTATACCCTAGGAGATTGTGTGCACCCTCCCACCCCCATCACAGCAAACATTCACTCTAATACAGTATTTGTTAGTGTGGAGAGAACATGTGGGTCATTGTTACGTTTCTATTTTAACATGATTTTTTTTTCCCCTTTAAATTAAGAAGACATTTGTTTCTAATGCTATAACTGCTCCATGAAAGGTTTTACCACATGCTGATTCTGCATCTCCTTTAATGTTTGTTACCTTGTAGGAGGGGGGGTGGAAGTGCAGAGTGACTGAAAAGAAAAAAAAAACAAAACAAAAAGGTCGCTATTCCTTCCTGGAACTGGAAAGCTTATCTTTGTAGCTCTGGGGCTGGATTTCCCGCTGCTGGCCCGTGGTTTTTGAAGGTCTCTGAGTGGACCACGTTTGAGCTCTGATTTTCTCGCTCAGATCCGCTGCGGGTTTAAACACCGTTACCGGGAGTCCTCTTCTTGCCATGTCAGTTGTTGCTTCTTCCGCTGAATTATAGAGACATGACTCTTCCCCGTAAAAGACCCTTAGCTTCGCCGGAAATGGCGTCTGAAAGCGTAGATTCTGTTCCCGTAGAACCTTTTTGGCGTCGTTATATTCCCGTCACTTTTTAAGAACCTCAGGGGCGTAATCGTGCTCCACGAAGACTTTTCTCTCATGATGCATAAATCCTTTTTTCTGCCAAGCCCGTCTTACAACCTCTTGCTTTATTTTGAAATTGGCGAATCTCACCACCACAGAACATGGGGGTGCTTCCGGGGCTGGCTTTGCGGCTAATGTACGATGGGCTTTTTCTATCTTCAAATCGGTGGTTTGTGGAATATCCAACTTCTCTCTCAATAAGGATTCCACGCATTCCGCCACTGTGTTGAAACTATCTTCAGCTCCTTCTTTCAGTCCGTGAATTCTGATGTTATCTCGTCTCTGTCTTCCTTCTTGGTCGGTTAGCTTAGCCTCCAGCCTTGACTGTTTTCTGTGTAAATCCAGCACAGAATCTTCAAGCACTTTTACTCTTTCTTCAGCTTCCAAGATTCGGTTTTCGGCCTGGTCCATTCTGCTGTTCGCCCTTTTTAGATCCTCTCTGAATTCAAGAAATTCGGCCCGAAATCGTCGTATTTCGTCAAATAGCGATTTCAAGCTAATCCTTTTGTTAGCTAGGCCCAGGTCCTTGTCTTCTGAACGGAGGTCCTCCGGTTCAGATTCTGTGGCCGCTGCGCGTCCTGACCTGGGGAATGTCAGTTTCTTCTGCTTGTGGTTAGGCATGGTGTTATTGTCTTTTGATTTTTAATCTTCCAAAAATCCGTTAGGTCTGATTTTGAGGATGTTTTCCTTGGATTGAGTCTGGGAGTTTCAGCGTTAGATTGCTATCACCATGGCGTCCAGACCGGAAGACAACATTGTTTATTTTAATTCTTCTGTGATTATATAATTTGCGGTTTCCAAATATTATATATTTTGTTTTTCCAAGGTGAATAGATAGTTTATTAGCAGTGATCCATTGATTGATTTGTTTAAGTTCATTTTCTACTGAATCCAGAAGCTGCTTAAGATTTTCTCCACTACAAAAAAAGTTGTGTCGTCTGCAAATAAAATACACTTGCGCAATTTAGACACAGAACATAAATCATTAATACACAAAATAAACAGCAATGGACCAAGCACGGAACCCTGTGGTACCCCACACATCATCTTCAGCAACTCAGAGTCTGTATTATTCACATGAACATATTGATACAGACGTGGACAAAATTGTTGGTACCCCTCTGTTAATGAAAGAAAAACCCACAATGGTCACAGAAATAACTTGAATCTGACAAATGTGGTAATAAATAAAAATTCTATGAAAATTAACCAGTGAAAATCAGACAGTGCTTTTGAATTGTGGTTCAACAGAATTATTTAAAAAAACAAACTCATGAAACAGGCCTGGACAAAAATGATGGTACCCCTAGAAAAGATTGAAAATAATGTGACCATAGAGACATGTTCAACCAAGATGTGTCCTCTAATTAACATCACAGGTGTCTACAAACTTGTAATCAGTCAGTCGGCCTATTTAAAGGGTGACAAGTAGTCACTGTGCTGTTTGGTGACACGGTGTGTACCACACTAAACATGGACCAGAGGAAGCAAAAGAGAGAGTTGTCTCAGGAGATTAGAAAGAAAATTATAGACAAACATGTTAAAGGTAAAGGCTATAAGACCATCTCCAAGCAGCTTGATGTTCCTGTGACTACACTTGCACATATTATTCAGAAATTTAAGATCCACGGGAATGTAGCCAACCTCCCTGGGCGTGGCCGCAGGAGGAGACGGGTAATACGAATGGTAACAAAAGAGCCCAGAACAACCTCTAAACACATTCAAGGTGAACTCCAAGGTCAAGGTACATCAGTGTCAGATCGCACCATCCATCGTTGTTTGAGCCAAAGTGGACTTCATAGGAAACGACCAAGGAGGACACCACTGTTGAAAATAAATCATAAAAAAGCCAGACTGGAATTTGCCAAACTGCATGTTGACAAGCCACAAGGCTTCTGAGAGAATGTCCTATAGACAGATGAGACAAAACTGGGACTTTTTGGCAAGGCACATCAGCTCTGTGTTCACAGACACAAAAATGAAGCATACCAAGAAAAGAACACTGTCCCTACTGTGAAACATGGAGGAGGTTCTGTTATGTTCTGGGGCAGCTTTGCTGCATCTGGCACAGGGTATCATGAATCTGTGCAGAGTATAATGAAATCTCAAGACTATCAAGGTATTCTAGAGAGAAATGTGCTGCCTGGTGTCAGACAGCTTGGTCTCAGTCGCAGGTCATGGGTCTTGCAACAGGATAATGACCCAAAACACACTGCTAAAAACACCCAAGAATGGCTAAGAGCGAAACATTGGACTATTCTAAAGTGGCCTTCTATGAGCCCTGATCTAAAATCCTATTGAACATCTGTGGAAGGAGCTGAAACATGCCATCTGGAGAAGGCACCCTTCAAACCTGAGACAACTGGAGCACTTTGCTCATGAGGAGTGGGCCAAAATACCTGCTGAGAGGTGCAGAAGTCTCATTGACAGTTACAGAAATCGTTTGATTGCAATGATTGCCTCAAAAGGTTATGCAACGGTGGGCTGCACGGTGGCGCAGTGGTTTAGCACTGCGGCAGCACAGTTTACCCTCGGCCGGGGGATCGCAGGGATCATGAGATCGTGGGTTCGATCCCAGCCCCCGACCAACAGTGAGCTGTGTGGAGTTTGCATGTTCTCCCCGTGTTGCGTGGGTTTACTCCGGGATTTCTCCGGTTTCCTCCCGCATACCAAAAACATGTAGGTTTAGGGCGCTCGCGCACGCAGCGACCAGCAGCCGGTGGCTTGTCACCAGACTGCAAACCAAATCTACCTACGGGTACAAATAAGTAACAAAAAAAAAAAAAAAAAAGGTTATGCAACAAAATATTAAGTTAAGGGTACCATCATTTTTGTCCAGGCCTGTTTCATGAGTTTGTTTTTCAAAATAATTCTATTGAACCACAATTCAAAAGCATTGTGTGATTTTCATTGGTTAATTTTCATAGAATTTTTATTTATTACCACTTTTGTCAGATTCAAGTTATTTCTGTGACCATAGTGGGTTTTTCTTTCATTAACAGAGGGGTACCAACAATTTTGTCCATGTCTGTATCTGTCTTCTAAATAGTTGTGTAACCTGTCAAAAGCAATTCCTCTGATACCATACTTATGTAATTTACTGAGGAGTAATTTATGGTCAACTGTATCAAATGCCTTTTGTAAGTCCAGAAATATCCCAACAGCGTATTCTCTTCTATCTGTTGCATCTGTAATCTGTTCAACAAAGTCCATGAGTGCCAGTGAGGTGGTCCAGTTCTTCCTGAATCCATACTGTTATTCACAGAGTATATTGTGCTTATCAATGAAATCATTTAGTCTCTTAACAAATATTTTTTCCAGTATTTTGAAGAACTGAGGTAAAAAAGAGATGGGTCTGGAGTTTGACAATAAAGATTATCACCAGTCTTATACAGAGGAATGACTCTTGCTATTTTCATTCATTCATTCATTCATCTTCTTCCGCTTAATCCTGTTCGGGTCGCGGGGGAGCTGGAGCCTATCCCAGCATCTTTGGGCGAGAGGCAGGGTACACCCTGGACAGATCGCCAGTCCATCACAGGGCCAACACAGAGAGACAGACAACCATTCACTCTCACATCCATACCTAAGGACAATTTAGAATCCCCAGTTTTGATGCCAATTAACCTAACTTGCATGTTTTTGGCATGTGGGAGGAAACCGGAGAAATCCCGGAGTAAACCCACGCAGACACGGGGAGAACATGTAAACTCCACACAGATCACTGTTGGTCGGGGGCTGGGATCGAACCCAGGATCCCCCGGACAAGGGTGAGTTGCTGTGCTACCGCAGTGCTAACCACTCCTCCACCGCGCCACCCCATTTTCTTTGGAAATTTACCAGCAGTAAGTGGCATGTTGCATATGTAAGTGAAGTGTTTAACAATACAGAAAATAATACATTTAACCAAGAACATACTGAAATAACAATCAGTTGATTTTTTGTCTTTGAATTTGTTAACAATGTCAAGAATTTCTTTTTCATCTGTTTCTTTCATAAACATTGAGTAAGCGTTTATGTTGATGACATTGTCAGCACCACTTGTATTTGCTGATGATACAGTGGAGGTGGTGATCTTTTTTCCTATATTAACAAAATATTCATTAAACGTGTTGGAGATCAAGCTATTTTCATTGATTATTCCATTTTCTGAATTTAAATAAGAGATGTGGTTGGAATTTAGTTTTCCTCTATTTGTTATATTATTTAACACCTTCCATATATTACATGTATTAGTTTTGTTATTTTCCACTAATTTAAGGTAATTTTTTTTTACTCAATCTTAAGATACTAATGAGTTTATTTTTATAAGTCTTGTATTCCTTTTCAGTTTCCACAGTTCTTAATTTCAGAAACGTTTTGTATTACAAGTTTTTCTTTTCACAAGCATTTTGCAGGCCCTTGGTGATCCAAGGCTTATCTCTGTATTTAACTTTAGTTTCCTTTACCACTAGAGGGCAATGTTTATAATATAGTTATGATAAAATAGAGACAAATTCTCCATATTCTGTGTCAATGTCGTCAACATAAACACCGCTCCAGTCTTGTATTTTTAGATCCTTTCTAAGATGGTTAATTGCAGTTTCTGTTGCATGTCGTTTAAAAACCTTATCTATTTCTACATTATGCGTTACACCAGTGTCTGAAGAAACAAAAACAGCCAGATGGTCTATCGTTCATTCATTCATTCATCTTCTTCCGCTTAATCCTTTTCGGGTCGCGGGGGAGCTGGAGCCTGTCCCAGCATCTTTGGGCGAGAGGCAGGGTACACCCTGGACAGATCGCCAGTCCATTGCAGGGCCAACACAGAGAGACAGACAATCATTCACTCTCACAGTCATACCTAAGGACAATTTAGAATCCCCAGTTTGATGCCAATTAACCTAACTTGCATGTTTTTGGCATGTGGGAGGAAACCGGAGAAATCCCGGAGTAAACTCACGCAGACACAGGGAGAACATGCAAACTCCATACAGATCACTGTTGGTCAGGGGCTGGGATCGAACCCAGGATCCCCCAGCCAAGGGTGAGTTACTGTGCTGCCGCAGTGCTAACCACTCCCTCACTGTGCCGCCCATATCATTGATAATAAGGCCAGCAGTTACATTCCCCTCAGTGGCATTTGTGAAAATGTTATCAATAAGTGTTGCTGAATTTGTTGTTATTCTAGTGGGGTATGTTACTGAAGGGTAGAAACCCATACAAAACATGGAATTTATGAATTCCCTTATTTGGATATGGTCATTTTGATTTAATAAGTCAATACTGAAGTCTCCACAAATAAATACCAGCTTCTTATTACCTACTGCACTGAAAAGCTCAGACAACTTTTCTTTGAAAATGTCAATATCGGTACCTGGTGTCACAGCTCACTCTCGCCCATCTCCAGCTCCAGCTGTGAACACACCTGCGCCTCATCAAGCCCGGGCTATTTAGCCCGCTCTGCCCTGCGCTTCAGCCTGTAGTCGTCTGCTCTTCTGAGATTGTGCTACCCACACTCGCCTTCTCCTCGACACTCCTAACGACCTTCAACCATCGCTTCCCATGTAAGCCATTACCCTATCACTCACCTTTTCTCCAGTCCTTCTCCCCTGTGCACAGGTGGATTCCTTGGCGGCGGAACTTCTCCTCGTCAGCTTCTCTCTCTCACCCGCTGCGCCAAGCGCGCATTGGAGCGCTGTCGTCCAGGCAGGAGACCTGTGGCTCACCACCAGAAACATCTGCAAGTAAGCCACAGTCCAAGTATTAATTCACCGGGCTTGGCTCGGCAACTAATCTCTCCTCTGCTCTGCCCTAGGGTTGTCTGGCCGTACGGCGTGCTGCTCTGCCCTCGGTGCATCCTGTCCTCCAGCAGCACATTTACTCCAGCACTCACACATCCACACACACTCACTATTTAATAAACCTTTGTTGCAATTGACTCGAGCCTGTGTGCGTGCTCCCTGGGTCTGAACTCATGTCAGTACGACTCCAGCAGCACGACCCAGCGGACAACGGGCTCGCACACCGGCTAACCAACTTAGAGGCTCGAGTCGATCAGATAATACATCAGCAACAGGTGATATTGAATCAGCTCACCATTCTCACCCGCCAGATGGAACGTCTGGATCCCCCGCGTGCATTCCCTCCGGGTCCTCAGGGCGGCTTAGCTCTCCGAGCTGATCTCCCTCACCATCAGCCTGGACAACAGGTTGAGAGAACGGGCCGCCGAGCGGAAGTCCTCCAGCCGCTCAAGCGGTACTCCTCCCCGCTCCTCTCAATCTCGCCCCCTGGTGTTGCCCGCGCCTGAGTCCGCCGACGAACCGGAGGCGATGCTGATTGGCTGGGCGAAGCTCCCACAAGCAGAGAAACAGCGCCGGAGGGAGCTGGGGCTCTGTATGTATTGCGGAGATGACCAGCACGCCTTGGAATCTGGCCCGGTTCAGCCAAAAGGGGGAGTCCGCAAGTCACCATAGGGGGCCTCACGGACGCATCCCGGCCTAACCCCCTATCAAAGTGCATGCTGCCAATTCGATTCTGTCACAACCACACTGAACATCTCACTCACGCACTGGTGGACTCGGGGGCGGAGCAGAGTTTCATCTACAAGGGCCTGGCAACCCGTCTGGGCATCCCCTGCCTTCCTCTGCCGGCCCCCTTGAATCTGGTCTCTCTTGCTGCCACCCCCCTGGAGCGGGTTACTCACCAGACAGCCCCAGTCCCGGTCATTATTTCCGGAAATCATCGAGAGGACCTCAGCTTCTATGTGCTGCCCATCTCGGCCATCTCTGTCATTCTGGGCTACCCCTGGCTGTGCCTGCACGGCCCAACCTTTGATTGGCAGTCGGGAAGCATCCTCTCTTGGAGCACCTTCTGTCTGGCCGCCTGCCTCCAGTCCGCCGCTTGTGCCCCGTCACTCCCTCCTCCTTCCTCCACTGTGCCTCCTCCGGACCTCTCCTTAGTCCCTCCAGAGTTTCATGACCTTGGCATAGTTTTCAGCAAGTCTAAAGCGCTGTCTCTTCCCCCCCACCGCCCCTACGACTGTGCCATCAACCTCCGCCCGGGGGCGCCCTTGCCTTCCAGTCGCTTGTACAACCTGTCAGCGCCTGAGCGCGAAGCCATGGACTCCTATATCAAGGAATCGCTGAACTCCGGCATCATTAGGCCTTCTTCGTCTCCTGTCGGTGCTGGCTTCTTCTTCGTGGCCAAGAAGGATGAGTCGCTCCGGCCATGCATCGACTACCGGGCGTTGAACGACATTACAGTTAAGGACAGGTATATGCTGCCGCTGATGGATTCAGCTTTCGATTCTCTGCAGGGGGCCACCTGGTTTACAAAGCTGGATCTCCGCAGCGTATATCATCTCGTCCGGATCCGGGAGGGTGACGAATGGAAGACGGGGTTCCGCACGCCCAGCGGACATTTCGAGTATCTTGTAATGCCGTTTGGGCTCACGAACGCGCCAGCCGTCTTCCAGCGCCTAATAAATGATGTTCTCCACGATTTCCTGGGGGTGTTCGTCTTTGTTTACCTAGACAATATCTTGATCTTCTCCCGGTCGCGGGAGGAGCACCAGGTTCACGTGAGGCGGGTCCTCCAGCGCCTTTTGGAGAACAGACTTTATTTTAAAGCGGAGAAGTGTGAATTCTCCGCTGACAAGACCTCCTTCCTGGGGTTTATCATCTCCCATAATCAGATCATTCCCGACTCTGCTAAGGTCAAGGCGGTTGTCGAGTGGCCCACCCCCTCATCCAGGAAGCAGGTCCAGCAGTTCCTCGGCTTTGCCAATTTTTACCGGCACTTCGTCCCGAACTTCGGCGCCATCGCTTCTTCCCTGACCCGCCTCACCTCCCCCAAGGTGCCTTTTCTGTGGACTGAGGATGCCGAGGCCACTTTCGCAGTGCTGAAGATGGAGTTCTCCTCCTCCTGGGTCCTGGCCCAGGTGGACCCTGCCCTGCAGTGCCTTGTGGAAGTGGACACCTCTGATACAGGGGTGGGGGCGGTGTTATCTCAGCGCTCACCGGTGGATGGGGTGATCCGCCCCTGCGCCTTCTTCTCCCAGCGCCTATCGGCCGTGGAGAGGAACTACGACGTGGGCAACAGAGAGCTCCTGGCGGTCAAGCTCACTCTCCAGGAGTGGCGTCACTGGCTCGAGGGGGCGGCTCAGCCCTTCGTGGTCTGGACCGACCACAAGAACCTGGAGTACCTGAGAGCGGCCAAGCGTCTGAACGCCCGCCAGGCGCGCTGGTCTTTGTTCTTTGGTCGCTTCAGGTTCACAATCACCTACCGCCCAGGTTCGAAGAATGATAAGGCGGACGCTCTGTCCAGGCAATTTGCCCCTGAGGCCCCCGAGGACCGGGACCATACCATCCTTCCAGCCTCGTGTGTCGTGGGCGCCGTCTCCTGGTCCATCAGGGACAAAGTCCGGAGGGCACAGGCAACCAAACCCGACCCGGGTGGCGGACCAGCGGGTAAGCTGTTCTTTCCTTCCTCGGTTCGGAGTGACGTCATCCACTGGGCTCACACCACCAAGCTCGCCTGTCACCCTGGGATCTCCCGCTTGATTGAGCTTCTTCAGAGGTCCTTTTGGTGGCCGGGCCTCTGGGGTGACGTCGCCAATTATGTCCGCGCTTGCCCCCAGTGCGCAACTGGGAAGACGTCTTCCTCTCCCCCAGCTGGCCTTCTCCACCCTCTGCCGACCCCCAGCAGACCCTGGTCCCATGTGGCCTTGGACTTCGTTACCGGTCTCCCATCTTCCAACTCCTTCACCACCATCCTGACGATCGTGGACAGATTTTCCAAGACCGCCCACTTCGTGCCGCTCCATGGTCTTCCTACTGCTCGGGAGATGGTGGGCCTATTGGTCCAACACGTCGTGAGGCCGCATGGGATCCCAGTGGACATCGTCTCTGACCGGGGTCCCCAGTTTGTGTCTAGAGTCTGGTCATGTTTCTGCAAAGCCCTGGGAGCCACGGTGAGTTTGTCCTCCGGCCACCACCCCCAGTTCAACGGGCAGTGTGAGCGGACAAACCAGGAATTGGAGGCCGCTCTGCGCTGCGTCACCTCCTCCAATCCTTCCTCCTGGAGCGCCCATCTGCCCTGGGTTGAATATGCGCACAACGCCACTTTGTCGTCGGCAATCGGGATGTCCCCCTTCCGAGCATCACTTGGGTATGACCCCCCGTTGTTCCCTGAAGAGGAGGGGGAGGTGGCGGTGCCTTCCATCCAGGCCCATCTCAGGCGTTGTCGGCGCATATGGACAACGGTGCGCCGTGCGCTTTTACGCACGGCTGAGCGCAACATCAAGGCGGCTAATCGCCACAGGAGGGTCAGCAAGTCTGGCTGTCTACGCGGGATATCAACCTGAAGGCCGAGAGGAAGAAGATGGCTCGACGCATTGGCCCCTTCCCCATCACAAGAATCATCAACCAGGTGGCTGTGCGTTTGGCTCTCCCCCCCTCCCTCCGCATCTGCACGACGTTCCATGTTTCCCGTGTTAAGCCTGTGGTGTCTCACCCTCTCTGTCCTCCCCCTAGGGCTCCACTCCCTCCTGTGCTCATCAACGGCGACCCGGCGTGGAGGGTCTCTTCCATCTTGGACTCCCGCCGCTGAGGTCGCAGGCTGCAATACCTGGTGGATTGGGAGGGGTATGGCCCCGAATGGAGGTCCTGGGTGCTCCCATCGTTCGTGCTGGACAAACGCCTCATCTCGGAGTTCCATCTGGCGCACCCAGGTAAGCCAGCGCCGGGAGGCGCTTCTCGGGGAGGGGAGTACTGTCACAGCTCACTCTCGCCCATCTCCAGCTCCAGCTGTGAACACACCTGCGCCTCATCAAGCCTGGGCTATTTAGCCCGCTCTGCCCTGCGCTTCAGCCTGGAGTCGTCTGCTCTTCTGAGATTGTGCTACCCACACTCGCCTTCTCCTCAACGCTCCTAACGACCTTCAACCATCGCTTCCCACGTAAGCCATTATCCTATCACTCACCTTTTCTCCAGTCCTTCTCCCCTGAGCACAGGTGGATTCCTTGGCGGCGGAACTTCTCCTCATCAGCTTCTCTCTCTCACCCACTGCGCCGAGCACGCATTGGAGCGCTGTCCTCCAGGCAGGAGACCTGTGGCTCGCCACCAGAAACATCTGCAAGTAAGCCACAGTCCGAGTATTAATTCACTGGGCTTGGCTCGATTGTTGCAATTGACTTGAGCCTATGTGCGTGTTCCCTGGGTCTGAACTCATGTCACCTGGTGCTCTATAAATACAGCTTATTATGATGTTTTTTGTTGTTGTAATTAATTCCACAGTTACACACTCCATGATGTTTTCCATTTCAAAAGACATATTATCTACAACTTGGCTTTGGTAGCAGGACCTGATATATAAAACAACACCACCACCCCTTTTTATTTACCTGCTTGTGGTATATAAATCATAGCCTCTCATTTGCACTGTATGAAGTTGGTCATTTTTTAGCCAAGTCTCAGAAATTGCAACAGCAGAAAAATTTGTGTTATATTGCAACAAACTGTCCTGGATTTTGGAAAAATTCATGTTGAGACTTCTACTATTAAAGTGTATTATTGACAATGATTGGTCAAGAATAGTATTTTTTAGTTGGTCTGAGCTAAAGTATTTACACTGATGTTTTACACTGCTGAAAAAGTGATTTTCAGGATCGGTTTCATTTTCAATACTGTGTGGCTTATGCTCAGTATATTCGTACCCTTTAAAAATGAGGTTGTTTCCTATAAAAGTTTGCATCTTAATTATTTCAGTCAATGGAAACAAATGCACAGTTTATATCACTCAGAAGATAATGAAATGTCAGTCATTTCTGGTTGATTTTTGGCTCCATTGATTTTGGTGTACTGTTATGGGGATGGCGTGGGTGAATAATGAGTCTGTCATACCTTAAGTAGGCTATGTCCCCCCGTGCTCTTGTAGCTTTCTGCTCTGGCATTAATTCTTTTCTCTTCCATCTTACCGAATCAGTGAAGTCCTCATTGATGAAGATTTCTGTTCCTTTGAGGGACTTGGCTCTTTGAAGAATGGTCATCCTGTCCTTGTGCCGCAGGAACTTGACCACAATGGGCCTCGGTCTTTCTCCTCCAGGTTTCCCGGTGCGGTGGGCTCTCTCCATCTTGATCCCCGGTGGTAACTAGTTTCTCCATGAGACTATTTTTAATCTTCTCCTCCGTGTTGGCCCAGGTCTCTCCTGGTGCTTCCACAACACCATCAAATACCAGATTATTTCTCTAGGATTGTCCTTCCAGGTATTCAAATTTGTCAGTGACAGTCAACAGACTGTCACACACTTTAAAAACATCTGATTGCAGAATATTGTTGTGGTCTGCTTGTTTAGACAAATCAGCTTTTATGTCATCTACGTCTTTCTGGGTGAACTGTAGACTGGTTTTAATGTCCTGCAACTCTCTCGTCATCATGTCCACTCTTGCATTTGCTGAATCCATAATCACTTTGATGAGGCTTTTGAACGTTTCCTGCTGTTGGTTTAACAATGCAGAAAACAGTTGTTTTTGCTGTTGCAGTAAGTTATTTACCTGTGCAAGGGACACATATTCCTCCTCGGATTTGGCCTCTGCTTTTGGCTTAGGTGGCATTATGCCACAGTTTTTCAATAGTTTGCAGTGGACAAGGAGACAAGATTCTGTTTCCAAAAATATTTCAGTGTCGAGGAAAAAGTCCAGCAGCAACAACAACAGGAATGCATGTAAGGCCTGGTGCCAGGCCTGAAGCTTGATGGAGGTGGCTGCAGGGCCTGGTGGTGATAACTGCCTGTGAAGCCTGGTGGTGGTGGCTGCTGGCCTGGTGATGGTGGCTGCCTGTGGAGCCTGTTGGTGGTGGCTGCCTTTCTGCTTCTAAGGCAGAAAGGCTCAATTCCAAATCCACCAGAATCTTCCCCCAAGCCACCAATCCACTGCCAAGTGTCAACCAAATCACCTCCAAAAGTCCAGAACTAGCCATAGGTGAACAATTGAAGTTCTATTACCTCTCGAACATGTAGTATTTTAATCCTGCTGCTCAGTGCTCAATTTACTTCAAACATCTTTTAATAAAAGAAATGGAAGACAAATGTGACAAGTCACGTGGCCAAATTTATCTGAAAATGTGCTTTTAAGAACTCATCTTTTCATGGATGGCCACAGCTAAGAAGACCACAGCTGTCTCCAGAAGGCCAATATCATTTGCTTTTACACATTATTTTATTAAGCAGATGTGTTAGCTGCTTTTAGTTCTGTATTTTTTTAACAAAAATCAAATAATTTACAGAACACAAACTAAATTGCATACATTTAAAAAAAGATTAATATTTAAAAAAAACATCTCACAAAGTCCGCCTCTATATTATATTTTCAGTATTAAAATGATTCAAACTGCAAGTCTAAAAAAGGCCAGTAAATATAATTAATTCCACACTACACAATTCCTTTGAAGGTTTTTTAATGTGAACAATGTTTTTATCTTTTTAACCTAGTCTGGGTAACACTGTCACAGGGAGAGTGGAGGTGGATGTGTGGTGATGTTCATGTTCAGTAACGCGCAGAGCAAATTATTGGTTTGGCATGATCGAGTGTCATGGAAATTACCTCCATAACCAACGTCATGCTGGCTCAATGGAGATGTGGTCCCAGAAAGGTGGAGCTGTGGGGAACTTGAGTGAACAAACCCCCAGGTGGAAACGTACCATCTGAGGCAGTCAGCATGGCGGTGGATATAATTTCACAGCAGCGTTTTATTCCACAGGTACACACTGGGAAGGAAGCATGGCTGTCCACCCGCAGCAAACTGCTTTGCCTAACCAGTGTATCCCAAGGTCCCACGCCATAAAATGTCCGGGCTGCCGCCGCCAATACAGCACCTCAGTTTCACTTTTTCTTTCAGTTAAAACTAAATGATATACTTTTTCCACAAATTGTATTAAAAAGTTTCGAAGTCTGGACGGAGGTCTCTCAAGACCCTGATCCAAACCGGAGTCCACCAGTTGGTTAGCCCAGCTCTGTATACTCCCACTTGGTAACATCATCCGCCGACATGGCTTTAACTTCCATTGTTATGCCGACGACATTCAGATCTACATTTCCACTAAGTGTATAACCACAGTAACCTGCTTCATACTGGAAAACTGTCTTTCTGAAATAAAATGCCAACTCCACACTTTCCCCATCCCCACAGCTACAAAACTTTGGAGTCATATTTGACAGCCACCTCACTTTTTGAACCGCACATCAATCATGTCACCAAAACTTCCTTCTTCCAGCTAAAAAACATAGCCCGACTCCATCCCTCACTCACCTTCTCCACCGCAGAAACCCTCATACACGCATTTATGACATCCAGACTCGATTATGGTAACAGCATTCTTTACGGCTCATCATCCAAAGTCCTCCAGAAACTTCAATACATTCAGAACTCAGCTGCCCATCTGCTTACCCAGTCCTGCAACCACATCACCCCTGTTCTCCAGAATCTCCACTGGCCCTGAATCTAACAACGTATCCAATTCAAAGTCCTTCTCCTCACCTTTAAAGCCCTTCATCACCAGGCCCCTTCCTATCTTACAAACCTGTTGCACCAGCACCCCCCCCCCCCACCACTGCCTCCATTCCTCTGATGCAAACCTCCTCTCTCCACCACACAGAACCAAGCACAGAACCTGGGTGGGACAAAGCCTTTTCCATTGCCACACATCCGTGACTGCACAGACTTAAACTCCTTCAAATCATAACTCAAAACCCACCTGTTCCGACTTGCTTTTAAGCTTTAATTTTAATTGTGCGTTTTTTTCGTCTCTAATGTAAAACATCTTTGAGTGCCTTCGAAGCGCTATACAAATAAAATATATTATTTTATTATTATTACATGACGTGCGCACTACATTAAACCATTCAGCTGATTTTTCAGCTCAGCATTCTTCCCCATTTGGGCAGCACGGTGGTGCAGTGGTTAGCACTGTTGCCTTACAGCTAGAAGGTTCCAGGTTCGAATCCCCAGGCTGGCAGGGGTAGGAACCTTTCTGTGTGGAGTTTGCATGTTCTTCCTATGCTGTGTGGGTTTACTCCGGGGGCTCCGGTTTCAGAATCAGCTTTATTGCCAAGTATATTTACAAGTAAACACACAAGGAATTTGACTTGACATAAGACGCGCACGTTAGGCGCATCCAATGACGCGTCGCCATACAAGGCGCCTGTCAACAGTGGAGGTAAAGAGGGGGGAGGAGGGGGAGGAAAACACAATAGGAGAGAGAAAAAACATAGTAATCAGAATAAACGCTCATATGTGAGCCAAATTTTGACTACACAGAAAAAAACCCTCATGCATTAGCATACAATAGAATTCACAAGACACAAGAGAGCAGTGTACAGTATCTTTAATCAGTTCATGAATCAATGTGTGTGCGGTGTTGAGCAGTGTTGATGATAATAAGAGAGACCCAAGGACCCTTGGCAGAAGATGTTTTGTCTGTCTGGCGCCCAGTCTTATCTGGCGCTGCAGCTGGCTGTCCAAGGCCTTGTGCTCATGATTTTGAAAAAAACACAGACTGCAGACAGCCAGGAGGAATTTTCATGGGGAATAATAGTGCCAAATAGGACTGATCACAGAGAAGACTTGTATTTCTTCTGTAGATTCAGTACATTAATCCTTCATTGCGCAGCTTTGAATTCGTCGTGGAAAGACCTGAGCGAACCCATGATGTAATCCACCTTACGAGACAGTTCTCCAGTAGTCGCTATCATGGTCTTCTCCAGTTTCTCAATTTGTTGGATGCACCTCGCCTGGCCAGCATTTTGATAGGTTGAATCCATCTTCAGCAATTTGCGGTAAACCAAGACAATTCCTGTCCCAATCAGAATTATCCCAATCACCAAGATTACGAAGATAAACAGATCTTCAATATCTTCGATAGAAAGATTAGAGAGACACAGCATTTTCCATTTACCCGTGTCACATAGATAGCCCACTGGAGCCGTTCCAGCGGGGCAGACAGCTTCCCCCGGAGCACTTTTCCTTGTTGAAAAAATAGTGTCAATTGTGTTCAAAGCCCAGCTTATTAACTCCATAATTTCTTTTCGGCGGTCGCAGTTAGACGCAGGCAGACAACAGCAAGCTGGGATCTAGTAATAACAGGAGGGGAGGAAAAAATCAGCAGGAGAGAAGAAAAAAGCGTCTGCTCTCTTGGGAGGGCGTGTCCAAAGACATGCATGCTAGGTTAATTGGTTGTTCTAAATTGTCCATAGATATGTCTCCTATAGGCCCTTAGAATAGAGGGTTAGTACTAGTGAAGCGCTTTGAGTGGTCTTTGAGACTAGAAAAGTGCTATATAAGTACAGGTCCTTATCCCATTTGTTCTTTCTCACATAACCAACTGGGCATCAACTGTGATTGATGTCTTCCTTATTACCAAGCAGCATTACTATCGCAATCATTTTGGTTCACATGCATGGGCTTTGGTTAGTGCAAAACCAGTTTTAAACCATCATGATCACAGTTCACTTTAGATAATGCGCTTCTTTGCATTAAAGGGTTGGCCAGGAGTGCTTTGGATTGCATTATCCAAACCACACCCCTGAATAATTAGACCGGCCTCTTTGCGTTATGCACCAGCAGAAAGTTTGTTTCTATCCTGTTGTAATAAGGAAATGAACTTGGAAACATTTTCTACATCAGTGACAATTGACTAACCAACCGCATCGTTGTAATATGGCCCTAAGAGTTTCTCTTTTACAGGTGCTAAGGTGGAGTAAGGTGTGATAATAGAGCCAGTTGAATACAGAGCGGTCATTCGGTTTCTGTTCTTGAAAGGCCACACACCGTGGGAGATGGGTTTTTTTTTTCCCACAATATTTTTATTGAACCTTTTTACAAACATAACACAAACAATCAAACACTAACACTAAAGTAATAAAAAAAAAATACTAAAAAAAAACACCAACAACCACTAACAAGAACAGATCTTCAACAATGCTCCTCTGTTTAGTCTAGGCAATCCATTACATAAGTATACATATTATACATTCACCAGTTTGGAATTTACAAGGTCCACACACATCATTCACCTTCTTCTTCAAAAGTTATGTTTAAATTCTTTACATAATCAATGAAAGGTCTCCATATATTCTCAAACACATTTTCCTTTGATTTCAGTATGTATGTTATTCTTTCTAATGGAAGGTTTGTTAACATCTGTCTTAACCACTGAGTCACAACTGGTCTATGAGTCTTTTTCCACAATAGTGCAATACAATTTTTGGCCTTAAGCAAACTGAGGTCTATGAATGCTCTTTCACTTTTATTAAAATTATGCTTTTCTGGATACAGACCCAACAAAAACAATTTAGGATTCAATATGATTTGTTTTGAAATTATTTTTTTCAATTGTTACCCTCACCTCTTCCCAAAACACTCTAATTTTCCTACATTCCCATACACAATGAAATAAGGTTCCTTTACTTTCCATACATTTTGTGCACGTATCTGGTATGTTTTTGTTATATCTATTTAATTCCACCGGTGTAACATACATCCGCATTAACCATTTAAAATGTATCAATTTAAGACGTAAATTTATTGATTTGGTTTGAGCTTCTGTACAAGCCAATTCCCATTGTTCCTCTGAAATTTCAATTTGCAGGTCTTCTTTCCAATAATTCAATCTTTTCTGTGAGTTTTCACTTGAAGATAGTGTCAATGAATTATAAAACTCTGAAATAATACCCTTTCACCGTGGGAGATGTTTAATGAGATGAAAGACTTATGGAGGGGATGCCGCATCAGATGATGCTGTGAAGCACTGGCATCAATAGTTCAAGTGTGGTGGGACATCGGTGAAAACAGCACCCATTCCTGGGCAACTACAGTGCCTCATTGATGAAGACACCATTCAGCAGGTGGAGGCCACCCCTTTAGAGGATGGCCGCATAACTGTTCATCAACTAGCCCAAGATGTCAAGATTAGTTGGGTTTGTGGAAAAAAAATCCATGACCATTTACACATGCGGAAGTTGTTTGCACAATAGATTCTGTGGTTACATACGCATTTCCAGAAGCAGAAACGAGTCACGTGTTCCCAGGCTCTTTTGACCATGTGCCAAGAAAACCGGAAGTACATCTTCAAGAGACGAGTTATATTCAATTCAATTCAACTTTATTTATATAGCACCATTTCACAACAACAGTTATCTCATAGCACTTTCAATTGTAGGGGACATCCCCACAATTGCAGAAAGCCCCAGCAATCAGGTGATCCCCTGTGAGCAAGCACTTGGCGACGGTGGAGAGGAAAAACTCCCTTTTAGCAGGAAGAGACCTCCAGCAGAACCAGGCTCAGGGAGGGGCAGTCATCTGTTGTGACTGGCTGGGGGGTGAGGGGACTCAATCTATGGGAGAGAACAAACATATGTTAATGGCCAGCAAAAATATTTCATTGATATCATATTATCATATTGATATATATTGATTTCATACAATAGGAAACATGGGTCCATAGCTATGACCCAGAGACTAAGGCCCAGTCAAAGCAATGGAAGCATTATAACTCACTGTCTCTGAAGAAGGCGTGTGTCCAGCCCTCAGCGGGCAAGGTCATGGTCTTTTGGAACCAGCATGGAGTACTGATTATGGATTTCCTGGCAAAGGGTACCACAATTACCAGGACTTACTACACCTCACTGCTGCAGAAATTCCGGAAGGTCATCAAAATTGAGAGTCGTGGCAGAACATCAAATTTTGAAGTGTATCTCTCTGTCTGGCCTCTGTTGAAGTGGATGTTCTGTTGGCTCAAAGGTTTCAGGTCTGTTTGGGATTTTTTTCCTCAGTGGAGCTTTATTGACTCTCATGTTGCACTGTGGCAAAGAAGTTGGGTTAATTAAGTGACTGCAAGATGACATTCAATCAGGCGCTTGAAAATAGCTGGGGCATTGGTGAGGCCAAAAGGCATTACACAATATTCAAAATGACCCAGATGCGTTTTAAACACCGTTTTCCATTCATGCCCCTCCTTCATTCTAATGAGGTGATAAGCATTCCTGAGGTTGAGTTTGGAATATATGACTGAGTCCTGGAGTAGATCAAACATGGAGTTCATAATGGGAAGGGGGTGTTTGTCCTTGACAGTGATGTTGTTGATCTCACAGAAGTCTATACAGGGGCGTAATGAACCATCCTTTTTTCCCCCACATAGAAAAACCCGGTGACATGATTTACAACCCAAGAGACAGACGCTGACACGAGAGATACAGAAAATTATCTTTATTGTGATTTTGTGAGTGAAGTGTGAGTGAATGTGTGAATGTTCGTCTGGCCACTGGAGCTGAGCCCGTCTTGCGGTAACCTGGCAACCCTGGAAAACACAAGCACAAGGTTACTGTTGTTCAGTAGCAATGTTCGGCGGGTATGCTGCAGGGGCTTACTTGCAGGTGCCACAATGAGAGGCTGACTGACTCCTGGTGTCCGTGCGACGTCGTGCTCGTGGTGTCCGGTGCTGTGGAGATGAGGAGGAGCTCTGCGGAGCGGAGGACGGTGCCTCGTCAGCAGAGGAGGATGGTCCGCCGCCAGGGAGGTCCACCTGTGCACAGGGGATAGAACTTGTAGAGTAATGATGATGAGATGGCTTACGTGACCTGGTAAGGCAAGGCGTGGATTCTTTGACGCGAGATCGTGGTCTTGGCGCGTTGCTTGGCGAGAGTGACAGACGACTCCGTGCTGAGGCGTCCACGCATTGGGCTTTTATGGCCCGCTGATTGCCACCTGCTGAAGTGAGCGCAGCCGATGTTGATGATGCTGATGACGGCCTAGCGGCCATCATGACACCCGGCTCCCAAAGCTGATGGCAAATGGTGATTTAGGCTGGCAGCCAATGATTCCTTAACATATTTTTCAATGGCTGCTCATTCAGGGGCCAACAGGCTATACAACCTACCTACTAGATGGTAGAGGCACCCCCTACATGAGCTCGATGGCACAGTGAAAGGGTCGATGCAGGGGAAGAGAGAGAGTTTTAGTTTTGCTGAAGACCGGGGCCAAATCATTGCACTCAGGAGGAACTTTGGACAGATCTGGGGATTCGAGAACTGGGGTCTAAATAGGGATAGTGGATGAGCAGGCGGCAGATTGGAGACACGTGGCCATACAATAGGGGCGCCAAGAATTAATAGCACCCTTGCATCAATCGATCACCGGATTATGAATCTTGAGCCAGGGGTAACCAAGCACCACAGGGGAAGTGGAGGCAGAGAGAACCAGAAAGGATAACTGTTCATGGTGGTTACCTGAAACTAAGAGGGCTAATGCAGCAAAACGTTTGGTGACTTGGCCCAGGGACCGGCCAGAGAAAGCGACCAAGCTAACTGCCTGTTGTAACCAGCAGCAGAGGATTTTAAACTGGGTTGCCAGACTCTCTGAGATGAAGTTTTGCTCAGCCCCTGAATCAACCAAGGCTGTGCCTACATACTTGGACTGGAGTGGTAAGTGCATCAGCAGTGTCAGATGTGGTTTAAAGGGATTGTTTAAACCGGCCATCAGTCCCCCAACAGCCACTGATGGGCTAGGTCATTTGGGTTTCTTGGCACACTGAGCTACCCTATGACCCACTTGCCTGCAATATATACACAACCTCTCATCAAAACGCCACTGTCATACGGATGGGGTGACTTAAGGTCGACCAGGCTCCATAGGTTCTGATGAATCACAGGAGGAGACAGCTGGTGGTGACACGAGGAGCTGCTGAAGAGATGGTGTGACGTGGAGAGAGGGACGGGCTCTGGACCTTCGCTCCTACGACTGTTCGTAAAGCCGATTGTCGAGCTTGATTATCAGAGAGATTAAGGCATTGAGCAAATGTAACCCAGCTGAGAAAATGACCCTTTTTCTCAGATTTCATTTGTATTAATGAAAGTGTGTGATTTTATTTTGAAAACCGACTATCTTGGAGAAGAGGAAGTGCGATCCTCGTCATCCAACTTTTGAATTTCCGGTTCATGGTCACGTTGGGTGATCTGGGTCTTTCCATTCGTTAAGAGCGATATTAGCCCCGCCTTCCGAGTAGAGGCAGCCAGCGCAAACTCGGAATTCAGTCTTTAACGATACGAGCGCGGACGAGGGAGGTTGTGAAGTGATCTGATTCACACAGATACCTCTTCTTGATGAGTTTCATTCAGAAAGATGCTATAAATGGATCTAAACACTCTCCAAATGCTAATCTGCAACCTTTATTATCCTAAGTTGACGGGAGCACAAGCGTAAGGGGCATTGTGGCTGTGTCCTTTGCTGTATTCACACTGAAACCTCATCTTGGTGAGTCAGATACATGCTAATGTTATGCTAATGTTAGCACTATGCTAATGCTAGTCGCGAGTGGATTGTTTCCTGTTTAAAAGCAATGGAAAAGGCTGTCTTTGTGTCTGTATGGTTTTCCTAAATGTGATTTCAGTTCCCAACAGTATGCTGAAGTACTTTTAGTTCTTATGCACTATTTCTGTCGAATGCAATGTGTAGTTTGATACTAAAAGCACATGACATTGGTCTGCTATGTAAATTCATAGGTTATGCTAAACCCAGTAGCTCAGACAGGGTTTACTGATTTTAAAAGGGAATATTGGAAGTGATGGGACAGTATATTCCCTGGTTATGTGATAAATTAATTGTATTTCATTTCATGATTTACAAAGACAAGGTTAGAGAGGATTAATCATAATTTCATGGTTAAATGATATAGAGATGAACAGAGGAATTCATTTAATTGATTACATGAAAAAAGGGTATTTCATGTGCTACCAGAGAGATTGTGAGAAAAAAGAACACATGCATGTAAGATGTAAGATGTGAAATGTAAGATATTACTATATTGCTGGATTGTGATAATAGTAATATGAGAGAAGAACTTAAACACTAAGCTATGGTGTTATATAAGAAGGGATTGGAAGTCGAATTACTCTAGCTGTAAACAATAATACCATTATTGTCGTGCAGGCTAGGTTTTTTTGGTTGCTGACCAAAAACCTTCTGGATCCTAGATTCTCTCTGAATGGAGATGGCGAGCCTGACCCGAGACTGAACCGAGATTGATCTGAGATCTAACCAAGATCTTGATTGAAGAGCATCCCTCCTCTCTCCAGTGCCCAACGTTGAAGTGGTAACAACCCAAGGAGCCGCTTTAAAAGAAGAGAGGAAACCTGAGTCTGTAGATACAAGATATCTTGACTGGTCAAATGACTAACCCGAAAGGACAAACAAACACTGAGCTCAGTAGGACACTTTTGGGGTTTTATTTCATGCCGGCCGTTGTTATATTTGTATACTTGTACATTGTTTCTATATTTTGCTCCTTCTATATTTATTAATACAGACATGAATTGCTCATTTCTTGCCTCCAGCTATTTCATTCCACACTCACTCTAATTCTCTATTGTAACCCTTACGAACCTAGCAACTGGTCTACACTTAATTATTTCCCTTACCTAATTAACATAAGGCAAGGGTTACACAAACCTGGTTCGTCGTGAAGACGGGCAAGCTAATTGCGGAGGTTTGAGTTTAATGCATGAATGAAAACTGAACGGAGTGCCACGTCTCCCCACTCCACCTCAGCCGCCAGGACCCGGAAGTCGAGAGCGTATTCTGCTGCTATGTTGGTACCCTGGTGGAGGTTAATTAACCGAGTGGGCGCACTCCCATCCCAGTCAGAATGATTAAACACCCGGACAAAATCTTCCGTAAACTGGTCAAAGGAATATGCATGGAAATTTGGCCCCTGGATAATAGCTTGACTCCAGGAGAGAGCATGCCCATTGAGGAGACCTGCCAGGAAGCTAATGTGGCTACAGTCGGATGGAAAATCGTCAGGCACACAGTCAAAAACCAACTGACGCTGTAGCAGGAACCCACTAGCCCCCCCTAGCTTCCCAGTGTAGTGCAAAGACATGGGAATTAACACACTGCCAGAACGGATGGGGGACACAGATTGGGCTGTGACGGAGGATGCTGCCACAAGACCCTATAAGGTAATATCTAGCCTGTCATTTTAGATATTTGGCTAAGAACAGCCTGAATCTGGTATGCTGTTTGGTCAGCACGGTGCTCCAGAACACTGAGATGGGCTGCAAGCATTCCCATCATGGTGTCCGCTGGGTCTGACTGCTGGTCACGTGCTGACATGGTTAACAAACCAAGACCCAGAAGCAGACACGGATGAGAGCACTTGTGTATGGTTTAACAATGATTTGACAATAATTGTGCAATGATTTTTTTTATTGATTTATTCATCATTTAACCTCTTGCGCTCCGTTGTACCGCAGACGGGCAAGTCTCTGCGTCCTAGGGCGCACGAGGGCGCACGAGAGCGCACGATGCAGGACGCATGACTCGGATGCATGATCCTGATGGTGGTGATGTAGGTGGTGTGGCGCTGCAGACACAGAGTTCATCTGATTGACCTCTCATTCAACTAATAAGAGGCTTGAATTGGGTTTCTGAAACCTTGAAGAACCATTGAATGAAAATCTAGGAAGGAGGACCCGCCTACTGTGAATGCAGGAGCCAATTGAAGCACAGAAGTTCGGGCTGGGTGAAGAGAGACTTACTGTTGCAACAGATGAAAAAAAGGACGCTGGAAGAACCTGCTACAGATCCAGCAGCACGGAGAACACCCACAAGTGCGACCTGCACTCATTCCAGCAGAATAGACGTTTAGGATTCTCTTCCGTCATCATAGACCGACGGAGGCCGACGACAAAGGTCGTAAATCATTCGCCAAAACCGCAATAATGGAATTATGTTTTGACCGGGATCCACGAGCGGACCAGCGTCGCGTTCGTCTGACAATGGGGAAGAGAAGTTTGCCAGGACAATGTGGCTGTGAAGAGGTAAGGTGTTATAAGCTAAATTATTATTTATTCCTGAAAATTGTAATCAAAAAATGACTTTTGACCGATCAGTAAATTACAACTGTACGGCGCATGAAGTACGAAGTGCGTGCGCCGCGATAAAAGGTTCATTTGCCGTGTTCGGACCGTGAACGCCCCTGCCCCCCCCCCTTTCCCCGCTGCAGAAGAGGAGCGGGGGGGGGGCTTCACGGTCCGAACGCCCCCCGGTCCGCGGGGGGAAGCCGCGGTGACTGCGCAGCGGTTGCCACATAGCCATATGAGTCTATTCCGTCATGTAGCAATGGCCGATGGCCGTCCTCTGTAGCGAGGGGGGGGGACAACCCCCCCCCCCACACACACACACACAGTAGCGAGGGGGGGGGGGAAGCCGCGGTGACAGCGTTGCTGTGGAAACATGCCACATCTGAGTGTAATCCGTCATGTAGCGAGGGCCGATCTCCGTCCTTTGTAGCGAGGGGGGGACAACCCCCCACACACACACACAGACACAGCCCTGAATGTGACCTTTCATTAGAGCCCTAAATGAAGCTTCTACATTGATTCATTCAAAAGTTACAGACGTTTTTCCAAACTGTGCCATTTGGCACAATTTGGCACAGTTCCAAAACGCCTGGGAACAGCCTGAGAACAAAGCTGTGTAAAATATTCATTTTTTGTGGTATTGTTACAAAATTTAGATAACACTTGGTTCTACATTTCTGTTGCATTTTCCAGCCCGGATCTGAAGCTGTGTGTTATTTGCAAGCATTTGTATCCAAAAAAACACCCAGGCCAAATTTATTTTCTTCAAGTTCACTATGTTTAGATGACTGTAACTCAGTGGCCAGAGCACTTAGAGAGATCTTTTTTTTTGCCAAAAAATTCAAAGTGTTTTCTTTTAAATGAGACCAACCCCATGAAGATGCTGCAAAGGGTTGAATGACAGCTTTCGATTTACTTTGGGCACATTATTTTTTGGCGTTTTTAGGAAAATTGACCGGAGTGCAAGGGGTTAAAATAACATTATATAAAAGATACAACATACAGTGGTGTGAAAAAGTGTTTGCTCCCTTCCTGGTTTCTCATTTTTTTGTATGTTTGTCACATTTAAATGTTTCACATCAAACAAATTTAAATATTAGACAAAGATAACACAAGACAACAAAATGCGGTTTTTCAATGAAGGTATTTATTATTAAGGGTAAAAAAAAAACAAATCTGCACGGCCCTGTGTGAAAAGTGATTGCCCCCCTGTTAAAACATAAATTAACTATGGTTTATCACATCTTTGGAAAGTTGAGTTCAATTTCTCTTGCCACACCCAGGCCTGATTACTGCCACACCTGTTCTCAATCAAGAAATCACTTAAATAGGACCTGCCTGACAAAGTGAAGTAAACTCAAAGATCCTTAAAAGCTAGACATCATGCTGCGATCCAAAGAAATTCAGGAACAAATGAGAAACAAAGTAATTGAGATCTATCAGTCTGGAAAAGGTTATAAAGCTTTGGGACTCCAACGAACCGCAGTGAGAGCCATTATCCACAAATGGCGAAAACATGGAACAGTGGTGAACCTTCCCAGGAGTGGCCAGCCGACCAAAATTACCCCAAGAGCGCAGTGACGACTCATCCAAGAGGTCGCAAAAGACTCCACAACAGCATCCAAAGAAGTGCAGGCCTCACTTGCCTCAGTTAAGGTCAGTGTTCATGACTCCACCATAAGAAAGAGATGGCAAAAATGGCCTGCATGGCAGAGTTCCAAGACAAAAACCACTGCTGAGCAAAAAGAACATAAAGGCCCATTTCAGTTTTGCCAGAAAACATCTTGATGATCCCCAAGACTTTTGGGAAAATACTCTGTGGACTGACGTGACAAAAGTTTTGAACTTTTTGGAAAGGTCGTGTCCCATTACATCTGGCATAAAAGTAACACAGCATTTCAGAAAAGGTTCATCATACCAACAGTAAAATATGGTGGTGGTATTGTGATGGTCTAGGGCTGTTTTGCTGCTTCAGGACCTAGAAGACTTGCTGTGGTAGATGGAACCATGAATTCTGCTGTCTACCAAAAAATCCTGAAGGAGAATGTCTGGCTATCTGCCCGTGACCTCAAGCTGAAACACACTTGAGTTCTGCAGCAGGACAATGATCCAATGCACACCAGCAAGTCCACCTCTGAATGGCTTAAGAAAAACAAAATGAAGACCTTGGAGTGGCCTAGTTAACGTCCTGACCTGAATCTGATTGAGAGGCTGTGGCATGACCTTAAAAAGGCGGTTCATGCTCAAAAACCCTCCAATGTGGCTGAATTACAACAATTCTACAAAGATGAGTGGGCCAAAATTCCTCCACAGCACTGTAAAAGACTCATTGCCAGTTATTGCAAACGCTTGACTGTAGTTGTTGCTGCTAAGGGTGGCCCAACCAGTTATTAAGTTTAGGGGCAATCACTTTTTCACACAGGGCCATGTAGGTATGGATTGTTTTCCCTTAATAATAAACACCATTTAAAAACTGTATTTTGTGTTTACTTGTCTTATCTTTGTGTAATATTTAAATGTGTTTGATGACCTGAAACATTTAAGTGTAACAAACATACAAAAAAAAAAGAGAAATCAGGAAGGGGGCAGACACTTTTTCCCACCACTGTATATTTAAAAACAATGTGATGATACAAGAAAGTGCACACACTTATTTCCATTGTGGTCCCTAATGCATGATAGTGCAACAGAGATCTGGCAACCCTGTGGGAAGAGAGCAGACATAAAGGTGAGTATATGGACAGACTATATTAACATGGACAGACTATATTAAGAAGGTTAATAGGGTAATTTTGTGCTTACAGGCTTCCCAGAAAGGTGCCGGGTGGCGTTGTTGATAATCTTCCACCGCAGAGAAGCTGGATGCCAGAAGTAAATCCTCAGCTGTGGTGCGCTTCGAAGGCGAACCATGGCAGGCTGGCCAGGCCTGAACGCAGGGGAAAGGAGTGGAGAAAGCAGTAAAGGTAAATGGTGGTAAGTCGACTTACTTTGGGGAAGAAGGGAGTGCACACAATCCTGGGAGTAAGCAGTCCAATGCGTGAGGCAGGCTCGGGGGTCAGGCAGGTGAAAGTCAGAGCAGGGCAGGCAACACAATGAGCAGGTGGGCAAATCCAAATCAGTAGGCAGGCTGGGAGTCTAGGGAAGGCAGATAGTCAAAACACAAGAGACAGATTCACAGATATTATTAGTGATGGGACAGCAGACTCTGGGGCTCCAAGCTTATCCAGGAAATATTTGGCGAAGCGCATTTCGAGGCGTGAATTGCTAACATATGTGTTGACGTCGTACCATGTGACTGGGTCAGGAAGCCATTCATGACTTTGCATGCAACATGAAATAAAGTGAGCAGCGATACACAATGGAAATCCCCGTCTCTCACATTTTGTATTGTCATATTTGACTGTGTAAGGAATATGTCACAGCCAATTTTCACAGCCAGCACCAAAAACACGGACTTCTCCCGTTTGGGAACATTTTGAGTGCATTTCTCCCATTGATGTATTTTTCACAAATAGTGGATATTTATTGTTCCTGAGGTAATGGCTTAGTGGTAAAGCATGTGTTCTACAAGTGGGAGGCTGGGGTTTGAACCTCAGCTGAGTCATTCTTGTAATTTTATTTTTATTTGCAAGGTGAAGTGTCTGTTGTGTTTCAAAGAGCTTGGATCATTATTACGCATTGTTATGCTGAGGCACTATTGCCATTGTGCCCTGCATGAGAATAAGGACGGGGTTTAATATACTGGTAAAGACAGTATAAGACTGTTGAAAATTTATTATTTCTTAATAAAAATGGTACAAGCACACCAAGAAACACAGGCACATTCACTGTAGTCACCCCAGTTTTACTATTTCTTTTTTCCCTTATGATCATTGATATTTCTTAAGACAGCATGTTTATTGAAATTGAAAAAAATACACATTAAACCAATAATGCCCTTGTAAAAATCTGCATGCTGTATACTTTTTGTCAACTACATGCCCTAGTAGAGCAAATGAAGTTTCACATGAGGCTTCATCAATATGAACCATTTTGATGGAAAGGCTCAAGTCTTCAAGAAAGCCTTGTCTGGTCATTACTAAGTGGTAGCCTAGAGGTAAAATGTCTCTTACATCTGGAGAGCTGGGGATCAAGTCCCAGTGGGGTTATTCTTATAATTTATTTTTATTTGCAAGGTGAAGTGTCTGTTGTGTTTCAAAAAGCTTGGATACAACAATAACACATCATTATGCTGAGGCACTATAGTGCCCTGCATGACAATAAGGACAGAGATGAATGTACTGGGAAAGACAGTATAAGACTGTTTAAAAGTTATTTCTTTAAAAAAAATGGAAAAGTAGCACAAGCACATTCACTGTAGTCACCTAAGTTTTATCATTTCTTTTTTTTCCCTTATGATCATTGATATTTCTTAAAAGACAGTGCATTTATTGAAATGAAAAAAAAAATACACAAACCAATCACACCCTTGTAAAAATCTGCATGTTGTATACATTTTGTCCACTAGATAACCTAGTAGAGAAAATGAAGTTTCACATGAGGCCTCGTCTATATGAGCCATTTTGATGAAAGGCCTCAAGTGCTCCAGAAAGTCTCATCTGGCCATCACTAGATATTATCAGGCAATGCTCAGGTGGGAAACAAGCTGGCAGGCGGTTTGACGTAACCAGACAGAGTGGCAGGAGAGCATCCACTTTAAAGGGATCCTCTGATTAGCGACAGATGGTGTAATCAGCTGCAGAGGGTGGTGCCTAATCAGAGGGGAGAGAGGCAAGGACACAGAGCAGGCAGAAATCCTAACATAAGATATCTATTTGTCATAACTTTTTCTTGAAAATGTACTACTTTTTCTCATATATTTTATATTAATATATTTATGAGATTTGTCTCTTAAATATGCAACTTTGTTGCATGTCTGGGCGGTGTGGTGGCGCAGTGGTTAGCACTGCACCAGCACAGCAACTCACCCTTGGCCATGGGATCCCTGGTTCGATCCCAGCCCCTGACCAACAGTGATCTGTGTGGAGTTTGCATGTTCTCCCCGTATCTGCGTGGGTTTACTCCGGGATTTCCCCGGTTTCCTCCCACAGGCCAAAAACATGCAGGTTAGGTTAATTGGAGACTCTAAAGTGGCCCTAGGTGTGAATGTGTGTGTGAATGGTTAAGGGATAGCGCCGTACCGTGGCTGCTTCATCCATCAAGGTGGATGCCCTCAATTTCCCCTCTGGGGATCAATAAAGTATACAAAATCAAAAAAAAATTCAAAATCAAATGTCTGAGACTCTTCTCAAATGAAGTTGCACATTTTTCTAGTAAATTTTCAACTTTTTCCTTCAAGATTTGTTAGTGTTTTGTTTTGTTTTTTTTTACAAAGCCACAAGGAGCACATGATTCTGCTTGGTTAAGAGAGGGTCTTTTGTTAAACAGCTTGACGTGGGCTATACTATTTTTTATTTTTTCTCTCTCTCTGTTTTTGTCTCGCTGTGGTTCTCTCCTACCTTCTGTCCAGTCTGTCCCTTTGGGGTGGGAGAGAGAAGACTCAAGAAGACCACAACAGACCTTGTCTATTTCCTTCCCCGTGTCACACTGTCCCTCCCTCCCTGACAACACAGGCGGCCCCTCTGGTACCACGGCTGACCTCGCCAGTCAACATTCATCAGATAGATTGGCATTTGTCAATCCAGTGTCTGGGCTGTAGTGTGACAGGAGAAAACATTGACAGACAGCTTCTGTGTTTGTAAGTTTGTGTGTATGTGTGTTTACACTCATCAACAGTGTGGTTTGTTAACATCAGGGTTAAATGATCAAATTTACAGAGAGCTTTGTCAAAATTTAGTTGAAATGAACCTTTTTAATTACCCTTCAATAATGTAAAACAAAGGGTTACTTTTCCAAACTGAGTTTGTTTAAACAACATACTAATGACTAAACGGTATGCTAAGATTTTCATTGGGAGTGACTAGGAGGAACAGGATGAGAAATTAGTTTATCAGACGGACAGCTCAGGTTGAGCAGTTTGTAGACAAAGTAAGAGAGGCATGGCTGAGATGTTCTGGACATGTGCAGAGGAGGGATAGTGGATATTGTGATATATGTATTTGGGGCACTTTACTATGAAGTGCAGTGTGGTGACGTGGACTTCCTGTCACGTCACCACACTGCCCATATATAAGGCCATCTTACGGCCTCTTTTCCAGATGCTCACCATTGGTGTCTGCTGTGTGCTGTCCTGTATATAGTTCTTAATAAAGCTGTGTTTGCCAACTCCATCCTGCCTCATCCTTCACCCAGGTATTTCCATACATAACATTTGGCGATCAAGGATTAACTCATGGAGGCGTGCATTACACCGCTTTGTCCCTTCCGCGAGCTCCCAAGCGAACGACCGGTTTTATGGCCACGTTGGCTGAAGGCCTCTCCAACGTATATTACGGCGCTGGACCTCGGGAAGCTCAATAGGTTGAGAGAATGAGCGCTTCTCGTTCACAACCTGGGTAGTGAGGGCCAGAGGGTCCTACGGACACTCGGCACAGCAGACTCCTATGAGGAAGTTGTTGAGCTGCTAGCTAAACGTTTCTCCACCCCAGACGACGTGACTGTTCGGAGAATTTGTTTTTGCCGGAGACACCAGCGGGTAGGTGAGCCTATCCGCCACTATGTCATTGACTTGAAGCAGCTAGCCAGCGAGTGTCGTTTTGGACTGCTTGAAGACGAGATGGTACGCGACCAACTAGCAGAGCACACGTGCAATGCTGAGCTGCGTGCTAGGCTATTAGTTGTGCCTAATGACTTAACGTTAGCTAAAGCAGAGGAACTAGCTCTCCAGTTGGAAGACATTGATAAGCTAGCTGTGGAGCTAAATTGGCGCCAGCCACAGAGGACACCGGAGCCGCCCGCCTCAGCTAGTGTTGCAGACCGTGATAGCAAGGATAGCTCAGATGAAGATTTTTGGGAAATCAATGCTGCCAGCCAAAGGTCTGCCCCGGGAAACTCCTGTTGCAGGGGTTATGGGTTCGCGACGCACCGCCATAAAGCGAAGAAATGCCCGGCTAGAGGAAAACATTGTAGCTGATGTGGACACTTGAATCACTATGCCAGGGTGTGCCGTTTGTCTTGCTCGGGGAACCCAAGGGAGATATCGCCCCGCTCACCCCCAATGGACACTGGGAGCGACGATGAGCTAACGGACACCCTCGCTTTCAAGTCGACCAGTTTCCATCCAGGGTTGGTACCCATGCCGATGAGCGACACCATGCTATCCCCAGATGCCTCCTGTACTTGGCCACAGTTGGGTGGGGGGTCTGCAGCTACTATGGTGAACACTACAACACTAGAAGAGGATGGGGCCAGACCGACGAGCATGGAGTTACCGCATGCTCAGCAGCAGCACATCGGGCCGAGTAAAATTCCACTTCGGGTTTTGGACTTGGTTCAGGTTCTGGGTGAAGAAAATCCACGTGGAAGATGGGCCAAACGACAGCCAGCAAAACATCGAGGGTGTCTGCACATAGTGGCAAAGCTGGACACAGCATACTTCCGGTTGTCCGACGGCTCATCGAGGCATGCCAGTCAGCTTTGGCGTGTCCGGAAAGAGGCTCCGGGTTACGAGGCTGGACGGGAGTCGGTGTTGGTGGTGAAGGAGTCGGGGTCCATCGTCCAGAAGATCAGCCATCGTCCCAGAGGTCTGCTGCTTCCGGGGGTGTGCTTGCTGAGGGACTGCCCTGGGTCCCCACATGCTGGTTCTACCTCTCCCACCCAAGGGACTGTGCTGTAAATATTGAGTGTTTATAGTTCTGATGTTTTGATATATATGTTATGATATGGGATTATTTTACGTGTTTTTCTTTAGTTTAGGAGCACGGCATGAGATTTTAGATTTACAAATGGACTTTTTTTTAGGTAAGGATGGCAGAATAATCCACCCTGCCATGTGGGCTGCGTGGTAGTCCACCCGTCAGCCTGATTTTAGGTCATTTTGTGTGAATGTGTTAGGCCATTTTAGTACATTGTTTCTCGTTATTTTAGTGCGTGATTCAGGTCTTAAATTTGGGGGGGTTTCAATTGTGTATGTGGCTTTGGAGTTTTCTAAAGGGGGGTGATATATGTATTTGGGGTACTTTACTATGAAGTGCAGTGTGGTGATGTGGACTTCCTGTCACGTCACCACACTGCCCATATTTACAGTGATGTGAAAAAGTGTTTGCCCCCTTCCTGATTTCTCATTTTTTTGTATGTTTGTCACACTTAAATGTTTAAGATCATCAAATAAATTTAAATATTAGACAAAGATAACACAAGTAAACACAAAATGCAGTTTTTAAATGATGAGATGAGATTGATGAGATGAGATTCAACTTTATTGTCATTACAACATGTATGAATACAAGGTAACGGAACGTGACTTGGCATTTGGGCACGCTCTGCAGAGCGCATCCAAGGCCGGGGCAGCCGCTAGGCGCCAGTCATAAAGAAGAAAGGAAAAAAAAAGAAAAGAGAGAGGATATGACACAGTAGGCGAGAGAAAAAAACATGTTTTATCAAATTGACGCTTAATGAGTAAGCGAAATTTTGATTGCAGGCAAAAAAAACCCTCAATGCATATTTAGCAGACATTTAGTAGACAAATCACACAGCAGAGGGAGAGCAGTGTGTGTATATCAGTATGATGATGATGTCAGTGTGTGTGCAGTGTTGAGTGTATCAGTTACTGGAGTACAACAAATAGTCTCCTAGGCAACGATAGATGTTATAGTTCATGAACGCTGTCCCTAAAGAGTTCTGTTTATTGCACAGCAGTGGTGTTTGGGTTAGCAGAGCCAGCTGACACATCCGCTTATCTCAACTCTGGAGGAGTGAGTTATCCAGGGGCGCCGATCAAGGCCGAATCTGCACAGACAGAGTATAGGATTTCCCTGTTCTCATATTCTGAGCTTACAATTCAAATTAACATTCACTGGCTTTAAATTCATATCATTCCCTGGAGAGCACGAAGCTACTCCAGATGTTTCCCCTTCTAAACACAGATGAACAACATCTTTATCAACATCTTCAAATGAAGATGTTGATAAACTGACTTGATTTCTCTGTCTCTCTCTCTCTCTCTCACACACTACTTTATCTGCTTGCTTTATACGCTACACTGCAGAGTTTAGTTTACACCCCATAATTCATTCATTGAAATCAGTTAGAATCAGCTCTGTACACAGCTGAGCTGACACGTAAGTTTAAAATATGTTACAGATACAGTGAGGTAAAAACCCCTCCCTCTTGATTGAGGGGGGTGGTCAGGCTATAAAAACCATAGGGCTCCATTTTGGGGTGGCACACTCTCTCGAGGAATTGGCTAAAGAGGTGTGTCCCAGCATAGCTGGTAACCATATCTCACTTTCAGTAAAAAAAGGAAAATATACTTCATCTCTCAGCCTGGTTATTTGGCCATCGTATCAAAGAACTGGGGTTTAAGGTATGTTAGACTCAACAAGGTGTTTATTATTAAGGGTAAAAAAAAAATCTAAATCTACATGGCACTGTGTGAAAAAGTGATCCCCCCCAAAAAAACATAAATTAACTGTGGTTTATGACATCTTTGGAAAGCTGAGTTCAATTTCTCTAGCCACACCCAGGCCTGATTATTGCCACTGACACCTGTTCTCAATCAAGAAATCACTTAAATAGGATCTGCCTGACAAACTGAAGTAGACCAAAAGATCCTCAAAAGCTAGACATCATGCTGTGATCCAAAGAAATTCAGGAACAAATGAGAAGCAAAGTAATTGAGATCTATCAGTCTAGAAAAAGTTATAAAGCCATTTCTAAAGCTTTGGGACTCCAGTGAACCACAGTGAGAGCCATTATCCACAAATGGCAAAAACGTGGATCAGTGGTGAACCTTCCCAGGAGTGGCCGGCTGACCAAAATTACCCCAAGAGCGCAGTGACGACTCATCCAAGAGGTCACAAAAGACCCCACAACAACATCCAAAGAACTGCAGGTCTCACTTGCCTCAGTTAAGGTCAGTGTTCATGACTCCACCAAAAGAAAGAGACTAGACAAAAATGGCCTGCATGGCAGAGTTCCAAGGTGAAAACCACTGCTGACCAAAAACAAAATAAAGGCTCATCTCAGTTTTGCCAGAAAACATCTTGATGATCCCCAAGACTTTTGGGAAAATACTCTGTGGACTGACGTGACAAAAGTTGAACTTTTAGGAAAGGTTGTGTCCCATTACATCTGGCATAAAAGTAACACAGCATTTCAGAAAAGGATCATCATACCAACAGTAAAATATGGTGGTGGTAGTGTGATGGTCTGGGGCTGTTTTGCTGCTTCAGGACCTGGAAGACTTGCTGTGGTAAATCGAACCCCGAATTCTGCTGTCTACCAAAAAATCCTGAAGGAGGATGTCCAGCCATCTGTTCATGACCTCAAGCTGACGCGCACTTGGGTTCTGCAGCAGGACAATGATCCAAATTACACCAGCAAGTCCACCTCTGAATGGCTTAAGAAAAACAAAATGAAGACTTTGGAGTGGTCTCGTCAAAGTCCTGACCTGAATCTGATTGAGATGCTGTGGCATGACCTTAAAAGGCAGTTCATGCTCAATCCCTCCAATGTTACAACAATTCTGTAAAGACGAGTGGGCCAAAATTCCTCCACAGCACTGTAAAAGATTCACTGACAGTTACTGCAAATGCTTGATTGCAGTTGTTGCTGCTAAGGATTGCCCAGCCAGTTATTAGGTTTAGGGGCAATCACTTTTTCACACAGGGCCATGTAGGTTTGGATTTTTTTCCCTTAATAAAAAACGCCTTCATTTAAAAACTGCATTTTGTGTTTACTTGTGTTATCTTTGTCTAATATTTAAATTTGTTTGATGATCTGAAACATTTATTTTCACACCACTGTAAGGCAGGGGCGCCATCTTATGGCCTCTTTTCCGGATGCCCATCACTGGTGCCTGCTGTGTGCTGTCCTGTATATAGTTCTTAATAAAGCTGTGTTTACCAACTCCATCCTGCCTCATCCTTCACCCAGGTATTTCCATCCATAACCGATATATTGGACAAAGGTTGTTGAGGATGGAGCTGCCAGACAGGAGGAAAAGAGAAAGACCACAGAGAAGATTCATGGATGTAGTGAAGGAGGACATGGAGAGGGTTGATGCTACAGAGACTGACTAAACGGTCATTAAAGCACTAAGCATGTATGGCAGTCAGTTCAGTTACAACCTGCCTCCCTCATTGTGATAATGGTTAAGACAAACATTTCCAGACTTCTCAGATTTTGCATCTGTTTAATGCAGAAATGTGTCAAAGAGATTTCTAGACTTGTATGTGTTTGTGTGGGTACAACAGGTACATTACATTACATTGTTTGTAATGTACAACAGGTACATTACAGACCTCCAGTTTTAATTGCACTTTAATAGTACATACAGTACATGGGCACCCATTTTCATCATATTACTTACACTTGCATTAAATTTCCCCATATTACAAACCTCAATTCCAATGATGCTGGGACATTGTGTGAAACGTAAATTAAAAACAGAATACTATGATTTGCAACTCCTTTTCAACCTACAGTATGTTTAATTGAGTAGACTAAGAAAACAAGATATTTAATGTTCCAACATAATTTTGCTTTTTTGTTTGTTTGTTTTTTGCAAATATTCACTCATTTGGAATTCGGTGCCTGGAACACCTTCCAAAAAAGCTGGGACAAGAACATGTTTATAAATTAATCCCTCCTAAGCTAAACACATAACACACACACAGACCTAGACAATGGCGGTACCCAGTCCCATAAACTCACAGGATACATAAAACACATACACAGAGAACTCCCCAAATAACCACACAGTTTCACACTATAGGGCATTAAACTCAACCATTCACACGTATCCTCTCTAAGAGCTGGAGCAGGTGGCTGGGGAGAGGGAGGTCTGGGCTTCTCTGCTTGAACTGCTGCCTGCGCGACCCGGACCTCTGGAAAAGCGGTAGAAGATGGATGGATGGATGGCATTCACACGTAGGTGTTACTGCACCTCACACTTACAACAATCACCCAACAATGGTGGCCTAGTGCTTTCAATATTTAACTCACCCTGTCACAGTGGTAAACATTTCCCTAATGACCACAAACAGCCATAAAGGCCCAATCTAAGACAATGGAATATACGCAGCATCACGTGCTGGACAGAGAAATAAAATATAATACTGTAAAATACTGTGAACAATTGCACCGACCAAGAGGCAGCTCACACACCAACAGGTCTAATTGCAATAAACAATTCTCCAAACACACTTTTGTTGTTGGTTTTTTGTTTTGTTTTGTTTTTTACAGAGCAAATCAACCATAACCATAACATATATCAATAAATGCACATTTCAGACACACCGTAAGCCCTCATA
The DNA here is from genome assembly GCA_020510985.1 of Pholidichthys leucotaenia. Taxonomy (NCBI): domain Eukaryota; kingdom Metazoa; phylum Chordata; class Actinopteri; order Cichliformes; family Pholidichthyidae; genus Pholidichthys; species Pholidichthys leucotaenia. Next base: position 134,996,990 of record CM035837.1, read on the forward strand.
CATTCAACCCGGGTCTCCCGAAATAAATAATAATAATAATAAATAAATAACGCAGGAATACCATAAGTCTCACACCCCTACGTGTGTGTGCTGAGCTATGTATGATTCATGTATTATCAGTAGCACCTTGTGTAAACAAATAATCCGTGATAGCACAATGGTCTTCTCCGTCATCATCCTCCGTCTTGGGGTCTTCAGCTCCTCCTCTGGACTCAGCAATTGGTTTCTATGAGGAGGTATGAGATGTGCAAGATTTGCTGATGACTACCACTGTGGAAAATTGCAGACCCTGCATCATCAGGGTGTTTCCTACAGGACTGATGATGCTATGACATCTGCTGCTTTTGGTTTTATGACCTGATTAACACCTTTCTGGGCTTCTGAATATATGGTCTATAGTGTCGTACTCTGCTCCTTTTATTAGATCTATATCTGTTTAACCATTTACCATAACCATTTTAGAATTTGCTTCAAATTTTCTCATCCCCTCATTTGTTAATGTTAAGATTGGTCATGTAGGAGATTTCTGGGCATCAGTGTGCACAGCCTTCTGTGCTGTGGTTACCCAGTTAATAGACAATGCGTATGTTTCTAATTTAGGAGAATATTCTATCTTACGGTCAGGTATTGGCTTTCCATGGATGGCAATATTCCCCAGTAGAGGTGACAAAATGTCCAACATTTTCCAATCCATGTGTTTGGGTCTAACCAGCAGGATGTGTGGAATCCCCCATAGGGTGAAATGTCTCTTATCCTCCTTAATTAGGACTATGGATGCTTCCACACGTTTCCTTGTTTACAAGTCCAAGTTTTACGACCAATCTGGAGGATGGATTTGCAAATAATGGTTGTTCATAATTTGGATCAGATCCGTTCAATTGCCTATAGTACATGGGGTACAATGCTACTTTTACAGATGTTGATAGGTATTCTACTGGTAACTTGCCATTTGCAGAATTTAACTGTTACATTTTCTGACTTGAAAAGTCCTGTATGTCATTACCCGGAGTTACTACTTTACATGCACCTGCACCATATGAATTTAATTGAATCAGAATCAGATCAGATTTAGAAGTACCTTGAACCTCAGAGTCAGGTAAATGGAAGATGTCTATCTTTTTTTTTTAATTTTTGCTAATTTTCTGTATGTGTGTAGAAGTGAGTCCACTTACAGTGGGGCAAAAAAGTATTTAGTCAGCAACCAGTTGTGCAAGTTCTCCCACTTAAAAGATGAGAGAGGTCTCCAATTTTCATCATAGGTATACCTCAACTAGGAGAGACAAAATGAGAAAAAAAATCCAGAAAATGACATTGAAGGATTTTTAATGAATTAATTGGTAAATTCCTCGATAAAATAAGTATTTGGTCACCTACAAACAAACAAGATTTCTGGCTCTCACAGACCTGTAACTTCTTCTTTAAGAGGCTCCTCCGTCCTCCCCTCGTTACCTGTATTAATGGCACCTGTTTGAACTCGTTATCAGTATAAAAGACACCTGTCCACAACCTCAAACAGTCAAACTCCACTATGGCCAAGACCAAAGAGCTGTCAAAGGACACCAGAAACAAAATTGTAGACCTGCACCAGGCTGGGAAGACTGAATCTGCAATAGGTAAGCAGCTTGGTGTGAAGAAATCAACTGTGGGAGCAATTATTAGAAAATGGAAGACATACAAGACCACTGATAATCAAATCAAATCAAATCAAATCAAACTTTATTGTCATATTGCTTTACATACAACTGTAGTGCAGGCAAGATGAAATTGCGTTTCTCTCGGCATCCATAGAAATAGAAGCAGCATGATTTAAGACACACTCACACATAGCTTCACCCTCCCACCCCCCATCCATTCACACATCCCTGAGACATACTTGGGAAAAAACTAACTAACTATCCATCCATCCATCTTCTACCGCTTAATCCTTTCGGGTCGCGGGGGGGCTGGAGCCTATCCCAGCATCTTTGGGCGAGAGGCAGGGTACACCCTGGACAGATCGCCAGTCCATCGCAGGGCCAACACAAAGAGACAGACAACCATTCACTCTCACATCCATACCTAAGGACAATTTAGAATCCCCAGTTTTGATGCCAATTAACCTAACTTGCATGTTTTTGGCATGTGGGAGGAAACCGGAGTGCCCGGAGTAAACCCACGCAGACACGGGGAGAACATGCAAACTCCACACAGAAGGGTCACCGATGGTCTGGGGGTGGGACCGAACCCACGATGGTCAAGGGTGGAATCGATCCCATGACCTTCTTGCTGTGCTGCCACTGTGCTAACCACTGCACCACCGTGCTGCCCCTAACTGCCACTAACTAACTATAATATACAAATAATATACAAAATGTCCGTAGGTGCAGTAGTGTGTATGAGAGATTCCGGGTCAACTGTTCAGCATCCTGACAGCTTGTGGAAGGAAGCTGTTAATCAGTCTGGTGGTTCTGCCTCTGATGCTCCGGAATCGTTTACCAGATGGCAGAAGTTCAAAGTGTTTATGCAGAGGGTGAGAACGGTCCTTGACAATGTTCAGTGCCCTGCTCCTACAATGGTTCTGAAAAAGTTCTTGGACAGAGGGGAGGGAGACTCCAATTACCCTCTCAGCCCCCTTGACTTGACGCTGCAGGGCTTTTTGGTCTGACATACTGCAGCTGGAGTACCATGTAGCAATGCAGTACGTCAGAACACTCTCCACCACACCTCTGTAGAAGGTCCTGAGGATGCAGATGGGGAGAGAGGCCTGTTTGAGTTTCCTCAAGAAGTGCAGTCTCTGCTGAGCCCGCTTCCTGATCCCCAAGGAATTCTTGCTCAAGGTCAGGTCCTGAGAGATCTGCACTCCGAGGAACTTGATGTTCTCCACTCTCTCCACTAAACGGCCACCGATGCTGAAGGGGACGTGCTCAGGCTGTGACCGCCGGAAGTCGATAATCATCTCCTTCGTTTTGTTCACGTTGAGCACCAGATTGCTCTCCCTGCACCAGCCCTACAGGTCTCTCACTTCTTCCCTGTACATTGATTCCTCATCCCTCTGAATAACACCACCGTGGTGCCGTCTGCAAACTTAATAACCTGGTTCCCCTCGTGTCTGGATACACAGTCATGTGTTAGAAGTGTAAACAACAGTGGACTGAGTACACAGCCTTGAGGGGATCCGGTGCTCAGTGTGACAGAGTTGGAGATGTTGTTTCCAACACGGACAGACTGAGGTCTCTCGGTCAGGAAGTTCAGGATCCAGAGACATGAGGCGGTGTTCAGACCGAGAAGGAGTAATTTCTCCATCAGTCTCTGGGGAATAATGGTGTTGAATGCTGAACTGAAATCAATGTACAGGAGTCTGGCGTAGGTGTCTTTCTGGTCCAGGTGGGTGATGACAGAGTGTAGGGTGGTGACTATAGCATCCTCCGTGGAGCGGTTTGAACGATATGCAAACTGGAGCGGGTCATGTGATGCAGGGAGGTAGGCTGTAATGTGTGGTTTGACAAGCCGTTCAAAACACTTCATCACAATTGGTGCCAGTGCAACAAGACAATAGTCATTCAAACAGGACACAACTGGTTTCTTTGCCACGGATACAATGATAGAGGTCTTAAAGCATCTGGGAACGATGGCCTGACTCAGGGAGATGTTATAAATGTCAGGACATCCGCCAACTCGCTCGCGCAGTCTTGGAGCACACGTCCCGGGATGTTGTCCGGATCTGCAGCTTTACGTGGGCTGACTCTGGTTAGGGTCCTCCGTGTGTCCGCTGTGTTGATGGTAAAAGCTGGTCCGACCGATGGTGGGGGTGGGCCAGCCCTCCCTCTGATTGTCGAGTTTGATGCTTCAAAACGTGCAAAGAAGTTGTTAAGCCTGTCTGGAAGTGAAGCGTTATCATCATCGACCCCCTGCCTAGACTTATAGCCCGTCAGTGTCCGAACTCTCTGCCACATCTGCTTGGTGTTCCTAGTGTCACAGAGGTGTCCCTGGATTTTCTCCGCATAGGCGCGCTTTGCCACCTTAATTCCCTTTGAGAGCGCAGACCTGGCTGAGCGGAGGGCGATCCTGTCCTTCACTCTGAAGGCTGCATCCCTGGCTGTAAGCAGCGAGCGCACCTCTGCAGTCATCCAGGGCTTATGGTTACCCCGCATAGTGATGGTCTTCACTGTAGTGACATCCTCTGTGCACTTTGCGATGTAGCTGGTGACCGTTTCAGCATACTCCTTCACATCTGTCTTGTCTTCCTGGGAGGCTGCTATTTTGAAGACCTCCCAGTCTGTGTGCAGAAAACAGTCTTTCAGTGCAGAGGTTGCACTCTCTGGCCAAATTCTGATTTGTTTCACTGCTGGCCTGCTGCGCTTCAATAAAGGTTTGTAGGCAGACAGCAGCATCATGGATATGTGGTCAGAAAGGCCGAGATGGGGGCGGGGTATTGCCTTATATGCATCTGTGTTTGTGTACACTAATCTCCCTCGATCTGGGGCTCCATGCAAGAGCTCACCCCGTGGGGTCAAAATGATCACGAGAACGGTGAGCAAAAATCCCAGAACCACACAGGGGGACCTAGTGAATGACCTGCAGAAAGCTGGGACCAAAGTAACAAAGGCTACCATCAGTAACACACTACGCCGCCAGGGACTCAAATCCTGCAGTGCCAGACGTGTCCCCCTGCTTAAACCAGTGCATGTCCAGGCCCATCTGAAGTTAGCTAGAGAGCATTTGGATGATCCAGAAGAGGATTGGGAGAATGTCATATGGTCAGATGAAACCAAAATAGAACTTTATTGTAAAAACTCAACTTGTCGTGTTTGGATGAGAAAGAACACCATACCTACTGTGAAGCATGGGGGTAGAAACATCATGCTTTGGGGCTGTTTTTCTGCAAAGGGACCAGGACGACTGATCCGTGTAAAGGAAAGAAAGAATGGGGCCATTTATCATGAGATTTTGAGTGAAAACCTCCTTCCATCAGCAAGGGCATTGAAGATGAAACGTGGCTGGGTCTTTCAGCATGACAATGATCCCAAACACACTGCCCAGGCAACGAAGGAGAGGCTTCATAAGAAGCATTTCAAGGTCCTGGAGTGGCCTAGCCAGTCTCCAGATCTCAATCCCATAGAAAATCTTTGGAGGGAGTTGAAAGTCCGTGTTGCCCAGCGACAGCCCCAAAACATCATTGCTCTAGAGGAGATCTGCATGGAGGAATGGGCCAAAATACCAGCAACAGTGTGTGAAAACCTTGTGAAGACTTACAGAAAATGTTTGACCTCTGTCATTGCCAACAAAAGGTATATAACAAAGTATTGAGATGAACTTTTGTTATTGACCAAATACTTATTTTACCGAGGAATTTACCAATTAATTCATTAAAAATCCTTCAATGTGATTTTCTGGATTTTCTTTTTCTCATTTTGTCTCTCATAGTTGAGGTATACCTATGATGAAAACTGGAGACTTCTCTCATCTTTTAAGTGGAAGAACTTGCACAATTGGTGGCTGACTAAATACTTTTTTGCCCCACTGTATCTGTTCTAGTCTTAAAGGCGACGGACAGTGACATTTTTTTATTGAACCAATCAACTGATTGTATGAAAATATTCCATTCTTCCCATTCCCCTGATTTAATATGTGTCACCAGCCTCCATAAATGACATTATTTGGTCAAAGCCCATCTTTCACTCACTGATGCTGCAGTACCGCCATCTCCCGATAGGTGCGTGCAGCCTTGACGTCATTTCGGTAAGACAAAGAAAATTGCAGAACGAGAGCAAAGTGATTCGGACAGCGATTATTTTCTCGAGTTTGACGACCTCAGTATAAATGATGACATTGACAATGAAGAATCTGATGATTAAGTAGTTTTGGGTGGTGTGTGGCCTGTCAGCCTTATTTGTTCGAGCCAGAGGGAGAGGAGGAAGACGCAACACAGACGGGAACAGACCACGTTGACGACGATCGTCTGGAAGATTTATCTTGGTAAAAGATGCTTAGAAATATTTTTCTTTGGTGACATGCATGGTCACACACTTAATTTTCAAACTAAAACTACCCATTGGTCACTCGCTGCCTGATGACATGTTGTTAATCATCATCTTCTCAATACTTTTAACAGCCGCTGATTAGCACCTGCTGGTCTGTGCGCAGCTGGAGCTGATGAGACAGATGACGGCCGTCATCGTCCACACGAGTGATTTTATAAACAATATTTATTCATTTGATTTAATTTTCCAGATGAATTATGAAGAAATCATTCAATACATTCAATAATCAATGCAAACGGAGTAATCAATGCCAACCCCATATTTTTCAGGCGATACAGATTCATAGCCTACAGGCAACTGGTCCGGTGGTGTTGGGGATTTCTTGGGAAAGAAGTGAGGGTTATGTTGCCTGCCTGTGCTGTGAGCCTCATCAGAGAAACATTCCCATCTCATCACTACAAGGGATTTTGCCTACCAAGATTAGATTTGTGAACAATGTTATTTAAATAAAGTTTTGTAAAATCATATATTGAGTTTATTAATGTTCATGTCAATGTTATAATTCTCATAGTTCAGCATTCATCAAAGTCGCATGTCATATACATTTCAATAATTTTTCTACCATTTTATGGTATAAATTTGGATTTACATAAAAGTCCTGTTCATCAGCTTCCTCTGCTTGGTCAGAAACATCAACATTATTTGAAGGTTGAGTAACAGTTGATAAAATCTGCAAAAAAAGTAGATCATAATTTTATCCCAGAGGTCTCAAATGGGATTGCATACATAGAAATATAAATTGATCAAACAGGCACAACCACCTCCCTATACAGCACTGAATATTTCATATTTGATTAGTATGAACACCCTAATATGCTAATATTTGATAAGTTGGTAAGGCAATGTAAACCATTGCTTGGAATTCATTTAAGATGTTTAGTAAACATTTGCAGTGAATATTAAAAATACAAAACTTACCCTGTTTACTTCTCGTTTTCTGACAGCTGATCGCATCGGTAGATCACCCTTGCTTTTCACGCCACTGTCACTGACCCCTTTCTCAGAGTCACACTTGGAAATCGAGGGATATAGTTGGAATAGCCGTTTTCTTTATCAGCAATCTTTTTGCAAATTTCATTTCAAATTGACATAATGTCTGGCCCAGGAAACACGCACGCATGCTCAGGATAGATTTAACAGCTTTATTCAACAAGCAGGTGTGTGTGAATGGATGTATGCGGTATGGGGATGTGTTGGGGTGAACACCGATGCGCAGGCAGCAGAGCAGCGCGCCGTTCAGCCGGAAAAGAGCAGAGGACAAGGGTAACGGGCACCACACCGAGACAGGGATAATCAGTGATAATGTTGCTTACTTGCAGGGACAGGTGGCTGGCGTTGGCAGGTGATGAGCCCAGGAGACAGCGTCCTGCAGGTGGGCTAAATAGCCCGCTGCTGACGAGGCGCAGGTGTGTGCGCAGCTGAAGCCGCTGATGAGCGGCGAGTCGTGACACAAATTGCATCTTATTCTCGAAATCGCTGTCAACGAAATGTCTACTGCACATGTCGGGTGTTTTACCGACATCAGTCCAATTTTTTCACGTTTTCTGAACGAATTTCACCCATGCCGTTATGATTTTCCCAGGGACGGGAAATTCAAAAACACTCACAGCATGCTCCGCTGGTATAACGTCGCACCCGTATGCAACACAACGACAAACCATAATTAATTCGATTCCTGAAATCCTAATGTTAATAAATAATCTATTTGTAATCCACAAGTATTCCGAGAAATATCCGTAATCGCCGATTTTAAAACATAAACATCAAGTAAAACACAGCAATGTCCGCCGACCGTGTGCCTTACCGAAATGACGTCACACAGTCAGTGGCCATCTTAGCCGCTGATCGCTTGGCTGGGTCAGACAGCTCTCCACAACAGCGTACTTCAAGAGCGCATTGTCACCTTATGCGACATACGTTGACACCAAAACATGTGGGGTTCAAATTAGCTCGTCTCAGACAACAATTTGAGATATGATTTAGCGATATTGAATTTTCGTCTGTCCGTCGCCTTTAAGCGTGCAGTACAGTTTTTCCATGGTGGGTGTGGCTCATGGGCCTCTCCTTCTCAGCCAGCTGCTGGTTTTGCCATCACTCAGTTTCCATTGTGGGGTGTGCTCCCTCCTCCTCTTTGCTGTCCTCCCCCTCCTCCTTTTGGCTTCCTTTTATAAAAGAAACAGATTCATGGGGATCCCTGTGTGTCAGCCATTCCATAAATGACTGCTGGTGTTTCCTTCAAATTTTATTTTCCCTTCTTATCTAGATTTCTAGCCTTGAGTCAAGAAAGGAACTGAATCAAAGCCTGTATTTAATTTTTGCTAATTAATACAAGATGGAATGATAAGATTAACTCTCCACAGTGCAAACAGATATTATTTGTACTGCTGTAACTGAGTGCTATGTGGATTTTTTGTGTTGTGCTGCATACACCTTCATGCTGCTACTCATTTTGCCACTCAGTGTTTATCTGCCAAGAGTTTTGTTCGGTGACATCCTATGCATACCCTCTATTGGGGAGGAACATAAGAATGTGTGTTAGATACCTAATGCCTCATTTCCGCTTTAAGCACTTGGAAACATTTAAGATGGCTGCCTGTGTTTGTGCCTTCTTCCTGACACTTCATGGTTCAGCAGAATTTAATTTATTTGTTTGTTTGTTTGTTTTTATTTTGCATGGAATTATAAAAGTAGTTGATCAAGCTGCACTGGTTGGCTTGTGTGTAATTGTATAATCAGAGGAGTTATTGTTTAATTCGTCCTTGTTGGATTTTTTCTTTGATATATTGTTCTGTTCCTTTCTTTTAATCTTTTAATATAATCTATCCAAAAAATAAAGATTCATTCATATTTATACTCTCTTCATGTAGCTACTCATTAATTTGCGTAAATGGTATCATTTTAGATAAGAAAGCACACCGACCTCTTAGCTGTAAGGCTGAGAACATTGTGTGTAAGGCTGAGAACATTGTGATCAATTATCTTAGTTTTACTTTTAGATTCACGCTCTGCTTGTTAAAAAGGATGCCAACTGGCAAAATGCCTAATTTAAGACTTTAAGACAGCAAACCTTAAATGACCTAGCACTTTTCCTTCCGTTCCTGTCCCACTCTCCCCCTTTTGAAACAGAACGGCATTAACAAAGCCGTTCTTTTTCAACATCCAGTTGGGGACCATGTAGGGGAGGATACTCATTGTGTTGCTAATTGGGGGACCCCCATGGGTGGCTTTGTGAGTGTTGTTGTGCTGCGTTGAGCCCAGTGGCCAATTTGCCGACATAGGAAGTATGTCGGGGGGGCTTATTGTTATTACGGCCTCTGTCTCTTTTATTAAACCTTTTATATCCCCTGTGGCCCTGCGGCTGACGTTGATAGGACAGATTAGGTGGGGTGTCTGGGTAAGGTCCATATTGTTGTGATGTGGGGTCCTGGGGTGCATAGATAGAGTTTGGTGGGGCATGGGTACAGCTTTTTCTAAAAATACTTTAGTTTTCTCATTATCTCCTGGCTCCCCCTGGGCCGGAGCTGTTTGTAACAGTCCATTTTTAATCACCACCAGGGGGGCCATTATCGTGGGTGTTGATTGGGTAAACTCAATCGGCACCTGTGCCGAGACAGTAGGTTGATGGATATTACTTTGGCACCTCTCTGATAGGGCTTTTAGTGAAATTATATTGAGTATATTTAGTCAATTATATTGAGAAGTGATTTCCGCGGTAGTTTTAGGTGCCAGTTATGCAATCCTCAATTTTCATGAACACGTGCTGACTACAGCTGATTCACGAATACTATTTATGCACACTTAGAGAACATATGAGTAGTTTGCTGAATCTGGAATGGCTTGTTAGCACCAACACAGCTTCCTGGCAAAATATGTATGGCTTAGGCAGACTAACACTTAAATGTTCATGAATGAGATTCAATATTTGAGATGCTGTCCGAAGGTAAGCGCCAAGCACTTGCTCATGGGGGATCGCCTGATTGCTGTGGTCTTTCTGCAATTGTGGGGGTTTCCCCTACAGTTGAAAGTGCTATGAGATGACTGTTGTTGTGAAATGGCACTATATAAATAAAGTTGAATTGAATTGAATTAAATGGAAAGCAACAATATAATTTATTGTACTTACGTGTGCTCAGTTGATCCTCTTTGACCCATCTTTCGATGTCCCTTTGTTTTGCATTCTTTTACTGTTGTTGCGGAGGGAGGAGGGGGTTGCTAGGCGATGGCATCGAGGGGGAGGGTGGACGCAGCCAATTCCAGGGGGCCTGAAGAGGGTTCCACATGGTCGCTGGGGGAGGGAGGTGATCCACAACCACCACCATTGTCTCAGATTAATAGAGAAGCAGACAAGCCATTAAACAGCGTGTTTTTGTCCTTTTCCGTTTTATCACATTTATTGATTATTTTGCTTTTGTTCTTGCAGCATAAGTCTCTTATTCTTACATTTTTAGTTTCCTTCAGAATCAGAATCAGAATCAGAATCAGAAAAGCTTTAATGCCAAGCATGTTAAAAACATACAAGGAATTTGACTTGACATTGGCGCGCTAATGTAAGTGCATCACAATGACACGGCAGCCATAACAAGGCGCCTCATCAAAACAGTGGGGGATAAGAGGGGAAGAGGGAGGGAATGACACATTGGGCAGAGAGAAAAAAACGTTGTTATCAAAATACAGCTCGTTGTATAAGCGGGATTGTGATTACATAGAAAAAAACCTCTATTGCACAGAGCAGACAAAACAAATCCACACAAAAACAAAGCAGAGAGAGACCAGTGTGTGTATATCAGTTTGTGATATCAGTGTGGGTGCAGTATGAGTGTATCAGTTACTGGAGTACAACAAAAATCGTCTCCTAGGCAACGGCTAGATGTTATTCATGTATTGTAAACACAGATAGACATGTCCCAGAGTTTATCTCTCTCCATGCCAGATGGTAAAATTCCATGTTAGTTCCATGACAACGCTGTCCTTGGAGAGTTCTAATTATTGTACAGCAGCAGTTGTTTGGGTTAAAGCCAACTCTCTTCTGCCTTATCTCTCTCCTGGAGGAATGAGTGCAAGGGCGCCGAATCAGGCGCCCTTGCACTTGTGCCTTCTTCCACTCGTTTTTCCATATTTTCTCTTGTGTCCTGCACAAAGCTTTAACAATTCATCAGCTTTCAATTTTTCTCCAAAACCAAATTTCCCTTTCCATTTTCTGTCTACTCTCACTTCCACAATGCTCATCTCCACAACAAAAAACTCTATCTATTCATTTATTTTTATTCATTCATTTTTAGTTTATTTTATTTATTCATTTATTTATGTATTCATTTATTTATTTACCCCAATTTGCAATTTTCCTTATTTCTTCATTTATATTACCTCACCTTTATATATTGTCTACCTAGGATTTTTCTACACTTTTATTAAGGAATAAATCTCCTTATTCTCCCCTCTGCCCAAATTAAAGTTGAGCCTTTTCTCTCCAGCTGAATGGGCATGCCTTGCCTCACTACATCAAACCCGCATAGGAGGGCGTGGGAGGACTTTATTTTGCCATGCACAGACTTAAAGCTTTTCTTTCAGCCAGAGAGATAAGGTTCCAAATTTATTAGGAAGATTTGAAGCTCTATTTGGCAGTAGATTTATGAAAGAGTGCACTTCCTACATTTGGCCACACGATGGAGGCACTGTGCCACAGCTTGAAGGCAGTTCAAGATGGCATTTAACTGCACATGTGCACTGAATGCCACGTGGCTGCCTCTGCCAAGTGCAATTGTGAACGCGCAAGATGGCCCCAGAGCCTATTGTCCACAAACCACGACTTGTTTTTCAAAGAAACTGGAGTGCTGCCTCCTTAACTTCAGCTGTAAACATGCCAGAATAACGTTACAACTTTAATTTAGCGCTCCATTTTAATACTGTTACCTCAAGTAATCTCCTCTCAGTAACCTGTTTTAACAATCTCACCTCCACTCAGGAGTGGGGGTGAATTACCTCCCTCCTTTGTGGAAAAACACACACCTGCCTTTGTTCCCCACACGTCCCGAAGAGCGCTGTCAGTTAAATCATACTATGGGAAAAGGTTACTAGATATTCCCAACCCCGTTATTTGTCTAACTACACATTTAACCCCTAAAGACAAAGAACTGACAGACATCAGTATGCACATTGTAGACAATACAAGCAGTAACTATTTTTTATTATTATGGACAGTCGCTCACTAAGGAATGGTTAAGAGATTCTTGCGTTGTACCTTAAATTATTAATAAAAGTTTTTTGTTTTGTTTTGTTTTTGTTTTTTTACAGTACCAGCACCAGGCTAGCCCTGGTTCCCTTATTTGAGGAGACGAACCTGGGTGATTATTGGTCATCCTGGCTCCCTAAGTCTCGTTATTTTGGAACAGACTGCATCCGAAATACTTCACCCACGTGGCATCAGGCTAATCCTGACTTTTTTTTTTTTTTTTTTTTTTTTGGAAGACAGGCACGGCCGTTGCCCCTAAAACTTATTAAGTCTGGGTACAGACTGCATCCCAGAACTTTTCATAACCCTTTCAGATGCCATCTCGACCCACCAGTCGAACTCAGGTAGCCGTCGCCGCTGGACCACCCACTGATTATCCTGTCCCACTGTCCCTATCCTGGAACTGCGCACCTGACCAAGCCGAGGCTCGACCCTAGGGCGCACTTCATCACCCTCGCCCAGGGGAGCACTCACTGGCTTCCTCTGTCGTCTGTGCCGTGATCTGGCTCCCTTATGACTCCTCAGCAGTTCACCAAGTTGACTCAAGTCATGTCCCTTGCCTTTGGTATTTGCACGGCCAGGGTCTGTGCTGTCTGGAGGTACCCTGGATATCCGATGTTGGTGCGTCGGAGCGGCATCAGTCACTGTTGGCTCAGCAGCCGGAACCCGTTGGCCACCGGAGCCATGTAGCTCACGCATTTTGGACCTTTCCGCCACCGCAGGGGTCAGACCATGCCATTCGTCTCCACCGTCCACAGGACCACAAACACTGGCACAGGACCCCCGCCTATTCGGCATACTAAGGTGCTGGCGGTGTCCCTCTTCACCCGGAATGGGCCACCCTAAGTCCCATACTTCATTGCCACTTCCCACGTAGAAAGGCCAGTCCCATAAGCCACCACCTGACCACTCCTCCACTTCACCACAGGTAATGGTGAAACCAAGGCCATAAAATGAATCACATCCCAATAGGTTATTGCCATCCCGCAACACCATGAACTCGTTAGCGTACATGGAGGCTCCTTTATACCTCACCGACAGCCACACTGAGCCCACGGCATCCAGCGGGTGGCTACCATAACTGTAACAGGTGATGTTAGTTTTGCTTACTCTATAGTGGGGAAAACACCGACTTACTGTTGCCAAGTTGAGGATGGAGACTGCTGACCCCGTGTCCACCAACAGCGGTACCAGTGTCCCGTCCAACAGAATGTCACAAACAATGCATCCGTCAGTGTCGGGCGACACCATGTGGACCACCATAGGGGCCTTCTTCTTAACAGTTCCTTTCACCTGACTCCGTTTCTCCTTGTCAAAATTGCGGCAGAGTCTGATGAAATGATGGAGCAAACCGCACCGTCCACAACGCTTGCCCCTCGGCGTACACTCCCTGGCTCGATAGCGGTGCCTGCTGGAGCCGCAGCCATAGCATTGTCCCCAGGGTGGACCGAATCTTGATGATGGCCACGTACTCATCGTTGCTGCCCTTGTCCAAATCCAAGGCCAGGGTCTTCCCAAGTGCCTCGCTCTTCTGCAGAGCCTCATCGCAGCTGAGGTGTTTCATTAGCCGTTCCGCTGCCTCGTGCTGTTGCGCTAGCTCCATGGCCACTAGCAAAGTTAGCTCACTAGCGTGAGTCAGCAGGCGAATCCTCGCCGAGGAGTAGGCCATGTGCTCGGCCAATTAGTCACGGACCATCTCCTCCTCTAGGGCCCCAAACCTGCACTCACCTGCCAACTGCCAGAGGTCTGCCACAAATTGCTGGACCAATTCTCCAGGTCGTTGGTGCCGTTGTTGGAACTGGATGCGCTGCATGATAATATTCTCGGGGGTTCGAAAGTAGCCGGCCGTGAGCCTCACGACGTCATCAAAGCTATCACCTCCTCCTAAGGTGCTGAGGATTTTCTGGCTCTCCATGCCCAGGTTATGGACCAGGATAGCCCTCGCTCGTAATTTATCCAAGTCACCAAGGTCCAACGCGAGCAGATAGTTTTGGAAGGCTGCAAACCACCTGGCCCAAGGGACCAGCGGCTCTCCCAGAGCCTCCAAAAAAGGACGTAACGTGGCTGCAGCCCTCTCCATCTCTGATTGTCCTCATCGCCAAATGTAGTGTCCAAACAATAAGGAAGCAAGGTGACGTTTTATAATGTTTATTATCAAGAACTTATATACACTCTGGGGAGACCCTACCATGAGTACAGGAGTAACGGCAAGGAGACAATATGTCTCCTGCACCAGGCTTTTATATCCTAGGTGACGCCACCCCCTGAAGGCGGGGCATCACCCCTCCCAGCCTAGCACACCGCCATACTAATATATTAAACTATGTTACAATCCTATAAACACTAATTATTGAAACTTCAGGTTCAGGTTCAGGTGTAGAAGAGCTCGGAATGACGAGGCGATGTGACTTATAAACCAAAGTTTATTATCAGCTTTGCTCCTCTATCCATCCATCCATCCATCCATCTTCTACCGCTTTTCCGGAGGTCCGGGTCGCGGAGGCAGCAGTTCAAGCAGAGAAGCCCAGACTTCCCTCTCCCCAGCCACCTGCTCCAGCTCTTCAGAGGGGATACCAAGGCGTTCCCAGACTAGCTGGGAGACATAGTCTCTCCACCGAGTCCTGGGTCTGCCCCGGGGTCTCCTCCCAGTGGGACGTGCCTGAAACACCTCAAGTGGGAGGCGTCCAGGAGGCATGGATCGTCACCTTATCGTGGTGGGGGGGTTTGCGTGCCCCAGTGATCCCAGGAGCTATGTTGTCCGGGGCAATTTGCCTCTGATAGGGTCTCCCAAGACAAACTGGTCCTGGGTGAAGGGCCAGACGAAGAACGATCCAACAGACTCTCATGATAAATTGTATATCAAGGATTCAGTGTACCCCGCCCGGTATGGGGTTACCGGGGCCCCACCCTGGAGCCAGGCCTGGGGGAGGGGCTCGAAGGCTAGCGTCTGGTGGCCGGGTTTCCACCCATGGGACCCGGCCGGGCTCAGCCCGAAGGAGTTACGTGGGTCCGCCCTCCAGTAGGTTCACCACCTGCAGGAGGGATCATGGAAGTCCGGTGCTATGTGGATTAGGTGGCAGTCAAAGGCGGAGACCTTGGCGGACTGATCCCAAGCTTTCTAAACTGGCTTTTGGTACGTGGAATGTCACCTCTCTGGTGGGGAAGGAGCCTGAGCTGGTGTACGAGATTGAGCGATACCGGCTAGATATAGTCGGCCTCACCTCAACACACAGCTCCGGTTCCGGAACCAGTCTCCTGGAGAGGGGCTGGAGCTTGGCCTTTTCTGGAGTTGCCCCGGGCGAGAGGCGACGAGCAGGGGTAGGTATTCTTGTATCGCCCCACCTTGCTGCCTCTATATTGGAGTTTTCCCCGGTGGACGAAAGGGTTGCTTCCCTGCGCCTTCGGGTTGGGAAACGGGTCCTGACCATCATTTGTGCCTATGCACCAAATGATGTTTCAGAGTACCCACCCTTTTTGGAGTCTGTGACTGGGGTGCTGGAGGGTGCTCCTCCTGGAGACTCCATTGTCCTACTGGGGGACTTCAATGCGCACGTGGGCAACGACAGTGAAACCTGGAGGGGGGTGATTGGGAGGAACGGCCTGCCCGATCTGAACCCGAGTGGTGTTCAGTTATTGGACTTCTGTGCTAACCACAGTCTGTCTATAACGAACACCATGTTCAAGCATAAGGGTGTCCATATGTGCACCTGGCACCAGGACACCCTAGGCCGCAGGTCGATGATCGATTTTGTTATCGTATCATCAGACCTGCGACCGTATGTCTTGGACACCCGAGTAAAGAGAGGTGCAGAGCTGTCAACTGATCACCACCTGGTGGTGAGTTGGATCCGATGGCAGGGGAGGAAGCCATTCAGACCTGGTAGACCCAAACGTATAGTGAGGGTGTGCTGGGAGCGTCTGGCTGAGGCCCCTGTCCGGGAGGTCTTCAACTCCCACCTCCGGAAGAACTTCAACCACATTCCGAGGGAGTCTGGAGACATGGAGTCTGAATGGGCCATGTTCTCCACCTCTGTTGTTGAAGCGGCAGCCCAGAGCTGCGGCTGCTCCTCTAACGAGTCTCATCTAGTGCAGCAGCAGAAGAAGTGAGAGAGCGAACACATTCGGCTCTGTGTACTTATACTCACACACAACAAAAGACATGCATACAAAGCTGACATCCCCCATTAACGTAATTATCCTCCTTTGTCTCCGTACCCCTCCACCTGGCCCTGGGAGGTCAGGGCGGCCTATCTGGTCTCCACCGCAGTGCCTCGGATGCTCTTTGATCTTCTCTGGCGGTTGAGACCCTTTGTCCTGTTCTGAGGTGTGAAGTCGCTTTACATATGTAATCACCAAACATTCTCACATTCTTATACATATGTAGGTTATGGGATATATGATTAATATAGACCACAGCCTCCCCAAACGACTAAGAAAAGGACAATAAGAAAATTCACAGTTTAAGATAATTATTATGACATACTAACTGCTATACCTCTTGACAACGAAGAAACTTTCCAGCAGCTATGCTCCTGTAGAGAATTCAGTGGTAATCATAACAGCATAGTAATATCACAAGTCAGTCCTAAACTGTTACAGCACAATTAGTGAACAACTTTTGAGTAGTTTGCATCAGTCCTTGTGCCGTCTGGGCTTTAATCTTCTTCCGAATCTGCTGTGGGTCCGTTCGGGCGTCCTGGTGGGACCCTCCTGTAAGGAATCTGCAGCTTGGGAAGGAGAGTGATTATTTGTTCCCTACAGGGGGGCTGAGTCTTTTCTCTTGGGGGGTCTACCCCGCCGAGGTGCTCTCGCCAACCGTGCAGACTCGTCTCTCAACAAGAAGGCAGGTTTAAGTCTGTCAATGTTGACTGTTTCTTTTCTGTCCCCAAAATCAAGCACAAAATGCTTATCACCAGGTTCCAGCACTCTGAATGGTCCATCGTGTGGTGGGTGGAAGGTTGGTTTTAAAGCTTCATGCCTAACAAAAACGAATTCAGCGTTTTTTAAAGCTTGGGGGACAAAAACCCATGGAAAAGAGTGATGTGCCGGCCCGGGGAGAGAGTCCGGTCCGTTGCTGCCTAAAAACCTCGGGGCTGGAAGATGCCCTGGCTCTGGGTTCTCTGGTAAAAATTCACCTGGGAGCCTAAGAGGTTGTGCAAAAACTAATTCTACTGGGGAGGCGTCTAGATCCTCTTTAGGTGCAGCACGCAACCCCAATAAAACCCAAGGAAGTTTATTTACCCAATTTGTATCCGTTAGTGAGGCTCTGAGGGCGGCCTTAAGAGACCTGTGAAAATGCTCGCATAACCCATTAGCCTGAGGGTGATAAGCGGTGGTGCGGTGAATTGTCGCTCCTAAGCTGCTGGCCATGGCTGACCAAAGCTCCGAGACAAATTGAGGCCCCCATCGGACGTGATGTCCGATGGGACGCCGAAACGTGCCACCCAGTTTGTCAAAAAAACGTGAGCGACTTCCTCCGCTGTGGTTGACGCCAGAGGGACCGCCTCCGGCCAGCGCGTAGTACGGTCTATCATTGTTAACAGATGTGTGAAACCTTGGGAGGAAGGTAGTGGTCCCACGAGGTCGACATGAACGTGGTCGAACCTTCCAGCAGGGATTCGAAAAGGCTCTAGAGGGGCTTTTGTGTGTTTGTGTATTTTGGCGTGCTGACAAGAAATACAAGTCTTTGCCCATTTTTTTACATTTTTGCGCAGGCCAGGCCACACAAACTTTTCGGCGACCATTTTAACCGAAGCGCGCACACCTGGGTGCACGAGGGAATGAATTGAGTCGAAAATACGGCGGCGCCATGCAGCTGGGACTACCGGGCGAGGTCGGCCGGTTGAGATGTCGCATATTAGGGGGGGCACACCGTCGCGTAAACCCCTTTCCTCCAGCCTTAACCCTGTTGGTCCAGACAGGAGTGCGTGCACGTCCGCGTCACTACTTTGCTCCTCCGCCATGGCTGCATAATCTATCCCTACGTGGATTGGGGCTGCGTATGTGTCCGCATTGGCGAAGAGTTTTGCGGCTGAGGTAGTATAATCTGTCTCCTCGCGCTCTGGCGATGTCACAGCGCGAGAGAGGCAGTCTGCTACCACGTTAAGTTTGCCTGCCACATGTCGAATGTCTGTGGTGAACTCTGAAATCGCAGCTAGCTGTCTTTGTTGCCTGCCTGACCACGGTTCAGAAATTTTAGCCATCGCAAAGGTGAGCGGTTTGTGGTCTACAAAAGCCGTGAAACGCCACCCCTCCAACCAGAACTGGAAGTGGCGGATGGATAAATGAAGCGCTAGCAGCTCCCTGTCAAAGGTGCTGTATTTACGCTCAGTTTGGTTTAGCGATTTGCTGAAAAATGCCAAAGGTTGCCAGGTTCCGCTGACGTGTTGTTCTACAACCGTCCCTATGGCCAGGTCTGAAGCATCTGTGGTTAGCGCAATGCGGGCCGAGGGATCAGGGTGAACCAACAATGTGGCATTAGCTAGGGCACTTTTTACTTCCGCGAAGGCGCGTTCGCGCTCCGGGGTCCATTCAACCGCATTGGAAGGTTTTTGTTTTCTAAGCGCGTCATATAGGGGCTGCATGAGCTGAGCTGCGCGGGGGAGGAAACGGTTGTAAAAATTAACCATTCCCAAAAATTCTTGCAGCGATTTGACCGTTTGTGGCCGTGGGAAACTTTTTACTGCGTGAACTTTGTCTGGCAGTGGGACTGCCCCCTTCGGTGAAACTCTGTGTCCCAAAAAATCAAGTTGTGACACGTCAAATTTGCATTTGGCTGGATTGATTATTAACCCGTGCTCTTCTAGTCTCTGAAAAACCATAGTGAGATGCTGTTCGTGTTCCTCCTCAGATGAGCTGGCTACCAGCATATCGTCGAGGTAGACGAACACGAAAGGGAGGTCGCGTAACACTGCATCCATCATCCGCTGAAAGGTTTGAGCTGCGCCTTTGAGGCCAAAAGGCATCCGCAAAAATTCAAAAAGACCGAAGGGGGTTATTACAGCTGTTTTAGGAATGTCTTCCGCTCTAACGGGGACTTGATGATAGCTGCGGACCAGGTCTATTTTTGAAAAAATGCGCGCACCCGCCAGATGTAGTGAAAAATCTTGGATGTGAGGAATAGGTAGCGGTCATGCGCTGTCGCATTGTTTAATCTGCGGTAATCGCCGCACGGTCTCCAAGAACCGTCGGATTTCGGGACCATGTGAAGCGGTGATGCCCAGGGGCTTTTTGATCGCCTGATAATGCCTAGTTTTTCAAGGGTGGTAAACTCGTCCCGAGCTATGGCGAGCTTGGTCGCGTCTAAGCGCCGAGCTTTGGCGAAAACGGGTGGGCCCGTTGTGGGAATAAAGTGTTCGACCCCGTGCTTAGCCACTGTAGCTGAGAATTTGGGAATTGTGAGTGCTGGAAATTGGGTGAGGAGTTGATCAAACTTACCTCCTGCTGTAGTGACGCTGGCCTGCACGGGTGGTGGAGAAACTCGAGCTGAGCAGGGAATAGAAGCAAAGGACAATGCATTAACCAAGCGTCTGTTCGCTAGATCGACTAATAACCCATGTGCACACAAAAAGTCTGCGCCCAACAAGTTAAAACTCACCGCCGCTACAACAAATGTCCATCTGTAGTTGCGGCCATGGATGCGGAGGGGCAGGTTCCTTTCGCCAAACGTGTCAATGATGGAGCCGTTGGCTGCCACCGCTCCATTGCCCCGGGGGCCCATGGCCCGGTCTGCTTGGGAGGGCATGATAAAACTCAGTTGAGCTCCCGTATCGATGAGGAACTGCTTGCCAGTGTGTCCGTCCGTCACATATAGAAGCTTGCTTTTTTCGCCGAGAACCGCCGCTGTTAACGGTTCTCGGCTTTGGCGTTTCCCGAATTCGTGAATTTGCAGGGGGGAAACGCACTTGTAGGCCTTTTCGGCGAAGCGGTGGTGGTAATAACAGACGTCGCTCCGTCTGTTACGTCTTGGCCGTGTCGCTGTCACGGCGGGCGGATTCTGCTCCGTAGTTTGTGGCTCCCCGTGGCTCCGGACATCTGCGTTGAGGTCTGCGGATGCTGCTGTGGGTGTCTGTTCCTTGCAGGCGTTGACGAGTCGCTGCGCTTCGTGAGCCAGCGTGCAGAAGTCTTGCTGGGTGCTGCATCGCATGTTGGCAAGCATCCCTCTCATGTGTGGCGGCAGCGTACTGAGGAATATAAATTGGAAAAGGAAATTGTCGTTGTCCTCTTCTTTAAGTTGCAGCAAGTCCTCCATGAGGGCCTTGGGTCTGCATCCTCTGTGGCCGTAGACCGCCAGGATCCTCTCGGCTCTCTCCTCGGCAGAGGGGACGAAATTCACCACGATGGTTGCTTTCAGTTCTCTGTATTTGTCCTGGGCCGGTGGCCGCTGGATTATGCTCCGCGCACATCTCGAAGTGGCGGCGTCGAGTTTGGCGACGATGTGATAGAACTTTGTATCGTCAGCCGTGATGCCCGCAAGTGCAAACTGGGCTTCAGCTTGCTGAAACCATGAGGCGGGGTCTTCCTGCCAGAAGTCCGGCAGCTTGACGGTGACGGCATTTGTGTGGACCATCACTGATGTGTCCGCAGGGTGAGAGTGTCTTCCTTCGGCTCTCACAGCGGTGCTGGTGCTCGGTTGAGCCCTCTCTATCACTTCTGCCGTGGGGGAACGTCGTCCATCTGTTCCCCTGTCTGCATGGGCGCCGGCGTCTGCCTGGGTCGCCACAGATGAGTCGATCGCTGGGGAACGCCTCTGGTCCATCCTCGCGTCAGGGTCACCAGTGTAGAAGAGCTCGGAATGACGAGGCGATGTGACTTATAAACCAAAGTTTATTATCAGCTTTGCTCCTCTAACAAGTCTCATCTAGTGCAGCAGCAGAAGAAGTGAGAGAGCGAACACATTCGGCTCTGTGTACCTATACTCACACACAACAAAAGACATGCATACAAAGCTGACATCCCCCATTAACTTAATTATCCTCCTTTGTCTCCGTACCCCTCCACCTGGCCCTGGGAGGTCAGGGCGACCTATCTGGTCTCCACCGCAGTGCCTCGGATGCTCTTTGATCTTCACTGGCGGTTGAGACCCTTTGTCCTGTTCTGAGGTGTGAAGTCGCTTTACATATGTAATCACCAAACATTCTCACATGCTTATACATATGTAGGTTATGGGATATATGATTAATATAGACCACATCAGGTTACTTTATTTGTACCCGTAGGTAGATTTGTTTGTAACTTTGTAGGTGGTATTCTTTCCTATTCTTGCTTGACGTACGACTTTAGTTGCTCAACAGTCCAGGGTCTCCATTGGCGTATTTTCTTCAAAATGCACCACACATATTCAATGAGACAGGTCTGGACTGCAGGCAGGCCTGTTTAGTACCTGTACCGTTTCACTACCAAGCCACACTGTTGTAACACCATCGCAGATGCTGACTTTTGAACTTTATGCTGATAACAATCTGGATGGTACTTTTTAATGTATTTTAAATATAAGTTAAAATGTACAGGTGCATCTCAAAAAATTAGAATATCATCAAAAAGTTAATTTATTTCAGTAATTCAATTCAAAAAATTAAAGGCATTTTATAGATTCATTACACACAGAGTGACTTATTTCAAGTGTTTATTTCCTATTATTTTGATGATTATGGTTTACAGCTAATGAAACCCCAAAACTCAGTTTCTCAGAAAATTTGAATATTACATAAGGGCAATAAGAAAAAAATGGATTTTAAATAGAAATGTTAGCCAGCTGAAAAGTATGTCCATGTACACATTCAATACTTGGTCAGTGCTCCTTTCGCATAAATTACTGCATCAATGTGACATGGCATGAAAGCAATCAGCCCATAGTACTGCTGAGGTGTTATGAAAGCCCAGGCAGGTTGCTTTGATAGCGGCCTTCAGCTCCTCAGCATTGTGTGGTCTGTTGTCTCTTATCTTCCTCCTGACAATACTCCATAGATTCTCTATGGGGTTTAGGTCAGGAGAGTTGCCAATCAAGAACAGTGATACCATGGTAAATAAACCAGATATTTGTTCTTTTGGCAGTGTGGGTAGGTGCCAAGTCCTGCTGGAAAATCAAATCAGCTTCTCCATAAAGCTTTAATAATAATAATCATTATTAAAAAGAAACAAGGTGAAGGTGGTCACTATTAAAAAGAAACCTCCATGGAGAAATGCCAAACTAGTAAGAGCTGAAAAAAGAGAGTGTTGAAACGCTGAATGCAGGTGGCAAAAAAACTAAATTACAGATTCATTATGAAATCTATAATGAGACATTAAACATTTATGATTTAGAGTTGAGAAATGCAAGACAAGCATATTTTTCTGACATCGTCACTAAAAATGACAATAATGCACGCACCTTGTTCACTACTGTTGATAGGCTAACAAATTGCCCTGTGTCAGTAGCTTCTGAAATTCCATCCAACCATGTCTGCAATGACTTTGTCTTTTTCTTTACTGACATAATTCAGAAAATTGGACAGTCAGTCAGTGTTCCTTGTCATAAACACCCCTACGGGGCAAAAAGGCAGGCCCAGGTGCTGATTTGTGTTTGTGACATTTATTAACCAAAAAGAACATAGAAGTCCAAATATAGTGCTGACAATACAAGAATATAACATATAATAACTGAGCCTCAGAGCAGGGAGTGCTCTGGAGAAGTAAGACACTTCAGAGGATGGGAGAAGTGGAGTGATCAGAAGCTGATCCAATATTGCTGCGCCAACACAGTGAAAAGGCAGTACTTAAATACACAGAAGGGAATAAGCTGCAGGTGTGTCACTGAGTGAGCAGGTAACCTAATTAGACCAACTGCCCACAGCTGAGCTGAGAGGGGAGCAGACTGTGAGCAGTTAGAGGAAGTGTCTGGGAAAAGGGGAGGCCCAAATGTAAACAAACCCAAAAATATATATAGGAAACTAACAAAATCAAACTAATCAGACATACAATACATAGGAATAAAGTGTGGGTCTGAGCTCAGTGAAAACATGAGCTCAGACACAACAGAGCCCCCCCTTTAAGGAGGGGATTCCAGACACTCCCAGGTAACACCCAAAAGACCCCCCACCCCCACCCCCTGAAAGAAAGAGATACATACCCCAGGTGGGAGGTGGGAGAAACAGGCTAGGAGGGAAATACAAACCCGCTCATGACCCGCACCTGCACAACACCAGGCCCCTGGGCTCCTCTAGACAAGAGAACTAAACAGTTCTGGTGGCCGACCGACGTCTCAGACCAGCCGGACGGCCAGGTGGTAGGAGTCAGGCGGCCTGCCGGAGAATATAGGCCACCCAACCCAGTAACTCAGTCTTTCAGGTGGCCGGCCAGAGTGCTTCAGCAATCAGGACCAGAGGGGTGACCCAGGAGGCAGCTCCCCCACGGGAAGGCCCAATGATGGGAAGCAGGGCCGGAGGGGGGAAACCACAACGGTTTCTGGTGGTGGAGTAGGATGAGGGACCACGACGGCATCTGGCAGAAGAGGAAGGGGGACCACGATGCCCTTGATGGTCTTGGGCTGAGGAATGGTTGTACCCATGGGGGTCCCAAACTGGGACATAGCTGCACCCGCGGTGGCTCCGGGCTGGAGGTCTGCAGCACCCTCAATGGCTCCGGGCTGGAGCACTGCAACACCCTTGGTGGCTCCGGGCTGGGCCAACACTGCAGCACCCTCGGTGGCTCCGGGCTGGGCCAACGCTGCAGCACTCTCAGTGGACCTGGACTGGGCCAACGCTGCACCCTCGGTGGACTCCAGGCTGGGGCGTAGCACCCACATAGGATTAATGCTGGGTTACAGCACCCACGAGGATCCCCAACCGGGACGCAGCACCCATGGGGACTCAGACCGAGGAGGAACCCAGTCGATGGCCTCAGGCAAAGGAGGAGCTGCACCCACAGAGGTCCCAAGCTGGGACAGAACACCCATGACAACCCTCGCTGGGGGAGCTGGACCCCTGGTGACCTTGGGCGGCGAACCTGGGCCCACTGAGACTTCTGGCTGTTCTGGATTATTCCCAGTGACCCTGGAAGAAAGCTCAGATACACATAGAGAAGGGGGTTAGGGTCACCGGCAGTGGTGGAGCCCAGCGAGGCGGGCTCCTCACCAAGAGCCAGGCAAGACTGCTCTAAAACAGATGAGAGGAAGACAAAAGAGAGCACTTGCCTGAGCTCAAGCTCCACCACCGTCCAGGACTCCGTTGATCCAGGAGATGATGTCAACTTGGGCTCTGTCCTCTGGAGATCCAGCTCAGCCTTGAACTCTGCTGCGGTGGCCTCCGCAGCAGGCATGATGGTGTTTGCAGTCCTCACCTCCCCAGACGACGTAACCCATGCTAGTGACTCTTCCGGTGTGGAAGCTGGGGGTCGGCTCTGTGCTGGCACTGGAATCAGGTCCTCCGGGGCCACAGGTTCCTCCATCGTCAGGCGGCTCAGTTCTGGGACTGGCGGACACTCAGGGATAGATGGAGGAGGCACGGAGAGGGCAGGTGAAGAATAGTTTACTGCAGCAGGTGGGGAGAGCTCAGGGGACTGCATTTCCTGAGTCTCCCTACCGGAAATCAGGCAAGGCATATCATCATAAATAGTTAGTTAGTTAAGTTAGTTAATCCCTTCACACCTGAAGGTGTATATGGGCGGCGCCTATCTCCGTTTCTCTGACCCTAGGCCACACAGCTACTGTAAGTAGTGAAAGCTACAGCGGGGGGTCAGTCCTCTGGTAGCTCTGTGTGTAACTTTACTTTCCCCATTCCATTATGCGGAGCACCACGCTAGAAGGCAGAAAGCACCATTTTTATATGGTCTTTGGTATGACCCGGCCAGGATTTGAACCCCTGCCTCCCGGGTGTGGGGCGGATGCTCTACCAACTGAGCCACCACTCCGGTTATCATCATAAATAGAGGGAGAAATTAATGACACTTGCCTGTCATCCCAGTGGGCGATGTTTTCTGCTGCAGCAAGTGTACAGTCATATCTCTCCGTGTCCATGGTGAACCTGGGCCCCTGTGTGGATTGTAGACTCCTGTAGACAAGAAGGTGGGCGTGGCCGGGGAAAACCTGGGGGACCTCTTGGCAGCAGGAGGATACGTCGACGAGACGGGAGTAGCAGCAGCAGAGGAGGAGGAGGAGACTGGCAAAACGGCCGGTGAAGGAGAACAAGAAGAGAGAACTGCTGCAGGATTTGTCTGGCTCGGCGTAAGGGGAATGTCTCTCGAAGAGGTGGAGGGCTTCCTCTGGCGATCCGGACCTGGACGACGGTGCTGCCGCGGAGCTGGTAGTGCACACACTGGAGCTGGAGGGGAAGCTAGTGAACTGGGAGAGGAGAAGGCCATCTGCTGTGGAGAGCACCTCTGCTTCAGCTCCGCTGGAAATGCTCCTACCATCAGATCAGGAAATGATTGTAGGAGCACAGACACCGTGGACAACATCTCTGAGAATCTGGGATATCTCCACAGGCAGGGATGCGCCTCCAGGATTCCCACCACTCCATACAAACACCCCCATGTCTTCTTGTGTCCTCGGGCGTCAAGAGTTTCATCCACAAAATTTTGGATGAGCCCCGCTGCCCATTCCTCCTCCAGGCTGGGAGACCCTGCTGCCGATCTCCCTTTATGAGGCCAGTGATCTGGGGGCATGACTGGCTCCAGCAAACAGGTGAGTGAGAGGGGGAAAAAAAGAAAAAAGGAAAAAATGCACAAACTCAACAGCAGGGTCTTTTAACTGGGGGCAATATTCTGTCATAAACGCCCCTACGGGGCAGGAAAGCAAACCCTGGTGCTGAATTGAGTTTGTGACATTTATTAACCAAAAAGAACATAAGTCCAAAAATAGTGCTGACAGTACAAGAATAAAACAAATAATAACTTACTAGGATGAGCCTCAGAGCAGGGAGTGCTCTGGAGAAGTAAGACACTTCAGAGGCTGGGAGAAGTGGAGTGATCAGAAGTTGATCCAATATTATTGTGCCAACACAGTGAAAAGGCAGTGCTTAAATACACAGAAGGGAATGAGCTGCAGGTGTGAGTCACTGAGCGAGCAGGTAACCTAATTAGACCAACTGCCCACAGCTGAGCTGAGAGGGGAGCAGACTGTGAGCAGTTAGAGGGAGTGTCTGGGAAAAGGGGAGGCCCAAATGTAAACAAACCCAAATATATATATAGGAAACTAACAAAATCAAACTAATCAGACATACAATACATAGGAATAAAGTGAGGGCCTGAGCTCAGTGAAAACATGAGCTCAGACACAACAGAGCCCCCCCCCTTTAAGGAGGGGATTCCAGACACTCCCAGGAAACACCCAAAAGGCCCCCCCACCCCCCGAAAGAAAGAGATACATACCCCGGGTGGGAGGTGGGGGAAACAGGCTAGGAGGGAACACACACCCGCTCATGACCCGCACCTGCGCAACACCAGGCCCCTGGGCTCCTCTAGACAAGAGAACTAAACAGTTCTGGTGGCTGACCGAAGTCTCAGACCAGCCGGATGGCCAGGTAGTAGGAGTCAGGCGGCCTGCCGGAGAATATAGGCCACCCAACCCAGTAACTCAGTCTTTCAGACGGCCGGCCGGAGTGCTTCAGCAATCAGGACCAGAGGGGTGACCCAGGAGGCAGCTCCCCCATGGGAAGGCCCAATGATGGGAAGCAGGGCCGGAGGGGGGAAACCACAACAGTTTCTGGTGGTGGAGGAGGCTGAGGGACCGCGACGACCGCGACAGGTTCCTCCATCGTCAGGTGGCTCAGTTCTGGGACCGGCGGACACTCAGGGATAGAGCTGAGAGGGGAGCAGACTGTGAGCAGTTAGAGGGAGTGTCTGGGAAAAGGGGAGTCCCAAATGTAAACAAACCCAAAAATATATATAGGAAACTAACAAAATCAAACTAATCAGACATACAATACTTAGGAATAAAGTGAGGATCTGAGTCTAGTGAAGACATGAGCTCAGATACATGACACTCCTATGCCAGGTGCTGGACACGTGCTTCCTCTGTGTCCCCGTAGAGAAGACGACACCATGGCAAAATATTTTCCATTCAATCATAAAAACTTGGATGACATCATACACCACCTGAAATCCATTACCTGCTACCTTGATACTCTCCCAACAGGGTGAAAAAAAAAGTTTCAAATTGTATGGCCTCAGATCTACTACAGATTATAAATATGTCTCTGCATTCAGATGCCTTCCCTCAGTGCTTAAAATAGCTGTTATCAAGCCACTTCTAAAAAAAAGAGCAACCTAGACACCTCACTCATGAACAGCTATAGGCCCATATCGAACCTCCCTTTTCTTAGTAAAATAATAATAAAACTAGAAAAGCACTCGGAGAGCGCAGACCTCCGCCAAGCGCCACAGTTCCCCCCCCGTACAGTGTTTGTGTGTACGTTTTCAGATTCCTTGACCATGAAAACATATGTCTAGCAATTGGATTCACAATGACAGGATTAGTGGTTCAGTAGTAAAAGCATTACCTCCTTGGCGGAGGTAATAAACTGAAGTGTTGGTGTTGTGTCCATCTCCTTCATGTGCAAAGTCCCAGGCTGCGAGCGTTTTCATAGATCACTGAAAGCAGCACTCAGGGCTTCAGTGACGGATGCAATTTGCGTAGACAGGTTGCCGTGGGTTTTATTGGGTTTGCGCTCCGTGGTAAAAAAAGATGTTTTTGAATGTTCCCCGGCAGAGAGCTGGTTTTTGCGCAGCCCCTATGGCTGGCCGGGGAATTTCTGCCAAATAATCCGGCGGCGGACAGCTGCCCGTCTCAGTTTTTGCAGCGTAGCGCAAACACAGGCATGCTGGCGGGCCCTGCCCACCACTGTTTTGACGGATGCAAATTGGGTAGACAGGTTGGCGTGGGTTTTATTGGGTTTGCGCTCCGCGGAAAAAAAGTGGATTTGAAGCTTCCCCGGCAGAGAGCTGGTTTTTGCGCAGCCCCTATGGCTGGCCGGGGAATTTGTGCCAAATAATCCGGCGGCGGACAGCTGCTCGTGTCAGCTTTTGCAGCATGGCGCAAACAGGCACGCTGGCGGGCCCTGGCCACCACAGTTTTCCGCGTGCTTTTGTGCCTCAAACTTTGAAGAAGGCGGAGTTTGTGTCCGTCAGACACGACGACCAGCACCCTCTATTGCCCCTGCACACATGTTGAAAATGGTCGTATCTCACAATGTTAAAGAATCCTTTTAAAAATTCCTGTATCAAGACGGTGATCCATATCATCCCCAAAATTTAATCAGTTCTTCCTTGTACCATTTCCAACAACGCCTGAAAGTTTCATCGAAATCCGTCCAAAACTTTTTGAGTTATCTTGCTAACCAACAGACAGACAAACAGACAGACAGACAAACAAACCCCGGCAAAAACATAACCTCCTCCTGGCCTTCGGCCTGGCGGAGGTAAAAAAGCTGTTTTCAACAATTGTACAACTTCTTGACAGTAAATAACTTTTGATGTCTTCCAGTCAGGTTTTTGGCCACACCACAGCACTGAGACAGCTCTAGTTAAGGTCGTTAATGACATCCGCTCCAATACAGATAGTGGCAACATTTCAGTCTTGGTTCTATTGGACCTCGGCGCTGCATTCGACATGGTGGACCATAACATCTTACTAGACCGGCTGAAAAACTGGGTGGGACTTTCTGGTACAGCACTTAGCTGGTTTGAGTCCTATTTAAAAGACAGGGACTATTTTATGTCTATAGGTAAAATCTGAGCGCACAAAAATAACCTGTGGAGTTCCCCAAGGTTCCATTTTGGAACCTTTGCTTTTTTAACACCTATATGCTCCCACTAGCTCAAATCATGAAAAAAATACTGTATTTTACCATAATCATGCAGATTATACACAAATCTACATAACCGTCTCACCAGGAGACTATGGTCCAATTAAAACTCTGATCAAATGCATTGGTCAAATTAAACAGTGGATGTGCCAGAATTTTCTTCAGTTAAATGAAGACAAAACCAAAATAATAGTTTTCGGAGCCAAAGAAGAAAGACTCATTGTTAGTACTCAGCTTCAATCAGTGATGCTAAGTTTCTGGACTCTGACCTGAATTTTAACAGCCACATTAAGACAGTAGTGAAGTCAGCCTATTATCACTTAAAGAACATAGTGAGGATAAGGACCTGTACTTATATAGCACTTTTTATAGTCTCAAAGAGCTTCACTAGCTCTAACCCTCTATTCTAAGGGCCGATAGGAGACAGATATCTAGGGACAATTTAGAACAACCAATCAACCTAACATGCATGTCTTTGGATTGTGGGAGGAAACCGGAGCCCCTGGAGTAAACCCACGCAGCACAGGAAGAACATGCAAACTTCACACAGAAAGGTTCCTACCCCTGCCAGCCTGGGGATTCGAACTTGGAACCTTCTAGCTGTAAGGCAACAGTGCTAACCACTGCACCACCGTGCTGCCCGGTGGTGCAGGATGAGCCTCATCCTGTCCTCCTTGACCTACTCGTCATTCAGTGCAGCTGCTCACTTGTTGGCCAGTAAGTCTGAGCTGTGTCACTATAGCTTCTACTTTCTGGACTATGTTGGTGTAGCCCAATATCAGTATGGCAGCGCTGTGGTCCACTTCTACTATGCTGTGGATGACAGCTTGCACGGATACATGAAGGGGTTTTTTATGCCCACTGCTGCTATCCTCAGCTGCCTTTCGTGCCTCGAATGCTGCTATGGCAAATACTGCAATACATGCATTACATGTCATTCCTGTAACTTAAAGGTCTGATGTCTCAGCAGGATCTAGGAAAAGTTGTAATATTGTCCTCGCAGGTCTCCCTAAAAAGTCCATCAGACAGCTGCAGTTAGTTCAGAACGCTGCAGTTAGAGTCCTCACTAAGACCAAGAAAGTAGATCATATAACTCCATTGCTCAGATCTTTACACTGGCTTCCAGTCTGTCAAAAAATAGATTTCAAAATACTGCTGTTGGTTTATAAAGCTCATAATGGTTTAGGACCAAAATACATTTCAGATCTGCTGGTCCATTATGAACCACCCAGAGCCCTCAGGTCGTCAGGGACAGGCCTACTATCTATTCCCAGAGTTAGAACCAAACATGGTGAGGCAGCGTTCAGTTTTTATGCTCCTCATATATGGAACAAACTCCCAGAAAGCATCAGGGCTGCTGAAACTCTCAGCTGCTTTAAATCAAGGTTAAAAACTTTCCTATTTGCCATGGCCTTTCAGTAGAACAATTGTTAATCTCCCACAATGTACTGTAACTTCTTTTTTTTCCACAATATTTTTATTGAACCTTTTTTTTTATACAAACATGGCACAAACAATCAGACACTAACACAAAAGTAATTTAAAAATTAAAAAGAACAAGAACAAAAAAAAATGTGTAATAAAAACAACAACAACAACATCCATTAACAAACACAAATCAACAACAATGCTACTCTGTTTAGTCTAGGTAATCTGTTATATAAGAATACATAATATGCATTCAACAGCTTGGAATTTGCAAGGTCCACACATATCATTCACCTTCTTCTTCAGATGTTATGTTTAAATTCTTTACGTAATCAATGAAAGGTCTCCATATATTCTCAAACACATTTTCCTTTGATTTCAGTATGTATGTTATTCTTTCTAGTGGAAGGTTTGTTAACATTTGTCTTAACCACTGAGTCACATCTGGTCTATGAATCTTTTTCCACAGTAGTGCAATACATTTTTTGACATTAAGCAAACTGAGGTCTATGAATGCTTTTTCACTCTTACTAAAGTTATGTTTTTCTGGATACAGACCCAACAAAAACAGTTTAGGGTTCAATATGATTTGTTTTGAAATTATTTTTTTCAATTGTTACCCTCACCTCTTCCCAAAACATTCTGATTTTTCTACATTCCCATAAACAGTGAAATGTGTACTGTAACTTTTATTTCTTGCACATTTTCTGTCATTCTATTTTAGCTTATTTTTGTTTTTCTTTAATTTATTTTTTAGTTTGCTTTTAAATTCTTATGTATTCCTTTTGCAACTTACTGTAATGCTTTAATGTTTTTTATGTAAAGCACTTTCAATTGTCTTGTATATGAAATGTGCTATACAAATAAACTTGCCTTGCCTTGCCAGCAGAAGGAAGTGTGAAGCGCTCTAAAAGTTTACTGGTAGGCGGCTGCACTGACTTAGGACTTGATAAAACACACTGGACCAACACCAGAAGATGACATGGCTCCCCAAGCCATCACTGACTGTGGAAACTTCACACTGAATCTCAAACAATTTTGATTCTGTGCTTCTCCTCTCTTTCTCCAGACTCTGGGACCTTGATTTCCACATGACAGGACTTGGTACCTGATTTGATACTAAGTGTATACATGGACACACTTTTCAGTAGGCCAACATTTCCATTAAAAATCCATTTTTTCATATTGGTCTTACGTAATATTCTTATTTTCTGAGAAACTGAATTTTGGGTTTTCATTAGCTATAGCCATAATCATCAGAATTAAAAGAAACATTTGAAATATTACCTCTGTGTAATGACTCTAAAAAATATATATATTAACACTATCTAGGCATGTTTTAGCTTTAATGCCTCAAACCATTTTACTGATTCATGCAGATTTCTTATATCAAAAATTCTCACAGAAGGTAGAAGTGTAAAAATATTGAAATCCCATAAGTCAAAACCTTATACAAGCAATAAAAATTATACATCCATACACACATCTCGGTCCTTTAGTAACAATTAATTAACAATGGCCCCCTCCAGTATACAACTAGGACAATATCAGTCGCTACGGAGGGTGACAATATGTATGGGTACATATTCATACTATGTAGGATAACTAAGTAGACTGTTATGCTGTTTATTCCATCTTGCTAAAATGCTCCGCACTTTGTGTATATATTTATATATTTACATGTATGTATGTATATCCACTGCTCTTATTTATATCTTCCGTATCTTCTTAATTATTGCTCTGAGTGTTGCTATCCCTGTGCTGTTGCAATCCTGGAATTTCCCCATTGTGGGACTAATAAAGGCTTATCTTATCTTATCTTATCTTATCTTATCTTATCTTATCTTAATTAAAATGAATAATATCATACTTATAACTACTGCAAAAATATTATATACTTAAGCCATAGGTGTCATTCATCACACGTCCTTTTGATTAAGACTTCATGACCTGCACTGTAATGTCAACTTTTTTTAACCCAAGAAGTTGAGATGATACATTTCTTTTATTTATAACAGAAGCATTTTATTTATATACACTACCGTTCAAAAGTTTGGGGTCACTTAGAAATTTCCTTATTTTTGAAAGAAAAGCACTTTTTTCAATGAAGATAACTTTAAACTAATCAGAAATACACTCTATACATTGCTAATGTGGTAAATGACTATTCTAGCTGCAAATGTCTGGGTTTTGGTGCAATATCTACATAGGTGTATAGAGGCCCATTTCCAGCAACTATCACTCCAGTGTTCTAATGGTACAATGTGTTTGCTCATTGCATCAGAAGGCTAATGGATGATTAGAAAACCCTTGTGCAATCATGTTAGGTCTGCAATGCTGTAATTGCTGCAAATGGAGGATTCTTTGACGAAAGCAAAATTTGAAGGAAAAAATTATTATTTCAAATACAAATCATTATTTCTAACCTTGTCAATGTCTTGATTATATTTTCTATTCATTTTACAACTCATGGTGGTAAATAAGTGTGACTTTTCATGGAAAACACAAAATAATTGTCCGGGTGACCCCAAACTTTTGAACGGTAGTGTAGGTTTATAGCCAAAGGTTTTACTTGTTTGACTCCTTTCAGATAACAATCAGCTGTATGTGGCATCCCTGCTCAAACTACATGGCAAATGACATTAAATCTGATGTTATTAGCTGTCAGGATAGTAGCATGCATCATTATGAACATTTGAAACAGTGACCCCTGCAACATGGTCACAATAAACCAATTACTGGGAATAAATTGATAATGCCAATAATCAGTTTTCTCGTGTTTACATGCACTGAATAAACAGCTTACTGGAGGGTAAACCACTTGAGCTTAATGACCCCGGTTACATGGCCTTTATCGGATTATTCTGTTTACATGGCCACTTGATTAATCAGATGACTGCAGAAATCCAGTTACATCCGGTTTATTCGTGTACATGTAAACATGGCAATGAAGCAAAAAAAGTTCTAATTAATATAAGCCTGTAAGTTTGATCTAGTCTACACTACTGTTTGCATAC
Source organism: Pholidichthys leucotaenia (assembly GCA_020510985.1). NCBI lineage: Eukaryota > Metazoa > Chordata > Actinopteri > Cichliformes > Pholidichthyidae > Pholidichthys > Pholidichthys leucotaenia. Next base: position 135,030,462 of record CM035837.1, read on the forward strand.
TTACTATATATTATTACATGTCAGTTATGGTTAGCAACAAGTCTGTCACCTTCAAGCCATTTCCCTATATGTCCTCATGTCATTCCTGTAACTTCAGAGCAGATGTAACTGATGAGAAATGAGAACACCAGAGCAGAAACAGTGCTATCTAATTCATGTATCAATAAAAGCAAAGGGAAATGCTTAGCTATCCATCACATTGTTAAAAAATGTTTTGCTGCCACTATGTAATGCTATGTGTACTCAACACACTTATTTCCTGGTAAACCAACAATTCAGCTCAGGCAGCTTAACAGTTCATCATTATACACAATGAAGCTCTTATTATCTAAAGGCAGTACAATTAAGACTATGATTTATATGAGTGCAAATTAACATATCAATAAGCCTTATAGGAAATGTCTCATTAATTAGTCATCCCTTAATTGGCCTTGAATGCCATTAGTCTGCGTTGTGTGTTAACCATGCACTCATTAATAACATTATTGTGAGACTCAAGTCTCACACAGCCAAGCTTAGATTAGTTAAACTATTTGTCTCTTTATTTAGCTGCAGCGCAGCTCAATGCCTGTGTGTCAGTGTGTGTGTTAAGTGTTTTCTGAAACTAATATGACATCCACGGCTGTGCTGATACAGGCTGGTTTTGCTTTGACTAATGGTGCCTGGCATTGGGAGGAGGGCGCGTCTGGAGGTACGGTGGGGGTGAGGATGAGGTTTGAACCTCCCACCGCTGCTGATGAAGACGAATGAGCAAACAAGACATGACGGAATTGCTTTTGCAAAGAGGGGGGCTAAATGCAGTTAAGTCATAGTGTTGAGGCCGGCTAAGGGGGCAGGTTGATTTATTGTTCCTGTAGTTGATAGCCACCATTTTACCTCGCCTCCCTACTTATTCAGTGAGACCCTTCGGTCTTTAATTACAGCCCCCGGCCTCCTCTCATCCATGTCCTTATTAGAAGTGTCATACCACGCATCATCCATGCTAAAGCAGAGGACAACAATATGTATGAGACAAAGCCTGAGGGGAGAAAACTGGAACCTAAAATGTCATGGCCAGGTTGATTTTCCCCTTCCATGATTTCCTTATGGTCAGGAAAAACAGGGGAGAGATACAGGAATGGGAAAGAGTTACGAAACAAGGAAGCTAAAGGTCAGAACTTGAGGGAAAAAAATGAATGGCTAAAACTGAAAAGAGGAGGAAATGGAGTGATTAAGATATGTACATAATGGGAAAGAGGGATTTGTGGTAAGAATGCAGGAATAGAATATTCCTCAGAGATAGAAGGAGGGGTGAAGACATGTTAAATGGTGTAGCAGGTCTGACAGTAAGACCTCGAGACCGGTGGCTCAGCCTGATGAATTTGTAAAACCCATATGAAAAAAGAAGAGGGGAAAGGATGTAATAAGAACATGTACAAAATGGGAAAACAGAGGGGAAATTTTGAGCAGCTGTTTACCTGTTAGGAAAATGCATGAATACCTTACAGGGTATTTACAGTTTAGCCATTTCTTTAAGGAATATAAATAATCAAAATTCACATAGCATCTACACCAACAAGTGGACAAATAGCAAGACTCGTCTGCATTAGCAATTCTCTGCAGAGAGAAGGCAGGGAAGAAGTGGGGAGCAGAAAGAAGGATAAGGGGCGAAGCTCTCCCCACAAGATTTACTACTGCATTGCTTTCCACCCTCTGAAATATCAGCCTATTAAAACATTCATTGAGCTGATTAAACTGCAATAAAATCTAACTGAATTTCCACTGACAGTTTCAATGCATGATTTATTAATAAGCCAAAGCTTTGTATGCAATTCCCCATGATACACACTGGGATGAGAAAGGTCTGATGTTGCTGCCATCTTTTGGCTGAGTTGGAGCTGAGGAGAAACTCGAATCAGGATTTCTGTTTCAGAGAGCACAAAACGACTGGATGCTGAAATTGACCTTAGCATTACCTTTTGCTTTAGGGTCCCTTTTTGAAAGTAATTACACTTTAAAACAGTAGATGTGGATCAATGCCTTCAACATATTGCTAGTCTGTACTATATATTTGTAAGATAAATATACTGTATTTTGTTTCAATAAAATATTTAAATTTTTGTTTTGAAAAAACTGCGAGGCAGAAATCAGAAGCACTGGTGCATCTCGATAAATTAGAATGTCATTGAAAAGTTTATTTCAGTAAATCAATTCAAAAACTGAAACTCATGTATAGATTCATTACACACAGAGTGATATATTTCAAGTGTTTATTTCTTTTAATTTTGATGGTCATGGCTTGTGAAAACCCCAAATTCAGTTTCTCAAAAAAATTGAATATTGTGAAAAAGTTCAATATTGTAGACTCATGGTGTCACATTTTAATCGGCTAATTCACTCCAAACACCTGCAAAGGTTTCCTGAGACTTTAAATGGTCTCTCAATCTGGTTCAGTAGTCTACACAATCATGGGGAAGACTGCTGACCTGACAGTTGTCCAGAAGACCGTCATTTGGAAATCTAGGTCCCAGAGTCTGGAGGAAGAGTGGAGAGGCACAGAATACGAACTGCTTTGAGGTCTAGTCTGAAGTTTCGACAGTCAGTGATGATTTGGGGAGCCATGTCATCTGCTGGTGTTGGTCCACTGTGTTTTATCAAGCCCAAAGTCAGCACAGCCATCTACCAGGAAATATTAGAGCATTTCATGCGTCCCTCCGCTGACAAGCTTTATGGAGATGCTGATTTCATTTTGGCACCTGCCCACACTGCCAAAACCACCAAAACCTGATTTAATGACCATGGTATTACTGTGCTTGATTGGCGAACAAACTCCCCTGACCTAAACCCCATAGAGAATCTATGGAATATTGTCAAGAGGAAGATGACAGACACCAGACTCAACAATGCAGACAAGCTGAAGGCCGCTATCAAAGCAATCTTGGCGTCCATAACACCTCCGCAGTGCCACAGGCTGATTGCCTCCATGCCACACTGCATTGATGCAGTAATTCATGCAAAAGGAGCCCCAACCAAGTATTGAGTGTGTACATGGACATACTTTTCAGTCTGCCAACATTTCTATTAAAAATCCATTTTAAAAAATAAATTTTATCCATCCATCCATCCATCCATCTTCTACCGCTTTTCCGGAGGTCCGGGTCGCGGAGGCAGCAGTTCAAGCAGAGAAGCCCAGACTTCCCTCTCCCCAGCCACCTGCTCCAGCTCTTCAGAGGGGATACCAAGGCGTTCCCAGACTAGCTGGGAGACATAGTCTCTCCACCGAGTCCTGGGTCTGCCCCGGGGTCTCCTCCCAGTGGGACGTGCCTGAAACACCTCAAGTGGGAGACGTCCAGGAGGCATCCTAATCAGATGCCCATACCACCTCAACTGACTCCTTTCAATGTGGAGGAGCAGCGGTTCTACTCTGAGCCTCTCCCGGATGACTGAGCTCCTCACCCTATCTCTGAGGGTGAGTCCAGCAATCCTACGGAGAAAGCTCATTTCAGCCGCTTGTATCCGCGATCTCGTTCTTTCGGTCATTACCCAAAGCTCGTGACCATAGGTGAGAGTAGGAACGTAGATTGACTGGTAAATCGACAGCTTTGCCTTAGAACTAAGCTCCCTCTTCACCACAACAGACCGGTACAACGTCCGCATCACTGCAGATGCTGCTCCAATCCGTCTGTCGATCTCTCGCTCCATTTTCCCCTCACTCGTGAACAAGACCCCAAGATACTTAAACTCCTCCACTTGGGGCAGGAGCCTGTCCCCAACCCGGAGAGGACAATCCACCTTTTTCCGGCTGAGGACCATGGACTCGGACTTGGAGGTGCTGATTCTCATCCCAGCCGCTTCACACTCAGCGGCAAACCGTCCCAGCAAGAGCTGTAGGTCATTGCTGGATGAAGCCAACAGGACAACATCATCTGCAAACAACAGAGATGAGATCCTGTGGTCACCAAGTATGACACCCTCCATTCCCTGGCTGCGCCTAGAAATCCTGTCCATAAAAATTATGAACAGGACCGGTGACAAAGGGCAGCCCTGGCGGAGTCCAACTCTCACTGGGAATGACTCCGACCGAGTGTTGGCAATACGAACTAAACTCTCACAACGGTCGTACAGAGACCGAATAGCTCGTAACAACAAGCCCGATACCCCATACTCCCGAAGCACCCCCCACAAAAATCCACGAGGGACGCGGTCAAATGCCTTCTCCAAGTCCACAAAACACATGTAAACTGGTTGGGCAAACTCCCACGAACCCTCAAGAATTCTCGAGAGGGTAAAGAGCTGGTCCGATGTGCCACGGCCAGGACGAAAACCACATTGCTCCTCCTGAATCCGAGGTTCGACCAACGGCCGGACTCTCCTCTCCAGTACCTTGGCATAGACCTTCCCAGGGAGGCTGAGGAGTGTGATCCCTCTAAAGTTGGAGCACACCCTCCGGTCCCCTTTTTTGAAGAGAGGAACCACCACCCCGGTTAAATAAATTTTATGTAATGTTCTAATTTTTTGAGAAACTGAAATTGGGGTTTTTCATTAGTCGTAAGCCATAACCATCAAAATTAAAAGAAATAAACATTTGAAATATATCACTGTGTGTAATGAATCTATATATGAGTTTGAAGTTTTGAATTAAATTACTGAAATCAACTTTTCAAGGACATTCTAATTTACTGAGATGTACCTATAGAGAACACAATGGGTCTGCAACTAACATTCATTTTTATAATAAACGTATCTACTTATTAAAGATTGGGCCCACAGTACAGTCATGTAAAAAATTACAACCTGAAAAAATAACTTGTGTTTTTATTAGAACTGATATCTTTTTTTGGTGGCTTTCTATGAACTTCTTGCACAATGTAGAGTGACATACTACTTCTGCATTCCAGTCTCAGTAGCTGCAGTTCCTGTTCTATTATGTTTGTCCATTCCCTAGTGCTTTCTCGTCAATAAATCAATTTTATCAGTTTCACTTATCATTGTGTAGTGTTGTTCTTAGGACTCATTATAGTGTAACACGGGTGGTGACGTCACCCGGAGTATAAGAGGGCTGTGCGGTAGAGGGGCGGTCTCTTTAACCACCTCTCAGCCTAGTGGGAGCGTCTCTGTACATACAATGAGTCTATAATAAAGTCCTGTGTAGTTCACCACTTGCCTCATCACTGTCCCACGTTTTACAGACATTGCTGGATGTGTGTGTATGTGTATGTGCGGCAGTGCCTCCCCCTAGGATGGGGTGAGGTTGGCACAGCCCCTCTGTATAAAAACCCCATGTTCAGTGTAATAAACAGTGTATGTTGCATGAAGTCTCGCCTCCAACTCCCTCATTTCAAGATATAACAGACATAACATTTAGCAATGAGGGTAAAGTTATTGATGTTGGCGTGTCTTCGATTTGGCCATTTTTGGAGTCTCCGGGAGAGCCTCGGGTCCCTTGGGCGAGGTGGTTCGCCGCATTTCAAAATTAATTGGTGGCACTAAACCTTGGTGAACTGAAGAAGGTACCGGAACGGGATATTTTGGTCCACAATTTAGGTATGGAAGGACAGCATATCCTTCCTACCTTGGGTGCTAGCGATAGCTTCGACGACATAGTTGAGCTAATGGCGCAATATTTTCGCGCACCTGCAAACGTCATTGTCAGGAAGATCCAGTTCCGGCAGCGCCACAAGCGAGTTGGCGAGTCAGTGCAACATAATGTGTTGTGGACCTGCGGCAGCTGGCTGGAGACTGCCAGTTTGGTGAATTAGAGGAAGAGATGGTCAGCGACCAGTTGGCGGAGCACACGCTTTGCTCGTCAGCACGGTCGAGACTCCTCACGTACTCCGGCAAACTGACATCAACCACGGCTGTGGCGATAACTCAACAATGTGAAGCGGCAGACAAATTATCACGCGACCTCGGTGAGAGAGCTGCACTACACCGCTCTGACTCACCATCATCGGCACAGGCTGTGGACCTGGACAGCGAAGATAGCGAACAGGAGGAATGCGCTACAGCTGTGAAGATGAGGTCCGCCCCAGGATCGCCCAGATGTTTGGGTTGTGGGTCCACTAAGCACCGGTATAAGACTAGACAGTGTCGGGCAAGAGGTAAACGCTGTGGCAAGTGCGGACTCCTGCATCACTTTGCCAGGGCCTGTAGTAGATTGGAGCGAGGGGAACGGTGACACAAAGCGGACACCCCTGCTCCAACTCCCATGGTTATTTACACCGTCTCTCCAGACACCGACGGCCATACATATTGCATGGTGAAACTGGACGGAGTGGAAGTACCATTGCTGACTGACACGGGCGCAGTGAGGTCTGTGTTGAGTTGGCCCACCATAAGAAGTTTCTTCCCATACTATCGAGTGAGAGGTCATTCGGCACCATTGAGTGGTTCTAGAGGAAACAGGCTGTCCATTGTGGGTTTGGTGGAGCTGACGGTGCGATACAAGTCAGCGGTGGTCGCCAACCTGAAGTTTATAGTGACTGCCAGTGGTAAGAATGTGATGGGCTGTGACCTCTTTTATGGACTGGGTTTCACCATCACCAGTGGCGTCGGAGAGGAGTGGCCGGGCCGTGGTTTGTGGGACCGACCGGTGATGCAAGTGGTGGACGATGCTGTATGGGACGAATCTTGACCTAGTATTCTGGGAGGTGAGCCCACCCAGGGCCATCGCGGGAGGGCTCCTGCACCAGGGCCCAAGTTACCCTAGCTGAGGGAACTGGGTGGCGTGGTGGGACGCCCGTGATGGCGGATGGAGCCGAGTGGCTGGCCCATCCTGTTTCCGGAGTTCGGCTGGAAGGTACTGAGAAACAGGAGGTCACAATGGCTTCGCTAGCATTGCAAATGAAAGAGAGCGGGGCAGGACTGGCTGGCACGGTGAAATGACGTGCCACTCAGGAACACTGGAAGAAGAGTCGGGCTCCTCCGATGGTCGCTGATGTGGTCCAGCCCAGGGGAGGAGGCCCGGTCGAGAGGAGTTTGCAAGAAGCGGAAACTGCAGGAGGACCAGGGGCGGCTGCAGGTGGTGGCTGCTCAGAAGGACGGCTACCTTCAGTTGTCTGATGGTACATGGAGACATCCCAACGAGCTGCGGTGCATCTATGATGAGAGAGAGGTGTCTTGGCACCGACGTGGGTCGTCTCCGGGCGCCAATAGAAGAAGATGCTCTGGTCGGGACCCGCCTAGCGGGTCTCTGGGGGGTGGGCTTTCCACTGTGACTGACTGGTAATGGGGGGGAGGCAATGTGTTTAATATATGTTGTTGGTATAAATTGCCCAGGTTTAAGCATTGTGCATGGTGTTGAAATGAGTATTATTCATGTTGTTTATTGAGTTGGTAAATAGTTGTATAACCTGTTTGTATATATGTTCTGTGAAGGGGATTGTTTTGTTTTGTTTTTTTTATTTTAGGAGAACGGCTATTTTATGTTTAATGGACTATAATTTAGCAGAGACAGTAGAATAATCCATCTGGCTATGTGGGGGTGGAACAGTAGTCTACCTGTTTCCCCCTAGCTTTAGTTGTTCTGTGCGAATGATATAGGCCCTGATATATCTCAGTTTACTGTTAGTGCGTGATTCGGGTTCCAAATTGGGGAAAGTCTTGATTGTATGTGTGTTTTGGACCTTTTTGGAAGAGGGGGAAATGTGGTGTTGTTCTTAGGACTCATTATAGTGTAACACGGGTGGTGACATTACCCGGAGTATAAGAGGGCTGTGCGGTAGAGGGGCGGTCTCTTCGACCACCTCTCATCCTAGCGGGAGCGTCTCTGTACATACAGTGAGTCTGTAATAAAGTCCTATGTAGTTCACCACTCACCTCATCATTGTCCCACGTTTTAGAGACATAACACATTGTATACTGGAAATAGTGTGCGGGCAGATCATTTGTCCTTTATAAAGTTTGTGTTTTCCATTTTTGATCGGTTTTTGTAATCTACTGGGCTGTTTAATAGTTAGCCCAGTTAGCTTAGCATAGCACATCTATCGTATCGTTTCTGTCTCTGCCATTCCAAACACCACTGCATGGGCTGCAATAGACCTGTGAAACTCACTGAAACATATGTCCAACTCCCAGTTGTTTCCTGACTTGTTTTAATATTACTTTGGGCATGCAGAATCCCTCGGTTATTGCTGTTACCACTACTGTTATTGATACTAGCCTAGTTAGCTTCCAGTTGCCAGTGTGTTATTTATTCTTGTAATAAACTTCATCCATCCATCCATCCATCTTCTACCGCTTTTCCGGAGGTCCGGGTCGCGGAGGCAGCAGTTCAAGCAGAGAAGCTCAGACTTCCCTCTCCCCAGCCACCTGCTCCAGCTCTTCAGAGAGGATACCAAGGCGTTCCCAGACCAGCTGGGAGACATAGTCTCTCCAGCGAGTCCTGGGTCTGCCCCGGGGTCTCCTCCCAGTGGGACGTGCCTGAAACACCTCAAGTGGGAGGCGTCCAGGAGGCATCCTAATCAGATGCCCATACCACCTCAACTGACTCCTTTCAATGTGGAGGAGCAGCGGTTCTACTCTGAGCCTCTCCCGGATGACTGAGCTCCTCAACCTATCTCTGAGGGTGAGTCCAGCAATCCTACGGAGAAAGCTCATTTCAGCCGCTTGTATCCGCGATCTTGTTCTTTCGGTCATTACCCAAAGCTCGTGACCATAGGTGAGAGTAGGAACGTACACTACCGTTCAAAAGGTTGGGGTCACTTAGAAATTTCCTTATTTTTGAAAGAAAAGCACTTTTTTCAATGAAGATAACTTTAAACTAATCAGAAATACACTCTATACATTGCTAATGTGGTAAATGACTATTCTAGCTGCAAATGTCTGGTTTTTGGTGCAATATCTACATAGGTGTATAGAGGCCCATTTCCAGCAACTATCACTCCAGTGTTCTAATGGTACAATGTGTTTGTTCATTGCGTCAGAAGGCTAATGGATGATTAGAAAACCCTTGTGCAATCATGTTAGGTCTGCAATGCTGTAATTGCTGCAAATGGAGGATTCTTTGACGAAAGCAAAATTTGAAGGAAAAAATTATTATTTCATATACAAATCATTATTTCTAACCTTGTCAATGTCTTGATTATATTTTCTATTCATTTTACAACTCATGGTGGTAAATAAGTGTGACTTTTCATGGAAAACACAAAATAATTGTCCGGGTGACCCCAAACTTTTGAACGGTAGTGTAGATTGACTGGTAAATCAAAACAGCTTTGCCTTAGAACTAAGCTCCCTCTTTACCACAACAGACCGGTACAACGTCCGCATCACTGCAGATGCTGCTCCAATCCGTCTGTCAATCTCTCGCTCCATTTTCCCCTCACTCGTGAACAAGACCCCAAGATACTTAAACTCCTCCACTTGGGGCAGGAGCCTGTCCCCAACCCAGAGAGGACAATCCACCTTTTTCCGGCTGAGGACCATGGACTCGGACTTGGAGGTGCTGATTCTCATCTCAGCCACTTCACACTCAGCGGCAAACCGTCCCAGCAAGAGCTGTAGGTCATTGCTGGATGAAGCCAACAGGACAACATCATCTGCGAACAACAGAGATGAGATCCTGTGGTCACCAAGCATGACACCCTCCATTCCCTGGCTGCGCCTAGAAATCCTGTCCATAAAAATTATGAACAGGATCGGTGACAAAGGGCAGCCCTGGTGGAGTCCAACTCTCACTGGGAATGACTCCGACCGAGTGTTGGCAATACGAACCAAACTCTCACAACGGTCGTACAGAGACCGAATAGCTTGTAACAACAAGCCCGATACCCCATACTCCCAAAGCACCCCCCACAAAAAACCACGAAGGACACCTAATAAAACCTAATAATAAAACCTAATAAACTTCAGCTCACTCCTAATAACATTGCATGGACTCAAATGAATGTGAATGAGCTTGTGCAAAGACTGCACAATACGTCTCCATTACACAGGCCCATGCAGTGGTATTTGGAATGGCAGAGACAGAAACAATATGATAGTTGTGCTATGCTAAGCTATCTGGGCAGACTATTAAACAGCCCAGTATGGTTACAAAAATGATCAAAATGTGAAACACGAACTTTATAAAAAAAAACAAAAAAACAATCAGCCCGCACACTATTTCCAGTATGTACAATGATAAGTAAAAGTGATAAAATTGATTTATTAACAAGAAAGCACCAGAGAATGGGCAAATACAATGGAATGGGAACTAGAGCTGCTGAGACCGGAATGCAGAAGTAGTATGTCACTGTACATTGTGCAAGAGGTCCATTCGGGAACGCCACAGCAGATCATGGGTCCGTATTTGATATGGCAATAATACTGCACTGGGTGCTCTTCCTGACACAACCCTTCCCATTTACAAAGGCTTGGGACCAGCATAAGGACTACAATGGCTTGTGCTCCTCCCCTTCCCCCCATGGCTGGGTAACCAACTTTCTTTTCCCCATTCTGTTATGCTAACCACCAAGCTAAAAAGTACCATTTTTATGGTCTTTGGTATGACTCAGCTGGGACATGAACCCAGAACCTCCCGATTGTGGAGCAGATGCTCTACCACTAGGTCACCATTCCATTGTTGATGTTGGTGAAAATACAGTAACATCTAATCTTCAGTTTGACAAAAGTGAAAGATTAAGAAACTTTTGCTAACAAATAAACTGAAGGCATTTTTTAAATGATTTGCAAAAGGTAATTAAAAGAAAAGATGAAAACCAGAAATAAGTTAGGGCACCCCCACATTTATTAATACTAAAACTTCTTATTTTGACCTCAGACTTTTTTTTTTATTTTGTATACTTTATTGATCCCCAGAGGAGAAATTGAGGGCATCCACCTGGATGGATGAAGCAGCCACGGTATGGCACTATCCCTTTACCATTCACACACACTCACACCTAGGGCCACTTTTAGAGTCTCCAATTAACCTAACCTGCATGTTTTTGGCCTGTGGGAGGAAACCGGAGAACTCCCGGAGTAAACCCACGCAGACACGGGGAGAACATGCAAACTCCACACAGATCACTGTTGGTCAGGGGCTGGGATTGAACCAGGGATCCCATGGCCAGGGTGAGTTGCTGTGCTGCCGCAGTGCTAACCACTGTGCCACTACACCGCCCATGTGGTTTGCTCTTGATTGTGGTGTTTCACCGTGGTGAGATCCAAAGAGATCTCTGGGGCCTTCAGTTCTCAGTTGCAGACACCAGCATCCCATCCATAGAAGGACATGCATCATTGCACCAAATCCTTCTCTCTTACTTTATTGCGGAGTAGTAGGGTGGAGCACCCACAATTTCATTGTACTGTACAACTGAACAATGACAATTAAGCCTATTCTACTCTAGTTTATTCTATTGCTCACAATGGTGAACAAATCAGGCCTGCCATGGAGGTTCAGGCCTGGATTTACCAGCACTTACCATTCTAGATTTTTTAGTTTTTGCTGGTGTATGCTGTCTCCAATTTCACAGCTCAATCTCAGAAAAAGAGGGCTATAGTGGCTACTTGCAAAAATTGCTGGGACTGCAGTGCTACATTGTATGGCACAAGTAATATCTTACAGTTTCCATTCAGTGGCCTCTGTATCTCAATAAATTAGGATATCATTAAAAAGATACTTTATTAAGATAAGATAAGATAAGATAAGACAAGATAAGCCTTTATTAGTCCCACAACGGGGAAATTCCAGAAATTATTCTGGTGAATTACTGCAATATTTCTGGAATATTGCAGTAATTCATTTCAAAAAGTGGCACTCATATATTGTATAGATTCATTAAACACAGTGATATATTTTAAGCATTTATAGCTTACAGCTAATGAAAACCCCAAATTCAGTTTCTCATAAAATTAGATTACATAAGATCAATTTTCTCCTCATGGATCGTCACCTTATCGTGGTGAGGGCTTTGCGTGCCCTAGTAATCCCAGGAGCTATGTTGTCCGGGGCAATTTGCCTCTGGTAGGGTCACCCAAGATAAACTGGTCCTAGGTGAAGGGCCAGACTAGGAACAATCCGACAGACTCTCATGATGAATGTTAGAACAAGGATTCAGTGTACCTCACCCAGTATGGGGTTACCGGGGCCCCACCCTGGAGCCAAGTCTGGGGGAGGGGCTCGATGGCTAGTACCTGGTAGCCAGGTTTCTGCCCATGGGACCCAGCTGGCCTCAGCCTGAAGGAGTTACATGGGTCCACCCACCAGTGGGCTCACCACCTGCAGGAGGGACCATGGGGGTCTGGTGCTACTGTATGTGGATCAGGTGGCGGTCGAAGGCAGATACCTTGGCGGTCTGATCCCAGGCTTCCTAAACTGGTTTTTGGGACGTGGAATGTCACCTCTCTGATGAGGAAGGAGCCTGAGCTGGTGCATGAGGTTGAGAGATACCAGCTAGATAAATAGTCGGCCTCACCTCAACACACAGCTCTGGTTCTGGAACCAGTCTCCTGGAGAGGGGCTGGAGTTTGACCTACTCTGGAGTTGTCCCGGGCGAGAGGCGACGAGCAGGGGTGGGTATTCTTGTATCCCCCCACCTTGCTGCCTCTATACTGGAGTTTTCCCCAGTGGATGAAAGGGTTGTTTCCCTGTGCCTTCGGGTTGAGAAATGGGTCCTGACCATCATTTGTGCAAATGCACCAAATGATGGTTCAGAGTACCCACCCTTTTTGGAGTCTCTGACTGGGGTGCTGGAGGGTGCTCCTCTTGGCAACTCCATTGTCCTACTGGGGTACTTCATTGCGCACGTGGGCAATGACAGTGAAATCTGGAGGGGGATGATTGGGAGGAACAGCCTGCCCGAACTGAACCCAAGTGGTGTTCAGTTATTGGACTTCTGTGCTAACCACAGTTTGTCCATAACGAACACCATGTTCAAGCATAAGGGTGTCCATATGTGCACCTGGCACCTGGACACCCTAGGTCGCAGGTCGATGATCGATTTTGTTATCGTGTCATCAGACCTGCGACAGTATGTCTTGGACACTTGGGCAAAGAGAGGTGCAGAGCTGTCAACTGATCACTACCTGGTGGTGAGTTGGATCCGGTGGCAGGGTAGGATGCCATTCAGACCTGGTAGACCCAAACGTATAGTAAGGGTGTGCTGGGAACATCTGGCTGAGGCCTCTGTCCGGGAGGTCTTCAACTCCCACCTACGGAAGAACTTCAACCACATTCCGAGGGAGTCTGGAGACATGGAGTCTGAATGGGCCATGTTCTCCACCTCCATTGCTGAAGCTGCTGCCCAGAGCTGTGGCCACAATGTGCATCTCGTGGTGGCAACCCCCGAACCAAGTGGTGGACACCAGTGGTGAGGGGGGCCATTAAGATGAAGAAAGAGTCCTATCGAGCTTGGTTGGCTTGTTGGACTCCTGAAGCAACTGAGGTGTACCGGCAGGCCAAGCGGAGTGCCGGTGGTTGCTGAAGCAAAAACTCGGGTGCGGGAGGAGTTCGGTGAAGCCATGGAACAAGATTTTCGGTCGGCCTCGAAGAGATTCTGGCAAATTGTCTGGAGGCTCAGGAGGGGAAGCAGCTCCCTGTCCACACCGTGTATGGTGTGGATGGGGCGCTGCTGACTTCGACTGAAGATATCGTCGGGCGGTGGAAGGAATTTTTTGAGGATCTCCTCAATTCCACTGACACACCTTCCACAGAGGAAGCGGGACTTGTGGACGAGGGGAACAACTCGCCCATCACAGGGGCTTAGGTCACCAAGGTGGTTGAAAAGCTCCTTGGTGGCTGGGCCCTGGGGGTGGATGACATTTGCCCAGAGTACCTCAAGGCCCTGGATGTTGTTGGGCTGTCATGGTTGACACGCCTCTGCAACATTGCTTGGAGGTCATGGACAGTGCCTTTGGCATGGCAAACTGGAGTGGTGGTTCCTCTCTTCAAGAAAGGGGACTGAGGGTGTGCTCCAACTTTAGAGGGATCACACTCTTCAGCCTCCCTGGGAAGGTCTATGCCAAGGTACTGGAGAGGAGAGTCCGGCCGTTGGTCGAACCTTGGATTCAGGAGGAGCAATGTGGTTTGGGCATCTGATTAGGATGCCTCCTGGATGCTTCCCACTTGAGGTGTTTCAGGCACGTCCCACTGGGAGGAGACCCCGGCGCATTTCAACATGCTATATATGCTATTTCAACATGCCACCCTTTTCTGAGAAATTACCCCTACTCTGCCCCCCCCCCCCCCCATGAAAAACTTTCTACAACCGCACCTGTTTGCACAATGTTCAGTGGAGTGATCATGGTGCTGGGCATCACTGGGCAACTAAAAGAAGAGCCATAAAATCAGTAAATAAAGTTGCGAAGAAAGCCATCCAGGGCTTTGGGGTCAAGAGGGCGGTGTGTGGGGGGGAATGCTGCTGAGATGGGGGCTGGGATCTGTTTGCATTGTTCTGTGTGTTCATTCTTGACTGACAAAGCCATTTGGATGAATGGTGAAAAGTTTCAGAAGTAAAAAGTAATACTTGGATCCAGTTGACTTGACTGAGCTTTCATACAGTATACTAATACAGAATTATTCTTTATATTCTTAACTCATAAAATTATTTTTTTCAATAACAACCATGTTTTGCTCAGTGCCTTTATGATGGTCCTTGCAAAGACATAATATTAATAATCAACAGTAAAAAAAAAAAAAATTGTCCTAAAAAGATGTAACGATAGAATTACAAAAAAAAAAAATGTTTGCAGTGCAATGCAATGCAATGTTAAATGTACAGGTCAGTGTAAATGAGTAGTTTATGCAAATTTCTATGTAACCATATAGAAACTATGTTTGATCTACAAAATATTTATACTGTATATTTGGAGGAGAAATGGGTGAGACTATAGCAATATCCAGTCCACATATCACTGCATTAGTTGAGGCAGAAGTATTTTGTGTTGAACTGCTGTTGTATTGATCCATATGCTTTATTACAGCTGGTCCTAGTGCTAACAGTGTCTGCAAAGACAGGAGTGGGGATTACTTGGAAATGGTGCTATTGATCGGGGTTTGCCTCGGGGGAGAGCTTTGTCACTCAATCCAATGGGGGCATGCAGTGTTTGAAAGCTGGTCACAAAGAGCAAGACTGCCATCTCCACCTGAGACGTGTTTATGACAGGATGCCTTTCATCCATATTGATGTATCTGATTTAGAGATCACTTAGCTGGAGGAGATGAGGGGTCTGTGTACCTCTGGATAATCAACACAGTCTCACTAAAAACATAATTAATAAATGTTTTCCACCCCTCAAGGCTTAGATTTACCAAATTTTTTTAATTACTTTTTAGCCAATAGACTGCAGTTTGTTTCAAAATGGACAAAATCAACCTCACTAGGAAACCCATGGTTAGATGCTGAACAGGCTCTCTGTGGGTCGCTAAATATCTCTGACTTACCTTTTATAAGTCCCTGTATTAAACGCCATGACTGTTTTAAAAGTATTAATATCAGCTTGTGGAAGATGCGAAAATGACGAGGCAGCGTTCTTTCTCAGAGTCAGCTTTATTCACATCTCCATCATTCAAAGCAGAAAAAAGAGAGAAAGAAACAGTAACTCTCGTCCTTAAATATCAGGGACTTCACACCTCATAGATCACATGTCCCACAGACCACCTTGCATAATAAAGACAGTCACAATGCATTTCACCACCTGGCATAATAAAGACAATCACAATGCATTTCCCTCCATGATATCACTTCCACTGTCTCCCATGCATCCTTTAATCGACCCCCCACAGTCTCCAGCCTTACATAACAAGGCTTAGCTTCCTGCCTTTGTTCTGACCTAAAATGCGAGTCACAGAACCGGTCCAACAGGTCCATTGAGTGTTCACCACACAAGCCCCCCCAGCATTTTAGAAAAACAGAACAACAAGAAAATAACCACATGCATGCCGTGATGGCATCAATAAAACATCAGTCCACATGCTGGATAGGCTTCAGCCTCCTGCCGAATCTGCTGTAGCTGGGGTTCACCGTCTCTGCGGCGCTGTCCCGCTGGGGATTTGCCGTCTGGGGGCGGAAACCCTTTGTCAGTCTCTGCGGGTGTTCTGGGGCAACATTACTTTGGGAAACATTACTGTGTGAAACCCTCCGTGGTGGTCTACCTCGCCGCGGGGCCTTTGCCAACAGCACTTCCTCCTCTGCCACCACAAAAGTGGGTTTAAGTCTGTCTAAGCCAATTTTCTCTTTCCTACCCCCCAAATCTAGCAAAAACTGCTTGTCCCCTGTTTCTAGCACTCTGAATGGTCCGTCATAAGGCGGTCGCAGCGGGGTTCGATGCGCATCGTGTCTAACAAAAACAAACTCTGCGTTCTTCAAAGTTTTAGGCACAAAAACGCGCGGAAAACTGTGGTGCGCGGGGCCGGGCAGCGTGCTTGATTCTGTGTTACTCCGCAACAGCTGAGACGGGGAGGCGTTTGGCACAGGGTTATCTGGGAGAAACTCCCCAGGCAGCCGGAGTGGCTGCGCAAACACGAGCTCCGCTGGGGAGGCTTCTAGATCTTCTTTAGGTGCAGAATGCAACCCCAATAACACCCATGGTAACTTGTCAACCCAATTTGTATCCGTCAGTGACGCTCTGAGAGCCGCTTTCAATGACCTATGAAAACGTTCGCATAAACCGTTAGCCTCCGGATTGTACACGGTTGTGCGGTGAATTGTGACACCCAGGCTGCGGGCCATTGTCGACCAAAGCTCGGAAACAAATCGAGGGCCTCTGTCGGACGTAATGTCCGACGGAACGCTTCTAGATCTTCTTTAGGTGCAGAATGCAACCCCAATAACACCCATGGTAACTTGTCAACCCAATTTGTATCCGTCAGTGACGCTCTGAGAGCCGCTTTCAATGACCTATGAAAACGTTCGCATAAACCGTTAGCCTCCGGATTGTACACGGTTGTGCGGTGAATTGTGACACCCAGGCTGCGGGCCATTGTCGACCAAAGCTCGGAAACAAATCGAGGGCCTCTGTCGGACGTAATGTCCGACGGAACGCCGAAGCGCGCCACCCAAGCTGTTAAAAATGCGCGCGCCACTTCCTCGGCCGTGGTTGATGCCAGCGGGACCACTTCAGGCCAGCGCGTGGTGCGGTCCACCATTGTCAGAAGATGTGTGCACCCCTGTGACGGCGGGAAGGGTCCAACGAGGTCCACATGAACGTGATCGAACCTCTTGGCCGGAATGTGAAACGGTTCCAAAGGAGCTCTCGTGTGCCTGTGTACTTTGGCTTGTTGACACGCCGTGCAGGCTGCTGCCCACTCTTTGACCTGTTTGCGGAGGCTCGGCCAAACAAATTTCTCTCCCACCATTTTGACCGATGCGCGCACTCCAAGGTGCACCAAAGAATGAACCGAGTCAAAAACGCGGCGGCGCCACGCGGCCGGTACTACTGGATGCAGCCGTCCAGTGGAGACATCGCAGATTAGGAGGGGCATACCGTCTTGCAGCACCCTGCTCTCCAGCCTTAACCCTGTTGGTCCAGACTGGAGCGCGCGCACGTCCGCGTCATTAACCTGCTCTGCGGCCATGGCTGCATAATCTAACCCTACGCTGACTGGGGCCGCCACAGCGTGCGAGAGGCAATCTGCCACTACATTGAGTTTGCCCGCCACATGCTGAATATCAGTGGTAAACTCTGATATCGCGGCCAGCTGTCTCTGCTGCCGGCCTGACCACGGTTCCGAGACCTTGGCCATCGCGAATGTTAGCGGTTTGTGATCAACGAACGCGGTGAAAGCGTGTCCTTCCAGCCAGAACTGAAAGTGGCGGATGGCCAAATGGAGAGCGAACAGCTCCCTGTCGAACGCGCTGTATTTACGTTCGCTATCGCGCAAGGTCCTGCTGAAAAAGGCGAGGAGCTGCCAAACCCCGGCTACGTGTTGCTCCACGACCGCCCCTATGGCCACATCTGACGCGTCAGTGGTGAGCGCTATGTGGGCCATTGGGTCTGGGTGTGCCAACAACGCAGCCTTTGCCAAGGCTGCTTTCACCTCCGAGAACGCTTGGTCCCACTCCGGGGACCACTCGATCTTATCCGCGGGTTTCTTTTTTTTTGAGTGCAGCATACAGCGGCTGCATGAGCTGCGCCGCGCAGGGGAGAAAACGGTTATAAAAATTCACCATTCCCAAAAACTCCTGCAATGCCCTGACTGTCTGCGGCCGGGGAAAATCTGCCACAGCACGCACTTTGTCAGGCAGCGGGACTGCTCCTTCGGGGGAGACGCGGTGTCCTAAAAAATCGATCTGCGCCACCCCGAACTGACACTTCGCTGGGTTGATTATTAACCCGTGATCTCCCAACCTTGGGAAAACTGTGGCCAGGTGTTTTTCGTGTTCGTCTTCGGACGCGCTGGCTACTAAAATATCGTCCAGGTAGACAAACACGAAAGGGAGATCGCGAAGCACCGCGTCCATCATGCGTTGGAACGTCTGAGCAGCCCCTTTAAGTCCGAATGGCATGCGTAAAAACTCGAATAAACCAAACGGAGTTATTACCGCTGTTTTGGGTATGTCCTCAGCACGCACTGGAACTTGGTGGTAACCGCGGACCAAGTCTATTTTAGAAAAAATGCGCGCCCCTGCCAAATGAACCGAGAAATCTTGGATATGTGGGATTGGGTAGCGGTCGTGCGCTGTAGCGTTGTTTAACCTGCGAAAATCCCCGCAAGGGCACCATGATCCATCAGCTTTCGGGACCATATGTAGGGGGGAAGCCCACAGACTGTTTGAACGTCGGATAATGCCCAACCTCTCCAGGTTGGCAAACTCCTCACGCGCTATAGCTAGTTTAACTGCGTCCAAGCGCCGAGCTTTTGCAAAAACAGGCGGTCCAGTAGTGGCACCCCGTGCTTGGTGACTGTTGCCGAAAATGTGGGGACCGTGAGTGCTGGGAACTGAGTGAGCAGTGTGTGGAACTTACCGCCTGCTGTTGTGACGTTGGCTTGTGCTGCAGGCGGGGCCACTCGCGCTGCACAGGGGACAGAATCAAAAGAAAATGCATTAACCAGGCGCCTGTTAGCAAGATCAACCAACAACCCATGTGAGCACAAAAAATCAGCCCCCAGCATATTGAAATTTACTGTTGCTACAACAAAAGTCCACTCATATGCACGGCCGTGTAGAGACAGAAGCAGAGTCTTCTCACCAAAGGTCTTAATCTCAGAGCCGTTCGCCGCTGTCACCAGGGGACCTCCAGAACCCGCCAGTCTGTCCGCGTAGGAAGGAGTGATGAAACTCAACTGGGAGCCTGTGTCGACGAGGAACTGCCTCCCGGAGCATGCGTCCAACAAGTAGAACAGCTTGTTCTCTTCCCCGAGGGCCACGGCTGCTACCGACCCCCGGTCTTGGCGTTTCCCGAACGCCCTAACTGGCACAGCGGTACACACTTGCGTGCCCTCTCTGCGAAGCGGCGATGGTAGAAACAAAAGACGTCCGGTCCACGCTCCCTGGCCCTTGCCCCCGCCGTCGTCGGTGAGTCTGGCACCGCTGTATCTGGCCTCCTGTCGTCTGCGGTCGTCGCGCCGAGTTCCGCTGCAGCGGCCGTGGCTGTGCACCGCTTGGTGGCGTTGACAATCCACTGCGCCTCTCGGCCCAGCGCGCAGTAGTCCCATAGGGCCAACAGTGGTGAACTGGCCAGAGCCACTCTCGCTGCTGATGGTAGAGTCCTGAGGAAGAGGTGGGTGAAAATGAAGTGATCATCGTCAGAGTCTTTCAACCTCAACAACTTCTCCATCAGGCTCGCGGGCATGTCGTTTTCCCCCTCCGTCAGCGCCAGGAGCCTCTCTGCTCGCTCCTCCGCCGAGGGGGTGAATTGCTGGATGAGTGCAGCCTTCAACGTGCCGTATTTGTCGCTCTCCGGCGGCTGGTCGATCAGGCTCTCCACATGCTGGGCCGTGTTGCTGTCCAGCTTTGCGACTACATGGTAGAATTTCGTGACATCTACCGATATCCCCCGGAGGTTGAACTGCACCTCAACTGCGTTGAACCAGGAGTGCGGATTGTTCTGCCAGAAGTCCGGTAGCTGGACTGTAGCGGCTCCTGACGTGGCTGGTCCGGGGGAATTTCTTCCATGATACGTCTCGGGGTCACCAGTGTGGAAGATGTGAAAATGACGAGGCAGCGTTCTTTCTCAGAGTCAGCTTTATTCACATCTCCATCATTCAAAGCAGAAAAAAGAGAGAATGAAACAGTAACTCTCGTCCTTAAATATCAGGGACTTCACACCTCATAGATCACATGTCCCACAGACCACCTTGCATAATAAAGACAGTCACAATGCATTTCCCTCCATGATATCACTTCCACTGTCTCCCACGCATCCTTTAATCGACCCCCCCACAGTCTCCAGCCTTACATAACAAGGCTTAGCTTCCTGCCTTTGTTCTGACCTAAAATGCGAGTCACAGAACCGGTCCAACAGGTCCATTGAGTGTCCATCACAAGCTACTCTCTGATGGCTTGGTGGAAATTTTTAAAAATAACAGGGTCTTCACTTGTCCCCTGTAAACTCACGCCCATTTGGGATAATCCTGATATCCTGCAACAAAAGAGGGCATTAAAATTTCTATTATGGCAAGAGAAGGGAATAAATAACTTAGAACATCTTATTCAAGATGGAAATTTTATCCAATTTCAGGATCTAGTGTCACAATAAGAAATCAGTGATAAAAAGTATTTTGAATATCAACAGCTTAAATCCACAATAAAAGCAAGATTTAATCTTAATCAGACAGATTTAGAAGTACCAGTTAAGGTGGCAGAGTTTCTAAATCTCTGTTCCCCAAAATTGATATTGAAAATACATGGACTATTATCAAAGTTGGATGAGTCCGTATCTCTTCCAATATCAAAATGGGAGACAGACTTATCAATTAATAAGGAGGAAAGTTTCTGGACACAAATATGTTTAAACACTTTTAAGATGACTAAAAACTTTAACTTACAACTTATACAGTATAAAGTTATACATAGAATTCATTACACAGGACAAAGGATGTTCAAAATGGGCCTGAGTCACGCAAATATCTGCTCTCACTGCACCAGCAACGTCCCGGATAGCTATATGCATGCTATGTGGTCCTGTGCACAGGTTCAAAAGTTCTGGCAGAAGACATGTGAAGACCTGCCGGCATGGCTTGGGTATAGTGTCCCACCCTCACCCACACTTTGCATATTAGGTGATTTAAGTGAAATAAATATAGATGCAAGGATGTCACACATGGTTCTCACTGCCTTATGCATCGCAAAGAAAACTATCCTCATGAATTGGAAATCAAGAAATAACTTATGCATGACTTATTATAATAACTTACTATTGGATTATATTAGCCTGGAGAGAATGTCAGCCACCTTAAATAATCAATTGGCGGAATTCAATTCTCTCTGGTCCCCGCTTATTAATTCTATAATCTGAGGGGTGGCGGGCGGTGACTTGCTCTCCTTGGCACCTCTGGTGGCTGGCTGCACCCCAGGTGTCCGGGAGGCCTGTGCCAGGGTGGCCGTCTGTCTGGCCCTGGGGGGGGGGGGGGCTGCGGGGTGGGCCGGGGGGGTTGGGCTGTGGCCCCCGGCCGGCTGACCTCGTCCCTCAGGGGGATCTGGGTCTGGCCCTGGGCCCCTGGTGCTGGGGGAGGGGGCGTCCCCCCCCCCCGGCCGGGGTCGGGTGCGCGCCAGTAGTGGGGGTTGTCCCCAGTGCATCCTTGCACGGCGGGGTTGTGTTTTCCCTGGGGCCCTGGTGGCACCCTGGGGTAGGTGCCTGCATCCTGGGTCGCCCTCCCTGTCCACTGGGGTCTGCGGGTGTGGGTGTGTGTGTGTGTGTGTGTGAGAGTGGGTGTGAGTGTGGGCTTGTGTATGAGCGGATGCAGAAGTGGGTGTGTGTTGAGTGGGCAGGTGGGGCTGTGTGTGGGTGTAGGTGGGAGTGTGTGATGGTGGGTGGAGGTACGTGTGTGTATGGAAGCGGTTACTTGTGGGTAGATGTCTGGGGGGTGGAGGATGTGTGTATGGGTAGGAGAACTTTGTTGGGTGGCAGGGGTTGGGCAGTCCATCTAGTGGCATGGGAGCTGGCATTTTGGGTCCTGCTTGTCCCCGCCGCCCTGCTGTTGTGTTGCGGGGTGAGGCGCTTTGTCGCATCACCCCTTGTGTCATTGGCGGCGGGTGTGTGTTGGTGCTTGGGGGTGGTTGGGGGGCCATTGGCGCGGGTTGATGGCCGTGTTTCCATCGGGTTGCTCCGGGGTGGCTGCGGTTGCAGGGCGGCCTGCAGCTGTCGATGTGCATCTGGGGTGGGTGGTCGTGGGCCTGTGTGGATGCTTGGGGGTGTCACCTGGCATGTTGGGCGCCGTGTGGGTCTGGCCCATTGTTCACTATTGTGACTGTTGTTGTCCATGTTTGTGTGTGTAAGATGAGTGGAAATATGTTTGGCTGCCCCATCATGTTTGTGGTGCTGGGAGCGCCGGGGCGTAATGCTGGTGGGTCCTGGGCTGCTTCCACTTTGCTTCCCCAAATCCCAACCCAGGGCGAGGGCCCTGGGTTGGGATTTGGGGGCAGTGGGTGGCCTCATGAACCAGTCTGCAAGCTGGCTTCTGGGGGGGGGACGGCCTCGCTTTTAGACCGCCTACCTCCCAGTCTTATTTCCCGCCCTCCCCCTCCCCCTGACTCTGGGTGGAATATACATCTTTTTTGTTACATTTAGGGCTTTGGGGTGGGGGTGTGCCGCACTGTGTCGGTGAAGGGGATACCTTTGCTGCGTGGTGGGGCTGCACTCACCTCAATTTTAATTGCATTTTAGACACTGAGGGCTTGGGGGGCTGGGGGCCCTGCTGCCCATCACAGTGGCTAGTGATGCTCCAATCACTATCCCCCCAATTTTAATTGCACTTTGGTAGTCAACACATTTACACACAATTGTATTGTATAACTGACACACACCCACCATGTTCTGTGCGGGGGGAGGGGGTCTTCCCCTCGCGCCGGCCGCCGAGCAGCCTGGCCTCCCTTGATCGTCCCTCCGGGGAGCGGATGCCTGGCTTTCCTGGAGCTTTCCTGGAGCTTGTTGATCTCGGGGCTGGGGGTTGGTGGCGCTGCCTTGCCTGCTCGGGGTTCCCGGGGGGAGAGCTGCTGTGACCGGCCCTCACCTCGTATGTTTCCTGACAAACCACTCACATGCACACACTTATTTTGCGCGCGCTCTCATATACACTACCGTTCAAAAGTTTGGGGTCACCCAGACAATTATTTTGTGTTTTCCATGAAAAGTCTCACTTATTTACCACCATGAGTTGTAAAATGAATAGAAAATATAATCAAGACATTGACAATGTTAGAAATAATGATTTGTATTTGAAATAATAATTTTTTCCTTCAAACTTTGCTTTCGTCAAAGAATCCTCCATTTGCAGCAATTACAGCATTGCAGACCTAACATGATTGCACAAGGGCTTTCTAATCATCCATTAGCCTTCTGACGCAATGAGCAAACACATTGTACCATTAGAACACCGGAGTGATAGTTGCTGGAAATGGGCCTCTATACACCTATGTAGATATTGCACCAAAAACCAGACATTTGCAGCTATAATAGTCATTTACCACATTAGCAATGTATAGAGTGTATTTCTGATTAGTTTAAAGTTATCTTCATTGAAAAAAAGTGCTTTTCTTTCAAAAATAAGGAAATTTCTAAGTGACCCCAAACTTTTGAATGGTAGTGTATATGCACACAGATGTGGTGTAAACAAACGACACAGTATTATCTTGTCTGTAACTAGTGATCTTTGGTCACACATCTGACGTCGTGACATAATTATATATGCGCTGTCTCTTTTTCTCATGCAAGCGCCAAGTAAAGTTCATGTTCAACAGCACGCAGTTGTCCCACGTTATTTCGTTCAGCTAAAGAACACGACATGGTGTCAGAAGTGCTGCGTAGCTGTGAAGACAGACACTAAAAGTCATTCTAGTGGGAAGAGGGAGAGAGGTGAGCTAAGATGCCTGAAGATAGAGATGATGAACCGGTGAGAGCAGGAGTTAGCATCGCGGCTAGCATGCCCAGCGCCACGTTTAGCATTCAGCCACCGGAGCCCTTTGATTTCTCCAAACCACATGAATGGACCAAGTGGATTCGGCGCTTCGAAAGATTTCGCCAGGCAAGCAATTTGTCTTCAAGTTCAAATGAAAATCAAGTCAACACATTAATATACTGCATGGGAGATGAAGCAGATGATGTCCTGAGAGGCTTAAAGTTAACCGAAGCAGAGCAGCTCGAATATAGCAAAGTGAGAGACGGCTTCCACAGCTTTTTCATTGTAAAGAAAAATGTTGTTTATGAACGTGCACGTTTCAATATGCGCAAACAAGAGCCAAATGAAACCGTAGACGCATTTGTAACGGCCCTGCATGCATTAGCGGAGCACTGCAACTACGGTCAGCTTCACGATGAGCTCATAAGAGACAGAATAGTAGTGGGCTTGGCCGACACAAGGCTGTCAGAGCGCATGCAAATGGAAAAAGACTTGGATTTGGAGAAAGCCGTAAATATGGCAAGGCAATCAGAAGAGATCAAAAAGCAACAAACAACTTTGAGGAATGAAGGAAACGTGATGCAGATGAATGCGAACTCTGTGGATAGAGTTACTAAAGCCAAATACGACAAGACAAAGTTTAAGTTCAAAAGCGAAACAGTGAACGCACGCCAGCTGTCTAAAAGTAAAAGCAAAAGTACACCAAACGCATGGTGCTATAAATGTGGTGGCTCTCCTCACCCTAAATACGAGTGCCCTGCAAATGATGCCAAATGTCATGCATGTGGAAAGAAAGGCCACTACCAACGGGTCTGCAGGCAAAGTAAGAATATCCAAAGTATTGAGGAGGAAGAGGAGCGAAGTTTTTTCCTCAGCTCAGTCACAACAGGCCACCAGGTATGGACAGCTGATATTCTGGTTAGGGACACTAAAATGTCTTTCAAACTCGACACTGGAGCCGATGTCACTGCAATAACGGAGTCAGACTTGGAACAAATATTTCCAAGAGCAAAAATGCCTGTTCTCCAGCAGCCGGAGAAACCATTGTTGGGTCCTGGAAGGAAACCACTGGAGGTTGCAGGTTTCACAAAGCTTCAGCTCAACTATGGGACAAAACAGACAACAGAAAAGGTCTACATTGTCAAAAATCTCAGCATGCCACTGTTAGGCCTTCCTGCCATCATAGCTCTAGGCCTTCTTGTGCGAGTTGATGTTATTTCAATGGACACTCTGAAAACATCCTACCCCAAACTGTGCAGCGGTCTGGGTGAAGTGCAGCAGCCCTACCACATAAAACTCAAACCAAACGCTGTGCCATACTCATTGAAAACCCCAAGGAGGATTCCAATACCTCTAATGGGTAAAGTCAAGGAGGAACTCCAAAGGATGGAACAGCTTGGAGTCATCACCCGAGTGGAGGAACCTACAGACTGGTGCGCTGGCATGGTCGTTGTTCCGAAGAAAAACAGTCCGAGGCTGAGACTGTGCGTGGATTTTACCGGACTAAATGAGTATGTGTGCAGAGAAAAGTTTGTGCTGCCTTCTGTCGAACAAAGTCTTGGGATGCTAGCAGGAGCCAAAGTGTTCAGCAAACTGGACGCCAACATGGGCTTCTGGCAAATTCCCTTGTCGGAGGAATCTGCCAAACTGACCACATTCATAACACCCTTTGGGAGGTTCCACTTTAACCGCCTCCCCTTTGGCATCAGCTCTGCGCCCAAGCACTTTCAGCGCAAAATGTCGGAGGTTATCGAAGGAGTTGAAGGAGTGGTCTGTCACGTTGATGATGTGCTGGTATGGGGACATGACCAAGAGGAGCACGACGCCCGACTCCATACCACCCTGCAAAGACTGGAAAAAGCAGGTATAACTCTGAATGTGGAAAAATGTGATCTGTCACAGACCAAAGTGACTTTCCTTGGGCACATCATTACGGACACTGGCATAAGTCCTGACCCAAAGAAAACAGAGTCCATCACAGAGATGAATGAGCCATCAAACGTGACAGAGCTAAGAAGTTTTCTGGGCATGGTCAATCAGGTGGGAAAGTTTATCCCCCATTTAGCAGAGAAAGACAAAGCTCTGAGAGATCTTTTGTCCAAGAAGAACAGCTGGTATTGGGGTGTAGACCAAGCTAAAGCATTCAAAACGCTCAAAGATGCTCTAACTTCACCCCCAGTGCTTGCTATGTATGACCCAAACAGAGACACTAAAGTATCGGCTGATGCTTCTTCTTATGGTCTAGGTGGTGTTCTCCTGCAGCAGTGGGAAGAAGGATGGAGACCAGTCGCCTACGCTTCAAGGTCGCTGTCTCCAACAGAACAACGCTATGCACAAGTGGAAAAAGAAGCCTTAGCATCCACATGGGCATGCGAGCGATTCCGTGATTTTCTAATAGGCAAACACTTCTGTCTGGAAACTGATCATAAACCTCTTGTGTCACTCTTAGGAGCTCAAGCCTTGGATCTACTGCCACCGAGGATCCAGCGCTTCAGGATGAGACTCATGCGTTACTCGTACAATGTACAGTATGCCCCAGGTAAATCGCTCTGGACAGCAGACACTTTGTCTCGCTCACCATTGAAAACAAAACTGACAAAATCAGACGAGGAACTCATGGAGAGCACAGACATATATGTGGACAGCATCATTGAAAATATGCCTGTCAGTTCATCATATATGCAAACACTCAAGGAACAACTGAAAATGGACAGTGTGTGTGCTCGTGTAATGGTCATGTGCAGTCAAGGTTGGCCTGAAAATGCAAAACAAGAACCTCTGTTGAGAAACTACTGGCCCGACCGAGCCACACTTACCGTGAAAGACTGCTTGCTGTTGAAGGATTCAAGACTTGTTATCCCTTCAGCAATGCGAAACGATGTCTTAACAAAACTACATGATGGACACCAAGGAGTTGTAAAATGTAAAGCCCGAGCTCGCCAGTCAGTATGGTGGCCTGGTCTCAGCCAACAGATAAGTGAAATGGTGTTAAAGTGCAGGACATGCATACAAGAGAGACACAACCACAGTGAGCCATTAATGCCAACCGAATGCCCTGACCGCCCGTGGCAAAGAGTGGGTACAGATCTGTTCGAGCTGGGAGGGAAAACTTACCTTCTTGCTGTGGACTATCTTTCCAGGTTCGTTGAGATTGCCCTGCTGAACAAAACGAAATCCAACGACGTCATTACTCACCTGAAGTCTTTCTTTGCCCATCATGGCATCCCTGAGGTCCTGATGTCTGATAATGGGCCCCAGTTCTCTGGTCGGACTTTCACAGACTTTGCGGCTGCCTATGGCTTTAAACACATCACAAGCAGCCCAAGGTTCCCGCAAAGTAACGGAGAGGCGGAACGTGCTGTACAGACTGTGAAAAACTTACTGAAAAAGGCTGCTGATCCATATTTAGCTCTTCTTGCCTATAGAGCTACTCCTCTCCAAAATGGTTACAGCCCTGCTGAACTCCTCATGGGCCGCCGCCTGAGGACGACACTACCGACTCTTCCCTCTCAGTTGGATCCGACACTGCCGGACAGCGTCACTCTTGCTCATAAGGAAAGGGAGAAGAGGATGTCGGACATTTCAAACTACAACAGACGTCACCGAGCAAAACCCTTGTGTAACTAATCACCAGGAGAACAAGTGTGGGTGACAGATGCTAAAACACCAGGCACTGTTATCCAAAGTCACTCAACACCGAGATCTTATACAGTGGACCTACCACAGGGGACAGTGAGACGCAATCGCATGCATTTGATTCCTCTACACTCACCTTTGCAACAGTGTACCAAACAGCAGAGTGGGTCAGATGAACCTTCAGAGCAGGTGAAACAAATGCCTATTGTACCTCCTGTTACTCCTATAAAGTCTGATGTTGTGAGAACTAGATCGGGAAGAACTATTGTCAAACCTAAAAAGTTAGATCTCTAAAGAATGGTAAAAAGGTACAAACACAGAATGTTCTTAGCTGTGGTATTGTTAATGTTTAGAAAATAATAAGCGAAGGTTTAAAAAGTACATGTTAAGTTCAGAGAAAATGTACACGTGAATACTAGTTACATGTATGCATACTCTCAAAAAAAAAAGAAAAGAAGGGAGATGTGGTGTAAACAAACGACACAGTATTATCTTGTCTGTAACTAGTGATCTTTGGTCACGCATCTGACGTCGTGACGTAATTATACTGTATATGCGCTGTCTCTTTTTCTCATGCAAGCGCCAAGTAAAGTTCATGTTCAACAGCACGCAGTTGTCCCACGTTATTTCGTTCAGCTAAAGAACACGACAACAGACATACACGCACAAGTGTCTCCTTTTCTCCTTTTAACAGGTGCGGAAACCAGACTCATGTTGAGACATCTTCAGTGGAAGAAGCAGTTTGTCTTTTGTTTGTTTTAGTTGTTGGTTTGTTTGTGTTTTTTTTTTTTGTCTGTTCCCCTCCCTTTTCTTTCCCCCCTTCACACACTTCCTTTCCCTCTTCCCCATCCTGTTGGGTATTCCATGGGTAAAACAATTAAAATAAAGTATTAAAAGTTATTACAAGAGGAGTTACACAGTTAGGTACTGTTACACAGTTAGGTACTGTATAAGCTCCTCTTGGCAAAGTAAATCTGTTTTGGCACAATAAGGGTGATAGATCCCTGTTCTGTTTGCCTAGCTGCCTGACAGGACAAGGGGAGAAAAAAAAAGAAAGAAAAAAAATGTGTATTTGTACATAAAAAAGTACCTGGATACATTTTACAAAAGGTCTCCATGCCTTTACTCACTGTGCATGTACAAATGTACACAAGAAAGAAAAAACAGTCCTTACTGCATATGAGCAGAACATCTGTTTTAGGCAGTCTTCCAACACTCATCCAGTTGGTGGGCAGGGGATGGCAGACAGTTACTTGTGGGTTCAAGCAATAAGACCAACAAAACCAACAAAATGCAAGTTTAAGTTTCACACTGATCTGATTGACTTTTTTAGGGGGGTTTTTTTCCCTTTGTTTTTCACTCCACTTATGGTTAAGGTTAGGTTTTACCTCCCGTAGTGGTTAGGAAAAAATGTTTTGGTGAGTTGTCACCTCTGATGTTACGGAGAATGAAAGAGAAACAAAGAGTAAGTGGCAGACAAACGTAAGGG
Organism: Pholidichthys leucotaenia; assembly: GCA_020510985.1. Taxonomy (NCBI): domain Eukaryota; kingdom Metazoa; phylum Chordata; class Actinopteri; order Cichliformes; family Pholidichthyidae; genus Pholidichthys; species Pholidichthys leucotaenia. Next base: position 135,059,546 of record CM035837.1, read on the forward strand.
TGCCAGCAGACATCCATAACACACATATTTTTACTGTCCCGTCTGTCCATACAGAGCTCGGCAAAAAGGCGTTTCCGTACTTTTCTCCCTCAACTTGGAACTCACTACAGCAGAGTCTGAAGTTGTCTAGCTTGATTCCCCTAGAAGATTTTAAACTTCTTATCGGGTCACTGGAGAAGGCATCATTGGGAAACTGTTCTTGTTCTTAGTACTCTAATTTGTTATCATTCGGCACTCTCTGCACATTTTCTTTGTTGTTTTGTACTGATTAAGGTCGCTTAGTGTTGTCTGTAACTCTGTAACTGTGTTGTTTTGACAGGGCCCTTGAAAATGACACCTTGTGTCTCAGTGATGCTACCTGCATAGATAAAGGTTAATAAATAAATAAGACACGTTTCTAAGAAATTGCTTTATCATGTCTATGCACATTTTCTCAGTGAAAAAATGTGCAATTTTATGTTTTTTTTGTGAGACTGGGGTGGCTCCCTTTTTTCAGCTATACGAAAAAACAGCAAAACGAAACAACAGAGAGCAATTGTTATCTTGTTTTAAGCCTTAGAATGATAAAACCAACAAAATTCATTGTTTCATTTCAAATAAAACATTGAAAAACCAATCAAATCTGCTCCATTTTTCTATTCTTGCCAATTTGTTTTCTCCACTTTCATTTTTGAACAAATTAATGAAATACAGCTGACTAGTCTCATTCACTTTGTTTTGCCATTCATACATGAATGAACCAAACCCACACCCTTCCTCCTTAGTCCATTTTGAAAACCAAAATGGGATTACAAGACCTCATGACAGGAAGTTGTAAATCCAGAGTAGGATATCAGTATAAAGGCCTCTGCCTTTTTAACATATGTACAAAGTTTAAACTTTAGCCACAAGATCTGCAGCATGCTAAATATAGACAGAAGGACAGACAATGTAATTACTTGTGTATACGGCTATATAATTCCATTATTAAGCCTTTTAGTGTAATGTGTTCTTATGCAACTGGAGGCAGAGCTTTCAGTTATCAGGCTCCTCTCCTTTGGAACCAGCTGCCAATATGGATTTGGGAGTCAGACTAGATCTCTGATTTTAAGAGGGTTAAAACTTTTCTTTTCAACAAAGCCTATAGTTAGGGTCACCTGATTCCTCCCTTAGTTATGCTGCTAATAGGTTTAGACAGCCGGGGCACCTCCAACAATGCACTGGGCTTCACTCCTTTTTTCACTCTCAATGTAATATTTTTGCTGGTCATTAACATCTGTTTGTTCTTTCCCATGTATTGAGTCCCCATCACGCTGTTCGCTCTCTACACGTCTGTTCTTTTCTTCTTCTGTATCCTCTCACCCTCCAGCCAATTACAACAGATGACTGCCCCTCCCTGAGCGTGGTTCAGCTAGAGGTTTCTTCCTGCCAAAAGGGAGTTTTTCCTCTCCATGATCACCAAGTGCTTTCTCACAGGGTATTGTCTGATTGCTGGGGTCTTTCTGCAATTGTGGGGTTTTTCCCTACAGTTTGATAGTACTATGAGATGACTGTTGTTGTGAAATGGCACGATCTAAATAAAGCTGAATTGAACTGAATTGCAATTCCTGTACTGTAACTCTGGATTTACACTGACTACGGATGCAATACTTATGGCTGCGATCCGGCCTCCACAGCAAATAGTTCCTATTCTCATCAATTTCCTTTTTTGTTTTTTCCTCATCAATTTTCTAATCCCTACCTGGTCCGGACCACTGCGGAATGAATCCGGCTCGTCAGATTCGGTTCATTAATGAAACGCAATAAGCCTTTTTTTTGATGGATGCCGGATACAATCCGCAAGGAAATCCCGTGGTATCTCACAATATTTAATAGCCGTTTGATCATTGAAATGATTTAAGGATCATCCATTATTTTCTGAGGTCTACTCCTTCACAACTGTGTCAGAGAAGGTAAAAACTTTTGTTAACATACAAACGCTTCATAGAATTAAAATTAACAGGCTCATCATCATCATCATAGCAGTCTGTCATGGGTGACAATGACTGTTTCATTTAGGCCTGATCAGATTCCTCAGCGCAGCTCTGTCCTTAGCTTTCCGCTGCCAGGAACTCCTGTCTATATCCAGCTTCTTCAAGTTTCTTTTTACAGTGTCTTTAAATCTGAGCCTTGGTCTACCCTGATTGTGTTTGCCCTTGCATAACTGTGAGTAGAGTAGCTGCCGAGGGAGATGCTGGTGGTCCATCCTCTCAGCATGTCTGAGCCATCTCAGGTTCGTCTGTATTAGCATGTCAATTCAATTCAATTCAATTCAATTCAACTTTATTTATATAGCGCCATTTCACAACAACAGTCATCTCATAGCACTATCAACTGTAGGGAGGACCCCCACAGTTGCAGAAAGACCCCAGCAATCAGGCGATCCCCTGTGAGCAAGCACTTGGCGACGGTGGAGAGGAAAAACTCCCTTTTAACAGGAAGAAACCTCCAGCAGAACCAGGCTCAGGGAGGGGCAGTCATCTGCTGCGACTGGCTGGGGGGTGAGGGGACAGAGAAGAAGAAAAGAACAGACACGTAGAGAGCAAACAGCACGATGGGGACTCAATCTATGGGAGAGAACAAACAAATGTTAATGACCAGCAAAAAAAAAAATATTTCATAGAGAGTGAGGAAAGGAGTGAGGCCCAGTGCATTACTGGAGGTCCCCCGGCTGACTAAACCTATTAGCAGCATAACTAAGGGAGGGTTCAGAAACACATGATCCCTCCCTAATTGTAGGCTATATCAAAAAGGTAGGTTTTAGCCCTATTCTTAAAAACAGAGATCGAGTCTGACTCCCGAATCCAGATTGGCAGCTGATTCCACAGGAGAGGAGCTTGATAACTGAAGGCTCTGCCTCCCATTGTACTTTTGGAGATTCTAGGTATTACAAGTAAACCTGCATTTTGGGAGCGTAGTGCTCTGTTAGGATGATACGGTAGTATCAGATCTTTTAAATAAAAAGGAGCCTGATTGTTTAGAGCTTTGTAAGTAAGAAGAAGGATTTTAAACTTAATTCTAAACTCTATGGGAAGCCAATGAAGGGAGGCCAGAACTGGAGAGATATGATCTCTCTTTCTAGTACCTGTTAAAACTCTTGCTGCAGCATTTTGGATCAGCTGAAGACTTTTTAAAGATGTTTTAGGACAGCCTGATAATAAAGAATTACAATAATCTAATCTCGAGCTAACAAAAGCGTGGATCAGCTTCTCAGCATCACTCTGAGACAAGATGCTCCTAATCTTGGCAATATTACGCAAATGATAGAAGGCAGTCTTAGAAACAAATTTAATATGTGAATTGAAGGACAAATCCTGATCAAAAATAACTCCAAGGTTCCTCACAGAGCTATTAAGAGAAAGAGTAACTGCATCCAAACTGAAAGTTTGATTTGGAAAGGAATTTCTAAGGTTTTTTGGACCAACAAGAATGACTTCAGTCTTATCTGAATTTAATAGCAGGAAATTACAAGTCATCCAAACTTTGATTTCCTTAAGACAGGCTTCTAACTTGGCTAATTGATTAGTATCATCTGGCTTCATTGACAGGTATAATTGTGTGTCATCTGCATAACAGTGAAAATGTATACAGTGCTTTCTAATAATGTTGCCTAACGGAAGCATATATAAACTAAAAAGAGTAGGGCCAAGCACAGATCCCTGTGGAACTCCATGACTAAGCTTTGAGCTGGGAGAAAACTCATCATTTACATGAACAAACTGGAACCTATCAGATAAATAAGATCTAAACCACTGCAACGAAGTTCCATTAAGTCCAACATAGTGTTCTAATCTATCAAGTAGAATATTATGATCAATAGTATCAAAAGCTGCACTAAGATCTAAAAGGACAAGTACAGAAACTAGTCCATTATCAAATATCCTTGTCCATCCATGTCCTACATTGATGTTAGACCAGCTTGTTTCAACACTTCTATGTTGGTTATCTTGTCTTTCCATGAGATTTTCATTATGGCTTGAAGGTGTCTCATCATGTACGTGTAGAGTTTCTTTACCTGCACTCTGTAGACAGTCCAAGTTTCAGCACTGTACAATGGAGTAGCCAGTACTGTCGCTCTGTACACTTTGCATTTCACACGGATAGACACGTCGATTGTTCCACAGTCTCTCCCTCAAGTTTCCAAACACAGCGCTTGCTCTTCCCATTCTGAGAGATAGTTCATCTTCCAGCCTAGCATTCTCTGAAACAGTACTCCCTAGATACTTGAAAGTCTTGCACTTGACTAGTGGCTCTGTACCAATGCTGATCTCTTCTGGTAGTGATGTTGATAGCTGGAACTTTGGTAGTTGATAAAGGCACTCTGTCTTCTTGATATTGATTTTGAGGCTGAATTGGCTAGCTGCTCTTGCAAATTTCTCCACTAAAGATTGCATATCTTCCGCACTGTGTGCAACTAGAGCACTGTCGTCGGCAAAGAGCATTTCTCTTACTACCTTTATCGATGTCTTAACTCTTGGCTTTAAACTGTGCCACACTGAACAAGTCTGCTTCTTTCCTTGTTTGAAAGTATACTCCTTCTGAAGTGTCTTTGAAGGCCACCTCAAGCATGGCTGCCAGATATAGCGAGAAGAGTGTAGGCGCCAGCACACACTCTTATTTCACCCAGTTGCTTACTGAAAAGTCTTTAGATACTGAACCACTCATTGCCACGTTTGCTTGCATACCAGTATGGAGTGCCTCGATCAGGCTGATAAACTTCTCTGTACAGCCATATTTCTTGAGTACCTGCCAAAGTCCTTGTCGCGAAACAGTATCGAAGGCTTTACTGAAGTCTATGAAGACTACATAAAGCGGCATGTTCTCTTTGATACACTTTTCTTGAGCCTGTTTCAAGCAGAAAATCATGTCCATTGTGTTTCTTCCACTTCTAAAGCCACACTGGGTTTCCGGTAGTACATTCTGTGAGATGTGTTCATTGAGTCTGTTCAGTAGTACATGTGAGAGAATCTTACCAACAGTGGCTAGCAGTAATATACCTCGGTAATTTCCATAATCTTTCCTGTCACCTTTCTTGAACAAAGGCACAATACTTGCATCCTTCCAGTCTTGAGGTACTTTCTGGGCATCCCATATCTCTTGGATGAGCTTGTGCAGGCAATTGGTCAGCTGAACACCACCAAATTTCCACACTTCTGCTGGAATTCCATCCCTTCCTGGAGCTTTACCATCCTGTGTTGTCCTGATAGCTGCCATTAGTTCATCAAGATTTGGTGGTTCATCCAGATTTGATACAGCTGGTCGCTGCACTAGAGCTTCTTTAGCCTCTTCAGTGAGATCTCCAGGGTTGTTTAGTAGTTGGTCAAAGTGGTCTGCAAATCTGTCCAGGATCTTGTCTTTATCATGTCCTTCCTGTCTGCTGCAGTTTGAACTTCCTCCGCTTTTTCATCCCACCAGTTGGACTTCATCTCTCTGGTGTACTTCTGTAGCTCACTCTGAGTCTTTGAGTATTTCTTCTTCTTCAACCTTGTGTTACACTGTAGATTTTCCTGCCTAGCTGTGTTCCTCACTTCTAGTAGTTTCTTCAGATGTTCATCATGCTCATCAAACCAATCTTGATGTTTCCTCTCAGGGTGGCCTAATACATCACTCGCAGTCTGATACACCATATCCTTCAGCGTTGCCCATTTCTCTTCTGTGTCATTCTCTGAGTTGTTGCTGTTCCAGTCTTTCAAGTTTTCATCCATTTCCCGTGTAAGTTCTTCCTGCTTCTTTTGGCCTTTCAGTGCACTAGTGTTTAGCTTCCATGGTGGCTTCGCACCCATCCTGCAGTGCTGTTTTCGTCTGCAAATCCTTAATCTAGATCTCAGCATAACATGATCAGTACCACAGTCTGCACCTCTCATTGCTCTGGTGTCCAATACATCCCTTATGTCTCTCTGCCTTACTATGATATAGTCTAACAAGTGCCAGTGCTTGGATCTTGGGTGCATCCATGTCTTCTTGTGTGTGTCCTTGTGCTTAAATAGAGTGTTGGTTATCACAAGGTTGTACTCTGAACATAGTGCAAGTAGAAGTTCTCCATTAGCATTGCACTTGCCTACTCCATGACTGCCTAGCACTCCTCTCCATTTCTCAGTGTCCGAACCAACTCTGGCATGAAAATCTCTAACGAGTATCAGCCTGTCATCAGTCAGTACACGCCTGATAGTCTCACGTAAATCACTGTAGAACTCTTTCTCCGCCTCCTCTGTGTTGGTCATTGTTGGGGCATATACACTGATCATTTCATGAAACTGCTTGCAAAGTATTTGAGTACCGCTAGCTTTTGCTGGACTAGCAATAAGGGTATTTTCAGTGGCAAGGACAAGCCAAGACAAACTGACTCCATTATCTGTTGCAGTGACTGACCAGATGATAGGTTTGTTTATCTCTACTCTTTGTGTAGTGGGGGTGGCAGTGGCTCAGGAGGTAGAGCAGGTCGTCCAATAACCACATGGTTGGCGGTTCGAATCCCGCTCTTCCCGGATATCCTGCCATTGTGTCCCTGGGCAAGACACTTCACCCCTAATTGCTCCTGGTGGGTCTGGAAGCGCCATGTTAGGTAGCATGCCACCATCAGTGTGTGAATGTGTGTGTGAATGGGTGGACAGCAGGATCTGTAAAGCACTTTGGTCATCAAGAGATGAGGAAAAAAAAGCACTATATAAGTGAATGCCATTTACCATTTAGTCCATGTCACAATGCACTGACTGGCACAGTCCACCACAGACCTTGCGACGTGTTTATCTGCCAGGATGTCCAGTCTCACCCCATGTAACTGGGAGTGGTCCACCACAGACCTGTGGCAGATATTGTTTTTAGTTCTGCCAGGATGCCCAGTTCCACCCTCCATGCCCTCGGAAGGGCGGGGATGCCGGTTGAGTCGCCGACGGCCCAATCCATGAGACAGGTAGTACCGGTTTTCATGGTTATCCGGTAGCAAGCAAGCCAATGCCTGACCTGACAACAATTAACAGGCTACTTATGAATTATTTAGAGCCCAGAAATCCAGGTGGGGAGCCGTTACACCACACTTCCTTGTTGTCAGCACGTGATCGCAATCGGTTCATATCGGTCACTCTCGGGTCTTTCTCTAGATCTTGTGTTATTTTGTATAATTCTCGCATGATTTTGTATTTCAAACTCTGTTCTCATCCATGCCGCTGCGAAACATAAACATATTTGGTAGGGATGAACACAAGAGTCCATCCGCATTGCATCTGCAATGTACTGCATCCGGAGTCAGTGTAAATCCTGGGTAATTCTTGTCTCACTATGGTCAGCAGATGCAGATCTGTTTTTTAGATTAATTATTATCTTGTGTTGTACAGACAGCAGCTATATTTTATATTTCCAGATACAATCCCTGGCAAAAATTCTGGAATCACCACTTTTGGAGGATGCTCATCCAACTGTTTAATTTTGTAAAAAAAATAAATAAACTAATCACACCTCTCCTTGGATTGCCACCCTATTCTGGTGGAAGGGTTTGCGTACCCTAATGATCCCAGGAGCTATGTTGTCAAGGGGGAACTTGCCCCTGGTAGAGTCTCCCAAAGCAAATTGGTCCTGGGTGAAGGGCCAGACCAAAAGCAGTCGAGTGGATCCACATGAAGAAGTTACAAGGATCCAGTGTTTCCAAAGGAGCCACATGGGTCCGCCCTCCAGTGGGCTCATGGCGCTATGGGAACTGAGCAGCAGCCTGGGCTTCTCTGCTTGGACTGCTGCCCCCATGACAAGAACCCCTGGATAAGCAGTAGAAGTTGGATGGATATAAATAATAGCTCCATCAATTTTTCAAACATGAAGAAGGAGGAAGGAGGGCGGCGGTGGCTCAGGAGGTAGAGCAAGTTGTCGAATAACCCGATGGTTGGCGGTTCGAATCCCACTCTCCCCAGATATCCTGCCGTTGTGTCCCTGGGCAAGACACTTCACCCACATTGCCTCCAGTGCCCATAACAGTGGGTATGAATGTGTATAAATGTTCGGTGGTGGCCGGAGAGGCCGTTGGCACGGATTGGCAGCCACATTTCCGTCAGCCTACCTCAGGGCAGCTGTGGCTACAGTAGTAGCTTGCCACTACCATTGTCTGTCTGGTGTGAATGAATAATGTATCTACTTGTAAAGTGTCTTTGAGTGTCTATGATAAAGCGCTATATAAATCTGATGCATTATTATTATTATTTATAAATATGACCTAACAGAGGTAAAGGGTAAATATTAAGCACATACACTGTGATTAGTGTTTGTACTTGGGATAAAGCTAGTACAACATATGGTGTTTTTACATCAATTGTGTCTCTACTGATGTATAAACCCAAATATTGTGGTGGGTCCATCAGACCTTGGCTTAGTAATGAAACCATAAACACCACATAAGGGTTAACAAAAAATGAAAAACGAGAATGTTGCATTCAAGATACATATATCATTTCAACAACCACCTAAATGTATTTTTGGTTACTTCAAATCCAAATCTCAGGAACAAATAAATGATGCTTGGAAACAACAGATATATTAAAGTCTAGCCTTGTTTGTTTCTTTTTTATTTATTTGTTTATGAATAACACATTTGAAAGGATAAGTGCTGCTGTGACCCTGCTTGTAAAAAGATTAAAAATACATGTTTTTAGGTATCCATTAATTCTTCAGGGATGTTTTGTGGCACTCTTCCAGAATGATTCTGTTGGTAAGATAAGGAAAAGAAATTTCAGCCTTAAGCAAAACACATGCAGAGACATGCAATATTATATTGTGATATTCATAAATGTATCACAAATTAACATTTAAGATTTGTGTAATTAAGAAATAATTGGTGATGAAGTCAAAGGAAAAGAAGTAGTCATTGTAGGTGCACCTATCTGGAAAGCTTTCTGGAGTGAGACTAGTCAGCCTCAGTAGTTTGTTCAAAAATGAAAGTGGAGAAAACAAATTGGCAAGATCAGAAAAATGGAGCAGATTTGATTGTTTTTTTCCATATTTTATTTGAAATGAAGCAATGAATTTTGGTTTTATCATTCTAAGCTTGGAAACAAGATAACAAATACTCTTTTTCCTTGAACCGTTTTTTAGTTTGATGAAGAAAAAAAAAAAAACAGATCATCCAGAGGTACCCAGACCATTTATATTGGTGTAGAACTTCAACAGCTTTGTCAATGAGCAGTACTGGTGAGATGACAGTGGGATTTTGTCCAAAGTCAATGATCATTTCTTTCATCTTGGAAACATTATTGTCCAGAAAAGTCACCTTGCACCAATTAGTGAACTCAGACACTACAAGGCTATTGTTGTCTGGATCACTGCTGCAGAGGAGAGACACAATGACTGAATCATCAGCAAACTTTAGAATGTGGCTCCCAACATGCTGACTCCTATACATGTCTGTGTTGTAGCGGATTTATGGGTTTATAGGTATCTTAATGTTGGTACAAGTATTAATGTAAATATGAATGTGAGTAGGAATGAAGATTTATTTTCATTACACTCAGATCCTTGTAGGGCACCAGTCCAGATAATGGACAACAGTTCTGCTTGAGGGGCTTTGTAGTGGGCCCTTGGCGGCCGCCTCCCTAGGGCTGTCGAACTCCTGGGGCTGGGGCCAATTTTCATGATGGGACGAGGGCATGGGGCGGCAGTGGCTCAGGAGGTAGAGCAGGTCGTCCAATAACCACATGGTCGGCGGTTCGAATCCCGCTCTCCCCAGATATCCTGCCGTTGTGTCCCTGGGCAAGACACTTCACCCCAATTGCCCCTGGTGGGGTCTGGAAGCGCTATGTTAGGCAGCATGCCACCATCAGTATGTGAATGTGTTTGATTGTGTTGCACTGTAAAGCACTTTGTGACTTATATGTCTGTGAAAAGTGCTATATAAATAAAAAATTTTAAAAAATGACGCTGGGGCCCGGGTCCCACACCGCGGTAGCTGATTCCTGCGAAGCCTCGCCATCTGGAGCAGCCACTTGGACACACCGTAGTTGGTTTGCGTGCCGAACCAAACCGTCTGTCAGCCGAAAGCACGCTGTTCCCAGCTTTGCCATGATCTTCAGCGATACCCGTTGTTTCGCTGGCTGTGGCCCGGTCAGTCGTTGTCCTGGTCTCTCGCCGATGCAAACCCGAACCCAGTCCATGACTTGGAGCAGCACCTTACTAGGTTGTATGCATTGTTGTTGTGCTCCCAGTGGGTCTGCATGCTCGTTCGGCTTGGGACCTCCGTCGTGGTGTGGCGGTTCCGTAGTCACCGTGTTCATTGCAGACCCTTCACCCACTGTCTCCATTGTCAGTTGAGGCTCGTCATGGGTACGGAAGCAGTCCGATTCCTCCTCTCTTCCATCTGAGGAGCTCTGCTGTGCTGCGTTGTGCGTTGTGTTTGTGCCCGGTTGCTGTCGCTGTGTTTCGGGGTTCTCTGCGTGCTTGGCTCCCTTCCCTCTGGCTCTGGTTCTGGCTGAGTGAGGGACACAGACGAGTCCAGCTGCCCCCCTTCCAAGCGGCTCTCCTCCTGAGCGCGCAGGGTGGCCGCTTTGGTGTCGGTGCCATCCTTAATTACCTTGTCCCACACCACGTTGTCGTCATCGAGGTCCACCGTGCTCCAATTGCTGCATCCAGACCATTCGAACCCAGCGCTGTCTCTGATAGTGAAGCCCAGTCTGTAGAAAAGGTCACATCCCATAATGTTGTCACCGTGCGCTGCCACCTGGAATGTAAAGTTGTACACAATTTTGGACTTGTAGTAAATAGTCAGTTCCACTGTTCCGACATTGCAGTCTGTGACCACTGTAACCGTACAGCAGCGTTGGGTTCTTCTTGATTTTGTGGTTGGGGAAAAACTGCTTCACCATGGCCCAGTTTAACATCGACTGCACCGCCACCATGTCTAGCAAGAGCGGCATGGCTACCCCGTCTAACTCAACCATGCCGAATGAATAACCATTGATGTTGGGGCTTACTGCATGAATGGTTGTTGTTGGCGGACGGCTTGGTTTACTTGGTGGGCCCCATGGTGTTGGCGACTGACACACTCTGGCAAAATGGTTTAAGCGCCCACACTTGTTACACCTTTGTCCTCTTGTCGGGCAAAAACGTGCTCTGTCCTGGTGTGTCAGGGACCCACAGCTCCAGCAGATGGGGCCTCCCGGAGTGGACCTTCGGCTAACTGCATTTGTCTCATACTCTTCTGCTGTGTCTTCTTCTCCCTCCATGCCCACCATGTTAGCTATCGTCGTCTGTTCGGGTAGCTTCTGTGTTTGGCGCCCATTTAGCTCTGTGGCTAACTTCTCCGTTGCCTCTAGCTGGAACGCTAGCTCTATGGTATTAGCTAGCGTCACGTCATTTGGAGCAGTTAGCATCTTAGCTCATAGCTTAGCGTTGAACACGTGTGTTCGGCTAACTGGTCCCGCACCATTTCAGCTTCTAACAGTCCAAAATGGCACATACTAGCCAAATGCCTCAAGTCAGCGACAAATTGTTGAACTGACTCACCGACTCTCTGTCGTCTCTTGCAAAAACAAATTTGTCGTGTTATCACGTTGTCAGGAGTAGCAAAGTAGCTTGACAGCATCCACATATGACTCCGTCGGTCCTAACGTGTGGAAAATTCTCTGGCCTTCTATGCCGAGGTTGTGGACAAGGAGTGCTCGTTTGCTTACTTTGTCAAGTTCACCCAGGTCCAATGCTGAAATGTAGGTCTCAAATATATCCACCCATCACAGCCACGGGACTGTTGGTTCCTCCGGGAACTCGAGGAAGGGCCGTAGCAGTCTGAAGCACACCTCCATGGTTTCATCTCTCGTCGCCAAATGTTATGTCCACAAACATGGCAATGACAACCGACAAGGATGCTGCCATTTACTGAACTTTATTACAAATGAAAGCATAGGAATGCAGGCACGTGTACAATGGGGCTGGCTGCCAACCACCTCTCATACCATGAGTATCTAGCATACAGCTCACTCCAACTGACCTGAGATCGCGGGCCGCCCGGTATACATACTGCATGGTGATGCCGTCCGCATGATGTGCCCCACTCCCTGATATACCCAATATTAATACATTACACTATGATCATTAAGTACTTGAAACTTGGCACCCCTAAAAATTGGAGTTAGAAGTTGTTATTTAATTAACATTATTTAATGTCACAACCCACTCTCGCCTGTCTCCTGCTCCAGCTGCGCGCACACCTGCGCCTCATCAAGCCCGGGCTATTTCGCCCGCTCCGCCTGGAGCCTCGGTCTGGAGCCGTCTGCTCTCCAACGATCGTGCTACCTGCACTCGCCTACTCTACCTCTACGTCCCTGGACCAACCAACCTTCACCATTCACGTAAGCCATCATTCGTCTCACCTTCTCTCCAGTACTTTCTCCCCTGTGCACAGGTGGATTACCTGGCGGTGGATTCTCCCCTCGTCGTCATCTTCTCCTCACCCGCAGCGCTGAGCGCGCATTAGAGTGCTGTCTACCAGGCAGGAGACCTGCGGTTCGCCGACGCCAGCCACCAAGACCACCTGTAAGTAAGCCACAGCCCTAATATTATTCCACTGGGTGAATCTCAGCAGCTAACCTCTTATCTGCTCTGCCTTAGGGTTGCCTGGCTGCACGGCGCGTTGCTTCACCCTCGGCGCATCCTGTCCTCCAGCATCACATCCACACTCACTCTCACACATCCACACACGCTTTGCACTTAATAAATCATTGTTGAGATTGACTCAAGCCTGTGTGCGTGTTCTCTGGGCCAGAACTCATGTCAGTACGGCTCCAGCAGCGCAGCCCGGCGGACAGCGGGCTTGCACACCGGTTGGACAACTTGGAGGCTCGAGTCGATCAGATCATGCATCAGCAACAGGTGATATTAAATCAGCTCACCTTGATCACCCGCCGGCTGGACCGTTTGGACCCCCCGCAGGTGTTCCCTCCAGCCTGCCGCTCCTCCGGCTAGCCAGGCTAGCCCGGGGCCACCAACCTGGCTCACTCCCATTCCCACCCCCACGCGCTTCAGCGGCAAGCTCGGTGAAGCGCGCGGGTTCCTTCTCCAGTGTGAGTTAGTGTTCCAGCGTGTCCCCGGGGACTTCCCGACGGATCACAGCCGAATTGGTTATATCGCCAACCTCTTGGAAGGGCGAGCGCTAGCCTGGGCCTACGCCGTCATGGCGAGACCCAGCTACACTAACCTGACCTATGCCCAATTCGTCCAAGATTTCAATGAGGTTTTTGGCCATTCGGACCGTGATAACGTGCTAACAACCCGGTTGCTAAACCTTCGCCAGGGTAGCCGGTCGGCCGCCGACTACACTGTCGACTTCCGGGTTGTGGCGGCGGAAGTTGGATGGGGAGATGCTGCCCTCTGTAGCATTTTCATCCGTAGCCTGAGCTCAAGCCTTCGGGATGAACTGGCCTGTAGGGATCCGCCGGAGCGGCTCTCCGAGCTGATTTCCCTCACCATAAGCCTTGGTAACAGGTTGAGAGAACGGGCCGCCGAGCGGAAGTCCTCCAGCCACTCGAGCGGTGCTCTCCCCTGCATCTCTCAACCTCGCCCCCTGGCGTTGCCCACGCCAGAGTCCGCCGACAAGCCGGAGGCGATGCTGATTGGCCGGGCTAAGCTTCCATAGGCGGACAAACAGCGCCGCAGGGAGCTGGGTCTCTGCATGTACTGCGGAGACGACCAGCATGCCTTGGAATCTTGCCCGGTAAGGCCAATAGGGGGAGTCCGCGAGTCACTATAGGGGGCCTCGCGGACGTATCCCAACCTAACACCCTATCGAAGTGCATGCTACCAATTAGGTTCTGTCATAACGCCATAGAACACCTCACTCACGCACTGGTGGACTCGGGGGCGGAGCAGAGTTTTATTTCTAAGGGCCTGGCAACCCGTCTGGGCATCCCTTGTCAACCGCTGCCGGCTCCTCTGAATCTCGTCTCCCTCTCTGCCACTCCCCTGGAGAAGGTTACACACCGGACAGTCCCGATCCCGGTCATTATTTCCAGTAATCACCGAGAGGACCTCAGCTTCTTCGTGCTGCCCACCTCAGCCGCCTCCGTCATCCTGGGCTACCCCTGGCTCCGCCTGCACAGCCCAACTTTTAATTGGCAGTCAGGTAGCGTGCTCTCCTGGAGGACCTTCTGCTTGGGCGCCTGCCTCCAGTCCGCCGCCTGTGCCCCGTCACTTCCTCTTTCCCCCTCCAACGTGCCTCCTCCAGACCTCTCCCTAGTGCCTCCGGAGTTCCACGACCTAGGAATAGTCTTCAGTAAGTCCAAAGCGCTGCCCCCCCCCCCCACCGCCCTTATGACTGCGCCATCAACCTCCGCCCGGGGGTGCCCTTACCCTCCAGTCGACTGTACAACCTGTCAGTGCCGGAGCGCGAAGCCATGGATTCTTACATCAAGGAGTCGCTCAGCTCCGGCATTATCCGCCCCTCTTCGTCTCCAGTCGGAGCAGGTTTCTTCTTTGTTACTAAGAAGGATGGGTCCCTTCGGCCATGTATCGACTTCCGGGCGCTGAATGACATAACAGTCAAGGACAGGTTGTGGCGGATGAAATAAGTGTACCCCGATGTGAGAGGCACAGAATAAGTGCAGGCACGGCGAACTGAAGTTTAAAAGGGTGTTTTATTCATCCACCATCACAGAACTCACTCCAGCACTGTGTAAGCGTGTGCATGCGTGTGATCAATAGCAGTAGTCAGAGAGAGAATGAGCAAGCGATATTCAGTCACTTATATACCCAGCTAGACAATGCATGGATGGCACATTAGCATCACAGTACAGCAGGAAAGCATGGGACATTTACATGAGAGTCACGCATATCAAAAGCAGGATTACTGGCAGGAAGGAGAGGCTGCCTAATGATATCAGTCCATAGATCTCACTGTTATGCTAATTGCTCCAGCTGAGCGCTCTGCTTGTCCGTAGGCCGTGGGGAACACCCACACTACTCCCCCCCAGAGGGCTCAGCAGGGGGCTGAGGCCTCGATCGTCCGGCTTTGGTGGTGAGCTGCGGGGAAAGCTCTGTGCAGGCGGAGGTGGAGGGAGGGGGGGTGGGGGTAGCAAGTGCCGGCCCGGGACGGCAAAGTTGTCTGGGCCGCGCAAAAATTGCATGTGGATCCACGATGTTGAGGGGCTGTCCCGTTGAACGTGGCGGAGATCCACAGCGGCTGTGAGAAGAAAAATTTGTCTCTGACTCCTCTCGCAGCCATGAAGAAAAACAGGAGCTGCAGCTGTGTGAGGGACTTGGCGTGTTGGCTTTAGGTGCGCGCGCAGCCCTAAAGCACTCGGGGACAGCTGATGGCTGAATTCCCATTGTGCGCCGTGGCTGAGACCCATACTAAATCCTGTGAGCGGGCTGCATGTGTGCTTCAGGTGTGTGAGCAGCCCTGAAGGTTCCGATGTGCAGCGGCGGAGGACGATGGCGGTCTGTGGAGCCGTTATTGTCCCGTGCGTGGTGCGCTGTCCTCGTAACCCCCCGCTGTGCGTGCGGGGGTTCGGTGCATGGCAGGTCCGCTGTCAAGGCGAGTCAGGGTCAGGGAGCTTGATGGAGATCAGCATCATCGGCGCCGATGGTCCTCTCTGTTTGGGCTGTTGCTGTTGTTCGCTCGTGCCGGGTCATGGTGCGTTCTGGTCCACGCGCTGCGTTCTCCGTCGGCCCTGCAGGTCGCCGTCGTGGAGAGAGGACAAGGTGCGTGCACGCTCGTGTAGATGCGGAGGAGCGGTGAGAGGGAGTAGACGATCTTTGTCCCTCGGCCGGTCCCAGCGTGGATGTGCAGATCTCAGGCGAGGGTCGCACCATGACGCTTTCTGCAGCCTTCCCGGTCGTGGGTGATCTCCGAGGGAGTTCGCTTGGTGTCGGTTCTGCGTCGAGGTCTCCCGTGTGGCAGAAGGGAGGGCAGTCCATTTGCGTCAGGCAGCTGCGTTTGCTTGTCGTCGGAGATACCGTTGGGGCTGCATTCGTTCGTCATCGGAGTGTTCTTTTCTCGGGGTCACCAGTGTGGCGGATAAAATTAGGTGTACCCAGGTGTAGGCACAGAATAAGTGCAGGCACAGCGAACTGAAGTTTAAAAGGGTGTTTTATTCATCCACCATCACAGAACTCACTCCAGCACTGTGTAAGCATGCTGGGGCGAGCCCTCAGGCTCTCGTCAGCAAACAGGTGATTCGTGTGATCAAAAGCAGTAGTCAGAGAGAGAATGAGCAAGCGATATTCAGTCACTTATATACCCGACTAGACAATGCATGCATGGCACATTAGCATCACAGTACAGCAGGAAAGCATGGGACATTTACATGAGAGTCACGCATATCAAAAGCAGGATTACTGGCAGGAAGGAGAGGCTGCCTAATGATATCAGTCCATAGATCTCACTGTTATGCTAATTGCTCGAGCTGAGTGCTCTGCTTGTCCGTAGGCTGTGGGGGACACCCACAAGGTATACGCTGCCGTTAATGGACTCGGCTTTCGATTCTCTGCAGGGGGCCACCTGGTTTACGAAGCTGGACCTCCGCAGCGCATATCATCTCGTTCGGATCCGGGAGGGCGACGAGTGGAAGACGGGGTTCCGGACGCCCAGCGGTCATTTTGAATATCTTGTCATGCCGTTTGGGCTCACCAACGTGCCGGCCGTCTTCCAGCGCCTAATTAATGATGTCCTCCGTGACTTCCCGGGGTGTTCGTTTTTGTGTACCTGGACGACAACTTGATCTTCTCCCGGTCGCGGGAGGAGCACCAGGTTCACGTGATGCGGGTCCTCCAACGCCTCCTGGAGAACCGACTCTACGTAAAAGCGGAGAAGTGTGAATTCTATGCTGACAAGACCTCCTTCCTGGGCTTTACTATTTCACACAACCAGATCATCCCCGACCCTGCCAAGGTCAAGGCGGTCGTCGAGTGGCCTACCCCCTCGTCTAGGAAGCAGGTTCAGCAGTTCCTTGGCTTCGCCAATTTTTACCGGCGTTTTGTCCCTAAATATAGCGCCATCGCTTCTCTCTTGACCCGCCTCACCCCCCCCCCCCCCAAGGTGCCATTTCAGTGGACCGAGGACGCCGCAGCTGCCTTTGCTGTGCTGAAGACGGAGTTCTCCTCCTCCCGGGTCCTGACCCAGGTGGACCCCTCACTGCAGTGTCTCGTGGAAGTGGACGCCTCTGATACGGGGGTGGGGGCGGTGTTGTCTCAGCGCTTTCCAGTGGACGGGGTGGTTCGCCCCTGCGCCTTTTTCTCCCGGCGCTTGTCTGCAGCGGAGAGGAATTACGACATCGGTGACAGAGAGCTCCTGGCAGTTAAGCTTGCGCTGCAGGAGTGGCGTCACTGGCTCGAGGGGGCAGCTCAGCCTTTCGTGGTTTGGACAGACCACAAGAACCTGGAGTACCTGAGGACGGCCAAGCGCCTGAATGCCCGCCAGGCACGCTGGTTTCTGTTCTTTGGCCGCTTCAGGTTCACCATCACCTACCGTTCCGGCTCCAAGAACGGTAAACCGGATGCTCTGTCCAGGCAGTTCGCCCCAGAAGCCGCCGAAGATCGGGACCACACCATCCTGCCGGCCTCGTGTGTCGTGGGCGCCGTCTCTTGGTCCATCAGAGACAAGGTCCAGAAGGCGAGGAGGCTGTTTGTTCCATCATCGGTCCGGGGTGACGTCATCCATTGGGCTCACACCTCCAAGCTCGCCTGTCATCCTGGGATCTCCCGACTGATTGAGCTCCTCCAGAGGTCCTTTTGGTGGCCGGGCCTCCGGGGCGACATCACTAATTACGTCTGCGCCTGCCCGCAGTGTGCGACTGGCAAGACACCATCCTCTCCTCCAGCTGGTCTCCTTCACCCTCTGCCAGTCCCCAGTAGACCCTGGTCCCATGTAGCCCTAGATTTCATCACCGGTCTCCCGACGTCCAACTCTTTTACCACCATCCTGACCATCGTGGACCGGTTCTCTAAGGCCGCCCACTTTGTGCCGCTCCACGGTCTTCCTACGGCGCGGGAGACGGCGGACTTGTTGACCCAACATGTTGTGAGGCTGCGTGGGATCCTGGTGGATATCGTCTCTGACTGGGGGCCCCAGTTCGTGTCTCAGGTCTGGACGTGTTTCTGCAACGCCCTGGGGGCCACGGTGAGTCTGTCGTCCGGTCACCACCCCCAGTCCAACGGGCAGTGCGAGCGGACTAATCAGGAGCTGGAAGCTGCACTGCGCTGCGTCACCTCCTCTAACCCTTCCTCCTGGAGCGCCCATCTGCCCTGGATAGAGTATGCACATAACTCCACTTTGTCATCAGCCATCGGGATGTCTCCCTTCCGGGCATCGCTAGGATATGACCCCCCGTTGTTCCCTGAAGAAGAGGGGGAGGTGGCGGTGCCATCTATCCAGGCCCATCTTAGGCACTGTCGGCGCATTTGGACCACTGTGCGCTGTGCGCTTTTACGCACAGCTGAGCGCAACGCCAGGATGGCTAACCGCCATCGGGTGGGTCAACAGGTCTGGCTGTCTATGCAGGACATCAACCTGAAGGCCGAGAGGAGGCAGCTGGCCCAACGTTTCATTGGCTCGTTCCCCATTGTGAAGGTCATCAATCCGGTGGCTGTGCGTCTGGTTCTCCCCCCCCCCTCCCTCCGCGTCTGTCCGACGTTTCATGTCTCCCACATTAAACCTGTGGTATCTAATCCTCTCTGTCCTCCTCCTAGGGCTCCACCCCCTCCCATGATGATCGACGGCGACCCGACGTGGAGGGTCTCCTCCATCCTGGACTCCCGCTGCCGAGGTCGCAGACTGCAATACCTGGTAGATTGGGAGTGGTATGGCCCCGAGTGGAGGTCCTGGGTGCGCCCATCATTCGTGCTGGATGAGCACCTCGTTATGGAGTTCCACCTGGCGTACCCAGGTAAGCCAGCGCCAGGAGGTGCTGCTCGGGGGGGGGGGAGTACTGTCACAACCCGCTCTCGCCTGTCTCCTGCTCCAGCTGCGCGCACACCTGCGCATCATCAAGCCCGGGCTATTTAGCCCGCTCTGCCTGGAGCCTCGGTCTGGAGCCGTCTGCTCTCCAACGATCGTGCTACCCGCACTCGCCTACTCTACCTCTACGTCCCTGGACCAACCAACCTTCACCATTCACGTAAGCCATCATTCGTCTCACCTTCTCTCCAGTACTTTCTCCCCTGTGCACAGGTGGATTCCCTGGCGGTGGATTCTCCCCTCGTCGTCATCTTCTCCTCACCCGCAGTGCAGAGTGCGCATTAGAGCACTGTCTACCAGGCAGGAGACCTGCGGCTCGCCGACACCAGCCACCAAGACCACCTGCAAGTAAGCCACAGCCCTAATATTATTCCACTGGGTGAATCTCAGCAGCTAACCTCTTATCTGATCTGCCCTAGGGTTGCCGGGCTGCACGGCGCGCTGCTTCGCCCTCGGCGCATCCTGTCCTCCACCATCACATCCACACTCACTCTCATGCATCCACACACGCTTTGCACTAAATAAATCATTGTTGAGATTGACTCGAGCCTGTGTGCGTGTTTCCTGGGCCAGAACTCATGTCATTTAATGTAATTTTAGTCTGTCTGACAAGCTGAAATAATATCCAAAACACAGTCAGTATTTTGTAGTGTAAACTTTTTAAGAATAAAAATGAAAATGAAAACACCTCCACCTCACAAATGTTATGATCCTCTTCTCACGGCCTATTGCTCCCCTGGCGTGTACCTGCACCAGTGTTGTCAGATATACAATGATTATTGTATTTATACAATAATTTTGGGGCCTATACAATATATGATCAATACTTTTTTTTAAAATGCCAAATATACAATAGTTTTGGCATTTCCATGGACCCCCCAAAAAGTGACGTTTTGATTTATGTGAACACCCACACGTCACCAAAAATTGATGCCTGCTCTTACCCGATCAGCTCATACCTGGCTGGTTCCTCCTCACTGCCAATCACAGCAGTGCTCAACTCATGTTTATTTGTGCAACTGTACTGGCACCACAACAAACTTAAAAAGTGAACATGAGTTTGGACTCGGAGGAAAAAAGTACTAAAAGAAAAGAGTCCGGCAGCACAGACACAGGTAAGAACACGAAGCAGCCCTGCCGGGCACAGCAGCTTTATTGTCCTGCTTTGGCGTTATACCATACATTTAAGGGATGGCTTCAACCTGTTCCTGGGAACACAGCTAAAGCATTTTGCTGCTGCAGCAGCATTCAATTTGTGTCGGACATTGCAGTTATAAAAAAATCATGCCAAAGGAAATAAATACACAAAATGTATAGTCTCTGGCTCCAAATTAAACCTCCATTGCCCACTGTTTGTAACAAATGTGTTTATTCCTTAGGTTATTGCAGTTCCATGTACATAAAATAACTCTGTTACCTCCGCCAAGGGAGGAGGTAATGTTTTTGCCAGTGTTGGTTTGTTGGTTGGTTGGTTTGCTGGTTTGTCTGTTAGGTTCAGGTTCAGGTTCAGGTTACTTTATTTGTACCCGTAGGTAGATTTGTTTTGCAGTCTGGTGACATCCATATTTACAAACTACGATTACATTCAACATAAACACAAACACAGGCGCACATGAAGCTGACTATAAATTATGTGCAATATATTGTTACAACTTGTTCAACTCTCTGACAGCAGCAGGAACAAAGCTGTTTTTGTAGCGCTGGGTTTTACTTTTTGGGACAGCAAACCTCCGTCTTGAGGGAAGAAGCTGAAAGTGGCAGTGCAAAGGGTGGGAGTCATCATTTAAAATGGAGGTAGCAATCCTCTGTACCTGTCTGGTGTACAAGGATGTCAGGCTCAGCTGTGACTTACCACAGCAAACGACTGGACCATCTAACTACCTGATCCAAGGATTTCCTCTGTTTCAGTTTTATCTGACCAAACCATGACACTAAAGAAAAGGATAAAACAGATTCAATAAAAGCCCAATAAAACACTGTTATTATAGTTCGGTCAATTTGGAAGCGTGCAAGTTTCCTTAAACAATGCAAATGTTGCTGACCCTTTTTGCACACCCTTTCACAGTTATCTTCAAAGTTTAAATTACTATCAAAAATCGTCCCAAGATATTTGTAGGATTGTACACATTCAGTGGTCTGGCCTTTTAGTACATTGACTTTGTGCCTGGGAGTTTTCCTCCTAAAGTCAATAATCATATCTTTAGTTTTTGTCGTATTCAGCTGCAGGTAGGAATCCTCACACCAGTGAACAAAATCATCAACTACTGGGCTGCGGCCACTCTCACCATCCTGGAGGAGACTGACAATAACTGAATCATCAGCATACTTTATAATGTGTCTGTTGTCATGTCTGCTCCGACACATGTTTGTGTACAGGATGAAGAGTAGTGGTGACAACACACACCCCTGAGGAGAGCCAGTAGAAGAGCACTTTTGGTCAGACAATGTACCATTGACCCTTACTCTCTGTGTCCTGTTGGTTAAGAAGTCCAGAATCCAACTCACCAGATTATTGCGCAAATCAAATTGTCGCAGGAGCCTTTCAACTAAAATATAAGTTAAGATAAGATAAGATAAGCCTTTATTAGTCCCACAATGGGGAAATTCCAGGATTGCAACAGCACAGGGATAGCAACACTCAGACCAACAATCAGAAGGCAAGAAAAAACAAGAGCAGCTAGTATACATATGTACATATTAATATAAATATATACATATATCTAGACACAAAGTGCGGAGCATTGTAGCTGGATGGAATAAATATGAGTATATAAGCACACAGTGCGGAGCATTGTAGCTAGATGGAATAAATATGTAGATATATAAACACACCCAGTGCGGAGCATTGTAGCTAGATGGAATAAATATGTAAATATATAAGCACACACAGTGCGGAGCATTGTAGCTAGATGGAATAATATGTAGATATATAAACACACAGTGCGGAGCATTGTAGCTAGATGGAATAAATATGTAAATATATAAGCACACACAGTGCGGAGCATTGTAGCTAGATGGAATAAATATGTAGATATATAAACACACACAGTGCAGAGCATTGTTGCTAGATGGGATGAAGCAGCACAACCGTCTACTTAGTTATCCTACATGGTATGATTATGTACCCATACATATTCTCACCCTCCATAGCGACCGGTATTTTCCTAGTTGTATGCCGGAGGGGACCATTGTATAAGTCTATTGCGTCTTTTGCATTCAAAAACTATTAGGTTGTCACATCTTTTTGCTATCTCTGCAAGCAGCCCTGCTTAGGTTGTACAGTCTGACAGCCGTTGGTAGGAAGGACCTGCGAAACCTCTCGGTTGTGCACCTAGGATGATGTAGTCTGCTGCTAAATGAGCTCCTCAGTGCATTCAGTATGTCCTGCATAGGGTGGAACTCGGCCTCCAGCAGAGATGACAGTTTAGCCACCGTCCTTCTCTCTCCTATCTCCTCCACTATATGAGGTTGGATTGTATTAAAGGCGGAAGAAAAGTCCACAAATAAAAGCCTGGCATGTGTCCCATTAAAATCCAGATGTTTAAAAAGCATGTTAAACAGAGTGACAGTGGCATCCTCCACTCCTTTGTGAGGCCTATATGCAAACTGCAAAGGATCCAATGCATGTTCAGTCTGCTTTAGGACCTCAAATCTGACCAGTTTTTCAAAAATTTTCATTAAAATTTGCACCGTGGGCTGCACGGTGGCGCAGTGGTTAGCACTGCGGCAGCACAGTTTACCCTCGGCCAGGGGATCACGGGGATCATGAGATCGTGGGCTCGATCCCTGCCCCCGGCCAACAGTGATCTGTGTGGAGTTTGCATGTTCTCCCCGTGTTGCGTGGGTTTACTCCGGAATTTCTCCGGTTTCCTCCCGCATGCCAAAAACATGCAGGTTAGGGATACGGGGCGCTTGCGCACGCAGCGACCGGCAGCTGGTGGCTTGTCACCAGACTGCAAAACAAATCTACCTACAGGTACAAAATAAGTACAAAAAAAAAAAAAATTAAAATTGAAGTCAAAGCAACTGGTCTAAAGTCGTTTACCGTTATAGGACAGCTGGATTTTGGAACGGGAACAACCATGGCATCTTTCCAGATCTTAGGCACATGTTGTGTCTGTAAGGACTTATTGAAAATGTAATGAAATACAGGACTCAGTTCATGTGCACAGAACTTTACCAATCGCCCACATATATTATCAGGGCCCTGACTTTTGTTCACTTTTACAGCACAGAACTCCCTTTTAATATCCTGCACCTCAATATTAAAGTGCTGATTGTCTTTGAGTTTCTGTTTCAAATCTTGGGTTTCTGTGCTAAAATCAAAGGAGTCAAAACGACCATAAAAACAATTAAGAGCATTAGCCAGCTCTGTGTCTGAATTAAAACCATCTAAAAACACACGATTACTGCGCTCTGTGCTCTGAAGGCCTGCCATAGTTTTCATACTGGCCCAGGCTGAACCAGGTTTCTTTGTTGCCATCTTGCTTTCCAATTCTGATTTATAATTCTGTTTTGCTCTTAAAATTTCAGACCTCAGCTCTTTTGTGGCAACCTGTAGCTCAGAAACAGACCCCTGTTTAAAGGCAAGTGCTTTCCTCTGTAAGCAGGATTTAATTGATTTTGTAACCCATGGCTTGTTGTTGGGATATATTTTGACACGTTTACATGGAACGATCATATTTTTACAGAAAGCCATGTATGAGCATGTGACGTCTACCAAAGAGTCCAAATCATCCCCGCAGGACAGTGTGAAAACCTCCCAGTCCGTACAGTTAAAGCATTCCTGGAGGCAGTGCACTGAATCCTCTGTCCACACATCTATGTCTCTGGTCTTCACCTTGCCTCTTCTGAGAGCAGTTTTATATGTGGGCAGCAAATGTACACAGTTGTGATCTGAGGATCCTAAAGGAGGAAGGGGAATAAATTTATAGGCCCTCTCAATGGATCCATAGCACAGGTCCAATGTCTTTTTTCGCCTGGTTGGGCAGGAGACATACTGATAAAAGTTTTTAAGTGTCTT
Organism: Pholidichthys leucotaenia; assembly: GCA_020510985.1. Taxonomy (NCBI): domain Eukaryota; kingdom Metazoa; phylum Chordata; class Actinopteri; order Cichliformes; family Pholidichthyidae; genus Pholidichthys; species Pholidichthys leucotaenia. Next base: position 135,083,503 of record CM035837.1, read on the forward strand.
CTTTAAAGGCCAAATGTCACGTAACAGGGTACTTTAAATATCTTGAAACTAGATATAAAAGGGAACCGATCCGTTCGGGTCTTGGTGCATATGCTTCAGTAACAACGGAATATTCGTTAATTTAAAACTGCCGCGCTTGGCCTGACACGGCCCCTGGAATCGCCTGGGGAAGAAGGCGGAAGTGACGAAATCGATTGTACCCTAGTTTGATGCTTGGGGTATTTCAATTGATTGTTTATATGGAGACTGGAAGGTTGAAGTGAGCAACAAGAAAGAAAAAATTGGATATTTCACCCATACCTTAAAACGGGACTATCAGGGACAGCTGGGTAATAAGGGACACTTCTCTGGGAAATGTTTTCATACCTGTCAAGTGAGACGTTTTCGCTGTACTTCAACACCGTAAAAAGCGGCTATAAGGAACGGCGGAGCAACAAGGGACACCTCTCTGGGATCTCTGTCTGTTCCGCAACCGCTGCACAGCTCAACGTGTTAAACCATTGTCCTAATGACTTCTCATAGTAGTGAGAATAGCTCAAGCTGAGCGATCAGCCCGCCCAGACAATTAAACTAATGAGTGACTCCACACTTCTCATGGTAGTGCGAATAGCTCACGCTGAGCGATCAGCCCGCCCAGACAATTAAACTAATGAGTGACTCCACACTTCTCATGGTAGTGCGAATAGCTGACGCTGAGCGATCTGCCAGCACCAGCTGTGGCTGATCACACACACGAGTGCTCCGCAAAACACTCAATTTTTTTTCCAGTATATTTTTCCTTTTGGGCGTACAGAAATGGCAATACGCCCGTTTTTGCTAAAATTGCATTTTCCCCGTATTTTCCTTAAAATATTTGACAATAACAACACGAACTACATTTAAAACATTTCCCAGAAAAGTGTCCACCACTACTCCGCCCACCAAAATACGGCGAAAACGTCTCCCTTGACAGGTATGCGCCTCCATTTTCATATTGATCTGGTCAATTTCTTGACAGCAGCGACTCTCCTCCACTGTAATAATAATGGCTTCCGAAAAATCAATATTTATGGGGCGCCCTCGACAGACCCCCTTCGGCTTCGCAATTCTGGAGGCGATTAATGTCCAGTTCAATGACATTTTCCACTGGTTCTGCTCTCTGGTCATCGGTGGAACTGTTGTCATCAGACAAAGCATCTGATTCCGTCTTGGACGGCTCGAACCTGTAAGGTTCTATGCCTCTGTCACTGTCTGAACCACTGACAAAAAAAAAAGACAAAACTAAACTAATTTGTTCACAATCGCTGTCACTTTCCGTCATGATTGTCCAATGTTGATAAGTGTGAATGTGGATAGGCAGGGCAGCCAGGGTACAACTGGTGATGTCAAAAACATGGGCGTGGTCTGGACTGGCTGTCGCAAGCCAGCAAGCAAGGTGGGGCCTTCACCTGGTGTATTTTGTGCAATTATGTAAATACAGGTGGGTGATATGGTCTCCGGTATGAATATTTGGTTTAAGCTATGTGTATTTTATCTAAATTCGTTGTCATTTAGAAAAAAAAATTACGTGACATTTGGCCTTTAAAGAAACATGGTTAAAATCCCCAAGAATAAAGTTTGGAGCCTCTGGTGAAATTGACTGCAGCCGCTGTACCACATCAAAGATGGTGCTGGAGGCGGAGTCAGCGTCTGCCCTCAGGTGAATGTACACAGTAGTTATGAAAAGTTGGGGGAACTCGCGGGGCAGATAAAAGTTGCATAGTGATACGGACAGAAGCTCCACATCGGGTGTACAAATGCGCTCTCTGACTGTGACAGATGTGCAGTACTGTTTATTAATGTATAAACATACGCCGCCCCCCTGACGTTTCCCCGTTACCTCTTCCTGCCGATCCGAGCGAAGTGGGGCTCCAAAGCCGTGTGTAATGGCACGGGGAACAGATGATTAGATTTTGGTGATGATCTGAGAGTGCATACCTCCACCAAAGGCTTTGTTTTTATTTGTGCAGCAGGATTACACAAAAACTACTTAATGGATTTGGATGAAATTTTCATCAGAAGTCGTCCTTGGGCTTGAGAGGAAGCCATTACAATTTGGTGATGATCCAAGGATGCATACCTCCGCCAAGGCTGTTATGTTCTCACAGTGTGTTAGCAACAATACTCCAAAACTAATGGACAGACTTTGATGCAATTTTCACCAGAAGTGGCTCTAGACCTACACACAAACCCATTATACTTTGGAGGTGATCCATGAGGGACGGAAGGAGCCTTAGCATAGGTATGCACTCTCTGAGTGCTTTTCTAGTTTTTAAATGCACTCTCCTGTGATTTTTTTCAAGTTGTTTTAGTACATACGATAGTTTGGGTTTGTGTCTCACACTTGTTTATTTTTACTCGTCATTACCACCACTTTATAATTCTCATTTTGCTCCACCAAACTACAAATTACTGTTTATATTGTTAGGAATGAGTTAGCTAAGATAGCTAGTAGCTGACATTTTTCTCTGCATTGTCAATCAACCACTACGCACTGTTTGAATTAGAGAAAAAGAGGCTGCCACTGTTGTGTATCATCACGTACTGCATTCAATAACTAGAAGCCAGGGATGAGATGTATGAAAGATTCCTATAGTGTAACTGTATATAGCATGTGTGTGTGTGTGTGTGTGTGTGTGTGTGTGTGTGTGTGTCTGCGTGCATGTGTGCACGCATGCGTGTGTGTGTGTGTGTGTGTGTGTGTGTGTGTGTGTGTGTGTGTGAAAAAAGGGTGGGTGGGTGGTGATGGGGGAGCTTATTGGGTGCTCCCTGAAAGCTCTGATCCTAGAATTGCCTCTGTGTTTCACTATTGTAACTGCAATCTGTTCTGGCATGAGTCACTTCAATGTCATGGCCACATGACTGCATAGCTCAGTGTCTGCTGGCTCCAAAGTCAGTCGCTGATTTAAAAAAGAAACACTGACCAAATATATCCAGCACCACTCCTTGCTGTCATAATCCAGGACTCTCATTATACTTAAAAAAAACCTTTTTAAAACAATTGAAATGTCAGGTTAAAATCACATTGTTCTATTGTCCTCTGAACAGTTTGTTTCCCTGTACAATTAAATTATTTTTTTTGCTTCTCTTTCTGATTACAAACTACAATAAATATAAAAAAGACACAGGAAACAACCTTCCACCCATCCATCCATCCAGCCACTTTCTACTGCTTCTCCAGAGGTCTGCAGAGGCAGCAGTTCAAGCAGGGAAGCCCAGACTTCCCTCTTCCCAGCCACCTGTTCCAGCTTTTCAGAGAGGATATCAAGGCATTCCCAGGCCAGCTGGGAGACATAGTCTCTCTAGCATGCCCTGGGTCTGCCCCGGGGTCTCTTCCCACTGGGGCATACCTGAAACACCTCAAGTGGAAGACGTCCAGGAGGCATCCTGATCAGATGTCCAAACCACCTAAGCTGACTCTCTTTGATGTGGAGGAGCTCTGGCTCTACACTGAGCCTCTCCCAGATAACTGAGCTCCTTACCCTATCTCTGTACCGGAGTGGTGGCCTATTTGGTAGAGCATCCGCCCCACAACCAGTAGGTCATGGGTTCAAATCCCAGCCGGGTCATACCAAAGACCATATAAAAATGGTACTTTCTGCCTTCTAGCTTGGTGCTCAGCATAATAGAATGGGAAAAGGAAAGTTAGCACACAGAGCTACCAGATGACTGACCCCCACACTGTAGCTTTCACTACTCACAGTAGCTGTGTAGCCTAGGGTCAGTGAAATGGAGATAGGTGCCGCACCATACACCACATGATGTCCCACATGCTGTGGAAGGGATTAACTTATCCTATCTCTAAGGGTGAGTCCAGCAATCCTAGGGAAAAAGGCCATTTCAGCCGCTTGTATCCATGATCTCATTTTTTCGGTCATTACCCAAAGCTCATGACCATAGGTGAGCGTAGGAATGTAGACTGAATGCTAAATTGACAGCTTTGCCTTAGAGCACAGCTCCCTCTTCACCACAACAGCCACAACAGACCGGCACAACGTCTGCATCACTGCAGATGTTGCTCCAATCCGTCTGTCAATCTCCCGCTCCATTCTTCCCTCACTCGTGAAAAAGACCTCAAAATACTTGAACTCCTCCACTTGGGGCAAGAGCACATCCCCAACCCAGATGGGACAATCCACCCTTTTCTGGCTGATGACCATGGACTTGTAGGTGCTGATTCTCATCACAGCTGCTTCACACTCAATAGCAAACCACTCCAGTAAGGCCTGTAGGTCATTACTCAATGAACCAACAGGAAAACATCGAGACCTCGAGATCCCGAGAGAGACATCGAGACCAACGAGATCCTGTGGTCACCAAACATGACACTCTCTGTCCCTTGGTTGTGCCTAGAAATCCTGTCAGTAATAATTATGACCAGGATTGGTGACAAAGGGCAGCCCTGGCGGAGTCCAATTCTGACTGAAAATGAACTTGACTGGGTGCTGACATTATGAACCAAACTCTCGTAATGGTCATATAGGGACCAGATAGCTCGTAGCAACAAGCCCGATACCCCATACTCCCGAAGCAACCCCTACAAGAAACCATGTGGGACACGGATGAATGCTTTCTCCAAGTCCACAAAACAAGTAGACTGGTTGGGCTGGATCCTTGAGAGGCTAAAGAATTGTTCCAATGTGCCACAACCAAGACAAAAACCACATCACTCTTCCTGAATCTGAGGTTCGACCAACGGCCGGACTCTCTTCTCCAGTACCCTGGCATAGACCTTCCCAGGGAGGCTGAGGAGTGTGATCCCCCTAAAGTTGGAACACACCCTCCGGCCCCTCTTCTTGAAGAGAGGAAATACCACCCCAGTCTGCCATGCCAAGGGCACTGTCCCCGACCTCCACTCAATGTAGCAGAGGCATGTCAGTCATGACAGCCCGACAACATCCAGAGCCTTGAGGTACACAGGGTGAATCTCATCCACCCCTGGGGCCCAGCCAACAAAGAGTTTTTTAACCAATGTGGCAACCTCAGTCCCTGTGATGGACAAGTCATCTCCCTCGTTCTCAAGCTCTGTTTCCTCTATGGAAGGCGTGTCAGTGGGATTGAGGAGATCCTTGAAGTATTCCTTCCACCACCCGATGATATCCCCAGTCGAAGTCAGCAGTGCCCTATATGCTCCATACACAATGTGGACGCGGAGCAGTTTCCCCCTCCTGAGTTGCTGGACTGTTTGCCAGAATCTCTTCGAGGCCAACAGAAAGTCTTGTTTCATAGTCTCACCAAATTCTTTCAACACCTGAGTTTTTGCTTCAGCAACCACCCGAGCTGCACTCCACTTGGCCTATCAGTACACCTCAGGTGCTTCAGGAGTTCCACAAGCCAATTGAGTTTGATAGGACTCTTTCTTCAGCTTGATGGCCTCCTTCACCACTGGTGTCTGCCATTTGGTTCAGAGGTTGCTACCACGAGATGCACCAATGGCCTTGGGGCCACAGCTTTGGGCAGCTGCTTGAACAATGGAGGTGGAGAGCATGGCCCATTCAGACTCCATGTCTCCAGACTCCCTCATAATGTGGTCAAAGTGCTTCCAGAGGTGGGAGGTGAAGACCTCTTGGACAGGGGCCTCAACCAGACATTCCCAGTACACCTTCACTGTACGTTTGGGTCTACCGGGTCTGAGTGGCATCCACCACCACCATCGGATCCAACTCACCACCAGGTGGTGATCAGTTGACAGCTCTACACCTCTCTTTACCCGAGTGTCCAAGACATACAGTCGCAGGTCTGATGATACAGTAACAAAATCGATCATCAACCTGCGGCCTAAGGTGTCCTGGTGCCAGGTGCACATATGCACACCCTTATGCTTGAACATGGTGTTCATTATGGACAAACTGTTGTTAGCACAGAAGTCCAACAATTGAACACCACTCAGGGGGAAAAGGAGGTTCTGCACTTCCTCCCCAATCATCTGAAACTGTAGCAGGTGCCTCTCGGCTCAAGGACATCAAACTCATTAAGAAAAGAGTCTGGAGCACACTGTAAATTATGGCTGTAAATTGGACAGTGTGCTCCAGACTCTCTTTTCTTAATGAACACCACTCAGGTTCAGACTGGGCAGGCTGTTCCTCCCAATCACACTCCTCCAAGTTTCACTGTCGTTTCCCACATGCACATTGAAGTCCTCCAGTAGGACAATGGAGTCTCCAAGAGGAGCACTTTGCAGCACCCCAATCAGAGACTCCAAAAAGGGTGGGTACTCTGACCCATCAGTTTGGTGCATAGGTGCAAATGATGGTCAGGACCTGTTTTCCAACCCAAAACTACCCTTTCATCCAATGAGGAGAACTCCAATGGAGAGGCAGCAAGGCCAGGGATACAAGAATACCCACCCCTGCTTGCCGCCTCTCACCTGGGACAACTCCAGAGTAGGCCAAGCTCCAGCCCCTCTCCAGGAGACTGGTTCTGAACCAGAACTGTGCGTTGAGGTGAGCCCAACTATATCCTGCCGGTATCTCTCAACCTCATGCACCAGCTCAAGCTCCTTCCCCACCAGAGAGGTGACATTCCACATCCCAAAAGCCAGTGTAGAAAGCCAGGGATCAGACCACCAAGGTCTCTGCTTTCAACCGCCACTTGATCCACATAGCATCTGACCTCCTTGGTCCCTCCTGCAGGTGGTGAGCTGACTGGGTGGCAGATCCATGCAGCTCCTTCAGGCTGAGCCCGGCCGGGTCCCATGGGCAGAAACCCGGCCACTAGACACTTGCCATTGAGCCGCTCCCCCAGGCCTGGCTCCAGGGCGCGGCCCCAGTAACCCTATTCCAGGCAGGGTACACTGAATCCTTGGTTGTGCAGCCATCATGAGAGTCTATTGAATCGCTCTTGGTCTGGCCCTTCATCCAGGACTAGTTTGTCTTGGGAGAACCTACCAGGGGTAAATTGCCCTGGACAACATAGCTCCTTGGATCACTAGGCCACGCAAACCCCCCCACCACAATAAGGTGGTCATCCATGGGGGCTAACAACAACATACAATAAATCGATAAACACATACAAAGTAAAACAATAGCATAAAAATAAGAGTACCATGCCACAAATAAAACCCTTCCAAATAATGAGATCAGACTATTATTGAGATCAGAATTGTGCTGTTATATTACTCCCAATAAGAAGGTTTGATTTTGTCTGCTTTCATTTATTTGAGGGAGAAAAATCAGCTGCCTTGGTGGTGGGTTGCACTCTCTGTGTACCAGTATATTTTCAGCAGTTCAATATATAAACATACTGTATAGTGTTTAGAAACTGAGTAACAGGTATGTGCTTGTATCAAACATTTTGTTCATTTACATCAGCCCATTAAAAAGAGTTATATATAGGCTTGCTCATCATTGTATCACTGCGATTGCACAGTTGTTTTGCCAGATTAATCAATACAATAATCATGCAATTTACAGTATATGTATCGGGGGGATACAGTGATCATTATGGGATGCTTTGAGAATGATACAGATTTTTTATTGTAATTATATATTAGGACCACAATAAAACACACAAAAACCACAGTATAATCTGTAATGAGCAGTGAATGATTTGAGAAAGAGTTATGAGAGAGAAGTTCAAGACAAGAAGTCCCACTTCACTATGTAGTTTAAATTTTATAATTTTTATTAAATACAGTACATCCAGTAACATGCATGGTTCAGCATTTCAGGAAGCAATATACAAAAAGATAAGATTGCAGCTGTTCTTAGGTCAGTTCAGAGACTTGCAGTTTATATATTACCCAGCATGCTTCAACAATGAAGAAGTGATATCAAATCTATTTTTACAGAAGAAGGGAGAGAGATACTGTTAGGATGTGGTACCCTGCTGTCATCTCTGCTCAGCTTCTTCTCTGTGCAACACTGTTGGCCTTTTTGATTCTCTGGATTACAAAGAAACGTGAAGGTATGCAAATATACGTTTTGTTGTGTGTTATGTTATAGACGCATTCTTCCTAGTTTCAATATTACTTTTAAATACTAAAAGTAGACAAGGTGATATGTTGGATTTGCAGTGAATTATGTCACATTTTGGCATGTAATTTTTGGGGTAAGTGCTTTCCTTAGCAATTTGTAAATGTGTGCATTTCTGAACGTTGTTTTAAATGTTCAGCTTGTAGAGATGACTGTGCAGATTTGCAGTGAGGGTGGTGAAGAGGGACAGGAGTTTCTGCGGTTATAGACAGCAACTCTTAAAAATAATTAAAGTCAGCCTCAATAAGCTGTATGAAACAAACAACACTTTTTTTAATAAACTCTCTTTTTATTGTTGAGTGTCATTTTCCTCTTCATTCATTCTACATATTTCCTGACAGTCTGGGTTTTATTTGAATGTAATTCTATAATCTGACAATATTCCATGGTAACCTTTCTATGCACAGCTCTATTAACATCCAGATTTAGTGTAGTTTTTAATTACTGATTTGTAAAAAAAAATCATTGTTGTGTATAAAAATCGACCCTGGCATTTTTAGTTTAGGCAGCCCACTATGTTAGGTCAAACAACATTAGCGTCCTGTTAAATATGTTCATGTATTGTGCCATTCCCCATAGCAATAACAAAGATAAGTAGTACATGCAAAAAAGGGGAATAGAATATGAAAGGGAAATAGAATAATTAGTCACATGATCACAATATTTCCTGTTTAAAAGATGCATAATTAAGCAATATTACCCGAGAGTGAGTTCGGTATCGTGAATATAGTAACTCCAGGGTGTGATGCGGCTTGTGCCAAGTATCACACCTGAAGTTAGTACATTCATGATACCATAACAAACTCAAGTGTAATATTGGTTTTATACAACAGTTCCACAAGTACAATTTATTAAATGACAGCAATAATGGACAAAATATTATGATTTGTTTGTTTAACCAGTAATTTTGCACAGCTGAGAAAAAATAGTCCCTTCTAAATGTAGCCAGTAACTGGTGCTAAACATCTCAATCAGCATGAAGACGTCTATTGCCATTTCACACACATGTAAACACATTAAATATTGTCAAGCACAAAAGTAATGTGTTTATAAAACATATACCTGTTAAGTTGGTACTGCAGAAGACCCCAGAGCAGCAAAGGGGGTGCTTTCCGCAGCAGACATGATTTTCTCGACATGACACCTGTTGCCACAACACCGTAGCTGGCCGGTAGCTAGTAGTTAGCATGTTAGCAATTAGCACGCTTTGCTCGCTTTTCTTTGCATTTTCAGATGAAACAACGAGTCCATCACCACAAACGTATTGTGGTTTGTTAACTGAGACAATAAATCAAACTCTAGCACTGCCTATTTTTTAAACAGATGTGAAATTGCTTAATGAACTTAAAATGACAGCAGAGCCGGGGTAAACAAAGCATTCTTTTCAAAAGGGTGGGACTTCCGGGTCACGGATGTATAATTTCTTATCAAACAGTGCCTCACTGTGGAAATTAAGGTATCCAAAACAGTACTGCAATTATCAGAGAGTTGATAGAAAATTACTGTTAGTAATTAACGGTCACTAGAACACCTTTGAAGCAGAGTGATACATATCCAGTGAACTTGGAGTGCAATTATCGTGGATTATAGTAACTCCTGGAATCCCTATTGTCAAATCAAATTGCTCGGTCGGCACTTAAGCCTGTTTTCCACTAGCCCAGCACACCTCGGTACGGCTCGATTCACTTCAGTACGGCTCGGAATGCTTCTGTCTCCATTAGCACGGTGTTGTGCTTGTGCTGTGATGGTTTGTGTTAGGAGGTTTTAGAAGCGGGGCGGCGGCAGATTCTTAGCGAGGCGGGGCCACACTCCCGTGACGTTACGCACCCGACTGAGTCCTTACTTACACGAGACAAAAAATGGAGGATCCAAGGATTATTGCCTTGCTCGCTCTGTGGTTTTATCTCACAATTAATTTTATCTCATAATTAAGCTGCAACAACACAAGTCACTTTTGTTTTGAATTAACTGCCAAATGACCTAGAAATAATGAGCTGAAACTTGTTTTTATTCGTATTAAATAATGAGACGGTGGCACACTGGACTACACCAAATTGTATTATTTTTTACATCCTAGGGCATTTTGGATGTACTGAATTAAAAAAATTCATGTTTTTCACCTTCAGGTCAACGTTTGGAACAACAGTATTATTATTTTCCGTTTAGATGATGCTACACTCCTTCTAAAGTATTGTAAACCTCTGAATTTGGAATGCCGATAGAACATTCAATTTACATGTACTTGTACCTACTTTGACTTGGTGCTAATTTTTTTATGATTTTTCAATAAAAAGAACAGAAAGCTTACAAAAAGATTTGTTTTTTGGTCTAGTTAAAAATTACATTACCTTTACAATGGTTGACCCTGACAGGAAGATCAGCATAATTTTGATCAGACTAGGCAATGGAATTTCTATGTAATTATACTGTTTTATAATTCAGTGTTATAACAGACAAACCACACTTTCCAAAATAATTCCATTTTATTATATACAAAATATTAAAAGAAAAAAAAAAACTTTGCAACACAACATGAAGGTTAATCGACATTTTATACACGCCAACCACTGAGTGTCTCTACACCAGCTTCCCAAACTGGGTCACGAAGACTCGGATGAATGAATCCGTCTCTGCCAGCTGTGGGTCAGGAAGGCTCGGTTGAATAATCCGTGCAGGCTGTCGCGGCGGACGCGTGGGATGATTCTACAAGGAAAATGCACACAATAAAATACAGCACGAAAGTGCAATATATACAGAAAAGACAATAGTTTTTAACAAGAATACATAAGCTTATTTCAGCGTATTGTTCACATGAATAATTAAAATAAAAGCTTTAGTCCGCAGTGTGCTGCAATAAAGCAGCGATCCATCCACAAATGAACAGCTTTTTTATTGCATAAATAAATTGAGCGTCTTACCGAATATATTTGCGAAAAAACGCACAATAAAAAAAAATTAAAACTCACCGTTAAAGGACTCCGATGTCGAGACCTCCCGGTATATTTTTTCATTCCGGGCAGCTCCGTCTAACTCGCGCTGAATATGTTCGTCTGACAATGCAGTGAGCAGACACTGCACCTCCTTATTGGTCCATGGAACACCCTTATTACGCGAAGCCATTTTTGATAGAGAATAAATGAAAATAGCACAGCAATACACTGAAAAGAAACCGCCAACAGTGGTTGCGTGCTGAGTAAAGGCGGTCGTGAAGATTCTTTTTTTTTTTTTTTTTCAAAAACTTTATTGAGAAGGTCATGAAGATTTGGTAGATGAGGAGGAGGAGAGGGGCGGTTACAACCTGACCAATCAGCGCTGGTTACGACCTGACCAATCAGCGGCGACCAGTCTGTTAACGTCACAACACGGCACAGCTCAGCACTGCTGTACCCTGCCCTTCAGCGGGGCTGAGAATCGCGGCTGTTAAACCGTGTTGGGGCTTGTGGAAAAGCATACAAAGCGTGCTGAGCCGTCCCATGTCGCGCTAAAGTGTGCTAGTGGAAAAGGCGTAGTATAACTAGGAATAATTTCATAACATAAAGAGTCTTAACCTTATAACGTATTCCTCAACAAAAACAAGAAAAACTGTCAAAACCATACAAAAAATGGCAAAAAAAAATACAAGAAAAAGGTGAATATGTAAAAGAAAACTCACAAATTAATGAGAAAAGTTGCAAATTTATAAGGAAAGTAGTCACATATGTACAATGGCAATCACTGGAAATGTATAAGAAAATAAAAAAAAATGTATCAAAAGATGTTAAATTTGTCAGGAAAAATGTTATTTTTTGAGAAATCAAAAAAACAAGAAAAGCAACATTTAAAATAAAAAGTATTTTTTAAATTAAAAAAATCAATGGAAAAATATAATGGGTGTAGAAGAGCTTGGAAATGAAGAGGCGATGCGATTTATAAACAAAGTTTATTAATCAGCTCTTCCAACAAGTCTCATCTGGTGCAGAGTGGCAGAAGGGAAAAGAGGAAGAATCTCTCCGGCTCACTGGCTTTATACGTGCACACAACAAAAGACATGCATAACAAAGGCTGACATCCCTCATTATCTTAATCCCCCCATTGTCTTGGTATTTCCTCTCCTCGCCTTAGGGGGTGAGGGTGGCTCCTCCGGTCTCCTCCGCCTCGTCTGGGAACGTCTTTGTTCTTCACTCTGCGATTGAGAGCCTTTGTCCTTTCAGAGGTGTGAAGTCCTTTACATATGTAATTACTAAACATTTCCACATGCTTCAACATATGTAGGTTATGGAATATATGATTAATATAGACCACAGGCCCCCCAAACAACTAAGAAAGGACAATAGAACGGTTCACAGTCTAGGATAGTTACTATGACATACTAAATGTTACATCTCTTGCCACAGAAGAAACTTTCTAGCAGCCATGCTTCTAAGAGAGTTCAGTGGTAATCATAACAGCATAGTAAAATCATAAGTCAGTCCTAAACTGTTGCAGCACAATTAGTGAACAATTGTGGAGTGGTTGGTATCAGTCCCTGTGCTGTCTGGGTTTCAATCTTCTCCCAAAACTGCTGTAGGTTGGTTTAGGCGCCCTGCTGGGACCTTCTTGTGAGGAATCTGCAGTGTGGGAAGGAGAGAGGTTAACTGTTCCCTGCCGGGGGGTTGAGTTTTTTCTCTTGGGGGGTCTACCCCGCCGAGGTGCTCTCGCCAACTGTGCAGGCTCGTCTTTCAACAGGAAGGCAGGTTTAAGTCTGTCAATGCTGACTGTTTCTTTTCTATCCCCAAAATCAAGCACAAAGTGTTTATCACCATGTTCCAGCACTCTGAATGGCCCATCGTATGCTGGTCGGAAAGTTGGTTTTAAAGCTTCATGCTTAACGAAAACGAATTCAGCGTTTTTTAAAGCTTGAGGGACAAAAACCCGTGGGAAGGAGTGATGAGCTGGACCGGGGAGAGAGCCCGGTCCGTTGCTGCCTAAAAACCTTGGGACTGGAAGGTGCCCTGGCTCTGGGTTCTCTGGAAAAAATTCACCTGGAAGCCTGAGAGGTTGTGCAAAGACTAATTCTGCGGGAGAGGCGTCTAGGTCCTCTTTAGGTGCAGCACGCAACCCCAATAAAACCCAGGGAAGTTTATTTACCCAATTTGTGTCCGTTAGTGAGGCTCTGAGGGCAGCCTTTAAAGACCTGTGAAAACGCTCGCATAACCCATTAGCCTGAGGGTGATAAGCGGTGGTGCGATGAATTGTTGCCCCTAAGCTGTTGGACATGGCTGACCAGAGCTCTGAGACGAATTGAGGCCCCCTATCGGACGTGATGTCCGATGGGACGCCGAAACGTGCCACCCAGTTTGTCAAAAAAGCGCGAGCGACTTCCTCCGCTGTGGTTGCCGCTAGAGGGACTGCCTCTGGCCAGCGTGTGGTGCGGTCTATCATTGTTAACAGGTGTGTGAAACCTTGGGAGGAAGGTAGTGGCCCCACGAGGTCGACATGAACGTGGTCGAACCTTCTAGCAGGGATTGGAAAAGGCTCCAGAGGGGCTTTTGTGTGTCTGTGTATTTTGGCGCGTTGACAAGAAATGCAAGTTTTCGCCCATTCTTTTACGTTTTTGCGCAGGCCTGGCCACACAAACTTTTCGGCGACCATTTTAACCGAGGCGCGCACACCTGGGTGCGCGAGGGAGTGAATTGTGTCGAAAATACGGCGGCGCCATGTAGCTGGTACTAACGGGCGAGGTCGGCCGGTTGAAACATCGCATATTAGGGGGGGTACGTCGTCGCGTAAACCCTTTTTCTCCAGCCTTAACCCTGTTGGTCCAGACAGGAGTGCGCGCACGTCCGCGTCACCGCTTTGTTCCTCTGCCATGGCTGCATAATCTATCCCTGCATGGACAGGTGCTGCGTATGTGTCTGCGTTAGTGAAGAGCTCTGCTGCTGAGGCAGTATAATCTGTCTCCTCACGCTCTGGAGGTGTCACAGCGCGAGAGAGACAGTCTGCTACTACGTTAAGTTTGCCTGCCACGTGTCGAATGTCTGTGGTGAACTCTGAAATCGCAGCTAGCTGTCTTTGTTGCCTGCCTGACCATGGTTCTGAAATTTTAGCCATAGCAAAGGTGAGCGGTTTATGGTCTACAAAAGCCGTGAAACTCCGCCCTTCTAACCAGAACTGGAAGTGGCGGATGGATAAATGAAGCGCCAGCAGCTCTCTGTCAAAAGTGCTGTATTTACGTTCAGTTTGATTTAGCGATTTGCTGAAGAATGCTAAAGGTTGCCAGACCCCGCTGACAAGTTGTTCTACAACTGCCCCTATAGCTAGGTCTGAAGCGTCTGTGGTTAGCGCGATGCGGGCCAAGGGATCTGGGTGAACTAACAATGTGGCGTTAGCTAGGGCGCTTTTTACTTCCGCGAAAGCGCGTTCGCGCTCCGGGGTCCATTCGACCGCGTTGGAAGCTTTCTTTTTTTTGAGCGCGTCATATAGTGACTGCATGAGCTGAGCTGCGTGGGGGAGGAAGCGGTTGTAAAAATTAACCATCCCTAAAAATTCCTGTAGCGATTTGACCGTTTGTGGCCGTGGGAAACTTTCTATCGCGTGAACTTTGTCTGGAAGTGGAACTGCCCCCTTCGGAGAGACTTTGTGTCCTAAAAAATCAATTTGTGACACGCCGAATTTGCATTTGGCTGGATTATTAGCCCGTGCTCTTCTAGCCTCTGAAAAACCGTAGTGAGGTGCTGCTCGTGTTCTTCCTCAGACGAGCTGGCTACCAGCATGTCGTCGAGGTAGACGAAGACAAAAGGAAGGTCGCGTAGGACCGCGTCCATCATTCGTTGAAAAGTTTGAGCAGCGCCTTTGAGGCCGAAAGGCATTCGCAGAAATTCAAAAAGGCCAAAAGGGGTTATTACCGCTGTTTTAGGAATGTCTTCTGCTCGGACTGGGACTTGGTGATAACCGCGGACCAGGTCTATTTTTGAAAAAATGCGCGCACCCGCCAGATGTAGTGAAAAATCTTGAATGTGAGGAATTGGGTAACGGTCATGCGCTGTAGCGTTGTTTAATCTGCGGTAATCTCCGCACGGTCTCCAAGAACCGTTGGATTTCGGAACCATGTGAAGTGGTGAGGCCCAGGGGCTCTTCGAGCGTCTAACAATGCCCAATTTTTCAAGAGTTGTAAACTCGTCCCGTGCTAGTTGAGCTTGGCCGCGTCTAAGCGGCGAGCTTTGGCAAAAACGGGTGGTCCCGTTGTGGGAATGAAGTGTTCAACCCCGTGTTTAGCCACAGTGGCTGAGAATTTGGGAATTGTGAGTGCTGGAAATTGGGTGAGGAGTTGCTCAAACTTACCTCCTGCCGTGGTGACGTTGGCCTGCACAGGTGGTGGAGAAACTCGGGCTGAGCATGGAATAGAAGCAAAGGACAGTGCATTAACCAGGCGCCTATTTGCTAGATCTACTAATAACCCATGTGCACACAAAAAATCTGCGCCTAATAAGTTAAAACTCACCGCCGCTACAACAAATGTCCATCTGTAGCTGCGGCCGTGGATGAGGAGGTGCAGGCTCTTTTCGCCGAACGTGTCGATGCTAGAGCCGTTGGCTGCCACGGCTCCGTTGCCCCGGGTGCCCGTGGCTCGATCTGCGTGGGAGGGCATGACGAAACTCAGCTGGGCTCCTGTGTCGATGAGGAACTGCTTGCCTGTGTGTCCATCCGTCACGTACAACAGCTTATTCTTCTCGCCGAGAACCGCTGCCGTTAACGGCTCTCGGCTTTGGCGTTTTCCCGAAATCGCAAATTTGCAGGGGGGAACGCATTTGTGGGCCTTCTCGGCAAAGCGGTGGTGATAATAACAGGCGTCGCTCTGTCTGCTAAGTTTTGGCCGTGTCGCTGTCACCGTGGGCTGGGTCTGCTCAGTGGGTTGTGGCTCCTCGTGGCTCGGGGCGTCAGCTTTGAGGTCTGCGGATGTTGCTGTGGGTGTCAGCTCCTTGCAGGCGTTGACGAGCCGATGAGCTTCGTTGGCCAGTGCGCGGAAGTCTTGGTGGGTGTTGCATTTCATGCTGGCGAGTGTCCCTCTCATGTGTGGCGGCAGCGTGCTGAGGAATATAAACTGGAAGAGGAAGTTGTCATTGTCCTCCTCTTTGAGCTGTAGCAAATCCTCCATGAGGGCCTTCGGTTTGCACCCTCTGTGGCCGTAGACCGCCAGGATCTTCTCGGCTCTCTCTTCCGCTGATGGGACGTAGTTCGCCACGATGGTTGCTTTGAGCGTCTCATATTTGTCCCGGGCCGGTGGTCGCCGGATCATGCTCCGCACACACTTCGAAGTGGCGGCGTCGAGTTTGGAGACGATATGGTAAAATTTGGTATCGTCAGCCGTGATGCCCGCCAGTGTAAACTGGGCTTCAGCCTGCTGAAACCAAGAGGCGGGGTCTTCTTGCCAGAAGTCTGGCAGCTTGACAGCGACGGCATTCGTGCACACCATCACTGCTGTGCCCGCCGGGTGAGAGTGCCTTGCCTCGGCTCTCACGGCGGTGCTGGTGCTCAGTTGAGCCCTCTCAATCTCTTCTGCCGGGGGGAACAGTTGTCCATCTGTTCCCTCGTCTGCGTGGGTCGCCACGGATGAGTCGATTGCGGGGGAACGCCTCAGGTCCATACTCGCATCAGGGTCACCAGTGTAGAAGAGCTTGGAAATGAAGAGGCGATGCGATTTATAAACAAAGTTTATTAATCAGCTCTTCCAACAAGTCTCATCTGGTGCAGAGTGGCAGAAGGGAAAAGAGGAAGAATCTCTCCGGCTCACTGGCTTTATACGTACACACAACAAAAGACATGCATAACAAAGGCTGACATCCCTCATTATCTTAATCCCCCCATTGTCTTGGTATTTCCTCTCCTCGCCATAGGGGGTGAGGGTGGCTCCTCCGGTCTCCTCCGCCTCGTCTGGGAACGTCTTTGTTCTTCACTCGGCGGTTGAGAGCCTTTGTCCTTTCAGAGGTGTGAAGTCCTTTACATATGTAATTACTAAACATTTCCACATGCTTCAACATATGTAGGTTATGGAATATATGATTAATATAGACCACAATGGGGAAAATTATGACAAATCAGAAACTTGGAAGAAAAACACAACATGAATTTATGACAAAAGATACAAATTAAAGGAAAAAAATCATGAGCCAAAAAATTCTTTAATTTTCAGGAAGTCTCAAAATTTTGTGGAAAAAGTCTTATTACAAGAAAATGAAGAAAGAAAATAATCTGAAACATGACAAAAAATTTGCCATTTGATGAGAATATTCCAAAGCTACATATAAAAATTCAGTCTTCTAGGGGAAAAAAAAAATCACAAAAAAATGTTAATTTGTAAAAAAGGTCACAAATTTATAATTAAAAAGTTCCAGGTTTACTGTAATACAGTGCAAATAAAAGAATAAAGTCTCAAAGTTACATGAAAAAAATGACAGAAGCAAGAAAAACCAGCAAATTTAGAGATTTGTGACACATTTCTGGAAAGTGACACATTTCCAGAGAAATTTCCAACCCTCATTTTCTATGTATTTATTCTTTTTTTTTTATTTTTTGTCCTCTGGAGGAGCAGCTCAGGCAAAGATGGCACGTCCTGGAGTTAGGACATCTTAAGGTGCATTCAGACCAAACGTAAACGGACGAATTTTTCGTGTGGCCTGATTACATTTTCACTCAATGTAAAGATGCAAATACATATGAATTCACAGTCTGAGTGAGTTGCAGACAGGCAAAGTTGCCTTTATAACTTCTGCAGCTGTCTTTACATTATCCGACGGGGTCTCACCTGAAAAAATTGTCCCTGCCTCCAAAATTTCACCTGGATGATGGGTTGTTTACACTATTAGCCTGCTAGCCTTGTTAGCACGTCCATGGCAGGAGTCCGTGGGAAAAAAAAAACTGACACTGTGGAAATGTGAAAGGACAAGACAGAGTTTATCTCACGAGTCAGGTTTATTCACATTCTCCAACATCAACAATACAGAAAGAGGAAGAAACTCTGACCTTCATCCCCTTTTTATACCCCAGGAGCTTCAAAGCTCCAGTCACAATGCATTTAATCCCAAATAACAATGCATCCCTTTCAGATCTTATCACCCCCACCCCAAAGTCACTGGCAGCCAGGAAATCCCCCACAGCCATCTCTTTGCATACCAAAGACCACATTTCACATCCTCCTGTTATCTCCGAGGAGGCTCAGTCCTTTGTTCATCTGAGACGTGAAGCATACAGTAAGCATACAGTGATATACATATGAAGCATAAGGTGATATACAGTACATTTGTGCATATGAAACCCACATATGTGTCCCACAACACTCCGGTTCAGCTGCAGAGCTCCCGGCCCTTCTGTCTCCAGGTGAGTGTCAGTCTCATTTTCAAACTAGTTTACACTCCAATGTTGACAATTTTACTCCAGTGACAGCAGAATCTCAAGAATCCCTCGGACATGAATGCGCAAATGCGTGAGATTCACGTGCGCTCGCCTCTTTCCATTGACTTTGTATGTATTTGCACCACCTGTTCACGTTTGGTCTTAAGGCACCTTTAGTTTCACTGCAGTATCTGCAGCATGTGACAATGAAAGGCTTTACTTTATGTTAAGCTAGAAGCAGTAGCCCAAGGTAAAAGCCATACATTTAACTTGAATCCTTGATCCTTGCATCTCTCCCTCCCTAATTATATCCCTCCATTTTCTTACCACATCAATTGAACCTTCTTGCTCCGTCTCTTCGTTATTCAGCTGTTGGGCCTGCTGTGACTGTTCCTCTCCTGGACTTCTCCATTGCTACTACTAGCAACAGCAGCCTCATGTGACTGCGAGTGCATGTTCAGAACTCCTTATACAAAGATATAGAGTGAAGATAATCAAGTCAGTGGCGGTAATGCACCTGTAAGCTGGTTGCCAACCACCAATCAAATCTAAAAGAAGAAGAAGAAGAAGACTCATCAGTTACTAGTACTCATGATGGTGCTGTGACACCTAACATGCTGGTTATTTTAATACATTTAGCAGCATCTCTTTTCAGTTTTTTTCTTTTTCTCCCTAAGCTTTTCAGCTCTTTTCACTTTTGTTTGTCCATTTTCATCCTATACTTCTTCTACACTGCATTCTACATGTTGGCACCCAGAACAAGATCCATACCCCACATGCGTAAAATGACTTAACTCAATGTACACATCATGACAATTAAGTAATATCACAGACGTATCACACCCACTGTTACTATATTCAGTGATACCATATGACCTCGAGTGTGCTTTTATGCAACAGCTCCGCAAGCACAATTTATTAACCTGTTGCACTTCGGTGTACCGCGGGCGGACACGTCTCTGCGTCCTAGGGCGCACGAGGGCGTCCTAGAAGGCACTGAAAAAAAAAAAAAGCTGCATTTCCGTTCTTCCACTACAGACACAGCTGCGAACAGAAAGCCAAAGGAGTGCTTTGATTGGTTTAGAGGTGATTGACCTCTCATTTGACTAATAAGAGCCTTGAATTGGGTTTCTGAAACCTTGAAGAACCAATGACTGAAAACCTAGCAAGAAGGACCCGCCTACCAATGGCTGCGAATACAGCAAGCCAATTGAAGCACATAAGTTCAAAAGCTGTTTTGTGTAAGGCTGGGTGACACACAGGCGTTCGCCAGTCTTTTTTTCTAACTACTATTCTTATTTGTTTTGAAAAATCGTTCGCCAAAACCGCAATCATGGAAGCGCAAAACCGCAATAATGGAATTATGGTTTGACCGGGTCGCATGACCAGAACCACGAGTCCGTAACAAGCGGACCAGCGTCATGTTCGTCTGACAATGAGGAAGAGAAGTTCGCCAGCGACACTGCTGTTGTGGACAGGTAAGTGTTATAAGCTAAATTATTCTTTATCCCTGAAAATTGTAATCCAAATGACTTTTGACCGATCGGTAAATTACAACTGTGCGTTATCACACCATGACGGACCCGCTCCAGTCGGGGTCCGTCATGTTGCGAACGGCCCTCCCATCATGTTGTGAACGCCCCCCCCCCGACTCTTCTGTAGCGGATTGCAGATATATTGCAGATATTTTAGTGCAACTGTGTGTAGTAGACCGCGGCGCACCGTCACCGCTTTCTGTCATGTAGCGATGGGCGATGTCCATCCTCTGTAGCGGGGTGGGGTGGGGGGGTGGGAGTTGTTATCTTCTACATTACAGATATTCTAGTATAATTTTTAGTGCACTGTAGGTTATTTTTTCTTGTAAAAAAAAGCCACACATTTTTTACGTGGCATGCTTCTTTGTGTGTGGGGGCTTGTTTGTTCATTCATTCATTCATGAATGAATTAACAACCCCCCCCACACACACACACACACAGCCCTTCACCTTTCATTAGAGCCCAAGATCAAGCTTCTATATTGAATCATTCAAAAGTTACAGACGTTTTTCCAAACTGTGCCATTTGGCACAATTTGGCACAGTTCAAAAACGCCTGGGAACAACCTAAGAAAAAAGCTGTGTAATATATTCATTTTTTGTGGTATTGTTACAAAATTTTGACCTCAGCTGGATAACGCTTGGTTCTACATTTCTGTTGCATTTTCCAGCCAGTATCTGAAGCTGTGTGTTGTTTGCAAGCATTTGTATCCAAAAAAACACCCAGGCCAAATTTATTTTCTTCGAGTTCAGTATGTTTAGATGACTGTTACTCAGTGGCAGGAGCACTTAGAGAGATTATGACTGTTTTGCCAAAAAATTCAGTGTTTTCTTTTAAATGAGACCAACCCCATGAAGATGCTGCAAAGGGTTGAAGAACAGCTTTTGATTTACTTTGGGTACGTTATTTTTTGGCGTTTTTAGGGAAATTGACCAGAGTAATACTGGACAAAATATTATGATTTGTTTGTTTAACCAGTATTTTTGCACAGCTGAGGAAAATAAAAATTGTCCCTTCTAAATGTAGCCAGTAACCGTTGCTAAACAGCATGAAGACATCTATTGTCATTTCACACACACGTAAACAAATTAAATATTGTCAAGTGCAAAAGCCATTGTTTATTAATATACTAGTCACCTGTTAAGCTGGTACCGCAAAAGGATCGAGATCAAAGCATAGCCAATGCCGGTTGCTAGTTAGCATGCTAGCGTCTTGTCTTCAGTACACTTTGCTTGCTTTTTCTTTGTATTTTCAGATGAAATAAAGAGTCCATCACCAGAAAGGTATTGTGGTTTGTAAATTGAGATAATAAATGCAACTCTAGCACTGCCTATTTTTTTTTAAACAGACTTGAAATAGCTTAACGATGTTTATACAAGGACAGACTTTGTAAACTCACAAGTTTTTTTCAAAAGGGTGGAACTTCCGGGTAACAGATGTATAATGTCTTGTCAAACAACGTCTCACTGTGGAAATTTAGGCATCCAACACAGTGCTGCAATTCCCAAGTCTGCAGACTTGACAGTACAGTCATGTGAAAAAATTAGGACACCCTATGAAAGCCTTTGTGTTTTTTTAACACTAGTGCATACCCGTGCATGCCTGTAGAAACCAAGTATAAGCAAGTACTTCTGCATGCACACAGAAGGTTACTGTTACCATGGCAACAGTAACCATGGTGATGCCTGCCTTTGATTGTTGATATGGTTACCATGGCAACAGTAACCATGGCAAAACCTGCCTTTGATCTTTGACGTCACCACTCATTCAGTGATGCCTGCTTTTGATCTTTGATGATGTGTCTGCTGGCAACAGTAACTATGGCAATATCTGTGCATCTATCATGTCATAGCTATGAACACCCATAGCTCCCCTATGGACGTTCATTAAGATTTCCCCTCCTAAACTTCCCCATATCCATGGAGGCTGAAATTCGGGGATGCACACCCTCGTAACCTCAGCACAGCATGTATAAAATCTGAGGCCAGTCCAACGAACAGTTCGGGAGATATGCATGGAACACACACACACACAGAGACAGAGATTCCTTGCATTATAATATGATGATATGCTGGCGTACGTCAAATCAGTTATGGTTAAGTTCTATCTAATTTAAGAGCACGCTGAAACACCCTGAAGCACGCTGGTATACGACATAGTTCGCCGAGCTCATTGCTTACTATTGTAGCCT
This sequence comes from Pholidichthys leucotaenia, assembly GCA_020510985.1. NCBI lineage: Eukaryota > Metazoa > Chordata > Actinopteri > Cichliformes > Pholidichthyidae > Pholidichthys > Pholidichthys leucotaenia. The sequence goes on from CM035837.1 coordinate 135,105,568, forward strand.
ATGTATTTTTGCCTACATATGCTTAAGCATTAAGGGGATGCTGGAGATTGCATGCGTGGATTGACTTCACGTCCTGAATGGAACAATATGTCTGGACCACCTGCGGTTAACAACAAGAGGACGGAGGTACGGCGGCAAGGGGCTGAAAGGACTTCCCGACCTCCTGGGAGACAGGTGGAGGACTGAGAGACTGGAGGGGGAGTTAATGTCAATAGGGGGTTTTGACAGGGATATGTGATTCTCCCTTTGTGTGAGAGGTATAAATGTGAAGGTCTGATGCAGCTCTTCCTCTTTTGTTCTTGAGAGAAGGCTGGGGATGAAGTGCTTGAATAAAACCTGAATTAAGAACCAATTCAGCTTCGTTATTTCACGCTCCCCACATTGGTGACCAGTGACGTGTGAGAATGCCTGGAAATGCTCTCCACGATCAGGACTCATTGGAGTCTGCCCTAGCGAGCACCATCGCCATCAAACTGCCGGAATTCTGGCAGGACAACCCAGACTCGTGGTTCCTCCAGGCAGAGGCTCAGTTCACGCTCGCAGGCATAACGGCAGATGACACTAAGTTCTACCACGTCATCGCTAGACTCGACAACCGCACAGCTCAATGCGTGCGCTTGGTACAGCAGCCACCCACCGAAGACAAATACAGCAGATTGAAAGCTGCCCTCACCAAGTGTTTCACGCCCTCACCCGAAGAGAGGGCTAGGAGGCTCCTGGCTATGCTCAACCAAGGAGATCACAGGCCAGTCGCCCTGATGGAAGACATGCTGCAGCTGAGGGGGTCAGACGACGACGATTTCCTCTTTAAGTACATCTTCCTGACTAACCTCCCGACGCATATGAGAGGAACGCTGTCCAGCATGCGTTGTGACACCCAGCAGGATTTCCGTGACCTGGCCCAAGAGGCGCAGAGGCTACTCAGCTCCTGCGGCGAGCAGGCGACCGCGGCAGCGACCCGAGACAGCGACGAGCTGGAGACAGCCGAGCCGAACCTACCAACAATGGCAGCGGCGCGGCCCCGACGCGGCAGAGGTGATGGCCCAGCGGCAGAGGCGCGGCCCCGACGCAGCGGAGGAGAGGATCTCTGCTTTTATCATCGGCGGTTCGCAGAGAGAGCGCACAGGTGTGTGCCACCGTGCAACTTCAAGAAGTCGGGAAACGGCAGGACCAAGAATCGTTAGCAGCTTCGGCTCTCGGCGAAAGAAATAAGCTGCTATACATCACAGATACGAGCTCCGGGCGGCAGTTCCTTATAGACACCGGAGTCCAAGTGAGTTTCATCACCCCAACCTATGCTGACCGGGTGGCTGGCCCCCGTGGAAACGGGGCAACGGCGGTGAACGGCTCGAGCATCAACACCTACAGGGAAAGGACTTTGTCTCTGTCTTTACATGGCCGCACTTATGAATGGACTTTTGTCATAGCGGCGGTGAGTTTCAACATGTTAGGTGCTGATTTTCTGTGCTCACATGGTTTGTTAGTTGACCTTGCCAATAGACGGCTGGTAAATGCACTTTTTTTACTCTATTCCCTGTGCAGCTCAAGTGTCCCCGCCACCAGTGCAGACCAACGTCGCCACAGCAGGTGGTAAGTTTAACACAATACTCACCCAGTTTCCAGCACTCACGGTTCCCACATTCTCGGCAACAGTTGCGAAACACGGGGTGGAGCATTTTATCACTACAACTGGCCCCCCCGTCTTCGCGAAAGCTCGGCGCCTGGATGCTGCTAAACTCTCCATGGCGTGCGAGGAGTTCGCCAGCCTAGAGAGGCTGGGCATTATTCGCCGTTCGAAAAGCCCATGGGCTTCGCCGCTGCATATGGTCCCAAAAGCCAACGGCTCCTGGAGACCTTGCGGCGATTACCGCAGGCTAAACAACGCCACGGCACATGATCGCTACCCCATCCCACACATCCAGGATTTTCCGGTGCATTTAGCGGGGGCGCACATTTTTTCTAAAATAGACCTGGTTCGCGGCTACCATCAGGTTCCAGTCCGGCCAGAGGACATTCCTAAAACGGCGGTTATAACTCCTTTTGGACTTTTTGAGTTTTTGCGCATGCCTTTTGGCCTTAAAGGTGCCGCACAAACATTTCAACGCATGATGGATGCCGTGTTACGTGATCTTCCATTCGTGTTCATTTACCTCGACGACATTTTGGTCGCCAGTACTTCAGAGGAAGAACACGAAAAACACCTCACTGCGGTTTTTCGGAGGTTGGGAGAGCACGGCTTAATAATTAATCCAGCCAAGTGCCAGTTTGGCGTTGCGCAGATCGATTTTTTGGGCCACCGCGTGTCCCCAGAAGGGGCAGTTCCGCTGCAGGATAAGGTGCGCGCAGTAGCAGATTTTCCCCGACCACAAACGGTCAAATCATTGCAGGAATTTTTAGGAATGGTAAATTTTTATAACAGTTTCCTACCCCACGCAACGCAGCTCATGCCACCATTATACGCCGCGCTCAGAAAGCAAAAACCCTCCAATACAATCGAGTGGTCCCCGGAGCGGGAGCGCGCGTTCACGGAGGTAAAAAAAGCCTTGGCTGAAGCCACGCTTCTAGCTCATCCGGACCCATCGGCCCGCATCGCGCTAACTACCGACGCATCAGATTTGGCCATAGGGGCAGTTATAGAGCAGCACGTTGTTGATGTTTGGCAGCCGCTAGCATTCTTCAGCAAATCCTTGAGCGAAGCTGAGCGGAAATACAGCACGTTTGACAGGGAGCTGTTAGCGCTCCATTTGGCCATCCGCCATTTCCAGTTCTGGCTGGAAGGTCGGCGTTTCACCGCTTTTGTTGACCATAAGCCGCTCACTTTCGCGATGTCCAAAATTTCAGATCCGTGGTCGGGCCGGCAGCAGAGGCAGCTGGCCGCAATTTCGGAATTTACCACTGATATTCAGCACGTAGCGGGTAAACTCAACATAATAGCAGACTGCCTCTCTCGCGCGGCCACAGCACCGGCGCGCACAGAGGCAGATTATACTGCAGCAGCCGCGAAGCAAAATAGCAGTGCGGAAGCGCACGCGGCCCCAGTTCACATGGGGATAGATTACGCAGCCATGGCAGCGGAGCAGGGCAGAGATGCGGACGTGCGCGCGTTCCAGTCTGGACCAACAGGGTTAAGGCTGGAGAGCAGGTGTTTGCAAACCGGTATGCCCCCCCTAATCTGCGATGTGTCAACCGGGCGGCCACGCCCGGTAGTTCCGGCCACATGGCGCCGCCGCGTTTTTGACTCGGTTCACTCCCTGGCACACCCAGGGGTGCGCGCTTCTGTGAAAATGGTAGCGGAGAAGTTTGTTTGGCCGAGCCTGCGCAAGCACGTGAAAGAGTGGCCGAGGACCTGCATGGCTTGTCAGCGGGCCAAAATTCATAAGCACACAAGAGCCCCTTTAGAACCGTTCCACATTCCGGCCAAAAGATTCGATCACGTGCACGTCGACCTTGTGGGCCCCCTACCGTTGTTGCAGGGGTTCACACATCTTTTGACAATGGTGGACCGAGCCACACGCTGGCCGTAAGTGGTCCCACTGACATCGACCACGGCTGCAGAGGTGGCTCGCAATTTTTTGACGGCCTGGGTAGCGCATTTCGGGGTCCCGTCGGATATTACGTCTGACAGAGGGCCTCAATTTGTCTCTGAGCTGTGGTCAGCGATGGCCAGCAGCTTAGGAGCAAAAATTCACCGCACTGCCGCTTATCACCCTCAGGCTAACGGTTTGTGCGAGCGTTTTCATAGGTCTTTGAAGGCAGCCCTCAGAGCGTCGCTTACGGATGCAGATTGGGTAAACAAACTACCATGGGTTTTATTAGGGTTGCGTTCTGCGCCTAAGGAGGATTTAAATGCCTCCCCAGCGGAGTTAGTTTTTGCTCAACCTCTCAGGCTGCCCGGTGAGTTTCTACCAGAGCATCCGGAACCGGGACGCCTCCCGGCTCTTGGACCACCAATCGGCACGGGAGCGGACATGCTCCCGGGCCCCGTTCATCACACTTTTCCGCGCGTTTTTGTTCCCAAAGCTTTAAAAAATGCTGAGTTCGTTTTTGTCAGGCACGAGGCTCTAAGGCCAACCCTCCGACTGCCATATGATGGGCCATATAGGGTGCTGGAGACAGGTGATAAGCATTTTGTGCTAGATTTGGGAGACAGAAAAGAGACAGTCAGTATTGACAGACTAAAGCAGGGGTGTCAAACTCATTCCATGGAGGGCCAAGACCCTGCATGTTTTGCTTCTACCCAGTGTCTTCAGCAGGTGTTTTCACTGATCAGCAATCAGTGGGAAGAAATTCAATGAAATCACCTGTTGAAGACACTGGGTGGAGGTAAAACCTGCAGGGTCTTGGCCCTCCATGGAATGAGTTTGACACCTGTGGACTAAAGCCTGCTTTTGTGATGAACGATGAGTCTGTACGGGTAGCGAGGGCACCTCGACGCGGCAGACTCCCCAGAGAACGCGTCCCGGAGCCCCCGCAGGGATCAAATAACCACTCTCTTCCTCAGTCAGCAGATTCGTTGCAGGACGGCGCCGCAGGGACGCCGAGACCTGCTTACAGCAGATTCGGAAGACGGTTGAAGCCCAGACGGCGTACAGACTGACTGTTTGGTGTTTGATGTTTGATGTTTGATGTTTGATGTGATCATGTGGTATAGACTGTGCTGTTGATATTAACATGTTCTCTTAATTTGACTGTTTGGTGTTTGATGTTTGATGTGATCATGTGGTATGGACTATGCTATTGATGTTATCACTGATTTTTGATGTGGTCATGTGGTATAGACTGTGCTGTTGATATTAACATGTCCTCTTAATTTTAATATATTGTCCATTCTTCGACGTTTGGGGGGGTTATGTAGCCCATGTATTTTTGCTTACATATGCTTAAGCATTAAGGGGATGCTGGAGATTGCATGTGTGGATTGACTTCATGTCCTGAATGGAACAATATGTCTGGACCACCTGCGGTTAACAACAAGAGGACGGAGGTATGGCGGCAAGGGGCTGAAAGGACTTCCCGACCTCCTGGGAGACAGGTGGAGGACTGAGAGACTGGAGGGGGAGTTAATGTCAATAGGGGATTTTGACAGGGATATGTGATTCTCCCTTTGTGTGAGAGGTATAAATGTGAAGGTCTGATGCAGCTGTTCCTCTTTTGTTCTTGAGAGAAGGCTGGGGATGAAGTGCTTGAATAAAACCTGAATTAAGAACCAATTCAGCTTCGTTATTTCACGCTCCCCACAACTATCACCAATTAATTACAGTTGCAATGTAGAGACATTGTATGTTCCCTTATTATTGAGTAGAATATCTTAGTCACTAAAGTTTAAGGAATTTATGCTTTATTCAGCAACGTATGTGTCTTAAAAGGGGGATCTCACTTCTCATATCAGATGTCTCTTCCCCCTCCTCTCGCTGCTCTTTGGGAGACCATAGCTGGACTTCAACTGACCAATTGAACTTCAGGCTTCACTGCATCTCCTTTTTAGGTCGAGTTTCTGACTTCTGTTGAACAAAACTCCATGTAATTGGTTCAGCTCAAGTTCCATGAAATTCAGTGAGATTCTGCCACACCTAAAAGAAACTTTCCTTTGTTCAGTTTTGGGGTGTTGGTCAAGCTGTAAGGAGCAGACGTCTCTGCTCTCCTATTTTTTTCTGTCTTCAAGTAGGCCCAGAGCCTGTCATGCTCTGTGAAATTTTTTCTTTTCTTTAAAGTTCACTTTTTCTTATTTTAATTTTTTTCTTCAAATTTCCATATAAGAAGATTTTGTTTGATTTTTTTTAAGCTTAAACCAACTCATTTAAACCACCAGCATTGGAAGAAACAGATTTGTGATGTGTTTTAGCCTCAGATTGAATTTCTGATGGGACTTTGTACAATAAACCAATTCCTTCTTCAGTGCATAAGAGAAGGCCACAGCCAATCTGCTGAAGAACCAGCCTTTGTGATCTCGGGAGTAGGCCATAACCGTGGTAAGGAGCCTGTCTGCCAGTCTTCCCATAGAACCCACGCTGGTCCAGTTGAAACAGAATCCAGTGGACCGCCTGCTACCTGTCACAACTCGCTCCCGCCTGTCATCCGCTCCAGCCGTGCGCACACCTGGGCTTCATCAGGCTGCGACTATTTAACCTGCTCTGCCCGCAGCCTCCGTCTGGAGCCGTCAGCTCTTCTCCACGCTCAAGCTCTGCGTTCGCCTACTCCTCTCGGCCAACGAGAGGAGTAGGCGAACGCCTACTCCCTCACGTAAGGTATTCTTACCTGTTGTCTTCAGTTATTCCCCTGTGCACAGGTGGACCCTCCTGGCGGCGGAATTTCCCTTCATCGCCTTCCCTCTCATCTCTCCTGCATCCAGCGCAGCTGGGCGCTGTCTCCCAGGCGGGAGCTCTTCTTGTCAACACCAGCCATCAGTACATCTACAAGTAAGCCACATCATAACTTTCACCGCCTTGCTGTGACAATTGCTCATCCCCTGCTCTCTGTTCTGTCCTCAGGGTTTCCTGGCTGTACGGTGTCTGTTCTGCCCTCGGTGCTCTCCTGTCCCCAAGACTACATTCACATTTCCCACTCACTCATCCATACACCTGCTGTTAATAAACTCTTAAATCTTACCCGAGCCTGTGTGCATGTTTCCTGGGCCAGAAACCATGTCACTACCTACTGGGATGCAATGATTCTGCTTGGCTGACGGTCTGTTGTTTAATTTAAACTTAATTCTTCAGAATATTCCTGGTATAAGTTCTTTAAACTTAATTTCATGCAAACCCCCATCAGAATTTCAAAATGCATTTTGTCCTTTAATTTACGTTCTTTTTCAGAGTAACACCAATTGTCTATTTTTATAAATAGTTTACTCATAATTTTCTTCATAAAATTGCATCCACTTTTCTTAACCAATGCTATTTTATAGTTTTCCAATTTCCAGTATATCGCCAAGTTAAACTATGCTTTATTTGGCTCCAAAAATGTTTGATTCATAGGTTACACTCAGTAACTCAATAACAGTCTATGATGCTCATGACACATGTTGAATTCTCTGTTTTAGCGTTATCCAAATATGTTAACCTATTCTGACATTTCTTATTAAATCATTGAAAGACATAAGGGAGTTATTGTTTGATTTCATGCCCATCTTCTTGATTATCAGCAGACAAGAACTCACAAGGGTTTTTTTTTTAGACTGATTCATCATTGGTACAAGTAAAGAATTGTTAATAAAATTGTCCATTATCTGGACTGGTGCTCTACGAGGATATGAGAGTAATGAAAGGAAATCTTCATTCTTACTCACGTTCATATTTACATTAATACTTGTACTAACAATAAAACAACTATAAAACCCATAAATCTGCTACACTGGTATCACCATAGAATTTGGATGAATGGTGTAATATTTCTGTTGCCCCCGATGCTGCTGAGCTCACTCTGCACGGGAGTGCTTGGCTGTGTAGTGCGCAGAGTCTGATAGGCTGCCAATATACTTGGGCTGGTTTTTCACCGATTTTAACACATAAATGTAATGTCTAAAACTCTCAGAAGTGAAAACAAATTGCACGTTTTGTATTGACATAGTGCTTTCGCAATATTTTATCAAGTATCGACTTCCAAAGTATCAATCAGATGGTATTGAAGTATTGATACTTGAGTATCGATACGCCCATCCCTAATTCTGCTCCAGTCATGTCGGTATTAACTTTGCATTTTAGATATTAAAGCGGTCACGACTCACAGTGTGCCGTTTAAAGGGAAAAAAAATTTGCAGCATCCAGTAAATGTGCCGTTACTGTGTTCCTGCCCCAACCCCCCTTAAATTTTGAAGTTGTTGTGCAGTAGGTGCCCACAAAATTACAATCCAGTGATAAAGGAAATAACTGAACGGGATTCTAACTTGGAGCTACCCTATAATGGCATATTTGCAGCGTTTGTACACAGGAAAAACCCATACAGAGCTCTGCTCAGCTCTGCTGCCTGCAAAGCGCGCACACACACACACACACACACACACACACACACACACACACACACACACACAGAGCTAAACCCCACCCACATTTCAGGGCATGAAGAGACACAGAGCGGTGTCAGAACGCTGGCTAAACTTTTATTGATAAAAATGACATATTTTGACTGAGCGACTCCACATTCGGGGATGCACACCCTGGTAACCTTGGGAAACCACGTTTAAAATATGAGGCCAGTCTGACAAACGGCTGGAAAGATATCCGTGGAACAGACACACATACAAACACACAAACAGAGATTTTCTGAATTTATAGATGGATATTTGGACATATGGATATTTAGTATCAGTTTTAACAATACTGGGAGATTCAATATAACTAAACAATTAAAACTGAAGAAAAGACTTTTTAAAATTTTCTGAAAAACGAAATTCTAAAAACATGCAATTTCTGGTGAGGAATAAATAAGGACACCCCCACATTTACAGTGAATCCAGAAAGTATTCACAGTGCTTCACTTTTTCCATATTTTGTTATGTTACAGCCTTATTCCAAAAGGGATTAATTTTTTCCCTCAAAATTCTACATACAACACCACATAATGACAACATGAAAAAAGTTTTTTTGAGATTTTTGCAAATTTATTAAAAACTAGAAAAGCACTCAGAGAGTTCATACCTCCGCCAAGGCTCCTTCCTTCCCTCCCTTTGTCCATCCATCTGTTTGTATCGTCCCACCTCCATCCCACCATACATTGCAAGATTGGGCCTTGGTGGAGGTATGCACTCACAGATCAGCTCCAAAATGTAATGGGTTCGTCTGCAGGCCAAGGATCGTTTCTGGTTAAAATTTCATCCAAATCCATCCAGTAGTTTTGGAGTATTGTTGCTAACAGTCTGTGAGGATATAAGAGCCTTGGTGGAGGTATGCATTCTCAGATCATCTCCGAAAATGTAATGGCTTCCCCTCTAGCCCAAGAAGATATCCAGGTATGCAGTCATGGATCACCCCCAAAATGTAATGGGTTCGTGTGTAGGCCAAGAACCACTTCTGGTGAAAATTTCATCCAAATCCATCCAGTAGTTTTGGAGTATTGTTGCTAACAGTCTGTGAGGATATAAGAGCCTTGGTGGAGGTATGCATTCTCAGATCATCTCCGAAAATGTAATGGCTTCCCCTCTAGCCCAAGAACCAGCTCTGGTGAAAATTTCATCTAAATCCATCCAGTAGTTTTTGTGTAATCCTGCTGCACAAATGCAAACAAAGCCCTTGGTGGAGGTGTGCACTCTCAGATCATCACCAAAATCTAATCATCTGTTCCCCGTGCCATGATACACCTTTCCTGAAAATGTCATCAAAATCCATCCATTAGTTTTTGAATTATGTTGCTAACAAACAAACAAAAAACAAACAGACAAACAAACGCCGGCAAAAACATAACCTCCTTGTCGGAGGTAATAAAAATCTAAGAAACCACATGTACATAAGTATTCACAGCCTTTGCTCAATACTTTGTTGATGCACCTTTGGCAGCAATTAAAGCCTCAAGTCTTTTTGAATATGATGCCATAAGCTTGGCACACCTGTCTTTGGGCAGTTTCCCCCATTTCTCTTTGCAGCACCTCTCAAGCTCCATCAGGTTGAATGGGAAGCGTCGGTGCACAGCCATTTTCAGATCTCTCCAGAGATGTTCAATTGGATGCAAGTCTGGGCTCTGGCTGAGCCACTCAAGGACATTCACAGAGTTGTCCTGAAGCCACTCCTTTGATATCTTGGTTATGTGCTTAGGGTAGTTGTTCTGCTGAAAGGTGAACCGTCACCCCAGTGTGAGGTCAAGAGCGCTCTGGAGCAGGTTTTCATCCAGGATGTCTCTGTACATTGCTGCATTCATCTTTCCCTCTATCCTGACTAGTCTCCCAGTTCCTGTTGCTGTAAAACATCCCCACAGCATGATGCTGCCACCTCCATCGGCGTGGTTAAGATAAGATAAGATAAAATAAGATAAGCCTTTATTAGTCCCACAATGGGGAAATTCCAGGATTGCAACAGCACAGGGATAGCAACACTCAAAGCAATAATTAAGAAGATAAGAAAAAGAAGAGCAGTGAATATACATATGAACACAAAAATATATACAATTAGGCCCAGAAATATTTGGACAGTGACACAAGTTTTGTTATTTTAGCTGTTTGCGAAAACATATTCAGGATACAATTATATAATCAATATGGGCTTAAAGTGCAGACTCTCAGCTGTAATTTGAGAGTATTCACATCCAAATTGGAGCAAGGGTTTAGGAATTACAGCTCTTCAATACGTAGCCACCTGTTTTTCAAGGGACCAAAAGTAATTGGACAATTGACTCAGAAGGCTGCAAAAAAAAAAAAAATAACAAGGCTGCATGGGCTCTTCCCTCGTTAACCTGTCATCAGTTAAGCAGTTAAAAGGTCTGGAGTTGATTCCAGGTGTGGCGTTTGCATTTGGAAGCTGTTGCTGTGAACACACAACATGCGGTCAAAGGAGCTCTCAATGGAGGTGAAACAGACCATCCTGAGGCTGAAAAAAAGAAGAAATCCATCAGAGAGATAGCAGAAATGTTAGGAGTGGTCAAATCAACAGTTTGGTACATTCTGAGAAAAAAAGAGTGCACTGGTGAGCTTGGGAACTCAAAAAGGCCTGGATGTCCACGGAAGACAACAGTGGTGGATGATCGCAGAATCCTTTCCATGGTGAAGAACAACCCCTTCACAACATTCACTCAAGTGAAGAACACTCTCCAGAAAGTAGGTGTATCAGTATCTAAGTCTACCATAAAGAGAAGACTTCATGAGAGTAAATACAGAGGATTCACCACAAGGTGCAAACCATGAATCAGCCTCAAAAATAGAAAGGCCAGAATTGAATTGCCAAAAAACACCTGAAGAAGCCAGCCCAGTTCTGGAACAGCATTCTTTGGACAGATGAGACTAAGATCAACCTGTACCAGAGTGATGGGAAGAAGAAAGTTTGGAGAAGAATTGGAACAGCTCATGATCCAAAGCACACCACATCTTCTGTAAAACATGGTGGAGGCAGTGATGGCATGGGCATGCATGGCTTCCAGTGGCACTGGGTCACTTGTGTTTATTGATGATGTGACAAAAGACAGAAGCAGACGGATGAATTCTGAAGTGTATAGGGATATACTTTCTGCTCAGATTCAGCCAAATGCAGCAAAGTTGATTGGACGGCGCTTCACAGTACAGATGGACAATGATCCAAAACACACTGCAAAAGCAACCCAGGAGTTTTTTTTAAAGCAACGAAGTGGAATATTCTGCAATGGCCGAGTCAGTCACCAGATCTCAACCCAATCGAGCATGAATTTCACTTGCTCAAGACAAAACTTAAGGCAGAAAGACCCACAAACAAGCAACAACTGAAGACAGCTGCAGTAAAGGCCTGGCAAAGCATCACAAAGGAGGAAACCCAGCGTTTGGTGATGTCCATGGGTTCCAGACTTCAGGCAGTCATTGCCTGCAAAGGATTCTTAACAAAATATTGAAAAGTAACATTTTACTTAGGGTTATGTTTATTTGTCCAATCACTTTTGAGCCCCTGAAATGAGGAGCGTTTGTATAAAAATAGCTACAATTCCTATATGAGATTGAGATTGAGATTCAACTTTATTGTCGTTACACATGTATGAATACAAGGTAACGAAACGTGACTTGGCATTTGGGCACGCTCTGCAGAGCGCATCCAAGGCCGGGGCAGCCGCTAGGCGCCAGTCATAAAGAAGAAAGGAAAAAAAAGAAAAAAGAAGGATATGACACAGTAGGCGAGAGAAAAAAACATGTTTTATCAAATTGACGCTTAATGAGTAAGCGAAATTTTGATTGCAGGCAAAAAAACCTCAATGCATATTTAGCAGACATTTAGTAGACAGATCACACAGCAGAGGGAGAGCAGTGTGTGTATATCGTATGCATGTAGTGTTGTATGCATTGTGTAGTGTAAATGTAACAGTTGTTAGTGAGCAGCAGAGGGCGCCTCCTGGCAGTGGATAGATGTTATAATCATGTGACTTATAAACAAGTCCAGAGTCCAGAGTCTATCTCTCTCTCTCTCTTGCTTGCAGAAGGCACATGGGCATTGTCCTTGAGGGTCCAATCTGCTGACGACAAACAACTGATTGTTGAATGTTGGGTAGACATAAGAGCCGGTCCTTCCGCTTATCTCAGTCAGGAGGAATGTAAACACGGGGCAAACAAGGTCAAATCAGATCAAATCAAATCAGCACAGTGCACTCAGAGAATAGAATTTGTCCTCACCCGTGTAATTCTGTGCTTCCATTATATATGCAGGCTTAAACTGTTTTTCCATAGAGAGCACAGGGCTTCAGATGTATTCCTTCACTGAATCACTGTCATTCAGTTCACCGTTTGCCGCTACTCGTGCTCTCCCCAACTGGTCGAATTTGATGAAGGAGCTTGCCGGGTCCGCTTTGATCAGCTCTCTCACTTTCCTTCAATTTCTGATGCATCAGGGAACTCCACAGCCAAAAATAGAAGTCCTGAGATCATAACCAATAATGTTTCCATAGACGCATGAATTCCAATGTCCATGAGTCTCCTCGTAGGTTCCAATTCTTGGGATCCCCCTTGGCCCAATTCTTGTTGAAAAATAGTGACAATAGCACATTTAAGCCGCTTCCAAATCCATAATTTTCGTTTAGATTAAGATTCAGCAGAAGAAGAGCGACTAAACACAGACAAAAACGCAACATTGCAAAAGCTGGGAATAGATCAGGAAGGCAGGGGAGGAGGGAAGAAAAATGCGACTGCTCTCTCTCAAGGCAAGAAGGAAAACGTTATATATGTTATATGTTTAATCATATATTTTTGTTCAACCCCTTGAATTAAACCTGAAAGTCTGCACTTCAATTCCGTTGTAGCCGTTTCATTTCAAATCCAATGTGGTGGCATGCAGAGCCCAAATCATGAAGATTGTGTCACTGTCCAAATATTTCTGGGCCTAACTGTAATGTATATATACACAGTGCGGAACATTGTAGCTAGATGGAATAAACAGCATAACTGTCTACTTAGTTATCCTACATAGTATGAATATGTACCCATACATATTGTCACCCTCTGTAGCGACTGATATTGTCCTAGTTGTATACTGGAGGGGACCATTTGTGTAAGTCTATTGCGTCTTTTGCATTCAGTACTATTAGGTCGTCACGTTTTTTGGGGTTTTTTTTGCTATCTCTGCGAGCAGCCCTGCTTAGATTATACAGTCTGACAACCGTAGGTAGGAAGGACCTGCGAAACCTCTCGGTTGCGCTCCTAGGATGATGTAGTCTGCTGCTAAATGAGCTCCTCAGTGCGTTCAGTATGTCCTGCATAGGGTGGGACTCGGACTCCAGCAGAGATGACAGTTTAGTCACCATCCTTCTCTCTCCTATCAACTCCACTGGGTCAAGGTGTTTCCCCAGGACAGAGCCAGCTTTCTTGATCAGTTTATTCAGTCTCTTCCTATCGGCTGCTGTAATGCCACTGCCCCAGCAGACCACTCCAAAAGTGATGGCTGATGCCACCACCGTGTCGTAGAATGTCTTCAGCAGTGCCCCTTGTACACCAAAAGACCTGAGCCTCCTCAGTAGGAACAGCCTACGCTGTCCCTTCTTGTAGAGTGCGTCGGTATTGTGTGACCAGTCTAGTTTATTGTTCAGATGAACACCCAGGTACTTGTAGGATGTCACCATCTCAATGTCTGTTCCCTGGATGTTCACTGGTGATGTGAGGGGTTGTCCTTGCCTGCGGCAGTCCACCACCAGCTCCTTAGTTTTCCTCGCGTTGATCTGGAGGCAGTTCTAATGGCACCAGTCCACGAAGTCCTGGATAAGTCCTCTGTACTCAGCTTCATCTCCGTTGGAGATGAGGCCGACGATCGCAGAGTCGTCAGAGAACTTCTGTAGATGGCAGTGTGTTGTGTTGTGTGAGAAGTCTGCAGTATAAAGGGTGAACAGGAAGGGAGCCAAAACCGTTCCCTGGGGGGCCCCCGTGCTACCGATGATTGTGTCGGACACACAATCCTGGGTTCTCACAAACTGTGGCCGGTTAGTGAGGTAGTCCAGGATCCCTGATGACAGGTGCTGGTCCACCCCTGCGCACAGCAGCTTGTCCTTCAGGATCATCGGTTGGATGGTGTTGAAAGCACTGGAGAAGTCAAAGAACATGATCCTCACCACATTCCCGGGCTTCTCCAGGTGGGACAGAGAACGGTGAAGGAGGAAGATCACTGCATCCTCCACCCCAATGCCATGCTGGTAAGCAAACTGGAGTGGATCCGTCGCTGGTCCCATCAGGGGGCGGAGGTGAGCAAGGAGCAGTCTCTCCAGGGTCTTCATCATGTGAGACGTCAGGGCCACTGGTCTATAGCTGTTCAGGTCTTTGGGGTGGGAAGTCTTTGGTACAGGTACCACACAAGATGTTTTCCACAACTGTGGTACCCTCCCCAGCTTCAGGCTCAGGTTGAAGATGTGCTCCACAATCCCACTCAGCTGGTCTGCACAGGACTTGAGGAGCTTTGCGCTGATGCCGTCCGGTCCCGAGGCCTTCCTCGCCTTGATCTTCCTCAGCTCCGTCCTCACCTGGGTCTTAGTGAGGGTCAGGTTGGGGGGCTGTGTGCTGGCAATGGGGGGGGGGTGTTAGTGGAGTGGAGTGTGGACAGCAGGTCTCGATGACTTTAGATGACTTTAGGTTATGAGCGGTGCCTGGTTTCCTCCAAACATGACGCCTGGCATTCATGCCAAACAGTTCAATCTTTGTCTCATCAGACCACCGAATTTTGATTCTCATGGTCTGAAAGTCCTTCAGGTGCCTTTTGGCAAACTCCAGGCAGGCTTCCATGTGCCTTTTACTAAGGAGTGGCTTCCGTCTGGCCACTCGACCATACAGGCCTGATTGGTGGATTGCTGCAGAGATGGTTGTCCTTCTAGAAGGTTCTCCCCCACAGAGGAACGCTGAAGCTCTGACAGAGTGGCCATCGGGTTCTTGGTCACCTCTCAGACTAAGGCCCTTCTCCCCCGATCGCTCAGTTTAGATGGCCAGCCAGCTCTAGGAAGAGTCGTGGTGGTTCTGAACTTCTTCCATTTACAGATGATGGAGGCCACTGTGCTCATTGGGACCTCCAAAGCAGCAGAAATTTTTCTGTACCCTTCCCCAGATTTGTGCCTCAAGTCAATCCTGTCTTGGAGGTCTACAGACAATTCCTTTGACTTCATGCTCAGTTTGTGCTCTGACATGCACTGTCAACTGTGGGACCTTATATAGACAGGTGTGTGCCTTTCCAAATCATGTCCAGTCAACTGAATTCACCACAGGTGGACTCCAATTAAGCTGTAGAAACATCTCAAGGATGATCAGTGGAAACAGGTTGCACCTGAGCTCAATTGTGAGCCTCATGGCAAAGGCTGTGAATACTTACTATGTACGGGTGATTTATTAGTTTTTTTTATTTTTAATAAATTTGCAAAAATGTCCAAAAACCTTTTTTCACATTATCATTATGGGGTATTGTGTGTAGAATTCTGAGGAAAAAAATGAATTTAATCCCTTTTGGAATAAGGCTGTAACATAACAAAATGTCAAAAAACTGAAACGCTGTGAATACTTTCCGGACACACTGTATTCCCACTTAAAATGGCTAAAATCACACACAGATGTATCACATAAGGTCCACATGATTAGAACATCATTATTCAGCATTTTGAAGGAGGCTTGTCCTATTTAAACCTCAGACATTTAGTTTGGTGTGCTCCTGACTGCTGAAGTGAGAGTGAACACCATGGTGAGATCGAAAGAGCTGTCTGAAGCCTTCAGAAAGAAGATTGTAGCAGCTTATGAGTCTGGTAAGGGATTTAAAAAGATCTCAAACAAATTTGAAATCAGCCATTCCACCGTTCGGAAAATAGTCTATACGTGGAGAACATTCAAAACAACTGCCAACATGCCCAGTAACTTGAAACAGGCTGTACATGCAAGAAACCCCTCAAACATCTCACAGCTGAAAGAATTCTGCGTTGAGGAGAGGGCAAACTTTCCTCAGACCAATGTCAGAGACTGGTAGATGGTTACAAGAAGTGTCTTACTGAAGTTATTTCTGTAAACAGAAGGGTGTCCTAACTTTTTCCTCAGAAAATGCATTTTTGTGATTTTTTTTTTGTTTAATTAGTAAAGCAAGGTTAATTTTTGTTATTTACCTGCAATTAAATCACCTTCTTTTCCAGAGATAAATAAAACAAGGTAGCACAGCAACTCACCCTTGGCCGGGGGATCCTGAGTTTGATCCCAGCCCCCGACCAACAGTGATCTGTGTGGAGTTTGCATGTTTTCCCCATGTCTGTGTGGGTTTCCTCCGGGATTTCTCCAGTTTCCTCCCACATGCCAAAAATATGCAAGTTAGGTTAATTGGCATCAAACTGGGGATTCTAAATTGTCCTTAGGTATGACTGTGAGAGTGAATGGTTGACTGTCTCTCTGTGCTGGCCCTGCGATGGACTAGCAATCTGTCCAGGGTGTACCCTGCCTCTCACCCAAAGATGCTGGGATAGGCTCCATACCCCCCACCCCCACCCCACGACCCGAAAAGGATTAAGCGGAAGAAGATGGATGGATGTGAACATATCTTAATAAAGAACTGAATATTTAATGGGATGTCCTAATTTTTTCACGTGACTGTAAATAACTGTTAGTAATTAAAAGTTAATAGAACACCTTTAAAGCAGAGTGATATATATCCAGTGAAACATTGGAGTGCAGTTATCGTGGATTATAGTAACTCCTGGAATCCCTATTGTTCAATCCAATTGCTCAGTCAGAACTAACTGTTGTATAAATGTATTTAATTTACAATGGCATAGATATGGTTTGGAAAAACTGGCAGATTTTTATTAAGTACAAGGTCACATATTCAGTACACAAATGTATAATTTTTATGCCTCGGTGCAACGGAGGCATACGATAATCACTCAACTCGTCTGCGTGTGGATGTGTGTGTGTGTGTGTGTCTATCTGTCTGTCTGTTACCAGCTTTTCAGCTAACCCGCTCAAAATGCACGCTTAAGTGGAACTAAAGGCTTGTATCATTATCATCATATTCATATTTTCTCAGCTTTCAGTTTGCCAGAATTTCAAGATAAGCCTTTGTTTTCAAAATAAACACAAATTTAACTCACCATTAGCCTGTCTTTTGCATATCGTGTTGATTCTGTTTATAAAAAAGCACAACAACGTCTCCACCTGCTGAGGAAACTGAGGACTTTTAATGTCAGCAGACACTTTAACTCTGGTTTACACTTCATTAATTGAATCTAGTCTTACTTTCAACATTTCATCCTGGTACAGCTCCCTCTCCATCAAGGACAAAACAAAGCTTTCCCGTATAGTTAATCAGGCTAGCAAAATCACTGGCTCACCACAGACACCATTGTCTGAACTGTATCAGCGCTCTGTGATCAGGAAAGCCACCCTGATCACAGAGGACCTATCTCACCCCCTTCATCACTCTTTAGTCACTGCCATCAGGCAGATGATATAAAGTTCCTTTGGCCCATAAAAACATTTACAAGAAATCATTTATTCCCTCTCCAATAACCATCCTGAACAAAATCAAATAGCTGTCATAGTGCACATGATTTTATTTGTTGCTGTCTCCTTTTTAACCATGTTTACTTTTTAACTGTTTTTATCTTGTGAGTTTGAACATGTCTTTGAGAGTGCTGAATGTGTTATATTGTTGTAGCTAGGGCTGTCGCGATAACCGCAATTATGTAGTACCACGCTATGGACAAGCCTACCGCAGAAGAAAACAAGCAACTGCAACAACCGCTGTGTTCACTTTTTTTGTGTGTGTGGCTATATCTCGTTGTTCACTTATGTGCCCCTATTGATTATTGAATAAATTGTTAAATGTTAAGTGTATTTTTATTGCCAAAGACATGTTTGCACCCGGTACTGTGGAAGCTTCCGCAGCACATGGTGCTGCCACTGTCAGCACACCGCCAGCGGCAGCACCGTGTGAGGCACTCTCTCTCCAGACAGACTTCAGTAGGCAGTTAGTGGCGGAAGTGTTTGGACGCCATGCTAAATACAGCCGTGACAGTGAGCACTGAAAGGGCACAAAGTGTGTTATTTCCTTCTGAGCGGAGTGTGTATGATCCTGACAGTTGAGCACCGACAGCGAAACAACTACTGCATATTACATTGCTTGTTTGAACGTGATTTTTTAGACAGCGGCAAAAATCCAAAAATTACGAAAACAAGAGCTATGCAGGGTCCTGTACGGAGGCTGTCCTGTTTAAATAAGCTGAATGTTGCTGCAGTCTCCAGTCCACACACCCCGTAGTTACCGCCACTGCTTTATGAAAATGATCGGTTTTTTTGGGGTTTTTTTTACAGAATCAGCAGTTCATGCCTATGTCACATGCGCCATTTTTACCGGCGCTAAGACCATATTCCTCCTCAGCCCAGCTCTTACTTTGACAGCGTCTCAGCGGGCCTCCAGCTGTCAAGCTCTATGGGACGGCTGGAGGCCAATTACCTCTCATCAGCTGGGGCGCTGTCAACCACTATAAAAGGGAGCGGTCCTGATTATTCAGGGCTGTGACCTCGCGCATATTATCCACGCTCTTCTCCGGTGTGGGTAAAGCTGGAACCCCTACGTCCGGCTCCAGTCCTCCTCTCATCCATCATCATTATTCGTAAGTGTACGTTTGTATTGTTTGTGTTTTGCCCCACAAGGCTCTTTCCTTTGTTCCTTTCTGTTATCATTAATAAACAATGCAAACTCACCAGTCAGCCCTTGGCTCTTATTTATGGCTCGCAAGAGCCATACGTAACAGCCTAGGAGGATGGGAGCTCCGCACAATTGTCACGCACGCACATAAAGTTGAGTGCGGAGTTGCAGTGAGTTTCTCACAGTTTCCATCATTTGCCACATAAGTTATGAACCCTGTTTAAATTACGAGATCACAGGGTCCTAAAAACATTTGCAAAAATACCGCATATCGCGGTGTTGAGCTATCCACCATTACCGCAGGGGAAATTCCTCTACCACGACAGCCCTGGTTGTAGCCATGTCAAAGAATTTCTGTCACCAACTGGAACAGACAATAAAGTTATCTGTCTATCTATCTATCTATCTATCTATCTATCTATCTATCTATCTATCTATCTATCATACCCTCAATGGAGCCACGAAAAAAGGTATTGTAATAACTAGGCCGGGCCAGTAGAGGTCGCACAGAGGCAGCTGCACCTTGGTGGTTTCATTAAACAATATTCTGTCTACCTATGTCTTTTATCTTGAGTACCAATTGTGCAGCCACAAGCAGTTTAAAATGAGGAGATGAGACTGGGCCGAATATTTTATACCCTTTGGGGAAGGCTTAGGTCCCCGTGTATGCTGCAATCTCATGACCTTGACAAGCATGTTGAAAAATTTTCTTCAGATTGGTAATGCAATGCGGAGTAATCCTCATACTTGTGTTGTAGCTCATTTTTCTTCCTTAGGGAACACTGGGCTATGTGAACAGCCACATGTTTTTAATTACTGATTTGTTTTATACATGAATAGCAGAAAAAATATAATATAATCCACATAGAAATGAAAGGAACTTTAGCAATAAGAAGTCTCAGTTTTGTCATAGGTGTTTCAGGGTTAATTTGTACACCATGTTCCAAATTATTATGCAAATAGGATTTTAGTGTCATAAACATTCAATTTTTTGTTTTTCAATTAAACGCATGGATGGTATTGTGTCTCAGGGCTCTTTGGATCACCGATATCAATCTCAGATACCTGTCATAATTAGTTTGCCAGGTGATCCCAATTAAAGGGAAACTACTTAAAGTAGAACTGAACCCACCTTTTTGCCGAAAAAGTAGAATAGCAGATTAATTCACGGACTACCTCAGCTTCTGTGTGGACAAATCCGTTCCCACCAAGACCATACGGCGTCACTCAAACAACAAACTCTGGATCAACCCTGAGATTAAAACACTTCTGAGAGAGAAGAAGAAGATCTTCAGGTCGGGGAATAGGGAGATGCTGAAGTCCGTACAGAGGGAGCTGAGGAGAAAGATCAGAGAAGGCAAGGACAGCTTCAGGAAGAAGATGGAGGACAAGCTGCAACAGAGCGACATCAGCGGGGTCTGGAGAAACCTCAAAACCATCTCTGGGCTCCAGAATACCTCCCCCCCAGGCCACGGGGGGCAGGGAGTGGGCGAACAACCTGAATCTGTTTTTCAATAGGTTTGACCAACCACCCTCCCCCCTGTCTGCACAACAACCACTGCTGCCTCTAAAGAAATCAAGTCCTGTTGCCCACTCCCCACTCCACCAATACCCCCCCACTCCCAACACACAGCCCCCCATCCTGACCCTGACCAGGACCCAGGTGAGGACGGAGCTGAGGAAGATCAAGGCGAGGAAGGCGTCGGGACCGGACGGCATCAGCGCAAAGCTCCTCAAGTCCTGTGTAGACCAGCTGTGTGGGATTGTGACGTATATCTTCAACCTGAGCCTGAAACTGGGGAGGGTATCACAGCTGTGGAAAACATCTTGTGTGATACCTGTACCAAAAACTTCCCACCCCAAAGACCTGAACAGCTACAGACCGGTGGCCTTGACGTCCCACTTGATGAAGACCCTGGAGAGACTACTCCTTGCTCACCTCCGCCCCCTGGTGGAACCAGCGATGGATCCACTCTAGTTCGCCTACCAGCATGGCATTGGGGTGGAGGATGCGGTGATCTTCCTCCTTCACCGTTCTCTGTCCCACCTGGAGAAGCCCGGGAATATGGTGAGGATCATGTTCTTTGACTTCTCCAGTGCTTTCAACACCATCCAACCGATGATCCTGAAGGACAAGCTGCTGCGCGCAGGGGTGGACCAGCACCTGTCATCAGGGATCCTGGACTACCTCACTAACCGGCCTCAGTTTGTGAGAACCCGGGACTGTGTGTCCAACACGATCATCAGTAGCACGGGGGGCCCCCAGGGAACGGTGCTGGCTCCCTTCCTGTTCACTCTTTATACTGCGGACTTCTCACACAACACAACACACTGCCATCTACAGAAGTTCTCTGATGACTCTGCGATCGTTGGCCTCATCTCCAATGGAGATGAAGCTGAATACAGAGGGCTTATCCAGGACTTCGTGGACTGGTGCCATCGGAACTGCCTCCAGATCAACGCGAGAAAAACTAAGGAGCTGGTGGTGGACTGCCGCAGGCAAGGACAACCCCTCACAGCACCAGTAAATATACAGGGAACAGACATCGAGATGGTGACAGCCTATAAGTACCTGGGTGTTCATCTGAACAATAAACTAGACTGGTCACACAATACTGATGCACTCTACAAGAAGGGACAGCGCAGGCTGTTCCTGCTGAGGAGACTCAGGTCTTTTGGTGTACAAGGCACGCTGCTGAAGACATTCTATGACACAGTGGTGGCATCAGCCATCACTTTTGGAGTGGTCTGCTGGGGCAGTGGCATTACTGCAGCCGATAGGGAGAGACTGAACAAACTGATCAAGAAAGCTAGCTCTGTCCTGGGGCAGCGCCTTGATCCGGTGGAGGAGATAGGAGAGAGAAGGACGGTGGCTAAACTGTCATCTCTGCTGGAGTCCGAGTTCCACCCTATGCAGGACATACTGAATGCACTGAGGAGCTCATTTAGCAGCAGACTACATCATCCCAGGTGCACAACCGAGAGGTTTCGCAGGTCCTTCCTACCAACGGCTGTCAGACTGTACAACCTAAGCAGGGCTGCTCGCAGAGATAGCAAAAAGACGTAACAA
Organism: Pholidichthys leucotaenia; assembly: GCA_020510985.1. Taxonomy (NCBI): domain Eukaryota; kingdom Metazoa; phylum Chordata; class Actinopteri; order Cichliformes; family Pholidichthyidae; genus Pholidichthys; species Pholidichthys leucotaenia. The sequence continues at coordinate 135,127,378 of CM035837.1, forward strand.
ACTAATAGTTTTTTGAATGCAAAAGATGCAATAGACTTACACAATGGTCCCCTCCGGCATACAACTAGGAAAATACCGGTCGCTATGGAGAGTGAGAATATGTATGGGCACATAATCATACCATGTAGGATAACTAAGTAGACGGTTGTGCCGTTTCATCCCATCTAGCAACAATGCTCTGCACTGTGTGTGTTTATATATTTACATATTTATTCCATCTAGCTACAATGCTCCGCACTGGGTGTGTTTATGTTTATATATCTATATATTTATTCCATCTAGCTACAATGCTCCGCACTGTGTTTACATATTCATATATTTATTCCATCCAGCTACAATGCTCTGCACTGTGTGTCTGTGTGTGTGTATATATATATTTTATAGTAATATGTACATATGTATATTAGCTGCTCTTGCTTGCTTGTTTTTTTTCTTGCCTTCTGATTGTTGCTCTGAGTGTTGCTATCCCTGTGCTGTTGCAATCCTGGAATTTCCCCGTTGTGGGACTAATAAAGGCTTATCTTATCTTATCTTATCTTATCTTATCTTATCTTAATTCCTTATTACCTATTGTATTTTTCAACACATAAAAGAAATTTTTAGGCCGTGCGATGGCCAAGCTATAAGCCGATAAACTTTTGTCTCTGGCTGGCAGTGCCAAACAAACCGGAAGTAGTGCAGACGACGCTGCGTGATGTCACAAGTGTGACCCTTATCAAAGCAACAATGGCAGATGATAGCAGTTCCAGCAGTCAAGAACACCAGAGTTTTCAGAGTGAAGAGGCATTCAGGATCGGTGACGAGACAGAGGAGGATGCAGGAGTGTGGCAGGTGGCAGGCGTGCACAAGGGCGAGCCCGGGAGACAGCGACCTGATGCACCTGTGACAGCAGCTGGCAGACGGCGATGCAGAGGCGAGGTCCGCCGCCGGGGAATCCACCTGTGCACAGGGGAGAGACTGGAAAGGCAAAGGTAGGTATGCTTACACTGTAGATCTTGCTGGGAGATGAGGGGGTTCCTCTGCAGCAAGAGGGCTGAAGGAATCAGACGGCTTCAGGCCGAAGCCCAGGGCAGAGTGGCTTATACACGCTGTTGACGAGGCGCAGGTGTGCGCGCAGCTGGCGCCGCTAATGAGCAGCGAGTTGTAACATATCCAGCCTGTGTTGTGTTGTAGCTTAGTTTTCTTTTTTCTCTGTCACATTTTGTCTTAGTTTTGTTTTGAATTGTAATCGCTCTTGCCTGTTTTCTCTTTTTTCTCTTTTGAATTCTTAGATGGTATATGGGTGGGCAATATAAGCTGCGGCTTCAGCCATCACCCATTTCGGATAACTTACGTTGAACTGTATAATCAGATGAGTCATTGTTCAATTTGACCTTGTTGTTATATCATTCAGTTTCTTTCAACCTGTATTGTACTATCTGAAATAAATAAATTCATTCATTCATTCAAAAAATTGTCGGTGGATTCCGGGACCGACTCAGAGTCAGACCGCAGCAGTGATGGGGAGGAGAGTCGCTTATTGAATACAGAATGGTGAGTCTTTACTTCTCTACTTTGGCATGTTTGGGGTGTCAGGATAAGGAAAATTAACAATAAAAAGAAAGGAAAAAAAAACATCAGCATTTTTCCAACTTATTATTTATACATATTTATACATTCATACATATATAGACCATGGGCTATGTATTACAATACTTCTACAGACTATAGTGGCAATACACATGAACAGAACTGGCCTCTGCATTTGACTGTGCTATTTATAAATAATATCTATATCTAGAAACGCATCGCTTCCCGGTCGCTTTTCCTCCCCCTTTCTTTTCTTTCGTCGCCATGACAGCTTTCCTTGGCCACTGAACAGATCTTCCCAGGTGTTGGAACTGTTTTGTAGTCGACTATCAAGACAAAATGCACCAAAAACAACCGACGTGCTCGCAATGGTAAACATGAGGACTGGGTCACACTCGTGACGTCACGCGGAACTCCGGCTGCACTTCCGGATAATTGGCGGATTTGTCTAATTTTTCAGGGCGGGAAATTCAAAATCGCGATTTTCTTCAAGATTCCGGGATTAGTGGAGGGGGTGCCAATGATAAATTATCTTTATAATTGTATGTACTATCACCCAGTGCCGTTCAATGCCGTTCAGTTCAGTTCACCTTTAAGAAGGATGTTCCACACTATTAAGCATGCCACAGGTTTCAAGCAATATGAGAAAGAAAAAGGATCTCTCTGCTGCCGAAAAGTGTCAAATAGTGCAGTGCTTTGGACAAGGTATGAAAACATTAGATAGTTCACGAAAACTTAAGCGTGATCATTGTACTGTGAAGAAATTTGTGTCTGATTCAGAGCACAGAAGGGTTCGTACAGATAAAGGCATAATGAGGAAGGTTTCTGTGAGACAAATTCATCGGATTAAAAGAGCAGCTGCTAAAATGCCATTACAAAATAACAGTTATTTGAAGCTGCTGGTGCCTCTGGAGTCCCACGAACCTCAAGGTGTAGGATCCCCCAGAGGCTTGCAGTTGTGCATAAACCTACTATTGGGCCACCACTAACCAATGCTCACAAGCAGAACAGGTTGCAGTGGGCCCAGAAATACATGAAAACTAATTTTCAAATAGTATTGTTTACTGATGAGTGCTGTGCAACCCTGAATGGTCCAGATGGATGGAATAGTGGATGATTGATGGATGGCCACCATATCCCAACAAGGCTGCAACATCAGCAAGGAGGTGACGGAGTCATGTGTTGGGCCGGAATCATGGGGAGAGAGCTGGTAGGCCCCTGTAGGGTCCCTGAAGGTGGGAGAATGACCTCGGCAAAGTATATAGAGTTTCTGACTGACCACTTTCCTCCATGGTACAAAAAGAAGAACCATGCCTTCCATAGCAAAATTATCTTCATGCATGACAATGCACCATCTCATGCTGCAAAGAGTACCTCTGTGTCATTGGCTGCTATGGGCATAAAAGGACAGAAACTCATGGTGTGGCCCCCATCCTCCTCTGACCTCAACCCTACTGAGAACCTTTGGAGCATCCTCAAGCAAAAGATCTATGAGGGTGGGATGCAGTTCACATCAAAACACCAGCTGTGGGAGGCAGAAACTCTCCCACAACTCACAAGTTCAATGGATGCAAGAATTGTGAAGGTTATATCAAAGAAGGGGTCCTATGTTAACATGTAACTTGGCCTGTTAAGATGTTTTTGATTGAAATAGCTTTTGATTTCAGCAAATATGACCTCCTAATGCTGCAAATTCAACAAATGACCATTTTCAGTTCTTTACAACCAATAAAATATTTTGAAACTCTGTTGTGCATAATAATTTGAAATAATGCATTTTGAGGGTTTTTTTTATTTTATTTTTGCAGAAAAATAGTTATCATTGGGGGGTTTGTTCAATAAAATTTGAATTATGTTCTAACGGTTGATGACTTGAAAATTATACCGACTGTCATTTGGATCGACTATTTAGGAAAATTAGAGACAAATATCATTTGCATAATAATTTGGAAGGCAGTGTATATCATATGGCAATGCTGTATGTGTATACATAAATAAAAAAAATAATTATATTATACATATTATAAAATGAAGTTCAGGTTTCGTGACTGGAAGCCATCTATTTAAATCAATGGTATTTTTTTCTGCATTGAACTTGAATTATGTGGCCAAGGGTGGACCGGGACAAAATTTCATGCCACAAATTTGACTCTATCCCAGGCCACGTAGTTGCTGCAAACTAGAAACCACTACTACTTTGGTAGATCAACATATGGGAGGAGCCCAGCGAGGTTGAGGAGCTGATAGTGGCGGCCAGGATGGCCACCAGGAGAAACGGGACCGGGATGCTGTATTTTTATCACCGCCGTTTTGGCAAGGAAATGCAACGTTGTCTGCCGCCGTGCCACTTCAAGAAGCTGGGAAACGGGACAGCAAGCGGTCAGTAGCAGCTGCAACCGCTGGTGACAGGGAGAAGCTGCTTTTCATCATGGACACACATTCGGGGAGACGTTTTCTAGTAGACTCTGGCTCCCAGAAGAGCCTCATTTTGCCAGTCAGCACAGACAGGCTGGCAGAAGGCTGTGGGCCTTCTGTGTGTCAAAATGGTCTATTGACGCGTCCAGTGCGGTGTGCTGTGTGTCTGTGTGCTTGTCACCTCTCGCTTTCAGCCTCTGCCGCTGGCTAGCTAATGCGAAAAGGAAGCCGAGTGCGTAAGTCTTCCCTGCCAGTACATAGCCTCTCAGTAGACAAGCCCTATGCAATGCCTTCTCATGGCGACGCACGTAAACTGAGAACCTTGCGGGCTCAGGCCAAATTGCAAGGGACTCGGAGGAGGTCTGCCCCCAGACATGTGGCATGCCAGGCCCACCAGTGTGTGGACACGTCCTGATGCCCATGAACAGACCCCCAGCTAAGGGTCAAATAGTCTCACTACCCTGTGAGTGCTAGGGATAGTATAAGGCTAAGGGAATCAACCCTGACAGAAATATCGGAGTGGAGCCCCGTAGGCGGAGTCATGGTCAAATTCTGCCTAGACTCCGGCAACTCTTGCATCCAGTATAATCTCCAGCCGTCTCGATTACGTCCTGCCACTGGAATCAGATGACCCTGGAAGAGAGAGTGAGGCTGACGCTGCGCAACCCTCCCTCACTTTAATCCAATTTTCTCACGCAAGTCTCGTTAATCCGTCAATCCGTCTCAAAAGTCCTGTGGAGATGGACGAGTGACAAAGCAGCAGGTGAGGATACACTGGCAGCTGTAGTCATGGACCTGCACACAGGCGGCTCAGGCCTAATGATCGCTCCTCACTGGCAGAAGCAGCAGCAGGGTTTGGTGTCTGTCTGAGTGACTGAGCAGCCCTTTTTAGGATTGCACTGCTCACCTCCACAGCCTGAGGAAGGGGCTAGAAAATGTGCCCTAAACATTGCCTGCTTCGCAACCCTGGCCAGCTTACCGTGGCTGGAGGGGATCCCACACTAGCGGTAGAAACAACAGAGGAAAGAAAAGGTGACACCACTCAACATTGGCACATGGAATGTGCGCACACTTTTAGACAATCAGTCAGCTGATCGACCTGAAAGAAGAACAGCTCTAGTTAGCAGGGAACTTGCAAGATACAACATTGACATTGCAGCTCTGCGTGAAACCAGGCTTGCAGAAGAAGGTCAGTTAAATGAGTCAGGAGGTGGATATACATTCTTCTGGAGTGGCCGTAGCAAAGATGAGCGCCGCGAAGCAGGAGTTGGTTTTGCTGTGAGGAACAACCTTGTGAGCAAACTCTCCAGCCTCCCAAAGGGCTTGAATGACCGCCTCATGACAATGCAGCTTCCACTGTATGACAGCAAGCAGGCTACTCTCATCAGTGCCTATGCACCAATGATGACAAACCCTGATGAGACCAAAAACAAGTTCTACGAAGAACTTGATGCTGTCCTGTCTACTGTGAAGCACAACAACAAGCTCATATTGCTCGGGGACTTCAATGCCAGAATAGGACAGGACAGTTCTGCCTGGGAAGGCATCATAGGCAAAAATGGAGTGGGTAAGTGCAATAGCAACGGCCTTGTCCTGCTACAGACCTGTGCCAAACATAGCCTCCTCATCACAAATACTGTCTTCCACCTGCCCACTCGAAACAAAACCTCACGAAGGCACCCCCGCTCCAAACACTGGCACCTCATCGACTATGTCATCATCAGGCAAAAAGATAAGCAGGACGTCAGAGTCACAAAGGCCATGTGTGGTGCTGACTGCTGGACCGACCACAGGCTTATTGCCTCCAGGATGAAACTGCACATCAGGCTTAAGAGAAGGCCACAGGGGGACAAGGACAAGAGCATGAAACAACTTGATGTGTCCCAACTAAAAACCTACTCCAAGGCTAATGCACTCACGGAAGACCTGGAATGCGAACTTGCAAATCTGAGATTTACAGCTAATGCCAAGAAAGACTGGGTGCTGTTCAGGAACACTATCTACTCATCTGCATAGAGAGTCCTGGGCCTCTCAACATGGAAAAAGCATGATTGGTTTGATGAAAATGATGAGGAAATCAAAGCTCTACTAATGGAGAAGCATAGCCTTCATCGTGCCCATCAAAACGATCCCTCATCTGTCTCAAAGAAGGTGGCTTTCACTAGCGCATGCAGGACAGTACAACTCAAACTCCAAGAGATGCAAGACTCATGGCTGAGTGCCAAGGCGGATGAAATCCAGGGCTACACAGACAGGAATGACTCAAAACGATTCTACGAGTCTCTCAATGCCCTGTACAGACCCAAACCATCAGGAAGCTCCCCACTCCTGGGCTCAGATGGTTCAACCCTCCTGACAGAGAAGACCCAAATTCTCCAGAGATGGGCTGAACATTTTGAAGGAGTCCTGAACCAGCCATCTACTATAAACAATGAGGCAATCGACAGGATGTCCCAGGTCGAGATCAGCGTTGCCATGGATGAACTTCCTACTGTTGCTGAAGTCCAAAAGGCTGTTGGCCAACTATCAAGTGGTAAAGCACCAGAGTCAGACGCCATTCCAACTGAGATATACAAGACAGGTGGCCCAGCATTCCTTGAGAAGCTGACTGAACTGTTCCGGTCCTTCTGGACCCAAGGCACCATTCCTCAGGAACTCAGGGATGTGTCAATTGTCCACTTGTACAAGAGAAAGGGCAACAGACAAGTATGCGACAACCACTGAGGTATCTCGCTACTCTCCATAGCTGGTAAGGTCCTCGCAAGACTCTTGCTAAATCATCTGATCACTCACCTAGAACAAGGCCTGCTGCCAGAATCACAATGTGGCTTCCGTAAGGGTAGAGGGACCGTGGACATGATCTTTGCTGTTCGTCAACTCCAGGAGAAGTGTCTAGAACAGAACCGCGAGCTCTACACCACATTTGTTGACCTCACCAAAGCGTTTGACACTGTCAGTCGCTAGGGACTATGGAGGATAATGTCAAAGTTTGGCTGCCCAGACAAATTCATCCTGATGGTGAGCCAGTTCCACGATGGCATGAACGCACACGTCCTAGACAACGGTGAAGCATCAGAGGCTTTTCCAGTCACGAATGGCGTTAAACAAGGCTGTGTGCTTGCACCCACCTTGTTCAGTATGGTGTTCTCAGCCATGCTCACTGATGCCTTTCAGAACAGCACCACTGGGATAAGCCTCAGGTACAGGCAGGATGGAAGGCCCTTCAACCCAAGAAAACTCCAGGCTATCACCAAGGTAAAAGAGACTGTACTGAGGGACTTCCTCTTTGCCGACAACTGTGCCTTAAATGACAGCTCAGAGTGTGAGATGCAGTCAAGCATGGACAAATTCTCCATGGCATGTGACAACTTCGGCCTCACTATCAGCACCAAGAAGACCGAAGTAATGCACCAGCCAGCTCCAAATGGCCAACAGGCAGAACTAACTATTACAGTGATGGGGCAGAGACTGCAAGTTGTAGGCCAATTCACATACCTAGGTAGCACCCCCTCCCAGTCTGCAACAATAGATACCGAAGTCAACCACAGAATAGCCAAGGCCAGCATTGCATTCGGCAGACTCCACAAAATTGCATGGGAAAGATGGAATTTAGAAGATTTAGAAACGAAGCTAAAGGTCTACCGTGCTGTTGTGCTCCCAACACCCCTCTATGTCTGTGAAACATGGACGGTGTATGCAAGGCATGCCAGACAGCTCAACCGTTTCCACCTCACCTGTCTTCGAAGGATCTTCAGCATCAAATGGCAGGACAAGGTACCCGACACAGAAGTCCTTGAGCGAGCTAAAATGGAAATGGTCAACACCATGCTAATAAGAGCGCAAGCCAGGTGGGCAGGTCATGTTGTCAGGATGCCTGGTGAACACATTCCAAAGCAGCTGTTCTACGGGGAACATCTCAGAAGGAAAAAGGTCGAGAGGGGGACAAAAGAAACGCTACAAGGACACCCTGAAGGCCTCTTTGAAATCCTTCAATATAGACGTGGCCTCCTGGGAAACTAGCACAAGACCGCTTGGCCTGGCATATAAGCATTAAGGATGGCTGCAGAAGTCTAGAAGCCAGATGTATTGTTGGAGCTAAAGCCAAGCGCGAATTGCGCAAGACTAGACAGCCCAGCACATCAGCTAACGTGATGATGCATGCCTGCCCCACATGTGCCAGGACATTCCGTGCCAAAATTGGATTGATCAGTCATCTCAGGACTCACCGTCAACCGTCAACTGATCAATAGGATTACGAGGTCATCATCGACAACGATGGATGAACAACACATGGACGCAATTACCAGTGGGACTTTGTGGTAGCTGCATGTTCGGTCTCCATCTTAGGTGCTGATTTTCTGTGTGCTCATGGACTACTTGTTGATGTTGCCAACAGGCATTTAGTGGACACTGTATCTTTTTCCTCCTTGCCCTGCACAGCTCAGGGAGTTGGGACACCAACACACGCAAATATTCTAGCTCCAGAGGGTAAGTACCAGCATTTGCTTTCCGAATTCCCAGCACTCACTGTGCCCACTTTTTCTGCTATGGTAACCAAGCACGGGGTCGAGCATTTTATCACCACAAATGCCTTTTTTCCACTAGCCCAGTTCGACTCGCCTTGTTTTGTTTCGTTACTACTCGGTTCGGCCGCGGTTGTGTCTCCATAGCAGCCGGGTAAAGCGGTGTTAAGCTGTGGTGGGCGGGATTTTTTTTACAGCAAGGCGGCGCCACACTCCGGTAACGTAAAACAAGCGACCCAAGCCAAACACAACATGGCGGCTTTACAAGGCGACTCCTCGGTCTGTGGCTTTTTTCACCGTAAATGCCAAAAAGGACTGCCAGACAAGGGTACAGGCAGTGAGACGAAACACTCTGGAATAGTTCTGCAGCTTCTGGGAGAGCCGAAGACGTGAGGATACAAACTAGGTCATATGTGACGGTAAGCTAATGTTGCTAATGCTAGTTTGCTATAAGTACATCGTACTACACTGTAATCTCTGCAAGTTATCGCTGTTAGGTACTAAAATATGTACGCTGTGTGTGTTTCAGATGGCTCTGTTGTGGGAAAATTACCGCTTCAAACGGTCAGTCTGGCGTTCAGCACAGCCTGTCACTGATGTCAATACAGCCTGTCACTGATGGATCATCACTTCCTTGTGGTAACGTATCGTCACTTCCTGTTTTGCTGTCTGCCTGTGTGGTTTGCTCTCCAGCTCTCGAGCCACTAGCTATGGCTACTACCTCTCTTTCCTCTCCTCCTCTGGTGTGCTCTCTCTGTCAGATGTTTAGCTACACCTCTGCCTCTTTTAGTGATAACGGTAAATGTAATAAATGTTGTCTTTTTGAGGCGCTCGAGGCGAGGTTGTCTGATTTGGAATCCCGGCTCCGCTGCATTGAAACACCGTCTGCGCCAGTTAATCTCGACGGACGCCCATTAGCTGCAGCGGAGCTAGCTAGCTTAGGTCCCCCTGTCACCGGTTCCCCGGCTCTCCTCTGCAGCGAGGAGACTGGGTGGGTGACGGTGAGAAGGAAGCCTAGTCGCAAAGCCCCGGTTCACCACCAACCTGTTCACGTTTCTAATCGTTTTTCCCCGCTCAGCGACACACCCGCTGAGGAAAAAACTCTGATCATTGGCGACTCTGTAGTCAGAAACGTGAACCTAGAGACTCCAGCGGCCATAGTCACATGCATTCCTGGGGCCAGAGCAGGCGACATCGAGTCAAATTTGAAAATGCTGGCTAAAAGTAACTGTAAATATTCCACAATTGTTATTCACGCCGGCATTAATGACATCCGTCTCCGGCAGTCGGAAGTCACGAAACTTAATATAGAATCGGTGTGTGACTTTGCAAAAACGATGTCTGCCACTGTAGTATTCTCTGGGCCCCTCCCCAATCTGACCAGTGATGACATGTTTAGTCGCTCGTCATCCTTGAACCGCTGGCTGTCTGTGTGGTGTCCTAAAAATGACGTGGGCTACATTGACAATTGGAGCTCTTTTTGGGGAAAACCTGGTCTTATGAGACGAGACAGCATTCATCCCACTTTGGATGGTGCTTCTCATTTATCTAACAATCTGGCATCTTTTTTATCCAAATTTCCAAAACCATGACTACTCAGAGTTGGGACCAGGAAGCAGAGTCACAGTCTTACACGCCTCTCTGCAGCTCCTCTTCATCCGCCACCCCTCAGCTTAGCCCCTGTCTTCCCCATCAGAGAATCGTTGTCTGCTTCCTCCAAAGTAAATAAAAATATAATGTATAAGCATCCCAAAGTGATAAAGCAAAATATTGGTAAAACTCAAATTAAACATAAAGCCTCTAAATTGAATGATTTGGCCTCTGTTCCTCCTCATAATTTAAAAATTAAATGTGGTTTATTAAATATTAGGTCTCTAACTCCCAAGTCTCTGTTAGTCCATGATCTGTTAATTGATCATCAGATTGATTTAATTTCCCTTACAGAGACTTGGTTAGGACAACAGGATTATGTTGGTTTAAATGAATCAACTCCCTCTGGTTATTTAAACTGTCAAAATCCCAGAAGTTCTGGTCGTGGAGGAGGAGTAGCATCAATTTACCATTCCAAATTACTAGTTAATGTAAAGCAAAAAACATGTTATAATTCCTTTGAGGGCCTGGTCCTCAGTGTTGGGCACTTTAGCAATTCCAGGTTAAACCCAATTTTATTTGCCATAGTTTATCGTCCCCCATCAACCTATTCAGAATTTTTATCCGAATTTCCTGATTTCTTAGCTGATTTAGTGCTGAAATCTGATAGAATAATTATAGTAGGGGACTTTAATATACATGTGGATGTAGATAGTGACTGCCTTAATGTGGCTTTTAATTCAATATTAGACTCGATTGGGTTTTCTCAGAAAGTAGGAAATTCTACTCATTACCTCCACCATACATTGGACCTTGTTCTGACATATGGCATAGAAATAGAAAATCTTGTAGTGTCTCCTCATAACCCTGTACTGTCAGACCATTGTCTGTTAACCTTTGATTTTACTATTTCTGACTATTTGGCTCCTAAAGAAAAATATTATCACAGTAGATGCCTCTCAGATGATGCTGTTTCCAAATTTATGCAGATTGTTTCCTCTATGCCATGTGTCAACACAACGGAAATAAGCTATAGACAGCTTGCTCCTTCTGTAATTGATAACATGGTGGATAGTGTTTCAGCTTCTCTGCATCAGGCTCTAGACTTGGTGGCCCCCTTGGAAAAGAAAAAGTCTAATCAGAGATTTTTAACTCCTTGGTTCAACACAGAAACTCGTAGCTTAAAACAGAAGACTCGTCAATTAGAAAGAAAATGGCGCTCTACTAATTTAGATGAAATCTATTTAGCTTGGAGAAATCATCTTTTAATTTATAAAAAATCTCTTAGAAAAGCTAGAACGAGTTATTACTCTGCATTAATAGAAGAGAACAAGAATAATCCCAGGTTTCTTTTCAGTACTGTAGCCAGGTTGACAAAGAGTCAGGACTCTGTCAATCCTAGCATCCCCTTAGAGCTTACTAGTCAGGACTTTATGAACTTTTTCAATAATAAAATTTCATCCATCAGAGATAAAATCAATCAGATTCTTCCCACAGTTAACTTAAATACTGTAACTACTACAACTCCTTCTATTGATGTCTGTCTTGATGAGTTTACTCCAATCGACCTTTGTGAGTTAGACAAAATAGTTTCCTCATCCAAACCTTCAACTTGTCTTTTAGACCCTATTCCTACCAGGTTATTTAAAGAAGTCTTCCCACTTATTGGTAGCTTTATTCTTCATATAATCAATTCTTCATTAACTTTAGGCCATGTACCGCAGGCTTTTAAAACGGCTGTAATTAAACCCTTACTCAAAAAGCCAACGCTAGATCCAGGAGCTTTAGCTAACTATAGACCAATCTCTAATCTCCCTTTCATTTCAAAAATCTTAGAAAGAGTTGTTGCTACGCAATTATTTGACCACCTGCAGGGAAATGGTTTATTTGAGGAGTTTCAATCTGGGTTTAGAATCCATCATAGCACTGAAACAGCCTTAGCGAAGGTCACTAACGACCTCCTCATTGCATCTGATAATGGACTAGTTTCTGTACTTGTCCTTTTAGATCTTAGTGCAGCTTTTGATACTATTGATCATAATATTCTACTTGATAGATTAGAACACTATGTTGGACTTAATGGAACTTCGTTGCAGTGGTTTAGATCTTATTTATCTGATAGGTTCCAGTTTGTTCATGTAAATGATGAGTTTTCTCTCAGCTCAAAGCTTAGTCATGGAGTTCCACAGGGATCTGTGCTTGGCCCTACTCTTTTTAGTTTATATATGCTTCCGTTAGGCAACATTATTAGAAAGCACTGTATACATTTTCACTGTTATGCAGATGACACACAATTATACCTGTCAATGAAGCCAGATGATACTAATCAATTAGCCAAGTTAGAAGCCTGTCTTAAGGAAATCAAAGTTTGGATGACTTGTAATTTCCTGCTATTAAATTCAGATAAGACTGAAGTCATTCTTGTTGGTCCAAAAAACCTTAGAAATTCCTTTCAAAATCAAACTTTCAGTTTGGATGCAGTTACTCTTTCTCTTAATAGCTCTGTGAGGAACCTTGGAGTTATTTTTGATCAGGATTTGTCCTTCAATTCACATATTAAATTTGTTTCTAAGACTGCCTTCTATCATTTGCGTAATATTGCCAAGATTAGGAGCATCTTGTCTCAGAGTGATGCTGAGAAGCTGATCCACGCTTTTGTTAGCTCGAGATTAGATTATTGTAATTCTTTATTATCAGGCTGTCCTAAAACATCTTTAAAAAGTCTTCAGCTGATCCAAAATGCTGCAGCAAGAGTTTTAACAGATACTAGAAAGAGAGATCATATCTCTCCGGTTCTGGCCTCCCTTCATTGGCTTCCCATAGAGTTTAGAATTAAGTTTAAAATCCTTCTTCTTACTTACAAAGCTCTAAACAATCAGGCTCCTTTTTATTTAAAAGATCTGATACTACCGTATCATCCTAACAGAGCACTACGCTCCCAAAATGCAGGTTTACTTGTAATACCTAGAATCTCCAAAAGTACAATGGGAGGCAGAGCCTTCAGTTATCAAGCTCCTCTCCTGTGGAATCAGCTGCCAATCTGGATTCGGGAGTCAGACTCGATCTCTGTTTTTAAGAATAGGGCTAAAACCTACCTTTTTGATATAGCCTACAATTAGGGAGGGATCATGTGTTTCTGAACCCTCCCTTAGTTATGCTGCTAATAGGTTTAGTCAGCCGGGGGACCTCCAGTAATGCACTGGGCCTCACTCCTTTCCTCACTCTCTATGAAATATTTTTTTTTTGCTGGTCATTAACATTTGTTTGTTCTCTCCCATAGATTGAGTCCCCATCGTGCTGTTTGCTCTCTACATGTCTGTTCTTTTCTTCTTCTCTGTCCCCTCACCCCCCAGCCAGTCGCAGCAGATGACTGCCCCTCCCTGAGCCTGGTTCTGCTGGAGGTTTCTTCCTGTTAAAAGGGAGTTTTTCCTCTCCACCGTCGCCAAGTGCTTGCTCACAGGGGATCGCCTGATTGCTGGGGTCTTTCTGCAACTGTGGGGGTCCTCCCTACAGTTGATAGTGCTATGAGATGACTGTTGTTGTGAAATGGCGCTATATAAATAAAGTTGAATTGAATTGAATTGATGTCAGCACAGCTTCACAAACGTTCAGTGGTTGTAGAGCTTAAGAATGTCTGGTTTATTTCCTGTGCAAAAAATTGCTCAGATCTAAGTAAAGGAACCCTATTTCACTGTTTATGGGAATGTAGAAAAATCAGAATGTTTTGGGAAGAGGTGAGGGTAACAATTGAAAAAATAATTTCAAAACAAATCACATTGAACCCTAAACTGTTTTTGTTGGGTCTGTATCCAGAAAAACATAACTTTAATAAGAGTGAAAGAACATTCATAGACCTCAGTTTGCTTAATGCCAAAAAATGTATTGCATTACTGTGGAAAAACTCATAGACCAGATGTGACTCTGTGGTTAAGACAGATGTTACCAACCTTCCACTAGAAAGAATAACATACATACTGAAATCAAAGGAAAATGTGTTTGAGAATATATGGAGACCTTTCATTGATTATGTAAAGAAATTAAACATAACTTCTGAAGAAGAAGGTGAATGATATGTGTGGACCTTGCAAATTCCAAGCTGGTGAATGTATATTATGTATTCTTATGTAATAGATTACCTAGACTAAACAGAGGAGCATTGTTGTTGACTTGTTTTTGTTCATGGTTGTTGTCTTTATTACCCTTTTTTTGTTATTTTGTTATTGTTCTTTTTAGTTTTTAAATTACTTTTGTGTTAGTGTCTGACTGTGTGTGCTGTTTGTAAAAAAAAAAAAAAGGTTCAATAAAAATATTGTGGGAAAAAAAATTGCTCTGATCTGCGTGAAAATCATGGAGAGACTGTTGAGACATTATGGACATACCTTCTCCCGCTGCACTGAGTCTGAGATGGTGTCATAGCAAAAAATGATCAGCTGACACAACTTGATCGCCAGGTTAATAACTATATTAGCCACAAAATATATATTCAAAAAGTAAACAGTACTGAGTTAGGTATAATAAGATATATTTGACAGTTATGATGCATTTTAGGCCAAAACAAACTTGATCTAGGATTAAAAGCAATTAAAATAATGCAGTCACAAGGTTACATGGAAAATGCTTGATTTACTAGATACATATACTGTAGAAATATATATTCTCTGCATCCACAATGTACTATACATGCATTGATGCATGTATACATGCATACATGTATGTACATGTATGTATGTATGCATACATGTATGCATACATGCATACATGCATTCATGTAGTATTGCACTGACAATAAACCTCTGAAGTTTTTGCAGATGTCTCTTTTTTATATGTGAAGGTTACCACCATGTGACATAAATTTCTTAAAAATGAGCCATTATTTTCAAGGTCACCCATTAATGGTTTGTACTATTGACTCTTTTCCCACCAGTGTATTAACAGACAAAAACAGAAATCACGATGCAAACACATAAGTCACTAAATTGTTTATTACAATCAGCAGCAAATTACAGATTATTCAGAATGTGCAAAACTCAAACTGTAAGACTGGTTCACTCAGCAGCTGGGATGTGCAGCTCACACTGGTCTCAGATCAGCAGATCTTAGGCCTGCATCTCTGTAAATAGTGACGCAAGGTCCAGTATGGGGTGGATCGATCGTTTACCTCTTGCCTAGACAAAAGACAGAAATGGGTGGTGGTTAAATAAAGGAAGTTTAAAACATATTTGGGAAATACACTTGTTGCTAAAAGCCAGTGGTGGAATGTGAATGAATGAATCTTTATTTCGGATAGATTAAAAGAAAATAGAATAATATAACAAAGGGGAAAAAAAATCTAATAAGGTCGAATTAAACAATAACTCCTCTGATTATACAGTTCAACATAGGTTATCTGAAATGGGTGATGGCTGAAGCTGCAGCTTATATTGCCCACCCATATTCCATCCAAGAATTCAAAAGAAAAACAAAACAGGAGCGATTCCAATTCCAATGTGACAATAAAGTACTTTGTTGTTGTATTTAACCACAATTTTCATGTAGCTGCACTGATGTAAAGTCGATTTTACAAGTGTGGGCGGTGTTTTGTACTAGCATTGCTAAAATATAAAAGGAAGCACTACAATGGGTCTCAAATATTTGTAATGTGTCCTGTTACTGCATGAGTTTATTGATGATAGAGTATAAACTACACAGATAAACTAAATTATATTGATGACTGAACAACTGCCATTCCCCAAAAGATACAGTTATGAACATAACTCAAAGGATCACACAAGTGATCTGACAAAAAAAATAAATACATTAACAAGTGGTTTATTTTACAGTTGATGCGCCAGTCTTTTTCAATTATTCTGTAATTAATACTCACACAATCAAATAAATCTCAGTTCAGTCCCTTTTATATTAAGTGGAAATTGTGCTACTTTGGTTTTGACACTTTACCTATTAAAGCAAAGGATTTCAGTACTTTCCACAGTGGCGACGTCCGTTGTTGAGCGGCTGCTTTCATCCTGCCTAGACAAACGACAGAAATGGATGGTGGTTAGTTTCAAGCAAGTTCAACACTTATACAGGCACATCTCAAAAATTAGAATATCATGAAAAAGTTAAATATTTTTGTCACTCATTTCAGAAAGTGAAACCCATATATAGATTCATTACAGGGACAGTGATATATTGAAAGTGTTTATTTTAATATTGATGATTATGGCTACAGCCCATATTAACCAACACCTCAGTGGCCAACATTTCTATTTAAAAACTATTTTTTAAAGTTTATGTAATATTCTAATTTTTTGCCAAACTGAATTTGGGGTTTTCAGGGGCTGTAAGCCATAATCATCCAAATTAAAATAAATAAATGCTTGAAATATATCACTGTCTGTGTAATGAATCGATATAATATATGGATTTCTCTTTCTGAAATGAGTGTCAAAAAATATTGCATTTTTTCATGACATTTTAATTTTTGGAGCTGTACCTGTGTTAGGGAAATACACCTGTGAAAGTCAGTGGTGGGATGTGACAAAAATGCTTCGTTTCCCTGACAAGCACCGCAGGATCCACTCTGTACATGCACAATACTGTTCCAGCACCTTTTATGGAAAATCCAAAGAATAGGTGTGTGGGTCTATTCTGACGCTTTAGAAAATTATATGAATGACTTTATAAATCACTGGTTTGAAAAAACACTTTTATATTGTTGAGATTTCGGCTCCTGTGGTCCATTTCATCAGTATCCACTATAAACAGGGAGGCTAACCCCTGGCATGTGGAAACACATTCTAGCATTAAATTGCACACAATTTAATGTGCAGCACCAAAGTGCAGCACGTACAAAAACCAGGACTTTAACCAGGATTAACATATTTCATTGTTTTGCTCTCACAAGCAAATACTTACGAGAAAACAAGCACGAATCAGCAGTTGGTACTAGCTAGCTACTAGCTAACACTCGTTAGCCAGCACAGAACAGCGCTGTATTGCTCAAAAAAAATGAGCTTACCACCAACAGGATAAATAAGGGAACAGATGCACATTATTACAAATCACTCACCATCAATGGTTCTCTCACGTTCGTCTTCAGCTTGTCAGTAGTATGGTTCTATGCAGGGCTGCCATCTGTATCGGTCCAGATCACTCCTCTCACTGTGTATCTGCCACCAAGCAGAGAAAACCCCGCACCTCTTCGTTGGACCACGGTGTAGATTTCCGCAAAACCTACAACGCTGTTTGTATTAATATCGTATTTACTCCGTGACCGAGTTAGTCCGTGAAAGATTGCAAATGGCGGTCGTAAAGATTTCAACGAAGACGGGCGCTTTCGTGACGTTACGCCCTGACCAATCAGCGGCTCGCAGTCTGTTGACGTCACATCTCGGCTCGCTTCAGCACGCTTGTACCCTGCCCTCCAATGGGCACGAAAATAGTGTCGGTTAAACCGTGCAGGGTACAGTGGAAAGGGCGAGAAAGCGAGTAAAGTAGAAGTAAGTAAGGCCAAGGCAATACTAGTGGAAAAGGCCCTAAAAGGTCTGCCCGTGTTTGCATGCCCTCGCTGCCTAGATGTGGCTAAACTAACCATCGCGCACGAGGAGTTTGCTAACTTAGAATGCTTTGGCATCCTTAGGCGCTCCAACAGCCCTTGGGAATCCCCACTGCACATGGTGCCCAAGTCTGATGGGTTGTGGCGGCCGTGCGGCAATTTCCGACGCTTAAACAACGCCACGGAACACGATTGTTACCCCATCCCACACATCCAGGATTTTTTCCGTGCACCTGGCTGGGACGCGCATTTTTTCAAAAGTGGATCTGGTCTGCAGTTACCACCAGGTCCTGGTGCATGCAGAGGACGTCCCCAAAATGGCGGTATTAACTCCCTTTGGTCTTTTCAAGTTTTTACACATGCCGTTCAAGATAAAGGGCACAGCACAAACTTTCCTAAGGATGATGGACACAGTGCTCCGTGATTTGCCATTCATTTTTGTCTATTTGGACAACGTATTGGTGGCTAGCACGTCAGAGGAGGAGCACCTCGTGCATCTCAAACAAGTTTTCCAGCATTTGGAAGCACAGAGGCTGATTGTTAACACAGCGAAGTGTCAGTTCGGGCTGCCAGTAATTGACTTTTTGGGCCATCGCATCTCACTGGAGGGCACAATCCCACTGGTGGATAAGGTGCGCGTAGTGTCAGATTTTCCACGTCCACAGACCATCAGGGCACTGCAGGAATTTTTGGCGATGTTCAGTTTTTACAACCGCTTTCTCCTCCACGCAGCCCAGCCGCTGCAGCCACTGTACAGCGCGCTCAAAAAAAAGAAACCCACGGATAGCATTGACTGGATCCCCGATCGGGTCCAGGCCTTCACAGGCGTCAAAACAGCGCTCGCCAAGGCAGCTTTGCTGGCCCACCTGGCCCTGTCAGCGCAAATAGCACTCACCAAAGACACATCGGATGTCACGGTAGGGGCCGTGCTGGAGCAATACGTCTCCAGTTCGTGGCAGCCCCTTGCCTTTTTCAGCCGTACTTTGCGCAACAGCGAGCGTAAGCATAGCGCTTTCAACAGGGAGTTGTTGCTTTTCCACCTCGCTACGCTTCATTTCCAGTTCTGGCTCGAGGGTCGCAAGTTTACCGCGTTTGTCAATCATAAACCACTGACCTACGCAATGTCCAAAGTCTCAGAACCATGGTCAGCTTGGCAACAACGGTACTTGGCTGCAATTTTGGAGTTCACAACCAACATCCCACATGTAGCCGATAAATTGAACATTGTGGGAGACTGCTTGTCATGCATGCTGGTTTCTCCAGTATACATGGGCATCAATTTTCCACAATGGCCGCCGACCAAACCGGGGATGCAGGCATTTGCACACTTCAGTCTGCAGCTACCGGATTAAAACTTGACAGCAGGGTTGTACAAGAAGGGTGCCCCCCTCCTTGCTCTGCGACATCTCCACCAGCCACACCCACCCTGTGGTTCCGAGCTCTTGGCGCTGCCCCATTTTCAAGTCCATCCATTCCCTTACATATCCCAGCGTGCGAGCCTCGGTTAAACTAGTGGGGTCCAAATTCGTCTGGCCTCACTTACGCAGGGATGTGAAAGAATGGGCTGCAGCATGCGTCGCGTGCCAACAGGCTAAGGTGCACAAGCACACCAAAGCCCTCCTTGAGCCTTTTCAAATCCCATTCAGGAGGTTCAACCATGTACACGTGGATTTAGTGGGTTCCCTTCCACCATCGCAGGAGTTCACACACCTTTTAACAATCGTGGACCGCACTACGCGTTGGCCAGAAGTGGTTCTGCTGAGTTCCACCACGTCTACCAAAGTACCAAGTACCCCGTCAAACATCACTTCCGATGGGGGTCCGCAATTTGTTTCAGAACTTTGGTCTGCGATGGCCGACAGCTTGAGAGTCAAAATCCACCGCACCCCCACGTACAACCCACAGGCCAACGGTTTCTACGAGCGCTTTCACAGGTCGCTTAAAGCAGTGCTCAGAGCCTCGCTAATGAATGCAAAGCCATAGTGGATCCTGGGGGAATTTTTGCCAGAGAGCCCTGCACCCGGTATCGATCCGCCCGCACACCTCTTTTCCGGTACAGGGGCTGCCAGTGTTCCAGGCCCGGCGCACCATTGTTTTCCCTGCACTTTTGTTCCAAAGCACTTAGAAAATGCCAAATTAGTTTTAGTCAGGCACGACGCCCACAGAACCCCGCTGCGTCCGCCATACAATGGCCCGTTCAGAGTGTTGGAAACTGGGAAGAAACATTTTTGTGTTAGATTTGAGGGGGCGTAAGGAAACCATCTGCATAGACAGGATGAAACTCGCTTATGTGTTGGCAGACGAGCAGGTGGTGTTGGCTCAAGCTCCCCGGCGCAGACGCCCACCCACAGTGGGTCTGCAGGTTAGTGTTCCCCCTACAGAGGACTGTTTTCAAGAAACTAATTTTTTCCCCTCCCCACCATTTCCCCCTCCAGACACCAAGTCTTTCTCCTACCCGTCTCAACAGGAAGGTGCTTCGACCAACCCACGTTACAGCCGCTACAGGCGCTTGCTCAAGCCCAAAGGTCCAGAGGGTTAGGACCCCTTCTGGGTGTTCGGGGGGGGGGGGGGCTGTGTGGTGACACAAAGGAGATGACACTCCACCCAGTACTTCGGGGTGTTGGGGGGGGGCCAGCCAAGGGCGCCAGAGCACAGGGGGGTATGAAGTAAAGAAAGATGTGCCTTTCGCTCCTGCTGTGCCAGGTTCACACCTGAGGACGCAGGGGTGTGAATGTATTGTACTAAGCCTTGCTCTGTGACATGTATGTTAATGTGTATGTTGATGTGTGTCCACGCTTTGTAACTGGTATATTAATGTGTTTAGCCTGAGTGCCAGAGGCGGGAAGAAAATGTATAAAGCAGTTCGCTTTGGCACTCAACTTTAGTCTGTTATATCTGTTGGAGGAGGAATGAAGTTCTGTGTCGTCAGCTCGTGTCTCATCTGCTCCCTTCCTCCACAGTTACAACCTTGAGCTGGGAGGAAAGTTATCCGGATTTTACAGCTGCCACTAATGGATATTTTGATAGTCAATTCATCTATTGATTACTGAAATGATTGGTTGACTAATCTGATTATAAATCTGGTGCTGCTGCCTTCTCCAGTTTTTCAGATAAACACAAGAGTAAGCCATATTTCATTTCACCCTACCACTGTCATAGAGGAAAATACACAATATCGTTCCACAGAGTGCATTGAGATTTAAGTTCTTCTGATTAAAATCTTAAAATCTGCTCCAGTGTGACACTACAAAAGTCTTCTATTTCTGCTAAACAAATATGTTTTACAATGTGGGCTTGCCGTCATTGCTGATTGCTCATTACTGATGACTGGATTTTGGAATGAGTTGTGGACACTGCAACATCATTTGTTTGGTGGTGTTGGTGTTGCTGACTCATGTACAGTTGAAGTCGGATTATACTTTTGGCTCCCTTCCTGTTCACCCTTTATGCTGCGGACTTCTCACACAACACAACACACTGCCATTTACAGAAGTTCTCTGATGACACTGCGATCGTTGGCCTCATCGCCAACGGAGATGAAGCTGAGTACAGAGGACTTATCCAGGACTTCGTGGACTGGTGCCATCGGAACTGCCTCCAGATCAACGCGAGGAAAACTAAGGAGCTGGTGGTGGACTGCCGCAGGCAAGGACAACCCCTCACAGCACCAGTAAATATACAGGGAACTGACATCGAGATGGTGACATCCTACAAGTACCTGGGTGTTCATCTGAACAATAAACTAGACTGGTCACACAATACTGACGCACTCTACAAGAAGGGACAGCGCAGGCTGTTCCTACTGAGGAGATTCAGGTCTTTTGGTGTACAAGGGGCACTGCTGAAGACATTCTACGACACGGTGGTGGCATCAGCCATCACTTTTGGAGTGGTCTGCTGGAGCAGTGGCATTACAGCAGCCGATAGGAAGAGACTGAACAAACTGATCAAGAGATAAGATAAGATAAGCCTTTATTAGTCCCACAACGGGGAAATTCCAGGATTGCAACAGCACAGGGATAGCAACACTCAGAGCAACAATCAGAAGGCAAGAAAAAAACAAACAAGCAAGAGCAGCTGATATACATATGTACATATTACTATAAAAAATATATATACACACACACAGACACACAGTGCAGAGCATTGTAGCTGGATGGAATAAATATATGAATATATAAACACAGTGCAGAGCATTGTAGCTAGATGGAATAAATATGTAAATATATAAACACCCACAGTACGGAGCATTGCAGCTAGGTGGAATAAATATGTAAGTATATAAACACACACAGTACGGAGCAATGTAGCTAGATGGAATAATATGTAGATATATAAAAACACAGTGCGGAGCATTGTAGCTAGATGGAATAAATATATAGATATATAAATATAAACACACCCAGTGCGGAGCATTGTAGCTAGATGGAATAAATATGTAAATATATAAACACACACAGTGCAGAGCATTGTTGCTAGATGGGATGAAACAGCATAACCGTCTACTTAGTTATCCTACATGGTATGATTATGTGCCCATACATATTCTCACCCTCCATAGTGACCGGTATTTTCCTAGTTGTATGCCGGAGGGGACCATTGTGTAAGTCTATTGCATCTTTTGCATTCAAAAAACTATTAGTTTGTTACGTCTTTTTGCTATCTCTGCGAGCAGCCCTGCTTAGGTTGTACAGTCTGACAGCCGTTGGAAGGAAGGACCTACGAAACCTCTCGGTTGTGCACCTGGGATGATGTAGTCTGCTGCTAAATGAGCTCCTCAGTGCATTCAGTATGTCCTGCATAGGGTGGAACTCGGACTCCAGCAGAGATGACAGTTTAGCCACCGTCCTTCTCTCTCCTATCTCCTCCATCGGATCAAGGCGCTGCCCCAGGACAGAGTTAGCTTTCTTAATCAGTTTGTTCAGTCTCTTCCTATCGGCTGTAGTATTGCCACTGCCTCAGCAGACCACTCCAAAAGTGATGGCTGATGCCACCACAGTGTCATAGAATGTCTTCAGCAGCGCCCCTTGTACACCAAAAGACCTGAGTCTCCTCAGCAGGAACAGCCTGCGCTGTCCCTTCTTGTAGAGTGCGTCAGTATTGTGTGACCAGTCTAGTTTATTGTTCAGATGAACACCCAGGTACTTATAGGATGTCACCATCTCGATGTCTGTTCCCTGTATATTTACTGGTGCTGTGAGGGGCTGCCCATACCTGCGGCAGTCCACCACCAGCTCCTTAGTTTTCCTCGCGTTGATCTGGGGGCAGTTCCGATGGCACCAGTCCACGAAGTCCCGGATAAGCCCTCTGTACTCAGCTTCATCTCCATTGGAGATGAGGCCAATGATCGCAGAGTCATCAGAGAACTTCTGTAGATGGCAGTGTGTTGTGTTGTGTGAGAAGTCCGCAGTATAAAGAGTGAACAGGAAGGGAGCCAGCACCGTTCCCTGGGGGGCCCCCGTGCTACTGATGATCGTGTCGGACACACAGTCCCGGGTTCTCACAAACTGAGGCCGGTTCGTGAGGTAGTCCAGGATCCATGATGACAGGTGCTGGTCCACCCCTGCGCGCAGCAGCTTGTCCTTCAGGATCATCGGTTGGATGGTGTTGAAAGCACTGGAGAAGTCAAAGAACATGATCCTCACCATATTCCCGGGCTTCTCCAGGTGGGACAGAGAACAGTGAAGGAGGAAGATCACCGCATCCTCCACCCCAATGCCATGCTGGTAGGCGAACTGGAGTGGATCCATCGCTGGTTCCACCAGGGGGCGGAGGTGAGCAAGGAGCAGTCTCTCCAGGGTCTTCATCAAGTGGGACGTCAAGGCCACCGGTCTGTAGCTGTTCAGGTCTTTGGGGTGGGAAGTTTTTGGTACAGGTACCACACAAGATGTTTTCCACAGCTGTGGTACCCTCCCCAGCTTCAGGCTCAGGTTGAAGATGTACGTCACAATCCCACACAGCTGGTCTGCACAGGACTTGAGGAGCTTTGCGCTGATGCCGTCCGGTCCCGACGCCTTCCTCGCCTTGATCTTCCTCAGCTCCGTCCTCACCTGGGTCCTGGTCAGGGTCAGGATGGGGGGCTGTGTGTTGGGAGTGGGGGGTGTTGGTGGAGTGGGGAGTGGGCAGCAGGACTTGATTTCTTTAGAGGCAGCAGTGGTTGTTGAGCAGTCAGGGGGGAGGGCGGTTGGTCAAACCTATTGAAAAACAGATTCAGGTTTTTCGCCCACTCCCTGCCCCCCGTGGCCTGGGGGGAGGTATTCTGGAGCCCAGAGATGGTTTTGAGGTTTCTCCAGACCCCGCTGATGTCGCTCTGTTGCAACTTGTCCTCCATCTTCTTCCAAGCTGTCCTTGCCTTCTCTGATCTTTCTCCTCAGCTCCCTCTGTACGGACGTCAACATCTCCCTGTTCCCCGACCTGAAGATCCTCTTCTTCTCTCTCAGAAGTGTTTTAATCTCAGGGTTGATCCAGGGTTTGTTGTTTGAGCAACACCGTATGGTCTTGGTGGGAACGGATTTGTCCACACAGAAGCTGAGGTAGTCTGTGAAGGTGTGAGTGAGGCCATCGATGTCCTCAACATGTGGATCGCAGAGCTGCTTCCAGGCGGTGGCTTCAAAACAGCCTTTTAGAGTGTCCATTGTCTCCTCAGACCATAACTCCACTGTGCGCATGGCCGGAGGTTGTCTGTGCACTAGGGGTTTGTTCACCGGCCGGAGATGAACCAAGATGTGATCCGATCTCCCGAGTGGGGGGAGTTGTGATGAGGTGTACGCCTCCTTAGTGTTTGCGTAGAATAAGTCCAGTGTTTTATTGTCTCTAGTGTGGCATGTGACATACTGGGTGAACGTGGGTAGAATGGGAGACAGTGAAACATGGTTGAAATCGCCTGAGATGAGGAGAAGAGCATCTGGGTGTTCTGTCTGCAGCCTGCTGGTTACTGAATGGATGACGTCACGCGCTGTCCCAGCGTTCGCCGTCGGATTTGCATAAACAACAATGCAGATCACATGTGAGTGTTCTCTCGGGAGATATGTAGGCCGCATGCTAACAGCTAGCAACTCAATGTCTTTGCTGCAGTGTCGTTGTTTAACAGTGATATGTCCCGGTCTGCACCAGTTGTTGTTAACATACATTATCACTCCACCGCCCCTTGCTTTGCCACTGTCTGGTGTTCGGTCAGCCCGTATCATGTGGAAGCCCTCCAGCTCAATGTTAGCATCTGCTGCTAGTTCAGTTAGCCACGTCTCAGAAAACAAAAGGAGAGAGCATTCCCGATATGTGCTATCATAACGGCAGATAGCCGCTAGCTCATCTACCTTTCCCAGTATAGAGCGTACATTTCCCATGACAACAGATGGAAGGGAGGGTCTGTACCTTATATTTTTTGTCCTCCGCCTTACTCCAGCCCGGCAGCCGCGGCATTTTCGCCTCAGTTCTCTTGGTATGTCGAGTTTTTCCAATGGGACCGGGTGGCGGTTGAATGCTAGCAGCTCTTCCCTGCTGTATCGTATCCTGCTATAAACAGTGGCTCCGTCCACCGGCTCAGGAGACATTTGGGACGATCTGTGTGTCCGTGATATAAGTGGAGTGAAAAAAAAGACGGATCAAAAGAGAGAGGAAGGGAAAAAGACTCAGAATCGAGCCGCTGTTGCAAAAGGCAGCCTACTCGTGTGGCGCCGGGAGAGAAAAAGAAAGCTAGCTCTGTCCTGGGGCAGCACCTTGACCCAGTGGAGGAGATGGGAGAGAGAAGGATGGTGGCTAAACTGTCATCTCTGCTGGTGTCCGAGTTCCACCCTATGCAGGACATACTGAATGCACTGAGGAGCTCATTTAGCAGCAGACTACATCATCCTAGGTGCACAACCGAGAGGTTTCGCAGGTCCTTCCTACCTACGGCTGTCAGACTGTACAACCTAAGCAGGGCTGCTCGCAGAGATAGCAAAAAGACGTGACAACCTAATAGTATTGAATGCAAAAGACGCAATAGACTTACACAATGGTCCCCTCCGGTATACAACTAGGAAAATACCGGTCGCTACGGAGGGTGACAATATGTATGGGTGCGTAATCATACCATGTAGGATAACTAAGTAGATGGTTATGCTGTTTCATTCCATCTAGCTACAATGCTCCGCACTGTGTGTGTTTATATATTTATTCCATCTAGCTACAATGCTCCGCATTGTGTGTTTATATATTTATATATTTATTCCATCTAGCTACAATGCTCCGTACTGTGTGTTTATATATTTATATATTTATATGTACATATGTATACTCCCTGCTCTTGTTTTTTCTTGTCTTCTGATTGTTGCTCTCAGTGTTGCTATCCCTGTGTTGTTGCAATCCTGGAATTTCCCCATTGTGGGACTAATAAAGGCTTATCTTATCTTATCTTACTTTGGGTAATTTTGTGTATTTTTCTCTCCTCAGTTGGTGATGATGGTCTCTCAACAGGGGATGCTCGTAAGTCAGCTGTAATCTAAAAAAAAAAGAATATCATGATTCATAATTTATTTCAAAGAGCTACAGTGGCTATAAAAAGTCTACACACTCCTGTTCAAATGCCAGGTTTTTGTGATGTAAAAAAAAGACACCAAGATAAATCATTTCAAAACTTTTTTCACCATTAATGGGACCTATAACCTGTACAACACAAGTGAAAAACAAACTGAAATGTTTTAAGGGAAATTTTTTTTTAAAAATTTTTAAAAAAACTTACAATAACCTGGTTGCATAAATATGCACACCCTGTTCTAACTGGGGATGTGGCTGTGTTCAGAATTAACCAATAACATTCAAGCTGATGTTAAATGGGAGTCAGCACACACCTGCCACCATTTAAAGTGACTCTGATTAACCCCAAATAAAGTTCAGCTGTTCCAGTAGGCTTTTCCTGACATTTATGTAGTCACATCTTACAGCACAAGCCATGGTCCACAGAGAGCTTCCAAAGCATCAGAGGGATTTCATTCCTCAAAAGTATCAGTCAGGAGAAGGGTACAAAAGAATTTCAAGGCATTAAATATACCATGGAAGAGAGTGAAGACAGTCATCATCAAGTGGAGAAAATATGGCACAACAGTGACATTACCAAGAACTGGACGTCCCTTCAAAATTGATGAAAAGACAAGAAGAAAACTGGTCAGGGAGGCTGCCAAGAGGTCGGCAGCAATATTGAAGGAGCTGCAGGACTTTCTGGCAAGTACTGGCTGTTTAGTACATGTGACAACAATCTCCCATCTTCTTCATATGTCTGGGCTATGGAGTAGGGTGGCAAGACAGAAGCCTTATCTTACAAAGAAAAACATTCAAGCCCAGCTATATTGTGCAAAAACACATTTGAAATCTCCCAAATGCATGTGGGAAAATGTGTTATGGTCCAGTGAAACCAAGGTTGAACTTTTTGGCGATAATTCCAAAAGGTATATTTGGTGCAAACACAACACTGCTCATCACCAAAAGAACACCATACCTACAGTGAAGCATGGTGGTGGCAGCATCATGCTTTGGGGTTGTTTTTCCTCAGCTGGAACTGAGGCCTTAGTCAAGGTGGAGGGAATTATGAGCAGTTCCAAAGACCAGTCAGTGTTGGTACAAAACCTTCAGGCTTCTGGTAGAAAGCTGAAGATGAAAAGAAACTTCATCTTTCAGCACAACAATGACCCAAAGTACACATCCAAATCAACGGTAAATGGCGTTCACTTATATAGCGCTTTTTCCTCATCTCTGGATGACCAAAGTGCTTTATAGATCCTGCTATCCACCTATTCTCGCACACATTCACACACTGATGGCGGCAGAGCTGTCATACACACACAGGCGCTAGCCTGGCCACCAGGAGCAACTGGGGGTTCAGTGTCTTGCTCAAGGACACTTCGACATGCAGACTGCAGGCAGAGCAGGAGTTGAATCCATGACCCTCCGATCAGTAGTCAGTCACACTACACCTGCGCCACAGCCACCCCCAATAATAAATAATGGCTTCACCAGAAGATTAAGGTTTTGGAATGGCGCAGCCAGAGTCCAGACCTGAATCCGATCAAACATCTGTGGGGTGATCTGAAGAGGGCTGTGCACAGGAGATGTACTTGCAATCTGACAGATTTGGAGCACTTTTGCAAAGAAGAGTAGGCAAATATTGCCACATTAAGATGTGCCACGCTGATAGACTCCTACCAAAAAAGACCGAGTGCCGTTATAAAAGCCAAAGGTGCTGCAACAAAGTATTAGTTTTAGGGTGTGCATATTTATGCAAACAGGTTTTTGTAAGCTTTTTTATTTTTTATTTTTCCCCTTAATAGATTTGGGGTTTTTTTCCACAATATTTTTTATTGAACTTTTTTTTTTTACAAACATGGCACAAAGGATCAAACACTAACACTAAAGTAATTTAAAAATAAAATAAAAAAAACACTAACTACAAAAAAAAATGTACTAAAAACACCAACAACCACTAACAAAGGCAAGTCATCAACAATGCTCCTCTGTTTAGTCTAGGTAATCTATTACATAAGTATACATATTATACATTCACCAATTTGGAATTTGCAAGGTCCACACACATCATTCACCTTCTTCTTCAGAAGTTATGTTTAATTTCTTTACATAATCAATGAAAGGTCTCCATATATTCTCAAACACATTTTCCTTTGATTTCAGTATGTATGTTATTCTTTCAAGTGGAAGGTTTGTTAACATCTGTCTTAACCACTGAGTCACATCTGGTCTATGAGTCTTTTTCCACAGTAGTGCAATACATTTTTTGGCATTAAGCAAACTGAGGTCTATGAATGCTGTTTCACTCTTATTAAAGTTATGCTTTTCTGGATACAGACCCAACAAAAATAGTTTAGGGTTCAATGTGAATTGTTTTGAAATTATTTTTTCAATTGTTACCTCACCTCTTCCCAAAACATTCTGATTTTACTACATTCCCATAAACAGTGAAATAGGGTTCCTTTACTTTCCATACATTTTGTGCGTGTATCTGGTATGTTTTTGTTATATCTATTTAACTCCACTGGTGTAACATACATCCGCATTAACCATTTAAAATGTATCAATTTAAGACGTACATTTATTGATTTGGTTTGAGCTTCTGTACAAGCCATTTCCCATTGTTCCTCTGAAATTTCAATTTGCAGGTCTTCTTTCCAATAATTCAGTCTTTTCTGTGAGTTTTCATTTGAGGATAGTGTCAAAGAGTTATAAAACTCAGAAATAATACCCTTTCTCTTACTATCTTTCATCAAAATTTTTTCCAAGGATGAATAAGTAGGTCGGGTGAGAGCATTATTTTGATTTGATCGAATAAAATTCCTAAGCTGAAGATATTTTAAAAAAATGTGTTCTATTAAGATTGAATTTGATCCTCAGTTCTTCAAAAGACATTATGTTATCTGAACGTGACAAATATAAGTCTTCCTTAAAAGATTTGTTAGTTTGTCAATTGGGTGGTACAGGTTATAGGTCACATTAATGGTGGAAAAAGTTTTGAAATGATTTATCTTGGTTTCATTTTTTAACATCACAAAAACCTGGCATTTGATGTAGACTGTGTAGACTTTTTATATCCACTGTAAGTCATAATCATCAAAATTTAAAACAAAAAAGCTTGAAATGGCTCACTTTATAAGATAAGATAAGATAAGATAAGATAAGCCTTTATTAGTCCCACAACGGGGAAATTCCAGGATTGCAACAGCACAGGGATAGCAACACTCAGAGCAACAA
Organism: Pholidichthys leucotaenia; assembly: GCA_020510985.1. NCBI lineage: Eukaryota > Metazoa > Chordata > Actinopteri > Cichliformes > Pholidichthyidae > Pholidichthys > Pholidichthys leucotaenia. Next base: position 135,156,745 of record CM035837.1, read on the forward strand.
TCAGAAGGCAAGAAAAAAAACAAGCAAGCAAGAGCAGCTAATATACATATGTACGTATTACTATAAAATATATATATATACACACACACACACAGACACACAGTGCAGAGCATTGTAGCTGGATGGAATAAATATATGAATATATGAACACACAGTGCAGAGCATTGTAGCTAGATGGAATAAATATGTAAATATATAAACACCCACAGTACGGAGCATTGCAGCTAGGTGGAATAAATATGCAAGTATATAAACACACACAGTGCGGAGCAATGTAGCTAGATGGAATAATATGTAGATATATAAATATATAAACACACCCAGTGCTGAGCATTGTAGCTAGATGGAATAAATATGTAAATATATAAACACACACAGTGCAGAGCATTGTTGCTAGATGGAATGAAACAGCATAACCGTCTACTTAGTTATCCTACATGGTATGATTATGTGCCCATACATATTCTCACCCTCCATAGCGACCGGTATGTTCCTAGTTGTATGCCGGAGGGGACCATTGTGTAAGTCTATTGCATCTTTTGCATTCAAAAAACTATTAGTTTGTTACGTCTTTTTGCTATCTCTGCGAGCAGCCCTGCTTAGGTTGTACAGTCTGACAGCCGTTGGTAGGAAGGACCTACGAAACCTCTCGGTTGTGCACCTGGGATGATGTAGTCTGCTGCTAAATGAGCTCCTCAGTGCATTCAGTATGTCCTGCATAGGGTGGAACTCGGACTCCAGCAGAGATGACAGTTTAGCCACCGTCCTTCTCTCTCCTATCTCCTCCATCGGATCAAGGCGCTGCCCCAGGACAGAACTAGCTTTCTTAATCAGTTTGTTCAGTCTCTTCCTATCGGCTGCAGTAATGCCACTGCCCCAGCAGACCACTCCAAAAGTGATGGCTGATGCCACCACCGTGTCATAGAATGACTTCAGCAGCGCCCCTTGTACACCAAAAGACCTGAGTCTCCTCAGCAGGAACAGCCTGCGCTGTCCCTTCTTGTAGAGTGCATCAGTATTGTGTGACCAGTCTAGTTTATTGTTCAGATGAATACCCAGGTACTTATAGGATGTCACCATCTCGATGTCTGTTCCCTGTATATTTACTGGTACTGTGAGGGGCTGCCCATGCCTGATTATGTGATGAATACATAAAATATGGCAGTTTAACGGTTATATTTCAATTTCAAAAACAACTTTTTCACAATATTTCATTTTTTAGATGCACTAGTACAATTAAAATTCCTTAGCATTCCTGCCAATTCCCCCCCCCCAAAAAAACCCCTAAATATAACATACCCAAAGTAAATCAAAAGCTGTTCTTCAACCAATATTCATGGACTTGGTGTCATTCAAAAGAAAATACTGACCACTGAATTTGAGGAAAATAAATTCTGTCTGAGTTTTGTTTAAGGTATACAGTATCTCACAAAAGTGAGTACATGTTGTACCCTTAAATAGGGAAGGAAAGTAGTGAGAGAAGGAGAATGATCACACATGCGTGTTACCTTCACTCGTCTGTATTGAGATGCAGAACGTAAGCTCCCTCTACTGCATCCCTAAGGCATAAATAACAGATTACGAAGCAAAAAGGCATGACCAACAAATCACAGAGCAATCATCAATTAACTTATGCCCTTCCTTGCGTATCAAAACTTATACAAGAGCCTTAATTACAAATTCCGAAACATAAAAAAACTTAATATGAAACCATTTCTATCAAATGCGTAAAACTATAGTCAGTATAGTCAGTGCATTAAAGGAGAATGAAGTTATTGGGTTAATCATGTCTGACCCATTTAACCTGTTGCAGTGTGGGCACCCAGCACAATGCAGACTAATAATAGTCACACTCAGCAGGGATTTGCATACGACCAAAAGAACCACAGGAGACAGTCAGACGGGACTGAATGCATGCATCTTTTGTGCCAACCAATGTCATGCTAATCATGTGTATTGACCGATGTGTATTGGATGACAATTGATATGCTAATGTGCCATGCATTCTCTGTCTGTATCACTGTATAAAAGAGCTGACTTTACATGCCTCACTAATGCACTCAGAGCGCACTGACAACAGCGCACACACAGCTCACAGCACTGCAGTGTGTCTCATGATGATGGAGGAATAAAACTCTTAAACCTTCAGCTCGCCGTGTCACGCCTGAACTTATTTTGTTCCTCCATAATATACACCCCTCAAATTTTTGTAAATATTTTATTATATCTTTTCATGGGACAACACTGAAGATATGACACTTTGATACAATGTAGTCAGTGTACAGCTTGTATAACAATGTAAATTTGCTGTCCCCTCAAAATAACTCAACACATAGCCATTAGATTAGATTAGATTAGATTAGATTCAACTTTGTTGTCATTACACATGTATGAATACAAGGTAACGAAACACAGTTTAGCATCCAATCAGAAGTGCAAAGGACAGCAGTGCAGTATATACAGTAATTGACAGTATGTACAATTTAAGCAAATATATGCAGATAGGTCAGTGTAGAAAGTTAAGAGTACCGTTATGTGCAAATAATGTACAATAAGTTAGGTGGGCAGTTATGTACAGGTGAGGATGGTAAGAGATGGGAATAAGTTAGCATAAATTACAGAAGAGCAAAGTACAGGAGAAGTGAGGTAAGTAGCAGACAATCTATCTAAATATACAGAGTGGCAATATGCAGAAAAACAGTATGTAGTTAAATATGTGATGATAATATACAGAAGAGCAGTATGTATCAATATATAATGACAATATGCAGATATGATATACAGTATATGTGTATACAGTTTGAGGAAGCACGGGGGGGGGGGGGGTGTTAAAGGGGAGAGAAGTGGAGGTTCAACTGGGAACTAAGTTCAATAACGTGACAGCTGTTGAAAAGAAACTGTTCCTAAACCTGCTGGTTCTAGTTCGAAGGCTTCTGAAACGCCTTCCGGAGGGGAGAAGCTGGAACAGTCCATGAGCAGGATGGTTGGAGTCCCTAAGAATGCTGCGTGCCCGGCGCAGACATCTTTTCCTGTAGACGTCCTCTATAACTGGAAGTGGAGTCCCTGTGATGCGTTGGGCGGTTTTCACCACCCACTGCAGCGCCTTACGGTCAGCGACAGAGCAACTCCCATACCAGACTGTGACACAGTTGGTCAGAGTGCTCTCTATCACACAGCGGTAGAAGTTGCCCAGGATGTCAGTTGACAGATGGTTCTTCTTCAGTGTCCTCAAGAAGAAGAGGCACTGATGGGCCTTCTTGATCAGGCTGGTGTTGTTAACTGACCAGGACAGGTCCTCAGAGATGTGGTTCCCCAGGAATTTGAAGCTGGAGACACGTTCAACAGCTATGCCGTTGATATGGATGGGGTCATATGTCTCTCCCCTCTCCTTCCTGTAGTCCACTATGAGCTTCTTGGTTTTGCTGGTGTTAAGGAGCAGGTTATTGTCAGCGCACCAAGTAGCCAAGTGCTCAACCACTGCCCTGTAATCTGACTCATCATTGTCCCTGATGAGTCCGATCACCGTGGTGTCATCTGCGAACTTTATGATGGAATTGGATCCATACATAGGCCTGCAGTCATGGGTGAAGAGGGAGTAGAGGAATGGGCTGAGCACACAGCCCTGTGGTACACCAGTGTTGAGTGTGATGATGGAAGAACGGTTGGGGCCTGACCTAACATGCTGGGGTCTGTTGGTCAGAAAATCCATGATCCAGTTGCAGGTGGAGGTACTGATTCCCAGGTCCCCAAGTTTAGTGATCAACTTGGAGGGGATAACTGTGTTGAATGCTGAGCTGAAGTCAACAAACAGCATTCTTGCGTAGGTGTTCTTGTCGTCCAGATGTGAGAGTACACAGTGCAGCACTGTAGAAACTGCATCCTCTGTATTCCTATTACTCCAGTAGGCAAACTGGTGAGGGTCCAGTGTAGGGGGCAGGCATTTTTTTGAGCTGTGCCAAGACCAGTCGCTCAAAGCACTTCATGACTATGGGCGTCAGTGCCACAGGGCGATAGTCATTTAGGCACGATGGTGTTGAATGTTTCGGCACTGGCACTATAGAAGTGGTCTTGAAGCACGCTGGTACCACCGCCTGGGCCAGGGACAGGTTAAAGATGTCCATGAAGACCCCTGCCAGCTGCTCAGCGCATGCCTTCAACACACGCCCAGGAATGCCGTCAGGGCCAGCAGCCTTACGTACGTTGATATGACTCAGTGCATTACGGACGTCGGTGTGGGTGAGTGTGAGGTGGTGGAGGTCGTCAGAGGGTGGGAAATTGATATTCTTTTCGTTATTGTCCTTGTCAAAACGAGCATAGAAGTCATTTAGCTCATTGAGAAAGGACACAGTCATGGCTATAGGTATGGAGTTGCTGGATTTATAATCAGAGATAGCTTGAATGCCCTGCCACATGCGTCGGGGGTCAGAGTCCCCAAAATGTTCCTCCACCTTCAGCTTGTAGCTGTGCTTGGCCTTCTTGATGCCCCTCTTCAGATCTGCCCTGGATGAACTATAGGCCTGTGCGTCACCAGATCTGAAGGCATTGTTACGTGCCTTTAGCAGAAGCCGCACTTCTCTGTTCATCCACGGCTTCTGATTTGGGTACGTGGTGATCTGTCTTTCCGTGGTGACACTGTCAATAGTGGTGTTGATATGGTCCAGGACTGAGTGGGTGTAAGAGTCGATGTTTATGTGGGAGCCACAGGTAGCCTGAGAGGTGAACATACTCCAGTCTGTGTTCCTAAACTTTTCCTGGAGTACAGAGTCAACCCCCTCTGGCCACACTTTGATGGTCCTCACTGATGGCTTCACCCAGTTGATGAGCGGTACATACTTGGGGGTAAGGAACAAAGATAAGTGATCAGAATGACCTAGGTGGGGGAGGGGAGTTGCTGTGTAGGCTCCCACAATATTGGTGTAAATGTGGTCCAATGTTTTGTCCCCTTGTGCGTGACAGGAGACATGCTGGTAGAATTTAGGAAGCACTGTCTTGAGGTTAGAGTGGTTAAAATCACCCGCCACAATAAATGCTGCCTCTGGGTGTGCAGTTTGTTGTTTGCTAATAGCTGCATGCAGTTCTTTCATAGCAAGCTTAGCATTAGCATCCGGAGAAATATAAGCAGCTGTCATGATGGTACAAGTGAACTCCTGTGGCAGACAGAAAGGTCTACATTTAACCATGAGAAACTCCAGGTTAGCTGAGCAGTGTCTCCCAACAGTGACAGAGTTCGTGCACCAAGCCTTGTTAATATAAATGCACACTCCCCCACCTCTGGTCTTACCGGAGTCATCAGCTGCTCTGTCTGCCCGGAGAGTGTGTAGCCCGGCTAGCTCGATAGCATTGTCGGGTATTCCACTGTGTAACCATGTTTCCGTGAAAATCATAATATTGCAGTTCATAAGTCTCTTATTGTTGGTAATCCGAAGCTGTAGCTCATCCATTTTGTTCACCAGTGACCGTACATTAGCGAGGAAAATGCTGGGTAGAGAAAGCCAGTGCGGTGTTAGCTTTAGCTTAGCTCTTAGCCCTCCGCGCTTCCCCCGCCTTTGTTTACGGTCTCTACGTCACCTGCGAGCACTTCCGGTCGGCCGGGTAGCTTGCCTAGCGTCGGGTGTTCTCCGGAGCTCAGGGATGCTCCGGAGAACTTGCTTTGCTTTGCTTTGCTTTGCTGATAAAAAGATCGTTATCGTTATTTTGTAATCCAATGTCCAAAAGCTCATTTCGGGTGTAAGATGTGAAAGCGAAGCTGTTCTGAATGAACAGACCCGAAATGAGCAGAAATAACACTGCTAATCCATAAAATCTGAGAAGACGCTGAGCCTCGCATTGTGCACGCGCCGCCATCATGAGTCAAAGACAATAAAGATTAATTAATGTCTAAACCGCGGTTTAATGTCTAAACCTATGGCAACAAAAGTGAATACGCCCCTAAGTGAAAATGTCCAAATTGTGCCCAGTTAGCCGTTTTCCCTCCCCAGTGTCATGTGATTCATTAGTGTTACAAGGCCTCAGTTGTGAATGGGGAGCAGGTGTGTTAAATTTGGTGCTCTCACACTCTCTCATACTGGTCACTGGAAGTTCAACATGGCACCTCATGGAAAAGAACTCTCTGAGAATCAAAAAAAATAATTGTTGCTCTACACAAAGGTTTTTGGGGATCAGATGTTTTTGGTGTTAAAGGAAATTTTGGGATATGAAATTCCTAAAGATGTTAAGGTTATGTATTTTGGTTTGTTGAATGAGAATGTAATTGATAAAAAAAGATTGGTATTTGTATAAAATGTTATTTATTGCAGCCAAAAAAGCAATCACTAAGAACTGGTATAAATCTGAAGCTCCAAAACTTAAATAGTGGACGGAAACAGTGATGGAAATATATAAGCTGGAAAAGATGACTTTTTCTTTGAACTTGATGAGGGAAAATTTTATTTCAAAATGGAAGAAATGGTCTATTTATTATACACTATGAGGATGCTTTTTTTTCCTTTCCGTTTTCTTTATGATATACAGTCTTGATTGATTGTTTTTATTCTTGTTTAAACAATACAGAATGAACTCCGTGCCCTTCCCCCTTTGTGCCTTTGTTCCCCCCTCTTCTTTTTCTTTTTTCTTCCCTTTCCTTTTAATTTTTGATTATATGGGAATGTTTATGAATATATATGTGTGTATGCATATGCATATATTTCTCTCTTCTTTTTTGTATAAGAAACTTTATCCTTAAATAAAAAGTAATTAAAAAAAGATGGCCTAGGCTATAAGAAGATTGCCAACACCCTGAAACTGAGCTGCAGCATGGTAGCCAAGACTATACAGTGGTTTAACAAGACAGGTTCCACTCAGAATAGGCCTCACCATGGTCGACCATAGAAGTTGAGTGCACATGCTCAGTGTCATATCCAGAGGTTGTCTTTTGAAAATAGATGTATGAGTGCTGCCAGCATTGCTGCAGAGGTTGAAGGGGTGGGGGTTCAGCCTGTCAGTGCTCAGACCATACGCCGCACACTGCATCAAATTGGTCTGCATGGCTGTCGTCCCAGAAGGAAGCCCCTTTTAAAGATGATGCACAAGAAAGCCCACAAACAGTTTGCTGAAGACAAGCAAACTAAGGACATGGATCACTGGAACCATGTCCTGTGGTCTGATGAGACTAAGATAAACTTATTTAGTTCAGATGGTGTCAAGCGTGTGTGGTGGCAACCAGGTGAGGAGTACAAAGACAAGTGTGTCTTGCCTACAGTCAATATGGTGGTGGGAGTGTCATGGTTTGGGGCTGCATGAGTGCTGCCGGCACTGGGGAGCTACAGTTCATTGAGGGAACCATGAATGCCAACATGTTCTGTGACATACTGAAGCAGAGCATGATCCCCTCCCTTCGGAAACTGGGCTGCAGTTTCCAAAGGCTATTGCTGCCACACCAAGCTTCACTGCTGAAAGAGTGATTCAAAGTTGGTCAGCCCTCAACAGCACCCCACTGGCCTGGGGCTGTAAGTATTTGTCTGCCCTGTCTGCCGGCACAGTGCCTCTGACTATTTGGAATTTTATTTTATTAATTTAAAAAAAAATGAACCCTTGCAACTGCACCCCCCCCCCCCCCCAGCAGAGGGCAACTTAGGCAACGGCCTATATGGCCTATGCCTTGTACAGCACATACAGAGAATTGAAATTATGTTATTCTGAGATCCATGGTGCAGCAAGGTAAACCCTAAGTAGGAAATATGAACATAAAGTATAACACCTAACACCAAACATTAAACACTGAACATCAAACATCAGCGCAAAGAAATCCACCCCCCTACCAGAAGCTAACTAAAAATACTAAGGGTGTGCAAAATAACTAAATACGCTTGACTTAGTGCCTGAAGTCAGGTGCTGTCAGACGCTGCTAGATGCTGTCAAACAGTTGGAATTTCTGCATCATCGTTCTCGACAATTTTTACCCACTTATAATTAAATTGGACCGAGGATTCTTGCCACTTGATTTTTCTTGGGCAACAAACCGGGCTAGGCTAACCTGTGTGTTTTGGTTAGCCTGTTTGTTTTGGTTAGCCACCCCTGGCCTGGAAAACCATGGCCCCCTCTCCGACCTGTGACAACTGTGTTTCCCTCTCTAAGAAGGTTTCTGCGTTGGAACTGAGACTATCTAACCTCTGTAAGATTCGGGAGGCTGAAAATCATCTGGACACGATCATCTTTGGTCAGACGTCGGCACCAGCCACGGATTCACAGCTAGCAGAGACAGCTACCTACCTGTGTGAAATTAGCATATCACCATCCACCTCCACTGCTATTCTGGTTACCTCGGCTGTCCAGGACTGTAGCACTAAACACTGGCTTCTGCTCGGAGCTAAACCTAAAGCCCTGGGTGGTTCTTCTCTGCCCTGGACCATGGTTGGGTCAAACAGCAAACGTCGGGGATCGACCAGGCTCAGCCATGCCTCCTCCCTTCCCCTCTCATTGGAAAACAGATTCGACATCTTTTCCTTGGAAGATTTCCCCCACCTGGACACTGATCTTACCCCCATGGCCGCCCCTTCTCCCTCAGCAGAGACCCAAACCTGCAAACCCCAGATTAAAACTACCCTAGGTGTGCCGAACTTTACACCAGCTCCAAAAAGAAGAGAGCACAACCCCCCGTGTCACCCCCGCACCAGCATCCCGCTGCCTCAACAGCAACAACAACAGCAAAACTATTTACCACTATAGAAGCCACCGACAAAGTCCCTCCAGGCGACGCTGGTAATTGGTGATTCCATTATGAGGAACATCAGAAGCAGGTACTGTCTTAGAAAAAATTTTTCCTGGGGCTAAAGTGTCAGACATTGAGGCTCTTACCCCTAACCTATTAAATGAATACCCCCTCGCTAAAACTGTTATTATTCATGTTGGATGCAACAACATCCCAGATGAAGCGTCTGAGATACTGAGAGACTTCAGGAGCCTTCTGTCCACTCTTAAGAACTATAGCAGACGTGTGTTTATCTCTGGACCACTTGCTCCTTTTAGAAGAGGCTGCAGTTATTTCAGCAGAACTCTTTCCCTTAATTCCTGGTTGTGCTCAACATGTCGTACTTTTAGCATTGGTTTTATAGACAATTTCAACCTGTTTTGTAACCGCCCATTATTTATGAGGCCAGATGGTATCCATCCAAATAGACTCGGTGCACATGTTTTAAGGGACAATCTGTTTTATTCCATTCAGCATTTTTTAGTACAGTGGCTGAAAACTGGTGTGTCACCTCACCCCGAAGTGCCTGGGTCTGCCAACCAGCTTTCTTTTGCTTCCACTTCTCATATTACTCCCATTAATCCAAATAATTCTCTCTGTTTAGATCAGTCTTCACTTCACAACCCTATAGGGATTGTGTCTGTCCCCCGATACCCTAAACATTATAAACCAAGACAAATACAACATAATGTAGGAGTCAAGAATTGAGGAGACTGGATGATTTTTCCAGTAACTGCTTTAATTCCCCATTCATCCTACGTCCTCTCTCGATCGGAGTGAAAAGAGAGGACGCAGTCACACACATACATTTATACATTCATCTTCTAACAATACATCACACACAAAAGTCACAATACTCAGCTACATCCTTTCATCTCTAATAGAACACCCAGAGTCCTTCTGTTCTCCTTTCCGACCCCCAAAGGTCAGGCCGGGTAATCTTCTCTTCTCTCCTGAGTCCCCAGGGGGTGCAGACATGTCTTCCTCTTGAGGTGTGAAGTCAATACACATGGCTAGCTCAAAGTCTCTCTTGGCTGAATTCAGCCAGCCACATGTGAGTTACATAGGTTATAACTATGGGCTCCACAATAACTTGATAAAGATTAAAACCATTAATCTACCACAGAAAAATAAAATAGTTAAAAGCAGACTGCTGAATATAAGATCTCTGTCCGATAAAGTGACCTTAATTAATATGATCATGGATTACAATATAAATATACTCCGTCTTACAGAAACATGGCTATGCCCCGATGACTTTGTTAGTATCAATGAGGCCACCCCTCCCAGCTATGGTAACATTCATATTCCTAGAAACACTGGCCAAGGTGGTGGTGTCGGGGTAATATACAGTTAGGCCCAGAAATATTTGGACAGTGACACAATCTTCATGATTTGGGCTCTGCATGCCACCACATCGGATTTGAAATGAAACAACTACAACGGAATTGAAGTGCAGACTTTAAGGTTTAATTTAAGGGGTTGAACAAAAATATATGATTAAACATGTAGGAATTGTAGCTATTTTTATACAAATGCTCCTCATTTCAGGGGCTCAAAAGTAATTGGACAAATAAACCTAACCCTAAGTAAAATGTTACTTTTCAATATTTCGTTGAAAATCCTTTGCAGACAATGACTGCCTGAAGTCTGGAACCCATGGACATCACCAAACGCTGGGTTTCCTCCTTTGTGATGCTTTGCCAGGCCTTTGCTGCAGCTGTCTTCAGTTGTTGCTTGTTTGTGGGTCTTTCTGCCTGAAGTTTTGTCTTGAGCAAGTGAAATGCATGCTCGATTGAGTTGAGATCTGGTGATTGACTCGGCCATTGCAGAATATTCCACTTCATTGCTTTAAAAAACTCCTGGGTTGCTTTTGCAGTATGTTTTGGATCATTGGTGAAGCGCCGTCCAATCAACTTTGCTGCATTTGGCTGAATCTGAGCAGAAAGTATATCCCTACACACTTCAGAATTCATCCGGCTGCTTCTGTCTTTTGTCACATTGCGGCGGATGATAAAAAATAATAAGCAGCGATGCTGTAGGTTTTAAGGAGAGTTTAATCATATCATCCAGCCGTCACGAGCTCCGCTCCCGGCGCCGTGCATGCGCGCCGGGAGCGAGCCCACGGCTCTCAGAGAAGGAGGACACAAGAGTCTGTGTCCAGCAGCAGCAGTTGCAGAAGTGGGAATGAGAGAATGAGAGGATGTGTTACAGAACCTGTGCAGTATTTATACCAAACTCAAACAATACATCAAAGCAGATTCACAGCAGTTGGTCTGATCAAAGGGACTGCAGAACAGGCATGAGACATTTGCATTTGTAAGACCTACATAACAATAGTCAGATGCAGCCTCTGCTCCAGCTTGCAGGACAAAGAGGTTACAAGGCACATCTACATATTGATCTCAGCCTCTAGGTCACAGTAAGGACAGGACGCATGAACACTATAAATGAATGGCACATTACATCACAATACATGAATGGCACATTGCATCACGATACATGAATGGCACATTTCATCACAATACATGCATGGCACATTACATCTCAGTAGTGCAGCGGGAAAAACCAAGGAGTGCGAGCTGACTGTCTCTGTGCTCTGTCTCTGTGTTGTGGGGGGGTTGAATCAACCCGCTATAACATCATCAATAAACACAAGTGACCCAGTGCCATTGGAAGCCATGCATGCCCATGCCATCACACTGCCTCCACCATGTTTTACAGAAGATGTAGTGCTTTGGATCATGAGCTGTTCCAGTTCTTCTCCAAACTTTCTTCTTCCCATCATTCTGGTACAGGTTGATCTTAGTCTCATCTGTCCAAAGAATACTGTTCCAGAACTGGGCTGGCTTCTTCAGGTGTTTTTTGGCAAAGTCAATTCTGGCCTTTCTATTTTTGAGGCTGATTCATGGTTTGCACCTTGGGATGAATCCTTTGTATTTACTCTCATGAAGTCTTCTCTTTATGGTAGACTTAGATACTGATACACCTACTTCCTGGAGAGTGTTCTTCACTTGAGTGGATGTTGTGAAGGGGTTGTTCTTCACCATGGAAAGGATTCTGTGATCATCCACCACTGTTGTCTTCCGTGGACGTCCAGGCCTTTTTGAGTTCCCAAGCTCACCAGTGCACTCTTTTTTTCTCAGAATGTACCAAACTGTTGATTTGGCCACTCCTAACATTTCTGCTATCTCTCTGATGGATTTCTTCTTTTTTTTCAGCCTCAGGATGGTCTGTTTCACCTCCACTGAGAGCGCCTTTGACTGCATGTTGTGTGTTCACAGCAACAGCTTCCAAATGCAAATGCCACACCTGGAATCAACTCCAGACCTTTCACCTGCTTAATAGAAGTCCCAGAGAGGGTCCATTTGGCCTTTTTACCTAGAAAACCCATAGGGGGACCATCAAGAGACCACAAGAGGGCCAACTTCTGGGACTTCTAGTGATGACAGGTTAACGAGGGAAGAGCCCATGCAGCCTTGTTATTTTTTTTTTTTTGCAGCCTTCTGAGTCAATTGTCCAATTACTTTTGATCCCTTGAAAAAGAGGCGGCTATGTATTAAAGAGCTGTAATTCCTAAACCCTTGCTCCAATTTGGATGTGAATACTCTCAAATTACAGCTGAGAGTCTGCACTTTAAGCCCATATTGATTATATAATTGTATCCTGAATATGTTTTCGTAAACAGCTAAAATAACAAAACTTGTGTCACTGTCCAAATATTTTTGGGCCTAACTGTATGAAGGTTCAAGGTTCAAGGTGACTTTATTAATACCCATAGGTAGATTCTTTTTACAGTCTGGAGAGGGCATAGATAGATGTTGGAGCTGCGGCTGGTGGTTCACGGTGGAACTGGTGATATCACCTGATTCAATGTCAGTCAACTTCCCTCTTGAATTTTTTCTGCATCACTTTCTTTAGTTTTTGTCCCACAAAATTAGGTATGACCGTTGGCAACTGGATTGTTTTCCATAAAAATAAATAAAATAATAAATAATCTACAAAAATCCACATTACCAATGAACCCTCAGCCTAAGCAAAACTCAAATTATAACTCTTTTGAATGCTTAATTTTTAGCTTAGCACACCCATCCTGGAGGACAGAACAGACTATTTTATTTACCACAGTATACTGCCCTCCCAGTGCTTCTTTTGCTGAGTTTATGTCTGAATTCTCTGAGTTCTTAACAACCTTAGTCCTCAGTTCAGAAAAGATTATCATAGATGGTGACTGTAATATTCATATAGACGTTGATAATGATAGTCATAGTGTAGCATTTCCCTCCCTCTTAAATTCAACTGGTTTTTCTCGGTGTGTTAGTAAACCAACTCATCATCAAAATCACACCCTTGACCCGGTCTTGGCCTGTGGTGTTCAAACTGATGAGCTTCTTGTCATCCCTCAAAATCCTACACTGATTGACCATTACTTGATAACTTTCAAATTTGTGTTATCTGATTTTATAGCATCAAGCAGAAATATAGTTACCAGATACTTACCTGATAGTGCTGTGGCTCACTTTAAAGAATTAATCCCTTCATCACTTATTCTATTACCGTGTCTCAATATAGCAGAGGACAGCACTGACTGCTTGAATTCATTAGAATTAGACCTCTTAGTTGATAGTACTGCAGCCTCACTGCAGACAACACTTGACTCCATAGCCCCTCTTAAAAAGAAAACTATTAAAAATAGGAGATTAGCTCCATGGTACAACTCCCACACTCGTGAGTTAAAACAGAAAGTTAGATTCTGTGAAAGGCTTTGGCGTGCAAATAAGACAGAAGAATCATGTTTAGCCTGGAATGCCAGCCTTATCACCTATCAGAAATCAATCCGTAGTGCTAGGCGACAGTACTATTCATCCTTGATAGAAGAAAATAAAAACAACCAAGGATTTCTTTTTAACACTGTGGCTCAGCTAACCAAGAGCCAAAATGCCATGGATCCCTACATTCCTCCAACTCTTAGTGCTGATGACTTTTTGAATTTTTTTAATGATAAAATTGTCAGTATTAGGAATATTATTCCAAAAAATAGCCCCCTTAAAAATACCAAGCCTCTGTCCAACACTGCTGTGTCCACAGGCTCAGAACTCCACTTTTCTGAATTTTCTCAGATTAGTCATTCTGATCTAGCCCTAATAGTGTCAGCCTCTAAACCAACTACCTGTCTCCTAGACCCAATCCCCGCTAGACTCCTGAAGGAATCGCTATCTCTGATTAGTCCACTGCTTTTGAACATAAATAATATGTCTCTATTGATAGTATATATGTATATGTACCATATGTACCACAGTCTTTTAAATAGGCAGTAACTAAACATCTACTTAAAAAAACCTTCGCTTGATTCTGGGATTTTGGCCAATTACAGACCAATATCTAACCTCCCCTACCTTTCTAAGATCCTCGAAAAAGTAGTCGCCAATCAACTGTGCACTTTTTAGAAAATAATTCTATATTTGAGAAATTTCTGTCAGGTTTTAGGAAACACCACAGCACAGAGACAGCCTTAGTGAAAGTTACTGATGACCTCCTTATGGCATTTGACAAAGGACTTGTCTCTGTCCTTGTCTTATTGGACCTTAGTGCTGTCTTTGACACCACTGACCACCATATTCTGCTAGAGAGACTTGAACAGCGAATTGGTTTAAAAGGAACAACACTAAGATGGTTCCAGTCTTATCTATCAGACTGTTCCCAGTTTGTTCATGTCCATAACAAGTCCTCTACCCAGACCACGGTGAGCTATGGAGTTCCGCAGGGATCGGTGCTTGGACCAGTACTGTTTACATTATACATGCTGCCTTTGGGAGACATTATGCGGAAGCATTCTATTCATTTTCATTGTTACGCTGACGACACTCAATTATATTTATCCATCAATCCAGATGATCCCAGCCATTTGGGTTCACTCCAGGAGTCTTAAGGATATTAAAACCTGGATGAACAACAACTTTCTTTTGCTGAATACAGATAAAACTGAAGTCATTGTTCTTGGCCCCAAACATGCTAGAAGTATTCTTTCTAGTAAGATAACAACACTAGATGGCATTGAACTGGCTTCTACATTTTCTGTTAGGCATCTTGAAGTTGTCTTTGACCAAGATATGTCTTTCAACTCTCATATACAGCAAACCATTAAGACTGCCTTCTTCCATCTGCATAATATTTCTAAAATTAGGTCCATCCTGTCTCATGAAGATGCAGAGAAACTTGTACACGCCTTTATCACCTCTAGGTTAGACTACTGTAATTCACTTTTATCAGGTTGTCCTAATAAGTCCATAAAGTTTCTCTAACTCATTTAGAATGCAGCTGCACGTATCCTGATGAGAACAGGGAGAAGAGATCACATTACCCCAGTTTTAGCTTCTTTACATTGGCTCCCAATAAAATACTGTATAGAATTGAATTCAAGATATTACTCCTAACTTATAAAGCCCTTAATGGCTCCTTCTTATCTGAAAGAACTCATTGTTCCCTATCATCCAACCAGAGCTCTGCGCTCCCAAAAATCCAAACTACTGGTGTTCCCCAAGGTCTCCAGAAGTAGATTGGGAGGTAGAGCTTTCAGTTATCAAGCTCCCCTCCTGTGGAATAATCTTCCCAATTCAGTTCGGGAGGCAGACACTCTCTCTTTATTCAAGAGTAAGTTGAAATCTTTTCTCTTTGATAAGACCTATAGTTAAAAATGGTGCCGCTGCCAGGCCTTCACTCGCATGTGCAGCCCAACCAGCTTGATACTGGAATGTCTGGCTTTGAATATTGTTGTCATGGTCCGTGGGCTGACTTTGTCGGCACTCGGATTGTCCGGTTGTTCTCCGTTCTCTTCTCAGATGTACCACTAAGCCTCCGGGCTTTTATTCTGTCAGCGTCCGGCTGTCAGAGCGGAGCTTCACTGAACAGCGAGATTCCAATCAGCTGAGGCGGAGATGAGCGTTTCATCAACGTATTCCAGGGTGTCCGCCAGCTCGTAGCTCTGGCTCTGAGCGTGGCCCCTCTGCAACGGCATGTTTCCAGCACGCAGTACCCAGACAGGAAAGAGCAAGTCCAAATGCAAAACTCACCAGGAACGGCGTCTCGGTGTGGCGCCTCTGTTTAGGTGGCCTGGCAGCAGTCTACTGTCACGGTGGCCCTCGCGAGCCACCATAAGATGCCAACAAGTCACCGGTGAGTTTGCAATGATGTTTTATTGTGAACATGAACAAAGGATAATACACAAAGTGACAGAAAGGAATGAGCCACGGTGGGCTAAAACACACAACACTGGATGTAGAAGCCGCAAGGCTGAACAAGCTCACTTACGGTTCCAGGTTAGGACGAAGGATGATCATAGACATGGGATAATAAGGAATATTGGCGTCTGAGACAAGGGACGCTCGCTCGACATCTGATGAGGGATGTTTGATGGAGACTGCTGCATTGGGCTGCATTCAGCATCCGCTTAAATGCCGGCCCATAATGAGCCCTGAATGCAGCACAGCTGGCAGGCTTTGAAAGCAGGAAGCTCCTCTGAGCGCTGTCACAATAAGAGCCCGGGGAGCCAGAGGGTAATCACTGCTGTCAAGCCTGCAGGAGATGACGTATGACCCGAGCGCGGACGAGATCAGCGCTCGGATCATAACAATTTGTGTTTTGCCCCGCGTGGCTCATTATTTTGTGTCATTTGTCCTTTGTAATAAATTATGTAAACTCATCGGCTGGTCTGCAGCGTCTCATTGACGGCTCGTGAGAGCCATCCATGACAGGAGGTCGCAGCCAAGAGAGACGTCATGACCGTGAGTTTGCCGTGGACTTGAGTTTTTTTCCCCCTTCGCTGGGGCTTGTATGGTATTAGTATGTCCGCTCTTGAGTGTGGGTTTTGCCCTGAATGGTTGCAGGAGGTAGATGGCTCCCTGGCCAAGGCCCATCTCCTCATGCCCACCCATGCGGCACACGACTACCTGTTTCTCACCCAGAGGACTTTATTAAAGTATCACCTCACCTCTTTTCCAGAAGGAAAGGAGAGGGTGACGTGGATTGTGGCGCAACGAGAGTTGATCAAGAAGGCAGCCAAGGAACCCTCACCTTCTCCACCGAGTACGGCGTTCCCAACGAGGGTGGAGATCCGCGGACTGGAGGGTAACCCCGGCAGGAGGCCGACGGAGAGGCATCCCCACTCCTCGCCTCGGGATTCAGCTCCTGTCACCCATTCAGCCCAGGTGCCATGTGTTCCTGGTCCCATCTTCATCTCACCATCAGCCAGTAAACATTGTCGCCATGCTCCAAATAAGCCTCAGCGAGAATCCCGTCCAGATCCAGCTCCGGGTCATCAGAGGAACTCTGCCTCCCAGTCAGCTGCTTCTTCTGCGTCACGTCAGGAGGGAATTCCCACAGCCTCTCCCTCTGGGTCATCTGTCCCTGCTGTCCCATCAGCTCCTCGTGCCCGGATCACCTCGGGTGTCACCCCCTCCTCCTCAACGTCTTCCCCGGCTGCTGTGAGCGCCACGAGTCCTGCTTTAGCGAGGCCCGTCTTCGATCCATCGCGAGTGGCTCCTCCTCGTCTTCCCAAGGGGCCTTCCGTCACCATCTGGAGAGAAAAGGGAAGAGCTCAGCCCGCTACAGCAGGCACCATCAGCCCGCCGGAGGAAAGGCAAGTGCAATTTCATTCTTCCCCTCGTTCTTGTGATTTGCCTTGTCTGACTCCTGAGGGTGGGGTTTTGGCTTTGCAGTCCCCCGAGCTCCCTCCACCTGCTGTAGCCTCTAACATTGAACCTGCTGCCTCTGTGTCTCCTTCCATTGAGCGTCCGCGGCGCCAGGCCTATGCCGCCAGACAGGGAGAAGGCCTGTGGTCCTGGAGAGCCTGGTTCCAACCCCGCAGCCACGTCACGGGCAGAGGAGGAGAGCGGACTGTAACTTGGAGCCTGCACCGACGACGAACGTCCCTGGGTCTCCATGGAGGAGCGGTTTGATCCAGCAGGTTGAGGATCCCCTGCCACCACGCCGTACGGGTCGTCGGACTGGACGTCAGCGTTGGAGGGTCCTCAGACTGTGGAGTACATCATGCCGGCTGCGGAGCCCGCCGTGGCCGAGTGGGAGCCAGAGGACGTCCTTCTTCGTCCTGAGCCCGGATTGCCGAAGTCCTGGATGGCGACGGAACTCGAGATCAGGCAAGTGCTCTACTTTGTCTTCCTTCTTTCTTCTCTGGAGCATTTTTGCCTGTCTCTCGGGGAGACGAGCCGGGTGCAGCCATCCGCTGCATCCGAACTTGTCTCGCCAGGTTCTGTCGCTACCGGTTATCCTGATTCCGGTTCTATTCCCTCTCCTGAGCCTTCTCACAGGGTCGCCAGTGATGAGTCGGTCCTGGTCTCAGCTCTGAAGGTTCCGGGTTCGGGGTTGGAAGTCGTCCTTGGTGCTGTTCCGACCCAGTTGGGGTCCATCATGGGTGCAGCTGCAATCCGATCGGGGTCCATCGTGGGTGCAGCGCAGGCTCCCCTGGGGTCCAACAAGGGGACAGCGCCTGTTCTGGTGACGTTCGGAGGTGGAGCTGCAAATCCTCCACTGAGCGACGCCAGACTGGTCCCACATCCTTTTCCCGTTTCCTCTTTCCCTCCATCGGATGCCGCAGGGATTTCCCGTGATCGGCTCGGCTCGGCTGTCCCTCGCCACTCCTCACCATAAGGAGGCCATCTCCGAATCTCCCCCTGTGGTCCTGTTGGCCTGATGATGCGGGTCGGCCACCTGGGAAACCTTTTCGCCGGTTTGACGTTCTGGGTCGGCCACCCGACGATTTGTACTTTCTACTGGGCGACCTGGTTCGGCCACCGGAGGTTCCGTCTCTCTGGGCATGGGACTGGGGTAGGCCGCCCAAACTCTTCCCTTTCCTCTCATTTGTCATCTGGATGCTAGACGCAGGCAGGCCACCTGAACTATTTTTTTTTCTCCATTGCACTCTGCCTGTCGTCATTCCTGCCCCTCCCGCCCCCCCCCCCCCCCCCCCGAGTGAGTGGAGATGTTTTTGTTTGAAATCTTGGACTGTTTTGAACTGTTTATCGCTGCTCTTTTGCGTGTGCCTTATTTTTTTTTCTCCCCTTCCTCGATTGTCTGAAATGTGCTCTGGTGTTGTCTCTGCCAGTTTTTGTTTCTCATTGTGCTGTATTTATTCACCGCTATTTAGCATGTTTTTTTTTTCTCCACTTCCTCCCCCGTTCAAAGGATGATTGCCGTTTATTTCTTCTGCGCCTGTATATTTTGGGTTTTTTACCTGGTATTTATGTTTGTGACCTGTAGGCTTATATTGTGTTATTCGTATTCATTGTCCTGACTGGCGGTCATCTGTGCATTATGGAGTGTTTTGTGTTTGTTTGTTTTTTTCTATGCTCTGTAATTGCTCCATGGTTTATTTTCTGTGTTTGCCTGTGTCTCCTGGTTCTGACCCTCCTCAGCCTTTTTCCCCCTCCTCCCTCCCTGGGGCGGTCATGTTGGCCTCCCAGTTGGGGGGGGGCTCAATGTTACACCGCATCTGGCATCCGCGTCGTGAACAGGGGCAATGGTCATGGACCATGTGCTGACTTTGTCGGCACTCGGATTGTCCGGTTGTTCTCCGTTCTCTTCTTAGATATACCACTAAGCCTCCGGGCTTTTATTCTGACAGCGTCTCAGCGGGGCTTCCGGCTGTCAGAGCGGAGCTTCGCTGAACAGCGAGATTCCAATCAGCTGATGACCTTTCATCAGCTGGTTAATCTGTCAAAGCCCTATTTAAGGGAGCAGCTCTGTTTGCTCGGGGCTGCAACCTCGCTTGGATAACGCTGGTCTCCCCAACGTTAGACTGGAGTCCCTACGCTCCGGCTCCAGTCATCCTCTTTTCCTCGCCACTTTCTGTAAGTTTATTCCTGTATCAGTGTTTATCGTCAGTGTATCCTTGCATTGTCCTTATTTGTGTTTTGCCCCTCGTGGCTCATTATTTTGTGTCATTTGTCCTTTGTAATAAATTATGCAAACTCATCGGCTGGCCTGCAGTGTCTCATTGACAGCTCGTGAGAGCCATCCATGACAATTGTATTTGTTATGTTTGTTTTGAATGTAGCTACTGCCAGGCATCCTACTTTTAACGTCTTTTTTCAACCCAGCCAGTCGAGGCAGATGGCCGTCCTCTATGAGCTATGGTTCCCCTCGAGGTTTCTGCCCGTTAAAGGGAAGTTTTTCCTCACCTGTGTCGCCGCAGTGCTTGCTCTTAGGGGTCTCTGCTGGGTTCTATAAATTTGACAGCATGGCCTAAACCCACTCTTTTCTGTAAAGTGCCTTGAGATGACCTGTTTTGTGATTTAGCGCCATATAAATAGAATTGAACTGAATTAAATACGATATAAATTAAGACAGCATGTAGTGACTTAAAGCATACACTACTGTTCAAAAGTTTGGGGTCACTTAGAAATTTCCTTATTTTTGAAAGAAAAGCACTGTTTTTTTCAATGAAGATAACTTTAAACTAATCAGAAATACACTCTAATATCTAATGTACATTGCTAATGTGGTAAATGACTATTCTAGCTGCAAATGTCTGGTTTTTGGTGCAATATCTACATAGGTGTATAGAGGCCCATTTCCAGCAACTATCACTCCAGTGTTCTAATGGTACAATGTGTTTGCTCATTGCGTCAGAAGGCTAATGGATGATTAGAAAACCCTTGTACAATCATGTTAGCACAGCTGAAAACAGTTTAGCTGATTAGAGAAGCTATAAAACTGACCTTCCTTTGAGCAGGTTGAGTATCTGGAAAAAATTATTATTTCAAATACAAATCATTATTTCTAACCTTGTCAATGTCTTGACTATATTTTCTATTCATTTTACAACGCATGGTGGTAAATAAGTGTGACTTTTCATGGAAAACACAAAATAATTGTCTGGGTGACCCCAAACTTTTGAACGGTAGTGTATATCAGTGCACACAGAGGGTTAAAGTTCAGTTTTTGAAGCTCCTGAAATCATTGTGTGTGTGTGTGGCGGGGGGGGGGGATGTGAACAGTACCTGGGGACGGCAAAGTTCAGTTGTTGAAGGGGGATGGGGGGAGTCAGAGTCCCGAATTGGGGGGGGGGGAGAAGGGGGAGAGGGGGCAGAGCAAGGACAGACTTGAGCTTCCTGACAGCCTGGCGGATGAAGCTGTCCTTGAGTCTGCTGGTCCTGGCCCGGAGGCTCCGCAGTCTCCTCCCTGATGGCAGCAGGATAAAGAAGCTGTGTGATGGGTGGGTGGGATCACCTGTAATGCAGAGGGTTTTGCGGGTGAGGCAGGTGCTGTAGATGGTCTCAAGGAAGAGAAGAGAGGCACCAACGATCTTCTCAGCTGTTCTCATTATGCGCTGGAGGGTCTTGCGGCAGGATGCGGTGCAGGCGCTGTACCACACGGTGATGCAGCTGGTCAGGATGCTCTCGATGGTGCCTCTGTAGAAGGTACACATGATGGGGGCCGGACTTTGGCTCTTCTCAGTTTGCGTAGGAAGTAGAAACACTGCCGAGCTTTCTTGGCCAGTGATACAGTGTTGGTGGTCCAGGAGTGGTCCTCTGTAATGTGCACACCCAGGAACTTGGTGATGCTCACCCTCTCCACAGCAGCACCATTGATGGTAATATTTTTGTATACTTTATTAATCCCAGAGGGAAGTTCAGGGCATCCACGTGGATGGATCAGGCAGCCACGGTGCGGCGCCAATCCCTTCACCATTCACATACACATTCAAACCTAGAGCCACTTTAGAGTTTCCAATTAACCTAACTTGCATGTTTTTGGCCTGTAGAAGGAAACTGGAGTACCCTGGGTAAACCCACGCAGACACGGGGAGAACATGCAAACTCCACACAGAAGGGTCACTGATGGTCAGGGGGTGGGATCAAACACACAACCTTCTGACTGTGCTGCCACAGTGCTAACCACTGCACCACCAAGCTGCCAATAATAATAATAATAATAATGGATTAGATTTATATGGCGCTTTACATGTCAAGTAACATCACAATGCGCTTACAGTGAGTCCATTATTCATTCACTCCAGACAGACACTGATTTTGGTAAACTACTGCTGTAACCACAGCTTTCCTGGGACACACTGAAGGAAATGTGGCTACCAATCTGCGCCAACGGCCTCTCCAACCACAACCGAACATTTATATACATTCAAACCCAGTGTCATGGACACTGGAGGCAAGATGAGTAAAGTGTCTTGCCCAGGGACACAACGGCAGGATGGCTGGGGAGAATGGGATTCGAACCGCCAACCCTCTGGTTAATGGATGATCCGCTCTAACTCCTGAGCTACTGCCACCCACATGGTCAGGGGAGCATGCTGGGTGTGCGCTCTTCTCAAGTCCACACTCTTCTCAAGTCCTTAATCTTCTCTATGTTCAGAGAGAGATTGCTGTCTCCGTACCACATGGCCAGGCGGCTCACCTCGCTCCTGTAGTTTGACTCGTCTCCGTTGTTGATGAGACCCACCACATCTGTGTTGTCCGCAAACTTGATGAAGAGGTTGGCGCTGTGTGTCGTGTACAGTCATGGGTCAGCAGAGTAAATAGGAGGGGGCTCAGCACACATCCTTGGGGTGCTCCTGTGTTCAGAGTGATGGTGCTGGATGTGTTACTGCCAACCTGTACTGCCTGCCGTCTCCCCGTCAGGAAGTTCAACAGCCAGTTACACAGTAAAGTGTTGCGCCCCAGCTGGTCCAGTTTGTGAATGAGCTGTTGGTGGATGATTGTGTTGAATGCTGAACTAAAGTCTATGAACTGCATTCTGACGTAGGAGTCCTTTGTGTACAGGTGTGTGAGGGCTGAGTGGAGGGCAGTAAAGATGGCATCACTGGCCGAGCAATTGGACCAGTATGCAAACTGGAATGGGTCCAGGAAGGGGGGCAGGGTAGACCTGATGTGCTGCATGACCACCCGCTCAAAGCACTTCATGATGATGGGAGTAAGTGCAACCAGACAGTAGTCATTGTAGCAGGGGGGAGACAACTTCTTGGGGACTGGAATGATGGTGGTGGTTTTGAAGCACATGGGGAGAACAGCCTGTCTCAGTGAGATGGTGAAGATGTCTGTGAAGACACCTGTGAGTTCCTCTGTTCAGTACACAACCAGTACAGTCTACAGTACCAGTACAGTCGTTTGCTTGGTGAGTCACAGCTGAGCCTGACATCCCTGTACACCAGACAAGTACAGAGGATGGCTACCTCCATTTTAAATGATGACTCCCACCCTTTGCACTGCAACTTTCAGCTTCTTCCCTCCAGACGGAGGTTTGCTGTCCCAAAAAGTAAAACCCAGCGCTACAAAAACAGCTTTGTCCCTGCTGCTGTCAAAGAGTTGAACAAGCTATAAAAATATATTGTACATATTTTATATTTACTTATTTTGTATGATGTCACTTGGGTTCTAAATATTTTATTGGGTTTTAGACCTTTGAGTTTTTTAACCTCTGACTAGTTTTTAACTTTTAACTTTAATATGACCCTTCTCTCTTACCTCTGGTTTCTCCCTCATCTCTTTGTCTTTTTATACCCTGTTTGATGGAGCCTTGAGTATTTTTATCATGTTTATAGTCAGCTTCATGTGTGCCTGTGTTTGTGTCTATGTTGAATGTAATTAGTGGCTTGTAAATATGGATGTCACCAGACTGCAAAACAAATCTACCTACGGGTACAAATAAAGTAACCTGAACCTGAACCTGACCAGGCATGTTGTCAGGACCTGGAGCTTCGCGTGCATTGATCCTGCCAAAGGATCTCCTCACGCTGTCCAGGGACAGTGTAATCACCTGGTCGCCAGGAGGAGGTGACGACTTCTGTGTAGGGGTACTGTTGAGTGCCTAGATGCGAGCAAGAAGTCGTTCAGCTCATTCAGCAGAGAGGTGGAGCTGTTGCAGGTCTGTGGTGTGGGCTTGTAGTCTGTGATGGTCTGTATCCCTTGCCACAGACTCCAAGTGTCTCTGCTGTCGCTGAAATGGTGGGCTATCCTCCTGAAGTACTGCCTCTTGGCCTCTCTGATGCCTCGGGACAGGTTGGCCCTAGCTGTCCTCTGGCCCACCTTGTCCCCAGCGCTGAAGGCAGCATTCCGAGCTTTCAGGAGCTTGTAGACCTCCCCTGCCACAAGAGAGACAAGAGGAGGAAACGCGGAAAGCATGGAGGCGTAAGATTAAGCCTGAGGAGGCGTCAGCTTAACCGCATTCCTCTTCCTTTCATTATTATGGGGAACGTACAATCCCTGAGAAATAAAGTGGATGAAATTCAAGGAAATGTACGATATCAGAAGGATTTCAAGAACTGCTGTGTCATGGCTTACACAGAGACGTGGCTTACGGCGCATGACCGGGACCCGGACCTGTGGATCGATGGCTTTGTAGCCCCACTTCGCTCGAATTGCCAGGAAGAGGTAACGGAGAAACGTCAGGGGCGCGGCGTATGTTTATATATTAATAAACAGTACTGTACATCTGTCACGGTCAGAGAGCGCATCTGTACACCAGATGTGGAGTTTCTGTCCGTGTCACTATACCCCTTTTATCTGCCCCGCGAGTTCCCCCAACTTTTTATAACGACTGTGTACATTTACCGGAGGGCGGATGCGGCCTCTGCCTCCAGCACCGTCTTTGATGTGGTACAGCGGTTGCAGTCGATTTCCCCAGAGGCTCCAAATTTTATTCTTGGGGATTTTAACCATGTGTCTCTAAAGAAGACACTTAAAAACTTTTATCAGTATGTCTCCTGCCCAACCAGGTGAAAAAAGACATTGGGCCTGTGCTATGGATCCATAGAGAGGGCCTATAAATCTATTCCCCTTCCTCCTTTAGGATCCTCAGATCACAACTGTGTACACTTGCTGCCCACATATAAAACTGCTCTCAGAAGAGACAAGGCGAAGACCAGAGACATAAACGTGTGGACAGAGGATTCAGTGCACTGCCTCCAGGAATGCTTTAACTGTACGGACTGGGAGGTGTTCACACTGTCCTGCGGAGATGACTTGGACTGTTTAGTGGACGTGACATGCTCATACATGGCTTTCTGCAGAGACATGATCATTCCACGTAAACATGTCAAAATATATCCCAACAACAAGCCATGGGTTACAAAATCAGTTAAATCCTGCTTACAGAGGAAAGCACCTGCCTTGAAACAGGGGGTTGTTTCTGAGCTGCAGGTTGCCACAAAAGAGCTGAAGGCTGAAATTTTAAAAGCAAAACAGAATTATAAATCAGAGTTGGAAAGCAAGATGGCAACAAAGAAACTTGGTTCAGCCTGGGCCAGTATGAAAACTATGGCAGGCCTTCAGAGCACAGAGTGCAGTAATCGTGTGTTTTTAGATGGTTTTAATTCAGACACAGAGCTGGCTAATGTTCTTAATTGTTTTTATGGTTGTTTTGACTCCTTTGATTTTAGCAGAGAAACCCAAGATTTGAAACAGAAACTCAAAGACAATCAGCACTTTAATATTGAGGTGCAGGATGTTAAAAGGGCATTATGTGCTGTAAAAGTGAACAAAGGTCAGGGCCCTGATAATATATATGGGCACTTGGTAAAGTCCTGTGCACATGAACTGAGTCCTGTATTTCACTACATTTTCAATAAGTCCTTACAGACACAACATGTGCCTAAGATTTGGAAAGATGCTGTAGTTGTCCCCGTTCCAAAATTCAGCTGTCCTAAAACGGTAAATGATTTTAGACCAGTTGCTTTGACTTCAATTTTAATGAAAATTTTTGAAAAACTGGTCAGATTTGAGGTCCTAAAGCAGACTGAGCATGCATTGGATCCTTTGCAGTTTGCCTATAGGCCTCACAGAGGAGTGGAGGATGCCACTGTCACTCTGTTTAACATGCTTTTTGAACATCTGGATTTTAATGGGACACACGCCAGGCTTTTATTTGTGGACTTTTCTTCCGCCTTTAATACAGTCCAACCTCATGTTTTAGTTGAAAGGCTCCTGCAACAATTTGATTTGAGTAATAATCTGGTGGGTTGGATTCTGGATTTTTTAATCAACAGGACACAGAGAGTAAGGGTCAATGGTACATTGTCTGACCAAAAGTGTTCTTCTCCTGGCTCGCCACAGGGGTGTGTGTTGTCACCTCTACTCTTCATCCTGTACACAAACATGTGTCGAAGCAGACATGACAACAGACACATTATAAAGTATGCTGATGATTCAGTTGTTGTCAGTCTCCTCCAAGATGGTGAGAGTGGCCACGGCCCAGTAGTTGATGATTTTATTCACTGGTGTGAGGATTCCTACCTGCAGCTGAATATGACAAAAACTAAAGATATGATTATTGACTTTAGGAGGAAAACTCCCAGGCACGAAGTCACTGTACTAAAAGGCCAGACCACTGAATGTGTACAATCCTACAAATATCTTGGGACGATTATTGATAGTAATTTAAACTTTGAAGAGAACTGTGAAAGGGTGTGCAAAAAAGGTCAGCAACATTTGTATTGTTTAAGGAAACTCGCACGCTTCCAGATTGACCGAACCATAATGGCAATGTTTTATCGGGTTTTTATTGACTCGGCTTTATCCTTTTCTTTAGTGTCATGGTTTGGTCAGATAAAACTGAAACAGAGGAAATCCTTGGATCAGGTAGTTAGATGGTCCAGTCGTTTGCTTGGTGAGCCACAGCTGAGCCTGACATCCCTGTACACCAGACAGGTACAGAGGATTGCTACCTCCATTTTAAATGATGACTCCCACCCTTTGCACTGCCACCTTCAGCTTCTTCCCTCCAGACGCAGGTTTGCTGTCGCAAAAAGTAAAACCCAGCGCTACAAAAACAGCTTTGTTCCTGCTGCTGTTAAAGAGTTGAACAAGATGTAACAATATATTGCACATAAGTTAGTTACCTATTTATTAATTTTATTTTATATTTACTTATTTTTGTAGGTTTTTTATGTGGGTTCTAAATCTTTTATTGGGTTTTAGACTTTTGAGTTTTTAACCTCTTTGACGAGTCTTTAACTTTTTAATATGACCCTTCTCCCTTATCTCCTTGTTTTTTTCTCTCATCTCTTTGTCCTATGTCCTGATTGGTGGAGCCTTGACTACTTTTATCATGTTTATAGTCACCTTCATGTGTGCCTGTGTTTGTGTTCATGCTGAATGTAATTGTGGTTTGTAAATATGGATGTCACCTGACTGCAAAACAAATGTACCTACGGGTACAAATAAAGGAACCTGAACCTGAACCTGTGAGCCATGGTTTCTGATTGGCTCGAACAGTGATGGCCTTGGTGTCTGTGACATCATCAGTGCACTTTGCAATGTAGGCAGTAACGGTCTTTGTGTACTCCTGTAGATCTATGGTGTTGTTGTAGGTGGCAGCCTGCTTGAATATGTTCCAGTCAGTGGTGGTGAAGTAGTCTTGAAGTGCCTCTAAGGACCCGTCCAGCCACACACGTACCTGTTTCCAAACTGATTTGGTGATTTTAACCAGTGGTCTGTATGCTGGAATTAGCATAACAGTGATGTGGTCAGAGGCACCGAGGTGGGGGAGGGGGAGGGCGTTATATGCTCCTCTCTGGTTGGTGAAAACATGGTCCAGTGTGTTGTTTCCCCATGTAGGAAAGTTGATGTGTTGGTGTATTTCAGGAAACACAGTCTTTGGGTCTATGTGGTTGAAATCACCGGCCAAAATGAGAAAAGCATCAGGGTGTAATGTCAGCTGCTCACTGATGTGCTGGTACAGTTCATTCAGTGCCTCACTCCTGTTGATGTTGTTGTTGGAGTTGAGAGGGAAATAAACAGCAGCTAGCAGTGTAGTCGTAAATTCTCTCTGAAGATACAGTAGATAACCATAACCTCCAACAATGGTGAGCAGTGTTTACAAACCACAACAGCGTCATGGCATCAGGCATCATTGATGTAAAAACAGAGCCCAACGCTGTGGGTCTTACCTCCCTCGATGACAGCTCTGCTTAGTAGCATGTTAGCCAGTCTGGCTGGATGGCAGAGTCCGGGATGTTATTGTTGAGCCGTGTTTCCACAAACAAAAACACAGCACTCTCTCACAGTCCTTGAGGCTGAGTCTAGTAAACAGATGTGGTCCAGCTTGTTGTCTAAAGAGTGTACGTTGGTGGGGATAGCTGGCTTGTGTGGGTTAGCTGCTAACCTAGTTCAGGTACCTCCACGTTTACCCCTTTTTTGCATTCTGTCCCGCCGCTTATGGCGCCTCCACTGCAGGCAGATGCATGGGTGGGTGCCAGGAGCAGTCCAGAGTGGTAGAGCATCCACTTCACAGTCGGAAGGTCATGGGTTCACGACTGTGTCAGGAAGTGTATCTGGTGTAAAACCTTTGCAAAATTAGACATACAGATCATCATGGTGTCATATCATGATATGCTGTGGTGACCCTAAAAGGGAGCACCTGGAAGAAGATTAACATGTGGCTGTAGTTTTGATACATCATTTAAACACTGGCTGATGGTTGTCTCCGGCCTAATGCCGGCATCTTCCAATGCACAAATGACCTCTATGAGGGGGGGCTGGAAAGTTCATAGTGGTCAAATTTGACCAAATGTGGTTTATTTTTCAATCACAGGGATCCAAGTGCTGGAACACCAATGGAAGAAGTGTAGGGACTGAAGGGGAGACTGTGTTGAAAAATAAACCACATTTGGTCAAATCTGACCACTATGAACTTTTCAGCCTATGAACTTTTCAGCCCCCACATAGTTGTAAAAATGCTGTTTTGACAATGCTTCAAATATATAGCAAAAATCAGAATCAGAATATAATGAAAATGCGGTAGACAAATGAGTCTTTATACCAAACATACAAATACAGGTGAAGTACAGTACTACTGTAATATTGACATAAAACTATTGTTAAGAATAAGTTCTGATCCAACAGTGGTGGGCATTGTCAGACTGACAGTGCCTAAGGCAAGTGATTGGATGGGCTCTAGGGTGCAAATCAGATTTGAAGTTTGGTGTGTGTGGGGGGGGGGTGTCTGAATACCTAGGAGCTCTGTGCGTGTGTGGGGGGGGGGGCACGTGTCAGTGAGTGAGTGAGCGAGTGAGTCTAAAAGTGTTAGCCCAACTATGCATGCCCCCCATATCTGCCAAGGGGATAGTTGTGCTGTGAACTTTTGCGACAGCTACTAGTCTCCATTACAGGCAGACTGAGTTGGAGGCTCATTGAACTGTATACACTACAGCAGGGTGTAAGTGATTTTCAGACCAAGGTTTCTTTCTCACAGCCAGCTCCAGATCCTGGACCATGGCAGAAACAGCTTCTGTTGACCCCACAAAGATGGGAGTGGGTCGCTCAATTGCAGTGCTGACATCCGGAGGTGATGCCCAGGGTAAGTGGAATGTCTCTTGGGTTTAAGTTTGAGTACCAAACAGTCTCACTGTTGTTGGTTTTCTTAAGCATGCAGCTGAGAGAATAAAAGTGCATGAGAAACCAGTACTGCAACCAGTCACGTTAATTAAATTCATCAAGAGTTGAGATGTCCTCAAAACTGTCACTGGTATTCAATGTTAAACTAACTGTATATTGGTGAAGATGACCTTATTATCTTAACTTGTTGAGTTACTTTTAGCTAAAGCACTGATAATGACCCGAACAAAATTTATGGCCTTATTTATTCAAGGTTAAAGCTCATTTTTATATCAAATGCTGATGTTCTGTTTTATTTTTTAAGCTGCCTTTTTAATCACCAGCTGTTTTTAATGATCATCCTTTTAAAGAGTCATCTTAGCCATCTACTTATAGCAATGACTTATGTAAAAGGGCACCATGAATGACTTTACCCCAAGGATCCTGGAACAGAGATAGATACTCCTTTGACCTTTAATTCGATGAGGAATATCTTCGGTGTGTCCCCTGACCCCAAAGTATCATGTGGTCTAAGCATATAACAGTAAGTTTTATACAGTATCTCCAGTTTTCATGTTTGTCTTAATTTCTCCAATTTTAAGTTTAAATACAAAACTATACATCCCTTTCATTTCTTTGCTACAAAAATCACATTGCTCATTAAAAACTTGCTAGGAGAAAGTTTCCTTCTCTCTTCCTACCTCCTGTTATTGCGGGCTAATTTTAGAGACATGACCTTTCCGTCGTGTTTGTAAAGTGGTGAGGTGGAGTGAGCAAGCAGTCCAACTCTTCTTTATCTCTATTCTCCTATCTTGCACTGTAAGTGAAGATGCTTTGACACCCTAAATATTAATTTATCCACATCTCGTCTTTGAAACAACCCCTTTGGAAGGTCCTACAGAGGCCTGATTTCATTTCATCAATATGCCTATACCATTATTACATTTATTTTAACTTAAATGCATCATTGTATAGTGTTTTTAACTTTTTTTTTAAGTACAGTTTGCTTCTGTTGGTGTTTAGTGATTGCAGAATAAAGCCAGTGTGAAGCAGAAAAGAGATGATCTGCTACTGGTCTCTATAGAAGCACCTACAGTACATGATAGATAGACGGACGGACAGATGGACTTTATTGATCCCAAACTGGGAAATTACAGTGTAACATCATCATGACAGTAGACAACCAAACAACAGAAACACACACACAAAGTAAAACTAACACAACTATAAACCCTATATACATCATAGCTTAATATATGATGACCCGTATAAACACAAGAATCATCCCATTGCACAAAGAAGGACTATCAGGAACAGAGTGAAATGTGAAGTACCAGTTAGACTGTAAGTTGCAGTGTGGCAGCATTGTTATGACCAGAATACAACATCATAGTGAGTTATTGTACAGTGAAATTGCATGTGGCAGGAAAGATTTCCTGTACCTGGCCGTTCGACAGCGAAGCTGTAGTAGTCTACTGGATAAAGTGCTTTGCTGTCTGTCCAGTGTGTGGTGGAGGGGGTGATCAGGATTGTCCATGATGGATCACAGTTTATTTAGTGTTCTCCTCTCCACCACTGTCTCAAAGGTCTCCGGTCTGAGACCAATTACAGAGCCAGCCCTCTTGATAATCTTGTCAAGTCTGTTGGTGTCTCTGGCCCTGATACTGCTACCCCAACAGACAGCAGTAAAGAAGATGGCGCTGGTGACAACGGGCTGGTAGAAAAGCTCCAGCATCCTGCTACACATGCTGAAGGATCTCAGCTTCCTCAGGAAGTAGAGTCTGCTTATCCCCTTCTTGTGCGCAGCATCGGTGTTGGATCTCCAGTCCAACCCGCTGCTGATCCTGACACCCAGATATTTGTAGTCCTCAACCACTCCCACATCCTCCCCCCAATCTGCAGTGGCTGAGAAGGCGTCTTCCTCTTCCTGAAGTCAATCACCATCTCTCTGGTCTTGCTAACATTCAACTTCAGGTGATTCTGCTCCGTCCACTCCACAAATCTGTCTACCAGTGCCCTGTACTCCCCCTCTTCTCCTCCTCTTATGCACCCCACAACAGCTGAGTCATCAGAGAATTTCTGCAGGTGGCATGACTCTGTGCTGTACTGAAAGTCAGTGGTGTATAAGGTAAAGAGAAGGAGAGAGCACAGTCCCTTGTGGAGCTCCCGTATCACTAGCCACCACTCAAGACAAGACATTGCCCAGCCAGACAAACTGTGGTCTGCCTGTCAGGTAGTCAGTAATCCAGGAGATCACAGAGCTGTCAACCCCCATCACCCGCAGCTTCTCACCCAGCAGCAGTGGCTGGATGGTGTTAAAGGCACTGGAGAAATCAAAAAAAGTGATTCTCACAGTTTAACTAAGATACAATAGCTTAAGATAATATTTATTCACACTCACAGGTCAGTCAAAAATCAAAAACACATAAATAAAACACACAAAAAAAAAAAATCTCACAGTCAGTACAAGCAGGTGTACCAGTGTCTCCACAGCAACGGATTAATGACCTAAATCTTTTAAAGCTTAAAAACAAGCATTTAGACATTGACAGAAAAAATAAAATTTTACTAAACAAAGGCAGAGTGTATTTATTTGTGAAGTGACTGTTTTATTAATTTAACAATATGCGTGTGACCTGTGGCTGAATTTTATGAGTAAAACCCACAAAAACACCACTTTGCACAATATGTGGCCTTTACATCAAAATTATATTAAAATCTGTGTTGTCCCAATCTTTCCAACATTTCTATGTATTTATAATGACTAATGATCTAACACTCATACATTTCCTGTTCTCACAGGTATGAACGCTGCCGTAAGGGCCACTGTACGAGTGGGAATTTACACCGGAGCCAAAGTGTATTTTGTTCATGAGGTAAAGCACACACTGGAAAAAAAAAAAAATTTTGAACTTGTAATTATTACATTGTTTCTTTTTTAACCCATAAGAACCCAGACCCATTTTTCCTGAAAGGAAAATTATGTGGGATATACCACAGACCAAGTGGACCACATAGAACACATTTCTTCAAAGTGCTTGTTACACTGGTGTCACCGTTTTGTGTAAGCTTGTTGCACCTTTTGCATTCAATACTATTAGGTCGTCATGTTTTTTTACAATCTCTGCAAGCAGCCCTGCTTAGGTTATAAAGTCTGACAGCCGTAGGTAGGAAGGACCTGCGAAACCTCTCAGTCGCGTACCTGGGATGGTGTAGCCTACTGCTAAATGAGCTCCTCAGTGCGTTCAGCATGTCCTGCATAGGGTGGGACTCGGACTCCAGCAGAGATGACAGTTTGGCCACCATCCTTCTCTCTCCTATCTCTTCCACTGGGTCGAGGCACTGCCCCAGGACAGAGCTAGCTTTCTTGATCAGTTTGTTCAGTCACTTCCTGTCGGCTGCTGTGATGCCGCTGCCCCAGCAGACCACTCCAAAGGTGATGGCTGATGCCAACACCGACTCGTAGAAGGTCTTCAGGAGCACCCCTTGTACTCCAAAAGACCTGAGCCTCCTCAGTAGGAACAGCCTGCGCTGTCCCTTCTTGTAGAGTGCATCGGTATTGTGTGACCAATCTAGTTTATTGTTCAAATAAACACCGAGGTACTTGTAGGATGTCACCATCTCAATGTCTGTTCCCTGGATGTTTACTGGTGCTGTGAGGGGTTGTCCATGCCTGCGGCAGTCCACCACCAGTTCCTTAGTTTTTCTCGCATTGATCTGGAGGCAGTTCCGATGGCACCAGTCCACGAAGTCCTGGATAAGTCCTCTGTACTTAGCTTCATTTCCGTTGGAGATGAGGCTGACGATCACAGAGTCGTCAGAGAACTTCTGTAGATGGCAGTGTGTTATATTGTGTGAGAAGTCCGCAGTATAAAGGGTGAACAGGAAGGGAGCCAAAACCGTTCCCTGGGGGGCCCCTGTACTGCCGATGATCATATCGGACACACAATCCTGGGTTCTCACAAACTGTGGCCAGTTTGTGAGGTAGTCCAGGATCCATGATGACAGGTGCTGGTCCACCCCTGCACACAGCAGCTTTTCCCTCAGGATCACCGGTTGAATGGTGCTGAAAGCACTGGAGAAGTCAAAGAACATGATCCTCACCATGCCCCCAGGCTTCTCCAGGTGGAACAGGGAACAGTGTAGGAGGAAGATCACTGCATCCTCCACCCCAATGCCATGCTGGTAGGCAAACTGGAGTGGATCCATCGCTGGTCCCACCAGGGGGCGGAGGTGAGTAAGGAGCAGTCTCTCCAGGGTCTTCATCAGGTGAGAAGTCAGGGCCACTGGTCCTTAGCTGTTCAAGTCTCTGGGGTGGGAAGTCTTTGGTACAGGTACCACACAAGATGTTTTCCACAGCTGTGGCACCATCCCCAGCACCAGGCTCAGGTTGAAGATGTGCTCCACAATCCCACACAGCTGGTCTGCGCAGGACTTGAGGAACTTCACACTGATGCAGTGCGGACCCGAGGCCTTCCTCGCCTTGATCTTCCTCAGCTCCGCCCTCACCTGGATCTTAGTGAGGGTCAGGTTGGGGCTGGGGGGCTGTGTGCTGTGAGTGGGGGGGCGTGTTGGTGGGGGGGTGGACAGCAGGTCTCGATGATGGTAGAGGCAGCAGTGATTATTGTGCAGCTGGAGGGGAGGGCGGTTGGTCAAACCTATTAAAAACAGGTTCATATTGTTCACCCACTCCCTGCCCCCTGTGGCCTGGGAGGAGGTATTCTGGAGCCCAGAGATGGTTTTGAGGCTTCTCCAGACCCTGCCGATGTCGCTCTGTTGCAGCTTGTCCTCCATCTTCTTCCTGAAGCTGTCCTTGCCTTCTCTGATCTTCCTCCTTAGCTCCCTCTATACGGACTTCAGCATCTCCTTGTTCCCCGACCTGAAGATCCTTTTCTTTTTCCTCAGTAGTGATTTTATCTCAGGGTTGATCCAGGGTTTGTTGTTTGAGCAACACCGTATGATCTTGGTGGGTACGGTGTTGTCCACACAGAAGATGATGTAGTCCGTGATGGTGTGAGTGAGGCCGTCGATGTCCTCACCATGTGGATCGCAAAGCTGCTCCCAGGCAGTGATTTCAAAGCAGTCCTTTAGCGCGTCCATTGCCTCCTCAGACCATATCTTCACCGTGCGCGTAACCGGAGGTTGTCTGTGCACTCGGGTTTTGTACACCGGCAGGAGATGAACCAAGTTGTGATCTGATCTCCCGAGTGGGGGGAGTGGCGATGAGGTGTACGCCTCCTTATTATTCGCATAGAATAAATCCAGTGTTTTATTGTCTCTGGTGTGGCATGTGACATACTGGGTGAACGTGGGCAGAATGGGGGATAGTGAGATATGGTTAAAATCACCCAAGATGAGGAGGAGAGCATCTGGGTGTTCTGTCAGAAGCCTGCCAGTGACTGAGTGGATGGCGTCACGCGCTGCCCCAGCATTCACAGTCAGATTTGCATAAATAACAATGCAGATCACGTGTGAGTATTCCCTCGGGAGGTAAACAGGCTGCATGCTAATAGCTAGCAACTCAATGTCTTTGCTGCAGTGTTGCTCTTTAACCGTGATGTGTCCCGGTTTACATCAGCTGTTACTGACATACATTATCACTCCTCCGCCCCTTGCCTTCCCACTGTCTGGTGTCCTGTCTGCCTGTATTGCGTGAAAACCCTCCAGTTTGATGTTAGCATCTGTTGCTAGTTCTGTTAGCCAAATCTCAGTAAACAACATCATGCTAATCTCTCTGAAGATGCTCTCGTAGCGGGATATGGCCGCTAGCTCGTCTGTCTTATTGAGTAGCGATTGTACGTTCCCCATGATAACAGATGGGAGGACGGGTCTGTACCTTATATTCCTCGCCGCCGTCTTACCAGTTCGACATCCACGCCATATCCGTCTGATTTTTCCTGGTATGTTGAGTTTTTGCGTTAGCACCGTGGGCCGGTAAAGTGCTAACAGCTGGTCCCTGTTGTACCGTCTCCTGCTATAAACAGTGGCTCCGTCCGCCAGCTCTGGAGACATTTGGGGCGATCTGTGTGTCTGCAATGGATAAGGTGTCGCCAGATCAGAAAGTTTAACCAGAGAAGCCAGATAGTAAATAAGAAAGAGGAAGAAAAACTCAGAATTGAGCCGCTGTTGCAAAAAGGCAGCCGACCTGTGTGGCGCCGGAAGTAGTATATCTCGTGTGGCGCCTGAAGTAGTATATCCGGAAGTAGATATATGTAGAAATATCATTTACATTTTTTAATTTAAAATATCACTTTTAATCTGATGTGTTACTTGATATTTGATAGTAATTTTGTATACTTATTTCTTTATACAAATGCTACTTTCAGAATCAAGTAACATTCATTAAACAGAAAAAGTAATTTATTGACCTTACAAAGCTCAGTAAAAGTTACTTATTTTGTAAGAGAGAGGAGGCTGATGGGAAATGTGAAATATCAGAAAATAAATATTTTTTCTTCAGTTAGATTTTAGTTTAATGTGTGTTAGTACTGTGCGTATGTCAAAGCTGTCATAATTGGCCCCTCCGGGGCAGAAAGACAGACCCAGGCACTGAACTGCAGTTGTGATGATTTATTAACAAAGGCAAACAAGTGGGCTCACCACCTGCAGGAGGGATCATGGGGGTCCGATGCTATGTGGATCAGGTGGTGGTCAAAGGCGGAGACCTTGGCGGACTGATCCCAAGCTTCCTAAACTGGCTTTTGGGACGTGGGATGTCACCTCTCTGGTGGGGAAGGCGCCTAAGCTGGTGCATGAGGTTGAGAGATACCGGCTAGATATAGTTGGCCTCACCTCAACACACAGCTCCGGTTCTGGAACCAGTCTCCTGGAGAGGGGCTGGAGCTTGGCCTACTCTGGGGTTGCCCCGGGCGAGAAGCGATGAGCAGGGGTGGGTATTCTTGTGTTCCCCTACCTTGCTGCCTCTATATTAGAGTTTTCCCCGGCGGACGAAAGGGTTGCTTCCCTGCGCCTTTGGGTTGGGAAACGGGTCCCGACCATCATTTGTGCCTATGTACCAAATGATGTTTCAGAGTACCCACCCTTTTTGGAGTCTGTGACTGGGGTGCTGGAGGGTGCTCCTCTTGGAGACTCCATTGTCCTACTGGGGGACTTCAATGCGCACGTGGGCAATGACAGTGAAACCTGGAAAGGGCTGATTGGGAGGAACGGCCTGCCCGATCTGAACCCAAGTGGTGTTCAGTTATTGGACTTCTGTGCTAACAATAGTTTGTCCATAACGAACACCATGTTCAAGCATAAGGGTGTCCATATGTGCACCTAGCACCAGGACACCCTAGGTCGCAAGTCGATGATCAATTTTGTTATCATGTCATCAGACCTGCGACCGTATGTCTTGGACACTCGGGTAAAGAGGTGTAGAGCTGTCAACTGATCACCACCTGGTGGTGAGTTGGATCCGATGGCAGGGGAGGATGCCATTCAGACCTGGTAGACCCAAACGTATAGTGAGGGTGTGCTGGGAACGTCTGGCTGAGGCCCCTGTCCGGGAGGTCTTCAACTCCCACCTCCGGAAGAACTTTGACCACATTCCGAGGGAGTCTGGAGACATGGAGTCTGAATGGGCCATGTTCTCCACCTCTGTGGCTGAAGCAGCGGCCCAGAGCTGCGTCCGCAAGGTCGTCGAGGCATCTCGTGGTGGCAACCCCCGAATCAAGTGGTGGACACCAGTGGTGAGGGGGCCATAAAGCCAAAGAAGGAGTCCTATCAAGCTTGGTTGGCTTGTGGGACTCCCGAAGCAGCTGAGGTGTACCGGCAGGCCAAGCAGAGTGCAGCTCGGGTGGTTGCTGAAGCAAAAACTCGGGTATGGGAGGAGTTCGGTGAGGCCATGAAACAAGACTTTCAGTCAGCCTTGAAGAGATTCTGGCAAACTGTCCAGCAGCTGAGGAGGGAGAAGCAGCTCTCTGTCCACACTGTGTATGGTGCGGATGGGGCGCTGTTGACTTCGACTGGGGATACTGTCGGGCGGTGGAAGTAATACTTTGAGGATCTCCTCAATCCCACTGATACGCCTTCCATAGAGGAAGCAGGGCTTGTGGACGAGGGGGACTACTCGCCTATCACAGGGGCTGAGGTCACCAAGGTGGTTAAAAATCTCTTTGGTGGTCGGGCCCTGGGGGTGGATGAGATTCGCCCTGAGTACCTCAAGGCTCTGGATGTTGTAGGGCTGTCATGGTTGGCATGCCTTTGCAACATTGTGTGTAGGTCGGGGGCAGTGCCTTTGGCATGGCAAACTGGGGTGGTGGTTCCTATCTTCAAAAAAGGAGACCGGAGGGTGTGCTCCAACTTTAGAGGGATCACACTCCTCAGCCTCCCTGGGAAGGTCTATGCCAGGGTACGGATTCAGGAGGAACAATGTGGTTTTCGTCCTGGCCGTGGCACATTGGACCAGCTCTTTACCCTCTTGAGAATCCCCGAGGGTTCGTGGGAGTTTGACCAGTTTACATGTGTTTTGTGGACTTGGAAAAGGCATTCGACTGCGTCCCTCATGTTTTTTTGCGGGGGGTACTTTGGGAGTATGGAGTATCGGGCTTTTTGTTACGAGGTATTCGGTCTCTGTACAACCATTGTGAGAGTTTGGTTCGTATTGCCAACACTCAATCGGACTCATTCCCAGTGAGAGTTGGACTCCGCCAGGGCTGCCCTTTGTCACCAATCCTGTTCATAATTTTTATGGACAGGATTTCTAGGCACAGATAGGGAACGGAGGGTGTCATGCTTGGTGACCACAGGATCTCATCTCTGTTGTTTGCAGATGATGTTGTCCTGTTGGCTTCATCCAGCAATGACCTACAGCTCTTGCTGGGACGGTTTGCCACTGAGTGTGAAGTGGCTGGGATGAAAATCAGCACCTCCAAGTCCGAGTCCATGGACCTCAGCTGGAAAAAGGTGGATTGTCCTCTCTGGGTTGGGGACAGGCTCCTGCCCCAAGTGGAGGAGTTTAAGTATCTTGGGGTCTTATTCACGTGTGAGGGGAGAATGGAGCAAGAGATTGACAGACGGATCAGAGCAGCATCTGCAGTGATGTGGATGTTGTACCAGTCTGTTGTGGTGAAGAGGGAGCTGAGTTCTAAGTCAAAGCCGTTGATTTATCAGTTAATCTACGTTCCTACTCCGAAAGAACAAGATCACGGATACAAGCGGCTGAAATGAGCTTTCGCCCTAAGATTGCTGGACTCACCTTCAGAGACAGGGTGAGGAGCTCAGTCATCCAGGAGAGGCTCAGAGTAGAACCGCTGCTTCTCCACATTGAAAGGAGCCAGCTGAGGTGGTCTGGGCATCTAATGAGGATGCCTCCTGGACGCCTCCCACTTGAGGTGTTTCAGGCACGTCCCACTGGGAAGAGACCCTGGGGCAGACCCAGGACTCGCTGGAGAGACTATGTCTCCTAGCTGGTCTGGGAACACCTTGGTATCCTCTCTGAAGAGCTGGAGCAGGTGGCTGGGAAGAGGGAAGTTTGGGCTTCTCTGCTTGAACTGCTGCCTCCGTGACCCGGACTTCTGGAAAAGTGGTAAAAGATGGATGGATGGATGGATGGCAAACACAAAAAGACAAAACTGTGCACGGTACACAAAAATACAAACTTAAAGTAACTAACAGAAAAGCACTCCAGAGCCGAAATCGCTCTGCGAGCGCTGAAGTGAAAAATAACTTACAGAGGAAGATTCTCCAGGGTCGAAATCGCCCTGCGACAGGGAATGAGTCCATTAGTCATCAGGAATAGTCCTTAGACGTGAGACAATGCTGCCACACTGAGAGAATGAACAGGCGGTCTTAATTAGTAGGCAACAGATCAGCAGCAGGTGCGGGCAGCTGAGTGAGCAGGTGACCCAATTAATCAACTACTCACAGCTGAGATGACTGGGAAACAGACTGTGAGCAGCTAGTGGGAGTGTCTGGAGACGAGGAGGCACATATGTCAAAAACCCAAAACATATACAGAAACTAACAAAATAATACTAACAGACATACAATACTCAGAAATAAATTAAGAGTCTGGGCTCTGTGAGACACTGCACCCAGACTCATGACAGAGCCCCCCCTTTAAGGGGTGGATTCCAGACACCCCCAGGAAACACCAAAAAAGAACCCCCCCCCCCCCCCCCAGAGAAAGGGTACAGCAAAAAAACACCCCGGATGGGAGGTGGGTGAAACAGGTTAGGAGGGAAAAAATATGGAGCCCACTGAGGACCCACACCCACGCTATGCTAGGCCCCTGGGCCCCCTAGGCCAAAGAACTAAACAGTTTGGGTGGCCGGCCAAAGTCCCAGGCCAGCTAAACGGCAATGTGGTATGAGTCGGGTGGCCTGCCAGAGAATATGGGCCACCCAACCCAGTGGCTCAGTTTATCGGGCAGCCGGCCAGAGTTCTTCGGTCACCAAGATTGGAGGGGTGACCCAGGAGGTGGCTCCCCCACGGGGAGGCCCAATGAAGGGATGAAGGGCTGAAGGGGGGGGAC
This sequence comes from Pholidichthys leucotaenia, assembly GCA_020510985.1. Taxonomy (NCBI): domain Eukaryota; kingdom Metazoa; phylum Chordata; class Actinopteri; order Cichliformes; family Pholidichthyidae; genus Pholidichthys; species Pholidichthys leucotaenia. The sequence continues at coordinate 135,196,289 of CM035837.1, forward strand.
CACGACAGTGTCTGGTGGCGGGAGAGGACCCACGATGGCGTCTGGCAATGGCGGGAGAACCATGATGATGTCAGGCAGAGGAGGGGAGGCCTTGATGCCTTCAGTGGTCCTGGGCTGAGGAACGGTAGCACCCGCGGTGGCTCCGGGCTGGAGCATTGCAGCACCTGTGGTGGCTCCGGGCTAGAGCACTGCAGCATCAGTGGTGGCTCCAGGCTGGAGCATGGCTGCACCCACGGTAGCTCCGGGCTGGAGCATGGCTGCACCCTCGGCAGGCCCAGACTGGGACAATGCTGCACCCTCGGTGGGTGTGGGCGGGGCCAGTGCTGCACCCATGGTGGACCCCGGGCTGGGGCGTAGCGCCCATGGCGGGCCCATACTGGAACACAGCACCCATGTAGGATTTACGCTGGGGCGCAGCACCCGCAAGGGTCCCCAACTGGGACGCAGCGCCCATGGAAACTCAGACCGAGGAAAAGGGACCTAGATGATGGCCTCGGGCAGAGGATGAGCTGTACGTACAGAGGTCCCGGACTGGAACAGGACACCTGCGACAACCTCAGCAGGGGGAGCTGGACCCACGACAACCTCAGGTGGCGAGTCTGGACCCACAGAGACATCTGGCAAGGGTCAATCTTCCCCGGCAACTCTGGGAGAAGGCTCAGAAAAGACAGGCAGAGGAACAGGGTCAGGGTCACCGGCAGTGGCGGAGACCAGCCAGGTGAGCTCAGGTGCAGGTGATGGCTGCACTGGACTCCTCACCAACATCCAGGCAAGATTTCTCCAGGACAGATAAGAGAAAAACAAGGGACAGCCCTTGCCTGAGCTCAAGCTCCACCGCCATCCAGGACTCCATCGATCCAGATGACAACGATGTTGTCTCGGGCCCAGTCTCTCGGAGGTCCAGCTCTGTTGTGAACTCTGCTGCGGCGGCCTCCACAACAGGCATTATGTTGGTTGCAGTCTCTGTTTCCTCAGATGAAATGGCCCACACTAGTGGCTCGTCCGCCATGGCAGCTGGGGGTCAGCTCACCACTGGCACTGGAATTGGGTCCTCCAGGGCCACATGTTCTTCCATCATCTGGCGGCTCAGTTCCGGGGCCGGCAGATACTCAGGATCAACAGGAGGAGACACGGAGAGGGCAGGTGAGGATTTATTAATTGCAACAGGTGGAGAGAGTTCAGGGAATTGCATTTCCTGAGCCTCCCCACCAGGAATCAGGCAAGACATATCATCAAAAAATGAAATAGAGTGAAATGAAACTTGCCTGTTTTCTCGGATCTTGATGTTGTCTGCTGCTGTGTGTGGAGAGTCGTCCCTCTCCCTGGCTATGGCGAACTTGGGCCCCTCTGTGGATTGTGGAGGAGCCGCCCCTGTAGTCACAGAGACAGACAAGACCGAGAGGGAGGCAACCAGTTCTTCCGCAGCGGAAGGAATTGCCGAGGAGGAGGGAGAGAAAATTGCAGTGGAGAGGTTGGCTGGTGGGACAGCCGGAGAGGAGGAGTCAGAAAAAGAGACTGCTGCGGGAGTTTCCTGCCTCAGCGAAGGAGGGGCTGCAGATGAGGAAGTGGAGGCTTTCCTCTGGCGGGTAGGATGGTGGCGTCGAGGAGCTGATGGAGCAAGAACGGGCGCCGGAGACTGGTGAGGAGTTGAAATGATAGAGGCCTGGGAGCGCCTCCTCTCCGGTACAAGCCCAGGCTTCTCCGAGGAATTTCTCACCATCCTCACGTTGAAACACTGCCACCAAAGAGATTCTTTCCCTTCCCTCAGCATGCTCCCTAAGCTGAAGGCACTGGCAAGCAGCTGCCTCCACGAGTCCCAGCTGCCACAATGCGTCTTTTGGAGCGAAGCTGCTGTGCACTGCGGAGATTATCCCATCTATCTTCATAAGGACCTGGCAGCACTCCCATCCCAGGTGCATCGGGTAGCCCTGTCCACCTGTTGTGTCCATGATTGCTTCAATGAACAGGTGAGTGAAAAACACAAAAAGGAAAAAAAAAAAAAAAAAAAGGTTCACTGACTGCAGCAGCTGGGTCTTATTTCAGCCGGCAGCATTCTGACATAATTGGCCCCTCCGGGGCAGAAAGACAGACCCAAGCACTGAACTGCAATTGTGATGATTTATTAACAAAGGCAAACACAAAAAGAAAAAACTGTGGACAGTACACAAATATACAAACTTAAAGTAACTAACAGAAAAGCACTCCAGAGTCGAAATCGCTCTGCGAGTGCTGAAGGAAAAAATAACTTACAGAGGAAGATTCTCCAGGGTCGAAATTGCCCTGCGAGAGGGAATGAGTCCATTAGACATCAGGAATAGTCCTTAGACATGAGACAATGCTGCCGCACTGAGAGAATGAATAGGTGGTCTTAAAGAGTAGGCAACAGATCAGCAGCAGGTGCGGGCAGCTGAGTGGGCAGGTGACCCAATTAATCAACTACTCACAGCTGAGACGACGGAAACAGACTGAGCAGCTAGTGAGAGTGTCTGGAGAAGAGGAGGCACATATGTCAAAAACCCAAAACATACACAGAAACTAACAAAATAACACTAACAGACATACAATACTCAGAAATAAATTAAGAGTCTGGGCTCTGTGAGACACTCAGAACTCAGAACTCAGAAAAGGATTTATTGCCAAGTACATTAACAGTAAACAACTGATAACATACGAGGGATTTGACTTGACACTGAAAACGACCTGCATTTCCGGTGACGCGGCAGCGTCGATAACGCGCCTGTCATCAGACGGGAACAGGAAGCATAGGGAAGAAAAGGATAACACAATAGGAGAGAGCAAAAAAGCATTGATTGTCAGAATACCGGTCATTAAATGATCAATATTATGATTACAAGAAAAAAAGCCCTCAATGCACAATTAGCAGACATAGAATGTACACAAGACACAAAGGGAGCAGTGAGTGAATGATCTTCTCATCAGTTTATTGAGTCAGTGTGGGTGTAGTGTTGAGTGGAGGTGTTTATATCAGTTAAGAACAACAAAGTCTCTTCAGCAGGAGATGTTTTGTCTAGCGGCTGGCACATTGTCCTTGAGCCAGGCAGCTGGCTGTCCATAAGAGTCAATGCAGCTCAAATGTTTTGGAAACAAAAAACTGCAGATAATCTGGAGGACTTGTGTGAGGGGCAGGTCAGATTAGTCGAATAGTACTGTTCCCAGAGAAAAGGACTTTATATTCTCTTACAGATTCAGTACTTTAATCCTTCAGTGCTGGACGTTGAATTCTTCATGGGCGGCTCTCAGCATGATCATGATGTAATCCATTTTCCCAGACAGTTCTCCATTAGCCGCTGTCAGAGTCCTCCCCAATTGTTCAATTTGATGGTTAAGCCTCGCCTGGCCAGCATTTTGATAGGCTACGTCCATCTTCATCAATTTACGGTACACCAGGACAATCCCAGATCCAATCAGAAGGATCCCGATGACCATTGCTACGAAGATGAATAAATCTTCGACATCTTCGATAGAGAGATCAGACAGGCACAAGAGTTTCCAATTACTTGTGTCCCTCAAATAGCCCGCAGCCGCTGTTCCTGCGGGGCAAACTACCTCCCCCGGGGCACTTTTCCTCATTGAAAAAATAGTGTCAATTGCGTTCAAAGCCCAGCTTATTAAATCCATAATTTCGTTCGATAATCAGCAGTAGAGACACGCAGACAGACGATAGCAAGCTGGGATCCAGTCAGTTAGGGGAGGAAGGAGATAAAAAGTCAGAGCTGGAGAGAAGGAAAAAGCGTCTGCTCTCTTTGGGAGGCGGGAGTGCATGACACTGCACCCAGACTCATGACAAAAGCTGTTTCTGTTGGCTGATATTTGTAACTTTTATCTTTGTTAACACCATTAGTGAGCATGAGCTGTTGGAGATACACCCTTCGTTGCGCTGTGAAAAACACGTGCTGCTTCATGGTGAATGTGCGCCCCCTGGTGGCTCATAAAAGACAAATATAGTGTAAAAGATTTATTTGCCAGTGGATTAAATAATTAAATGGCAGATATTTTGTGCAATGTATGTCTTCATATGGCTTGATAACATTTGCGTACATTACCCTGAAGAAAATGGCTATGCATGTGCTAAATGCATTAAATCTGCAATAATTTAGAGGTGAAGTATATTCAGTATATATGATAATATAAAGTAAAAATCACTTAATTATTTCATAGATAAACCCTAGAAAATTAACACTGAAAATAAATATTTAGTAAGGTTTTGGATTAACAAACTAAAGAGAACTGAGTAAAATTTACTACCACAGCATAAGTAAATTTATCTGAAAAATAACGTTCTTAGTAAACTACTAGAATATATTTCTAAAATCTACTTTTGGTACTAAGTAAACTTTACTTAAGAAAAACCTGAGTAACTTTTATTAGAAATTCTAAGTGAAAATATTTGACAAGTTTTTGTTTTTGTTTTTGTTTTAAGTAAATGCCACTCCAATTTTTTTTCAGTGCATGTTTGTTATTAGCTTGACTTGGGTTGTTTATCTTTCCATCTCCAACAATTATGAAATACAATTTTCTGGTATTACTAATAATATAAAGAAGAGCAAATTAAACATGAAACCTGTTTTTTTTAAAGGTCAATTTAATCACAAGAATTCCTTTTGTTTGGCTTGTTTTAATATTACTTCTTTCCGGCCACGCCTGCTTTTCAAGTGGGTGATATAGTGTTCTTGTTTGTTGACAGGGTTACCAGGGTCTGGTGGATGGAGGAGAACACATCCGCCCTGCAACTTGGGAGAGTGTGTCAATGATGCTACAGCTGGTGAGAATAAACAAGGACTTATAAAATTTTGTCTATGCAGTGTGGTAGGTCAGTAGTCAGTTGATCCGAATGTGCAAGTGCAAGTCTTAAAGCAACACTATGTAAGATTTTCACCTTAAAATTATGTTTCCAAAATGATTTTGATGGTATACAGTATCAACATTTGACCAGGTGAATGTCACTTGCCCCAAAACCTGAGTGGGTCTGCATTGCCTACAACAGCGCTCTTCTTGGAAGGAAGACTGACAGAACTACAACTATGGAGACTATCACCTCAGTCTCAACAGCCAATCACAGGGCACGACTTTAGCCACTAACAACTCAGCACCCTATGATTGGCTGTTGGGACTGAGGTCACAGTTGTCATAGTTGTAGTCCTTTCTGGAGTGGTAGCCTAGTTGATACGGCATTCACCCTACAACTGGGAGGTTGGGGGTTCAAGTCCCGAGCGGGTTATACCATAGACCATATAAAAATGATACTTGTGTGGGACTTCTCCACTCAGAGAAGAAGGCAACTGGGGAAGGGGGGAACAATGGACCAAAAGAGGAGGTGTCACAGAGGGGTATCAGACGAGACAGTAAGGACCATGCGCCCCCCCGGGGAGAGGATTAAATGCCGGAGCCACTGGAAGAAGGGTGTGAGAGCGGCGCCAGCGTTATGTTATGTTAATGTGCCACACAGGCTTTGTTCTAAACACAATGTATGATGGTTGGAAGTTCTGGGTCTCAGTGCATGGTATTAAAGATATAAAAGAGGAGTGCACAGAGACCCGGGAGCTCTTTTACTGTACTGTATGTTGGAGATGGAATAAAGTTTCTGTGTTGTCCAGCTCGTTGCCTCGCTTGCCTCCTTTCCCCACATTGGTGACCCTAAGACGTGTCATGGAAAGTGAGCCGAGCACCACCCCGGAGACTGCCTGGAGGGAGAGCACCAGCGCTGCATGCGTGGTCTCAGTCCAGCTCCCAGACTTCTGGCTTCCCAACCCGACCACGTGGTTCTTGCACATAGAAACCCAGTTCGCACTCCATGGGATAACAATGGATGATACCAGCTATTACTATGTGGTCGCTGCGCTGGATGCACACGCCACACAACAGGTGACGAGCCTGCTCCAGAAGCCACCAGCCCAAGGAAAATATGAAGCGCTCAAGAGGATGCTTCTCCAGCACTATACCCTTTCTGACAGTGAGAGGACAGAGAGACTCCTCACACGTTCGGAGTTAGGGGACAGATCAGCAGTGGAGCTAATGGAGAGCATGTTGACGCTAAGGGATCCTGGCCAACTCACCGCGGTTGGTTGCTAAGGACTACTGTGCCCTGGTGCAGGAAGTGGACCACATCATTTTGGCGACTAGAACTCTCAGCATGCAGACAGTGGCACCAGCATCCATAAGGGACTCCAGTGAGGTCAAGGAGCTGTTTGTGGTAGCCGGGACGGACACGAGGAGGCGTAGGAATGAGGCCATCTGTTTTTATCATCGCCGTTTCTGCTCAAATGCCCAACGCTGCCTGTCGCCATGCCAATTCAAGAAGCCGGGAAGACGGCACGTTCGGAATTCAGTGGCAGCTGCAACCGATGGCGACAGGAAAAGACTGCTTTATGTCATGGACACACGTTCGGGGAGACGGTTTTTGGTGGAGTCCGACTCCCAGAAGAGCCTCATCCTGCCAGTCAACGCAGACAGGGTGGCAGGACGCAGCAGTCTTGAACTCACGGCCGCCAACGGATCCACCATCAGGACATTTGGCAAGCAGACACTGACGATATGCTTACACAGATGCAATTTTCAGTGGGACTTTGTGATAGCTGCATGTTCCGGCCCCATTTTAGGCACAGATTTTTTATGTGCTCATGGGTTGTTAGTCGATATTGCTAATAGGAGATTAGTGGACGCTGTCTCTTTTACCTCACTGCCCTGTACAGCTTGGGGAGTTGAGTTGACAACACTGGCTAACGTTATAGCTCCAGGGGGTAAGTACCAACATTTGCTCACTCAGTTCCCAGCACTCACGGTCCCGACTTTTTCGGCTACGGTAACGAAGCACAGGGTCAAACATTTTATAACAACAAAAGGCCTGCCAGTGTTTGCGCGACCTCGGCATTTGGATGCAGCTAAACTGGCCAGCGTGTGAGAGGAGTTTGCCAACTTAGAGCTGTTGGGTATTGTCAGGCGCTTCAACAGCCCGTGGGCCTCCCCACTATACATGTTTCTTAAAGCCGACGGATCGTGGTGACCATGCAGCGATTTCCTGCGCTTGAGTAACGCCATGGAACACGATCGCTATCCCATTCTGCACATCCAGGATTTTTCCATGCACTGGCACGTGTTTTTTCGAAAGTGGATCTGGTCCGCGGATACCATCAGGTCCCGGTGGGTGGGGAAGACATTCCAAAAACAGCAGTAATAACTCCTTTCGGCTTTTTTGAGTTTTTACGCATGCCGTTCGGATTGAAAGGCACGGCACAGACTTTCCAGAGGATGATGGACGCAGAACTTCACAACTTGTCCTTCATTTTTGTCTACTTAGAACATTCTGGTAGCTAACGCATCCGAGGAGGAGCACATCACCCATCTCAAGATGGTTTTCCAGAGACTGGAGGCACATGGGCTGATAGTTAACCCGACGAAGTGCCAGTTTGGTGTACCAGAGATTGATTTTTTTGGGCCACCACATTTCGCCAGAGGGCACAATTCCATTACCATATAAGGTGTGCACTGTGTTGGATTTTCCGGATTTTAACCGTTTCCTTCCCTGGGCAGCCAAGCTGATGCAGCCGTTGTATGCCACTCTTAAAAAAAAGAAGCCCGCGGAAGCCATCGATTGGACTCCCGAGTGAGTCCAGGCTTTTACTAACGCCAAAACAGCACTTTCGGATGCCATGTTGTTAGCCCACCCGGATCCGTCTGCACGGATAGCGCTCACTATGGACGCATCTGATGTTGCCATAGGAACAGTGTTGGAGCAGTACATCTCAGGTTCATGGCAGCCGCTTGCATTTTTCAGCCAAACTTTGCGCAACAACAAATGCAAATACAGCACGTTCGATAGAGAATTGCTGGCTCTCCACCTGGCGACATGCCATTTCGAGTTTTGGTTAGAGGGGCTCAAGTTCACCGCTTTCATGGACCATAAACTACAGACGTATGCAATGGCCAAGGTCTCGGAACCGTGGTCGGCCCGGCAGCAACGGCATTTGGCCGTGATTTCAGAGTATACTACTGACATTCAACATGTCGCCGGTAAGTGCAACGTCATAGCCAATTGTCTGTCGCACACGTTAAGTCCTTTGCCCTTTCTAGGTGTTCGGGGGGGGGGGGCTATGTGGGGGCATGGTGTGGGACTTCTCCACCCAGGGAAGAAGGCAACTGGGGAAGGGGGGAAACAATGGACCGAAAGAGGAGGTGTCGGACGACACAGTAAGGACTACACGCCCCCCAGGGAGAGGAGTAAATGCCGGAGCCGCTTGAAAAAGAAGGGTGTGAGAGCGACGCCGGCGTTATGTCATGTTAATGTGCCACACAGGCTTTGTTCCAAACACAATGTATGATGGTCAGAAGTTCCGGGTCTCAATGCATGGTATTAAAGATATAAAAGAGGAATGCACAGAGACCCAGGAGCTCTTTTACTGTACTGTATGTTGGAGATGGAATAAAGTTTGTGTCGTCCATCTTGTTGCCTCGCCTGCCTCCTTTCTCCATACTTCCTGCCTTCTAGCTTGGTGCTCAGTGTAATAGAATGGGGGAAGGAGAAGTTTTTTGTGGCGGCGCCTTGCATGGCAGCGACCCCTCTGATTCTACATGTGATTAACATTGTAGATAGGAGAAACATAATTTTGTTCTACTGTGATTGGCTGTATGGACTGAATGACAACAGAGATAGCTTCTTCTCTTCTTCAGTGTTTCTACCCAAAACAAAAAGTTACATAGTGCTGCTTTAACAGACCTTAGACATGGGTACATACTGTACAGTACAGTAGGTTTCACATGATCCTAACTTCCTTCCTTGCCTCTTTGCGATTCTTGTTGGAGACTCACATACTTGCACTCCTTGTTCAGGGTGGGACAGTGATCGGAAGTGCTCGCTGTCAGGATTTCCGCACTAAGGAAGGCCGCACAAAAGCTGCCTGTAATTTGGTTAAGCTGGGCATTACCAACCTTTGTGTGATCGGAGGTGACGGCAGTCTGACAGGTGCCAACCAGTTCAGAACCGAGTGGAGCGAGCTGCTTGCAGATCTTGTAAAAGCAGGTGGGAGCCATGACCTAAATATTTACAGTTCTGAGCAGCACTACCATACAGACATGTGAAAGTGGTATGAAACTATAGAAAATTAACTTCACCAACTGATTTGAATAATGGCCTCTCATTGTGAGAAAGCCAAGATTGGTGAACAACCCACTGCTAATTAACATACTGTATCTGTTAATTTGTGTTAACAAGCAATAAATACATTTGTAAGAGACACATTTTTGTTTCCCATTTGTAGAGATTCTCACATCTAGGCAGAGCTAGAGTTCTGCTGTGGACTCACACAGACTACCTGTGAGTACCTCTGTGATCAGGTAGGATGCTGGAGTGATACAGGGGGTGATGCATAGATGCAAGTGTATGAAAATGTACATGCAGAATCAAGTGGTATGCAGGTTTGAGCAAGTGGAAGAAATTTAAAAATGCTCTCACACTTTCCACACTTGCCTGCAACTGACATACCACTTGGGTCTGGTTGTTTTACACTTCTCTATACCTGCATTTACCTACCAGCTTCCCTCCTGCAACCCACCTGTATCACAGGTAGATGGAGGTATTCACAGGTGTAGTCTTTGTTATTGAGTCCTAATGTTGTTTTAGAGCAAAAATAAACAGTTTCCAACCATGTTCTGCCACAAGATAATTACCTTTTTTGTATTTTTATTGAATGGTAATGTTCTTAACTGAAGAGAGATCTGGATTTGTGTACTTATCAGAACAGTAGGGTTCAACAACATGCCAAAATAAAATAATTAAAATTGAAACAAAAAACACTTTTTATGAGTCCTCCTTTGACATTAATTTCACCCCCATTGGTTTGCTGTATAAAACATGCTGTAGTTCAATAAACAGAATCACAGTTCACATGAAAGCTGATGTCTCGGTGTTTGTAGCATGGTAGCATGAGATAGCGAAGAATTGTGTCAGTCCATGCATGAAAGGTTTTGAAATGCTTGGTATTTGTTTACACGTGTAATGCTGATGTCACCATTACAACATACACAAGGTGCACCTCATCCCAGGGCTGTATGCTGGCATTTTTGTGAAGGAACTCGTAAAAGAAAAAATATAGAACCACGAGAATAAAATTAGGTGTACAAAGGAAAATGCTGGAGTTACAGATTTTCTGAATTTAATACATGTATATTTAAGATAAGATAAGATAAGATAAGCCTTTATTAGTCCCACAATGGGGAAATTCCAGGATTGCAACAGCACAGGGACAGCAACACTCAGAGCAACAATCAGAAGGCAAGAAAAAACAACATCTAGCAAACATATGTCCATATTACTATAAATGTATATATATAGACACACAGTGCAGAGCATTATGGCTGGTGGATGTGCAGCAGAAAGTCTAAGCTCTCTCTCCGCGGATGCAGCGGGCCAGCTGGAAGTCTTTGGGCATGATGGTGACCCCCTTAGCGAAGAAGAGACCACCAGGTGGGTCTCGCTGGTCTCCTGCAGAGCCATGACGGCGAAACTCAGGAAACGCAGGACGGTCTTGAAGTCCTGAGCGATCTCCCTCACCAGGCGCTGGACGGGCAGCTTACGGATGAGCAGCTCCGTGGATTTCTGGTAGCGACGGATCTCTCTCAGAGCCACGGACCTGTGACGGCGAGGCCTCTTCACTCTGCCGGTGGCCAGAGCGCCTCTCCGAGCAGCCCTGGTGGCTAGCTGTCTCCTGGGGGGCTTCTTCCTCCAGTAGATTTTACGGGCGGTCTGCTTGGTTCTTGCCATCGCTCTTTATTATTCTGTCTTATATTTCTTTCACGCCGCCTAAACTCCAGCCCGGCACCCGCTTCGTTTTCGCTACAGCTCCCGGTATGTCGAGTTTCCCATTAGCACCGGGCGGCGGCCAAGTGCTAGCTAGCACTAGCTCCTCCCCGCTGTAACGTCTCCCGCTGCAAACCGTGGCTCCGTCCGCCGACCCGGGAGACCCCCGGGGCGATCCGTGCGTCCGTGATATATATACAGAGTGAAAGGTGTAGAAAGAAGAAGGAAGATAAAAAAAAGGCTGTTGCAACAGGCAGCCGACTCGTGTGGCGCCGCCGGTCCGGCAGAGCCGGAACCGGAAATATTTACACCACAACATGCAATATGAGGTAAAAAAATCAACATTTCCAAAATTATAACCATCCATCCATCTTCTTCCGCTTAATCCTTTTCGGGTCGCAGGGGGGCTGGAGCCTATCCCAGCATAATTATCAATATTAAAGCAGAACTACTTGAAATGTTTCACTCTTATGCACAATGAATATTGAGAGTTTCTTGAATTATCTTGCAAAAAACATTAACGTTTTCAAAAAAATTATTTACCAAAATGCAGTAGCAGTTTCTTCTATAAACAGTAAGCATGCAATATTATTTAGCTTCCAGCACATTGTCTTTACAGCTGCTCCGACTGCTGACCCTCAGGGTCACCACGTGGACCTCACAGAGAAAAACAAGAGGAAAGAAAAATGCCATAAAAATCTGATTATTATTATTGATGTGGCAGAACTATTTCAAAGTCAGCATAATAAATTAATTACCGATGTCATGTTCCTCCTCACTGTTATGTCCATGACTCCTATTGACAATAAACCAGGCTGGAGGTGCAGTGAACGTAATTTTATTACAATGAACTACAAACTTACAGGTGCTCCGTACGGGCCAAGGGGTCGATGGCGAAAGAAAGAGCTCTTCCGCGTCTGCCCTTTATACCTCTGGTGACGGCGGAACCGGAAAGGCAGGCCGTAACCCCCACTACACCCATGGTACACAGTACGCCATATTGGTACACTACACTCACCTTGACAAATTGCTTTGTTTTCTTAAAAGAAAAGTGGGTTTTATTATTTCACAGCACAACATCAGTCAGTGAGTGAGTGTTCTTGTTTAGTGCCATGGCAGCATCTATGGCTATTTCATGGCAAAATTAGAACTAATAAGAAAATTGAGTTAAAAATTATATAGAGGGAGGACGATAAATGAAAGAGTAAATAAATAGAACGAGATAGATATGCAGATACTGTGGAGGAATAAGTTCAGGTGAGATATGATGAGCTGGAAGGTTGCAGAGTTTTATTTCCTCCATCAAAATGAGACGTACTTGTAGTGCTGTATGCTACAGTGGTCTACTGTGCTGTGCTGTCTGTGCTGTGTTCGTCAGCTCTTTTATATGTTATACAAACAGACAGAATGCATGACACATTAGCATATTGATATACATATCAGTCAATACATACGATTAGCATGACCAACTGGCGCCCAGACGTCTTCTCCTTAATCCGGGGATGTATACACAATAGTCCATTGTTCTGGTTGTCCCCCCAGGGGCTCTCTGTCCGTATGTGAATGGTCCTCTGCTTCCTCTGGACCTTGTGAGTGTGAGGATGAATGCCCCTGTAGATTGTGGTGGGTCACCACAATACAATAAAATAGAAAAATTAAATAAGATGCTTCAGATGCACATGTGCTAAAAACCCTCAAATTTTCTTTGGTGGTGCCTTATTAAAAGTATCCTTCTGTGACTTTTGAGTATAAAAATGTTGTCTATCTGTCATGAGAGCAGGACAGTCAAGTAAAATGCAGCACAACATCAGCTGGACTTTAGTAATACTGTAACTGAGATCTCCACAGGACTGTAAGTTATTTTAAAGCAAGTGAATAAACCACGCCACACCACAACACTTTTTATATTACTGACATTAGTAATGAGAATTAAATAATCGACTACATTTTAGAGAAAACAATATAACGTGTTAAATTAATGTAACCAAGCAGCCAACAGTACAGAAAAAAAATCGCACATTGGGGGGAAAAAAATAACGTCACATAACATAAGCTTTAAGAATAAAATGTTGCAGTTTTAGAGATCATTAGTGTTTTAATATTCAAACCACTGCATAATTTAAGTCCAAAACTTATTTTTAGATAGTTTTTCTCCTTCGCTCTGCTTCAGAAGTCTTCATATCCGTTGTCGGGGTAGATCTGCTCTGATTGGCGCATTGCAATTTGAGGAAAGCGGGACTTAACTTTTTATCAAAGAGCTGAAAACTACAGGAAGAAAATACATTGACCTATATCTTCAAAACTAAACAGTGAAACATTTCTGAAAACAATCCATATGAGGAATAAATGGTGTAGTTGCTGAATGTGTGTTTAGTTTTCAGTAACAACCGCTATTTTAAAAGCGCAGCATGTGAGCGACTTGACTGGAAGTGGTCAGGCTGCCACCTACTGGCCTGCCATAGTTATTACAACTTTTTCACAGCTTTGGTGAATGTGACTGTGTTTTTGTTTTTGTCTTTATTTTGACAACAAAGCCTTATCTTGAAATTCTGGCAAATTAAAAGTCAAGAAAATATGGGAGTACAATGATACAAGCCTTTAATGCGACTTGATTTTGAGTGGGCGAGCTGAAAACCTGGTAGCACACAAACACTCACACACACGCATCAACATTCTACCTTATACCTACATTGTTTTGCACCAAGGCATAATAATAAAGGTGTAGCTCAGTATTGTCATCTTTGTCTGTGCTCAGGGAATATCACAGCAAATGAAGCAAAGTCATCCTCACACCTTAATATTGTTGGCATTGTGGGCTCCATTGACAATGATTTCTGTGGAACTGACATGACAATCGGCACTGACTCTGCCCTGCATCGCATCATAGAGATAGTGGATGCCATCACCACCACTGCACAGAGGTAATATGCTTGTCAGCATTTAAACATTTGATAGATGATAAAGACAATGACTGATTATTGAATTTGTGACCTAAAATGTGTCATTCTGCAGTCACCAGAGGACCTTCATCCTGGAAGTAATGGGCAGGCACTGTGGGTGAGTACAGTTTCTACGGGAGTTATGAGCACACTGGGGTAAATTGGGGTCACTGAGCTGTAAAATATAATAATGTGGAGGAATAAGATCAGGCAAGATGCGACGAGTTGGAAGGTTGCAGTTTTATTTTCCTCCAACATAATGAGACGCACTTTGTAGCTCTGTGTGCTCTGTGCTGTACTGTGCTGCTCAGGCATGTATCGTCAGCTCTTTTATATGTTATACAAACAGAGAGAATGTATGGCACATTAGCATATTGATATACATATCAGTCAATACATATCATTTGCGTGACCAACTGGCGCCCAGACGTCCTCTCCTTAATCCGGGGATGTATAAACAATAGTCCATTGTTATGGTTGTCCCCCAGGGGCTCTCTCTCTCAGCAAATTGTCCTCTGCTTCCTCCAGATCTGCTGAGTGTGAGGAATGTTCCTGTAGAGTGTGGTGGGTCACCACAGGGCTCCCCCCAGAACCCTCAGCAGGGGCTGTGACACACACCCCCCCCAGTCGTTTGAGCTCCAGCTCCGGTAGAACTGTCCTGCTGTAGGGGTGTGTCGGAGGGCATGTCGGTCCGTAGGGGGGACGGGGGAGGGGTAGAAAAAACAGTGTGCTCCACTCTGGGTTCCAGCACGTTGAACGGCCGTGGATCGTGGGTGCACGGGGCCGGTGCTTATTGTGCGTAATGGAACAAGACGGCGATCGGCTAGCTTTAGGGAGTGGGGTGCGGGAAGAGCGCTGTGGAGGGGGGTGGGTGGGAGTAAATGAGTGCCGGCCCGGGACGTCAAAGGTGTCTGGGCCGTGCAAAAATTGCGTGTGGATCCACAATGGTGAGGGACTTTTCCAGTCACCCTGGCGGTGATCCGCAGTGGCTGTGAAAAAATTAAGTCTCTGACTCCTCTCACGGCTCGGTCCAATGAGGATGTGGGGAAGGTGAACGGCCAAATTCCCCGAGGATGTGAGGGCGGCTGTGAAACAACTGCAGCTGTGTGAGGGACTTGGCGATTTGGCTTTCGGTGTAGATGCAGCTCTAAAGCCATCGGGGACAGCAATCGGCTAGGCTCCCGTTGTGCACCGTGGCTGAGAAACCCATACAAAGTCCTGTGTGCGGGCTGCACGTCTGCTTCAGGTGCATGAGCAGCCCTGAAGGTTCCAAGGAAGGCGATCGGCCGTGTTTCTCGGGCATGTGTAGCGGCGGAGGACGCTGTATCAGTCTGTGGAGCCAATTTGTCCCTGTGCGTGGCGCGCGCTTGGTGTAGTGACCACATAGCTGGCAGTTGCGCTGTCCTTGTAATCCTGCGGTATGCGTGCGGGGCTTCTGTGCGCGGGAGGTCCGCTGTCGAGAGCTGAGTCAGGGTCGGGGAGCTTGGTGGACATCAACGCAGATGGCGTCAATGATTTCCCCATTCAGGCTGCTTCCTTTGTTTCGCTCGTGTCACTGTTCATGGTGCGTGTCGGTCCCAGCACTGCCTGCTCCGGGGAGCGCACTCCGGTGAGAATGAAGAGATTGCAGGTGTTCTCTGGTCCTCTGGGATCCACAGCACAGTGAGAGGGAGCAGACAGTCATTCTCTCTCGTCAGGTCACCAGTGTGGAGGGAAAAGATCAGGCGAGGGGCGCACCATGACATGTCGGGTCACCAGTGTGGAGGAATAAGATCAGGCAAGACACGACGAACTGGAAAGTTGCAGAGTTTTATTTTCCTCCAACATAATGAGACGCACTTTGTAGCTCTGTGCACTCTGTGCTGTACTGTGCTGCTGAGGCGTGTATTGTCAGCTCTTTTATATGTTATACAAACAGAGAGAATGCATGGCACATTAGCATATTGATATACATATCAGTCAATATATATCATTTGCGTGACCAGCTGGCGCCCGGACATCCTCTCCTTAATCCGGGGATGTATAAACAATAGTCCATTGTTCTGGTTGTCCCCCAGGGGCTCTCTCTCCATATGCAAATTTGTCCTCTGCTTCCTCCAGGCCTGCTGAGTGTGAGGAGTGTTCCTGTAGAGTGTGGTGGGTAACCACAATAAGTGAATTGTACTCAAATGATACACCTTACAAGGGAATACTGCACAGATTCGGGATATAGGCTGTTTTAGGCTTGTTGTACAATTTTAGTAGTTTAACTGTTTAACACTGATGTAACGGGATATAAACAGTTTTCAAATCTGAAAGTGCATTTTTTAAAAATCCTGTACTGCCTTCAAAGTCAGTTTTGCCCTTTTTATTGTTTTAAAAAAGGGTACCACTTAAGTGTCAGTTTTCCTAATGATTCTTATTCTACTCCCCCTATGGATCACAGCATTATCGTAGTGGAGGGGTTTGCGTGCCCTTATGATTTCAGCAGCTATGTTATTGAGGGAAACTTGCCCTGGGTAGGGTCTCTTAAGGAAAATTGGTCCTGGGTAAAGGGCCAGACCAAAGACTGTCAAGTGGAATTCCGTAAAAAAAAAAAAAAAAAAAGGTTAATAATGATTCAGGCCTGGTGCACACAACAATGTTTTCGTTTAGAAACATCTGCGTGCACGAGACATCACAAAAGCAACTATGCATGCACATAGTTAGTTTATTGGTTTATTTGTCCGGGACCATGTGCAGAAAATACATTAAACACAGGGTAAAGATGCTCTGTACCACATTATAGCATACTCACTAATTTCCATCTGTAGTCCCTGAAGTAGGTAAGAAGATTTTAAAAGAAAAACAGCATATATAGAAAGCAATTCAGATCCAATTTCAAAATCTGTTGTCCCTGAAACAAACAGGGAGTAAATTTAAGAGATAAGAAGATAAGAGAACGACACACATAAAAACAATTTGAGTAGAATTTCAGATCCCATTTAAGGGGGAGAGTCAATGCTGGCAGGCTTGATTACTTAAAATCCATTTTTAGTCTCTGTGGGAAAGTCTCTGTAATTTGTTCTGGTCTTCAATGCAGTGGGGAGCTTGTTCCATTCCGTTATAGCTTTGTATGAGAATGCTGATTGTCCAAAAGTAGTTTTACGTAGGGGGATGCAACAATGCCACCTAGAGGAAGTCCTTATTATTCTGGTATTTTGTTCAGAAGTTAAGTACACAAGTCTTAAGCGATGGGGGTGAAGAACCATGGATAATTTTAAAAACCAACCATATATTTGCATACATGATCATATTTTCAAAGCTTAACATCTTGTGCTTGGCAAGTATACCACAATGGTGATACTATTGTGTCTTCTTATGCACAATTTTGATGGATTGTTTATACAGGGATTCCAAGGGTTTCAGAGTCGTACTGTTGGCTTGTGACCAGCATGAGATGCAATAGGAGAAATGTGTCAAATGGATCCACCAAAGGTGTGAAAACTGCTTTTGGAACTAATGGATAACAAGTAGAAGTATTACTAGGGACTCTGGATTATAACCAGGGCTTGACATTAACTTTTTTGCTCACTGGCCACTGTGGCTAGTGTCTTTCCAAAGTTACTAGCCACACAGCCTTTTCACTAGCCACAATTTTGTGGTTGGAAAATTATGTTTAATATGATCAAATTTGAGTATTGCATGCTAAAATTTACTTGAACTACATTTACAATCATTTTAAATGTAAATGACCCTTATAGATACATAAAATAACAGGATAAACGCTGTTGAATTATTTATTAACAGCAGTAAATGCTGTAAAACAGTGTAGAAAAATACTTGCAATATGAAAGTGAAGTACAGGTAGATTTGGGGTCTGTCCCAATTCTCATTTGTACCCCTACCCTTTCCCCTCTCCTACCCCTGGACCCTTGATAGAAGTTGAAAATTTCCCCTATGAATTGGGACACCTGTTCAGGGCTGCACGAGGTCATTAGTAGTTGGTGATGGATTTGAGCTACATCAACACTACCTGTTTTCACCAGAAAAAAAGAAGAAAAAGAAAACTGATGAAGAAAAAAGTCTCATCTTAAGGAGAAAAATGTCTCAAATTTACATGAACAATTCTAATCAGGGTAGCGCGGTGGAAGAGTGGTTAGCACTGTGGCAGCACAGTTTGATCCCAGCCCCCGACCAACAGTGATCTCCACACAGGTCACTGTTTGGTCTTGATAAAACACAGTGGACCAACACCAGCAGATGACCTCTGTTCAGATCAAAGTAAATTTTGCATTTCATTTGGAAACCAAAGTCCCAGAGTCTGGAGAAAGAGTGGAGAGGCACAGAATCTAAGTTGCTTGAGGTTTAGTGTGAAGTTTCCACAGTCAGTGATGATTTGAGGAACCATGTCATCTGCTGGTGTTGGTCCACTGTGTTTTATCAAGACCAAAGTCAGCGCAGTCGTCTACCGGGAAATTTTACAGCACTTCATGCTTCCCTCTGCTGACAAGATTTATGGAGAAACTGATTTCATTTTCCAGCAGGACTTGGCACCCCCCCACACTGCCAAAAGTATCAAAACCTGGTTTAACGACCATGGCATCACTGTGTTTGATTGGCCAGCAAACTCTCCTGACCTAAACTCCATAGAGAATCTATGGAGTATTGTCAAGAGGAAGATGACAGACACCAGACTCAAAAATGCAGACGAGCTGAAGATCACTGTCAAAGCAACCTGGACCTTCATAACACCTCAGCAGTGCTACAGGCTGATCACCTCCATGCCACGCCACATTGATACAGTAATTAATCCAAAAGGAGCCCCAACCAAGTATTGAGTGTGTACATGGACATACTTTTCAGTCGGCCAACATTTCTATTAAAAAACTATTTTTTAAAATTAATTTTATGTAATATTCTAATTTTTTGAGAAACTGAATTTGGGGTTTTCATGGGCTGTAAGCCATAATCATCAAAATTAAAATAAATAAACACTTGAAATATTTCACTGTCTGTGTAATGAATCTATATAATATATGGGTTTCACTTTCTGAAATGAATGACGAAAAAGATTGAACTTTTTCATGATATTCTAATTTTTTTAGATGTGCCTGTAGTACCAGAAATTGCATCCATAATTCACGCAAGGCATCATGGGGGCTAGGAATAAGGTGGATATTCATGTTTTTTAAACTGAAAGAATGAGGGAATCATAAATAAATAGGCTAAATACATAAATAACTTGTATTGCAGGCAATAAAAAATCTGACTTACTGACTGACTTGATTTGAATATTTGATAAGGAGCCTTCAATCATAACTTTTATAAAAGCATTCATTACAAGTAAGAAAAAATAGTGATATTGCTGACATCACATCAAAAAACTGGATTTGAAACATTGACTGCTCCACAATGACTTTTTTCATTATTCAGCAAAGGTAGGCATTAAATCTAGGGATGTATTTTAGTCTGTAAATCCTCCATGGTTATAATTTTAATGTTTATTTTTCTATATAAGGCTGCATCTACTGTGTAAAAAAAAAGCATTTTACAGATATCATTAAGAGCCCTTTTTTAAACCTAATCCTAACTATAAACACACCAAGCTTAAAGTTTAATCCCAGAGTGTGTATCTCTGAGAAATGTATAAATACAAGCACAGTATTTGTATCTATGAGAAATAAATGCTCCTTGTGTGGATTGGCTGAAATCTATTGTAAAGCTGAATCTGAGCTGAAGAAGATCAAAGCGAGGAAGGCTGCAGGTCCAAACGGCATCAGCTCAAGGCTCCTCAAATCCTTTGCAGACCAGCTGTGCGGGATTGTGGAGCACATCTTCAGCTTGAGCCTGAAGTTGGGGAGAGTACCACAGCTGTGGAAAACATCCTGCGTGGTACCTGTGCCGAAGACTCCGCACCCCAAGGACCTGAACAGTTACAGATCAGTGGCCTTTACATCACACCTGATGAAGACCCTGGAGAGGCTGCTCTTCGCCCAACTCCACCCTTTGGCGAGACCAGCGATGCACCCACTTCAATTTGCCTACCAGCATGGCATCGGGGTGGAGGATGCAGTGAGCTTCCTCCTACATCGTTCCCTGTCCCACCTGGAGAAGCCTGGGAGCACTGTGAGGATCATGTTCTTCGATTTCTCCAGTGGTTTCAACACCATTCAACCAGTGATTCTGAGGGACAAGCTGCTGTGTGCAGGTGTGGTCCAGCACCTGTCATTGTGGATCCTGGACTATCTCACAAACCAACCACAGTTTGTGAGGACCCAGGATTGTGTGTTTGACACCATCATCTGCAGTACGGGAGACCCCCAGGGAACAGTTCAGGCTCCTTTCCTGTTCACCCTGTACACTGCTGACTTTTCATGCAATACACCACACTGCCATCTACAGAAGTTCTCTGATGACTCTCCAGTCGTCGGTCTCATCTCTGATGGGGATGACTTGGAGAACAGAGGACTGATCCAGGACTTGGTGGACTGGTGCCTGCAGAATTGCCTCCAGATCAGTGCGGGGAAGACCAAGGAACTGGTGATGGACTGCCACAGGTGTGGATCCACCCACCCACCCCCACCCACACACACACACACACTCACACACACACACACACACACACACACACACAGCACCGATAAACATCCAAGGAACAGATATTGAAATTGTGACATCTGACAAGGATCTGGGTGTTCACCTGAACAATAAACTGGACTGGTCACACAACACCAACGTACTTTATAAGAAGGGGCAGCGCAGGCTGTACCTCCTGAGGAGACTCCGGTCTTTTGGAGTGCAGGGGGCTCTCCTGAAGACCTTCTACAACTCTGTAGTGGCATCAGCCATCAAGTATGGAGTGGCCTGCTGTGGCAGCGGCATCATGGCAGCCGACAGGAAGAGACTGAACAGACTAATCAAAAAAGCCAGCTCTGTTCTGGGGCACCGTCTCGACCCAGTGAAGGAGATAGGAATGAGGAGAATGGTGGCTAAACTGTCATCTCTGCTGGAGTCCAAGTCCCACCCCATGCGGGACACGCTGAACACACTGAGGAGCTCATTTAATGGCAGACTGTACCATCCTAAGTGCTCGAGAAAGAGGTTCTCCAGGTCCTTCCTACCTTCTGCTATCAAACTTTATAATCTACTCTGTGCTGCTCATAGGGACCGTACATAATACCACTACTTTGCACAATATAGATCCTTCCCTTCCAGCACACTACTAATACAATTACAATTACAGTGGTGTGAAAAAGTGTTTGCCCCCTTCCTGATTTCTCCTTTTTTTGGATGTTTGTCACACTTAAATGTTTCAGATCATCAAACAAATTTAAATATTAGACAAAGACAACACAAGTAAAAACAAAATGCAGTTTTTTAAATGAAAGTGTTTATTATTAAGGGAAAAAAATCCAAACCTACATGGCCCTGTGTTTACTTGTGTTATCTTTGTCTAATATTTACATTTGCTTGATGATCTGAAACATTTAAGTGTGACAAACATCCAAAAAAAATGAGAAATCAGGAAGGGGGAAAACACTTTTTCACACCACTATTATTGAAGATGGCAACAACACTGTTCATTCATCTGTGAAATATACTGTCTGTATTTATATTTATATATTGTCAGGTAATTTAACTTAACTGTCATACTGTGAATACCGTTTAAATGCAATGGTTTTGCACTGTGTATATGTACTGTGTCTACATACAGTTAGGTCCAAAAATATTTGGACAGTGACACAAGTTTTGTTATTTTAGCTGTTTACGGAAACATATTCAGGATACAATTATATAATCAATATGGGCTTAAAGTGCAGACTCTCAGCTGTAATTTGAGAGTATTCACATCCAAATTGGAGCAAGGATTTAGGAATTACAGCTCTTTAATACGTAGCTGCCTCTTTTTCAAGGGACCAAAAGTAATTGGACAATTGACTCAGAAGGCTGCAAAAAAAAAATAACAAGGCTGCATGGTCTCTTCCCTCGTTAACCTGTCATCAATTAAGCAGTTAAAAGGTCTGGAGTTGATTCCAGGTGTGGCATTTGCATTTGGAAGCTGTTGCTGTGAACACACAACATGCGGTCAAAGGAGCTCTCAATGGAGGTGAAACAGACCATCCTGAGGCTGAAAAAAAAGAGGAAATCCATCAGAGAGATAGCAGAAATGTTAAGAGTGGCCAAATCAACAGTTTGGTACATTCTGAGAAAAAAAGAGTGCACTGGTGAGCTTGGGAACTCAAAAAGGCCTGGACGTCCACGGAAGACAACAGTGGTGGATGATCACAGAATCCTTTCCATGGTGAAGAACAACCCCTTCACAACATCCACTCAAGTGAAGAACACTCTCCAGGAAGTAGGTGTATCAGTATCTAAGTCTACCATAAAGAGAAGACTTCATGAGAGTAAATACAAAGGATTCACCACGAGGTGAAAACCATGAATCAGCCTCAAAAATAGAAAGGCCAGAATTGACTGCCAAAAAACACCTGAAGAAGCCAGCCCAGTTCTGGAACAGCATTCTTTGGACAGATGAGACTAAGATCAACCTGTACCAGAATGATGGGAAGAAGAAAGTTTGGAGAAGAATTGGAACAGCTCATGATCCAAAGCACTACATCTTCTGTAAAACATGGTGGAGGCAGTGTGATGGCATGGGCATGCATGGCTTCCAATGGCACTGGGTCACTTGTGTTTATTGATGATGTGACAAAAGACAGAAGCAGCCGGATGAATTCTGAAGTGTATAGGGATATACTTTCTGCTCAGATTCAGCCAAATGCAGCAAAGTTGATTGGACGGCGCTTAACCAATGATCCAAAGCATACTGCAAAAGCAACCCAGGAGTTTTTTAAAGCAATGAAGTGGAATATTCTGCAATGGCCGAGTCAGTCACCAGATCTCAACCCAATCAAGCATGCATTTCACTTGCTCAAGACAAAACTTAAGGCAGAAAGACCCACAAATAAGCAACAACTGAAGACAGCTGCAGTAAAGGCCTGGCAAAGCATCACAAAGGAGGAAACCCAGCGTTTGGTGATGTCCATGGGTTCCAGACTTCAGGCAGTCATTGCCTGCAAAGGATTCTCAACAAAATATTGAAAAGTAACATTTTACTTAGGGTTATGTTTATTTGTCCAATTACTTTTGAGCCCCTGAAATGAGGAGCGTTTGTATAAAAATAGCTACAATTCCTATATGTTTAATCATATATTTTTGTTCAACCCCTTGAATTAAACCTTAAAGTCTGCACTTCAATTCTGTTGTAGTTGTTTCATTTCAAATCCAATGTGGTGGCATGCAGAGCCCAAATCATAAAGATTGTGTCACTGTCCAAATATTTCTGGGCCTAACTGTATATATTTATTGTTTTTTTATCCAGTTTCTTTATCTTATTCATTATCTTATTTATTATTGCTCTGTGTGCCACTATCCCTTTGCTGCTGCAATCTTGTAATTTCCCCATTGTGGGACTAATAAAGGTTTATCTTATCTTAAATTGGGGCTCTAACATACCACTGCTGTTTACTTCTGTGCACACAGGTGCAGAGAAACGGTGAAGAGAAAATCTCTCCACTCTGGAGACTGGTTTCAAATCTCTACACTTTCACATCTCCAAATACCCGGTGTCATATGCATGAACTGTCAGGAACCGAGCCAGCTTGGTTTCCCCCGGCTCGGTCCTGGCCTTTCTGTGGGTACGTGCCACGCTGTATGTATGTCAATATGTATTTCTGTGTGCTCTGCCGTACCCATAGCTACTGCTGGCTGGCTGGCAGCGGTGAGGCAGCCTCTTGGGCTCACGCTGGATTGAGCGCTGTCTAGCTGTCTGCCGGTCGGACCACGCCCCCTCTCTATTACTGCCAGCTGTTCCCACTCCCATGTGCCATCTCCCCGCTCCTCGCCCAGGTGTGATCAATTTGTAGATCCAGCAATGCATGCACTTAAGGAGCCTTTTTCCAGTCATGCATTGCTGGGCCATTGCACTTCATATACGGTCTTTGTTCGTCATAGGAAGTCACGTCAACGGAGGACTGTGTTTCACTTTGTGCTTATTCAGACTTACTCGGACAGCTCCAGTCTCGTGAGTATTATCTGTGTGTGTTCCTTCCCCGGTCTTCTCACCCAGACTGTGGAGTGACTCCTTGAGCCTATGTGAATTGTATGCACTAGTATTGTTTGTTGGTGCGGTGTCCAATAAATGTGTGTGTGGTGTAACCCAGCGTATAAATCCTCGTCCTTTTCCCCCTCCTCCGTGCGTTGTGGAAAAGCGCACGAGGAGTTCATGACAGAATGACCCAGCCTGAATAAAGGATTTAGCGGGTTACACCCACACATCACTTTTTCTTAGTGAACTGTTTTCTGGACTAACCTGTTTCTGGAGAGCGTCATGCCCCGGTCTCGCCGAGGAAGAGGAACGGCAGTAGGGTTTCCCACGGTGGAGGAGGGTTGGATGGAGGGTGTACTCAAATGGAGGGTGGAGGAGCCCTCGCCGCCCAGGGACCGAAGAAGACACTGGAAAGTCTGGACGGAGCAGTAGGGATCTTGGAGGCGCATCCTGGATTATGGAACTACCCACAGTTCGCCGACCTGCCCTCCACAGTCTGCTCGCTCCAGCGTTCTTTTCCTGGTCTGGCATTCCCCACGACGTCGAGACGGAGGTCCGGAAATCTGCAAACCGTCAGCCTCCGTGACGGTTCGCCCAACCCCCCTCTCACTCCAGCACAGTCTGCACCAGAGAACAAAAGACAGCGTCATCCCGCGAGGAAACGCCGGGAGAAGCCCTCCTCATCAGCAGTAGCTGCCATTGTTCCAGCTACCGTGAGGTCCGCTGAATTCACCCCGGCCACACCTACTTCCGTCGTCAGGGAGACGGCTCCTACACCAGTCTGCAGAGGGGCCCACGTTACCACTGACACGGAGAGGGATGACTGTCTGCCGTCTGCAGCTGCTAACACCAACGATCAAGATGACAGGCA
The DNA here is from genome assembly GCA_020510985.1 of Pholidichthys leucotaenia. Lineage (NCBI taxonomy): Eukaryota > Metazoa > Chordata > Actinopteri > Cichliformes > Pholidichthyidae > Pholidichthys > Pholidichthys leucotaenia. The sequence continues at coordinate 135,220,978 of CM035837.1, forward strand.
AGTATTTTTTCTTTCTATTCCACCAAATAGTATTGAATCTTGCCTGTCTCCCGAGGGAGAGGCCCAGTTTAAGCAGTCCGCTGGGTCCTCTCCTCCAGCTGCAAAAATTGATTCATTTCTCCCCCTCTCCGTGTCTCCTCCCGATGATGTTAGTGCAGTTCTACACGGCCATCATCGAGTCCATCCTCACCTCCTCCATAACCGTGTGGTACGCAGGAGCCACTGCCAGGGACAGACTAAGGCTGCAGCGCGTCGTGCGCACTGCTGAGAAGGTGATCGGCTGCAAGCTCCCATCTCTCCAGGACCTGTACATCTCCAGGACCCGGAGGCGTGCAGGCCGGATCATAGCCGATCCTTCACACCCTGGTCACGTACTGTTTGCCCCCCTCCCCTCAGGTAGAAGACTTCGGTCCATTCAGACTAAAACCTCCCGGCACATGAACAGCTTTTTCCCCTCTGCCATCAGACTGCTGAACATTAAGTGACTTATTGACTCTCGTGCACTATATACAGCAGCTCATGTCGTTCATCACTGTTTTTCTGTTGCATTATCGACTGCACTGTGGTACCCCATATTATCTGCTACTTGCTAATTTATTTAAATCTGCCTTGACTAGTATTACTCATTATTATTATTATTATTATTATTACTTATTATTCTACACTCATTGCATGTTTTTAGTCTTTTAGTTTTTTTTAGTTTATCTCTTTATCTCATCATGTTTTTAATGTTGCAGCATGGCACCGAGACAAATTCCTAGTTTGTGTACTACATGAACAATGGCAATAAATCTGATTCTGATTCTGATTCCTCCCATGTCCCCTGAGTGCCTGTCAATCCAGGATCGGAGCCAGCGGACAGCGGAGGAGCCAGTGGCCTTGGAGGATCCTGCTCCGGAGCCAGCACCGAGTTGTTTTGGGGCAGCCATGCCGGTGGAGTCCCCTGCCTCTTCTTCCGGGCCGGCGCCTGATCCATCCCTGGGCGGGCCAACGGGCGAGGAGTGGTCAGCTCTGCTCACTGCGCTCAACCGCCGGCTCAAGCAGGAGCGCCGCGAGAGGGAGGTCCGAGGATGCGTTTTCCGGCTTTGAGGGTTCCACCTCCGCATCTGCTTAACCCCCGGGCTCACCATCGGATGAGGAGTGGTCGAACCTGCTCACTGTGGTCAACAGCGGGGTCGAGGAGGAGCATCGAGAGAGGGAGGAGCACCGCGAGAGGAAGGCCCAAGGACGCGCTCCCCGGCTGTGAAGGTTCCACCCCCCACGCCTGCTCAACCCCCAGGCTCACCATCGGCGAGGAGTGGGCAAACCTGCTCGCCGTGGTCAACAGCCGGATCGAGGAGGAGCATCGGGAGAGGGAGGAGCACCGCGAGGTACTCCTCGGCACGACGGACTCGCCGCCCAGCTCGGTGTTCCACATCCTGGATTATCTGGTCCCCAAGTCGCCCATGAAGAGGAGGAGGAACTCCCGCCGCAAGAAGCGGCTTGCCTTGCCGACGACAGCCATGCCCCTTTGCCCTGAGCCATGCCCCGCTCCATTGCCAGAGGAATTAGAGGAACACCAGGAGAGAAGAGGAGACGTCCCAGAGGCCGGTGGGGAGGTCCAATGCCAGGAGAACAGGCAAGTTTTTTTTTTCATTTGACTTTCTCTGTTAATGAACAATTTTGCCTGCCTCCTGGCGAGGAGACTCGGGGTATGCAGTCCCCAGAGCGCTCTGCCCCAGCGGCACATAGTGTTCCCTCACCCGACCTCACCCAACCCCTTCTATGTACCCCCACAAGCTCGCCGGCACCAGATCCAGGTCGCTCAAGGGGAGAGGGACCAGAGGCCCGGGATGGTTCAGCTCACGACGACGTGGGCCCAGTGGTTCCAGAGGAGGTCAACGGGGGTGTAGCACCCAACAGACCAGAGGAACCTGTGCACCCTAAATTGCCAGAGTCCTGGACGGCGGTGGAGCCCGAGTTCAGGCAAGTGTTCTCCATTATGGCAATAGTTTCTATGTCGTTGTCACACTGCCCGACTCATGGTGAGGAGGACCCGGGGCAGCTTCCAGTAGCCCCCGGGACCGCTTCACCAGGCTCTGCCGCTGCCGGCGACCCTGACCCGGTCTTTTTTTCTCCCTCTCTGAGTTCGGAGCCCCCTGACAGGGTCACCGGAGAGCAGCTGATCTCACTAGAGGCCTCCGAGGATCAGAGGGCAGCGCCAGGGGTCAAGGGGAGCACGACCTCCCCCGTTGAGGGGTTCACCACGGGTGCAGCCCAGCTCCAGCCGGAGGTCACCACGGGTGCTGCAGCGCCTCAGTCGGAGGTCACCGCGGGTGCTGCAGAGCCTCAGCCAGAGGTCACTGCGGGTGCTGCAGCGCCTCAGCTGGAGATCACTGCGGGTGCTGCAGTGCCTCAGTTGAAGGTCACCACAGGTGCAGCAGAACCAGCCAGGTTGGGGTCCATTGCGGGTGCAGCGGAGCCGGCCCAGTTGGGGTCCATCGCGGGTGCAGTTGGGTCCCAAGGCAGGATCACCGAGGGCACTGGGAATCGCCATGAGGACACTGTGGTCCCCTTCTCCTCCCGGTCCTACGCCATGGGGGTTCTCTCCCTCCGGTCTGGTCACCCTCCTGCGAGCTTCCTGGTATGCAGGCTGCCTCCCGCCTCATCCCACCAGCCCTGGTGAATAAACAACACTGGCTGGCTGCCGGAAGGATTGACTCCCCGGGTCTGGTGGCCCATGCTTTCCGGCAGGCCAAAGGATTCTGTCCACCAGACCTTCTGCTGGGCCTGGGACTCTGGGCGGCCTCCTGAGCCCCAACGCCCGTAGACTTGGGGGGGGTTAATTGTGGTCCCTGGGCAGGGTGTTGTGTTCCCACCTTTCCTGTTCCTCCTACCTCCCACCCGGGTTTGTGTTGTTTTGTTTGTTTTGTTTTTTTGTTTTTTTTTGGGGGGGGGGTGTTTCTTTGGGTGTCTGGGAGTCCACCCCTTAAAGGGGGGGCTCTGTAAGGACCCAAGCCGGCTTGGTTCCCCCGGTTCAGTCCTGGCCTCTCTGTGGGTACGTGCCACGTTGTATGTATGTCAATATGTATTTCTATGTGCTCTGCCATACCCATAGCCGCTGCTGTCTGACCGGCAGCGGTGAGGCAGCCTCTTGGGCTCACGCTGGAGTGAGCACTGTCTAGCTGTCTGCCGGTTAGACCACGCCCCCTCTCTATTACTGCCAGCTGTTCCCACTCCCGTGTGCCATCTCCCCGCTCCTCGCCCAGGTGTGGTCAATTTGTAGATCCAGCAATGCATGTACTTAAGGAGCCTTTTTCCAGTCATGCTTTGCTGGGTCATTGCACTTCATATACGGTCTTTGTTCATCATATGAAGTCACGTCAACAGAGGACTGTGTTTCACTTTGTGCTTATTCGGACTTACTTGGACAGCTCCAGTCTCGTGAGTATTATCTGTGTGTGTTCCTTCCCCGGTATTCTCACCCAGACTGTGGAACGTCCTGGAGGACTCCTTGAGCCTATGTGAATTGTATGCACTAGTATTGTTTGTTGGTGCGGTGTCCAATAAATGTGTGTGTGGTGTAATCCAGCGTGTAAATCCTTGTCCTTTTCCCCCTCCTCCATGCGCTGTGGAAAAGCGCACAAGGAGTTCATGACATGAACAGCTAAACTGTTGACAAACTTCCACAGTTTAGGGTAAAAACGTGTATACGGCCCCTCAGTGTACCCCACCTGGTATAGAGGGGTTGCACGTGACGTCAGTGGTCATGTGCCACATTGTTTGTCTGCCATATTGGACGGCAAATAGCGTGGACCCTGTGTTGAGAATAATATTAATTCCATTAGCACCTACTCAGCCCGACTCACCATGGTGTTGTTGTTTTTTTCCATGACAAGCGAGTGCCACCTCAAGTGAGTGAGATCTTTACAGCAAGGCGGCCCGACACTCCCATGACATCATTTGTATGTGACAAGCAAAACACAAGATGGATATCGAGGCAAGCCTGCTGCTTGCTGGCTTTTTGTCAGAGTAAAGGCAGAAAAGGAGAGCCAGCGAAGGCTACAGGCGGCAGGACGAATCACTCTGGAAAAGTGCAGGAGAGCTTAGGAGCCCATGGAGCAGTATAAAGCCGAAGATGTGAGGATATGAACTAGATCACATCTGAGGGTAAGCTAATGATTGCTAATGATAGTTTGCTACAGTCATTAATAAGTCCGCCGTACTACATTGTAATCATGGCGAGTTATCGCTATTAGGTATGCTGTGTGTGTGTTTCAGATGGCTCTCTTGTGGCAAAATTATCGCTTCAAACTGTCGGTGTGGGCATTCAACCGAGCCTCCCAGTGATGGGATGTCATCCCAGCTTCACAAACGTGCAGTGGTTGCAGAACTTCAGAATGTCTGAAGAAACGTTTAGCTTCCTGTGCTACAAATTGCTCTGATCTGTGTGAAAATCATGGAGAGACTTTTGAAACATCATGGGATGTACTGCTCCAGCCGGTGGTGTCCTGGCAAAAAGTGATCAGCTGGCAAAAATTGATCACCAGGTGTCACATTGTAGTTATGGGGTTATATTAGCCATAAAATATATATTTCAACAGGTAAACAAAACTGAGTTAGGTATAATAAAATATATAAGATAAGATAAAATAAGCCTTTATTAGTCCCACAATGAGGAAATTCCAGGATTGCAACAGTACAGGGACAGCAACACTCAGAGCAATGATTTAGAAGATAAGAAAATAAGAGCAGTGAATATACATATGTACACATAAATATGTAAATATATATACACAGTGCAGAGCATTGTAGCTAATGGACTAAACAGCATAACCGTCTATTTAGTTACCCTACATGGTATGAATATGTACCCATACATATTGTCACCCTCCATAGCGACTGATATTGTCCTAGTTGTATACTGGAGGGGACCATTTGTGTAAGTCTGTTGCGTCTTTTGCATTCAATACTATTAGGTCGTCACGTTTTTTTGCTATCTTTGCGAGCAGCCCTGCTTAGGTTATACAGTCTGACAGCCGTAGGTAGGAAGGACCTGCGAAACCTCTCGGTCGCACATCTAGGATGATGTAGTCTACTGCTAAATGAGCTCCTCAGTGAGTTCAGTATGTCCTGCATAGGATGGGCCTTGGACTCCAGCAGAGATGACAGTTTAGCCACCATCCTTCTCTCTCCTATCTCCTCCACTGGACTCCAGCAGAGATGACAGTTTAGCCACCATCCTTCTCTCTCCTATCTCCTCCACTGGGTCAAGGCGCTGCCCCAGGACAGAGCTAGCTTTCTTGATTAGTTTGTTCAGTCTCTTCCTATCGGCGGCTGTAATGCCGTTGCCCCAGCAGACCACTCCAAAAGTGATGGCTGATGCCACCACCGTGCCGTAGAATGTCTTCAAGAGCACCCCTTGTACACCAAAGACCTGAGCCTCCTCAGTAGGAACAGCCTGCGCTGTCCCTTCTTGTAGAGTGCGTCAGTATTGTGTGACCAGTCTAGTTTATTGTTCAGATGAACACCCAGGTACTTGTAGGATCTCACCATCTCAATGTCTGTTCCCTGGATGTTCACTGGTGCTGTGAGGGGTTGTCCTTGCCTGCGGCAGTCCACCACCAACTCCTTAGTTTTCCTCGCGTTGATCTGGAGGCAGTTCCGATGGCACCAGTCCACGAAGTCCTGGATAAGTCCTCTGCACTCAGCTTCATCTCCGTTGGAGATGAGGCCGACGATCGCAGAGTCGTCAGAGAACTTCTGTAGATGGCAGTGTGTTGTGTTGTGTGAGAAGTCCACAGTATAAAGGGTGAACAGGAAGGGAGCCAAAACCGTTCCCTGGGCAGCCCCTGTGCTGCCGATGATCGTGTCGGACACACAATCCCGGGTTCTCACAAACTGTGGCCACTTTGTGAGGTAGTCCAGGATCCATGATGACAGGTGCTGGTCCACCCCTACGCACAGCAGCTTGTCCTTCAGGATCATCGGTTGGATGGTGTTGAAAGCACTGGAGAAATCAAAGAACATGATCCTCACCGCATTCCCGGGCTTCTCCAGGTGGGACAGGGAACGGTGAAGGAGAAAGATCACTGCATCGTCCACCCTAATGCTACGCTGGTAGGCGAACTGGAGTGGATCCATCGCTGGCCCCATCAGGGGGAGGAGGTGAGCAAGGAGCAGTCTCTCCAGGATCTTCATCATGTGAGACGTCAGGGCCACTGGTCTGTAGCTGTTCAGGTCTTTGGGGTGGGAAGTCTTTGGTACAGGTACCACACAAGATGTTTTCCACAACTGTGGTACCCTCCCCAGCTTCAGGCTCAGGTTGAAGATGTGCTCCACAATCCCACACAGCTGGTCTGTGCAGGACTTGAGGAGCTTCACACTGATATTTAACAATTATGATGCATTTTTAACCCAAACGAACTTCATCTAGGATTAAAAGCAATTTAAATAATGCAGTCACAAGGTTACATGGAAAATACATGGATTTACTGGATATAGACATATAGATACTGTATAAATATACAGTATATTCTATGTGTGAATAATGTACTATGTACTCCTTTTATATTGCACTAGGAATTTTTACAATAAATTTTTGTGCCTTTTGCAGATATGTCTCCATGTTTGTTTGTTTTATCTGTGAAGGTTACCAAGATTTAGTGACATAAATTAAATGCTAAAAGATTGGAAAAGCTATCTAAATAATCCAGCGGTTTGAGAAATCACTTTTGGATTGATGTAAGCCTGTCAACAGAATTATGAACCATAAAGTAGTTTGTGTTAAAACATGTTAAATCCCATTAAACCCTAACTCATTATTAGGAAATACAGATGCCAATATGGCCCAGAATTTCTCCATATACTGGTACTATCACTAAAGTGCGCAGTGTCTTTTGCATTGGCACATCCAACAATACAGTCTTCAGTAAATAAAACAATTGTTTTTGGTTACCTTTTCTTAAAAATGAGCCATTATTTTCAGTGTCACTGATAAATGTTTGGTTTGTACTGTTGACTCTTCCCACTGGTGTCTTAACAGACAAAATAGAAAATCATGATGCAAACACATAAGTCACTAAATTGTTTATTACAATCATCAGCAAAATCCAGATTATTTAGAATGTGCAAAATTCAAACTTTAAACTAAAAAAAAAATTCAGAATGGGTCATACACGCCAACTCCTCGCCTTCGCAAGGTGGCCCAGCACACCAAGGAATGCTTGACTGAAGGCAGCACTCTGAGCCATCTCCTTTCTTTGCAAGGTAGTTTCATGGGATGCAAGTCAAATGGACCCCTGATCAAGTGAGCACTCCCAAGTGAGCACCCAAAGTGGACCCCGGGATCCAATCTGGACATGTACAAGTACATTCTCAATCCAATGATTTGTAAACACGAAGTAGGAGAACAATAAGAATTTGTGTAAAACTGTTGGAAAGACTTTTCCCAGTCACCAAGAAGTGTAAAAATATATATATACTGTATGTAAGATGACAACTAAGCTGACCCGGAGAAGGTTTTGGCTGTTTCTGCTTTCAAAAGACTTTTCTTCTCCACCACTGCTGCTCGTCACCGCTGGCTGCCCCCAGATAAAAATCCACAGAACAGGTATGTGGGACTATAATGTTCTGAATGAGGCTTTAGGAAGCTCTGAATCAGTTTGTAAATCACTGGATTGAAAATGCACTTGTGTATGTACAGATTGGATCCTGGGGTCCACATGGGGTGCTCACTTGGTCAGGGGTCAACTTGACCTGTTCCCGTTTCATGCTGTCTTGCCTCACTGAGAAGCAACTGGATGTGTTGCTGGTCCCGGTTCGGCAGATCTTCAGCCTGCAGTGGGACTCTAGATTGAAAATACACACACAACTTAAGTACATGTACAGCACAAAAGTGCAACATGTAAAAAACTACTTTTTAACCAGGCTTAACACTAGCTTATTTCATCAGATGTTGTTGACACAAGCGCAAAATACAAGTGGATGCAGGTCAAGTGGACCCCTGACCAAGTGAGCACTCCAAGTGGACCCCAGGATCCAATCTGTACATATACAAGTGCATTTTCAATCCAGTGATTTATAATTTCCTAAAGCCTCATTCAGAACATTATAGTCCCACATACCTATTCTGTGGATTTTTATCTGGGGGCAGCCAGCCATGACGAGCCGCAGCGGTGGAGAAGAAAAGTCATTTGAACGCAGAAACGGAGCCAAAACCTCTGGGTCAGCTTTTAGTTGTCATATTTTTATATATACATAGATATTCTTTTACATTTCTTGGTGACCGGGAAAGTCTTTCCAACAGTTTTACACAAATTCTTGTTGTTCTCCTTTGTGTTTAAAAATCAAGCTTTTTGTTTTATTGTTCTCCTTCTTCGTGTTTAATTTTGCTGTTTCTTTTCCACTGCTGCTGTTTGTCATGGCTTTACAAATCACTGGATTGAAAATGTACTTGTACATGCACAGATTGGATCCTGGGAGTCCACTTGGGGTGCTCACTTGGTCAGGGGTCCACTTGACCAGATCCCATACAAGCAGAGCATGGAGTTAGCATTGATGGCTAGCTAGCTAGCTCATTGTCTGCATACATGAGGCAATGGTGTTATTTGTTCAAAATGAGCTTTCCACTACTGGGACAAATAGCAGCAAAGATGCATAATATCACATCACTCATCATCCTCTATCACTGTTTTCAACAATGATGATGTCGTGGTCGGGTCTACGGCACTCTGCCTTCGCCGGTTGGTGGGCGTGAATTCATTTCAGGTCGCTCCATCCAGCTCCCTCCGGATTTCTTTAATCAGCTACCAAGCACAGAAAAGTCTGCACCTCATCGTTGGACCACGGTGTTGATTCGTGTGTAGCCATTTATCTCGTTGATTACACTCACTCACGCTTGCTGTTGGTGATTTGACTGTTCATTGCCGTCCAAAATGGCGCAGCAAACAAAAGACATGTGACCCACGTGATGTCACGTGGGTCACATGTGGAGAATATGCGGGCACCCACGCATGATGGCGATCTTTCTTAACTCTTCCTCCTTTTTTGATGGGTATTAAGGTCATGTCTTACAACTGTCGTGGCCTTAAATTGGGGCAAAGTGCTGGGGAGAAAGCTCGCCGGTTAGTTATTGACAATCTATTGAACAATTGTGATATTTTGTGCCTTCAGGAGACGTTTCTTTCAGAACAAGACTTGGAACGTTTGAACTGTCTTAACCCTGATTTCCATGGTGCTGGGGAGTCTACAACTGACCTCAGCAAGGGAATTATCAGGGGGAGGATACCTGGAGGTGTGGCTATCCTCTGGAGAAAGAAGCTGGACTCCTTGATAAAAGTGGTCCGACTTGGTGTAGATTGGTGTATTGGTGTGCAGTTTAATTGTAATGATAAGGAATTCCTTATTATCAATGTATATACGCCATTTGAATGTCAACAGAATGAGGATGAATATTTAAATAAGCTTGCCTTTATCAATTCTTATATGCAAGACTATAATAATACCTGTATTTTTATTATGGGGGACTTGAATGCAGACATATCTGACACTGACTCCTTATTTGCAAAACATATGTATCATTCTTGCTATGAGAACAACTTAATCTTGTCAAGTAAGGTACTAATGCCTCCTGATAGTTATACCTATATAAGTGAGGCTTGGCACACTACGTCCTGGCTCGATCATTGCATCAGCACAGGTGATGCACATGCTTCTTTGGGTGGCATGAGTATTTATTATGGGTTAGCAATGTCTGATCATATACCGTTTGAGATGATAATTAATGTTGACTGTCTACCTGCACTTTATCAAAATGTCAGTCAGGATGAGGTGGGAAAATTAGACTGGGACACTCTTTCTGAGGAAGAAATTGTAGAATATTGTGGTCGTACAGATAAATCCTTGAGTAAAATATGTCTTCCTAGAGATGCTGTAATGTGCAGCGATGTGAACTGTAGCATTATTGAACATAAGAAGGACCTTTGTAGTCTGTACAATGCTATAGTTAACTCCCTGTATAAGGACAGCAAGCCTTATTATAAGAAAATATGTAAAACACATAAGGTTAGACCTGGCTGGAATGAGGCCGTAGCTGTGCCTTATTCTGAAGCTCGGGAAGCATATAAAGCATGGGTGGTGGCTGGGAGACCCAGACAAGGGCCAGAATTTGAGATGAAGAAATGTACAAATGCTAAGTTTAAGTATGCTATTCGTCATATCTCTAAAAATGAGCAGCTTATGAGAAGTAATTCCCTGGCCAAGAAATTGTTAGATAAGAATGTCACAGAATTTTGGAAGGAGCTTAGACGGATTAGTAACAGTAAAACGCCTTTGCCCTGTACTTTGGAAGGCATTTCAGGTACAGAAAATATTGTGGATCTTTGGCGGCAACACTTTTACTCATTATTTAATTCAACTAAGGATGAAACTTACAAGGTAGGGAAAGTAGAAAGGGACGATTCGCTCCTGATTGACACTCATGCAGTGATCAAAGCCATTAGAGAGCTATCAGATAACAAAGCGAGTGGTTTAGACTGTATTTCTGCTGAGCATCTTAAATACGCTAGCTCAAGAATTGCTCCTCTTCTTGCAATCTGTTTCACCAGCTTCATGATTCATGGGATGTTACCAGAATCATTATTGTCTGTTGTGTTGGTACCAGTCATTAAAGATAAAGCTGGCAAGCTGTGTAGCCTGGATAATTACAGACCCATAGCTTTAGCCAATATAATATCTAAAGTACTGGAAAAAATCATGTTTGAAAAATTAAATGTATTCATCAAATCTACTGATCATCAATTTGGATTCAAACCCCATCATGGAACAGATCTGTGCATATATGCCTTAAAAGAAATTATAAATAAGTACAGAAATCAAAATTCTTCAGTTTTTCTGTGCTTTATTGACGCCTCCAAGGCGTTTGATCGTGTTAATCACAGGATACTGTTTAGGAAAATGATTGACAGGGGGGTGCCCAAGTACTTAGTACGTATCCTGATTTACTGGTACGCACATCAGAAGATGCTGGTGAAATGGGGGAAGAGTCATTCATCACCATTTGGTGTGAGCAGTGGTGTCAGACAGGGCAGTATATTGTCCCCTATTCTATTTAATCTTTACATGGATGAGTTGTCAAAGCAACTGAATGCCTGTAAAACTGGGTGTTTAATAGGGAATAAGTTAGTGAATCATTTTATGTATGCTGATGATCTAGTTATTCTCAGTCCAAGTAGTGCTGGTCTTCAGGAGTTATTAAGAGTGTGTAGTGCTTATGGAGAGGAAAATGACATAAAATATAATACAAATAAGAGTTGTGTACTGATCTGCCGCACTAAAGAAGATTTGTTAATGAAATTCCCTGTCTTTGAATTGGCAGGCAGGGAATTAATTGTCAGGGATAAAATTAAATATCTGGGACATGTTATTAATGATAGAATGACTGATGATGATGATATTTTCAGACAACGCTGCAAAATCTACATGCAAGCAAATATTCTTGCACGCAGATTTGGTTTTTGTTCAGATGAGGTGAAACTGGTTCTTTTTAAAACCTATTGTACACCTTTATACACTGCTCATTTATGGATAAATTATAGGAAACTAAGTATGCAGAAATTACAGGTTGCCTACAATGATGCCTTAAGAATTTTACTTAAAAAGCCTTGATGGTGCAGTGCTTCCGAGTTATTTGTCTCATCACGTGTAAATACTCTGCATGCAGTAATAAGGAATTTTATGTATAAATTCATCTGTCGGCTTGATGTATCTAGAAATGAAATCATTCAAGTCATGTCTAGCATTAAGCTCAGTTCTATTCGCTGTCAGTCACAGTTTAGAAGGCACTGGTACAGTAGTCTTTTTAAGTCTTTTTAAAGTCTGTACTGTCTTTGTACTTCTTTAAGCAGTTATGTCTTAGTGTTTCTTGTAACTTTTTTGATTGTTTCAACTGTCTTGTTTTTTTTTTGTTTTTTTTTTTTGTTTTTTTTGTTGTTTTTTTTTACTCTACTTGTTTATTTTTTCTCTTGATGGACCTTGAGTCTGGAATAAAGTCTTTGATTGATTGATTGATTGATTGACATCAGTGCAACCCCTCTATAGGGTTACCGGGGCCCTGCCCCGGAGCCAGACCTGGAGAAGGGGCCCCCGATGGTGGTTTTTTGCCAGTGGAACATGACCAGGCTCACCCTGAACAAGCCACATAGATGTACTTCATTGATCCCAAACTGGATATGGGTCCACCCTCCAGTGGGCTCATGATCTGCAGGAGAGATCATTGGGATCGTGGGCGCGATGTGAATCTGGGCTAAACAGCTACCCCTGTGAACCCCAGATAAATGGTAGAGGATGGATTGATGAATGGATGTTATTCTACTATGACCATTTGTCTCAGTTACCTAGCTTTAGTGACCGCTCTGGCCTGTGGTGCTGACTGGGTGTTCATCCCTGAAATGCCCCCTGACGACGGATGGGAGGAGCATCTGTGCAGAAGACTGACAGAGGTAAAGTATTTTGCTTTCAATCAATATAATTTTGACACATTTTTATTCATGTCAATTAAGTTTGAACTCATGAACACATTCAAAAGTGAATGTTGTTCCTCAGCAAAGAGGACGTGGCTCCCGTTTGAATGTCATCATTGTTGCTGAAGGAGCAGTCGACCGCAGCAGTAAACCTATTACCTGTGAACACGTCAAACAGGTAAAGAATCTAGTAAATCGTACTGTCCTCTAGTTTAACTATGCATCACCAGCAGCTTTTTGCACATAACCAGTGGCTCTTACAAAAGTTTAAAAAAAGAAAACAAATACAGAAGAAATAAATAAATAAACACATTTCTAGATCTGTAAATTTAATAAAAGACATAAATAAATACATTTCTAAATATACAAATTCATAAGAAACCTTGCATGTTTACAAGAAAAAATGTTCACATTTAAGAGGAAAAAATTTTACTACTGATGTTGACAGGCCAGTTTCTTCTTATATCTTCTTATATCTTTTACCTTGATTGATTTAAGACTCAAATACTTGATGTTTTGTGTAGTGGTGGGCAAGGATTAAAAATTTTAATCACCAGTAATCTTTAGAAATTGTGCATTACTCATTAATGGCACTTTGATCACAGAATTTTTTTTCTATATAATAAACTTTAAATTAGGGCTGGGTGATATAGCTCAAAAAATGTATCGAGATATAATTTCTCTATATCGGAATACATGATACATATATGTATTGTGTCTACTGAATGTCCTTTAAAATTTGGTTGTACTTACATTTTTATTAGAAACTATAATGTTATTATAGATAGATAGATAGATAGATAGATAGATAGATAGATAGATAGATAGATAGATAGATAGATAGATAGATAGATAGATAGATAGATAGATAGATAGATAGATAGATAGATAGATAGATAGATAGATAAGTGGTGGACCCTCAGGGCCAGCAAAAGCCTTCTCTGCTGGCCTAAACACTATCAGAATTCAAATTCAAATTCAAACGTTTATTTCAAACTTAGGGTTCATATTAAATGCAGAACTAGAACGAGTAGAAAATAAATAAATAAATAAATAAATAAGAGTATATACAGATCAGCAGTCACTCGGCGCTCTTGTAACAACAATAACATACAATATTGAACTCAGTATAAAATAGAACGCCACCACTTCCAAATGCTGGAGTAAAGTGTGAGTGACGAGTTGACAATTGCTGATATAAGATGATTACATTTACAACCTACATTCTTATATTTGTTCCATGAAGATGTATTAAATTATTCCCAATAGTCTATCCTCTTCATTTTGTAGCTTTTCTCTTGGTTGCACTCCTTCCAGAAGTGTAATGCATGTTAGAGTTTTTTTGTCCAGTCATATTTCAGCCATCTGTGTTGCCAGGGTCAAGCAAATCTGCCTTGGGCCTTCAGGAATTAACAGTGCGGCTCTGTAGGTTAAATTAACTGTTAAACTTATCCTGTTGCTTTAACCAATCAGATGTCTTCTGTACATCCAGGAGTACTCATAGAAAGCATCCAAGAACGTCAGCATTTTCACATCTTTTGATTGGATGGTTAGACTCCTCCATCCACAATGCAGAGGATCCTAGCTAGCAAAACGCCAGTGAAAGGACTTGCTTAAACAGCTACAATATACTGTATCTGTTTAAATATAATAGCTGTTTTTCCACCCACAATGGCTGACAGAGGAGAGGAAAATGTTTTGGTTGCTGATATTTTAAAAATCAATTTTCCAGACGGACTTTTCAAGAAAAGCTGGTCATTGTAAAGAGTGATCGGCCAACCCCAAAGCTAGCAGTCCCGTCTCAGCCAGGGAAAGGGTTTGTCCATCACTTCCATATTAGCAACGAGTGGTATCCTTGGATTACAGCCTCCAAGGAGTACTGCAAATTATCTTGCTGGGAATGCCTGTTGTTTGCAGCTGATCGAGCAGATACTTGGAGCCAGACAGGGTTTGCAAACTTGAGCTGTCTACTGTCACACCATGATGATTTAGGCAGTGTTCGCCAAACGTATAAAAATTGGTCTAAAATGTTGGGATACGCCGAAATTTTCACTTTTGGCTGTATGTGTCATGAATGCCCCTTGGGGCAGAGAGATGAGACCCAGGTACTGGACTGTAAGCTTATGAACTTTATTAACAAAAACAGCAAACATAAAGTGCAACGAGGTGTTCAAATAATAAAATAACAACAAGGGAAAAAACTTACGGGAATAGAGCGCCAGAGCACAACAGGGCTCTGGCGGAGACGACAAGAGACTGAGAATACACTGGGTAAGACTAGGCAGTGGCAATCAAAATTAAAAACAACCTCCCTTAAATAGGGTTCAAAACCATTACATAACTAGTAACAGGTGTGGGTTCACATGAGCGGGCAAAAGGGAACACTGAATAGTGATTGAGATCAGCTGGAAGAGATAAGGGAGGAGCGGCTGGACTGACAGCTTGACAGATGATGCCCACGCAGAGCACAAACCCAGAAATGTCGCCTGACAGCTGTCAGCCCACAGAATAAAATGTAAGAAATAAACATAATCAAATGCAGACTAATAAATCATTACAAATAGACATGACACAAAACTGAAGCCAAAACAGAAAAATAGGAAGCAGAACAAAAAGCTCAAAGGCACAAAAATACAATAAATATATATAAATACAAAGAAAGAGCCACAAGACTGAGTCTGGCAAAAAATCCAGAACTCAGCTCGTGACATGTCGGCATCACGTGCCATAACAACTTGGACATATGCATAACATATTAATAACTTACTGCATCCAGCTGCGATGGACTGGCGATCTGTCCAGGGTATACACTGCCTCTCGCCCAAAGAAGGGATAGGCTCCAGCCCCCCTGCAACCCGAAAAGGATTAAGCGGTAGAAGATGGATGGATGGATGGATTAATAACTTATATAGAATATTTCCATAACTTATAAGGAACTTAAACCAATTAATGCTTAGCGTGTTACCAACATTCACAGCTTAGAATAGAATAGGCTTTACTGTCATTGTACAGTAGTGCAGTACAAAACTGTGGGATGCACAACAAAAGCCTAACTTCTGCACTGCTTATAACTTCTGTATAGCGCAGTCATGCCAAACTGCCGTTGTCTCCCAATCCATGAATCCTTCAGTCGAGATGATTCTCCCCTCCAAACACCACAGCGGGGGGTGTGACTGACCTGGCAGAGATGTCAAATCTGTCAGGTCGGTCACGCCTAAAACAGCTGATGTGACACGTCAGGAACATCAGATAGCAGTTGTCACAATCTGGCTCAAGGGCACGCCGACTGATGGCAATAAAAAAGTTTATTTTCAATAAAGTGAAAAAAATAAAACCAAGATAATGCATGGAGTGTGCTATTATTGGGAGACTCAGCCAACAGCAAAGTAAACAGCTGCGCTCTGCGCTTCAGGTGATTAGTTGATTGAATCCTCCTCCTCCAGTGACATTTTGGCTTATCTATCAGAACAACACTGGACAGCTGATCTTACCGTCGTCGGCCTCCGTCGGTCTATGATGACCATGGAAGAGAATCCTAAACGTCTACTCTGCTGGAACAGCACCGCCTGTGGCTGAACAGACTGATGCGCAAATGGCAGTCCCTGTCACACAGGTCGCACTTGTGGGTGGTCTCCGTGCTGCTGGGTCTGTGGCGGTTCTTCCTGCGGGTCCTATTTTCATCTGCTGCAGCAGTCAGTCTCTCTTCACCCGCCTTGAGCTGTCTGGTCAGGGTGCCTCTCCATTTGGAGCGGTCCGTTGCAAGGTCCTCCCAGTGCTCTGTGTTGATCTCCAGGGCCTTCATGTCTCTCTTGCAGATGTCTCTAAAGCGCAGCTGTGGGCGGCCAACGTCTCACCTGCCAGTCGCCAGTTCTCCGTAGAGGATGTCTTTGGGGATTCTGCCATCCTCCATACGGTGAACGTGGCCTAGCCAGCAGAGCCTGCGCTGCCTGAGTAGAGTGAACATGGAGGGAAGGCCGGCACGGGACAGAACTTCTGTGTTGGGACACTTTGTCCTGCCAGGATATGTCCAGGATGTGGCGAATGCAGCACAAGTGGAAGGAGTTCAGTCTCTTTTCCTGCCGGGCTTATGTTGTCCACGTCTCACTCCCATAGAGCAGTGTGCTGATGACGCAGGCGTTGTACACTGCCATCTTCGTCTTGACAGAGAGTTTGGGATTCTCCCACACTCGTGTGGTGAGGCGAGCGAGTGTGGAGGCTGATTTTGCAATCCTCTTGTCGATCTCTGTATCAAGGGAGAGGTTATTGCTGATCATGGACCCCAGGTACGTGAACTGATTCACGACCTCCAGCTCGTAGTCGTCGATGGTGATGGTTGGTGGTGCTTCCGTGCCTTGCGCCAAGACGTTAGTCTTCTTCAGGCTGATGGTAAGCCCGAAATCCTTGCATGCCTGGGAGAAGTGGTCCATCAGGGTCTGAAGCTCCTGCTGTGTGTGGGTTGCAACTGCAGCGTCGTCTGCGAACAGCATGTCTCTGATTAGAGCCTCGCGTACTTTGGTTCTGGCTTTCAGGCGGGCGAGGTTGAAAAGCCTGCCGTCAGATCTTGTGTGCAGGTAGATTCCCTCTGTTGCTGTGCTGAAGGCATGCCTCAGGAGCATAGCAAAGAAAATCCCAAAGAGGGTTGGCGCAAGTACTCAGCCCTGTTTCACTCCGCTGCGTATGTTGAATGGCTCTGAGACGTTGCCGTCGTGCTGCACTATCCCCTGCATGTTGGTGTGAAACAATTCGATGAGGCTTTGCAACTTCGGTGGGCATCCTATCTTTGGCAGGATCTTGAAAAGGCCCTCTCTGCTGACCAGATCGAACGCTTTGGTGAGGTCGATGAAGGCGACGTACAGGGGCATGTTCTGTTCTCTGCATTTCTCCTGGAGTTGGCGGATGGAGAATATCATGTCTACCGTCGATCGCTCAACGCGGAAGCCACACTGAGACTCGGGGTAGACACGTTCGGCAAGCTTCTGTAGACGAACGAGAACAACTCGTGCGTAGACTTTGCCAACAACGCTGAGGAGGGAGATGCCCCTGTAGTTGTTGCAGTCGCTTCTCTCCCCTTTGTTTTTGTAGAGGGTGATGATCTTGGTGTCCTTCATGTCCTGTGGTACGGCACCTTCCTTCCAGCACTGGCAGAGGACGTCATGCAATGGCAGCAGTAGGGCGGTCTTGCAGTGCTTGATCAGGTTGGGGGTATGCCGTCGTTGCCGGGTGCCTTGCCAGCGGCCAAGCTATCAATGGCCTTGCTGAGTTTGTCGATGGTTGGCTCGGCGTCAAGTTCACCCATGGATGGCAGGCAGTCGATGGCATCAAGGGCTGACGGTGTCATGGTGTTCTGTCTGGAGTAGAGGTTGGAGTAGTGTTCCACCCATCTCTCCATCTGCTTGTTCTTTTCTGTGATCATCTCCCCAGTGGAGGATTTGAGGGGGGCCGTCTTGCTCTGAGCCGGACCAAGTGCTTTCTTGATGCCATCATACATACCATGGATGTTCCCTGTTATGGCAGCAGTTTGAATGTCTTGGCTGAGCTGAGTCCAGTACTCGTTGGCACAGCGCCGAGCAGTCTGCTGAACTTTGCTTCTCGCAGCCCTGAGAATCTGGAGATTCTTCTCGTTTGAGTACTTCTTGTACTCAGCAAGTGCTGAGCGCTTGGCTTCAATGACGGGGGTCATCTCGGTCAACTTGGCATCAAACCAGTCCTGTGACTTCGAGGTCTTCCTCCCAAAGGCAGCCAAGGCTGTGCGGTGGATGGTGTTTCACAGCTCTTCCCACTTCTGCTTTGCAGATTCTCCTTCTTGTGGTACACCAAGTTCCTTCTCAAAGGTGGAGGCAAACTGCTCAACAAGTTCTGGTTGGGCCATCTTGCTGGTGTCAATCCGTGCCTTTCCAGGCTGTCTAGCACAATGGAATTTCTTCAGCTGCAGCTTGACCTTGCAACCCACCAATGAATGGTCTGTGTCGCAATCTGCACTCTGGAACGAACGGGTGATTAGCACGTTCTTCAGTGAGGTGCGCCTGGTCAGGATCAAGTCCCAGCTGGTGCCAGTGCTTTGAGCGTGGATGTTGCCAGGAAACCTTGTGTTGGGGCTTGGTCTTGAAGAAAGAGTTTGTGATGCACAGATCGTGATATGTGCAGAACTCGAGCAGCCGCTGTCCGTTGTCGTTCATTCTGCCCACGCCAAATGGTCCAAGACAGGAGGGCCAGGAGTCGTGGTCAGCACCCACTCTGGCATTGAAGTCTCCAAAGAGAATGAGTTGTTCAGAGTTGGGGATGATCCTGACAGTATTTGCGAGATTCTCGTAGAACTCGTCTTTTGCCTCTGGTGTGGCTGTCAGTGTTGGGGCATACACACTGACGAGGGTGACTGGGCCTTGAGTGGTGTTGAGGCGGAGGGTGAGGAGTCGTGCAGAGCCATTGCTGCCCAGTTCCACCACCTTCAGCAAGGTGTTCTTCACTGCGAAGCCCACTCCGTGTTCCCTGTGTTCGTCACTGTTCTTTTCCTGCCAGTAGAACGTGTAGTCCTTCTCACTCAGTGTGCCTGCGTCAGCCAACCGTGTTTCCTGGAGAGTGGCGATATCCACTCCCAGTCTCTTCAGCTCATTATTGATGATGGCAGTCTTCCTGGTGTCGTTGATGTCCTTGAGGTTAGCAGCGAGTCCTGTCATCATAGTGCGGACGTTCCAAGTTCCCAGTTTTAGAGTTGGTGTCTTTTGGTTTTTTGTCTTGCTTGGTGCGAAGGTTCTCAGCCTGCTGTTCGGACTTCTCCTCATCCCCATGCACCCAATGAGGAAAGCAAGCTGTGGTGGGACAACACCTTATTGGCTGGGGGCTGCCCAGCTTGAGGCGGGCGGTAGCTGTTCAGTGAGATCCGATGATCCCTCCCACCGTCGGGAACAACCCCTGGCGCCGCGCTCTACGCCAATTGAGCGGTGGCTTATAACCGGTAACTGTCATTCCCCGTGTTTTGTTTACGCCAAAGGCGAAGCTGGAGTGTCCTCTCCAGTGATTCGGTGTTCTACCTTCCAGCGTTGGACGTTGGTAGGATTCAAGCCTTGGCAGGAAGATATGGAGGACAAGATGTTGCCCATGCAGCATGTCCCCCCTCTCCACGTCACTGATGAATCCAAAGGAACAGCAGGGCTGCTACAGTTTGGCACCAGCACCATCGCAGGAGCTGCCAGAACGATGTTGAGAACAACAGAGAACTGCCTTAGGGGCTCCGACTCCGGATTTTTCCTCAGGGTTGACTCCCAAAGCCTTTCCCGTGACCAGGTGTGCCGCAAGGCAGCGGAGGTTTGAAATCAGGGTTTACCTTCCCCTAGATGAGCTACCTTCCCAGGTTGATGAGCCACCATCTACCCGAAGCATCTGGTTTTAAGGCACCAGAGATCCGCCCTCGCCTCTTCTCCTATTAGTAAAAGCAGTTCCGCCGGGCTTAGAGACTAAACCACACGGGCAGGCTAGGAGTTGGTCTTAGTTGTCAGAGGCTTTTCGAGACGCACGCCATAAGGAGCATTTTATGAGCACTGGGAGCTTAACCCCAGTGCCGCTCCTGGCTATGACAACCTTGGAACCTGATCTTACAGACTTCAGTCAAATATAAAAAAAAAACCAACAGGTTCCACTATACAAACAAATACGTGTGTTTAGCTCTCTTCCTCTCTCTCTCTCTCTCTCTCTCTCTCTCTCTCTCTCTCTCTCTCTCTCTCTGTGCATGCATGCCTACAGGCAGAGTCCTGTATGGGTTTTTCCTGTGAACCAATGCTACAAATACACCATTTGCTCAGTGAATGCGGGACATGTCAGCTATATGCTGGATATGTCCGAAAATTAATTTTCAGATTTGCTCGGTGAACAATGCCATATACCAGCGTGCTTCAGTGTTCTTCAGCATGCTCTTAATTTAGACAAAACTTAGCCATATCTGATTCCACGTACCCCGGCATAGTCTCCAAATTTTTCAAACGTTTTGCAAACACTACTTAAATCGTCTAGGTGTAACAGGGTCTTAACCAAGGCAGCAGCAAGACACCAAAGCACAGCCGCCAGCTGGACACTTACAAGCAACAGTACTTTTAAACCTTTGGGGAAACAAGAGTGGATCTGCAGCTCAACAAACAAGTGCGCAGGAAAATGGGGCTCTACAATGAAAAGATAAAGATTTTTAAAACTATAATTTTATAGTTAGTTATTTTTAACATGCTTTGTGTGGACGGCCCTGTAGGCTATTTTTATGGTGCTTGATGGCACTTAAATCGGGTAGATCACCACTGAAGGCCTACTTGTAAAATACACAGTGTGCCACTTATATATATATATATATATATATATATATATATATATATATATATATTTATATATACTGTATATATGTGTGTGTGTGTGTGTGTGTGTGTGTGTGTGTGTGTGTGAAAACTTTTTGTCAGAGGAAATTCTTCACATCTCAAGAATTTGCTATCTGAGCAAAGTGTCTTTTTTCCTTTGCTTAACAAAACTCACATTATCAAGTAATCAAGTTTATCCACATAGGTTTCAGTTAACCACACATAGTTATTAATACTTGGCGGTCTAGGCAAATCTCCTCCACTCCTTTGCTTCTGCCCCAAGCTAACAAGATACTGGACAAAAAATGTTGATGCTTTATCTAAAATTCTCTGTATTAACATTGAACCAGATCCAGTCTTAACTACAGGGCACTCAGAGAGTGCATACCTCCGCCAAGGCTCCCTCCCTCCTTTTATCCTCCCCTCCGTCCCTTTGTCCATCCATATCACCATCCATTTGTACATTGTGAGATAGGGCCTTGGCGGAGGTATGCAGTCACGGATCACCTTCGACATGTAATAAGTTCATCTTTGGGCCAATGGCCGCCTCTGGTGAAAATATCATCCAAATCCATCAATGAGTTTTTGCGTGATCCTGCTAACAGACAGATGGCAGCAAAAACAACTAGAAAAGCACTCAGAGAGCGCAGACCTCCGGCAAGCAGCTCATTTCCCCCAAATGACATCGTTAGAAATACAGCAATTTTCTAAATGCAACATTTCTACATTTGATATTGAAGAAAAATACAGTGGTACCTCTACTTACGAAATTAATTCGTTCCGGAAGTATTTTCGTAACGTGAAAATTCCGTAAGTAGAGACGCGTTTTACATGTAAATGCCCTAATCCGTTCCAAGCCCCCCAAAATTCTGACATAAATTTTTTATAAATCATAAAAATGCATCAAAACATGTAACAAATACATGTTACAATTAGATTATTGCACAATAAACATAAAATGAGAGTTGTACATAATTTAAAAAAACAAAGAATAAAGTAAAGAATAATAAAAATTATATTCATTTACCGTTTAACTGCTATCGTCGTCGTCGTCACCTTTTGCCTTCTTTGGTTCATGTTCTCTCTCATCAGTGGTTTTTGCCTGACGTTTTGTGAAGAACCGATCCAAGGACGTTTGCTTTTGTCGGCTTTTAACAATCCTTCGGCTTCCTTTTGTTTTAATACCGTGCCGATCGTAGATGTATTACGGCCATATTCTTTGGCGAGATCAACCAAACGCATCCCTTTTTCATACCTTTCTATTATCTCTTGCTTTGTTTGTATGGACAAAAAAACTCTCTTCTTCTTCTTTTCTCCTTTTCCACTTATCTCCATAACTTTCTTGGGGCCCATAGTGAATAAAAGTTAATACTATACTGTACACACACGTAAAACTGCCCGAACTTCCCGAACACTTCGTGGCCAATGGGATACCAGGAAGATACTAGGCGATAGCCAATGGCAGAGCAGCTACAAGTATGTTTACATTCAGTAAACTACGGGAGCTGCGAGGAGCGCGTACTTTTTTGCCTTTTGTATCCTGAAATTTCTTTCGTAACAAGAGGCAATATTTTCCCGTTGAGGCGTGTCGTAACCTGAAAATTCTGTATGTAGAGACATTCGTAAGTAGAGGTACCACTGTACTAATGCAAGTTTTCTTCGTATTTATTGAAATAACAAGGGATGAAAATCAGCACCTCCAAGTCCGAGTCCATGGTTGTCAGCCCGAAAAAGGTGGATTGTCCTCTTTGGGTTGGGGACAGGCTCCTGCCCCAAGTGGAGGAGTTTAAGTGTCTTGGGGTCTTGTTCACGAGTGAGGGGAAAATGGAGCGAGAGATTGACAGACGGATTGGAGCAGCATCTGCAGTGATGCGGACATTGTACCGGTCTGTTGTGGTGAAGAGGGAGCTTAGTTCTAAGGCAAAGCTGTCTATTTACCAGTCAATCTACGTTCCTACTCTCACCTATGGTCACGAGCTTTGGGTAATGACCAAAAGAACAAGATCGCGGATACAAGCGGCTGAAATGAGCTTTCTCCGTAGGATTGCTGGACTCACCGTCAGAGATAGGGTGAGGAGCTCAGTCATCTGGGAGAGGCTCAGAGTAGAACCGCTGCTCCTCCACATTGAAAGGAGTCAGTTGAGGTGGTATGGGCATCTGATTAGGATGCCTCCTGGACGCCTCCCACTTGAGGTGTTTCAGGCACATCCCACTGGGAGGAGACCCCGGGGCAGACCCAGGACTCGGTGGAGAGACTATGTCTCCCAGCTGGTCTGGGAATGCCTTGGTATCCTCTCTGAAGAGCTGAAGCAAGTGGCTGGGGAGAGGGAAGTCTGGGCTTCTCTGCTTGAATTGCTAACTCCGCGACCAGGACCTCCGGAAAAGCGGTAGAAGATGGATGGATGGATGGATGGATGGATGGATGGATGGATGGATGGATGGATAAATAAATAGTATTAGGCAACTTAGCTATAGAAATTCTGGTGTACCAGCAAAAGTAAAATTTAACCAAGTTGATACTGATTTTTCCTAAAAATTCCTGAATCCAGGGGTTGATCTAGTTCACCACAAAAATATAATCATCTGTTCCCCGTGCCATTACACACCTTTCCTGAAAATTTCATGAAAATCTGTTCATAAATTTTAGAGTAATATTGCTAAGAGACAGACAGACAAAGCAATGCCGGTGTCATGGCAAAAAGTGATCAGCTGCCAAAAATTGATCACCAGGTGCCATACTGTAGTTATGGGGTTATATTAGCTGTAAAATATATTTCAACAGGTAAACAGTACTGAGTTAGGGACGGTGCATTGGGAAAGTATTCACAGCGCTTCACTTTTTCCATATTTTGTTATGTTATAGCCTTTTTCCAAAAGGGATTAAATTCATTTTTTTCCTCAAAATTGTACGCACAATATCCCATAATGACGACGTGAAAAAAGTTTTTTCTGAAATTTTTGCAAATTTATTAAAAATAAAAAACTAAGAAATCACATATACAGTGGGGCAAAAAAGTATTTAGTCAGCCACCAATTGTGCAAGTTCTCCCACTTAAAAGATGAGAGAGGTCTCCAATTTTCATCATAGGTATACCTCAACTATGAGTGACAAAATGAGAAAAAAAAATCCAGAAAATCACATTGAAGGATTTTTAATGAATTAATTGGTAAATTCCTCGGTAAAATAAGTATTTGGTCAATAACAGAAGTTCATCTCAATACTTTGTTATATACCCTTTGTTGGTAAT
Organism: Pholidichthys leucotaenia; assembly: GCA_020510985.1. Classification (NCBI taxonomy): domain Eukaryota; kingdom Metazoa; phylum Chordata; class Actinopteri; order Cichliformes; family Pholidichthyidae; genus Pholidichthys; species Pholidichthys leucotaenia. The sequence continues at coordinate 135,245,059 of CM035837.1, forward strand.
GACAGAGGTCAAACGTTTTCTGTAAGTCTTCACAAGGTTTTCATACACTTTTGCTGGTATTTTGGCCCATTCCTCCATGCAGATCTCCTCTAGAGCAGTGATGTTTTGGGGCTGTGGCTGGGCAACACGGACTTTCAACTACCTCCAAAGATTTTCTATGGGGTTGAGATCTGGAGACTGGCTAGGCCACTCCAGGACTTTCAAATGCTTCTTACGAAGCCACTTTTTCGTTGCCTGGGTGGTGTGTTTGCAATCATTGTCATGCTGAAAGACCCAGCCACGTTTCATCTTCAATGCCCTTGCTGATGGAAGGAGGTTTTCACTCAAAATCTCACGATACATGGCCCCATTCATTCTTTCCTTTACACGGATCAGTCGTCCTGGTCCCTTTGCAGAAAAACAGCCCCAAATTATGATGTTTCCACCCCCATGCTTCACAGTAGGTATGGTGTTCTTTCTCCTCCAAACACGACAAGTTGAGTATTTACAATAAAGTTCTATTTTGGTTTCATCTGACCGTATGACATTCTCCCAATCCTCTTCTGGATCATCCAAATGCTCTCTAGCAAACTTCAGACGGGCCTGGACATGTACTGGCTTAAGCAGGGGGACACGTCTGCCACTGCAGGATTTGAGTCCCTGGCGGCATAGTGTGTTACTGATGGTAGCCTTTGTTACTTTGGTCCCAGCTCTCTGCAGGTCATTCACTAGGTCCCCCCGTGTGGTTCTGGGATTTTTGCTCACCGTTCTCGTGATCATTTTGACCCCACGGGGTGAGATCTTGCGTGGAGCCCCAGATGGAGGGAGATTATCAGTGGTCTTGTATGTCTTACATTTTCTAATAATTCTCCCACAGTTGATTTCTTCACACCAAGCTGCTTACCTATTGCAGATTCAGTCTTTCCAGCCTGGTGCAGGTCTACAATTTTGTTTCTGGTGTCCTTTGACAGCTCTTTGGTCTTGGCCATAGTGGAGTTTGGAGTCTGACTGTTTGAGGTTGTGGACAGGTGTCTTTTATACTGATAACGAGTTCAAACAGGTGCCATTAATACAGGTAACGAGTGGAGGACAGAGGAGCCTCTTAAAGAAGTTGTTACAGGTCTGTGAGAGCCAGAAATCTTGCTTGTTTGTAGGTGACCAAATACTTATTTTTCCGAGGAATTTACCAATTAATTCATTAAAAATCCTTCAATGTGATTTTCTGGATTTTTTTTTCTCATTTTGTCTCTCATAGTTGAGGTATACCTATGATGAAAATTGGAGACCTCTCTCATCTTTTAAGTGGGAGAACTTGCACAATTGGCGGCTGACTAAATACTTTTTTTCCCCACTGTACATAAGTATTCACAGCCTTTGCTCAATACTTTGTTGATGCACCTTTGGCAGCAACTACAGCCTCAAGTCTTATTGAATATGATGCCACAAGCTTGGCACACCTATCTTTGGGCAGTTTTGCCCATTCCTCTTTGCAGCACCTCTCAAGCTCCATCAGGTTGGATGGGAAACATCTATGCACAGCCATTTTCACATCTCTCCAGCAATGTTAATTGGATTCAAGTCTGGGCTCTGGCTGGGCCACTCAGGGACATTCACAGAGTTGTCCTGAAGCAACTCCTTTGATATCTTGGCTGTGTGCTTAGGGTCGTCATCCTGCTGAAAGATGAACCGTCACCCCAGTCTGAGGTCAAGAGCGCTCTGGAGCAAGTTTTCATCCAGGATGTGTCTGTACATTGCTGCATTCATCTTTCCTTCTATCCTGACTAGTCTCCCAGTTTCTGCCTCTTAAAAACATCCCCACACCATGATGCCGCTACCAACATTGGCATGGTTATGAGCAGTGCCTGGTTTCCTCCAAACTTGACACCTGGCATTCACGCCAAAGAGTTCAATCTTTGTCTCATCAGACCAGAGAATTTTGTTTCTCATGGTCTGAGAGTCCTTCGGGTGCCTTTTGGCAAACTCCAGGTGGGCTGCCATGTGCCTTTTACTAAGGAGTGGCTTCCATCTAGCCACTCTACCATACAGGCCTGATTGGTGGATTGCTGCAGAGATCATTGTCCTTCTGGTAGGTTCTCCTCTCTCCACAGAGCAACGCTGGCGCGCTGACAGAGTGACCATCAGGTTATTGGTCACCTCCCCAAATAAGGCTCTTCTCACCCTGATCACTCAGTTTAGACGGCTGGCCAGGAAGAGTCTTGATGGTTCCAAACTTCTTCCATTTAGAGATGATGGAGACCACTGTGCTCATTGGGACCTTCAAAGCAGCAGAAATTTTTCTGTACCCTTCCCCAGATTTGTGCCTTGAGACAATCCTGTCTCGGAGGTCTACAGACAATTCCTTGACTTCATGCTTGGTTTGTGCTCTGACATGCACTGTCAATTGTGGGACGTTATATAGACAGGTGTGTGCCTTTCCAAATCATGTTCAACTAGAAGAGCACTCGGAGAGCGCAGACCTCCGCCAAGTGCCACAGTTCCCCCCCATACAGTGTTTGTGTGTACGTTTTCAGATTCCTTGACCATGAAAACATATGACTAGCAATTGGATTGACAATGATAGGATTTGTGGTTCTGTAGTAAAAACATTACCTCCTTGGCGGAGGTAATGAACTGAAGTGTTGGTGTTGTGTCCATCTCCTCCATCTCCAAACTCCCAGGCTGCGGGCGTTGCAATTGAATGAATGAATGAATGAATGAATGAATGAATGAATCTTTATTTTGGATAGATTAAGAGTACAGGTTAAAAGAAAGTGAATAATATAACAAAGGGGGAAATAAAATCCAACAAGGTCAAATTAGACAATAACTCCTCTGATTATACAGTTCAACATAAGTTATCCGAAATGGGTGATGGCTGAATCCGCAGCTTATATTGCCCACCCATATTCCATCCAAGAATCCAAAAGAAAAAACAAAACAAACTAGAAAAGCACTCGGAGAGCGCAGACCTCCGCCAAGCGCCACAGTTCCCCCCATACAGTGTTTGTGTGTACGTTGTCAGATTCGTTGACCATGAAAACATCTGAGTAGCAATTGGATTCACAATGATAGGATTAGTGGTTCAGTAGTAAAAGCATTACCTCCTTGGCAAAGGTAATAAACTGAAGTGTTGGTGTTGTGTCCATGTCCTGCATCTGCAAACTCCCAGGCTGGGGGCGTTGCAATTGAATGAATGAATGAATTAATCTTTATTTTGAATAGATTAAGAGTACAGGTTAAAAGAAAGTGAATAATATAACAAAGGGGGTAATAAAATCCAACAAGGTCAAATTAGACAATAGCTCCTCTGATTATACAATTCAACATAAGTTATCCGAAATATGTGATGGCTGAATCCACAGCTTATATTGCCCACCCATGTTCCATCCAAGAATTCAAAAGAAAAAACAAAAGAAGTCATGACACAACTGCGCACAACCCACAGGCCAATGGGTTATGCAAGCGTTTTAGATCACTGAAAGCAGCACTGAGGGCTTCACTGACGGATGCCAATTAGGTAGACGGGTTGGCGTGGGTTTTATTCAAAATTCAAACGTTTATTTCAAACTCAGGGTTCATATTAAATGCAGAACTAAAAGGAGTAGAAAATAAATAAATAAATAAATAAAAGTATATACAGATCAGCAGACAGTCGGCGGTCTTGTAACAACAATAACATACAATATTGGACTCAGTATAAAATGGAACGCCACCACTTCCAAATGCTGGAGTGAAGTGTGAGTGACGAGTTGACAATTGCTGATATAAGATGATTGTTACATGGCAGCAACCTTCTCATCAAACTGTAAACATTGTTACGTATCAACTCGCCAAAAGACGGAATGTTCACAGACACAAACATCTTGCTTGCACTCGACCTTCGTGGTACATCTAATCTTTATCTTTATTGGGGTTGCGCTCCGCGGCCAAAGATGATTTGGAAACTTCCCCGGCAGAGAGCTTCTTTTTGCGGAGCTACTATGGCTGACCGGGGAATTTCTGCCAAATAATCCAGCGGCGGACAGCTGGCCGTCTGAGCTTTTGCAGCGTTGCGCAAACACAGGCACACAGCACGCTGCCGAGCAGCTCATTTTTGCGCAGCGCCTATGGCTGGCCGGGGAATTTCTGCCAAATAATCCGGCGGCGGACAGCTGCCCGTCTCAGCTTTTGCAGCGTCGCGCAAACACAGGCACGGTGGCGAGCCCAGACCACCAGTGTTTTCCGTGTGCTTTTGTGCCTAAAACGTTGAAGAACGCGGAGTTTATGTTGGTCAGACACGATGACCAGCGCCCTCCATTGCGCCTGCGCACATGTTGAAAATAGCCGTATGTCACAGTGTTAAAGAATGCTTTAAAAAATTCCTGTATCCAGACGGTGATCCGGATCATCCCCAAAATTTAATCAGTTCTTCCTTGTACCATTTCCAACAACGCCTGAAAGTTTCATGGAAATCCGTCCAAGACTTTTTGAGTTATCTTGCTAACCAACAGACAAACAGACAGACAGACAGACAAACAGACAAACACACAGACAAACCCCGGCAAAAACATTACCTCCTCCTGGCCTTTTCGGCCTGGCGGAGGTAATCAACTGAATTTACCACAGGTGCACTCCAGTGAAGCTGTCGAAACATCTCAAGGACAATCAGTGGAAACAGGATGCACCTGAGCTCAGTTTTGAACTTCATGGCAAAGGCTGTGAATACTTACATACATGTGATTTCTTAGTTTTTTATTTTTAAAAATTTGCAAAAATCTCAAAAAAAAAAAGTTTTTTCATGTTGTCATTATGGGGTATTGTGTGTAGAATTTTGAGGAAAAAAATGAATTTAATCCCTTTTGGAACTAGAAAAGCACTCGGAGAGCGCAGACCTCCGCCAAGCGCCACAGTTCCCCCCCATACAGTGTTTGTGTGTACGTTTTCAGATTCCTTGACCATGAAAACATATGACTAGCAATTGGATTCACAATGTTAGTGGATTAGTGGTTCAGTAGTAAAAGCATTACCTCCTTGGCAGAGGTAATAAACTGAAGTGTTGCTGTTGTGTCCATCTCCTCCATCTCCAAACTCCCAGGCTGCGGGCGTTGCAATTCATCGCACAACCGCGTACAACCCAGAGGCCAATGGGTTATGCGAGCGTTTTCATAGATCACTGAAAGCAGCACTCAGGGCTTCACTGACGGATGCAAATTGGGTAGACAGGTTGCCGTGGGTTTTATTGGGGTTGCGCTCCGTGGCAAAAGAGGATTTGGAAGCTTCCCCGGCAGACAGCTTGTTTTTGCGCAGCCCCTATGGCTGCCCGGGGAATTTCTGCCAAATAATCCTGCGCCGGACAGCTGCCCGTCTCAGCTTTTGCAGCGTAGCGCAAACACAGGCATGCTGCCGGACCCGGCCCACCACTGTTTTCCACGTGCTTTTGTGCCTAAAACTTTGAAGAACGTGGAGTTCGTGTTCGTCAGACACGACGACCAGCGCCCTCCATTGCGCCTGCACACATGTTGAAAATGGCCCTATCTCACAATGTTAAAGAATCCTTTAAAAAATTCCTAGATCCAGACGGTGATCCGGATCATCCCCAAAATTTAATCAGTTCTTCCTTGTACCATTTCCAACAACACCTGAAAGTTTAATCGAAATCCGTCCAAAACTTTTTGAGTTATCTTGCTAACCAACAGACAGACAGACAGACAAACAGACAGACAAACCCTGGCAAAAACATAACCTCCTGCGGCCTGGCGGAGGTAATAAGGCTGTAACATAACAAAATGTAGAAAAAGTGAAGCGCTGTTGTCATGAATTGGCCCAGAGGGGCAGAATGTTACGTATGACTCTGCGAGCCATAAATGAGAGCCAAGGGCTGACCAGTGAGTTTGCGTTGTTTATTGGCAATACAGGAAAGGAACAAAGGAACAGGGCCTCGTGGGGCCAAAACACAAACGATCATACAAGGGTATACACTTACACACGATGCTGAATGACGAGCAGGTGGCTGGTGCCAGACGAAGGGGTTCCAGCCTTACCCATGCCGGAGAAGAGCGTGGATAATCATGCGAGGTCACAGCCCCGAGTGATCGGAGCTGCTCCCTTTTATAATGGTTGACAGCGCCTCAGCTGATGAGAGGTAATTGGGCTCCAGCCGTCCTGTAGAGCTTGACAGCTGGGAGCCCGCTGAGACGCTGTCACAATAAGAGCTGGGATGAGGAGGAATATGGCCTGAGCACCGGTAAAAACGGCGGAGGTGACAGTACCTCCCCCTCAAGGCCGGGCTCAGAACGGCCAGTAACACCCAAGCCCCCCCCCCCCCCCCACCTAGGGTGGGCGGATGAGGCGTAGGCCAGGAGGGAGTGAATGGGAAAAAAAAAAAAAACCAACGTAGCAGGGAACAAATGAAGCAATTACAGAGCATGAAAAAAAAGGCACAATACTCCATAAAATGCTAATAAAGTGTAGCCAGAAAAAAAAAAAAACACAACCTTGGCAGGGGGCAAATGAAGCAATTACAGAGTACGAGAAAAGAAACACAATACTCCATAAAATGCTAAAAATGAAGTAACTACAGAGTATGGGAAAGAAGAACACACAATACTCCATAACAGACAACAACATGCAGACGAACGAAAAAAAGACCACTACTTAGGCTGGGAACAAATGAAGTAATCCCAGAGCATGGGAAAGAGGAAAAAAAAGGGAAAACCACAATACTCCATAACAGGTAACCATATGCGGGCGAAAGGAAAAAAAAAAAACACTACTTAGGCTGAGAACATATGAAGTAATCACAGAGTATGGGAAAGAGGACAAAAAAAAAAAGGAAAACCCAATACTCCATGAAATGCCCATAATAATATATAGACAGACTCAAAGAAAATCAACCCAGGAGACCTTGAAATGAGAGCAGAGGCTCCTAAGGCGAAATCTACCAGATACAGGACATCCCTCAAACAGGAGGGGGAGGGGGAAAAAAGGCACGCTAAACATGAAACAATTACGAGAAATTACATGGCTACACCCTCACAAAAACACAAAAGACTAGGCACAGCAGAGATAATTCAGTTCGGGGGGTCTCCCCGCACCCAGCATCCAAACCGCCAACAGGGGTGACGGGAAATGTTCAGGCGGCCTACCCGAACCCCAGGCCAGAAAAAACAGTATCTCGGGCGGCCGGACCAGATCGCCGAACAGAAAGTCCAATAGGTCGGGCAGCCGAACCAAAGAGCCGAATGGGCACGGCAGTCCCTCTGGCGGCCGACCCGCATCGCCCAGCCACGGCTTCCGTGTGGAGAGAGATAGTGAGGGCGAGCCAGGCCTACAGTGAGAGGTCCATATGGGCCCTGGTGGAGAAGGCTTGGGGGGAAGGTGAGAGTGACTCAGATGACGACGGTGAAGAGGGGGATGAAGATGATGATGAGCCGGTCCAGTGCCCGATGGCAGGGGATCTGCAGCTCCCTCACCAAACCTGGATGCCACTGGTGCTGCACCCTCGTTGGACCCCGATTGGGTCGCGGCTGCTCCCACGACGGACCCCGATTGGGTCTCGGTAGCACCCGCGTCAGACCCCGATTGGGTCGGCGCCGCACCAGAACCGACCTCCAATCCCAAACCTGGAACCTCTGGCACAGCGGGCAAAAGCAGCTCCTCGCCGGCGACCCTGGGAGAAGGCTCAGGAGAGAGAGAAGAACCGGGATCAGGATCACCGGCAGCGCCAGAACCTGGCGAGATAAGCTCGGACGCAGCGGGCGGCTGCGCCCGGCTCATCTCCCCTAGAGACAGGCTAAAATGCTCTAATATATGAAGGAGAAAGACAAAGTAGAGCACTTGCCTGATCTCAGGTTCTGACGCCGTCCAGGACTGCGAAGATCCAGGTTCAGACGGCAGGAGGTCGTCTTCAGGCTCCCACTCAGCTGCGTCGGGCTCCGCAGCTGGCATGATGGCGCACGCTGCTTGCAAGTCCTCCGGCTCCGGTGCCCACGCCGATGGCCCACACAGCGTGGTGGCAGAAGAACCTCGACCCGCTGGACCGGACCGCTCCTCCATGGAGACCCGGGGTGCTTCATCGTCGGCGCAGGTTCCACGCTGCAGTCCGCTCTCCTCCTCCGCCCATGGCGTAGCTGCGGAACCGGAACCAGGCTCTCCAGAACCGCAGGCCCCCTCCTCATCCTGCGACATTGGCCTGGCGTCGAGGACCGCTCAGCGGAGGGAGACACAGAGGATGCGGGGTTAACAATTACAGCCGCAGTAGGTGGTGGGAGCTCGGGGAGCTGCGAACCCCGAACTCCACCTCCAGGAGTCTGACAGAGAAAATCACAATGAGTGGATGAGTAAACTGGGACTTGCCTGTCTCCTGGAGGCTGGGTGGTGACCGCTGTGGCGGACGTTGCTCCTCCCTTTCCCCGCCGGACGGTAACGGAGTACCCCCTGGGAGGACGTCGGGGAGCCGCTCGCGATGGTTCCGGGACGGAGCTCGCCAAGTCAGGACTCTGGGTGCACACAGCAGCCGGGGAATGCGTCAAGGAGGAGGGGGCGACAGCCGAGATGAGCCGGGCCCGGAGCGCTGACGTAACAGCGGGGGAAGATGGCTCGGGAGACAAGGCTGCGGGGTTTCCCCTCTGATGAGGCGCAGGAGTGACAGCTGTGTGGGGAATTGAGACCTTGCGGCGACCCGGAACTGGATCCGGATGGGATTCGTGCTGAGGTTGACGACCGCTGTGACGACGGCTACTTGCAGGGGGCGAGGTGAAGGTGAGACCCGGGAATCACCGTTCCTGTGCAGAGACAGACGCAAGCAGGTCGGCAAACTCTGGGTACTCATGCAACTCCGGATTTCTCTCCACCAGTCTAACTGCCGCCATCACATGCTTAATGATGGTGGATGGATGAACCGCAGAGCAAGCAGCAGCCACCCGGTCTCGGATCTTGACAGCTGCCAGCTGCAGCTTCTCCGGGGGATTCCCGAGTGACGTCGTGCCCGATGGGAAAAGACCTCTGGATGGTGCGAACTCCTGGGCCGGAACGGAGGCAGGAGCGGGATCCTGAAGTGAGGGGTGACGACGACTCCTCTTCGGCTTCCTGCTGGGATTTCCCTCCAGCCCACGGAGAATCTCACGGTGTGAGGCGATGTCATCTCTCCTGGCACAGACCTCAGGGTGGTTGGCGTAGCGAGGAAGATTGTCCAGGAGAACCTCAGCGTAATCTAGGTGCCTACGTATGTCGTTGGGATTGTCGTAAAGGGAGGCGGTGAAGAGCGTCCCGTCGACATACTCCAGGGCGGTCGCTAGCTCATTACCCAGGCGCCGAACGCGGCTCCTGGGAGACGGCATACTCTCAGAGTAGACACCCAGACAGGGAAGAACAAGTCCAATTTAGCAAACTCACGGCCGCCGGCAACTCGCTTGGCTGTGACCTACTGTTACGTATGGCTCTGCGAGCCATAAATGACAGCCAAGGGCTGGCCAGTAAGTTTGCGTTGTTTATTGGCAATACAGGAAAGGAACAAAGGAACAGGGCCTCGTGGGGCCAAAACACAAACGATCATACAAGGGTATACACTTACACACGATGCTGAATGACGAGCGGGTGGCTGGCGCCAGACGAAGGGTTTCCAGCCTTACCCACGCCGGAGAAGAGCATGGATAATCGTGGGAGGTCACAGCCCCGAGTGATCGGAGCTGCTCCCTTTTATAATGGTTGACAGCGCCTCAGCTGATGAGAGGTAATTGGGCTCCAGCCATCCCGTAGAGCTTGACAGCTGGGAGCCCGCTGAGACGCTGTCACAATAAGAGCTGGGCTGAGGAGGAATATGGCCTGAGCGCCGGTAAAAACGGCGGAGGTGACACAGAAAGGGAGACCCATGCGCTGAACTGCAGTTTGTGGTATTTAATAAGAAAACACAAATTCACACAGCGCACAAAAACAAACTTATGATAAAGGTGAAAATGAGTTGAGAGCAGGATGGTGTTAGAACAGGGTAAGGGTTCTAACGGAGGAGAAAACAATGATGCATTCAGTGTTGAGACTCCGACAAGAAGTGGATGAAAGGGCAGGCTATAAATAGGGCATGAAATCAAGCATAACAAATGACAACAGGTGTGGATAATGTGAATGGGCAGGTTGACCTAATTACTAGGCAGGACACACTGAGCTACACATGCGAGATGATAACAAGGTGGGAGTGTCTGGAGAAAGAGGTGGGGAGCTCATGTCAAACGGAAACAAAATATAAACACTAGGAACTAGATGGGAAAAGATGCCTAAGGAAACTGACAGAATAATAACAAGAACACAAATTACATAAATGGAACAACTGACAACTCAGAACACATCCTAAACCAACATACAGTAAGATAAACATGCAACACTGGGAAAATACAGGAAATAATCAGAAGTGAATTGAGAGCATGAGCACGGTGGAAACATCGCGCTCAGCCTCATGACAGCTGTGAATACTTTCCAGATACACTGTATAAAAAGATATATTTAACACTTATGATGCATTTTGAACTGGGAACAAATTTGATGTAGGATTAAAACCAATTAAAATAATGCAGTCACAAGGGTGCATGGGAAAATACATAGATTTACTGGATATATACATGTAGATATTGTATAAATACATATTCTATGTGTCAACAATGGACAATTACAGTTTACTTTTTGGCACAAGACCGGCAAAAACATTACCTCCTCTTCTTGGCGGAGGTAATAAAAATTAAACATTGTCCAGTGCTGTGTGGTTACATACCATGTGGGTAACATGCCTCGCAAGACATTCTTAGCTTGTCTGCCAGTACTCTGTTCCTTGTGCCATTACACACCTTTCCTGAAAATGTCATCAAAATCTGTTCTTAAACCGCAGTTTGCTTGCTTTTTCTTGGCATCTTCAGATGAAATAATGTCAACCATCACATACTGTGTATGGGTGTGGAAATGACCGTAACTGTGTGGACACATATTATTATTTTCCCCACAAAAAGTTCCTGCATGCACATCGTGATCTGGATCATACCAGCATCCCATCTGTAGAGGGCACCCATTTGCCACAAATACACGCTCAGCGCAAATAATTTTGAAACTTTTATTATTTTTTTTTATTTTCTGATTCTCATGGTGCACCCAAAAGAATGCTGCCCAGGGGTGTGCCCACATTGCCCATATCTGAAACTGCCACTGATCGATACAGTCCATATCTTCACATAGTATGGCAGTGATACTCCAGCAAACTGATTTGAACACCCAAAATTAAATAAATTAAGGAGTTTGTGCTATGAATTGGGCTTTACGCATCTCTGTTTTCAGTCATGGCATATACTGTCAGACAGAAAGAGTACCCGCATTTTGAGAGTTCCGTTTTGTTCGTTCTGCCATGATTAATCACGAGTAATCATGATTTAAAAAATTGATTGCAGTCAGTGGGACGTTAACATCAATGGCCGATTAACATGTCAATGGACACACTGCTAGTTTTGTAGTTTGCTGAAGATTTTTTTTTTTACAAAGATTATTCAAAGTGGTGCTTTTCTTGGTTAAGGTTGCCGGCATCTATGCTAGGCAAACTGATCATCAGCTATCTGTTTTTTTCAGCTGGTATCAAAAAAGCTCGGCTTTGACACCCGCACTACCATCTTGGGCCATGTACAGAGAGGAGGAACTCCTTCAGCCTTTGACAGAATCCTGGTAATACCTTGGTGATTAATCACCATTTATCTGAATTTGTTAAACAACATAGAAACACATTTTATTCTGTGTTTCTTGCTTTCTTTTATTGCTGTGATTCAGGCAAGCAGAATGGGTGTGGAGGCTGTTATGGCTCTGCTGGAGGCCACTCCAGACACTCCTGCTTGTGTGGTCAGCTTGTCTGGAAACATGGCTGTCAGGCTGCCTCTCATGGAGTGTGTACAAGTGGTGAGTGAGCACTTGCCTCTCCAAGTTCCCCAGATGAACCCCAAATAACTATTATTATTCAGTTAAATTTCTAACCTATTCTTTCCCCTTCTTCCAAACCAGACTAAAGATGTCACTACAGCCATGGCTGAAGGGCGGTTTGACGCTGCAGTGACGCTCAGAGGAAAGTGAGTCATGAACTTTTATGCTCTTCAGGTCACATTTTTCATATGTTGAGTTTCAAACATCTGCACTTTTTGGCAATAGGAGCTTTGAGAACAATTGGGAGTCATACAAAATGCTGGCCCACGTGCGCCCCCCTGATACAAAGGTCAGGAACTACCCTTTTACATATTTACCAATAAATGCATTGTCTCTAGGTCATTGGATCTCAGTGGAAAGTATAATTATTCTGGGTGTCTATAATAATTTTACTTTTCCAGAGTAATATCAACTTTGCCATACTGAACGTTGGAGCTCCATGTGCTGGAATGAACGCTGCAGTCCGTTCAGCAGTAAGGGTTGGGCTCCTGCAGGGTCACCAGATGCTGGCAGTGCACGATGGCTTTGAAGGCTTGGCTAATGGAATGGTAATGTATCAGCATGCTCATAACAAAGGGCTCTAGGTTAAGTAAACAGCGTTATTGTGACAGTGCACAGCCTAAATATATTCATGCAACCTGTCTGCACAGATTGAGCCTATTGGTTGGTCTGGAGTGGCAGGATGGACTGGAAAGGGGGGCTCCATACTTGGAACAAAGAGGTGAGCCGCTTCCCTTCATCTGGTCACTACTTATAATAAATGTTTTAAAGGAGATGTGATGAAAATTGAACCATTTCAGTGCTTATGTACATGAATTTGGACGTCTGGAGTGGCTACCATTCCAAAAAAAAAAAAGAAAAACCCATAAAAAAACAAACCTAAAAAACAAACCTGTCACTTTGTTGTAATCTCATTTGGTGAGCCATGTGGATATAACTCCAGACTGGAATGATACCACCCTCCTGACTTTGGCATCTCCATGCATTTTAATAACACAAAACATGAAACATTTGGGTCTAAACAATATAAAAACTAATTTACATATTAGACTCAATTATGTGTGCTTCTGAAGCCACACATTGACAATACATCTAGCCTAATTACCTTATACTAAAGTGACAGTGGTTTTTATGGCTACTCTGTAGTTATTCTACTCACCCCACTAGACATCTGTGTTTCCAGTAAGTTCATTAATCCACACTTGATCATATATCTTGCTTACAGGCATTATTCTGGATTATATGAAAGAAAGAAAGCCAACTGTATTGTCATAAGATAAGATAAGATAAGATAAGATAAGCCTTTATTAGTCCCACAACGGGGAAATTCCAGGATTGCAACAGCACAGGGATAGCAACACTCAGAGCAACAATCAGAAGGCAAGAAAAAAAAAAAAAAACAAAAAAAAAAAAACAAGCAAGAGCAGCTAATATACTGTACATATGTACATATTTTTTTTTTCCACAATATCTTTATTGAACCTTTTTTTTTTAACAAACATGATACAAACAATCAAACACTAACACTAAAGTACTACAAAAAAAAAAAATGCACTAAAAACACCAACAACCACCAACAAAATCAAGTCTTCAACAATGCTCCTCTGTTTAGTCTAGACAATCCAATACATAAGTATACATATTATGTTCACCAGTTTGGAATTTACAAGGTCCACACACATCATTCACCTTCTTCTTCAAGAGTTATGTTTAAATTTTTTACATAATCAATAAAAGGTCTCCATATATTCTCAAACACAATTTCCTTTGATTTCAGTATATATGTTATTCTTTCTAATGGAAGGTTTGTTAACATCTGTCTTAACCACTGAGTCACATCTGGTCTATGAGTCTTTTTCCATAATAGTGCAATACATTTTTTGGCATTAAGCAAACTGAGGTCTATGAATGTTCTTTCACTTTTATTAAAATTATGCTTTTCTGGGTACAGACCCAACAAAAACAGTTTAGGATTCAATATGATTTGTTTTGAGATTATTTTTTCAATTGTTACCCTCACCTCTTCCCAAAACATTCTTATTAATCTACATTCCCATAAACAATGAAATAGGGTTCCTTTACTTTCCATGCATTTTGTGCATGTATCTGGTATATTTTTGTTGTATCTATTTAACTCCTCCGGTGTAACATACATCCGCATTAACCATTTGAAATGTATCAATTTAAGGCGTGCATTTATTGATTTGGTTTGAGCTTCTGTACAAGCCAATTCCCATTGTTCCTCTGAAATTTCAATTTGCAGATCTTCTTTCCAGTAGTTTAATCTTTTCAGTGAATTTTCACTTGAAGATAGTGTCAATGAGTTATAAAACTCTGAAATAATACCCTTTCTTTTACTATCTTTCATCATCATTTTTTCCAAGGATGAATAAATAGGTCGAGTGAGAGCTTTATTTTGATTTGATCGAATAAAGTTTCTAAGTTGAAGATATTTAAAAAAATGTGTTCTATTGAGATTAAATTTGATCCTCAGCTCTTCAAAAGACATTATGTTGTCTGCACATGGCAAATATAAATCCTGAATCTTTTGTATCCCTTTTAAATTCCATACTTTAAATACAGCGTCCGCTCTCCCTGGTTTAAAATATTGATTACCCCATATTGGACTAAATTGTGACAATAACTGTGGTTCTTTTAAATAGTTTTTAGCTTCACACCATATTTTGATCATATGCTTTACAAATGGATTTTTAACTTGTTTTTGTAATTTTTTTGCCGAATCTGAGTATATGAATATGGGAAGAGGTAAAGGTAAATTGTATGATTCCATTTCAGTCCAGTGAGGGAGATCATTTGATGAAAAATAATATGTCATAGACCTCAGTTGTGCCGACCAATAATACAACATAAAATTTGGACATTTCAGACCTCCACGATCAAATGGTAAATATAATAAAGACAAACGTAATCTAGCCCTCCTGTTGTTCCATATAAATTCCACTAACTTTTTTTTTATTCTTGAGAATAGATCTAAAGGTGGTGATAAGGGAATGTATTGAAATAAATAAAGTATTTTAGGTAAAATATTACTTTTAAGTATATTGATTCTCCCGATCATCGACATTGGTAGTGACATCCATCTCTGAGTTAATTCATTGATATCTGACATTAAGGCTTCATAGTTGACACTGGCGACTGATTCTAGCTTAGGCATAATTTGGATTCCTAAATATTTAAACTGATTTACAACATTGAATTGATTTACCTCAGGGGCTGGGTAATTTCTCTGGGTCTCATTTAGCATTAATATTGAAGATTTAGTTTTATTTATTTTATATCCTGATATTTCCCCAAAATTCTTTATTAAATTCAACAAGGTTGGAATTGATTTTTTTAGATTCGACATAAACAAAATTATATCATCGGCGTACAGGGAGATTTTATGTTCTGTTGGTCCAACTTTAATTCCATATATTTGTGAATGTAAACGTATCGCTATCGCTAAAGGTTCAATTGCCATAGTAAACAGTAAAGGTGAAAGTGGACAGCCTTGTCGACATCCTCTATTGATTTTTATTGGTTTTGAAATATTGTTATTTGTTAGGATTTCTGCTGTAGCATTATTGTATATTATTTGAACCCATTTTATGAAATTATTTCCAAGTCCAAACCTTTGTAGGACTTCAAAAAGAAAGGGCCATTCAACTCTATCAAAGGCCTTTTCGGCGTCCAATGATAGGAGAGCTGTATCCGGTGCTTCTTTATTAAAATAAATAATATTAAATAGTCTTCTTACATTATGGAAGCCTTGTCTACCCTTTATAAAGCCATTCTGATCTCGATTAATAATATTTGGTAAAATTTCTTGTATTCGTCTTGCTAAAATTTTACAGATTATCTTAAGGTCAGCGTTTAATAGGCTTATTGGTCTCATATTTTCACATTTATTAGAGGGCTTACCTGGTTTTGGCAGCAGTATAATTAAGGCATTATTTATGTATGATGGTAAATTATTATTTTGAAATGCTTCTAAAACCATTTCCAAAAAAGGTTTTATTAATTTATTCTTAAATTTTTTATAAAGGTCAACTGGAAGACCATCTGGTCCTGCACTTTTTCCTGATTTCATATTATCAATGGCTAGCCCAACTTCTTCTTGACTAATTTTAGACTCCAATATCTCCCTGTTTTCATTTGGAATACACGGTATAAATAGTTCGTTCAAAAACCCATGTAGTTTTGTTAAGTCAGATTCATTTTTGGTATCATATAATTTTTCATAGTAATCTCTAAAGGCTCTATTAATTTCTAAAGGATCTATAACTACCTGTCCGTTACTTATAATACTGGTTATTGGTGTTTTAATTTCCAATTGTTTAATCTGCCATGCTAATAATTTTCCTGATTTTTCACCTTGTTCATAAAAAGATTGTTTCAATCTTAGAAGACTCGAGGCAGCTCTATTCGCTGATTTTTTGTCGTATTCAGCTCTCAAAATCAGTAATTCATTCTCCAACCTTGGATCTCTTCCTGCATACACTTTTTCCTGAAGACTTTTTATTTTATGTTCCAATTTAGCTCTCTCCTCTCGAGTCTTCTTAGATTTTGATCCTGTATAACTAATAATATGTCCCCTAATAAAAGCTTTGAAAGCCTCCCACTTTACACATGCTGATGTTTGTGTAGTATTGATGTCAAAGAACTCGTCTATCTGTTTTTCTATATACTTGACAAATTCCTCATCCTGAAGCCATTTATGCTGAAATTGCCATCTGCCTGATTCCTTTGTCAATTTTTTATCTACATATATTAGACAACAGGGTGCATGATCAGAGATCACGATGTTATCATAAAAGCAGTTTTGAATCTTGGACCTTAATTCTGTGGAAATCAAAAAATAATCAATACGTGAGAATGTCTTGTAGGTACTGGAATAACAAGAATAGGCTTTAACTTGTGGTTTCATTTCTCTCCATATATCTAACAATCTCAATTCTTTCATAAAATGATTAATAGTCATCCTACATCCAATGTGCGTACAATCCAGTCCTGTTGATCTATCCACACCTGGATTCAATGTACAATTAAAATCCCCTGCTATTATATGTTGCCCTGTAAGTGATGATAAGATGAGAAATAAATTAGCAAAGAACTTCTGATCATCTATATTGGGACCATATAAGTTCACAAGATTTATATTTTCTAATAGCAAAGAACCTTGAATGATTACATATCTTCCAAATTTGTCTCCAATTACATTTTTCACTTGAAAAGGAACTGATTTATGTATGAGAGTCATAACTCCCCTGGCTCGGGATGAAAATGAAGAGGTGAATACACTTCCCTGCCATCTACTCCTAATTCTTTTAACATCCTCCTCTATCAGATGAGTTTCTTGTAAAAACACAATTCTTGAACCCATGTCCTTTATTTTATTCATAACTTGTTTAAGTTTTTTTAAATTTTGTAGACCTCTGCAATTCCATGAAGTTAAATTAAGATTAACACTTTGGTCCATGATCAATAGAGAGTTTGGGATTACCTTGCAGTGTAAACATGCTCATACAGAGAAGCAAAAACATGAGTGGTTGAACATTCATCCTACAAACTACACACAAACAAATTTCCCCTTCCCACACTTGTGGCAAACCCCCCAAAATCAAAAGAAAAATTCTGTCTCCCGATATAGCCATCGACCGTTCCACACCCACGGGGAACAGCCTAAGCCACTCCTTCTTCATCCTCCCAATCACCCTAACTCTACTGCTTTTAATGACGTAACATTAACTCTCCTCTGTAGTTTTCCAACTTAACTCCAAAATTTTTAACAACTTTGTACATCATAGTTTTTTTTTTTTTGTTTGTTTTGTTTTTGTTTTTTTTTAATATATAATACAATCTATATTTTGTAAACTTACTATTTACTTCAAGTCAGTCAGATGCCTGTGCAAATGCTTAATTATTCTACCTTATATTTTGTTCATGCTTAGCTCCCACCAGTCTCTTCTTCTTCTTTGATCTTCTTGATGAACTCCTGCGCCTCCTCTGGGGTCTTGAAGATGTGGGTTCTGCCCTCATACGTGGTCAGCAGTCTCGCAGGATAGATTACACCATGACGAATCCCAAGGTTGCGCAGCTCCTTACGTACAGGATCAAACTGCTTCCTCAATTGCTGGATTCCTGTGGCCAAATCTGGGTAGAACCGCACCTGCTGGTCCTGGTGTTTAATCTCTCCTTTAGCACGTGCAGCGTGTAAGATCTTCATCCTGTCTCTGTTGCTAAGAAACTTCATAATTAAGGTCCTCGGCGGTCCCTTATCTCTCCGTGGGCCAATGCGATGTGCTTTTTCCAGAACCACTGCTGATTGCAACTCCTCGCTGCCCAGCACCTCCGGAATCCACTTTTCCAGAAAGGAACATACGTCCCGACCTTCTGATTCCTCTGGAAGACCCACCAGCCTCAAATTATTCTGTCTCGACCGAGATTCCAAATCCAAAATATTATCTTCCAGAGATTTTTTTTTTTTTCCAAAGTGCGCACCTTTAATTGAAGACGGGTGACGTCATCTTCAGCACTAGCGAGACGGAGCTCCATCTGCGCCGTTCGTTCTACACAGTCACCCAATTCCTTTCTTATTCCTTCCAACGCTGTCATAATCCCATCAAATCTAGAGGAAAAGTCCGCTCTCATTGAACTCATGGCAGCCATCAGCGCATCTGCGCCTCCCCGCGCAGACATCGCACCGTTGCCAGCCTCCTCCGCCATATATGGAGTTTTGTTTGCTGCGTCACAGACCTGAAAGTCCGTTAATTTGGACTGTTTCGGCGGCTCGCTTTTTCCTTTTCCTGGTTTTCCAGCCTTAGGCTTTGCCGACATATCCTCGCCCAAATGCTGAGATACGTTCTGTCCCAAATGAGAGAGTTATTTGCCGATTTTTTTTCTCCAGGAGCAGAGCAGAGCGAGACACGTCCGTCCTACGTGGCAGCCATAACCGGAAGTCCCATATGTACATATTACTATAAAATATATATATACACACACACACACACAGACACACAGTGCAGAGCATTGTAGCTGGATGGAATAAATATATGAATATATGAACACACAGTGCAGAGCATTGTAGCTAGATGGAATAAATATGTAAATATATAAACACCCACAGTACGGAGCATTGCAGCTAGGTGGAATAAATATGCAAGTATATAAACACACACAGTGCGGAGCAATGTAGCTAGATGGAATAATATGTAGATATATAAAAACACAGTGCGGAGCATTGTAGCTAGATGGAATAAATATATAGATATATAAATATAAACACACCCAGTGCAGAGCATTGTTGCTAGGTGGGATGAAACAGCACAACCGTCTATTTAGTTATCCTACATGGTATGATTATGTGCCCATACATATTCTCACCCTCCATAGCGACCGGTATGTTCCTAGTTGTATGCCGGAGAGGACCATTGTGTAAGTCTATTGCATCTTTTGCATTCAAAAAAAAAAAAAAAAAAAAACCCTATTAGTTTGTTACGTCTTTTTGCTATCTCTGCGAGCAGCCCTGCTTAGGTTGTACAGTCTGACAGCCGTTGGTAGGAAGGACCTACGAAACCTCTCGGTTGTGCACCTGGGATGATGTAGTCTGCTGCTAAATGAGCTCCTCAGTGCATCCAGTATGTCCTGCATAGGGTGGAAGTCGGACTCCAGCAGAGATGACAGTTTAGCCACCGTCCTTCTCTCTCCTATCTCCTCCATCGGATCAAGGCGTTGCCCCAGGACAGAGCTAGCTTTCTTAATCAGTTTGTTCAGTCTCTTCCTATCGGCTGCAGTAATGCCACTGCCCCAGCAGACCACTCCAAAAGTGATGGCTGATGCCACCACCGTGTCATAGAATGACTTCAGCAGCGCCCCTTGTACACCAAAAGACCTGAGTCTCCTCAGCAGGAACAGCCTGCGCTGTCCCTTCTTGTAGAGTGCGTCAGTATTGTGTGACCAGTCTAGTTTATTGTTCAGATGAATACCCAGGTACTTGTAGGATGTCACCATCTTGATGTCTGTTCCCTGTATATTTACTGGTGCTGTGAGGGGCTGCCCATGCCTGCGGCAGTCCACCACCAGCTCCTTAGTTTTCCTCGCGTTGATCTGGAGGCAGTTCCGATGGCACCAGTCCACAAAGTCCTGGATAAGCCCTCTGTACTCAGCTTCATCTCCGCTGGAGATGAGACCAACGATCGCAGAGTCATCAGAGAACTTCTGTAGATGGCAATGTGTTGTGTTGTGTGAGAAGTCCGCATTCAATCCATACTACCAATCATGTACAGTAGAATGAAATTATGTTTTTCCTATCTACAATGTCAATCACATCTAGAATCAGAGGGGCTGTTGCCATGCAAGGCACTACCACAAACAACTTTCCTTCCACCATTCTATTATGCTAAGCACCAAGACAGAAGGAGGAAAGTACCTTTTTTTTAAGATGGTCTTTGGTTTGACCTGGCCGAGGCTTGAAACCATGACCTCCCAACTGTGCAGTGAATGCTGTACCACTAAGACATCACTACTACTTGGTCACCGATGGTGGTGGCCACCAGTGGTAATATTTTTATATTGTGACCAAAATAGCTATGTAATCACACAAATAGGCACAATAATGGAGTTAGCCTAGCTCAGCTCCAACTTGTGGCTCCCCTTGACAAACCTCACTCACTCCATCCAGCGTCCATTTTCTTCTTCTCCTTTTGGCTGTTACTTTAG
This sequence comes from Pholidichthys leucotaenia, assembly GCA_020510985.1. Classification (NCBI taxonomy): domain Eukaryota; kingdom Metazoa; phylum Chordata; class Actinopteri; order Cichliformes; family Pholidichthyidae; genus Pholidichthys; species Pholidichthys leucotaenia. The sequence goes on from CM035837.1 coordinate 135,265,675, forward strand.
GGGTCACCACAGCAGATCATCTGCCTCCATCTCACCCTATCCCTTGCATCCTTTTCTGTCATGTTAAACCTCTACCAACATTTGACAATAAATCTCATTATAGACATTATTCTTAGCTTATTTTACTACAGTTTATAATACTCCATCTATGTCAGTTAGCTGCAGCTAACAGAGCCACCCATTAACTCAATCCAACATGTTTCTGTCAAGGTGAGGTATAGACAGGACCCAAACACAGGACTTCCAAGTTAGTGTTTTATTGACAAAACATAAAATACTGCAAGGGCAGCTCGTGGGCTGAAATAGACATTAACAGACTAGACAGGCAAACGCAGGCTAGGACGTGAGCAAGACTGAAGCGTGTCATCACACACAAAATGACACAAGACAATACAAAGAACCCAAACAGAACAACGGGAGGACAAGGACTTATAGTATCTAACAAAACTGAGTACACCCCTCACATTTTTGTAAATATTTTATTATATCTTTTCATGGGACAACACTGAAGATATGACACTTTGACACAATGTAAAGTAGGCAGTGTACAGCTTGTATAACAATGTAAATTTGCTGTCCCCTCAAAATAATTCAACACACAGCCATTAATGTCTAAACAGCTGGCAACAAAAGTGAGTATGTGGCGATGTTAAAATAAGGCACGGCGACTAGAGTTTTAGTGAAGTTTATTGATCAAATCATCGCCATCACGGAGCTCACCCCAGCTGCTGTATAAGCATGCTGGGGATCGCTCTCAGGCTCTCATGAGCTGTAGTCAGAAGCAGTCAGAAGAAGAACAGAGGGTGAACATATGAATTCAGCCACTTAAATACCCAGCAACGGACAATACATCAAAGGCATTTTATCATCAAAGGAAATGCATTCAGACATGTGACATTTGTACCACAATGCGAGCAGGAAGCATGAATGTTTGCATTTGAGTCATACATATCCACAGGATGCTGGTGCCTGAACTAAGCACAGGAAGGCTGCCTATTGATCTCAACACACACATCTCACTGTCCTGTTAATTGCTCTAGTCGAGCGCTGTGTTTGTCCGTGGCTGCTGTGGGGGGGTACCCCATACACTCCCCCCCCAGAGGGCTTAGCGGGGAGCTGAGACCTCGGTAGTCCCGCTTTGGTGGCGAGCTGCGGAGAAAGTCTGTGCCGGGGAAGGGAGGAGGGTGGGGGTAGCAAGTGGCGGGGGATGTCCATGGCTGTGGGAAGAAAAGTTAGTCTCTGATTCCTCTCGCGATTCAGTCCGGCAATGAAGAAAAACAGGAGCTGAAGCTATGTGAGGGACTTGGCGTTTAGGCTTTAGGTGCGTTCGCGGCCCTAAAGCCCTCGGGGACAGCTGACGGCTGGATTCCCGTCGTGCGCCGTGGCTGAGACTTACACCAAATCCTGTGTGCGGGCTGCGTGTGTGCTTCAGGTGTGTGAGCAGTCCTGAAGAGCCGTGTGCAGCGGCGGAGGATGATGTATAAGTCTGTAGAGCCAGCTTGTCTCTGGTGCGTGGCATGCGCTGCGGCCACGTGCCTTCCAGCTGCGCTGTTCTGATGCGAGGCTTCTGTGCATGGCTGGTCCGCTGTCGCGAGGCGAATCAGGGTCAGGGGGCTTGATGGAGATCTGCGCAGTCGGCGCCGATTGTGTCCCCTGTTCGGGCTGTTGGTCGTCGCTCGTGCCGGGTCATGGTGCGTTCAGGTCCACGCGTTCTCCGTCGGCCATGGGCCGCCGTCGTGGAGAGAGGACAAGGTGTGTGCGCTCTCGTATGGAGACACAGAATCGTGTGTCAGGAGCCGTGAGAGCGGCCGGTCCAGCGTGGATGTGCCGATCTAGGCGTGCAGACCTCACCATGAAATTTCCTCAGCTTTCCCGGTCGTGGGTGGTCTCCGAAGAGCGTCAAAGTCTCCCTGAAGCAGAAAGGAAGGGCAGATCAGTAGGGCTGCCGCGTTCGCTCGTCGTCGGAGAATCACTGCCGGGTGCTGCGTTTGCTGGCAGCGTGTTCTTTTCAGCGTCGGGTCGCCAGCGTGGTTGTCTAGACCAGAAGATCACGTCGGGGTCACCAGTGTGGCGATGTTAAAATAAGGCACGGCGACTAGAGTTTTAGTGAAGTTTATTGATCAAATCATCGCCATCACGGAGCTCACCCCAGCTGCTGTATAAGCATGCTGGGGATCGCTCTCAGGCTCTCATGAGCTGTAGTCAGAAGCAGTCAGAAGAAGAACAGAGGGTGAACATATGAATTCAGCCACTTAAATACCCAGCAACGGACAATACATCAAAGGCATTTTATCATCAAAGGAAATGCATTCAGACATGTGACATTTGTACCACAATGCGAGCAGGAAGCATGAATGTTTGCATTTGAGTCATACATATCCACAGGATGCTGGTGCCTGAACTAAGCACAGGAAGGCTGCCTATTGATCTCAACACACACATCTCACTGTCCTGTTAATTGCTCTAGTCGAGCGCTGTGTTTGTCCGTGGCTGCTGTGGGGGGGTACCCCATAAGTACACCTTTAAGTGAAAATGTCCAAATTGTGCCCAATTAGCCATTTCCCTCCCTGGTGTCATGTGATTCGTTAGTTATAATGTCTGAAGTGTGAATGGGGGGAAGGTGTGTTAAATTTGGTGTTATCACTCTCACACTCTCTCATACTGGTCACTGGAAGTTCAACATGGCACCTCATGACAAAAAGCTCTCTGAGGATCTGAAAAAAAGAATTGTTGCTCTACATAAAGATGGCCTAGGCTATAAGAAGATTACCAGCACCCTGAGACTGAGCTGCAGCATGGTGGCCAAGACCATACAGCGGTTTAACAGGACAGGTTCCACTCAGAACAGGCCTCGCCATGGTCAACCGAAGAAGCTGAGTGCACGTGCTCAACATCATATCCAGAGGTTGTCTTTTGAAAATAGATATACGAGTGCTGCCAGCATTGCTGCAGAGGTTGAAGGTGTGGGGGGTCAGCCTGTCAGTGCTCAGACTATACGCCACACACTGCATCAAATTGGTCTGCATGGCTGTCGTCCCAGAAGGAAGCCCCTTTTAAAGATTATGCACAAAAAGCCTGCAAAAAGTTTGCTGAAGGCAAACAGACTAAGGACATGGATTGCTGGAACCATGTCCTGTGGTCTGATGAGACCAAGATAAACTTATTTAGTTCAGATGGTGTCAAGCGTGTGTGGCAACAACCAGGTGAGTAGTACAAGGACAAGTGTGACTTGCCTACTGTCAAGCATGGTGGTGGGAGTGTCATGGTTTGGGGCTGCATGAGTGCTGCCGGTACTGGGGAGCTACAGTTCATTGAGGGAACCATGAATGCCAACATGTACTTTGACATACTGAAGCAGAGCATGATCCCCTCCCTTTGGAAACTGGGCCGCAGGGCAATATTCCAACATGATAACGACAGAGGCATGATGCGGCGGAGGCACACCGGCCTCAGGAACAGAAGGCGAAGGCGCACCGGCCTCTGGAAGAGACGGCGAAAGCATGCCGGCCTCTGGAACAGACAGCGAAGGTAAGCCAGCCTCTGGAACAGACAGCGAAGGTGCGCCGGTCTCAGGATCAGACAGTGAAGGTGCACTGGCCTCTGGAATAGATGGCGGAAGCGCACCGGCCCCAGGAACAGATGGTGAAGGCACACCGGCCCCCTGAACAGATGGCAAAGGCACACAGGCCCCAGGAACAGATGGCGAAGGCGCCCTGGCCACTGGAACAGAAGGCAAAGGCGCACCAACCTCAGGAACAAATGGTGAAAGTTCACCAGCCTCAGGAACAGACGGCAAAGGTGCACCGGCCTCAAGAACAGAAAGCAAAGGCGCACCGGCCTCAGGAACAGACGCCGAAGGCGCACTGGCCTCAGCAACAGACGGTGGAGTCGCATTCCCCTCAGGAGTTGGTGGCTGGAGCACGCTGTCCTCCGGGGCTGTTGACTGGGGTACACCAACCTCTGGTGCAGACGGCAGAGGCACACTGACCACAGCGACAGGTGACGCAGGCTGATTTGCAAAGAACCCTGACCATGAAGGCTGATCGGCGATCGGCGCTGAGCCCAGATGACGAGGGCTGATCAGCGGTGAACCCACACCACGCTGACTGCTCGACGACGAATTCAGCAGGCCGACCAGCTGCGGACCCAGACTAAACAGGCTGGGGCCCCTCGAGCCCAAACATCCGGGAATCCATCTCCAACCCAGCCACCTCGGACGGAGAGCTCTGGAGAAGGGAGATGGAAGGTGCAGGTGAGATGGGAGCCGCAGCAGAGACCGGGAGAGAGAGCTCAGCAGTGGTAGGTGGCTGAGCCCCCTCCCTGGGAACAAGGCAAGACTTTTCATTAAATGATGTTAACAAATGAAAAGGTACTTGACTTTGTTCACCTTCTACTGCCGCTGATGAATCAGGCGAGTCCTCCCTGGAGCTGACGGAACTCGTCTGATGAGGAGCACTTGCACAGTGGTGTGGTGCTGGCACTGGATCAGGGAAGGAGAACACGGAGGCCTGGAGCACCTCCACCAGAGATGAGAAGCTGGGCCACTGTGCTCTCCGGTCCTGGCATGAGCCACGTCTCCTCACTGCACAGCATGATTCCTCCTCCCCTTGCTCCTCTCCTGTCGGTGGCGGTGTTCACACCAGCTCCCAGAGCATCCATTGCAGATTGGGCACGGAGTACAGAAATCTGGAGAGCTGGGGGTAACACTGCAGGGATGGAAAGGCCTCTATCAGTTCTTCAGCACCTCCGAGGAGGAAGAAGGCCCTTTCTGGCGTGCGGGAGGTGCAGGCACCCTCAATGAAGACCTCGATGTGGTAGGCCGTCCACACTTCCTCCTCGTTGAGGTCCTTTTAAATAAACTTGAGGTCCACTGGGTCCATTGGTTAGGTTCTTTCTGTCAAGGTGTGGTGTAGACAGGACCCAAACACAGGACTTCAAGTTAATGATTTTCTGGCAAAACATAAAATAAGGACAGCTCATGGGCTGAAATAAAAATAAACAGACTAGATAGGCAAACACAGGCTAGGATACAGGGCAGGACGTGAGCGAGACTGTAGTGTGTAATCACGCACAAAATGACACAAGACAATACAAAGAACCCAAACAGAACAATGGAAGGACAAGGACTTAAATAGGCAAGGGGCAATCACTCAACACAGAACAGGTGGGGAGACCAATCAGGGCAAATCAAAGATACACAGGAAGAACAGTGACGACAGGTATGGAGCACGACAGACAATAAACACAGGGACCAAGATCATACTGATAATAATAATAAATACAGAGAGCAGGGCAGAAACAAAACTACGATTTAAATTTGATGATAAACAGAACTTAGACTACGGCAGGAATGAAAAGTAAAACACAGAGAAACATAATAAACTAAGGGTAAAGACAATGGCTGAATTCATGTCCCGAAGATCACAGAAAAACAAATATGAACACAAAGCGGGGACATGAGCACAGCCATGTCCAAACTCTAATAATTTCTGTTCTTGTTATGCCCTAGGAACTGGTCCTATCCTGCCAACCACTCAAACCATACTTACTGATGCTTTATTTAGGCTTTTACCCTCTCAAATTCAACCAACATCACATTAGTTAACTTAGTCTGACAACCAGAGCTGGCCAGTTAACATTAGCTTCAACCACAGTTCTCTGAAAGAGGGAGTGGGGTGAACATGGACTCATTAGCATTTAAACAGACATTTAAATGAATCACTAAGAAGAAGGATGTTTAATATGGGTGAAAAATTATATTTTAGTGTTAAATCTTCATGCAGTTTGACCAAAGCACATCACATACTGTACATTTCTTTATGACATCCAGGGCGTTATGTCAACATGTGGAAAAAGGGCTTAATATTTTCCCTTTTTAAGTGTGCATTTATTTAAAAAAAACATTGAGAATGTTTAGATTAGCTTATTAACTCTGTGCATGACTTGGATGTTTACTTCTCCTACTGTGAAGATCCCTGCCACAGGAGTTCATGGAGGAGATCAGTCTGAATATCACAAAATTCAACATTCATGGTCTAATCATTATTGGAGGTTTTGAGGTAAGCAATGGAAGTACAGAAGCTCTACTGATGTCATTAATAGATTTTTATTCAAATCTCCCCTCTACAAAGAAGGAGTTGCAGGAGTAAGTTGCACATTTTATTTTTACCGCTTATCTCATTACAGGCATTTATGGGAGGTCTGCAGATGGTGCAAGCTAGAGAGAAGTATGAAGAAATGTGTATTCCTCTCATTGTCATTCCTGCTACGGTGTCCAACAATGTCCCTGGATCTGACTTCAGCATTGGCACTGATACTGCCCTCAACACCATCACCACGGTCAAGCCCTGATTGAAAACACAGAAAACAAGATAATACTAACACTAAAGTCCTGGTCACCTCACTGTTCACCTGTCATTTGTCTAAATTTGCAGACTTGTGACAGAATCAAACAATCTGCTGCTGGAACCAAGAGAAGAGTGTTCATAGTTGAAACTATGGGAGGATACTGTGGCTACCTGGCAACTATGGCTGGATTAGCAGCTGGAGCTGATGCTGCCTATGTTTATGAGGACCCGTTCAGCATTCATGACCTAGAGGTAGCGTATGTATGTCTGAGGCTATGTTTACTTGACAGCAGATCGTACATAAATCTTCAGATGTGTTGAAGTCTGGCTGTTTGTTTCCATGATATCCATGTTTCAGGGATATGAAGCTGTGCATATTTGAAAACAAGTATAATCTTTTTACCATATTTTTCAGACTATAAGGCACACTTAAAATCCTTTAATTTTCTCAAAAATCGACAGTGTGCCTTATAATCTGGTGTGCCTTATGTATTAATTCTGGTTGTGCTTACTGACCTCGAACCGATTTTATGTGGTACACGGTGCTCAAAAATCTGTCAAAATGTTTTAGTACGACTTTGGTAAGCTACGAAGCCGCACCGCTTGATGGAGTGTCGGAGCATTACGGCTAGTATTACTCCGTAGTCAGGAGCCTTGCGGAGTAATACGTACTGTGCTTCAACATAATATTACGGTGTATGTATAAGGACCGCAAAATGGCACCTGTTAAGAGACATGCTTATGAAGCGGATTTAAAACTCAAGGCTATCAGTCACGCAGTAGTACATGGGAATAGAGCAGCTGCGAGAGAATTCAACATTAATGAATCAATGGTACGGAAGTGGAGGAAGCAAGAAGATGACCTGCGCCAAGTAAAGAAGACCAAACAGAGTTTCCGAGGGAACAAAGCGAGATGGCCACAGTAAGAGGACAAAATTGAACAGTGGGTTATTGAACAGAGAACAGCAGGTAGAAGCGTCTCTACAGTCTCTATTTGACTCAAGGCAACAGCGGTAGCACGTGACATGAAGATCAACGACTTTCGAGGAGGTCCTTCTTGGTGCTTCCCTTTTATGAAAAAGCGTAGTCTCTCCATCCGCACAAGAACTACCATCTCGCAGCAACTGCCAAAGGATTACGAAGAAAAGCTGGCCATTTTTCGCACCTACTGCAAGAACAAGATCACTGAAAAGAAGATCCGGACAGAACACATCACCAACATGGACGAGGTCCCCCTCACCTTTGACATCCCCGTGAACCGTACTGTTGAGAAAACAAGGACCAGTACGGTATCTATATACACCACAGGGAACGAGAAGTCATCCTTCACTGTAGTTCTCGGTTGCCAGGCTAATGGCCGGAAACTACCACCCATGGTCATTTACAAGAGGAAGACTTTGCCAAAAGAAAAGTTTCCGGCCGGCGTCATCATCAAGGTTAACCCAAAGGGCTGGATGGACGAGGAGAAGATGAGTGAGTGGCTGAGAGAAGTTTACGTCAAGAGACCGGATGGCCTTTTCCACAAATCTCCGTCCCTATTGATCTGCGACTCCATGTGCGCCCATCTCACCGATACTGTCAAAACCCAAGTGAAGCAAACTAATTCGGAGCTTGCCATCATTCTGGGTGGATTAACCAAAGAACTCCAACCGCTAGATATTGGTGTCAACAGGTTGTTCAAAGTTAAATTGCGAGCTGTGTGGAAGCATTGGATGACAGAAGGCGAACACACATTCACCAAGACAGGGAGGCGAGTTACGCCACTATCTGCCAATGGATCGTGGATGCCTGGGGTAAGGTATCAGTCTCAAGTGTCGTCCAAGCTTTCACGAAGGCCAGAATCATCACTGAACAGCTAAGTAACAGCAACAAGTCTGACTCGGATAATGATGAGAGGGATCCGGGCATGCTTGATGGCGAAATTGCCCAACTGTTAAACTCAGACACTGAAGATGAAGAATTTGATGGATTTGTGGAAGAGGAATGAACTGAAAAAGTGAGTGTATTGTTTTGTATTTTATGTGTTACAACTGAACAATGTTGAGAGTTACTGTGAATGAGTTGAATAAAGTTTGACTTGTTTGACTGTTTTGTTTCGCTTAATGCGCCTTATAATCCGGTGCGCCTTATGTATGAAAATAGACCCGTTCATTGATATTGCGCCTTATAATCCAGTGCACCTTATAGTCTGAAAAATACGGTAAATGTCACCAGTACTGTCACGGTGTAAAGCAGTTAAATTTTCAGCCTTATATGCACAAGAAAAAGAACAACACTACAAAGTTCAGCATCCGTCCAGACAAAATTATCTGTTTTCACTATGATGTCTTTTTTGTTTAAAATCACTACACTGTAGGTGAAGGAGTTTGTGTGCAATTCAACTGAAAAAATAAAAATAAAAAAAACTGTATTAGTCCCCTGAAGCACACTTCACACAGGTACAGTATAACTCTTTAAAACTAACAAACACACACTCACACACACACAGCTACCTACTGGTATAAAATGTATAATAAAGCATTTTTATCCCCCGCCTGTTGTATAGTAATAGGGCACAGGGAATCCCAACCTTGACCTTTGACCTTTTGACCCCAAACCCATAATCATACTTCAGGGTCTCAGGGTGAACATGTGTACCAAGTTTGGTGACCCTAGCTTTACTAAAAATAGTACAAATGGAATATTAACTTTGACTTTTGATTCCAAACCCATAGTCAGGTCAGGATCTATAATTCCTGCAGAAATCATCCAGTCAGAGCCAAATAGCAATATGCGCATCATCAGTGTATATCAAACCATGGTACCAAGTTTCAAAACAATCAGAACAAAACTGTAGGAGGAGTTGGTTTCACAGAAGTGGGAACAGACGGACAGACAGACTACCCCACACCATAGTCCCCCTTCAGTCTTCGAACAAAGGGGTGTCCTTTGGTCTTCGATGGGCAGGTGAAAAAAAAATGCCCAGATTTTCTGACCTTGACCTTGACTATGAGCACAACCTTGATGCAGACACATCTGAGGATCATTGTGAGTGAGTTTGGTGTCAATCTGGGGAATTGCCTAGGAGGAGTAGCAATTTTTTCTGAAATCACAAAAGTACTCAGATATCCTGACCTTTGACTTTGAATTTGACCTTGAGCACAACCTCGACGCAGAGCCACCTGAGGATCATTGTGAGTGAGTTTGGTGACTATCAAGGCAACTGCCTAGGCAGAGTAGCGATTCCGGTGAAATGTGGACGAGCAGACTGATGGACTCACAACACATGCCGTGCTATCACATTAGCTAATTTTGGTTTCGCTGGAATTAGCTAACAAGAGCACTCTGAGGCGAGTGCAATATCCCCCGCCTCCGTTTTCTTTGAAGATCCCAATATGTCACTGAAGGAGAGCAGTTTTTAACTTTTCCATATAGTTATTGGGCCATAACCAAATTATGATAAGCCTATCATCCATGAATATGTAACAAAAATTCAATCCAAAATTAGCTAATGTGATGGCACTGCATCCGTTGTGAGTCCGTCAATCCATATTTCATGAAAATTGCTGCTCCTCCTAGGCAGTTGCCTTGATAGTCACCAAACTCACTCACAATGATCTTCAGGTGGCTCTGCATCAAGGTTGTGCTCAAGGTCATAGTCAAGGTCGAAGGTTAGCATGATAACTGAAGACAGAGACAGACAGAGAACAAGGACTGAGTGACTTATATAGAGTGATGATCTAGAGGTAGTGTATGTGGCGGTAATGCACCTGTAAGCTGGTTGCCAACCGCCAATCAAATCTAAAAGAAGGAGAAGAAGGAGATCTGAGCACTTTTGTGATTTTAGAAAAATCACTACTGCTCCTAGAGAATTCCCCCAATGGACACCAGACTTACTCATAATGATCCTCAGATGGGTCTGCATCAAGGCTGTGCTCATAGTCAAGGTCAATATCAAGGTCAGAGGTCAGGATATCTGGGTGGTTTTTTTTATCCCCTGCCGTTCAAAGACCAAAGAAAACCCCTTTGCTGGAAGACTGAAGGGAGACTATGGTGTGGGACAGTCTGTCCGTCTCAGATTGGATGATTTTTGCAGCAGTTATAGTCAGTGACTTATGATCTCCTGTTTCACTTCAGTTAATAGACAGCAACTGTCTTGTGAAATCAACTCCTACAGTTCTGTTGCAAATGTTTTGAAACTTGGTACCAGGGTTTGATGTACACTAATGATGTGCATATTGCTATTTGACTCTGATCCGGATGATTTCTTCAGGAATTATAGACCTTGAGGTCAAGGTCAGAGGTCACTTTTTTCATAAACCTTGTAACAAAAACTATTGAAAGAAATGATGTAGGCTTTTCAAATCCATACCATATGTGCATCGAAGACAAGTTTTGGACAACTTGGACCTTGACCTGACTATGGGTTTGGGGTCAAAATGTCAAAGTTAATATTCCATTGTACTATTACTAGTAAAGCTAGGGTCACCAAACTTGGTACACATGTTCACCCTGAAATCCTGAAATGTGACTATGGGTTTGGGGTCAAAAGGTAAAAGGTCAAGATTGGCATTCCCTATGCCCTATTACTATACAAGTAAAGCTAGGGTCACCGAACTTTGCACAGAGGTTCACCTGTGACCCTGAAGTGTGACTATGGTTTTGGTATCACAAGGTCAAGTTCAATGTCAAAATACCAAATAAACTATATCTCAACAACAAAGAAAGCCAGGGTCACCAAACTTGGTACACAGGTTCACCTTGGGATCCTGACCTCTGGCTATGGGTTTGGAGTCAAAAGCTGAAAGGCCAAGGCTGGCATTCCCTATGCCCTCTTACAGTAGATTGAGGAAAGCTCCTTAGGGTCATAATTTGGTTCTGCCCCAATAATTATATGGAAAAGTTGATACTTGTACTCCTTTAGTGACATGTTGAGATCTTCAGAGAATACAGAGGCAGAAGATATTACACTCACCTCAAAGTGCTCTTGTTTGTTTGTCTGACTGATTGATTGATTGATTGATTGATTGATTGAATTTAACCACATCACCATTAAATTAACACATCTCAATAATGACTCCATTAACAATGAATGAAAAGGTGCAGGAAGAAGATAACCTTATGAACCGGCCCTTTGTACAAACAAGTAACTATACAGATATGGAGTACATTCACAAAAGTGCATTTGTTCTTTTGTAAATGTCAGTAGGCATTTGTTCATGCCCATTGACATACTCAGGAATACCGCACCAAATTATTTATTTATTTATATTATATATTATTAGAATCGTTGTTTCTGTACCTTTTACCTTGGCATTCGTTCGGAGAGCAAAGTAAGAATTTCATTGCTCAGGAAATGTAGCATTTCTGAACTGTGCACATGATAATAAAGCCTTTGAATCTTGAATCCTGAATTCATATACAGTGGGGAAAATAAGTATTGAACACATCAACGTTTTTCTCATTAAACATATTTCTGATACAGCCATTGACCTGAGTTTTTCACCAGATATCAGTAACTGTCATGAATGCCCCTTCGGTGCAGAGAGAGAAAGACACCACACGGCAGCCGTGAGTTTGCAACATTTATTAAATTAACATAAAGGCATACACAGCACTTATGGAAAAGAGAATACAGGTCGGCAAAAATTAGTTAAGGCTAAGGCAAGCATGATCGCCAGCTAATCTGGAAACAAACACTAAGGAACAGGCGGCAAAAAAATAGCCTAATTAAGGCAAACTTGATCGCCAGCCAACCTGCAAATAACCAGTAAAACATGAAGCGAGAGACAGAGCACTTAAATGTTGAGAATTGACTTGATAGTAAGAGGCTACACCATACAATGGTGCAGCCCCCTTAAAATAGGCAGCAGCACAATTAACACAATCAATACAATGTGTCAGCGATGCATCGAGGATCTTGAACAATATTCTCGTATGGATGATTTAATTATTAGTGGACTAGACATTAAATACCAATCATATGCCAATGCTATAGCAGGAATGAGAGGTGAGGAGGCTCCCCTAAGTGAATCAGTCTCCCTGGAAAACCAGGTGCTTCAGTTCTTTGAAAGCAGAAACATAAAGGTTGAAGTAAATGCAATTTCAGCTTGTCATACTTTACACAGAAAGGATAATAAAACAAAGAAATCAATTGTGATGCGCTTTGTGAACAGAAGGGTAAAGAATGACATACTGAGGCAGGCCAGAAAGCTACGGGGAACAGAAGTTTACCAAAATGAATATTTAACAAAGACTAATGCTGAAATAGCACAGCAAGCACGGATGCTGAAAAGACAAAACAAGATACAAGCAACATGGACAAGAAACTGTAGAGTTTGGATCAAACTAAATGGAACACCTGAAGAAGCAAAGGCCATAGTAATAAGAGATCTCACTGACTGAAATAAATATAGATGAACACTGATTAAGAAAATTAAGAGACTACGATAATCCATATCCACACACGGCAACAACAGTTCTTTTGTGACATACCTTGTCAAAGTACATTAAAAACAAAACAAAACAAAAAACTTATGACTGACTTTAGTAGACATCAATCATCCCCAGTTGGAGGAAGTCATTTGACACAGAGTGAGGAAATTCAGACTCTGAAAATATGCCATTATGCTGAACATAAACCACAAGAGATGGAGAATGATATTGATCCTGATAACCACTTCTTCAACAACATTCATAATCACTGTGAATATTATACTGAAAAGCAATTCAAAAGTCAAGTGCAATTAGATGGTAAACTATCAATAATACACTTCAACAGCAGTCTTAACAAAAACTTTCCACAGATTCAGGACTATATAAAACAGCTAGATAGAAAATTTACAGTTATCGCAGTCTCTGAAACTTGGCTCAATGAAGAACAGGCTTCTCTGATGGCAATAGAGGGATATCAGATGATTTATATTAATAGATCTCAAAAAAAGGGTGGTGGTGTTGCACTGTATATTGATGACCTGTATAGGTGTAAACCTGTAAATGGAATGCCGTTTGCACTACCAGGGATTCTAGAATGTGTTACTGTTGAGATTCACCAAGATAAAACAAAAAAATCTAATTATAAGTTGTATATATAGAATGCCAGGAACTTGCGTTGAGACATTCACAGATAAGTTAGTCAAGCTGTACAATAATACAACTAATAAGAAAATGGTTGTAATCTGTGGAAACTTCAGTATTGATTTACTAAATCCATTTCAACAAAATGTAATTACAGAGTTCATGAATTCTATGTACAGTATGAGTCTATATCTCACAATAACACATCCCAGTAGAATCACAGTTCACACTGCTACACTTATTGATAACCTGTTTGTTAATATTATTGGTAAGAAAACAGAAAGTGGATTATTGATAAAAGACATAAGTGACCCTTTGCCAGTCTTTGCACTTATCCATGGCCACACGGGGGCCAATACAGAAAAAAATTTAAAATCTTTCAGATACAAATCACAAAATGCAATCAGTTCTTTTAAAGAAGACTTGCTGAAGCAAGACTGGACAAAAGTCTATGTATCAGATGTAAATGAAGCCTATGACACATTCATGAACATTGTAACCACTCTTTATGAAAAAAAATGTCCATTAGGAAAGGAAACGCTTAAACAGAAATTTGTCGACAAGCCATGGCTAACCAAAGGATTACAAAAAGCATGTAAAAAGAAAAATTCATTATATAAAGCTTTTCTAAAGAAAAGGACAAAAGAAGCAGAGCAGTGGTATAAAACATACAAAAATAAGTTAACATATATAATGAGATGTAGTAAAAGAGACTATTACAGTAAAGACCTGGAGAAAAACAGAGATAACATTAAAAATACATGGACAATACTTAACAATATTCTTGGAAATAAAAACAGAAATACAAGCTACCCAACCAATCTTTCAAAAAAAACAAAAAACAACTCAGAGTGTGAATGCAGTCTCACCTGCAGATGAATTTAATAAATTTTTTGTTAACATTGGTCATAATTTGGCTCAAGAAATACCATTACAGCATCTACAGGTGATACAATAAGCAAAAACATTGCTATAAAATACTCCATTTTCATAAAGAACACAGACAAGAGTGAGGTCATTGAAATTGTTAAAAACGTTTAAAAGTAAAACATCTACGGATTGTGATGGTATTGATATGCTTTTAGTCAAAACTATCATCGAATGCTTAATGACGCCACTGACATACAGTGGGGAAAAAAAGTATTTAGTCAGCCACCAATTGTGCAAGTTCTCCCACTTAAAAGATGAGAGAGGTCTCCAATTTTCATCATAGGTATACCTCAACTATGAGAGACAAAATGAGAAAAAAAAAAATCCAGAAAATCACAATGAAGGATTTTTAATTAATTAATTGGTAAATTCCTCGGTAAAATAAGTATTTGGTCAATAACAAAAGTTCATCTCAGTACTTTGTTATATACCCTTTGTTGGCCATGACAGGTCAAACGTTTTCTGTAAGTCTTCACAAGGTTTTCGCACACTGTTGCTGGTATTTTGGCCCATTCCTCTATGCAGATCTCCTCTAGAGCAGTGATGTTTTGGGGCTGTCGCTGGGCAACACGGACTTTCAGCTCCCTTCAAAGATTTTCTATGGGGTTGAGATCTGGAGACTGGCTAGGCCACTCCAGGACCTTGAAATGCTTCTTATGAAGCCACTCCTTCGTTGCCTGGGCAGTGTGTTTGGGATCATTGTCATGCTGAAAGACCCAGCCACGTTTCATCTTCAATGGCCTTGCTGATGGAAGGAGGTTTTCACTCAAAATCTCACGATACATGGCCCCATTCATTCTTTCCTTTACACGGATCAGTCGTCCTGGTCCCTTTGCAGAAAAATAGCCCCAAAGTATAATGTTTTCACCCCCATGCTTCACAGTAGGTATGGTGTTCTTTCTCCTCCAAACACGACAAGTTGAGTTTTTACCTAAAAGTTCTATTTTGGTTTCATCTGATCATATGACATTCTCCCAATCATCTTCTGGATCATCCAAATGCTCTCTAGCAAACTTCAGACAGGCCTGGACATGTACTGGCTTAAGCAGGGGGACACGTCTGGCACTGCAGGATTTGTGTCCCTGGCGGCGTAGTGTGTTACTGATGTAGCCATTGTTACTTTGGTCCCAGCTCTCTGCAGGTCATTCACTAGGTCCCCCCGTGTGGTTCTGGGATTTTTGCTCACCGTTCTCGTGATCATTTTGACCTCACGGGGTGAGATCTTGCATGGAGCCCCAGATCGAGGGAGATTATCAGTGGTCTTGTATGTCTTCCATTTTCTAATAATTGCTCCCACAGTTGATTTCTTCACACCAAGCTGCTTACCTATTGCAGATTCAGTCTTCCCAGCCTGGTGCAGGTCTACAATTTTGTTTCTGGTGTCCTTTGACAGCTCTTTGGTCTTGGCCATAGTGGAGTTTGGAGTCTGACTGTTTGAGGTTGTGGACAGGTGTCTTTTATACTGATAAAGAGTTTAAACAGGTGCCATTAATACAGGTAACAAGTGGAGGACGGAGGAGCCTCTTAAAGAAGAAGTTACAGGTCTGTGAGAGCCAGAAATCTTGCTTGTTTG
The DNA here is from genome assembly GCA_020510985.1 of Pholidichthys leucotaenia. Taxonomy (NCBI): domain Eukaryota; kingdom Metazoa; phylum Chordata; class Actinopteri; order Cichliformes; family Pholidichthyidae; genus Pholidichthys; species Pholidichthys leucotaenia. The sequence goes on from CM035837.1 coordinate 135,281,581, forward strand.
TAGGTGACCAAATACTTATTTTACCAAGGAATTTACCAATTAATTCATTAAAAATCCTTCAATGTGATTTTCTGGATTTTTTTTTTCTCATTTTGTCTCTCATAGTTGAGGTATACCTATGATGAAAATTGGAGACCTCTCTCATCTTTTAAGTGGGAGAACTTGTACAATTGGTGGCTGACTAAATACTTTTTTGCCCCACTGTATATTTGTAACCTGTCTCTCCAAACAGGTATATTTCCCAGTGCAATGAAAATAGCTAAAGTAATTCCGATATATAAGACAGGTGACAGAGGGGAACTTTCAAACTATAGACCTATTTCACTATTGCCGCAATTTTCCAAGATACTTGAAAAAATATTCTGTGAGAGAATTGACAACTTCATAATGAAGAATAATTTATTGTGTGAGCAGCAATATGGGCTCAGACACAAGAGGACAACTGCGTTTGCTCTAATGGAATTTATAGAAAAAAATATCAATTGTCGTTGAAAATAAAGAGTATTTAGTTGGGGTATTCCTGGATCTTAAAAAAGCATTTGATACAGTGGATCATAAATTATTATTAAAGAAACTACAAAATTATGGTATTGGGGGGTAGCACTGTTCTGGTTATGTAGTTACTCAAAGAACAGATATCAGTATGTATGTGTAAGTAACAAAAACTCACAGTTACTGAAGGTTACTTGCGGAGTCCCACAGGGTTCAGTTTTGGGGCCATTGTTATTCAATATGTATATAAATGATATATGTAAAGTTTTGGAAAAAATGGATTTAATATTGTTTGCAGGTGACACTAATTTATTATGCAGTGGAAGCAATTTGAAACAACTTTTGAATACACTCGGAAAGGAATTAGGAAAGCTCAAACTGTGGTTTGATTCAAACAAATTAACGCTCAATTTAAGTAAGACAAAATTTATCATTTTTAACAACCATCACAACAACTCAGTATCTAAACTCAGCGTAAATGGTGTAGAGATTGAAAGGGTATCCAAAATTAAATTTCTTGGAGTAATAATTGATAATAAACTGTGCTGGAAGTCACATATTAATTATATTAAAGGTAAAATATCCAAATCAATCACAATACTACACAGAGTGAAATATTTGCTGAATCAACCCACACTACATACTTTGTATCATTCATTAATACTCCCATACATGACATATTGTACTGAAGTATGTGGAAATACATATAAAACAAACATATATCCAGTCTTTATGCTTCAGAAGAGAGCTATTAGAATAATAAACAAAGCTGCTTACTGGGAACCAACAAACCCACTTTTTCTTAAATTAAAAGCTCTCAAGTTGAAAGATCTGGTTGACTTTAAAACTGCAGTAATAATGTTTAAAGTGAAGAATCTATCACTGCCCGCAAATATCCAAAAGTTGTTCCAAATAAGGGAGAAACAATATCATTTCAGAGGAACATGTATATTTCAAAAACCTTCAGTGAGAACTACCACCAAGCAACACTGTGTCTCAGTGCAAGGAGTCAGATTGTGGAATGATTTTGGACCTGAATTAAAATCATGTACAACGTTTGGACCATTTAAACAAAATCTAAAGGAAGAAATACTCCAAACATACTGTATATACAAGATGACATGTAAAATCACATAAGAATTATCATATTCAGTCTGTGTTGTGCTGTTGCTTAGTTGTTGGGTTTTTTTTTTTTTGTCATGTTTTGTCTTAGCTTTGTTCTGAATTGTAATCGCTCCTGTTTTGTTTTTCTTTTGAATTCTTGGATGGAATATGGGTGGGCAACATAAGCTGCGGCTTCAGCCATCACCCATTTCGGATAACTTATGTTGAACTGTATGATCAGAGGAGTTATTGTTTAATTTGACCTTGTTAGATTTTTTTCCCCTTTGTTATATTATTCTGTTCCTTTCTTTTAATCTTTACTTTTAATCTATCCAAAATAAAGATTCATTCATTCACTAGATGCGAGCACCTGAGCGAGCAGGAGAAGGTGACCTAATTAGACAATCACCCACAGCTGAGAGCTGTGGAACAGACTGTGGGAGAAAGGTGAGTGTGCCTGAGAGATGAGGAAGGAGGCTCTGAAACCTCCGGTTCCACCACCGGTTCTGGTTCTGCTGGACCGGTGGCGCCACACGAGTTGGCTGCCCGTTGCAACAGCCTTTTTTTTATCTTCCTTCTTCTTTCTACACCTTTTTTTTTTTGTTACTTATTTGTACCCGTAGGTAGACTTGGTTTGCAGTCTGGTGACAAGCCACTGGCTGCTGGTCGCTGCGTGCGCGAGCGCCCTAAACCTACACGTTTTTGGTATGCGGGAGGAAACCGGAGAAATCCCGGAGTAAACCCGCGCAACACGGGGAGAACATGCAAACTCCACACAGCTCACTGTTGGTCGGGGGCTGGGATCGAACCCACGATCTCATGATCCCCGCGATTCCCCGGCCGAGGGTAAAACTGTGCTGTCACAGTGCTAAACCACTGCGCCACCGTGCAGCCACCTTTCACTCTATATGTATATCACGGACACACAGATCGCCCCAAAGGTCTCCCGAGTCGGCGGATGGAGCCACTGTTTACAGCAGGAGACGTTACAACAGGAAGAGCTAGTGCTAGCTAGCACTCAGCCGCCACCTGGTGCTAACGGATTGAAAATCGACATACCGGGAACTGTAGCGAAAACGACATGGGTGCCGGGCTGGAGTTTAGGCGGCGTGCAAGAAATATAAGACAGAATAATAAAGAGCGATGGCAAGAACCAAGCAGACCGCCCATAAAATCTACTGGAGGAAAAAGCCCCCCAGGAAGCAGCTAGCCACCAAGGCTGCTCGGAAAAGTGCTCCGGCCACCGGCGGAGTGAAGAAGCCTCACCGTTACAGGCCCGGTACTGTGGCTCTGAGAGAGATCCGTCGCTGCCAGAAATCCACGGAGCTGCTCATCCGTAAGCTGCCCATCCAGCGCCTGGTGAGGGAGATCGCTCAGGACTTCAAGACCGACCTGCGCTTCCTGAGCTTCGCCATCATGGCTCTGCAGGAGGCCAGCGAGGCCTACCTGGTGGGTCTCTTCTTCGCTAAGAGGGTCACCATCATGCCCAAAGACTTCCAGCTGGCCCTCGGCATCCGCGGAGAGAGAGCTTAGACTTTCTGCTGCACATTCACCAACCATAATGCTCCGCACTGTGTGTCTATATATATATACAGTATATATATACAGTATATATTTATAGTAATATGTACATATGTTTACTAGCTGTTCTTGTTTTTTCTTGCCTTCTGATTGTTGCTCTGAGTGTTGCTATCCCTGTGCTGTTGCAATCCTGGAATTTCCCCATTGTGGGACTAATAAAGGCTTATCTTATCTTATGTAAACAACCAAAATGACAATAAATAAAATAGACAAGAAAATAACAGACATAAAATACTCAAAAATACATGAAGAGTCTGAGCACTGGCTCAGACACATGATAGAGCCCTCTCCCCCAAGGGGTGGACCCAGACACCCCCAGGCAACACCAAAAGGACCCCCACCCCCACCCAAGAAAAGGAACAACAAAAAGTCACCCTGGGAGGGAGGTGGGGGAAACAGGCTATGGTGGGAAAATACAAACCCCGCTCAGGGCTCACACCCAAGCTACACTTGGGTGTGAGCCTAGCTACTGCCCCTGGGCCCCCCAATGCCAAGAAGCGTTCAGGTGGCCGGCCAAAGTCCCAGACCAGCCAAACGGCCAGGTGGTATGAGTCAGGTGGCCTGCCGGAGAACATAGGCCACCCAACCCAGCAGCTCAGTCTCTCGGGCGGTCAGCCTGAGTTTTTCAACCACCACAACCGGAGGGGTGACCCAGGAGATGGCTCCCCCCCCCGGGGAGGCCCAATGACAGGAAGCAGGGCCGGGGGGGGGGGGCACGACGGTCTCAGGTGGTAGAGGGATGGTAGCACCCGCGGTTGCTCCGGGCTGGAGCACTGCAGCACCCTCGGTGGCTCCAGGCTAGAGCACTGCAGCACCCTTGGTGGCTCCAGGCTGGAGCAACGCTGCACTCTCAATGGCTCCAGGCTGGAGCAACGCTGCACCCTCGGCGGGCCCGGGCCGGGCCATTGCTGCACCCACGGTGGTTCCTGGGCTGGAGCATAACTTCCACGGCAGACCAACACAGGGACGCAGCACCCAAGTTGGCTTCAAGCTGGGATGCAGCACCCACGGAGACCTAGATGAATGAGGCGGAACCCAGACGACGGCCTCGGGCAGAGGAGGAGCTGCACCCACAGAGGTTCCAGACTGGGACAAAGCGCCCGTGACAACCTCAGCGGGAGAAGCTGGACCCTTGGTGAGTGAGCCTGGACCCTCGGAGACCTCTGACACGACTGCCACATCTTCGGCGACCCTGGGGGAGAGCTCAGACAAAACAAGCAAACAAGCACGGTCAGGGTCATTGGCAGTGGCGGAGCCCAGCGAGGCGAGCAACTGCACCCCCCCTCACCACCACCACCAAGAGCCAGGTAAGATTGCTCCAAAATAGATAAAAGTAAGACAAAAGAGAGCACTTGCCTGAGCTCGAGCTACACCACCGTCCAGGACTCCGACGATGCAGGTGATGATGAAGATCTGGGCTCGGCCCTCAGGAGGACCAGTTCAGGCTCCCACTCTGCTATGGCGGCCCCTGCAGCAGGCATGATGGTTGTTCCTGTAGAGCCCAGATCTCCAGGTGGAGCAGCCAACGCCAATGGCTGCGTGGCGTGGCAGCTGGAGGCTGACTCGCCACTGACACTGACATGTCCAGAACCCTGAGATGCAGGACCTGGAGCCCCCTCACCGATGACACCGGGTCCCAAATCACTGAAACCAGGGGACGTTCTTTTGTCAGTTCTGGCTTCAGGGCACCAGAGGCGATCCTCTCCTTGGCTTAACCAGTCTTCTCTGTAGTCCAGCAGCTCCCTCCCTGGACCAGTAGGTACTCAGAGGAGTTAGAGATGGACAAAGGAGAAGCAGGTGAAGGCAGAGAAACAGCAGCAGATGTTGAATGCTCAGCCAGCTTGGGCCACTGCTGCTGAGCTTCACCACCGGGATTAAGGCAAGATAGTTCATTATTTGATAAAGATAAATGAAGAGGTACTCGCCTTAAATCCAAGGGTTTGGTGGTTGCTGCTAGTGGAGGTCCAGACGACGTTCCTGTGAGAACTGCGGAGGTCATCTGGTATGGAGGCGGAGACATGGGTGGAGGTTTGGAAGAGATTTTCCCCAGCCTGTGGAGCATGGATGATGAGTTTGTAATGGAGAGGAGAAGGTCTGTAAGTTCTGGATGGCTCCACAGGCTGGGTCATGCTTCCAGAACCTGTGCAGCTCCAACCCAGCACTCATGTACCGCCTCAGGAGTGCGGGAAATACGAGCCTCCAATAAGATGTTATTTATCATGCTCACAGCAAAACACTCCTCCTCACTGAGCCCCCATAGATGATCATCCGAAAGCACTGCCATGCCAGCGGGATAACAGATTTTAAAGTAAAAATATGGGAGAGAAGGAAAAAAAAGGCAAAACTCACAGCTGCAGGTGCCCACACTGGTAGGCACCATGGTAGGCACCATGAATGCCCCTTCAGGGCAGAGAGAAAAAGGCACCACACGCCGGCCGTGAGTTTGCAACATTTATTAAATTAACATAAAGACATACACAACACTTATGGAAAAGAGAATACTGGTCTGCAAAAAATAGTTAAGGCTAAGGCGAGCATGATCGCCAGCTAACCTGGAAACAAAAACTAAGGAACAGGCAGTAAAAAATAGCCTAACTAAGGCAAACGTGATCGCCAGCCAACCTACAAATAGCCAGTAAAACATGAAACGAGAGACAGAGCACTTACATGTTCAGAATTGACTTGATAGTAGGAAGCTACACTATACAATGGTGCAGCCCCCTTAAAATAGGCAGCAGCACAATTAACACAATCAATACCAGATGTGAGCACCTGAGTGAGCAGGAGAAGGTGACCTAATTAGACAATCACCCACAGCTGAGAACTGGGGAACAGACTGTGGGAGAAAGGTGAGTGTGCCTGAGAGATGAGGAAGGAGGCTCTGAAAGTAAACAACCAATATGATAACAGACATAAAATACTCAAAAATATATAAACAGTCTGAGTACTGACTCAGACACATGACAGTAACAACCCAAGTAATCCATATATACAAAGAAATCAAAGCAACTGTGTTCACAAAACAAGTTATATTTAATAAAGTGTAATGATACAGGGAATAAGTATTGAACACGTGAAAAAAAAGAGATGCCAAAAGGTATAGAAAGCCAAGAAACCAGCTGAAATCCATCAGAATTTAGGAAGCCATTCCATCCCCCATCAGTGCAAATTAATTTCAGCTGGTTAAGTCCTGACAGACAGCATTTAAAACAGTCTGTGAATATCAGATTGTCACACCACAAAGAACTTATGATGTTAGAAGCAAAGAGCTCTCTCTAGTCCTTCACAACCTTATTGCTGCAAAACATAATGATAGCATTGGTTACAGGTGCATTTCTAAACTGCTGAATGTTCCAGTGAGCACTATTGGAGCCATCATTCGGAAGTGGAAATAACATCATTTTACCATAAACCGGCCATGACCAGGAGCTCCTCGCAAGATTTCTGACAGAGGAGTCAAAAGAATTATCAGAAGAGTTATCCAAGAGCCAAAGACCACTTGTGGAGAGCTCCAGAAAGACCTGGAGGTAGCAGGTACTGCTGTTTCAACAAAAACAATAAGCAATGCACTCAACCAACATGGGCTCTATGCCTGCTCACCTCACAAGACTCCTCTGCTGAAGAAAAAGTACGTTACAGCTCATTTAAAGTTTACTGCACAAGATTTGGGCAAGCCAGTAAAATACTGGGAGACTATAGTCTGGTCAGATGAGACCAAAATTGAACTTTTTGGATGCCACAACACCCAGCATGTTTGGAAGAGAAATGGCACTGCACATTCCATCATGGTGTGGGGGTGTTTTTCAGCATACGGTACAGGCAGACTTCATATAATTGAAGGAAAGATGAATGGACAAATGTACAGAGACAACCTTGATAAGAACCTGCTGCCATCTGCTAAGATGCTGAAGATGAAACGAGGGTGGATATTTCAGCAAGACAATGATCCCAAACACACAGCCAAGGAAACTCTCAACTGGCTCCAGAGAAGGAAAATAAAGCTGCTAGAATGGCCCGGTCAGTCACCTGACCTGGATCTAATTGAAAATCTATGGAACGAACTGAAGATCAGAGTTCATAGAAGACACCCACAGAACCTTCAAGATTTGTAGACAGTTTGTGTGGAAGAATGAGCTAAAATCACTCCTGAACAATGCTTGTGTTATGTCTGAATAATGGGGAGTCGGAGTCACCATTAACTGAACACTGAACCGCTTTATTTCTGCGTACAGCACAATATACTGTATACTCCAGCCGTAGCCCACCTTACATCATCATTCCCCAACCCCTCGGCTGGGCTACGGCAAGCCCCAAGACACAAAACATATTAACATTAATGCCAACATTTCCATCAACTTTACTGTTTCTCTCTGGGGGTTTTTTGCACGCACACACACACACACACACACATACTGTATATATATATATATATTATTTATGAAAGAAAAGCACTTTTTTCAATGAAGATAAATTTAAACTAATCAGAAATACACTCTATACATTGCTAATGTGGTAAATGACTATTCTAGCTGCAAATGTCTGGTTTTTGGTGCAATATCTACATAGGTGTATAGAGGCCCATTTCCAGCAACTATCACTCCAGTGTTCTAATGGTACAATGTGTTTGCTCATTGCATCAGAAAGCTAATGGATGATTAGAAAACCCTTGTGCAATCATGTTAGGTCTGCAATGCTGCAATTGCTGCAAATGGAGGATTCTTTGACGAAAGCAAAGTTTGAAGGAAAAAATTATTATTTCAAATACATATCATTATTTCTAACCTTGTCAATGTCTTGACTATATTTTCTATTCATTTGACAACTCATGGTGGTAAATAAGTGTGACTTTTCATGGAAAACACAAAATAATTGTCTGGGTGACCCCAAACTTTTGAACGGTAGTGTGTATATATATATACACATACGTGTATATATATATATATATATCTGTAACACAAGCCAGGCCAAACCAGGCCAACCAGGCCAACTAAATGAGCGTTTGGGTAGACTGCCAGAATGCCCCCACCCTGCTGCTTAATCCCAACAGGTGTCAAACATTGCAGTCCTCAGTACATAGTCCTCCAGGTACCTGGGCCTCTGACGAACTGTAGCCGGGTGTCCCCTAGGGGAGGACTCTGCACCGGGCACCGTCGGCCTCGCCTGGGAATCCTCGCCATTCCAGTCCCATCACATCAGACCACCCCATAGCAGCTCCCGTCGTCTGCTCCGGTGGTGACCTCCTCAATCTGCTGGAACGCCACCGGGACCCGCCTGCAAGCTCAAACGTGTCACTGCCCCGTTGCTTCAGGATCCACAGGGGCCCTGTCCATAATGGCTGCAGCTTATGGGTGCAGTTAGGGTGTCTAATCCACACCCGGTCCGACACCTTCAGTCCGTGAGCTCTCGCTCTGTGCTTCCTGTCAAACTGACTTTTCATTTTCTGCTGTTGCTCAGCGACACAGTCCCATGTAGAGTCCACACTTCTCGGAGGGCGAGTCATGGGTGGCCTCAGTCGATCCACCGGCAGGAGCATTTCACGCACCAGCATGAGAGCCGCCAGGGAGCGTCATGTCGTGGCATGGGCCATTGCCCTGTAGTGGAGCAGCGTGCTCTGCAGAGCGTCCAGGAAAGCGAGCCGTCTGCCGTCTGCCAAATGAGCTCTCAGTCCATTCTTCAGCGTTTTGTTAAACCACTCGACGCTCCCGTTGGCCTGGGGATGGTAAAATGCAGTTTTGACGTGTTCCACATCCTTACCGCCCAAGAACTCCTCAAACGCCCCGGAGGTAAACTGCAGGCCATTGTCCATCATGATCATATTCGATATCCCCCACCTAGCAAACAGGGACGACAGGACACTTGTAACCACATCCGTCGTAACCGAGATGGTTGGCAGAACTTCTGGCCGCTTTGCAAATAAGTCATAGGCCACGAGCAGAAACCGGCTGTTCAAGGGTGTTGCGTGTAGCTCGCTGCAGATGTCCAACTGCACATGCCTCCACTGGCCTTCAGGGTATGACACCGGCTGCAGGGGTGGGTGTGGGGGGTGGCCCGCCGGTCTTTCCACTGTCCGAACATGGAACACAGTGTTTCACCATGGTCTCGATGTCCTTATCAATACCAGGCCACCAAACTGAATCCCTGCTGCATTGTTTACCCTGACCATGCCCAAATGGCCCTCGTGGAGCATCGTCAGGACACATGGCCTCAGGGACAACGGGATCAAGGTGCAGTGTCCCCTTGCCACACACACATCATCCCAGCAGCTCAGTTCATCTTTGACTTGTTGGAAGGGTACCAACTCACCTTGCACCTTTGTGGGCCAACCCCCTGTAACCGAATATTTCCTAGCCCACTTATAAGGTCCTATTCATTTTGCCATATTGGTGGGAGTGCGCTTTTGGGCCATTATACGGCGCAGCTCATGGAAAGTGGGGCAATATGTCTGGCAGAACGCCTCGAGCTTCTCGCAGAAACACACTGAATTGTTCTCCAATTGGGGCAGTGTGGCAGCAAACTTTGGAATATCCTCCGGTGCCCACGGCCTCAACACCACTTGGGGTCCATCGGGGCCCATTACTTCTACCATAGGCATAGTGGTAGACAGGTCCAGTTTAGGTGTGACGGTTTCCCGCCTACTGGCTGCTGCTGCTGGCCCATGAATGGAGGCTTTCATCAGTCCATCATGTTCCTTGCTACCCTGGTGTTTCAAAGCAGGGTCAGCGGGTTATGTTTACTCTCAGGAGGGGGCATGTTATCTTCAGGTGTGAATGAATGTGACCCAGGCAGAGCTAGATACAATGCCGCAGTAAAGGATTAGTAGGATGGGGGCGGGGAGTAGAGGACGATCTCACCCACAGGGTGGGGGGAGGATCCCCAGCAGAGTGTGAAAATTGTTTTTGTGTGGTGTGTGCTTTATATTGTCTGTCTTTCTTTGCCTGTTAATTCTTTTTTTCCCTCTTTTTCTCTTCTCCCCATTTCCTGCTCATCTCTCCATGTCTTTGTTTCAGTTAACCACATTTCCACAGCAGTTTTCTAACTGCAATTGCGTCAACAATTTTTTTTTTGATAAATATTAAGTGAATCACTAAATCTACAGGTTTGATCCTACTTTAGGCTCACTCTTGAATAAACATCAGCATTTGATAGAATCCTTAAGCTAAAACTGGGTATTCTGTAGGAGGAATCTCACCATGTCACATTTAAAAACGGCAAAATAAACACACATATAGCTTCAAAGTTTGCAATTTTGCTTAAATGTGTAAATATGTTTGCTTTTAATTTAAAAAATTACAATATGTGGTTACATAAATGTTTAAATATAATGTGGATGTTTTTACATGTTCCTACTGTATATACAGTATATCTATGCAGTGAATGGAGAGCAGCCAACAAGTTTCTTTTTGCTTCTTTTTGTATAGAAACTTTAAATTGGTGTTAAATTTAGGTTATTCCGCATAATATGGATTGCTTTGAAGTTACTTTGAAGACTTAATTTGGTTATAAATTGGCTTTAAAGATTAAGTTTGAATAAAAGATGCAGTCCCTATGTTTGACCACAAGATGGAGGCAGTTTTCGTCTGCACTCCCGGAAGAGGAAACCCAGTGACATCACTAGGGCCCAGGCTCTATACTCTAGACGGTCGCTTTCGTGACGTTACGACCTGACCAATCAGCGGCGACCAGGCTGTTGACGTCACATCTCGGCACGACTCAGCACGGTTGTACCCTGCCCTCGAGCAGGCACGAAAATAACGCCTGTTAAACCGTGTTGGGGCTAGTGGAAAAAGCTACAAAGCGTGCTGAGCTGTGCCGTGTTGGGCTAAGCGGGGCTAGTGGAAAAGGGCCTTAAGATGGCAGCGAAAGGACACTTGCTTTAAATGGACTTAAGATGGCGTCGCTCGGCTGATTCTACACATGCGCGGTGTGGAGCTGTTTAGTGACACGTGGATGTGGGCGTGTTCGTCCTCGCGACAACGAAGCACGCGTTGCTTTTTCAGGCCATTTAATTATTCAGCGTGTAATCACGCTTCTTAAGCATGCATTAAACAGCAAACAGAAATAACTGAACAGAATGAGGTAGGGGCGTTCCCTCCTCTCTCTCGCTATCAGCGCGCACACACACACACACTGTACTGCCCAGAGAGCAGGGGAAGAGTGGTTGAATTCCCCCCTCCCCTCATGCTTCACACAGAAGCACACAGACAATGGCTGCGGGAGTCACACCCTGCACCGAGAAACACACCACTAAGTTTGACTAAACCACACACACAGCTTATGCCTTATTGTTTCAAGTGAGAAGGACACCCCCCCCCCCCCGAGGAAATTCAGCTTGGCAGATCTATTTTTCAATAAATTCCACACTCTCAGGACTATAATTGTCAGTCATGAATTTCACCTTCGGGCCGCTCACGCTGGAGGGACACCGTTTAGGTCTCGATTTGCAAGACCCTATTACTGACCAATATGACCGATAGTCACCACTACACGTCTGAAGTGCCTGCTAACGCGTCCTTATCTTGATCGCTGGTCTTCCCAGGCATCCCTGGGCATGCCCCAACGTCTCACTGTGAATTCAGACTATGTCCCCAAACCTATCTTTAATAGGTACTGTACACTGTCTTATTTTTTAGCTATGTCCCCAAACCTATTTTTAATAGGTACTGTACACCGCTTATTTTTAGCTATGTCCCCAAACCTATTTTTAATAGGTACTGTACACCGCTTTTCACTTTAGTCCTGCCACGAGATCGGCTCGCAGGACTCCAGAATTTTGTTCACAGATATTAGTCCAGTGAGGTGAACTACATAACCGACAATTTACCAATACAATTTGCATAAAGGGTACAATAAATTTGACTTACTTTAACTTTAGGAGACTCGTAAAATGGATTCTTCTAGATCAGGGGTCACCAACGCGGTGCCCGCGGGCACCAAGTCGCCCACAAGGACCACATGAGTCGCCCGCAGGCCTGTTCTAAAAATAGCACAACTCGCAAGTGAGCTGCGTCTAAGATGTAATTTTTTCTGCCACTATTTTTTAAAATCACACTTGCATTTATATAGATTTTAAAATGACAATGTCTTAAAAATAAAAAAAATGAAAATATGTTTATTATACGTAACGTTAAGGTGAACTCTGACCTAGTTCAAAGGTCAGTATTGTGCGCATGACAAAACCTTCGCACTTGTGGAGAGTAAGCTAGCGGGCAGTGAAGATGGTGAGCGCAGTGCAGTTTCCTAGTCCAAAAACATGGCAAAAAAAAAAAGACAGAAAATTTATCATTTTCAAAGTGAGCGGGAGGAAGAGTTCTTTTTTACTACCGTGAAAGGAAGCTGCGTGTGTTTCATTTGCGGGGCGACTGTGGCCCACTGCTGCCCACTCTTTTTTTTTTTTTTTTTGACTTATTTTGTACCCGTAGGTAGATTTCTTCTGCAGTCCGGTGACAAGCCACCAGCTGCCGGTCGCTGCGTGCGCAAGCGCCCCTTAACTCCCTAACCTGCATGTTTTTGGCATGTGGGAGGAAACCGGAGAAATCCCGGAGTAAACCCACGCAAACACGGGGAGAACATGCAAACTCCACACAGATCACTGTTGGCCGGGGGCAGGGATCGAACCCACGATCCCCGCGATCCCCTGGCCGAGGGTAAACTGCTGCCGCGGTGCTAACCACTGCAACACCGTGCATATAAGCACTCTCAGTGCTTGTTTAGCTTCTTCTCATGAAAGGACAGTGCTGGTTATTACTCAAGCATGATTCTTGGCAAGAACTGTATGGATATAATTCCAGTGAAGAAGAACACACAAAAGTGTGTTTATTAAATGTAACAGATTTTGAGCAGAATTGCAGCAGATTTGTTCAGTTAAAAATGTGATAAGATTTATTTAATATGAAAGTTGATTTTTCTTAAATGCTGCATAACTTTTTCAAACATGGTTCAACATAATTCATGAATTAAAAGGGTTTAGTTTTTTATGGTTAAAAGGGACTGGTGAAAATTGGACATTTTTTTAATGAAATGTAGAAGTGATCATCTGAACAATTGCTGAGATTAATAAAAATAAAGTGTTGAATATTGATCTTGTCTGTTACCCACTCTAAGTTATTGATAATTATTTTTATTTATATATATATATATATATACTGTATATACAATTTGTTATTTTAGAGGAGTGTGTCAAGCTGGTGCCCTTCACATGACTCGATACCCATGAAGTAGCTCTTGGTTTCAAAAAGGTTGGTGACCCCTGTTCTAGATAGTGTGACGCCCCTTCGCCATCTCCGCACTCCCGTTGCCAACTAGGCGGAAAAAGCCGAACTCATTGGCGGGAAAAGCCGAACTCCGTTCGGAGCTCCGTTCGGGGACGAGCGAAGATTGGCTCCGTTCCAGCGTCGACAGGGAAGATTGGCAATCAACTATCCCACTTCCTGACACCAAGAAATGTAACCAAATATTTCCTAGCCCACTTATAAGGTCCTGGAGAAAATAATCAGACTTATCTTCCATGTTGAATTCCCTTTATTACTGCCGGCAGGAAAGAAGTGAAGGAACAGCCTACCTGAAGTTTCTGCACTGCTCTGCTTAAACAAAGGAGGCTCCTGGTTTTTATAGGCACCCCCAGAGCGCTCCCCCACATTACCTTATATGGATACATAGAGACTGGCTGAGAAAGTACGAGAACATTCTGGAAGTAGCCTTCAAACCTAGCAAGTACTAGAACATTCTGACAATAACTATTCCACTGACCATAGTTACACTCAGGGCATGTATTAGCAATAATTATTCAGAAGAAGAAAGACATTTAAACATAATTGTGCATCACCTAAATTACACAACAGATTGGTATATAGCAGTAAATTTCCACCATGATGAACATGTGAATAATAAATTTCCACCACACCCCCCAATCACTGAGCGTAGTTGTGCCAGCACCGGGTCTCGTTACGATTCTGCCCAAAGCTCCTGAGGGGACACCCTATCCCGGAGGGTCCCGTGCAGTGCATTCACCAGATCCGCCTCTGTTGGGTCGTCGTCATCGCCATCCCATAGCATTGAGTTAGCCGTGGCGGGGTACAGTAGATCCGCCACAATGTTATCCTTGCCGGGAGTGAACTGGGTGGTGAAATTGTAGGCCCTCAACCGTTCTGATTATCTGTGGATCCTCAGAGGCCTATGTCCCGAACCCGATGTCTCCAGCAGAGTCGTGAGCACCCAGTGGACCGTCCTCAGGGTGAAATGGCGCCCATAGAAGTAAATATGCCACTGCTGACACGCCCAGACACAGGCAAGCACCTCCCTCTCACCCACAACATATTTTTGCTCGGCTGCCGAGAGGAACCGGGCCACTGGGCGTTCCATGCCGTCTTGTACCTGGGACATCACCACCCCCACTGCAGAGCCAGAAGCGTCACAAGTCACAATGGTTGGTCGGTTAGGGTTGAAATGGGCCAACACCAGAGGAGAGGTGAGCTGGCGTTTCCGCTTGGCAACCGCCGCCAAGCAAGCTGGAGTTCACTCCCATGCTGCGTCCTGCTTCAACTGGGCCCAGAGGGGTTCAGTCGTCTCTGAGTAGCGGAGAAGGAAACGTCCGTAAAATTTTACCATGCCCAGAAACAATGAGAACTGTGCGGCCATTGAAGGTTCTGGAAGGCGTAGGACCGCCTCCATGTTTGGGTGTAGAGGTTGGAGCCCCCTCTCGTTCAGCCGGAACCCCACAAACTCTATGGAGTCTGCTGCAAAGATGCACTTCTCACCATTCAAAGTGACCCCATGCTCTCGTAGTACCTCCAGGACCCATTTCAGCTGCTCGTAGTGCTCCTCCCACGATGTGCCATGCACCACAATGTCATCTATATATGCTACCATGCCTCTGAGACTGGCCGGGATCGTCAACATAATCTTCTGGAAATAGCTGGGTGCTGAGCTCAAGCCAAACGGCATCCGGGTGTACCTAAAAACCCCAAATGGGTCACGAACGCTGTCAGGTTCCTGCTGGCAAGGTGGAGGGGCACTTGCAGGTACCCTGGCGGGGGTCCAGCTTCGTGAACACCTGTGACCCACTAAACATTGCTGTGAGTTCCTCCATAGTCGGAAGTGGGTACTTGTCTGGGATAATTGCTTTGTTCACCATCTTGAGATCTATGCATGGTCTAATGCCCCCCGATTTCTTCTTGGCTACCACGATGCTGGATATCCAAGGTGAGGCATCCACCCTCTCGATGATGCCAGCCTCCAGTAACTTGGACAATTCTGCCGTGACATCATCCTGCAGTGTGAGGGGAAGCCACCGTAGTGGCTGAGTCTTTGGTGCCACGCTCGTATCAATGAGCAGGCGGTGATGGAACGCCTTGATGCATCCCAGGCCCTCAAACAGCCCCAACCAACGGAGGTGCCAATCGGGGTACACCGTTAGCCCCATCAAGCCCTCTGGGTCCCTGATAGAAAATCCCAGCTCACCTAGTAGGTCTATTCCCAATAGGGCTGTTCCCCGGCACACCACAGGGAACGTGAAACTGGGCACCATCTTCGACCCACACGTCACTGAAAAGTTGGCCATACCCACCATTTCAATCTCCACATGACCATACCCAAACATCTTCACCGGTCCAGCATTGATGGTTTTCCCGGGAAATAGTCTCCTCATCGTGGCCATGCACAGGATAGACCTGCCAGCCCCCGAGTCCACCATAAGAGGCACATCAACGCCGTCAAGCTTAAGCACATACCACTTCAACAGCCCCTTCCCCATACGTGCCACACACACCCGTCTGGTGTCGCTGGGCTCCGCCGCCAACAGCCTAGCAGTGAAGGTGTGGGCCCTGTTCCGCGCCTTCCTCCACCACCTCTTGAGAGTCCGCCGCCGAGGCTTAGCTAGCATGCTAACCCCCGTGCTCGGCGGGAAAACATGGGTAGCTGACTTCTCACTAGCTAAAGCTGGCAGATTCCGCAGTATTGGGGACTCCCTCTGTCTAACCATATCCGACACGTGTTCAGGCAAGAGAGCATCTCTAGCTAGCCTTAGCTTCTTCTTCAGCCACATGTTGTTGGTGCTATGAGCTAGCTTATTCCAGACCAGCTCCTCCTCAATAGGCCCAAAAGCACACTCTCTCGCTAGGCTGCGTAGCTCCATAATGAAAGACCAAGTGGACTCACCCATTTGCTGTTGACGGTCAAAAAACTCATACCTCCGCTCAGTGACGGTGGAGTGGTCCCCGAAGGTACTGTCCATCAACTCCAACCCATTTTCCAGTGAACTGCTGCCCCACAGCCCAAAAAATATCCTCTGTCCCTCTACACCGAGGTGGTGGCCCAATAGACGCCTCCATCTTTTTTCGGTGGCGTCGCCCAGGCCAGCCGCAGCCACATACACATTAAACATCCCCTTCCAGCAGGTCCACGGTATAGCCGGTGTGCCCGGGGACTGAAGGAACAGAGGTGGTTCCCTGAAAACACGCGCCCATTTTATCTCTCATCGCCAAATGTTATGTCTGAAAAATGGGGAGTCAGAGTCATCATTAACTGAACACTGAACTGCTTTATTTCTGCGTACAACACAATATATACTCCAGCCGTAGCCCGCCTTACAACATCACTCCCCAACCCCTCGGCTGGGCTACAGCAAGCCCTGAGACACAATTCTCATATATAACAGCCTGCACCTAGTTTCTCCATACAGGTGTCTGGAAGCTGTTATTACCAACAAAGGCTTTTCTACTACATATTAAATGAATTTCACCAAGTGTGTTCAACACTTATTCACTGGGTCATTCCACTTTATTAAATATAATTTGTTCTGTGAACACAGTTGCCTTGATTTCTTTGTATGTATGGATTGTTTGGGTTGTTACTGATATCTGGTGAAAATCTCAGGTCAATGGCTCCATCAGAAATATGTTTAATGAGAAAAATGTTGATGTGTTCAATACTTATTTCCCCACTGTACACATGAATTTATGTGATTTAAGAAAAAAATGCTACTCCTCCTAGGCAACTGCCTCGATGCTCACCAAACTCACTCACAATGATCCCCAGGTCGGTCTGAACCCAGGTTGTGCTCAAGGTCACGCCAGAATGAGCTACTCCATCATTAATGGTCTGGTTACAGATTTTGTGGATCTGTGTAAACAGGATTCCCTTTAAAGTACAAAGGAACAGCTTTTCTGTTTTCACGAGAACTGTTGCCATGTAAACATATCCTGAAGGGGCCAAGAAACTGGATAGATGGGAAGATGGTTTTAAGTTATGTCATAATTGATTTTTGCAGTTAAATGTGGAACATCTGGTGGAGAAAATGAAGACCACAGTGAAGAGAGGACTCATTCTGAGGTGTGAGGGAACCGGCAACATCCTTTCATCATCATAATCCTATTTGTTTCTTTTTCACTCTGGGTGTCTTTTTACTCTTTTATTTCACTTCTGTTTTAGAAATGAGAAGTGCAATGCAAACTACACCACAGACTTCATCTTCAACCTGTACTCAGAGGAGGGCAAGGGCGTGTTTGACTGCAGAAAGAATGTACTTGGACATATGCAGCAGGTGTGATACTCAATACCGAACTACTATTTGTGTGTGTGTGTGTGTGTGTGTGTGCGTGCGTGCGTGCGCGCGGGTGTGCATGCTGATTCATTATTTTTATACCACTCTTCAGTTCTCATAAATATAAGGCACACTGTTCTTTATCCTCAGGGTGGAACACCCAGCCCTTTTGACAGGAATTTTGGTACTAAGATGGGGATGAAGTCTGTTCTTTGGCTGACTGACAAACTGAAGCAATGCTACCGACATGGTAAGGATGTGATATTATTAAACACAAAAACTTGAGCTTTGACCCTCTGTGCTTTTGGGTTAATCAGTATTATATTTTTAATCTTGTACCTCTAGGTCGCATTTTTGCCAATTCTCAAGATTCAGCCTGTATGTTGGGCTTGAGAAAGAGAGGTTTGGTGTTTCAGCCCCTGGCCGAACTTAAGGACCAGACCGACTTTGAGTAAGATGTCTTTAATATTCTTTATTTTTTTGTCACTTCTAAAAAAAATTTGTTCAAGCTTTAGGATGAAATCAAACCTTTGAGTATTTAGATTAACATCAAGAACATGGTCTGTTCACATGGACCCTCTGTGGACTGGAGGATGATGAAATTTATGCCATGCACAGTGTGCAGTCACACAGACGTGGAGATGCTTTTATGAATACAGCTTAATACAATTAAATCATGTTGCCTTCTGCTTCCTAGTGGTCTGAAGTGGCCTAAAGCAACTTGAAAGCAATACTAAAACTTAGGGCATAACTTCAGCTATCAAATAACAAAGCACCCTGCGACTCGCTATTGGGACTGAGGTCATAAAATGTGCAAGTTATAGTCTTTCCAGTGTTCTTACCAGGACCAGGAAAGTTACATAGTGCTGCTTAAAAGGAAATTTCTATCCCCCAGTCTACAGCATAAATCTTTACTGATTTTTCCTTCTACAGACATCGTATTCCAAAAATACAATGGTGGTTAAAACTGAGACCCATCATGAAAATCCTGGCCAAGTACAAGATCAATCTGGATACCTCTGAAAGGGCTGCAATGGAACATGTCATCAAAAAGAGAGGCTTAGTTCCTCAATAGTCTCTGTGTGATTATTCAGGACCATACATGACCTGACTCAGCTTCTTTAAAGGCACTTTGTAAACTCAGAATAAAGGAAGTGCGCTATGAATAAAGATGTAGACTTAATTAAGCGGTGTCTTGGAATCATTTCTCAGAATTCACTTCATTCATCCATCCATCTTTTACCACTTTTCCGGAGGTCTGGGTCATGGAGGCAGCAGTTCAAGTAGAGAAGCCCAGACTTCCCTCTCCCCAACCACCTGCTCCAGCTCTTCAGAGAGGATACCAAGGTGTTCCCAGACCAGCTGGGAGACATAGTCTCTCCAGTGTGTCTTGGGTCTGCCCTGGGGTCTCCTCCAAGTGGGACGTGCCCAAAACATCTCAAGGGGGAGGCACCCAGGAGGCATCTTTATCAGATGCCCAAACCATCTCAACTGACTCCTTTCAATGTGGAGGAGCTACTCTGAACCTCTCTTGGATGACTGAGCTCCTCACCCTATCTCTAAGGGTGAGTCCAGCAATCCTACGTAGAAAGAATTCACTTTATTTAACAAAATGCAATTCTGTAATGCAGTGTTTAGATTTTAGTAAAAACAGCAACAACATAGTGACCATCCTGCCTTTGCTTTAGTCATGACTGTTGAGGTAGAGAGATGGTTTTACGCACATCTTGTTATCAAGTGCCTCTCGGAGGCAATAAGGATGGACCCAAATGCCGGACAGAAAGTTTGAAGATTTATTACCAAGAACTTAGCTCGGAAGCTGAGTAAACACAAATTGGGCTGAAACGGCAGATACAATGACAATCTCCCGAGGTGATGCCAGGCATAATGGTGTCACAGGAGACCAAATGTAAACAATGCAAAGACTGAATACAATGTGGCTGGAAACCATGTAGCCGAGTGCAGGGTAGACGTAAACGAGGATGCCGCTGGGAGGAATGGGAAGTGGTGTGAGTAAATAAGAATGTGCATAATGAAACAATTAGGAACAGCCATGATAAATTGGAAGTAAGAGGAAGTGGAAATAAACAGGAAATTAACTACGCTAAGCTGGAAGTAAACAAAAGGCACTGCCAAAATAAAGGACAACTCAGAAACAATGACAAGGTGGAGGGAAAACAATACATGGACCTTACCAAAGTAACTGAGAAATGACAAAGATTATAATAATGATAATAGCAATAATGGAGAAAGTCCAAAGACAACAAAGGCGAGGACATGGTCACAGTCCATGACATATCTAAAGGAATCAGGCTGTTTACATTGATCTCTTGGTTTGGGTGGTATTTCAAATTGTTCATACAAAAGGTATGTCTTCAACAAAAACAAGCTTCAGGAGGATAACTCAGACAAAAAGGGAAAATATCAATTATGACTCAAAAATCAGATAAAAAACCACTATGCCTGTGTAAGGGCTGTAAAAATTGTGTTATCTATACCCTCATCATACCAATCTGTTATACATGTGCATGCCTATATAACCTAAAACCTGCTATACAATTACCTAACGGACACAAAAACGTGTAACACCAAAAAGAAATGAAAGAGCCCCTATTGTGCTCCTTTTCCACATGCTGAAAGTGACGGGATCCACAGCTCCCTAAAATGTACCGAGTCACTTCAGGTTCGTTCAGTAAAAAGATCCGTTTGAAATATTCGTACACCAGAGTGGTGGCTTAGCGGTAGAACATCCACCCCACAACCGGGAGGTCGGGGTTTAGGTCCCGGCCGGGTCATGCCAAAGACCATATAAAAATGGAACTTCCTGCCGTTCAGCTTGGTGCTCAGCAAAAATGGAACAGAGGAGGGAAATGTGGGCGGCAGTGGCTCAGGAGGTAGAGCGGGTCATCCAATAACCAGAGGGCTGGTGGTTCGAATCCCACTCTCCCCAGCCATCCTGCTGTTGTGTCCCTGGGCAACACAGTTTACCCATCTTGCCTCCAGTGTCCATGACACTGGGCATGAATGTGTATAAATGTTCGGTAGAGGCCAGAAAGGCTGTTGGCGCTGATTGGCAGCCATGTTTCTGTCAGTCTCCCCCAGGGCAACTGTGGCTATAGTAGTAGCCTACCACTATCAATGTCTGTCTGGAGTGAATGAATAATGGACTCAGTGTAAGCACTTTGAAATGTCACTTTAAATACTGATAAGCATCAACTGGGGATTCTAAATTGTCCTTAGGTATGACTGTGAGAGTGAATGGTTGTCTGTCTCTCTGTGTTGGCCCTGTGATGGACTGGCAATCTGTCCAGGGTGTACCCTGCCTCTCGCCCAAAGATGCTGGGATAGGCTCCAGCCCCCCCCCCCCCCACCCGTGACCCGAAAAGGATTAAGTGGAAGAAGATGGATGTAATCCATTAATTATATTGTCGTGCTATGTGTGCAAGATGATTTAAGTATGCATTTAAAAGCAATGTGAAAGTTACTTTTCCAAGTAACTAGTTACTTTAATCATGCAGTAATTGTAAAGTAACGCAATTACTTTTGAAAAGAAGTAACTAGTAACTGTAATTAGTTACTGTTTTTTAGCAACTTGTCCAACACTGGTCATAGGTGGAACCATATTCCCACACAAGGACATCCACAAGTTGACGTGGAAATCCCCAGACCAGAGGATTGTCAACCAGACTGACCATGTGATAATCAACACCAAGTGGAGGCAGTCGCTGACGGATGTGCATGTCTTTAGAGGGGCAGACGCTGGCAGTGACCACTACTTGGTAGGAGCCACAGTAAAGCCAAAGCTCCGGCATGCACAGAAGTAGGGGAAGATGAAGACAGTGCAGCTTGACATACACAGACTGAAAGAACCAAAGGTGAAGAAAGATTTCATATTGGAACTCAGAAACCAAGGAAATCCTTGGATCAGGTAGTTAGATGGTCCAGTCGTTTTGCTTGGTGAGCCACAGCTGAACCTGACATCCCTGTACACCAGACAAGTACAGAGGATGGCTACCTCCATTTTAAATGATGACTCCCACCCTTTGCACTGCCACTTTCAGCTTCTTCCCTCAAGACGGAGGTTTACTGTCCCAAAAAGTAGAACCCAGCGCTACAAAAACAGCTTTGTCCCTGCTGCTATCAAAGAGTTGAACAAGCTGTAACAATATATTGCACATAATTTAGGTACCTATTTATTAACTCCATTTTATATTTACTTATTTTTGTAGGATGTCACTTGGGTTCTAAATATTTTATTGGGTTTTAGACCTTTGAGTTTTTAACCTCTTTGACTAGTTTTTAACTTTTAATATGACCCTTCTCTCTTACCTCTGGTTTTTCTCCCATCTCTTTGTCTTTTTATACCCTGATTGATGGAGCCTTGAGTATTCTTATCATGTTTATAGTCAGCTTCATATGTGCCTGTGTTTGTGTCTATGTTGAATGTAAGTTGTGGCTTGTAAATATGGATGTCACCAGACTGCAAAACAAATCTACCTACGGGTACAAATAAAGTAACCTGAACCTGAACCTGAACCACTTCGAAGTCTTGGGAATTGCTGAGGACAAGGAGGATGGCAAAGAGGACCCAGTGGAACAAGAGTGGTACAACATCAAGGGCACTTACTTGCACACTGCAAAGAAAGTGCTAGGACCTCTTAAGAAGAAGAACAAGGAATGGCTGAGTCCAGACACCTGGAGGAGAATCAATTAAAGATGAGACATTAAGTCCAAGCTGCTGAGCACTAAGTCTATGCATGTGAAGACCCAGCTGGAGTCTGCCTACAGTGAGGAAAAAACAAAGAAGTCAAGAGAAGTTCCAGAAGGGACTAAAGATCCTTTGTGGAGGAGCTGTCAGTGGAGGCTGAGTCAGCTGCAGCCAAGGGAAACCTCAGTGAAGTGCACAAGATCACGAAGAAGCTCAGTGGCAACATGTCAATGAAGACAGACCCAGTGAAAGACAAAGATGGGAAGAGACTGACTAAGGAAGAGCAGGCTGCCAGATGGGCCAAGCACTTCCAGACAGTGTTGAACCAGCCTGAGCCAACATGCTCAGCCAATCCACCACCAGCAGACACTGAACTTGATATTGACACTGAACCTCCTACCATAGAAGAAGTGTAGGCCACCATAGAGTCTCTGAAGAATGGCAAGGCAGCTGGAGTTGGTGGCATCCAAGCTGAGTTACTCAAGGCAGATGTCAAAACAGCTGCAGGTGCGCTTTGTCCACTCTTCAAGCATAGATGGCGGACCAACACTGTACCTAAGGACTGGAGTCAAGGACTCATCGTGAGCTGCCCAAAAAGGGTGACCTCCAGATGTGTGACAACTGGCATGCTATTATCCTGTTATCCATACCTAGCAAAGCCTTCTGCAGGATAATGGATCCTGCAGAAGGCTTTAAATAAGGCTTCTGCCTATCTGATTTAAATATATGGATGTCCAAATGATAGAAAAATTCCATATTATCTATACTATTATTGATATTAATAATGTATTATTATATTTGAGAAGTATCACACCTTTCATATGCCATGTTTAATGTTTATATGAGCATTCCAGATTGGATAAGTTTATATATTCTTGGCCTGTTTCTGTGAGCAACTTCAGCGAGTTCAGACTGAGGATCAGTACATGCATAAGGAATGATCTAAGCCATTTATTATAATCTCTTTGACATAACCTGTTTTGGGTCACAGGAATGCACAGGAACTTCTCAGCCTGTACAGATCAGTGGTAGATGGACATTCTGTTAGTTTTATGGATCTCATGTCTTCATGACCCATGTCTCCAGAGTGTCAGAGTGTCTGACGTCCGCCTGGATAAGCTTAGTTATCAGGACTGTCCCGTTCTGTCCCCTCCCTTATCCTCATCCTCCCTCTCCTTTCTCCTACCTATATATATCAGACTTAGAAGAATGGATTCTTTAGAGATTCTAGGTGTGTCCGACTGTCATGCTTTGTAACCTCTCCCCCATAGTGGCCAATGGGGTGATTTTGTAATAAATGTACATAAATTCAACTTTCCGCCTGATTATTTGACTTTGAATAATTTAAGCTCAAAATTATTCCAACACCAAACATCCATATATTTAAATCAACATATAAAGAAATGATTTTTGAGCAATATAAAAATAAAGGGCAGTAATATTACAATGTGTCTTCAATGAAGAAAGGTTGTTATTGTGAATATAGCAACAATAGTACTATTGTTATTGATATCACTATTACTTGAATTACAGTATTAGGACTGTTGTTAGGATGGAATTATTTGAAGTATTATATAGGCCAGGTGGAATTATTATTATTATTATTGTTGTAACTACCATATGGCTGCCTATTATTATGGTTATTATTATTATATGGTTACTTATTGCGTCTAGGTATTGTAAGCCATGTGAGGGTATATAGTGGTATATATGGTGATTATGATGATATTGTCTATAATTATATTAAACATACCAGAAGTATTTATTTATTATTATTACAATTATTATTAGATGTTGGTATTATTGTCAATATAAACTATCATTGTTGTATCATTTTTATTGCATAATTTAATTATAAGGTGTATTATATTATGGTATTGTATAATGAATGTAATTGTGGGATGAATAATGACTAGAATGATATGATCATTTATTGGGTATGGAGAAGGGGTGGGACTATATAAACGTTGGCTTCTTCCCACTTCTTTTGAACATTTTATTTTTTTGGTTTTGATTTTTGTTTTAATTTTTTTTTCTTTTTTGTCTGGATGTTCAAATAAATAAAATTTAAAAAATAATAATAATAATCCTAAACTGCCTGGGAGTTGTGGTTGATGCCAAACTCCAGGAAGAGCAGGCTGGCTTCATGAAAGGAAGAGGATGCATAGATCAGATCTTCACACTCAGGAACATCATTGAACAGGTCCTGGAGTGGAATACACCTCTTTGCATCAACTTCATCAACTTTAAAAAGGCCTTCGACACCCTTCACAGATAGAGTTTGTGGTCAATCCTGCGGCACT
Organism: Pholidichthys leucotaenia; assembly: GCA_020510985.1. Classification (NCBI taxonomy): domain Eukaryota; kingdom Metazoa; phylum Chordata; class Actinopteri; order Cichliformes; family Pholidichthyidae; genus Pholidichthys; species Pholidichthys leucotaenia. The sequence goes on from CM035837.1 coordinate 135,306,305, forward strand.
ATGGCATCCCTGACAAGATAGTGTGCCTCATCAGCGCTCTCTGTAAGAACTTTGAATGCAGTGTCATACTAGATGATTCACAGACTGAGTAGTTCAGAGTGAACACTGGTGTGCGACAAGGCTGCATCCTTTCCTCACTGCTGTTTCTCATAGCCATAGACTGGGTGATGACACAATCTTTTTGGGTGCAGTTACTGAAAAGGAAATTATCGAGACTGTGAGTAAATTTAAGAACAAAAAATCAACGGACTGGAATGAAATTGACATGACAATAGTGAAAAAAGTAATTGAGGGAATTATTAAGCCACTCACCCACATCTGTAACCTGTCATTTCAAACTGGTACATTTCCAGACAAAATGAAAATAGCAAAAGTAACACCTCTTTACAAAACAGGAGACAGTCATTGTTTCACAAATTACAGGCCAGTCTCTTTACTCTCACAATTCTCCAAAATACTTGAAAAAATATTCACTAAGAGACTGGATGATTTCATTGAAAAACACAACCTCCTTACAGATAGCCAGTATGGTTTTAGAGCAGATAAATCTACATCTTTGGCACTGATCGAACTTATAGAAGAAATTACTAGTTGTATAGACAAAAAAAAGGTTGCTGTAGGAGTATTTATAGACTTAAAGAAAGCTTTTGACACCACTGACCACAGAATACTTCTAAGGAAACTGGAAAGGTATGGGATAAGAGGGGTAGGACTGAGTTGGGTGGAAAGTTATTTAAGTAACAGACAACAATTTGTACAAATTGGAGAGCACAAATCACCCTGCATAGACATCACTTGTGGTGTGCCCCAGGGGTCAGTTTTGGGACCCAATATGGCTGTGTTGTGAGACATGTATATGTTGGACACTGCATATGTGATTTAACCACGATGAAGGAGAGCCAGCCCCCTGCGGTGCGGAGCCACAGAGCCTGGACCCCCTGCGGAGGACAGGGGACAGAAGACTTCCTGACCACTGAGGCTCGAGAGGAGAGAAGGGGGAGTTATGTAAATAAAAGGCTAATGAATGTGAATAAAGAGATTTTGAGATAGATGTGTGATTTCCCCCACGAGGGAAATGGTTTGATGTCAGAATGTTTAAATGAGAGAACTTTGGTGTGTTCACCCTCTTTGTTCGCTGCTCAGGAATGAGAGCAGACAGTGGAATGATTACTTGAATAAACTGGAATGAAAGGCAATTCGGTTTCGTTATTCAAGTCTCCCCACATTGGTGACTGACGACGTTGAGAATGAACGAAGAAATTCTCAGGGTCCCGGACTCACAGCGCTCAGAGCTGGCGAGCGCAGTGGCCGTTAAGCTGCCTGATTTCTGGCAGGATAACCCACGGTCGTGGTTTCTGCAAGCAGAGTCGCAGTTCGCGCTCGCAGGAGTAACGGTGGATGACACTAAGTTCCACCATGTCATCGCTAAACTGGACAACAGCACAGCTCGGTGCGTGCAAAGCTTGGTGGAGCAGCCACCCGCGACCGACAGGTAGGCAAGCTGAAATCCACCCTCATCAAGTTTTTCACCCCCTCGGCTGAAGTGAGGGCGAGGAGGATCCTGTCTTTGCTAGACCAAGGTGGACACAGGCCGAGCGCCCTGATGGAGGAGATGATACAGCTGAGAGGGTTGGACAACGATGATTTCATTTTTCAGTTCATCTTCCTCTCCAACCTCCCGGCGCATGCGAGAAGCACGCTGGCCGGCAAAAAGTGTCACACCCTGGAGGAGTTCCGGGAGCTGGCCCAGGAGGCAGATGGGATCCTGGACGCCTGCGGCGGGCAAGCAACCACAGCGGCGACCCGAGACATCGGGGAGCCAGAGGTGGCAGAACCAGACTGGCCGACGACGGCGGCAACACGGCCGCGACGAGGTGGAGCCAATAGCCCGGCGGCGGAGGCGCGGGCACGACACAGCGGAGGAGAAGATCTCTGCTTTTACCATCGGAGGTTCGCAGAGAAGGCACGCAGGTGTGTGCCGCCCTGCATCTTCAGGAGTTCGGGAAATGGCAAGACCGGGGGTCGCTAGCAGCTTCGACCCTCGGAGAACGCAACAAGCTGCTCTACATCACGGATGCGCGCTCCGGACGAGAGTTCCTCATCGACACCGGAGCACAAGTGAGCTTCATCACCCCAACATACGCGGACCGGGTGGCTGGACCCCACGGTAGCGGAGCTACAGCAGCAAATGGCTCGAACATCAACACCTACGGGAGAAGGACCTTGCCTTTGTGCTTACATGGCCGCACATATGAATGGACTTTTGTAATAGCGGCGGTGAGTTTCAACATGTTGGGCGCGGATTTTCTGTGTTCACACAATCTGTTAGTGGATCTTGCTAATAGACGGCTGGTAAATGCACTCTCTTTTTACTCTCTCCCCTGTTCAGCTCGAGTGTCCCCGCCACCAGTACAGACCCACGTCGCTACAGCAGGTGGTAAGTTTCACACACTCCTCACCCAATTTCCAGCGCTCACTGTGCCCACTTTTTCAGCGACGGTCGCGAAGCACGGGGTGAAACACTTTATCCCCACTTCTGGTCCTCCCGTGTTTGCAAAAGCTTGGCGCTTGGATGCAGTTAAGCTCGCCATTGCGCGCGAGGAGTTCGCCAGCCTGGAGAGGCTGGGCATCGTTCGTAGGTCGAAGAGCCCGTGGGCTTCGCCGCTGCACATGGTACCGAAAGCCGATGGCTCCTGGAGACCGTGCGGGGATTACCGCAGGCTAAACAACGCTACGGCGCACGATCGTTATCCCATCCCGCACATTCAGGATTTTTCGGTGCACCTGGCAGGGGCGCGCATTTTTTCAAAGATTGATCTAGTTCGCGGCTATCACCAAGTCCCGGTCCAACCGGAGGACATTCCTAAAACAGCGGTAATAACCCCGTTCGGACTTTTCGAATTTTTACGCATGCCGTTTGGTCTCAAAGGGGCGGCGCAAACATTTCAGCGGATGATGGATGCCGTGTTACGCGATCTCCCTTTCGTGTTTGTGTACCTCGACGACATTTTGGTCGCGAGTACTTCAGAGGACGAACACGAAACGCACCTCACAGCAGTTTTTAGGAGGCTGGGAGAGCACGGCTTAATAGTTAACCCAGCCAAGTACCAGTTCGGCGTCGAGCGGATCGATTTTTTGGGTCACCGCGTCTCCCCGGAGGGAGCGGTTCCGTTACCAGAGAAAGTACGCGCGGTAGCGGATTTTCCCCGTCCACAAACGGTCAAATCACTACAGGAATTCTTGGGGATGGTGAATTTTTATAACCGATTCCTGCCCCACGCAGCTCAAATCATGCAACCGTTATATGCCGCGCTCAAAAAACAAAAACCGACCCAGGCGGTCGAATGGTCCCCGGAGCGGAAGCGCGCGTTCACAGAGGTTAAAAAAGCCTTGGCTGACGCTGCGCTCCTGGCCCACCCAGACCCTGCAGCACGTATCGCGCTGACGACAGACGCTTCAGATTTAGCCATAGGGGCCGTTATTGAGCAACAGGTAGCCGGAGTTTGGCAGCCTTTGGCTTTCTTTAGCAAATCTTTAAGCGCGGCTGAACGCAAATACAGCGCGTTTGACAGAGAACTGTTGGCGCTGCATTTGGCTATTCGTCATTTCCAGTTCTGGCTGGAAGGACGGTGCTTCACCGCTTATGTGGACCACAAGCCGCTCACATACGCCATGGCCAAAATTTCAGATCCGTGGTCCGGCAGGCAGCAGAGGCAGCTGGCCGCAATCTCGGAATTTACCACTGACATTAGGCACGTCGCGGGCAAATTCAATGTAGTAGCGGATTGTCTCTCACGCGCGTTCACGACCCCAACACGCGCAGAGGCAGAACGGGCCACCGTGACCGCGCCGCAGGAGAGCGGCACGGTGGCGCGCGCAGCCCCGGTGCACGTGGGTATAGATTACGCAGCCATGGCAGCGGACCAGGGGGCGGACGCAGACGTGCGCGCGCTCCAGTCTGGACCAACAGGGTTGAGGCTGGAGAGCAAGTGTTTACAAACCGGTATGCCCCCCCTGATCTGCGACATGTCGACGGGGCGCCGGCGTCCGGTGGTTCCGGCCACGTGGCGCTGCCGTGTTTTTGACTCGGTCCACTCACTGGCGCACCCGGGGGTGCGCGCGTCGGTGAAACTAGTGGCGGAAAAGTTTGTTTGGCCGTGCCTGCGCAAGCACGTGAAGGAATGGGCAAAAACCTGCATTTCCTGTCAACGGGCCAAAATTCACAGGCACACAAGAGCCCCGTTAGAACCGTTCCGCATTCCGGCCAGAAGGTTCGACCATGTGCACGTCGACCTTGTGGGCCCCCTACCGGCGTCACAGGGGTTCACGTATCTTTTGACAATGGTGGACCGCACCACACGTTGGCCGGAAGTGGTCCCACTTGCAACGACCACGGCCGCGGAGGTGGCTCGCGTTTTTTTAACGGCTTGGGTGGCGCGCTTCGGGGTTCCGTCGGACATTACGTCCGATAGAGGACCGCAATTCATCTCTGAGCTGTGGTCAGCGATGGCCAACGGCTTAGGAGCCAAAATTCACCGCACTACGGCTTACCACCCTCAGGCCAATGGTTTATGCGAGCGTTTTCATAGGTCTTTGAAGGCAGCACTCAGAGCGTCGCTCACGGATGCAGATTGGGTAAATAAACTTCGATGGGTTTTATTAGCCCCTCATGGATCGTCACCTTATCGTGGTGGGGGGGTTTGCGTGCCCCAGTGATCCCAGGAGCTATGTTGTCCGGGGCAATTTGCCTCTGATAGGGTCTCCCAAGACAAACTGGTCCTGGGTGAAGGGCCAGACTAAGAACGATCCAACAGACTCTCATGATAAATTGTATATCAAGGATTCAGTGTACCCCGCCCGGTATGGGGTTACCGGGGCCCCACCCTGGAGCCAGGCCTGGGGGAGGGGCTCGAAGGCTAGCGTCTGGTGGCCGGGTTTCCACCCATGGGACCCGGCCGGGCTCAGCCCGAAGGAGTTACATGGGTCCGCCCTCCAGTAGGTTCACCACCTGCAGGAGGGATCATGGAAGTCCGGTGCTATGTGGATTAGGTGGCAGTCAAAGGCGGAGACCTTGGCGGACTGATCCCAAGCTTTCTAAACTGGCTTTTGGTACGTGGAATGTCACCTCTCTGGTGGGGAAGGAGCCTGAGCTGGTGTACGAGATTGAGCGATACCGGCTAGATATAGTCGGCCTCACCTCAACACACAGCTCCGGTTCCGGAACCAGTCTCCTGGAGAGGGGCTGGAGCTTGGCCTTTTCTGGAGTTGCCCCGGGCGAGAGGCGACGAGCAGGGGTAGGTATTCTTGTATCGCCCCACCTTGCTGCCTCTATATTGGAGTTTTCCCCGGTGGACGAAAGGGTTGCTTCCCTGCACCTTCGGGTTGGGAAACGGGTCCTGACCATCATTTGTGCCTATGCACCAAATGATGTTTCAGAGTACCCACCCTTTTTGGAGTCTGTGACTGGGGTGCTGGAGGGTGCTCCTCCTGGAGACTCCATTGTCCTACTGGGGGACTTCAATGCGCACGTGGGCAACGACAGTGAAACCTGGAGGGGGGTGATTGGGAGGAACGGCCTGCCCGATCTGAACCCGAGTGGTGTTCAGTTATTGGACTTCTGTGCTAACCACAGTCTGTCCATAACGAACACCATGTTCAAGCATAAGGGTGTCCATATGTGCACCTGGCACCAGGACACCCTAGGCCGCAGGTCGATGATCGATTTTGTTATCGTATCATCAGACCTGCGACCGTATGTCTTGGACACCCGAGTAAAGAGAGGTGCAGAGCTGTCAACTGATCACCACCTGGTGGTGAGTTGGATCCGATGGCAGGGGAGGAAGCCATTCAGACCTGGTAGACCCAAACGTATAGTGAGGGTGTGCTGGGAGCGTCTGGCTGAGGCCCCTGTCCGGGAGGTCTTCAACTCCCACCTCCGGAAGAACTTCAACCACATTCCGAGGGAGTCTGGAGACATGGAGTCTGAATGGGCCATGTTCTCCACCTCTGTTGTTGAAGCGGCGGCCCAGAGCTGCGGCCGCAAGGTGGTCGGTGCATCTCGTGGTGGCAACCCCCGAACCAAGTGGTGGACACCAGTGGTGAGGGGGGCCATTAAGCTGAAGAAGGAGTCCTATCAAGCTTGGTTGGCTTGTGGGACTCCCGAAGCAGCTGAGGTGTACCGGCAGGCCAAGCGGAGTGCAGCTCGGGTGGTTGCTGAAGCAAAAACCCGGGTATGGGAGGAGTTCGGTGAGGCCATGGAACAAGACTTTCGGTCGGCTTCAAAGAGATTCTGGCAAACTGTTCGGCAGCTCAGGAGGGGAAAGCAGCTCCCCGTCCACACTGTGTATGGTGCGGATGGGACACTGTTGACTTCAACTGGGGATATCGTCGGGCGGTGGAAGGAATACTTCGAGGATCTCCTCAATCCCACTGATATGCCTTCCACAGAGGAAGCAGGGTTTGGGGACAAGGGGGATGACTCGCCTATCACAGGGGCTGAGGTCGCCAAGGTGGTTAAAAATCTCCTTGGTGGCCGGGCCCCGGGGGTGGACGAGATTCGCCCCGAGTACCTCAAGGCCCTGGATGTTGTTGGGTTGTCATGGTTGACACGCCTCTGCAACATTGCGTGGAGGTCGGGGGCAGTGCCTTTGGCATGGCAAACCGGGGTGGTGGTTCCTCTCTTCAAAAAAGGGGACCGGAGGGTGTGCTCCAACTTTAGAGGGATCACACTCCTCAGCCTCCCTGGGAAGGTCTATGCCAAGGTACTGGAGAGGAGAGTCCGGCCGTTGGTCGAACCTCAGATTCAGGAGGAGCAATGTGGTTTTCGTCCTGGCCGTGGCACATCGGACCAGCTCTTTACCCTCTCGAGAATTCTTGAGGGTTCGTGGGAGTTTGCCCAACCAGTTTACATGTGTTTTGTGGACTTGGAGAAGGCATTTGACCGCGTCCCTCGTGGATTTTTGTGGGGGGTGCTTCGGGAGTATGGGGTATCGGGCTTGTTGTTACGAGCTATTCGGTCTCTGTACGACCGTTGTGAGAGTTTAGTTCGTATTGCCAACACTCGGTCGGAGTCATTCCCAGTGAGAGTTGGACTCCGCCAGGGCTGCCCTTTGTCACCGGTCCTGTTCATAATTTTTATGGACAGGATTTCTAGGCGCAGCCAGGGAATGGAGGGTGTCATGCTTGGTGACCACAGGATCTCATCTCTGTTGTTTGCAGATGATGTTGTCCTGTTGGCTTCATCCAGCAATGACCTACAGCTCTTGCTGGGACGGTTTGCCGCTGAGTGTGAAGCGGCTGGGATGAGAATCAGCACCTCCAAGTCCGAGTCCATGGTCCTCAGCCGGAAAAAGGTGGATTGTCCTCTCCGGGTTGGGGACAGGCTCCTGCCCCAAGTGGAGGAGTTTAAGTATCTTGGGGTCTTGTTCACGAGTGAGGGGAAAATGGAGCGAGAGATCGACAGACGGATTGGAGCAGCATCTGCAGTGATGCGGACGTTATACCGGTCTGTTGTGGTGAAGAGGGAGCTTAGTTCTAAGGCAAAGCTGTCGATTTACCAGTCAATCTACGTTCCTACTCTCACCTATGGTCACGAGCTTTGGGTAATGACCGAAAGAACGAGATCGCGGATACAAGCGGCTGAAATGAGCTTTCTCCGTAGGATTGCTGGACTCACCCTCAGAGATAGGGTGAGGAGCTCAGTCATCCGGGAGAGGCTCAGAGTAGAACCGCTGCTCCTCCACATTGAAAGGAGTCAGTTGAGGTGGTATGGGCATCTGATTAGGATGCCTCCTGGACGTCTCCCACTTGAGGTGTTTCAGGCACGTCCCACTGGGAGGAGACCCCGGGGCAGACCCAGGACTCGGTGGAGAGACTATGTCTCCCAGCTAGTCTGGGAACGCCTTGGTATCCCCTCTGAAGAGCTGGAGCAGGTGGCTGGGGAGAGGGAAGTCTGGGCTTCTCTGCTTGAACTGCTGCCTCCGCGACCCGGACCTCCGGAAAAGCGGTAGAAGATGGATGGATGGATGGATGGATGGGTTTTATTAGGGTTGCGTTCTGCGCCTAAAGAGGACTTAGACGCCTCCCCAGCGGAGCTGGTATTCGCACAAACTCTGAGGCTGCCGGGCGAGTTTTTACCAGAGCACCCAGAGCACCCACCTCTCTCGGCTCTGGGACCGTTAGTCGGCACGGGGGCAGACACGCTCCCGGGCCCGGTTCATCACGCTTTTCCACGAGTTTTCGTCCCCAAGGCTTTGAAAAATGCCGATTTCGTTTTTGTCAGGCGCGAAGCCCTTAAAGCAACGCTCAAACCACCTTACGAAGGGCCATTTCGAGTGCTGGAGGCAGGTGATAAGCAATTTGTGCTAGATTTTGGAGACAGAAAAGAGACAGTCAGTATTGACAGACTAAAACCTGCTTTTGTCATGAGGGACGTGTCTGTACCGGTCGCAGTGGCGCCTCGACGAGGCAGGCCCCCGCAGGGGGCAATTAATCACTCTCTTCCTCAGTCAACAGAACCGAAGCAGAAAAGCACCGCAGGCAAGGCGGGGCCAACGCACAGCAGATTCGGCAGACGGCTGAAGCCCAAGCGGCGCACAGACTGAATGTTGGTGTTGATTATTCAGTAGTGAGTAAGGTGCTATTAAATTTTAGGAATTAGTCTGTTCTTCATCGTTTGGGGGGGGTTATATGGCTGTGCTGTGAGACATGTATATGTTGGACACTGCATATGTGATTTAACCACGATGAAGGAGAGCCAGCCCCCTGCGGTGCGGAGCCACAGAGCCTGGACCCCCTGCGGAGGACAGGGGACAGAAGACTTCCTGACCACTGAGGCTCGAGAGGAGAGAAGGGGGAGTTATGTAAATAAAAGGCTAATGAATGTGAATAAAGAGATTTTGAGATAGATGTGTGATTTCCCCCGCGAGGGAAATGGTTTGATGTCAGAATGTTTAAATGAGAGAACTTTGGTGTGTTCACCCTCTTTGTTCGCTGCTCAGGAATGAGAGCAGACAGTGGAATGATTACTTGAATAAACTGGAATGAAAGGCAATTCGGTTTCGTTATTCAAGTCTCCCCACACCCAAACTCTTTATCTTGTATATAAATGACATATGCCAAGTATCAAAAATTCTGAAATTTATTTTGTTTGCGGATGACACAAATATCCTTTGCACTGGTGAGAATTTGCAGCAGGTTTTAGAGGTGGTCACAACTTAAATGGAAAAATTAACGCAGTGGTTCAACAAAAATAAATTATCTCTAAATCTAAAAAAAACAAAGATTATGTTGTTTGGAAATTATAAAATAAATCATGAAATAATGATAACGATAGATGATACCAGAATACAAACAGTACAGGAAAATAAGTTTCTGGGGGTGACGCTAGACAGTAAAATCTGCTGGAAACCTCACATCAGTCACATCCGGGCTAAATTAGCAAAATGTATAGGCATACTGGGGAAGACAAGACACATCGTGGACTATAAATCAGTGGTCTTATTGTACAATTCATTGTTTTCACCTTATCTTAACTACTGTGTAGAAGTCTGGGGAAACACCTACAAGACCAACCTACAAGCAATATGCACATTACAAAAAAGAGCTATAAGGATAATAAACAATGCAGGATATAGAGACCATACCAATTCGTTGTTCTTGAAGTCACATGTCATAAAGTTCATCGATTTAGTTAAATTTAAGACAGCACAAGTAATGTACAGGGCAATTAACAATCAACTCCCAACTAATATACAAAAAATATTTAAAAAAAGAGACAATGATCATAATTTGAGAGGAGACTTAAACTTCACAAAACCCAAGATACGTACAACCAAGAAAAGTATGTGCATATCTGTCTGTGGGGTGGATTTGTGGAACAGTCTGGAGCCGGAACTGAAACTATGTACAAACAGAAATCAATTTAAAAAGAGGTATAAGCACCATTTGTTGAAAGGATATATGTTAGAAGGGTAGAATTTATATGTACGATTCATTATGTTCACTCTGGGACATTATGGAACACTATGGAATGGTGGGTGGGACAGCACTGTGTGTATCTGTGTCGTTTGAGACTGGTTTTGAAATATAAACTTCGTTGTATGTTAGAATGGACAGGTGTTAATGTTGATCTGTAAAAAATACAGTAAATTGTTTACTTGGGGTATTAAAGGTAGTAATTTGTATAAAATTCACATGGGTGTATCGATGGAAAAGAGGAGTTGGAATTAATAAGTGTTCACTTCTTCCTTCTCCCTTTCGAACAGTGTATACTGTAACTTTATTGCATTTGCTATTTGCTTGTTTTTTGTTATATTTTTTTGTGTTCGAAATAAACTATCTATCTATCTATGAGGAGGACGACAGAGGAGGCACACAGAGGTATCCAGTGGACACTCTTCAGCCAGTTAGAGGACCTGGACTTTGCAGATGACCTGGCACTACTGTCTACCCTGACCAACCATTTCCAAAGCAAAATGGACTCACTTGACATCCATGGCAAGGAAGTCGGTCTCACCATCAGCAAAACCAAAACTCAACCGATATGCATCAATATCGCTCTTCCATATCCTCTCCTGATGGTTGATGGCCACACGCTAGAGCCTACTGAGGATTTCATTTACCTTGGAAGTCTCATCAGCACCGACAATGGAGCAGGAAAGGACATCAAGGCATGCCTTGGCAAGGCTGGAGGGGCATTTAGCCATCTGCGAGCCATATGGAAGATCAAATAGCCATCAGTGAAGATCGAGCTCTGCCTTTACAGCAGCAACGTCAAATCTGTCCTATATGGAGCAGAGTGTTAGTGTTATTATGTAGTTATTTAATGTTCATAGTGTTTATTGTTGGAGCTCTTATTTGTATAGCACGGGGTGGTGGCTCCACCTTCCGGTTCCGCCAACCCCGTGAGTATAAGAGGGGCTGCAGGTAGATGGGTGGTCTCTTCCGCCATACCTCTGCCATCGGCTGCATGTACAGTCAGGTGCACTGAGGTTCAGCGTTATAATAAAGAAGTGTTCAGCTCCACTCCTGGTGTCATCCTTGTCTACAAGTTACGACATTATAGGTGTGTCACCAAGAAGGACATCTGAGCCGTGGAAGTCTTCCACAACAGATGCCTTCGCTGCATCCTCAACATATTCTGGCCAAGCACCATCTCTAACAAGTATCTGTACCAGCACACAGGATGCTGAAACATTGTCCTGGAGATCAAGAGAAGGAGATAGGTCGGTCACGTGATGAAGACGTCCCAGGACAGGACGCCAAGGATTGCCATGAGATGGACACCACCTGGCAAGAGACGTAGAGGAAGACCCAAGATGACCTGGCACCAGACAGTAACAAAGGAGCTAGAGGACCTGAGCCTGTCCTGGGGACAGGCACAGACACTTGTACGGGATAGGGCTAGACGGCAGGTACTCGTGGTGGCCTTATGTCCCAAAGGGGATAAAGACGATTAAGTAAAGTAAGAGCACCAGTCTAGAAGGACTGTTGCAGCATATCCATTAGGGATAAATTTTAACAGACATCTTTGCCCCACAAGTTAAGCTACTCTCTGAGATGTAGACATTACATCAACTGGTGGGTAAGTAGCAACATCTTTTGGCTCTGCTAGTACAGGTTCCATGCTGTTTGAGCGGGACAGTGTTTTTACCGGTCACAGGGGGTCCCTCTGCTGAGACTGGGGTCCATTTCCCTGCTGCCTGATTTTCTTCATGCACCCAAGAGCGCAGTGCCCCTCCTCTCCACAGGCAAAACTGTGATTGCAATTAGTTTTGCCATTTGCAGCACAGTTGGGGCATCAGTATCGTTTAACCCTTCTTAACGGTTTATTTTGGTCATCAGAATGGCAGCATGTGCATCGTGGTCTGGGCTCACAGGTTGACAGCTTTTCTCGGTCTTTGTCCTTTGCCTGCAGGGAGCTTACAACTTGGGTCAGGGCCTGTACTTGGGCACTCAGTTGATGAATAAGCTCACCTCTGGTCTTCATGTCTGGGGTCGACTTAACATTAGGAGCTTCAGTGGTGTTAGCTTCACTACTGTGTGCATGAGCCACTTTTGGACAAGTGGAATGGCCTAAACGTCTTTTTCATTCACTTTCCTCATTTGTAGTTTTTATTATTTGTCTCAGAAGCACATCTGTCACTGTGGGATCAGAAAGTAAAGGCTTTAGCTCTCAGCTAAAGCCTTTACTACAGTGCTACAGTGAGAAGTTACAAAAAAACTTCTCAGCCAACAACTCTGCTTCTGTATGGAGAAGCCTGCAGAATATCACCAACTACAGGAGACCATCCCCCCACCCTGTGGAAAACCTCCAACTGGCTAACGACCTAAACAGCTTTTACTGTAGGTTTGAAAAGAGCCTACAGTTCTCACCTCCCACCCACACAAAAGGATTATCTGCAGCCCCAGGAACTCCATCCCTCCTCCACTCTGACCTCCCACCAGCACTAACGATCTGTGAATAGGAGGTGCGCCGGGTCTTTCAGAGACAAAAGATCAAGAAGGCTGCAGGACCTGATGGTGTGTCTCCGTCCTGCCTGAGAGTCTGCTCCAACGAGTTGGCCCCCATCTTCACCCGGATCTTTAATAGATCACTGGAGCTGTGTGATGTGCCTTCCTGCTTCAAATGCTCCATCATCATTCCAGTTCCCAAGAAACCCTCTGTTACAGGATTAAACGACTACAGACCTGTTGCCTTGACCTCTGTGGTCATGAAATCCTTGGAGAGATTGGTGCTGAACCACCTGAAGGTCGTCACAGGCCCCCTGATGGACCCACTGCAGTTTGCCTACCGGTCAAACAGGTCAGTGGATGATGCAGTGAATATGGGACTACACTACATCCTGCAACACCTCGACTCTCCAGGGACGTACGCCAGGATCCTGTTTGCCGACTTCAGCTCAGCGTTCAAAACCATCATCCCAGGCATTCTTCATCAGAAACTCCTCCAGCTCAAGGTGCCCCCCTCCACCTGCCAGTGGATCTCCAGCTTTCTGACTGACAGGTGGCAACAGGTGAAGCTAGGGAGATTTACATCCAGCTCCCGAAAAATTAGTACTGGCGCCCCCCAAGGATGTGTCCTTTCCCCACTGCTCTTCTCCCTCTACTCCAACGACTGCACCTCAGAGGACCCTTCGGTGAAGCTCCTGAAGTTTGCGGATGACACCACAGTCATCGGTTTGATCTGGGATGGTGATGAGTCTGCATACAGGCGGGAGGTGGAGCATCTGATCCTCTGGTGCGGCCAGAACCATCTTGAACTTAACCCAGCCAAAACGGTGGAGATGACTGTGGATTTCAGGCGACACCCTCCTTCATTCCCCTCACTCACTATCCTCAACAGCACAGTGTCCACTGTGGACTCATTCAAGTTTCTGGGTACCACAATCTCCCGGAACCTGAAGTGGTCCTCCCATATAGACACTGTCCGGAAAAAGGCCCAGCAGAGGTTGTTTTTTCTGCGTCAGCTCAAGAAGTTTGATTTGCCTCAGGAGCTGCTGGTTGTCTTCTACACCGCCATCATCCAATCTGTCCTCTGCTTTTCCATCACTGTCTGGTTTGGATCTGCCACTAAACAGGACAAGACCAGACTGCAGCGGATCATTAAGTCTGCGGAGAGGATCATTGGTACCGACCTACCCTCCATTGAGAACTTATATCGGTCCATAACCAGGAAACGGGCGGGAAACATCTGTGCTGACCCGTCACACCCCGGCCACAAACTGTTTGAACTTCTATCTTCTGGTCGTCGTTACAGATCACTGAAGGTCAAAACCACCCGTCACAGGAACAGTTTCTTTCCTCAAGCCATCACTCTGATGAACTCCTAACATTCACCTAGTCCTACCTGTTGCTGTACTCATGACTTTTCATCCATTCTTACATTGCACATAACTCTCACACTGCTTTTTACTTCATTCACATTATATCACTGAATCTGAGTTCACATGGAAATACTGTATGACTGTATATTTTTACCTCCGCCAGGCCGGAGGCCAGGAGGAGGTTATGTTTTTGCCAGCGTTTGTCTGTTTGTCTGTCTGTTTGTCTGTTGGTTAGCAAGATAACTCAAAAAGTTTTCAACAGATTTCAATGAAATTTTCAGGCATTGTTGGAAATGGTACAAGGAAGAACTGATTACATTTTGGGGATGATCCGGATCACCGTCTGGATACAGGAATTTTTTAAAGGATTCTTTAACATTGTGACATACGGCCATTTTCAACATGTGTGCAGGCCCAGTGGAGGGCGCTGCTCGTCGTGTCTGACGAACACAAACTCCGCCTTCTTCAAAGTTTTAGGCACAAAAGCACGCGGAAACCAGTGGTGGGCAGGGCCCGGCAGCGTGCCTGTGTTTGCGCTACGCTGCAAAAGCTGAGACGGGCAGCTGTCCGGCGCCGGATTATTTGGCAGAAATTCCCCGGGCAGCCATAGTGGCTGCGCACAAAGAAGCTCTCTGCTGGGGAAGCTTCTAAATCCTCTTTTGCCGCGGAGCGCAAACCCAGTATAAAACCCACGGCAACCTGTCTACCCAATTTGCATCCGTCAGTGAACCTCAGTGCTGCTTTCAGTGATCTATGAAAACGCTCGCATAACCCACTGGCCTGTGGGTTGTACGCGGTTGTGCCATGATTTGTTTTGTTTTTCTTTTGGATTCTTGGATGGAATATGGGTGGGCAATATAAGCTGCGGATTCAGCCATCACCCATTTCGGATAACTTATGTTGAACTGTATAATCAGAGGAGTTATTGTCTAATTTGACCTTGTTGGATTTTATTTCCCCCTTTGTTATATTATTCACTTTCTTTTAACCTGTACTCTTAATCTATCCAAAATAAAGATTCATTCATTCATTCATTCAATTGCAACGCCCGCAGCCTGGGAGTTTGGAGATGGAGGAGATGGACACAACACCAACACTTCAGTTTATTACCTCCGCCAAGGAGGTAATGCTTTTACTGTTCCGGCCCCGGATTATGAGCTGCATTTTGGTGTGCAATAACTGATGTTTGACACATCTTTAATGTCCTTGCTTTTGACTTTAATTGCATCAAACACCGTAAAGACTGAAACATATCAAACACAAGAAACATTATTTTAGCTGTGGACACAAAATTCTAGTATTACAGAAATTAAATCATACTGCATACACACAAATGTAAACATTTATGATCTCAATTGGTAGATTTTTTAGGTTTACTGAGTTGTTGCAAGAAAGCTACCAGCAAAAATTATGCAGCATTTACTGTAAACAAATACAACAGATTATCAAATCCACATTTAAAATTGTATGGTTTGTGCACATCAGATTTTCATATTAGAAACACACACAAAAAGTTTCTATTCTTTGAACATGTGCATATTCAAACAACCATCATTAAACTTCAACAGAGTTAAACATTTCACTAACCACTTTGCCGGGTCGCAGCCTTCCGAGGGCAGAAATTCCTTGCAGGCTCTCACATTTTGTCTGCAATTAATAGCCCGGAATAAATACCTTGTAAATTGGTATTTCAGCTAATTTAAAGTCAAGATGTCAATTCAAAAACATAACAATAAAATTGACTAGAACTAGGCATCCAGTAAATAAGGATTGCCAGATTTGCACTTCTATGAACTACCAAGGCCGTGCAGGCCGGGGATTGCAGCAGTGATCGACCTGAATAATACTGCATTTACTTCAAGTCAAAAATACATCCCTATTCACAAAATGAAGCTTCAAAAATTACTTTTTCACAACTATTACAGTTTTTTGCACATGCATGGAGACTAGGTAAAAACTTACATAGGCATGGATTATTACTGACAGTCACATGGTCTAGTCACACTTCAACAAACTTCAAAAATATCATCATCTCTCAAACAATCCACAAAATATCGGGTAGATAATTGGCTATGAGGGATTATTTCATCATTATGACAGTTTCACCCTACCTGGGCTGAGGTAAACTGCTGGATGGCTTGGATTTTGTTCTTAGCCAGCCATGCTGAATCTGTCCGTTGTCCTATTCTGCTGGGCAGGAAGTCTCAAAATCGTCTACTTCCTGTTGTGAATAATCTTATACCTCATGTATTTTTGATGACAAATTATTTCAATAATTTTTAAATCTCAAAGGACAAATTTCCAAACCTAGGTTTTTAAAAGAAAATATGGAGGGAATAAAATAAAAAAAAAGGTAGGGAATTCACAAGGGATTCCCCAGAGGTCAAAGGTCATTTCCATGTTGGGGGCTCCCCCAGACACAAAGTAAACAACTTTTGACTAGCACACAGAGCCAGGCTGTGAGTATATATATACCTGCCAAAACAAATCTTTGGGAGGCATTGCTGTACAACCAAAGATCAAATACTAGAAAGGATGTCACTGTTGACATATATAGCGGGGAAATTACAACAGTCACAACAATTGCCATGTTTCTCACATGGATCAAACAAACACAGCTGCTGCCGTTACACTCCCACCAAAATCTTTATGATGGAAGACTATAAAGTCATGCCAACATAAAGATTTTCACAATGTCACCTAATCTTTAACCGGCAGCAAGAGCACAACCTTTTGCACTGGTCTTTCCAGTTCTCCCACCGTTCAATTATGACAGGCTCGACGGGTTCGTCCCAGGATTTCTTTTGCTTGCACAGTTCTTGCAGGATCTTTTTCCCTTGCAACACCGCAGGGCTAACAAATCCATTTGGGTCATAGACTGACATGACTGTAGAGAGGATGCCTCTTCTTGTGTTGGGTTTATCCTGTAGTGTTATCTTGAACCTGAAGCAGTCATTTTGAACATCCCATCTTGTTCCAAGTGTGCGCTCAACCGGGAGAGGTTCCAGTTCCAAGTTTATTTCGGAGACGGTAGTGGCTCTTTCTGAAGGTGGTATAGATTCCAGGACGTCTATGCTGTTCGACAGGAACTTATGGAGTCTAACTTTGCCCTTTTTGCATATTTCAGTGGCCTGGCAGATTAGCTCCTTCGCTTCATCTTTGGTGTCGCTGAAATCTTGGTCGAGAACCTTCAGGATCTCACAGGGTGGTGGCACTATCAATTCTTTAGCGACAATCCTATGGCATACGCCATTGTTGCCTTGTTCATAACAAGGGCCTCCAATGATGCTCCATCCCAAGTCTGTTTTCACAGCAAAGGCTTCTTCGGGATTTCCGGAGACCATCTCCACCGGTCTGAGTGCTTGTGGGCAGGAGTATCCAATGAGCAGTCCCACTTCACAGTCTTGAATAGGAGGAATGAAGGGGGCTATTCGAGCCAAATGAGGCATCATACTTGCCGCTACCTTTGAAGGAATGTGCTCCCTGTTGTGAGGGATGTGGTCTCTTGTGTAGCACGACTTGACTCGGACTTCGACAGTCGAGTCGTATCCTCTCAGTTTGATGTCTGAGAACTTCTTACAATAGACCACCGATGAAGATGTCATAGTTGTTATCTTCATTCTTGTTATTTCATGTGGCATGCACAGCTTGGCTGCCAGATCCTCTGTGATATAGGAGCTGTCGCTCTGGGTATCAATCAGTGCATAAACCAATACTTCTTGCAAGCCAGCTTGGCCTGTCTTGACCCAAACAGGTACGATCATTGAAGTACAACTCTTCATGTAATCTTGGTTGGTTTTGTTTGAAATAGATTCAAATGTGTTTTCATCTTTGTCGGCTTCTGACTCTGTAAGCCTTGTGTCTGCTTTCTTCTTGTCTAAGTGCAGCAGAGTTTGGTGTTTGCCTTTGCACGTGTTGCAGGACACTTTAACTAGACACTTCTTTGATGTGTGGCCACGTATGAGACATTTGAAGCAAAGGGCCTTGCTTTGAATGCTTTGTATTTTGTCATCATAAGGCAACTCTTTGAAAGCATTGCACTTGTAGATGAGGTGATCTTTGTCGCAGTAGGTGCAAACTGGAGAATTTTTGGCTCCACTTTTAGGGGTTTCTTTTTCAGCACTGGTGTTGGTGTTGGTGGCATGAGTAATGCCAGGTGCTTGTTTTGTCTTTGCCCTAGACTCGTTTCCTCTATTCGTGGTTGGCAACTTGTCTTGGTTTTGAGCGACCACGCATATAGGGTTGTTAGCCACTCTGGCTTCTCTGGCTACGAAGTCGACAAATTCTTGAAATGAAGGGTAGCCCTTTCCAACATCTATGTCTTCTGTAACACGCCGTGTCCACCTAGTGTTACAATACTCGGGTAACTTGGCTGCTGTTTCCTGGATTTGGACGCAATCGTTCAAAACTTCAAGACCTTTCACGTAGGGGATAGCTTCTTTGAGGGTGCTCAGGAAATCGCTGAAATCCTGAAGACCTTTCTTATCTTTGACTGTTACTTTGGGCCAGTCTCTCAACTTGTTTCTCAAGGAGAGTTGAATGGTGAAGGGGTGTCTGAACCGCTCTTCCAACGTGGTCCATGCACGGTTGTAGGCAGCTTCATCACTTCCGAAAAAACAACCTTCTACTGCCGCTCTGGCTTCTCCTGCAAGGTACTGCTGCAGATAATACAGCTTGTCTGATGGTGGAATTCCCTTGTTCTCAACAAGTGTCACAAAACTTATGCGAAAGTTGATGAACTTGAGTGGGTCACCATCAAACACAGGAGGTGTGGGGACAGGCAGCCTTGATTTGCTGACGCTATCTGAGAATGTTTGGGCGATGAAGGCCAACTGTGACTCTACTTGGCTCGCGCAATCTTCAGCTCTTGGTGATCTGGCCTCAGGAGAAAAAGCAGGTGCCTCTGGATTCAGATAACCTTTACTAGGCTTGTCACTGCAACAAGAGATGTCATCTGACTTTTGGACTCTTTCCTCTTCTTCTGCTATTTCTAATTGTTCATGACAACTTTCCAAGGCCACCTTGTATTTCCTTATCTTTGCGTGAAGTTCTGCACACTTTCGCTTAGCGCTCAATTCAGCCAGCTTCCTGGCCTTTTCTGAGGCATTACTTGATCTTGTTGAAGAGCCTGTTGAAGATTCTGAAATCTGTGCACTTACAGATACCTTTGACTGAATGGAGACTTTAGACTTGGCAGAAATATCAGACTCATAGTCTAACTTGCTTCCAAAGAGAGACCTGGAATAATTCATTCCCCAAGTAGTCTTGAGAAGGCTTTTTCTCTCCTTGTCTGCCATCATTGGATTCTCTCCAATTTGTTTCAAGGCTTTCGCCATGTCTGAGCACATTTGCTTAGCGCTGTCGACTCTGCGCCGCATCTCTTTGTCTGGCGGGCACAAATCTCGACAGGCTTCATATGTAGCTGTCATTTCTTTGTCCAGGCGAATCAGGTCTTCCAAGTCATCTTCAGTTGTGTCCAAGACCTCATCTTTGTATGCATAAAAAGAGCGAACACAGCCTTCTTTACTTTACTGTATGTTCACATAAACTTTTTGTTTGCTCTGTCTACCTGTGCTTCTTGTTCTTCCTTTTTACTGATGACAGCATCTAAAGTCGCAACTTTGTCATTGAGGCTGTCGTATTCAGCAGAAATCTCTGGTGAGAGAGACTTATCCTCTCCCTCTGCTTTCACTAACCGCCTGACTTCTTTCAGTCTCTTCATGCATGTCTCTCGTCTTTGCTTCAGCTCATGAAGTGGGACATGCCTGAGTTTTGTTTGTGCAGTGTTCTGGTTAGTCTTGCCAGTGGCGCCATCTTCTGGATCACTTGCATCTTCTTTTTCTTGGACTCCAGCCACCGCATTCTCTCCTTCTGGTTGCTTCTTGTCACCATTATTCTTTTCTTGTTCACTGATTGTAGCCAACTCCATTTCAAGAGTTTCTATTGCACTATGTACTGTTTCTGCATCAGTGTTGAGTTGAGCTCGCTCTTCCTCAGACAAGGTTTCAACTGCCAAGTCAGCATTTATGGCTTGTAATTGCTCTTTGGCAGCTGTGATCTGCTCTCGCAATTCTTGCTCAGTTGCATTTTTGGTAGCTGCAGCCATTTTGTTGCAGTACAGTGTTTATGGAAAATAGTGAGGAAATGGGACAAAAAATGAAATGGTAATTTATATTACCTCTTTGAATAATTCACCAACCAGATTTCTTGAGTGAAAACCTGGAGATAAAAAATATTATGCAAACCTGAAACACAATGTGTTTTTTATGTTTACCTCGAAATTTCCACTCAAAATAACTGAATGGAAACTATACTTGAATTAGGGAATTCTTATCTTTGGGGTATATGATTCCCTAAATACT
Organism: Pholidichthys leucotaenia; assembly: GCA_020510985.1. Lineage (NCBI taxonomy): Eukaryota > Metazoa > Chordata > Actinopteri > Cichliformes > Pholidichthyidae > Pholidichthys > Pholidichthys leucotaenia. Next base: position 135,326,493 of record CM035837.1, read on the forward strand.
TTGAACTTGTACTTGATTTGATTAATTCAAAATTGAATTAAATTTGAGGAATCTTGAAATATACTTATATCATTGAATTGAAGCTCAACCAGCCCTTACCTCAGCCCTTGATCTTACTTGATCTTACTAGCCTGATTTAAATTGATGTTCAAAAATACTGACTGAAATACGCTAGCAACAGGATGTGCACAAGCAGTACATGTACAATGAAAACAGAATAATGCAAACACTTCTCTCAACATCAGCACAAAATAAACACAGTATTCAGTGACTAATAAACTTGACTTTGCACTTGAGAAACACAAACTTGACTTGACTTGACTTGACTTAAAATGTGTCCTTAAGGTTCAATCACTGGATACATGTCCTTCACTTACAGGCTGTAGCAGAAAAGTGAATGTCTCTTACTTAATTGTCATATACTAGCAATAGCACACTGGTGAGTGGTACCGACAGGATGTCACCATCACGATCTCGATGACACGGCACGACCCAACCTCTTGAATCTGCAGCGTTCTTTGCTTGCACACCCATGCTCGTCCACGATGACTTGGTACAGGCGAGTATGAGGTAGTGTCTTTACTATTCCGGCCCCGGATTATGAGCTGCATTTTGGTGTGCAATAACTGATGTTTGACACATCTTTAATGTCCTTGCTTTTGACTTTAATTGCATCAAACACCGTAAAGACTGAAACATATCAAACACAAGAAACATTATTTTAGCTGTGGACACAAAATTCTAGTATTACAGAAATTAAATCATACTGCATACACACAAATGTAAACATTTATGATCTCAATTGGTAGATTTTTTAGGTTTACTGAGTTGTTGCAAGAAAGCTACCAGCAAAAATTATGCAGCATTTACTGTAAACAAATACAACAGATTATCAAATCCACATTTAAAATTGTATGGTTTGTGCACATCAGATTTTCATATTAGAAACACACACAAAAAGTTTCTATTCTTTGAACATGTGCATATTCAAACAACCATCATTAAACTTCAACAGAGTTAAACATTTCACTAACCACTTTGCCGGGTTACAGCCTTCTGAGGGCAGAAATTCCTTGCAGGCTCTCACATTTTGTCTGCAATTAATAGCCCGGAATAAATACCTTGTAAATTGGTATTTCAGCTAATTTAAAGTCAAGATGTCAATTCAAAAACATAACAATAAAATTGACTAGAACTAGGCATCCAGTAAATAAGGATTGCCAGATTTGCACTTCTATGAACTACCAAGGCCGTGCAGGCCGGGGATTGCAGCAGTGATCGACCTGAATAATACTGCATTTACTTCAAGTCAAAAATACATCCCTATTCACAAAATGAAGCTTCAAAAATTACTTTTTCACAACTATTACAGTTTTTTGCACATGCATGGAGACTAGGTAAAAACTTACATAGGCATGGATTATTACTGACAGTCACATGGTCTAGTCACACTTCAACAAACTTCAAAAATATCATCATCTCTCAAACAATCCACAAAATATCGGGTAGATAATTGGCTATGAGGGATTATTTCATCATTATGACAGTTTCACCCTACCTGGGCTGAGGTAAACCGCTGGATGGTTTGGATTTTGCTCTTAGCCAGCCATACTGAATCTGTCCGTTGTCCTATTCTGCTGGGCAGGAAGTCTCAAAATCGTCTACTTCCTGTTGTGAATAATCTTATACCTCATGTATTTTTGATGACAAATTATTTCAATAATTTTTAAATCTCAAAGGACAAATTTCCAAACCTAGGTTTTTAAAAGAAAATATGGAGGGAATAAAATAAAAAAAAAGGTAGGGAATTCACAAGGGATTCCCCAGAGGTCAAAGGTCATTTCCATGTTGGGGGCTCCCCCAGACACAAAGTAAACAACTTTTGACTAGCACACAGAGCCAGGCTGTGAGTATATATATACCTGCCAAAACAAATCTTTGGGAGGCATTGCTGTACAACCAAAGATCAAATACTAGAAAGGATGTCACTGTTGACATATATAGCGGGGAAATTACAACAGTCATAAGAATTGCCATGTTTCTCACATGGATCAAACAAACACAGCTGCTGCCGTTACATTTACTACAGAACCACAAATCCTATCATTGTCAATCCAATTGCTAGTCATATGTTTTCATGGTCAAGGAATCTGAAAACGTACACACAAACACTGTATGGGGGGGAACTGTAGCACTTGGCGGAGGTCTGCGCTCTCCGAGTGCTTTTCTAGTTTTCATATATTTCTGCAAAGTGTGGATAGTCTGAGTAAATAACTGCATATATTCCTGTATATATTTGCATCCTTTTATAGAAACGTGGACAGACTGTAATTTACTGTACATACTCTGTTGTCATTGAATCCTTATTTAAATCTTATTTAAATCCTCCACCTGAACAACGAGAGCAAGTTTTTAGCCAAAGTCAAATTCCTTGTATGTGTTGTGCATACTTGGCCAATAAAGCTGATTCTGATTCTGATTCTGATTCATCTTATGTCATCATGTTTTTCATTCAGCCCTTGGTAAATTGTATGAAGGAACACTTTCTGGACTGTTTGTGTTTCATACCTAATGTCAGAATCTACTTTTTTTGATGTGAACATAACTTTCTGTCTAAGCCCCATCATTCTATAAAGAAACTGCTGTGGAGCTTCATGATCGTGCTGTTTGGAATTTATTAGCTCCTGGAACAGTTCAGTGCTGCTCTTCTCTCCTAAGTGTGATTGCAGGAAACTCTTTAAGTCTACTATGGACATTTCATCCTTGCTGGCAAGCATATCTTTAGAAATACCAGGCTTTATGATGCGGAGTACTGCTTGGACTATTTCTCCTTCAGCATGGTTCTCCTTTAGCTCCTGACCAGTCTGCTTGCAGATATTGCTGTAGTTAAAGTCAGACGCACTGTCACCTATTTGTCCACCTTGAATCCTGAATTCTATTCTTTGCAGGAGAGGAAGGTTCTTCAGAGCAATCATATTTTCACAAGGGAGAGGTTGTGAAAGATGAAAGCAAATGAGACAGCGAGCTGGACGACACAAACTTTATTCACCTTCCAACATAAAACACAGAAAAAACTCTCTCCGGGTCTCTGGGCGCCTCCTTTTATACCTCTTTATTTCTGCCCCATGAGACCCAGGGAGCCAAAGACAATATACACAGTGCACAAAGCCTGTCCGGCACGTTAACATTACAGAACACAAAACCCTGCTTCTCACGCCCTCTCACTCTGGCTACTCCAGTGTCTCCTGACTCCCCAGGGTGTGGCTAGTCCTTTCTATACATCCAAGACCCCCCGGTGCCACTTCCTCCATTGGTCATCTATCCGCCACCCCCCATCCCCCCCGACTTCTGACTCTGGGTGGAGAACCCCCTACCCAGTGCCACCACAAGGTGAGAACTGGATACGGTACACTGGCGGTGACTGCAAAATAGATTGACTGCAGGGATGACTGCTTCCATCATCAGTGGGCTGGGTGTTGGTTGAGGGGAGAGTAGGTGAGGTGCTATCCTGAGTCAAGTTTTGTCATAAAGCATCATAATTTGAGATTAACTTGTTTAGTTGTAACTCCAGGGTTTCACTGTGGGAGGCTAAATTAGCTGCTTCACTTTTTGTATGGGCAGCACCCAGTGGTAGTGTTATGTCGGTAATATAAGACAAGGACGAGACCGAGCGTTGAACTGGACACAACTTTATTTGTGACTCACTCTCACAAGACAAGCACTACCGTAAGGTGGAGAGGAGGCCAAGAGACTGCCCCTCTCCCTCACAGCCCTTTTATACCCCGGGTGGCAGCAGAACCGGAAAGGTGGAGCCACCACTCATGTCACACAATAATGTGTCCCCATAACAACACAACACTTCCCTCCCTTTAAAAAAAAAAAGGTCCAAAACACATGCATACCATCGAGACCCCCCCCCCCATTTTTGGAATCCGAATCACGCACTAAAACTAAACAGAAATACCTAAAGGCCTATCACATTCACTCAAAACAACTAAAGCTAGGTAGTGAACAGGTGGACTACCATCCCACTCCCACATGGCAAGACGGATTATTCTGCCATCTACACTAGATGAACAGTCCACTAAACAGAAAACTGCCGTGTTCCTAAAAGAAATAATATTAAAAACAAAATAATCCCATTTACAGAACTGAATACATCACAGTTGTCACCCATTTCCATCACCATGCATATACTGTACATTGCCCAACCATCAGTCTGCCCCAGGAGAGGAACCACCCCCCAGAAAACCGTTGGACAGCTCCACTCCAGTACACCTTCTTTTCTTCGCTCCCAGGGACGACTCACGTCGAGGTCCAAACACCTCCTTCTTCTCTAGAGCATGCCGTAGCTCATTGGGATGCCTCCACGAGTCATCAGATAGCTGGAGGTAGGCATCCTCCCCAACAGCCACCACCTGCAGCCACCCCTGGTCATCTTCTCATTGGCGTTTGCCCCGAACACCTCTTGGCTGGACCTCCTCTCCGGGTTGGACCACGTCCGCAACCCCCAGAGGGGCCCTACTCGGTTTCCAGTGTCTCTGTTTGGTACGTCGTTTCACCCTGCCAGCCGGTCCTGCCCCTCTCGCTTTACACTTTTGCTGCCGGCGTAGCCGTTGTGACCCCCTGCTCTCTGGTCCCTTCCAGCCAAATTCCAGGAGTAGAATGGGCCCTCCACTCGGCGCCACCCACCGTTACGGGCGTCCCACCATGCCACCAAGTTCCCTCGACTAGAGTTACTTGAGCACTGGCACCGGGATCCTCCTGCAATGGCCCTGGGTGGAATCGGTCCTGCTCATTGTCCAGATTACTAGTCAAAGGTTCATCCCACACAACTCTGTCCATTGTTCACAGAACTGGCCGGTCCCACAAACCACAGCCCGACCACTCTTCTCCAACCCGATACTGTGGGAAGAAACTCCTCACGTTTGCCCAATTTAACACGGATATCACCACTCCCGTGTCAATCAGCAACGGCACTGTTACCCCATCCAGGTCCACCACACAGTAAGAACAGCCATTAGTACTTGGGGATACACTGTGAATAACCATGGGAGGTGAAACAGAGAGATCCTCCTTGTGTCTTGGATCCCCTCGCTTGAACCTGTAACATACCCTGGCGAAATGATGCAAGAGTCCGCATGTGCCGCAATGTCTTCCTCTTGCTGGACACTCTCTAGCCTTATGATGGTGGTTGGTGGACCCACAACCCAAACACCTGGGCGATCCCTGGGCAGATCTCATCTTGACAGTATTAGCGGAGCCTTCGTCATCCTCCACGCCATTGTCACTGTCCGGGTCCACTGCCTGCACCGTCGACTGTGGTTCAAAATGGCGATGTGATACTCTCTCACTGAGCTCCCGTGGTAACTTGTCTACTGCCTCAAACTGCTGCGCTAACTCGATGGACTTGGCTAATGTCAGCTCGCCGAGTATGTGAGGAGCTTTGACCTCGTCGGCGGGCAAACAGCATGTTCCGCCAACTGGTCACGGACCATCTCTTCCTCCAACGCTCCAAACTGACAGTCCTTGGCCAGCTGACATAGGTCTGCTACATACTGCTGCACCGACTCGTCAGTCCGCTGGCGGCACTGCCGAAACTGGATCCTCTGGATGATGTTTTCCGGGGCACGAAAATGTCGCGCCATTAGTTCAACCACCTTCTCAAAGCAATCACCCTCACCTAAAGTACTAAGGATACGTTGTCCTTTCATTCCTAGGTTGTGAACCAACAGTGCCCCTGCCCACAACTTCTCCAGTCTTCCAAGGTCCAATGCCACTAAATAAGTTTGAAATGCGGCAAACCACCTCGCCCAAGGGACGGGCGGCTCACTGGAAAGCTCCAAAAATGGCCGAATTGAAGTAACCCTCATGTCCATACTTTTTACCCTCAACGCCAAATGTTATGTCGGTTATAGGAGCCAAGGACGAGACCGAGCGTTGAACTGGACACAACTTTTTTTGTGACTCACTCTCACAAGACAAGCGCTACCGTAAGGCAGAGAGGAGGCCAAGGGACCACCCCTCTCCCTCCCAGCCCTTTTATACCCCGGGTGGCAGCGGAACCGGAAAGGTGGAGCTACCACCCATGTCACACAATAATATGTCCCCAAAACAACACAACAGGTAGGCATGATGAAACATAGTCAGCAGCTCTAGCTTGGCCGCAGGTTTCAATCATTTTGGTTATAGTGCCATGAAGATCCAACAGCTCAGACAGACCTTGATCTTCTAATTCTAGCAGAGGTGTACTGTCCATATATGTAAGAGCATATATGATCAGTGCAGCTTTCTTCATCCTGCTTATTTAGGGCAGCTCTGCCTTGTTCAGGTGCCCATGAGATGGTTGACGCCAAGTGTAACAACGCATCAGCAGAGAGATGGAAAAATCCTTTCTTTATCCTCCATACCAGCTTCTTTTGCCCACAATCCTCCATTGTAGCTTAAAACTTGATGCCTTGGCCATGAAATTCACTGGATTTACCCTTTGCTCTAGTTATACAGCACACTGGACTATTAGCTGGTCCACAGGTTCAGAAATCACTGGCTCGATGACTTGGAACAGTGATGTCATCGACCCCAGGTGAGCCCCCAAATTTCTGTTGCAAGTCTGGTCTAGGGTTCAGATCCACAACAGGTAATTCCATATAAACAGGGAAAATAATGAGACAGGTAGCTACTTGGTGTTGTCGCTGTGCAGTTTCTTTCATAGAATGAGGACAGTTACCATCAGGTGGTCAGTTGAGTGACAGCTGGACAGAAGCACAGCCAACAGTGTCACCTACTGGCCAATGCCAAAAATAATGTTCTACTACACAGGTTACCACAAAACTGTTAATTTATCAACATTTGACACATTATAAAAGCTTTTACATAAAATATTACAATTTAAAGGAATAAATAACTTAAATAAAATTAAAATAACTCATAAACTGTGACCACACTTTTGTGCGCGTCACATTAGCAAGGACCTGGGACAAGAGAAAAAAGCTATTTTTGGGGGGTGCTTAATAAATATTTTAGATCTTCAATAGCATTTTGGGACTGTTTTTTCAGCAACTCTGTTTACAGTTTGTCTCGGTATAAGTATAATTTACAGAATAAATGTATGATTTAGAGTTTTTTGCATGAATTATTTTCAGTTTAATGGGTGGGACAGAAAATCCCACAATTCTGGAATGGCCCCTATTTGGGCTTGATACTGTATAGCATCAAAAACATGTTCATGTTTCATTAACGTTCAAAAATTGTAAGTTTTGAACACTAAGGTACAATATTAAAATCTTTTGACTCTATAGCCTATTACTTGCTATGTATGGAATTACCTCTCCAATGGCGAGGCCAGGTGCACGATAGAACTCAGCTTTATTAACAGGGGTTGGTAACATACAACACAGCCACCAGGCAGGGGCATCGGCAAAGAAGCCAAATGAAGATGCCCACTGGTATTTATAGGGGCGGTGCAGTGGCAGAGGAGGAAGTGGCTGCCACTAAACCGCACTTAACAATAATGGCATAAATAACAATGCTGCATTTCCACCCCAACTCCAGAAAAGCATAAAAACACACATACAATTAAGACCCTCCCAAATTTAGGAGCCGAATCACGCACTAATAAAACGAAAACTGAAATTATCACATGCCCTAACACATTCATACAACCAAAACTTAAACTAGGGAAGATGGGTGAACTACCATCCTACCCTACACGGCAAGTTGGGTTATTCTTCCACCTGCAAATTACTAAAAGTCTGTCAAACTAAAACATTGCCATGTTTACCAAACTAAGGCACAGAACAGTAACAGTATAGAACACAATGTATCATCAACGATTAAAACCACACAGAACTACACACAGAATTAAATATATATATGAACTACACACACCCAGGGTTTGTTTTCAAAATTTATAGTAATCATGCCGTAAGACACAGTAAGTGCTCCCAAATACAGCCATTACGCTTTTCTTTTCTTTTTTTTCCTTTTAAAACATACATAAACAAACATCTTAACAATGGAGTTCTGTCTTTGATTTTTTTTTTACAACATACAAATACATGAACACCAGAACATTAGAACTTCTTTTTTTTAATTATTTCTCACAAACTCACATTATTGTCCATTTGGCAGAAAGGGGTAGTACTGGCTTGTGGGGGCCCCGAGCAGCCCTCAGTAGACCCACCCCTGGAAGCGGCATGCCTCCAGGATTGCAGCTGACCTCATAGACAAGAATGCTTCTTCTCTTGACCATCGACCACCTCTCTCGTCCAGACATGCCATCTGAAACCTCCTCCCAAGCATTCCGCAGCTCATTGATGTGTCTCCACGAGCCATCCGGCAGCTGGAAGTAGGCTGCGCCCCGCTTCACCACAATGCGCAGCTGCTCCTGGTAACCCTCTGACTGTTGTTTGGCCCACATCCGCCGTGGACGTCTCTCCCCACGAACCCGGACCCGGTCCATAACTCTCAGAGGAGCTTTGCTTGGCCTGCAGTGTTGCTGATCAGCACTCGGTCCCTCAGTGCCTATCGGTCTGGCCCCGACTCTTTGCAAAGCTGCTGCAGCAGTCACCATTGAAGCTCCAGATCCTCCAGCCCACTGCGGCCGAGCTCCGGAGGAAACTGAGGCTCGCTCGTTGGCGTCACTCATCGATGCAGGCGCCTCGCCGTCACACTCGGTACCTTTATCCAAGGTATCCCGAGCGCCAGCGCTGAGACCCTCCTTTGCTGAACCTGAGTGAGGCTTGTCCTGCTTGACCGCCATGGTGCAAGATAAATCCGTCCCCCACACCGTGTCATCCTCCGCCATCGGAACTGGACAGTTCCACTAGCTACAACCAGTCCACTCTTTCCCAGCGTCGTCTCTAATGGTGAACCCCAGTCCATAAAACAGGTGACAGCCCATAATGTTGTTGCCTCGGGCCGTCACGTGGAACGTGCAGTCAATCATCACCGCCGACTTGTACCGAGCCGCCAGCTCCAGCGTTCCAACCGTGCGTAGTCTGCTACCTCCACAACCGTAGAGCGGCTCTGGGTTTTCACCTATTCTGCAGTAGGGGAAAATTTCCTCACCGTGGCCCAGTTCAATAATGATCTCTCTGCCCCCGTGTCGATCAGTAGCAGCACCTCCTTGTCATCCAGCATCACCATACAGTACTTGAACCTGTTGGTAGCTGGGGACACCGCATGGACCGTTATTGGGGCAGGTGCAGTTGTTATTCTCCGTGGGCTCTCCAGCTTGGACACACGACACACCCTGGCATAATGGTTCAAGCGTCCACACATGCCACAGCGCTTCCCTCTAGCCGGGCACTCCCTAGCCTTGTATTGGTGCTTCACGGACCCACAGCCCATACACATGGGCTTTCTCGGGGCAGATCTCAGGTTGATGGCATAGGTTTCCGCGTTGTCATCGGCCACGCTATCCTCACTGTCAGGGTCTGCTACTAATGCTGCGGTGGCAGGTCCCAGCTGCTGTTGTGATTAGCGCCACTTTAGCTCCAAAGCTAGCTTGTCTGTGGTCTCCACCTGGAGAGCTAGCTGGACAGCCTTGGCTAACGTCAGGTCACTCGGTGCCGAAAGCAACCTAGCTCGCAAAGCATTGCTGGTTACGTGTTCTGCCAGCTGATCACGTACCATTCCCTCCTCCAATGTTCCCAAACAACACTCGCTAGCCAGCTGCCATAGGTCGGCGACAAACTGGCGGACAGGCTCACCAACTCGCTGGTGTCATTGTCGGAACCGAATCCTCCAGACGGTGACGTTGTCCGGGGTGTGGAAAAGGCACGCTAGCAACTCGACCACATCCTCATACGAGTCGATAGCCCCGAGTGTACGCAGGATGCGCTGGCCCTCGAACCCCAAATTATGCACCAGAAGCACACTTGCCCTCCGTCTATCTAGCTCACCCAGGTCGAGCACCATCGACCTGGGTGCCTGGGTGCCGACCATGGCGGCAAACCATCTTGACCAAGGCACAGTTGGCTTGCCTGGGAGCTCCAGGAAGGGCCGAAACGGTGAAACACACGTCTCCATTTTTTATTCTTGTCATCAAAATGTTATGTATGGAATTACCTCTCCAATGACGAGGCCAGGTGCACGATAAGAACTCAGCTTTATGAACAGGGGTTGGTAACATACAACACAGCCACCAGGCAGGGGCATCGGCAAAGAGGCCGAATGAAGATGCCCACTGGTATTTATAGGGGCGGTGCAGTGGCAGAGGAGGAAGTGGCCGCCACTACACCGCACTTCACAATAATCAAATCAAATCAAATCAAATCAACCTTTATTGTCATGTTGCTGTGCAGGCAACTGTAGTGCAGGCAAAATGAAATTACATTTCTCTAGGCATCCATATATGTAAAAAGAACATAATTTAAAACACACTCACTTACCCCCCACCCCAACACAGCCATTCACACATCCCTAAGACACATTTAGTTATTACAGTAATAATAACTTATTACAGTTGCAGTTTAAAGTGATAATAACTACCTATGTATAAAATACCAATTAAAGTGGCTGAGTGAGTCAAAGTGGCTTCTTGAAACTAACTAGAACTATAATATACATAAATATACATAATGTCCATAAGGTGCAGTAGCATGTATGAACGATTCCGGCTCAACTGTTCAGTATCCTAACAGCTTGTGGAAGGAAGCTGTTAATCAGTCTGGTGGTTCTACCTCTGATGCTCCGGAATCGTTTGCCAGAAGGCAGCAGTTCAAAGTGTTTATGCAGAGGGTGAGAGTGGTCCTTGACAATGTTCAGTGCCCTGATACTACAACGGCTCTGAAAAAGTTCTTGGACAGAGGGGAGGGAAACTCCAATTACCCTCTCGGCTCCCTTGACTATCCTCTGCAGGGCATTTTTGTCTGACATACTGCAACTGGAGTACCATGTTGCAATGCAGTACGTCAGAACACTCTCCACCACACCTCTGTAGAAGGTCCTGAGGATGCAGATGGGGAGAGAGGCCTGTTTGAGTTTCCTCAAGAAGTGCAGTCTCTGCTGGGCCCACTTCCTGATCCCCGAGGAATTCTTGCTCCAGGTAAGAATTCCTGGTAATTCCAGGTAAGATCCTGCGAGATTTGCACTCCGAGGAAGTTGATGTTCTCCACTCTCTCCACCGAACAGCTGCTGATGCTGAGAGGGATGTGTTCAGGCCGTGACCGCCGGAAGTCGATAATCATCGCCTTTGTTTTGTCCACACTGAGCACCAGATTGTTCCCCCTGCACCAGCCCTCCAGGTCTCTAACTTCTTCCCTGTACATAGATTCCTCATCCCTCTGAATAAGTCCCACTACTGTGGTGTCATCCGCAAACTTAATAATCTGGTTCCCCTCGTGTCTGGACACACAGTCATGTGTTAGAAGTGTAAACAGTGGACTGAGTACACAGCCTTGAGGGGATCCAGTGCTCAGCATGATGAAGTTGGAGATGCTGTTTCCAACACGGACAGACTGAGGTCTCTCGGTCAGGAAGTTCAGGATCCAGAGACATGAGGTGGTGTTCAGACCAAGAGGGAGTAATTTCTCCATCAGTTTCTGGGGAATAATGGTGTTGAATGCTGAACTGAAATCAATCTACAGGAGTTTGGCATAGGTGTCTTTCTGCTCCAGGTGGGTGATGACAAAGTGCAGGGTGGTGACTATGGCATCCTCTGTGGATCGATTTGAACTATACGCAAACTGGAGTGGGTCATGTGATGCAGGGAGGCAGGCTGTGATGTGTGGTTTGACAAGCCGTTCAAAACACTTCATCACAATTGGTGTCAGTGTGACAGAACAATAGTCATTCAGACAAGACACAACTGGTTTCTTTGCCACCGGTACTATGGTAGAGGTCTTAAAGCATCTGGGAATGATGGCCTGACTCAGGGAGATGTTATAAATGTCAGTCACGACATCCGCCAACTCACTCACACAGACTCGGAGCACATGTCCCGGGATGTTGTCCGGAACTGCAGCTTTACGTGGGTTGACCCTGATTAGGGTCCTGTGTGTGTCCGCTGCGTTGATGGTGATAGCTGGCCCAACAGATGGTGGAGATGGGCCAGCCCTCCCTCTGATTGTCGGGTTTGATGCTTCAAAACGAGCAAAGAAGTTGTTGAGCCTGTCTGGAAGCGAAGTGTCATCATCATCAACCCCCTGCCTGGACTTATCATCCATCACCGCCCGAACTCCCTGCCACATCCGTTTGGTGTTCCCTGTGTCACGGAGGTGTCCCTGGATTTTCTCCACATAGGCACGTTTCGCCGTCTTAATTCCCTTTGAGAGCGCAGACCTAGCTGAGCGGAGGGCAATCCTGTCCTCCACTCTGAAGGCTGCATCTCTGGCTGTAAGAAGCGAGCGCACCTCTGCAGTCATCCAGGGTTTATAGTTGCCCCGTGCAGTGAAGGTCTTCACTATAGTGGCATCCTCTGTGCACTTCCTAATGGCATAAATAACAATGCTACATTACTAACCTCTGCTAATTTCTTATATGTAGTCTATGATTCTTCTCTACCCCAAATGGCAAAATAAATAGAACTAGAAAAGCACTCAGAGAGTGCATACCTCCGCCAAGGCTCTGTAATGATCTGCTCTGCGTGCCTGCTGCCCTTATTACCACCACAGCTGCGTGCACACCTGATCACCTCATCAAGCAGCCTACTTTAGCCGCGCTGCCCTCTGGTCTGCACGGAGACATCAACGCTCCAACGGTCTGGTAAGACCTCCTCACCTACTCTACTCTTCCTGCTGTGGAGTTCCATCTCTTCAGCTCCTTCCCACTGTTGAATCTCCTGGGAGTCTGTGCTCCCCACCGATAAGTAAGCCTTCATGTTACCTTCACGTCTACGCTTTCCTCCTATTACCCTGTGCACAGGTGGAAGCCTCCTGGCGGCGGACCTGGACGCAACCTGCACGCCACCGGCACTCTAAACTCACCTGCACTGCTTCACCTCATCAGCAGCGGCAGCCTAGACACGAAGCAGCTGGCCTGGAGACCTTGGGAGTTCTTCAGCGCTTCAGCCCTCCAGCCAATTCGTAAGACTGTACATTAATTGGTGCATCCCTCCTAACCTCTGTGCACTCATCCGCCTGTTTGTGCTCTCTCCTAGGGTTGCCAGTCTGTGCTCTGTTCACCCAGCTGCCTCACTCTTGCACACATGCACACATTCACACTTACACTCTTTATAATAAAAGATAATTGTGTCTATTTCGAGTCTCCGTCTGCTTCTGGGTCAACCAAACATGTCAGTACGTCTCCGTCAGAATGACCCAGCAGACGGTGTGTTAGCACAAAAACTTAACATCATAGAGGCACGGGTAGACCAGCTATCCCACCAGCAACAGGTCATACTTACTCAGCTCATGCAGATCAACACACGCTTGGATCACCTCACACCCTCGCAGTCCCTTCCACCTACTCCCGGGGGGGCAGCTGGATCAGCCAGTTCCATCCCGTCCTCCTCCCCGCAGCCCCGGCTGACTCCAGTTCCCACACCTACACGTTTTAGCGGTAAGCTAGGGGAAGCACGGGGTTTCTTGCTGCAGTGTGGGATAGTTTTTCAGCGCGTGCCAGGGGATTTCCCCACTAGTCACAGCCACATTGGCTATGTTGTCAATCTCCTGGAGGGGCAGGCCTTAGCTTGGGCTTATGCGGTAATGGCTCGGTCCGACTATGCTAACTTAACATACGACCAGTTTGTGAGTGAATTTAATGAGGTGTTTGACCACTCGGACCGAGATAGTGTGCTCACCACCCGTCTACTTAATCTTAAGCAAGGGATAAGTCAGTGGCCAATTATTCTGTAGACCTCCGGGTGGTGGCAGCGGAGGTGGGGTGGGAGGATGCCTCCCTTTGTAGTATATTCACTCGCAGCCTTAGCCATAGTCTGAGAGACGAGTTAGCCCGCATTGATAAGCCTAGCAGACTAAACAAGCTAATTTCCTTAGCTATTAGCATTGACAATTGGCTGAGGGAGCGAGCCAACAAGCGTCGACCTTCCGGTCGCTCGGGCTCACAGTTCCGCTGTTCCCCACAGCCCCCCCTGCTGGCCCTACCCCCCTCTGATCCTGTTGACACTGAGGAGTCTATGGTGCTGGGCCAATCCAAGCTGTCTCCGGCCGAGAAACAGCACCGCTGGGAGTTTGGGCTGTGCTTATATTGTGCTAGTGAGGAACATGAGCTGGTTTCCTACCCCATTTGGCCAAAAGGGGGGGGGGGTCTGTGGGTCACAGTAGGGGGACTCACGGACTCACTCAAGGAAAATCCCCTCACCAGATTTCTGCTTCCCATCCGCTTCATACACAACCATCATGAAATCTTCACTCATGCATTCATCGACTCCGGGGCTGAGCAGAGCTTTATTTCCGAAAAACTGGCAACCCGGCTGGGGCTCTCTTGCCACCAGAATCAGAATCAGAAAAAGATTTATTGCCAAGTACATTCACAAGTAAATAACTGGTAAATATACGAGGGATTTGACTTGACACTAAGAACGTCAGGTGACATTTTCAATGACGCGGCAGCCATGAGGCGCCTGTCAGCAGCTGTCACCAGCTGAAGACTCCTCTAAAACTGATCACTCTGTCCAATGCTCCACTCGCCATAGTCACCAAGCAAACGGCTCCTGTGTCTGTGCTGATATTGGGCAATCACTGGGAACAGATCAGGTTTTTTGTGTTCAGATCAGTTATTTTGGGGTACCCATGGCTTTGGCTGCACAACCCATCTATTAATTAGCGTCCGGGTAACATCATTTCTTGGAGTTCCTTCTGCCTAAGTGCCTGCCTTCAGTCTGCCGCTTGCTCTCCCTCCATGCCCCTCTGTGTTCCCGATGTGCTCCTGCCTGACCTGTCCCGAGTCCCCTCCGAATACCATGACTTGGGCACCGTCTTCAGTAAAACACAAGCGCTGTCACTTCCCCACCACCACCCATACGATTGTGCCATTAACCTCCTACCAGGGGCTCCGCTGCTTTCAAGTCACCTTTACAGCCTGTCGGTCCTGGAGCGAGAGACTATGGAGAAATACATCAAGGAGTCCCTGAGCTCGGGCATTATTCGGCCATCCTCCTTGGCGGTGGGGGTGGGGGTTTTCTTTGTGGGAAAGAAGGATGGTTGTTTGAGGCCCTGTATTGATTTTCAGGAACAAAATAACATCACTATCAAGGACAAGTACACTCTTCCCCTAATCAACACCGCCTCTGATTACCTCCAGCGGGCCTCTGTGTTCACAAAATTAGATCTCCGCAAAGCATACCACCTGGTGAGGATTAGAGAGGGGGATGAGTGGAAGATGGGGTTCCGCACACCTAGTGGCCATTTTGAATATCTAGTGATGCCATTCGGACTCACTAATGCTCCCGCTGTGTTCCAACGTCTAATCAATGATGTATTGAGGAATTTCTTGGGCTCTTTTGTGTTTGTGTATTTGGATGACATTCTCATCTTTTTCCAGTCCCTTGACGAACATCTGGTTCATGACAGGCGGGTGCTGCAGCGTCTACTGAAAAATAAATTATTTGTCAAGGCTGAGAAGTGCGAGTTCCACGCCCCTTCCACCCCGTTCTTGGGATTCGTCATCTCTCACAACGAGATCATCACCGACCCAGCTAAGGTAAAAGCGGTGGTAGAGTGGCTGGTTCCATCAACCCGGAAACAATTACAGCAGTTTTTGGGATTTGCCAGCTTCTACCGCCGCTTCATTAAGAATTACAGTATCATTGCCCTACCCCTCACTCGCCTCACCTCCAACAAGGTGCCCTTCTGGTGGATGGGGGAGGCGGAGGCAGCCTTTATGGAATTAAAATCATTGTTCTCCTCCCCTCCTATCCTGGCTCAGGTGGACCCCACGTGGCAGTGTCTGGTGGAGGTGGACGCCTCGGAATCCGGAGTGGGAGCAGTCCTATCTCAACACTCCTCTGTGGACGACAAGATCAGCCCCTGTGCGTTCTTCTCCCGCCGCTTCTCCCCGACAGAGAGGAACTACGACATCGGGGACAGGGAGCTGCTGGTGGTCAAGCTGACCTTGGAGTAGTGGCGCCACTGGCTCGAGGGGGCCTCCCAGCCGTTTGTCGTTTGTACTGACCATAACAACCTGGAGTACCTCAGGACAGCCAAGCGACTCAATGCCCGGCAAGCCCGCTGGTCCTTGTTTTTCGGCAGGTTCAATTTCACCATCACCTACCACCCAGGGTCCAACAATATCAAGCCTGACGCCCTGTCCAGACAGTTCTCTTCAGACGCCACAGAGGTGCCATCACATCCCGTGGTACCTCCTTTGTGTATCGTGGGCGCCCTCTCCTGGGGCATCAAGGAGAAGGTCAGAAGGGTGCAGGAGACCGAGGCCGACCCAGGCGGGGGGCCAGCGGGGGAAGATGTATGTGCCCTCGGCAGTTCGAGGCGAAGTTATCAATTGGGGCCACTCCTCTAAGCTCCTGTGTCACCTGGGGATGGCGCGGACTGTGGCCCTGCTGCAGAGAACCTTCTGGTGGCCATCCCTATGGAAGGACGTTGGGGAGTATGTCCGGGCCTGCCCCCAGTGCGCCACCAGTAAGACTTCCTCCTCTCCTCCAGCAGGCCTGCTCCATCCTCTCCCCATCCCCGGCAGACCTTGGTCCCATGTGGCGCTGGATTTTGTCACCGGCCTTCCTCTCTCTGCTGACAACACCGTCATCCTCACAATCGGTGACAGATTCTCCAAAGCGGCTCACTTCATCCCACGGCCAAGGAAACCGTGGACCTGCTCGTCCTCCATATGGTGCAGCTCCACGGCATCCCGCTGGACATCGTGTCTGATCGTGGCCCCAGTTTGTCTCGAAGGTGTGGAGAACCTTCTGTAAGGCTATCGGGGCCACAGTAAGCCTGTCCTCGGGGTACCACCACCAGAGTAATGACCAGTGTAAGCGTGCCAATCAGGAATTGGAGGCAGTGCTACGGTGCATCCCCACCTCCAATCCAGCATCCTGGGGCTCCCATCTACCATGGGTTGAGTATGGGCACAACACCATGGTCTCCACGGCCACAGGTCTGTCTCCATTCGAGGTCTCCTTGGGATACAATCCTCCACTGTTTCCTGAGGAGGAGCAAGACATCGCGGTGCCCTCTGTGCAGGCCCATATGAAGCACTGTCGCCAGCTGTGGAGGGCTACCTGGGCCGCGCTTCGGCGCACCGTAACGCCAACATTGCCAACTGCCGCAGGACGCCAGCTCCGCCCTATCGGATCACGCAGCAGGTATGGTTATTCACCAAGAACTTTAACCTCAAAGCTGAATCCAGGAAGTTGTCACACCGTTTTATTGGTCCTTTTTCCATTACACACATTGTGAATCCTGTCGCTGTGTGCCTGCCCCCCCCCACACATCTGTCCCACCTTTTACATCTCACAGGTCAAGCCATTCATCTCCAGCCCTCTGTGCCCCCCTCCCAAGATGCCACCCCCACTGGTAATGATTGATGGTGACCCCACGGGGAGAATCAACTCCATCCTGGATGTCTGACGCTGGGGTCGTGGCCTCCAGTACCTGGTGGACTGGGAGGGTTACGGTCCAGAATGGAGGTCCTGGGTGTGTCCCTCCGTCGTGATGGATCTACAGCTCATCAGGGACTTCCACCGGACACACCCGGGTAGGCTGGATCGGCCACTGAGAGGCATCCCGTAGGGGAGAGTGCTGTAATGATCCGCTCTGCGTGCCTGCTGCACTAATTACCTCCACAGCTGCGCGCACACCTGATCACCTCATCAAGCAGCCTACTTTAGCCACGCTGCCCTCTGGTCTTCACGGAGATGTCAACGCTCCAATGGTCTGGTAAGACCTCCTCGCCTACTCTACTCTTCCTACTCTGGAGTTCTGTCTCCTCAGCTCCTTCCCGCCATTGAATCTCCTGGGAGTCTGTGCTCCCCACCAACAAGTAAGCCTTCGTATTACCTTCACATCTATGCTTTCTTCCTACTCCCCTGTGCACAGGTAGAAGCCTCCTGACGGTGGACCTGGACGCAACCTGCACTCCATCGGCACTCTAAACTCACCTACACTGCTTCACCTCGTCAGCAGCAGCAGCCTAGACATGGAGCAGCTGGCCCAGAGACCTTGGGAGTTCTTCAGCGCTTCAGCCCTCCAGCCAGTTCGTAAGACTGTACATTAACTTGCGCATCCCTCCTAACCTCTGTGCACTCATCTGCCTGTTTGTGCTCTCTCCTAGGGTTGCCAGTCTGACTGTGCTCTGCTCGCCCAGCTGCCTCACTCCTGCACACACGTACACATTCACACTCACACTCTTTATAATAAAAGATAATTGTGTCTATTTCGAGTCCGTGTCTGCTTCTGGGTCAACCAAACATGTCAGGCTCCTTCTGTTCCTCATGGATCACCTCCAAAATGTAATGGATTCGTGTGTAGGCCAGGAGCCAGTTCTGGTGAAAACTGCATCAAAGTCAATCCACTAGTTTTGGAGGATTCTTGCAAACACACTGTAAGAAGATAAGAGCCTTTGTGGGGGTATGCATTGTGGGATCATCACCAAAATGTTTTGGGTTCTTTTCTAGCCCAAGGACCACCTTTGGTGAAAATTTCATCCAAATCCATGCAGTAGTTTTTGTGTAATCCAGCTGCACAAATACAAACAAGGTCTTTGGTGGAGGTATACACCCTCAGATCATCACCAAAATTTAATGGGTTCATCCCTGGCCCAAGGACTACCTCTGGTGAAAATGTTATCAAAATCCATCCAGTAGTTTTTGCATAATCTTGCTAACAGACAAACAGATGGACAAACAGACAAACCACCCCGATTACATAACCTCCTTAGTGGAGGTAATAAAAATAAAATGTGAACTCAACTCCAAATTTAATAGCAAAGTACAATTTAAAGGTGGGGATCATGGAAAATGGGTAATTACTCACTTGGTTGTACAGGTCTCAGTCTGAACCTCAAAATGCACAAGGGAAACACACATTGCTCAAATGTGCATTTGCTCCCAACTGTAAAACAGTGTTTAATACAGTCTGACTTGCTTCAATCATATTAGCTATATTATAATTGATAGCAACAGCCATGGACTTTTAACTCCATGCAAAAATAAAGTAATTGATAATAAACATATTCAACTAGTAAAGCACTCAGAGAGCACATACCTCTGCCAAGGCTCCTTCCTTCCTTCATGTATCACCTTCAAAATGTAATGGGTTTGTGTATAGGGCAGGAGCCAGTTCTGGTGAAAATTGTGCCAAAGTCTATCCAGTAGTTTTGGAGCATTCTTGCGACCACACTGTGAGAAGATAAGAGTCTTGGTGGAGGTATGCATTCTGGGGATCATCACCAAAATGTTATGGGTTCCTCTCTAGTCCAAGGACCACCTCTGGTAAAAAAAATTTCATCCAAATCCATGTTATAATAAATAAATAGTGAAGATTAGTTAATTAGATATTACACAAAGTGCTTGCATGCACATATCTCTTTGACTCACTCAGACGTGAGTCAAATGCTCTCCCTGTGGAGAGTGTGGAAATGATGAGGCCAAGTTACGATCAGACGAAGTTTATTCACACTCTCACAACATCATACACAGAAAGCACTGAATAGCCAAACCAGGTTTCATTCCTTAAAACTCCACAGATCATCTCACATCTGCATGACATTTCACCTCCACCATACATTTTCCTTAAACCCCCAGCTCTCTCTTCCTGCCAACTCCCCATGAGGTCCCTGCCTATTGTTCTCTTGTGTCTAACCACTGCCTCCCGACTGAGACGCTGTCTGCTGACACACCCACAATATAC
Organism: Pholidichthys leucotaenia; assembly: GCA_020510985.1. NCBI lineage: Eukaryota > Metazoa > Chordata > Actinopteri > Cichliformes > Pholidichthyidae > Pholidichthys > Pholidichthys leucotaenia. The sequence continues at coordinate 135,346,262 of CM035837.1, forward strand.
ATTGCTATATCACCAGTATGCATCGCCATATCCCAACCATTTACACATAAACATCAGTTGCTTACACACATAATACACACACACACACACACACACACACACACACACACGTAAGTTTTACAGGAAAAGTCACTGTTCTTGCTTCCATATATGGGCATGTGTAAGACTAAAGAAGGACCTGAGAGGAAGTCATAAAGCCACAAAGGCAGGAACAAGAAGGGAGCCATCAGGACCCTAGTGGACAGTTTGAAACAATGGATATGGCGGTTGGGATCCGCCCACCCACTCAAAAGCTGTATGTAGGAGGGACTCCTTTTGTTCGGGGTCTTTTCCAGCAGAGGAGGCTGGAAGGATCCGTGGCCATGTGACTCCTTGCATGTTCCAATAAAGTGAAGCTGAGAAATAGTATTTCTTCTGTGAACATTCATTCATTCATTCATTCATTCATCTTCTTCCGCTTAATCCTCTTCGGGTCGCGGGGGGGCTGGAGCCTATCTCAGCATCTTTGGGCCAAAGGCAGGGTACACCCTGGACAGATCACCAGTCCATCGCAGGGCCAACACAGAGAGAGACAACCTTTCACTCTCACAGTCATACCTAAGGACAATTTAGAATCCCCAGTTTGATGCCAATTAACCTACATTGGTTGGTTAAATGAAAAGATTCTGCTAAGTGTCCAAAAAAATAATTTTTACATCCATCAAGTAGTTTTGGAGTATTCTTGCTAAAACACTGTGAGAAGATAAGACCCTTGGTGGAGGTATGCAGTCTGGGATCATCACCAAAATGTTATGGGTTCCTCTCTAGCCCAAGGCCCACCTCTGGTAAAAAAAAAATTTCATCCAAATCTATCCAGCAGTTTTTGAGTAATCCTGCTAACAGACAGACAAACCAACAGACGGGTCGAACAAACAGACAAACCACCCCGATTACGTAACCTCCTTGGCGGAGGTAACAACAATCTAATAAAAAAAAATCAGCAGTTGTTATGGTAGAAGGGGACAGCTGCCTGTTTCTAATAATACAAATCTGATGTGGGTTTTTTTTTTCAAATTTCGGTCTTGTTCTATGCATTTTTTACCTTGTAAAGCAATTGTTGTACGTCCGAATTGTGTTAAATATATATATTTGTGGTATTATTAACTGGTCGTGCCTTGCCGTCGAGGTTTGAGAAAACCTACAATACCCATCAGTCCTTGTGTTTCCGGTAAAAAGCGGATACTACTTTTGATTGGTTCGCAACGGTCTTTCAAAAACAGTGCGCGCGGTGCCGTAAACGCAAAACATTAAAAGAAATTGTTTAAACTTTTTCTTGAACTATCCGTGATACGTCTGCCGTTCGTATGTCCCGTGGGAAAGCTTCCCCAATTCATGTAAGTTGACATTATTGTGCTCGGTTGGTAAAAAGGAATGTTGGCTTCAGAGCGAAACGGTGGTTGACGTTTGCTAACGGTAGCCGAGCTCAACCTGAAAGCTAATTTAAAATGATTAAGCACTGACAAACTTGTCTTTCACAGCTGTCGACATGAATGGTTTGAAAGTGGACGAATACATCGAAAGAACTGCTTCCATTCAAGGAACTGAGCTTTTACTTCAAGAACTCGAGGTTAGTAAACAACACAGAACATAACTGAAGTTACTTATTAGTGACTAGCGCTACATTATCAGAATAAATCCTGTGATTAAAAAAGACTTACCGGTTGAAGGACATGCACGGTGAAACTGCATCGGTCCTTAACACTAACTGGCCAGATGGGAAATGTTGAAGTATCGTACCAGCGGCTTAAAATTATCGTATTTTGGCGAAAATGATCGTACACACCCAGTTTTGATGTAATGAATTAGCAGACAGATATGCAAAAGGAGCCACTCATAAGGCAGAAATAAACAAGGTGGTAAAATATAGTAAGGCTGAGATTAAAAGCATAGTCAAGTCAGAAATGAAAAAGGAATGGCTGGAAGAGTGGGATCGAGGGAGTAAGGTCCGTCATTTATATGCTATTCAAAGGAAAATCGGAGATGAGAGGGAATGTAATGGAAGCAAGAAGGAAGAGGACATTATTTCAAGATTGAGGTTTGGGCATACAGGACTAAATAGTACTTTATTCATAGTAAAGAAACACCCTTCAGGAAATTGTGATAATTGTGGATTACCAGAAACAGCAGAGCATATTTTTTGTACAATGTTCCAGGTACATACTACATAGACAAGTACTCAAAACAGCACTGGAGAAAAGTCAGACTAGATTAAATGTTAGGGATCTACTGCAGAAAAATTCAGGGGATGCGGTTTTTAGGGCCATTTTTAGATTTTTGGGTCAAACAGGGCTAGTAAAGAAGGTATGATGTAGTGCAGGGGTCACCAACTAAAACTGCAAAAGGTCCGATAAGTCGGTCCTCCTCCCCAGCCGAGGTCCGAACGAGGTGTGGGAATTTTTAGGCACCTCACAATTCAATTATGATTCAGAACTCCGATTTGATTCTCAAACAATTCTCAATACATCTTGACACATTTTTTTCTATTCAAGATTTTTCCCTCTCACTGTGTGACAGCTTGGCCCTTTTAAAGCAAAGTATTTGCAATGATGCATTACTTTACTTCACACATCTTTTATTAAAACAAATGAAAGAGAAATCTGATGGTGGCCTAATGGTTAGGGATGTGGACTGGTGAGCAGAGAGTCACTGGTTCGATCCCTGGACCAGCAGGATTAGATCTGGGTGAGAGAGATAACATAGCAAATAGCATAGCCTTGAGCAAGGCCCTTAACCCCAACTGCTCCAGTGGAGCTGCTCAGTGGCCACAGGTCAGTCTGTGGTTGTACTGAGCAGCTTCCTGATGTGAAT